>CM028132.1:556920000-558381250 GCA_016271365.2 Neoceratodus forsteri
AGTAATGAAGCAGTGGCTTAAACCATCCCTTCCCAAGGAGGTGAGCATCCTCTGGAATGCTTAAACCTCCTCCTGTCCATCCTCCAAAAACTCAGTCTTCCTTCCGAATGTGGGTTGTCAGCATCATAAGTTGTAGTGCTACCTCTCAAGCAAAGGGCTGGCTTGATTTGTAACTAATTTGAAGGGCACTGAGGTACCACAGCAAGTGAATGTAGTCATGAAAAGTTCTTGTCCAAAAACATGTTAAAGATAGATAGATAGATAGATAGATAGATAGATAGATAGATAGATAGATAGATAGATAGATAGATAGATAGACAGACAGACAGACAGACAGGTGGACAGACAGACATATGCAAGCCTTTGAAATCAATGAAAGCATTCACTGAGTCGCCTGTATCCCCAAAATGGGTATTCTCTGTTACAATGTCTCATGACATCTTAAAATGTATAACTATCACTTAATATGGTGGCCAGTCATCGTATGGTGGTGGTGGTGAGGGTCATTATAGCTGCTGTTTGTTTACACCTTCTGTCGCTCTATCCCTAGGTGGGCAAATTGAACAGTCAACATGGACTGCTTCTGCAGTCCAATGGAAAATCCATCATTTTTAGGCAGATAAGGAGAAATCCGATTTACCATGTGCAGTGACTGTGGTGTATGCACTAACAATACACGCAAATCTACCCATTTGCACAAGCAAACATTTTGAATATTGGCCCTGAGATGTACAGTTGACATCAGTGCAAGGACTATTAAGTGCTTCACTTTGTTCTTATTGGAAAGTCCTATAATTCTGCAGCAATGTCAGCCTCCCTGTATGACCCTGGCCACACATGGTGATACTGCTGCAACCTTTATTAAATTAGTAAGGTTCAGTCTCCCAGATATCATTAAACATTTATAGTGTATGGAAGAATGCAATTGTGTATGGAAATCCATACACACGAAAAAGATCTGCTGCACTAATGACGCACCTTCTAATGCAGAACGACTTTTCATTCTCAGTTAGTAGGTATGTCACAATGCAACCACCCCTAAGAGTGTTGTTGCTAGGACAAAGGGGTGGTTGACTCCTGGCATGTGCGAGGTGGCTAGCCAGCAAACATAGCGGAAATGCCCCAGTGGCAAACACTGCAACATAACAAGAAGAAACAAGAAGAGACTAAGCAATCATTTCTTTCTGAGCACCATACACTATAAAGAAAAGTGTATGGGAGCCCAACTACACAACCATGGTATTCTCTATGCTTCGTGGTTTCCATGATGAAACGGACCTCTCAAGCTTCACTCTTGAGGTCCTCGTCATCATGGAAACCACTGGGTATGAGAATAGCATGGTTGTGTATGGGCTTCCATATACTATCCTACTGTATATGTAGCTGTGCTGTTGGCACTTGAGCTGAAAGGAAAATACTGTAGACACACAAAGTGACCAAGTCACAAGGATCTTGGCCTCTTAGTGAGTTCAAAAAGAGCCATACCACACATAGGGAACTTAAATAAGTTGAAGCTCTTATGAACAAACTGGCAGGTGAAGTGATTTGAGACATGGGCCAGTATGCTCATGTTGTTCGATATCCATGTAGTATCGCAATGCTAATGTGTTCTCCAGATTTACCAGGCTAAAACAGGGTGTGTCCACTAAAGGCCTAATCCACGAAGGGGTAGCCCCCAGCAGAGAAGTGTCTGTGTGAGCATGTGGCATGCACAGGTCCTGCTTCAGACATGTGGAGATCTCCACACATCCAAGGCCCTGGATGTGCATTCCTCCACAGCCAGTCTCAAGCCACTTATGCAGCTGCATAGGAAGGGGGACTGTGTTTGGGGAAGGCAAGAGGATGGGATCATGTATGCACTTGATTGCTAATTGAAACTCTGTGGTGCAGAGTGCTGGGCAACA
Organism: Neoceratodus forsteri; assembly: GCA_016271365.2. Taxonomy (NCBI): domain Eukaryota; kingdom Metazoa; phylum Chordata; order Ceratodontiformes; family Ceratodontidae; genus Neoceratodus; species Neoceratodus forsteri. The sequence goes on from CM028132.1 coordinate 556,921,905, forward strand.
CCCTTCATAGGAGTGGAACACTTCATTTGCCCAGATCTGGTGCTGTTTCTAAGGCATGGCTCTTAAGCTTCTCCTTGTACATGAGACTCAGTTTCCTGATTTCCAAGACCATAAGGAAAAGCAGACATAGCCAGTAATTGATTTATGTTAGGGTATAACCTCACTGGAGTTGCTATACAAAGTGCTGATAGTTCATGATGTTCTGAGCCTATAATATCCCCTGCCTCTATAATGTTCTGATCTTGTTTACTGATCAGAAGTATTTTACCCTTGTGTGAGTATATGCTAAATTCATCAAAATCTCCCTGAATCTTATGCCTATGTGTAAATGGAGAGGGACAGTGGTCTTTTCCTATTTGTGCAAAACTCTGACAACAACACAATTTAAACCTGTATTGCCATGTCTCGGACAGTTATATATTCTACATGCCCAAGCAACATCTGAGTCTGAATTTAGTTCACACCATCCAACTATTCTGTGAACTGGAACAGGACAATTAGGATCTGAACAAATCAGTATATGTTTATAAGCCTCTATGGTTAATTTTAGTGTCCCCAAGTGCCTAATATAGCAGTAGTCATAAAAATCTGTCTTTGTTTGACAATCAGCTAATTTATTCTGTGAAACTCTAAATTGATTAGTCATACCCATTTCTAATCAATACATTTTATTAAAACAAATTTACTGACAGCAACTCATGCAAAATGAATAAACAAGCAAATAATCACAACAGGGAATATAAATGTATTCCTCACAAATAGCAAAAATACAGAGAAATATTTTTTAAACAAGTCAGCCCTGTCCTGCTTTAATAAAGCCATGAAACATGCAATTGGCTTACCTTTAGTTCAAACCAGTTCTCCGATAAAGAAACCTTAAGAGCTTTTTCAGTCTGCAGCTGGTCCAGATGCTGAGCTGACTATCTGAAGGAACGACTCACTTCTTGTGTCTGGAAGGTGACTTTTACAGGAGAAGTTCAGCATTTTCCTTGTCAGATTAGGTTTCTAGCAATGCAATGCTTCTCTACATTATAGATGCATCCTCTGCAACTCTATGTTTTTGTACTATAACAAGCTGACAATTTAAGACTTGGCCCCATAGTTTATGTGTTTTAAGTGAGTCACAACCTTGAAGTTACAATACCTGACTTTTAAGTTATCAGGCAGTTGAGTCTTAAGGAGTAGAGTAAGCAATGCTATGTTTTTAACAGACTATGTTTTTCTTAGATAAGATATCTAAGCTTGACCTTCTAAATTTATTAGCTCAACAAAAAAAATAACTTGGTTACAAAACCTTCATCTATCTTAAAGATACCATGGAGAAGCAAAATGCGGTAAAAAAATAGTTTGGCTATAAAACCTTATCTATCTTAAAGATATACAGTACATTGTAGTTAAAATATCTATGTCTTAGATTATATTTCTTACATTACAGAGAAGGCAAATACAGTTAGCAGAATACAGTTCATTGATCTCATTAGTATTTTTCCAGGGTATTTTCAGTAAGTGGTCCAGCAGCAGTACTTTGCTCCCCAAAGCACTGCCAATAGTTAATTGGAATGTTAAACTATCTCCAATAGTCCTCCCCCCATGACTGAATAAGCAAACTAATGACAACAGTCTGCTCCATTGCTTGAATCTCTTCCAAGGAATAAAAAGTGCCCTTTTGGGCTGCAGATACATTTTATGATAGGATTAGCAAATCATTGTCAATAGTTCCCCAACTGGAGTGTCAAAATATAGTTAATAGTTTGGTTCAATGCCTGGATTTCTTCCAAGGAATAAGAAGTGCCCATTTGGGCATCAAATACATTGCAGGTAATGCAACTTACCCCAGCCAAGAGTGCATCTTGCAACCAGCAGTCCCCAGCTTGTGCCACAGACAAGGCAACAAACCACAAGTTGGAATAAACAAAGGTACCACCCCTGGCTTTAGGAGAATACCTGGCTTGGCATCTAAGGGTCGGGGGTTAGGAGCAGAAATAACATTTATATTTACACTGAGTTCTGGGAGAGAGGCGTTAGGGCTATGCTATGCTATGTCTCCTATCTGGGGGCCCATAAACAAGTTCACACTGGAAGCACAGATGGAATGTCCAATACTGAAAATGGGGCTGTACAGTATGGCTTTATTCCTGACACAGATGGAACACAGAAAGGGGTGGTTTCCCAGGTTGGTACTGTACTTACAAGAACACACATGCACAATAACTTTTCCTTCTCCAGAATAAACAGTTTGGGTTTTTCTTACATTTCTCTTCCACAGAACTACAAACAGTCCATCCCTCTTTTCTAGGGATCCCATGGACTTACATTTTCTACAAGTGTCTATTACATAGGGGTTTCCACACACTTAAAACATTACATTCCTCCTGACATTGTGAGCTTAGTTAACATCCGCAGAAAAACCTTGTGCCGTTCCAGTAATTGGTTAGCTCTGACTGGAGTTTTAGATGCGGGTCTTCCCACCCTGGCCTCAGCCAGCCTCTGCCGTTCCATCCGGGTTACACAAACCAGATGCTTCAACCTCCTCAGACTGCTAAAGGCATCCACACATTTAAATCTACATTCAACACATATTTGTGGTGATATTGGGGTCCTAAGTGGTGTACTCTAGTCTTATCTCTGGGCACATACGCCACAAGATGACTCCCTCGCAAACATTTCCACAGTGCTGTACTCACAGTTTGTTTGTCCCTTTATTACACACATGGACCATAGAAGAAACACACTTCTTCCCTTTTCCAGTTGCTTCTACTGAGACTTACTCTCTGTCTCTGAGCTGGGCAGCTGGACCATCTTCCAGTTCCTCAGGGGATCACCCCTTGGACTCAATGGATTTCACAGTGCCATCAACTCTCACAAAAGTGACTCACTGGGGTCTCAGAAATACAGGTCTCCACCACTTCCTGTGGTACTGCTGTTGTCTCACACACTGGGGTGAGAAGAATGACCAGAGGTCCTTCACCCAGCCTCCAGAAAGGCTGGCAGGCACCTCTTCACTGGGAGCTCCTCTCTGCACTGCTCCCACACTCAGACTGTACCCAAGATTCTAAACTGTTCCCCTAGCAGCTTATTCCACTGTGGTTCAGGCTGCTGCGAGAGTTCTAAATGACCTCACTCATTTCTCACTCAGCCTAGTTAGGTAAACAATGAGAGGTCTGTAGACAGCTTCTAATAAACTCTGCCAGCTGCCCACTACCTTCCTAGTCTAACACTGATGGGATTTTAGTAACCCCTGGGGACTGGGTGGTTACAGGAGCTATATGTCCCCTCTGCCCAGCAGCATGACATTGGCAGGGTCCCAAATTACTTCCCCTCTACCTATTTCCAGCATTCTGAGCTGGTGAGAAGGGCTGGGGGTCAGTCTGGCAATGTCCATGTAATTTTAAAAATGAAAATGATGCCCTCTTCAATGATACCGAAGTCCTTGGTGGAGTGCCATATCCCAAGTTCCTCAGCTCCATCCAGAACAGGGGCTCCACAGTAGTGCCAGCACAGGAATCCTATTTAATGCCACCATGTCCAGCATAGCTCTGTCTTCTAGGACATCCTCTGCCCCTGTACAAAGCTCCACAGCTGTGGACAGGGCTTTGGATGCTGACTAATGCATACAGCCATTGGGGTGTGGAGCAACATGGCCAGGATATATATACACATTGTGTGTATCACTGGCAGCTTTGTGGATCAGGCCTTATCACTGATAGTGACACCCACCAAGTTGCTACATGCAAAGTACAGTGTCACACGGTGCTATACCATGCTGCAAAGATGTGAGAACTACTGCAGGTATATTACCAAGAATTTCCCCCTCCCTTGCATGTTAGTTCCAGTGGTCTTTGCCCAATGGCCAGTGTTATGGCAGTCCAGTGGAACCCTACAATCTCCTCAGCATATTAGGTAGATATCTGGCATCCAGTGCTAACCAACACCCTTAAATCCAGGTCATTTGAGTGACCACTCTTCTGCAGCATCACCACAAACTTCTTCCACTGCTGTAGCTCAGTTTCTGATTGCAGCACTGCACCCCTCTCCCCTTGCTTACATGTACTGTATGTATTGTATGGGCAGGGTTCACATGAGACTGCAACCAGCTGTGTGAGGGCCGACAATTATCTGAACATGGCCCTGCAGGTCAGTAGCACTTATGGGACCATCCAGCAAGGGACTGTGACCATATTGATAACAGATCAGTGATGACTTAGTGCCAGTGTTTGCATTTATGAATAGGGCCCTTGAGATCTCAGGGAGACTGATCTATTAACAGAAAGCCTTGTCAATAAGAGGGTAATCTGTCACAGGACTTGTCCATCTGCTTTTTTCTCCAGTGAGCTGAGCACTAACTTGATTTACCATCCTATACCTTTATTTGAAAATAAACATCACTCCATCATTGGTAGAACTTGCAAACCATTAAAAACAATAATATGGTATGATAAATATATAGTACAAGCCATACAAGTAGCTATTTTTATATTATTTTGAATTTTCAACATCCAACACTTTCAAATAGCTGTACCTTACAAATACTATATTATTGTGTGAAACAAAACAGGTTCTCACTCAAAAGCTAAACAATATTGTGGTAAGATTTATTTTAAAAATCCTTGTGCAGTCAGTGACACTCATACAAACAGAACCGATGCACATTTGAAGCTAAACAGCTCCTTTCTCAAGGGGTCTTAGCGTGCCTGCATGAATTCACACACACATTAGTCCCTGATGACCATGCCCCACTAGTATAAATGCCACATAGCAGCACCACAGCAATAACTCTGCCATCCATATGGACAGAGAACTTGATAATAGATCATAGCAATTTAGAGCCTGAGTCTGATTTGTGGTGAATAAAGTACTCAGATCATACTGTACTTCACACCTGTCCTTGGTTATAGGAGGACATCCCTCATTTTGCTACTCTGGAGCTCCTCTGTCCAATATGGTCAAGTTGCTGTCCCACACTGTACATCACAATTGTAAAGCAAAAATTAATATAATGTATAATGTATGGTCGAACATTGTTATTGGCCAAAATCTAATGTTTTACAAGTTTGTTACACCATCGATGTGACGTCATGATGTTGATAACCCATTGATGGTATGTCGATCAATGTATAACAAGAATGTTTGCTCTGCCCATGCGCAATTCTGGAACCGCTAGCCTTGCTGAACCAGTGGCAGTGAGAGCTGAACCGAGCAGTGTGCGGGTGACCAAAGAAAAACAAAGTTGAGATCCAGCTTAGTTTTTTACAGTGTATGTGGACCATACACTATAAAACACAATGTATGGTCTGCAATTAGCAACAAAACATGTGTTGCCATCTCAGGGTTAACAGACGACTGGTTATGAGGGACAGCCCTCATTTTGCTACTCAGAATCCCTCTGTTCAATATGGTCATGTTGCTGTCCCACACTGTACATCACAATTCTAAAGCAAAAATTAATATTACTCATTCCTTTATCAGAGAACCAGCTACAGTAGTACAACTGAACAAAACTTATATCAGTGCATTCTGAGCTTCTGTTTCCATGACAGTATGATGTGTCCCACATTTGCCATGTGTTTTACATAGCGTTCTACATCTCGATGATGATGATACATTTATTTTGTATATAAATACATAGAATGAAGAACATAGAATGTCGGGGTTGCTGTTACTGTCCGAATGATCCTTCATATGGTTTGCAGTTGCCTGGGCTCTGGGCATTTACTTGATATAAAAACAAAATGACAAATTACCCCCTTCCCCAGAAAAGAAATTTCCACCTTAGTCATACCCTAACAGCTCTCTCTTATTCTTACTAGTTACAGACAAGCAAGAGGAAATCCTCAGGTCCTTTGGGATTTAGGGCCTCAGTTCTGCTGGGATCAAGGATTGGGGGGGGGGGTCAGTAAAATATTTTCATAGATACATCTACCATCAATGTCTAATAGATGTTGATGGTAGAAAAAGACTCTTGGTCTATCCAGTCTGCCCACCAAACTAACTATTCTACCTTACCCTAGAAGCACTCCTCACCTTTCACTGTCCCCTTTTTCTAACTAAATCCAGCTGCCTGTCTCATCCCTGCTTGAAGCTGTTGGTTTATTTGATCTATATCACTTCTTCTGGTAGCTTATTCCACATATCCACCACCCTTTTCATGAAGAAGACTTTGGACATATTTTTTGTATCTCCCCATGACAGGTTTAGTGAATTACCTCTCTTCCTTGTGTTTGAACTAGGGCAGTATAAATCCTTGGCATCTACAATATTTATCCCCTTCAGGTACTTATATGTCACAGTTATTCCCTCCATTTCTCCAGGGTGTACATTTAGTTTAATTCTATTTATGCTCCCTTGTCACTAGCTTTCTCCTAATTCCCCAAGTCCAGCAAGCGCCCTCCCCACGAGCCTGCCTGGTTGCGGTCATCTACTTCCATGGAGCTCTAGCTTCACCCTCCCCAGGTGGGGTCAGGGTGGGAGGCTCCCCCCAAAATTGTGCACATCATCAGGTAAGCACCACAATCCAGAGATGCAGAGGCCCAGGAGCTCACATGGAATGTCATCATAGAGGTTCTGTGGCCATTTTCCACAGTCTCACCCCACCCCAGGACAAACATGTGTGGATGTCAGGGCAACCCTGCCATGCTGTGCATGTGTCCAAATGCTTGTGTCAGTGGCGTCCCTGCCCTTCCATTTGCACTGCCACCTGTGGTCACTCCACGTGGCAGTATTGCTGACAGAAAGATGGCATGCTCCCATTCCAGAGGAAAGGAACATCCTCTGGGACACTCATGTCTCCTTCCCCAGCCGGCCTCATGTGACTTAATTTTGTTCCTGAATTCTGGTCAACGGCATTGTGAGCAGCAATGCTCCAGCTAGGGTGTACATGTTAGAGTCCTGCAGCCTCTCCTTGTCTGTCAAATCCCCAAGGCAAAGAACCATTTTAGTTGTCCTGCACTGTACTGTCTCCACCTTGTTGCAGTCTTTCCTCATGTGTAGGCTCCAATACTTTGTGCAATATTCCAGGTGTGGCCACACTAGTGACCTGTACAGAGGGAAGGTCATCTCCCACCTTCTACTGCTTATAACCCTCCCAATGCATCTCAGCATTCTGTTTGCTTTGCTCAATGCCCTGATGTGGTGTGCAGACATTTTCAGCGTCTCCAATATCATCACCCCTAAATCCTTTTCTTCCAGAGTGCTATCCAGCACCACCTCTCTCATTTCATATTGCATTCTGTGGTTGCTTTTCCCAATGTGTATTACGTTACATTTTTTACTTTTAAAGTTTAGCTGCCAAATCTTGAACTAGCTCTCCAAACTGCCCAGGTTATTCTTTAGTTTTCTTCTCCTTTCTCCGTGTCTGCCTTTGCACAGATCTTACTCTTGATACCTTTAGCTATGTCACAGATGAAAATATTAATGAGGACTAGTCCTAGTACCAACCCCTGAGGTGCCCAGCTGGTCACTTCCCTCACCTTTGACAACTCCCCATTGACTACAGCACTCGGTTATCTACCTACAGCCACTTCTCTACCCAACTTGCCATCTTTTTCTCTATCCCAAGGTCCTTAATCTTTCTGAACAGCCTCCAGTGGGGGACATGGTCATGGTATACTATATCAATTGCCTGCCCATTGTCTGCTAATCTGGTAACACAATTGAAGAACTTGACTAAATTTATCTAGCAAGTCTTTCCCTTCATAAACCCATTCTCTGTGGGGTACTGCAGCTCAATCCCTTCTAGGAGTACACCAGGTACTCCGTCAGTTGAGACTCCATGGTCTTCCCCACTATGGACATGAAGCTGACTGGTCTATGGTTCTGTAGCTCATCCCACTTCCCACTCTTGTGTAGCAGAACCACATCTGCTGTCCTCTAGTCCCTAAGAACCACCCCTTTGACTAGCAAGCTATTGAAAACGTCTGATAGTAGCCCTGCAATAACCCCTGCTACCTCACATAGCTTCCTCAGGGTTCCACTATGCCACAGCAACAAGAAATTTGTTGTCCGATGGCACAATGACAGCACAACACCTCCAACTGGTGTTGTGCTGTCACTCAGGGACAAGTGCTTTCTGTAGGGGGTTTTACCCCACACACCCCCTTGTGGAGGGCTCTGCCCCCGCACCCCCCCATACATTAGATTACTAACTCCAGTTGGACTTAGTTCAGGGATGGGGGCAAACACCACCCTGACACCAGTGTCAGGTAGTGGAGACCATCACAGTGGCTGCTGATTGTGTCGCTGTGATGGTCTTCGCTGTAGAACTGATGCTGCGAGTTTGTATACACTTCCTCAGGTGTAAGCTGACAGATCCCATAGATTTATCTACTTTTAACCCTGTTGTCTTTTCCAGCACCCTTTTCTCTGTTATCAGGACCTTTGTCCCAGCATATTTGCTCCCTCCCTGAATCAGTATTTTATTGTACAGTACATCTCACTTTTTTTAAAGGGGTTTCTGGTGTAACACCCAGGGACCCCATGGGTTCCAGTAAATGACATGTCTGAGTCTCTGGACCCCGTAGGGTTAATTTCAGATGCTCCTCGATGTTACTGGTCAGTTGACTTGTGCATGAGAGTCTGAGGTTGTGACCCGCTACCTTAAGCTACAAGGTTCTTGGGAGTAAGTGAGGGGAGTTAGTGAGGGTTTTGTGAGAGGGCAGTGTGCTGCCTGCAGATCTTTTAAAGCTAGTGCTGATACCCAATGTTTCTGTAGGTGGTGGTCTTAGTCATTAGTCCCTGCTCTAGAATAGTCCTGCCTGGATCTTCAGAACAGTGAGTAAAATAAGGAATGTGAGCTAAAAAGATGTTGAACTGTTTCAGAGCCAAGATCTCAAAATCTTGTGCCCTTCCTTGAGTAGAGGGCCTTCACCTCAGACTCTGGGAACTCAAATATTCTTCTAAGTGTAAGACTGGAAGGGAACCTTTAGTCAATGTGATCCTCTGCCTAGAGGATGAAGGTTACCTAAGTTAAATGGAATGAACATCACTGTGTTCTCAAATCTTGGACAGTGGATGGGTGGATGGATGGTCACCTCCAGAACAACCGCTAAGTGAGGTTGAGCTCCTTTCAGAGCCTCATGAGTATAGAATGAATCTTGTGCCAGGGTACTATATGCTCATGGTGGAATACAAATGAAAGTACAGCCTAAACCACTCACTCCCCCAACCACTGCTGAGGGCTCACAAACCTTCAGTCACAAGTCACTGTACCACTTGGGTTGTATGAAATACTGTATAGTAGATTGAATTTGTGCCCGGTACATTTAATACTTTTCAACCTGCAATAAATATTTGCACTTGATGGAATCAGTGTGGCCGGTTTACTCATGACATTACTGACAATCAGCTGTTGTACTACTCAGTTTTCGGTTTCAAGTTTTATTGATCGATTTAAAATCATTACAATAGAAAAACAATAAATATATTCCAAGGGCCAGAATTACAAACTTGTGTAAAGTGCAAGCAATCCATACAGTATCTTATATTTAAAAATGTAGACACATGGGCCCAGATATTCAAAAGAATTTGACATGCTGCAATAGGGTTGCGCCAGTGCAAGTCCAAAAATGTGCCATTCTGCGATATTCAGCGGGAGGCAGTTGTGCCCCCCCAAATCACGCTGAACAACAGCGCAATGATAATGAATGTATGTGCAAGTGAAGGGGGAAGAACAATGCATAAACGGCACAGTGCAATATTCAACAACATGCGCCATGCGCAATAGGGGAGCAAGCGGAAGTTGCACCAGTGTAGTGGTGAATGTTGCAACTCACAGATGCCTGCAAATTGTGACATTCATCTTGGAATTGACCCATAATTTCTTTGGTCATGTCTCTTGAGTTTACAAATGAGAATAGAGCAGTGGACTAATGTTTCTATCCATAACACCAAAGAGAAATGCCTCAGAGAATTTTTCTGAGGACTGCAGTGTATCAGGTTTGGTAAACAGACATAGGGCAACTAGAAAGTGGAATTATTCATTGATGTATAGATCTCAAAAAGTGGACAATATTACACAAAATAGTCAGAGCTTGGTTGTTAAATAATTCCACTATAATTTAGTCCAGTGGCAATTTTAGAGAGCCTAGGGTATCGCCAAGCCATTTATCTCAGATCTTCTGAAGCAGTGGGCACAAAAGAATTATCTGCTTCAAATCATCTCCCAAAGATTTTCTACACTTACAGTAAGGAGAAAGACCCTTGGATCTTTTCTGAATAAAATATATATAGTTTGCTTTGTATAATTCCATTCTATACTTCGTCATCAGCCTTCAAGAGGCTGGATCAGTTAGTTTCATTAAATAAGGTTATACACAGTGAGTTGTTGTGTTTATACCATCTACTGCATTTGTCATTTGCAAGGCATTCTAGGATCTTTGCTATATCTGTATCTTGAATCCTTGTCATAACTGCATCCTTTAATTCAAGCCAAGATTTGAAATATATTTCAGTCAAAGTAGAACCAAGACCTAATGTGAATAATTCTCTTTTAACTAAATCAACAAGGGGTGCTTGGAAGCCCATATCAGTGTATTTTATTTGTTCTTCTAAGCATTGTCTAGGAAGTCATACCTTTGACAGCAAAAACATTTCAACAGAAAGAGAAGTCTTCTTTCTTTTGCCATGGCTTCCAATGTGTATTGACCTAATTCTAAACGTAATAAAGGTGGTGGAACTGATTGAGGTACCATAAGGAGATGTCTATAGAGTTTACTTACTGGTATCTCAAGTTCCTTCAGATTCCATTGATGCCAAATTTCCACAGCATATAATATGCTCATTTTGATTTTTGTGTTAAGTACTTTTAAGGCTCCCTAAAGCAAGCTCCTACCCAATTTAAAGTTAGAGGTCCTTAAAGCACCTGAAGCTATGCTTAGCCTACTTAAAATCTATTTCTTGTGATTTGTCCAACTACCATTTTGTGAAAATCTCACCCCAAGATAATCATAAGCTGTAAAGGTTTCTAGGTTGTCCTGTCCTAACCAAACTAAAGGGGATATTTTATTTTTGTTTCCAAAAATCAGCAGCTCTGTTTTGTCTTTGTTAATTAATAATTTTTATTCTGAACATATTTTTGAGAAATAATTTAGATTTTGTTGTATACCTGGAAGTGAGAAGGATAGCAAGACCAGAGCATCTGCTTAAGCTAGTGCAGGAATGACTTTAGCAAAAACGTTTTGCAAGATGGCTATAAGGCTAATTCGGTGACACATTCTAGGGTCCATATGGTGTCCTTTTTTATAAACTGGGAAAATGATGCTACCTCTCCAAGATTCTGGAATTTCTAGACCCTGTAAGACTCCATTAAATAATATTTTAAAAATTGGGAGCCACCAATGCATAAATGTTTTAAACATGTCACCTAATACTAAGTCTGGGCCTAGGACTTTATTACTAGTCAAGAAAGTAAGAGCAGTGAGTATTTCATTATCTATTATTTGAATGGGAACTGGAAAATTCTGCCTTGTATCATGTGATGCACATTCAATTTCACAATCCTCTTCCACCAGGTACATTATTTTTAAGTGTTCTATCCAAGTATTAGGGGTTATGTAGGTCTCTACAGTTTTGGAATATTTGTTGTAGTCTAAGGCTACCAATTTCCAAAATTATTTGGTATTCTTCTTTTCTACAGTTTTCCTAAGTCTTTCCCACTTATTCTTACCAAAGTTATTCTTTTCTCTGTTCAAAATTTGTTTGTATTCTTTCCTTTATTTGTTTAAGTAAATGGTGCATTGCCTAGAATTGTGGATTTCCATCTTGGCCTTCCTTATATTATGATTTAAATTCCTTTTGGCAGTTCAACAGGTTCTGTTGAACCAGGACTTGCCCAAAGCCCCTGTGCTAGTTGTTCTATTCTCAGTACAGTGTGGCTGGATTAAGAATAATGTTTTTTGCCAATTATCCTTAATCCGATCATGATTAATAGGCAACATGCTCTGTTCCCTCAAGTCTGTAAATTGGACTGCCTCCAGTATTTCCTCAAACTTTTGGACACTTTTAAAATCCCACCTTATTCTCTGCTGATTTGTGATTTCTAGATTTATGTTTTCTAAGTAAGTTGGATAAAGTTTATCTAGAGGAAGTCCGATGACAATGTTAACAGAATAGGATGATGTGCTGACTCATTTTGCTTGTTCACTGTCAGATCTTCTATATATCTTATTTTATCCATATTGATCAATATATGGTCAATAATGAATGCCCTTTTAGGTCCTTCAAATGTAAAAAGAACCTTTTTGATATTCCCTGGTGCACCCATTCAAAAGGACCATATTAAGTTCTGACATCAGTGTCTCGAGAATTTTGCCTCTTTCATTTATTTTTAAGTCAAGTGAGGCCCTCCTGCTGGTTAATCTTGGGTTAACAACCTATATGTAAGGAGTTTTATCACCTGAATTGGCTATATTATGATGATACAGAGCAATCCTAGCATTAAAATCTCCCAATAATATTAGTGGGATACCAGCTCATTTATCCATCAACTTTTCTAGCTCAGCCTTGAGTGTCTGTATAATGTCTTGCTTATTAGCTCTTTGGGGGGGGGGGAGTAAACATTTAATATTTTCAGAGAACCATCCTGTTACATAAGTTTCAAAGCTAAATGTTATCTAAATTTGTCTGTAGTTTATCTACAATAAAGTCCTGGGAAGTTTTTATATATATTCGAGTCCTGCCTTAAGAGGACTCTGGCCAAGTGTCTAGCATCAGTAAATTCAAATTTGGATCAGCATATCCCCAGTCAGCCACATGCCAAAATGAGATCTCTAAGTTTCTTTGTTTAAAAGTTACAAGTAATTTTGTAACCCTAAATTTACTGCCTGTTCAAAAAAGCATTTCAGTCAAGAGCTACTGATGATGTTACATCCACAACTCACAGACTAGTCCTTCTTGCAAACTAACTTACAAGACTTATTTCTCCCACATTACATAAAACTGCAGTGATATTAAACATCTGGAAAAGAAAATCTGACACTGGGTGAGTCAGGGCATGCATTTAGATAATGTGTAGATGCAAGGTACAGTTCTTAAGAATGTGACTGGGAGGGAAGTTGGAATACAGCAACAAACGTGCTTTAGAATGACAAAATATTGCAATTTTATAATAGTACAGGGAACAGATTTCAAATTGTTACCAGACTGCAACTGTGGAATACAGCAATGACACAATCTCAGAAAGTAGGTAGGGCACACAATTTTGAAAAGTGGCAAGGATGCTAAAATTCAGAATGTGGCAGAGATACACAATTTCGAAGTGCGGGAGACACATAGTTGTAGAAGGTGGTAAGGATATGTAATTTTGTAATGTGTCTTGGATGGATTAATTTGGCATGTGGCGTGGTGATGCAAAATGCCAAAACATGGTTGGTATGCTTGATTTAAGATTGTGGTGGCAACATTCAATTTCAGAATGCAGCGTGGGCACAAAATCTCAGAAAGTGGCAGTGATGCAGTTTCAGAATCTGCTAGCCACAAAGAATTTCAGAATGAGGCAGGGATGTATAATTTTAGAATGTAACTTGAGCATGCAATTTTTAAATGTGACAGTGACACTCATCTTCAGATTGTGATGGGGATGTACAGTTTTGAATATGGCAGGAATGCACATTTTCAGAATGTGACAATGACAGGCAATACTGGAGCATGGAAGTTTACACGATTTCAAAATGTGACAGGCGGGTACAATTTTAGAATGTGAAAGAGACATGCAGTTTTGAAATGTGGGAGTGATGCACACTTTCAGAATGTGGCCGAGATGCTCAGTTTTGGAATATGGCAGTGACACTCAGTTTTGGAATGTGGCTTTGATGCACAGTTTTGGAATGTGGTGGTGACGCAAATTTCAGAATGTGATGGTGATGCAAAATTTTGGAATGTGGCACTGATGCACAAATTCAGAATGTGGCAATGATGCGCAGTTTCAGAATGTGGCTGATGCACAATTTCAGAATGTGGCAATGATGCGTAGTTTCAGAATGTGGCTGATGCACAATTTCAGAATGTGGCAATGATGTGCAATTTCAGAATGTAGTGGTGATGCTGACATACAGTTTTGGAATGTGGCGGTGGCACACAGTTTCAGAATGAGGTTGTGATGAACACTTGTGCAGTTTTGAATGTGGTGGTACCATGCAGTTTTGGATTGTGGTGGTACCATGCAATTTTAATAACGTGGTGGTGCCACACAATTTCAGAATGTGGCACTGCCATATGACTTTGGAATGTGGCACTGCCACATGACTTCAGACTGTGGCACTGCTGTGCAATTTCAGAATGTGGTGCTGCTGTGTGACTTCAGAATGTGGTGGTGCTGTGTAACTTTGGAATGTGGCAGAGCCACATGACTTTGGAATGGGGCAGTGAAGCACAACTTTGAAATGGGGCAGTGATGCACAACTTCAAAATGTGGTGACACATGACTTTGAAATGGGGTGGTGCCACATGACTTTGGAATAGGATGGTGCCACACAAGTTTGAATGTGGCAGTGATGCACAACTTTGAAATGTGGCAGTGGCACACAGTTTCTGAATGTGGCAGTGGCACACAGTTTTGGAATGCAGTGGTGATGCTCAGTTTCAGAATTTGGTGGTGACACTCAGTTTCAGAATGTGGCGGTGACATACAATTTTGTAATGTGGCAGTGATGCACAGTTTCAGAATGTGGCAGTGACACAATTTTGGAATGTGATGGTAACAGTTTCAGAATGTGGCATTGAAACACAACTTTGGAATGTGGTGTGGATATGCATTTTTTGAATGTGGCAAGGATGCACTATTTTGGAATCTAGCTAGGATGCACAATGTTGGATTGTGGTGGGGATATGATGCACAATTTAAAAATGTGGTGGAAGCATACAATTCAGGAATGTGGCAAGGACAAGCAGTTGCAAATCAAATGGTGTGCCCTGCCATATTCCAGCAGTGTACATCCTTACTTATATTCCAGAATTGCCAGTCCCCACTAAATTCTTCAATCTGTGTCCCTGTCGCATTCTGAGACTGAGTGCCCCACCACACTGTGAGATGGCACATCCCTGCCACATGCCAAGATTACATGTCCCCCCCAACATTCTAAAATTGTGCACCACTTTGACAGTGTATACCTTTTTTCTGCACTGCATTCCAAAACTACCTCTTGATGCATTTTAAAGTACAGTACCATGAATCAGAATATGCTGGAAATGAAAGCACTGCAGGCAACCCTGTGTCAGTTTTTGGTTTTTAAATAAATACTACAGCTGCAGTTTCAATAATTTAGAAGAAATGGGTCCTATAAGGTTGCTAAAAGGAGGACTAGTCTGTGAGTTCTGGTTGTGACATCATCAGTGGCTTTTCACTGAAACTGGCTTTTGAGCAGGGAGTGAAATCAGGGTTACAAAATGGCTCATAACTTTAAAAATGAAGTAATGCAGAAACCTAATTTTGGTATGAGATTTATTAGGGTATGCTGATTCTAATTCTGCAATGTAATCATTTTAACTGGACTCACTCTTTAAGTCTTCCCATATTTTTATCTCTAGAGGCTAATATTATTACAAAGCTAGAGTATCCATGGAGAAGAGGAGTGAAGTTCTCATGACACTATGTTTCTTGCAAGCGGATTATGTCATGTAATATAAGAAACATCTTATCTTTGGGATCAGCTGATATTAAATGAAGGCCCTCTATATTCCATTATATTAATTTTACACAGTTATACTCCTGAGTGTGGTGTTCTGTGCATGATAAGTTATTTTCATTTTGGTTCATTAGAATTGGTTGTCAGTCTTCCCTTACACTTTCCAAAGGTTCACATCTGTTGTTTGTCCTAAACATTTACTTATATTTCCATCCTGTATGTAAGTTTGAGGGAGGAATATCTAACGTTTGAGTAGGGACTATATAAATGCCCAGTAGGTCTAATCTGCTCGACCTGTCCAGGACTAATTTAGCAAAATGAGAAGATTTGAAGTGCTGTACTACTCACATCAAGAACAAAAATCAGTTGTCAGTTTGTTGGCAGGCAGCTGTAGTTACATTGAGCCCTGCAATCCTCTTAATCCATTTCATACCCTCTCAGCCACAGTCACTAGTTAATTAGGTGTCATGTTTATCAGCCTCTCGGTTTCTCTTGTATCTCAAGTTAAAGCTAAACGTCTGCATTTGCTGACCTCTGTGTGACAAAAAGTCTCTTCTCAAATGGATACAGTCAGCAACACTCAGCAAAAGAAAAAAAAGTTTGATGCAAACTCCGTCGACTTAACCAAGATCTTCAAAGTAGATATTGCCTTAGCTGCTTCTGGAGTTATCTGTATCCCCTCCTAAATCAGCAAAGAAAAGCTGTCCTGCAAAATATGCAGACTACTGCAAAATAAGCAGACTACACCCCCGAGACTTGATTTGAAATTGGAATTTATGCTAGTGAGAATGGGGTCATGGCAGCAGGTCACCACCATCAGTCTACAGCTGGTGTTAGAATTAATGAAAGCACCATGAAGAAATTTAAGTCTGACTATCTCACAGAGGTACAGAAAATCTCTGATCCTACCCAACTGTCACCCCTCCTGTCAAAAAAAACAAAAATTCAGCTGCCCAATGCATTTGGTTGAGGATTTGGAGGAGCAACTGTGAAAATTGTAAGATCTCTTTCAGCTGAAGGGCTGTAGTGAATATCCATGTTATCCATGCTGTGGCATTAGGGATCGTTAAAGCAAATTCACATCAATTACTCCTAGAAAATGGTTTACCATTTAAACCTTACCTGTAAGTGGGCATGGGTGTTCCTGCACCGAATGGATTTCAGTAAAAGGAGGGTGCAAAGCAGCCTGTAAGCATAAGGACATTCTCCATGTTAAAGCTGCTTTTCTAAACTAAATTGGCAAAGCATGTGCTCAAGAATTGATACCACCAGAATTGGTTTTAAATATGGATGAAACAGGTGTTCACATGCTTGCAGTCTCAAAGCGGACAAGAGCTGCTACTGGCTCTAAGCAGATTTCCATGACTAGACTAGGAGACAAACATCAAGTCTCTATTGCTCTGGCTTGTACACTTGTAGGACACATTACCCCCACACACACACACACACCAAGTAATATATTAGGGAAGACCGCAAAATGTAACCATCTCTGCAAATTCTCTGCAGAATGGCAATCTAAAAATCATTAGGCTAGTGAAGAGACTATAGTACAGTTTATTGCTAATGTCATGGTTCCCTATTTATATTCACTAATCAACATCTCTGACTGCTTTCAGAAAAAAATCCCTGATCACACTAAATCTTTTTCAGCCACATTCAACAGAGACTGCCTTAAGTAAACTGGAGGATTTATGCTTTATCTCAATCGTCCCATCATCCTGCACTGATGCCCTACAGCCCCTTGATATCTCTGCAAATAGATATTTCAAGGACCTTTGAAACAAAATTTTACTACCTAGTAATAGTCTTCATTTGTTTGTGGTGCCCTTCCCTTGAGGCCCAGGGCACCATCACAATATAACAGCAATATATAAACTCAAAGACAATTATCCACCACATAAAATACAGTAATAAATAACAATTAAATACTCATACAAACTTATACAAACAAAATTAATAAAAACAAACTAGCAATTTAGGATGTGCTGGAATATGATGTTACTAATAATCCCCAAATGCTTGTTGAAATAGATATGTTTTCAGTCTGATCTTAAAGACCTCCATCAAGGGGCCTCCTCAAGGCTATGGGTAGAGAATTCCAAAGGGATGGGCCCACTACCTCGAAAGTCCAGTCCCCAGAGGTCTTCATTCTAGCCCAAGGAACATCAAAAGGCCCACGCCAGTGAAGCAGGCATACAGGGATTTGCAGATGCAAGAGATCAGCCAAGTAGTTCTGGCCCAGCCCATTTAGGGCTTTGTAGGTTAACAAACCCACTTTAAATGAGATACGCTACTTCACTGGCAACCAGTGCAAATCCCAGTGAGATAAGGCATGCTCTAGAAAGGCCCATAAGGTAAAGTCAAAGCTGCAGTTCTGGTGGGGCACTCAGGAATGCTCAGTCAGTGCTCCACAATGAATGCAGGCTCCCAAAGTAATACATAGAGGATAATGCCTGAGTAACAGTGGTTAACTACAATGTAATCACCTCAAGCAGTTGCCAGAACAACCAAGTAAACCTCAAGAGCGCAGCTCGAGAGGTTTACAGTTGTCATGGCAACCTCGAGCACCACCATAACTCAGGCATTGTAGTTTATAGTGTATGAAAAAACTAACCATTGTGGGGAAAAAAATAAATTTTTTCAATGTGCATTTGTTCTCCTGCTCGGCTATGAATGCCTCTTGGTTTGAATGTTGAGCAACTGAAGTGCTAAAATTAGCCATTGCAATCTATGCTGCAATGGGTTAACTGTCTGAATACAGTGTGCTTTGAATGAATGTCCAAGCAGCAGATCACCTTTCCTTTCCAAGAATTTTGACAGGTGGTGACATTCTATCCTGTAATCCCATCATTATGACATAGTTAAGCAAGGTTTACAGAATACTGATGGCATAACATAGAAGATTATGTATGAGCAGTCATACATAACAAGGATATTCTTGTATCGAGAGGTTTCCTTGGTAACAGATGACCTCGAGAGCGGAGCTCGAGGGGTACTCTGTTACCAAGGGAACCTCAAGATACAAGAATTTCCTTGTTTGTGTATGACTGCTCATACCTAATCTTTTATAGTATATGGGCAGTCACAGCATAGAAAATCACACAAAACTAGCTGGAGAAGACAACAGAAAATAGAAATTTTAACATTTTTTTTTTCAACTGACACAGTGTGCTGCAGATGTTTCTTCAAGTTCAAGTTTAAAAAACAACAGTAACTTCCAGCTTAACTGGATTGAGGAAAACAACTATGTGGCAGCATTCCAAGTTGTTATGCTGCAGTAGTGACATAGCTAGTGCAGCATAACAGCTGTGATGACATAGCTACTGCAGCATAACAACTCCGTTCTAGTTATGGATTTCTATCCATAACAGCATTCTACCATACACTATAATGGAATTATCAGGTTTTAATATATGGATCTTCAATTTAATAGGTCTGTAAAGAATACAAAAAAAAATCTGGTAATACCCTCAAAGATTCAGTGATAATATTACTGTCAATCACTGTTAATAGTCCTGTCAATCACTTTTAATAGTATAGTTTCGTGGTGATAAGAGTATCATTGCAAGCTCCCAAAAAGATACCTTCTACCCCCACATCCTTATCGTGCCTCCTCATTGGCTGCTTTTCCTGTGTGGGCAGGCAGAACAGTTTAAAAACATGGCGGCCCTTCTCTCACTTATGGAGAGTGAACTTAGTCATAGCACTTCTGTTTTTATTTTGTTTTTTCCCCTCAGCAAATGACAATATCTGGTTGATTCTGCCTTTCCAGTAATGAAGAGCAGGTAGGATCTGAATTATTAAAAAACTGGCAGGGGGCTGGAACCATCACGAGTGAGCAGGCAACTCAACGCACAGCACAGGACAAAGTCAGTTCTCCACTAAAATGGTAGGCTGCCCATTACAAACAAGCGTCAGATCCATATATAAAAAAAATAACCAATAGGTTTGTGTGTCCATTACCAGGGAGTACTGGCATCTCGAGGTTCTGGACACATTGGAACCTCTCGAGCTTTGCTGTCGAGGTTCATGTGTCCAAAACCTCTCAATGCTATTACTCCCAGGTAATAGACACAAACCTATTGGTTATTGACTATATAAACTGATTGAAAATGGGTTAATAGACACTGTCCATACACTATATACAACGCAAGGATGTGGCAATCAAATTCTGAAGGAAACTTGGACACCCAAAAATAATAAATGCATAGATACATAGATACATAGATACATAGACAGTGTCGGCAGATAAGGGCCTATGGCCCACCCAGTCTGCCCATTTGAGCCTGTAAGTTCAGTTTGTTTTCCTAGAAGTCTGTTGCCCTTACCCCTGACCTCTAGAATTCCTTTATGTCTATCCCATGCATTCTTAAATCCCGTGATTGTTTCAGCCCCCACCACTTCCTCTGGCAGGGTGTTCCACTTGTCCACCACCCGTTCTGTGAAGAAATTCTTTCTGACGTTTCCTCTGAATCGTCCTCCCTCCAACTTCATCCCATGCCCTCTAGTCCTGGAACATCTTTTTCACTTAAAAATAGTGTTTTCTTGCACCCTGTTCCTCCCTGTAAGATACTTGTATGTCTCTATCATATCCCCTTTCTCCCTCCTCTCCTCCAGGGAGTACATGTTCAGTTCCTTCAACCTGTCTTCATAGGACTTGTGATGCAATCCATGCACCATCTTTGTTGCCCTCCTCTGAACCTTCTCTACCCTGTCTATGTCCTTACGTAGGTATGGTCTCCAGAACTGTACACTGTACTCCAGGTGGGCCTCACTAGTGTCTTGTATAGCTAAATTATGACCTCCCTTTTCCTGCTGGTGATGCCCTGCCTATACATCCCAGCATCCTATTTGCTTTACCTGCTGCCTTGTCACACTGTTTCCCTTGAGGTCATCAGAGATGACAACCCAAGATCCTTTCCTGCTTGGTGCATGCTATATCCTCACCCCCAACTGATATATTGTGCCAGGGTTTTGTGCCCCATATGCATTATCTTGCACTTCTTTGCATTGAATTTCAACTGCAAACCCCTGACCATTCTTCAAGTTTCACAGGTCGCTTCTCATTCTGTCTACACCCTCTGGTGTGTCTACTCTGTTACAGAGCTTTGTGTCATCAGCGAACAGTGAAATTCTGCCTTTAGATCCTGCGCAATGTCACTGATGCAGATGTTGAATAGGACCCGTTCCAGCACTGATCCTGTGGTACCCACTGGTCACTCTTCCCTCTGTGGAGTGACAGCCATTTACCACCACCCTCTGTGTCCTGCCACCCAGCCAGTTACCTACCCACCACACTACTGTCCTGCCCACACCCATATTCCTCAGTTTGTGTAATAGTCTTCTATGTGGCACAGTGTCAAAGGCCTTGCTGAAGTCCAGATAGGCCATGTCCCTGCCCTCCCTGATCCACCTCCCTAGTCACCCAGTCAAAAAATTCAGAGGTTGGTCTGACAGACCTCCCTTGGTGAAGCCATGCTGCCTTGGGTCCTGTAGTCCATTGATAACCAGATGTTCCACCAATCTCTCTCTCAGTAGTGCTTCCATGATCTTCCCCACTACCGAGGTGAGGCTGACTGGTCTGTAGTTCCTGCTTCCTCTTTGTTCCCACTTTGTATAAAGGGACTACATCTGCTGTCCTCCAGTCTTTGGGTTGAGTGAGTTTATGCAGTGAGTTTATTAACCAAGCCATGTGGGCGCTGACAAACAGAAGCCTGACACACACCCTAAAGAAGACCAATGTGGTTGAGCGCCGGGCTTCTGTTTGTCAGCGCCTGTATGGCTTGATTAATAAACACATGCATTTATTATTTTGAGTGTCCAAGTTTCCTTCAGAATCTGAGTGCCACATCCTGCATTGTATCCATAAGGTAAGGTAACTGGTATACAGGGCTAGTTACAAATGTAACGCCCCCTTTACCTGGGGTTACTAGAATCCCAGTAAGACCTAGTGGTAGGCAGGGAAGGCAGCTTGTGAAACTCCAGTTAAATGGATTTCACACTGTCTCACTCCGTTCTCAGTCTCAGCTGAGACTGAGGGATGACATCATTTTAGAACTGTCACAGCTGCAAAAGCCACACTGGAATGTTGCAATTGGAGGTTAGAGTAGAACATTGGGGAATTTGAAGCCAGTCTGTGTGCAGTCTTAGAGAGAGATTGTAGTGCAGCAGAGAGTGTGTGCAGGCTCTCAGAGCTTTAAGCTCTGTTTAAGAGCTACTTTTGGTAAGGTGTGTGTTTCCACCCGAAGAGGAGCACAGGAACTGGTAATTGAAGTGGTGGAGACCTCTTTCAATGGTTCAGTAGCCCCATCCCTGAGGGGATGGGGGGAAGGTGTTTGCCTGTTTTCCAGGCACAAACCCCCCTGGGTCCAGCTAAGGGAAAGAGGCTGCCTGTTCAAGTTGTGCTGAGGCACCAGAAGCTCTGACAGGAAGATTCCTTGTGGAGGAAACACCTGTGGGGCACCTGTGGGGCACCTGCAACCAAAAGGTAAGTTCACTCTGAAAAAGGGCCAAGTATTTTCACCTGAACAGAAGGAAACTAAAGGGACTGTTACTGTGGGATCAGGAAAAGACAGCCAAGTACAGTTGGAAGATGTGGGGATTGGACTGCTTAACTCAGTGGGGGGTCTAGAGTAATGGACAAAGCCATGTATAAGTATGTTCCAGTCCAGCACAATTGGGAAGCAAGACTAGTAGATGGAATGTGAAATACATTTATCAAGAATCTACACAGCAAAGTGCTAAAGGATGAGGTGTTTACAATCCAGGGAAATGGCCGGGTATGAATTGTGGGAGCGAGAGGTGGGAGACCCCCAATCAGTAGTAACCAAATTCACCTTATGGATTTGTTTGAGACACCTTTTACTTTCCCTCAGGTACTTGGCCTGTACCTGAGGAAAGTACCTAGATGTGGGATTGAAAGGAAGATTCCTGATGGAGCCAAGGTGCTCTTAGGTGGTTTAGGAGCCACCAGAAAACGTTTCCATGAGTATAGAAGGTGTCTTCAAGTGGCTGGCAGGGAACCGAGCCAGCGAAAACCAAAGTAGTGTACAAGTTCAGGCTGTGTGCCACTTTGTTGTAGAGCCTGAAGGCTAAAGTGATGAGGATGTGGTCTGGTCTCTCTTAATCTCATTACCAGGAGTGTAGCCCCGTGGGGGTCCTTCTATGCTTTGTTTATTCTGTTTGGATGTGAATAAAATCTACACTTTAGAATCCCACTTCTGGTATTGGACATTACAGTTATTGCTTCCTGTGTTCTGAGTTACTTGGGCGCCCCTGTGCAGAGTAGCCAAACCTAGCCTTTGTGCCGGGGTGACCTATACCTCCCCGAACCCATCCCACCTGGTATTGCTGTCAGATACAAATGGCATACCAGCCTGGGGTTACATTATTTTACTGTATTCCTGGGGCTTTCACATCTCTCTCCACCTCAAGTGTGCATCCATCACCACTACTGCTACTGTACATTGTCTGATGGTACCCAACTGCTAGTAGGGCCTTGTTTCTCACCCTACACGAAACATAATTTGTTGGCAGATGAGGACAACTTTGTCCAACCAGTTTGTCCAGTTTGGCCGTGCCTACTGTCACCACAAACCCTGTCTAATCTCTGACTACCCCCTCTTCCACTTTCCTACTAAGATTCCTTTGTGTCTATCCCATGCATGCTTTATGTTCTCCATTGTTTTCGCTCCCACCACCTCCATTGGAAGACTGTTCCAGGCAACTAACACTCTTTCATTGAAGAAGTACTTCCACACATCCTCCAAATTTCCCTACCAGCTTCATTGCATGCCCTCCTGTCCCAGTATACCTTTTCATCTGAAAAATACTCCCCTCCTGCACCTTGTTTATCCCTGTGATGTACTTTTAGGTCTCTATCCTGTCACTCTCTTCCTCCTCTCTTCCAGGATGTACAAATTGAGATCCCTTAGTCTCTCTTCACATGGCTTATGAATTGATGTATTCCCTGCACAATTTATGCTGCCCTCTTCTGGAAAGCCTCTACCCTGTCTAGGTCCTTCTGTGCAGTCTGGTCTCAAGAACTGAACACAGTACCCCCGGTGGGGTCTGAACAATGATTGATATGGTGGTAACATCAAATCTCTCCTTCTGATGGTGATTCCCCTCCCTATGCAACCCAGCATCCCGTTGACCCTGTCTACTGTCTTGTTACACTGCTCCACCACCTTGAGGTCATCAGCTATGATAACCCCAAGGTCTCTTTCCTGTTTTGTGACTGTCAGAACCTCTCCCCCAATTTTATACACCACCCATGGGAGTTTGTGCAATAGGTACATGATTTTGTACTTTTTTGCGTTGAACCCAGCTGCATATCTTTAACCAATCCTCGAGGTTTTCTCAGGTCCCTACTCATTCTCTTCACCCCCTCCAGAATGTCTGCCCTATTGCAGATCTTGATGTCATCTGCAAAGAGGCATACCTTCCATAGATAAACAGAAACATAGAATTTGACAGCAGCTAAGGACCACTTGGCTCACCTTGTCTGTCCGTTTTTCCCTACCTACAGCATCACCACAGACCCTGCTTTATCTCCAGCTTTCTCCCCACCTTCCTTTCCATTAAGATTCACTTATGCCTATACCATGCATTCTTGAACCCTATCACTGTTTTAACACCCACCACCTCTGCTGGAAGACTGTTACAGGCATCCACCACTCTTTCTGTGAAGAAGTACTTCCTCATATCGATCCTGAATCTACCCCATCCAGCTTCATCACGTCTCCTTGTTTTTAAGCATATTTTTTTTCTGAAAATACTTCCCTCCTGTATCTTATTTAATCCCGTAAGGCATTTAAAGGTCTCTGTCATATCCCTCCTCTCCTTCCTGTCTTCCATGGTGTACATATTGAGGTCCTTTAGTCTCTTCTCATAGGGCTTTTGATGCAGACCCTGAACCATTTTAGTTGCCCTCCTCTGGACAACCTCCACTCTGTCTCTGTCCTTCCACAGATGTGGTCTGCAGAAATGGATAGGGTACACTAGGTGGGGATCTAACCAGCAATCTATACAAAGACAACACCACCTCCCTTTTTCTGCTGGTGATACCCATCCCTATACACCTGAGCATCCCACTAGCCCTCCCAACTGTCTTGTTGTACAGCAAGGCTACCTTTAGGTCATTAGATATGATTACCCCCAGTTCTGTATCCCATTTGGTGGTCATCACAAGCTCCCCACCGATTTTGTACTCTGCTGCTGGGTTTCTGTACCTTAAATGCATGATTTTGAACTTTTTTGCATTGAAACACAGCTGCTAAACCCATGACCACTCCTCAGGTTTTCTCAAGTCTCTGTTCATCCTTTCCAACCCCCTCCCCCCCCCGAGTGTCCACCTTCTTACAGATTTTGGTGTCATTTGCAAGAGGAAGACCTTCTCTTCCAGCTCCTATGCAATACCACTCATAAAGACATTAGAGGACAGGTCAAAGTACTGATCATTGAGGCACCCCCCCCCAGTCACCCTCCCTTCTCCAGAGTCAACTCCATTTACCATCACCCTCTGTCTCCTATCCCCATACCAATTTCTTGCCCAGTTTACCACCTTTTGACCCACCCCTAAGCTTTCCAGCTTCCTTATGAGCCTCCTATGAGGTAATTTTATTGAAAGCCTTGCTGAACTCTAGGTAGACCTCAGCCACTATTCCACCCTGATCTGATTCCCTGGGTCACCCAGTCAAAGAAACATCAGATTTGCTTGACATGACTCCCCTCCTCCCAATAAATCCATACTGTCTCAGGTCTTGTAAGCCATTAGAAGCAAGATATTCCACAATTCCTTCTTTCAGCAAGGATTCCATTAACCTTCCCACCATCGATGTCAGGTTGACTGGTCTATAGATGTCAGCCTCCTTCCTGCTACCACTTTTGTGAAGTGGGACTACATCTGCCCTCCTCCAGTCCTCCGGAACTACTTCTGTTCCAGTGAGTTGTTAAATAAGACTGTCAGTGGTGCAGCCACTACCTCCCTGAGCTCCCTCAATATCCTTGGATGCACCCCATCTGGCCCCATTGCTTTATCCACTTTCAGATTTGTGAGCCCCATTGAGGACTCTCTCCTCCAAAAAAAGGACTGGTGTACACCTCCCTCCCTCCAAAGTTCCTGTTGCTTTTTTGTGGCCCCTCCCCTTCTCGTTCCTCAATAAACACTGAACTAAAGTATCTGTTCAGTATATCTGCCTTTCCTGGTCCCCTTCAGCACCCCAAACTTTACAGTCTTTCCCCGATCTTCCTCTTTTCACTTATATACAGTACCTAAAAAGCATTTTCCACTTTCAATACCACCTAGACTATTATCTCCTCAGTTTTCACCTTCTCACTCCTTACTGCTTTCCTTGCTTCTTTTTGTTTCCCCAATATACATCCCTATCCACCTCTTCTGTATCTCCTTATTTCTTCTGAATGCTACCCTTTACCTTTTCATTCACTTCTTTAGAGAACCATAGTGGTCTCTTGTTCCTCTTCCATTTACTCACTTGCTCGACACAGAGGTTTGTTACCTTCACTATGTCCTCCTTAAGCTTTGCCCACTGTTCCTCCACCCCCAGGTCATCCCCCCCCCCGCCAGGTTATCCCTGAAGGATTCACCCATCTTTTTAAAATCTGCCTTCCTGAAGTCCAGGATCCTTGCACGTGTGTGGTTCAATTCTGTTGTGTTCTTATCTTGAACAACACTGTATGGTTGTTTCTGATCCCCAGGTGGCATGTATTCTATCATGAGGGGGATCAGTGACTAGTTGACTGAGAAATGCCCACAGCAGGGAGACCAGGATGTCCCTGCTTCTAACTGAAGCTGCAGTTTGGAGGCTCTAATCTACATCTAGCAGATTGAAGTCCCCCAGCAGCAGTACCTTCCCTTTTTCTGCCATCTTGCCAATAGCATCCACCAGTACCTTATCTAAATCCTCCCCCTGTGCTGCAGGTCTATAGATCGGTATACCATCGCTACCTTCACAACTTTACTGTGACCAACACTACAGTGACAACAGTGCCAGGTCACTGTAGTGTCAGCGTGGGACCCCACCACTGCTTTCTGGGGGTATTGTATTCCCTTCCCAAAGCAACTCCAACTCAGAGTTGTTATTTAAGTAGCAGGGGGTGCAGGAGGCAAAGTCCCCCAAAGAAAACAAAGTTTGATGTGACTCCCTTTATGCCGACTGCAAATGTGGTCAACATAAAGGAGTCTCTGTAACGTTGATCGAAATGAAATTGTCGACCAACTGTCATAGATCCCTGTAGATCATGCCAGTGTGAATAGTGGTTCCATTTCCCATATCTTGTGTGACCTAGAGTGACCCCCCCATATTCCCTGTATCTCTGTTGCTTTAGTGTCTTCCCTCACAAAAAGCACCACACTCCCGCCTTTTCTGAGTTTCTGTGTGCAAAGCACATTATTTTGCACTTTTTTGCATTGAAACCCAGCTGCCATACTCTTTACCACTCCTCTAGTTTTACCAGGTCTCTGCTCATCCTTTACACCCCGGATTGTCCACCCTATTGCAGATTTTGTGTCATCAGGTAAGAGGCTCGACCTTCTCATCTAGCGCCTCTGCAATGTCACTTACAAAGAGGACTGGTTCCAGCAGTCATCCCTGGGACACCCCACTGGTCACCTTCTCTTCCTTGGAGTGAACTCCATTTATTACCACCCTCTGTCACCTATCCCCTAGCCAGTTTCTTATCCAGCTTACCACCTTTGAATCCACTCCTAAGCTACCCAGCTTGCTTACTAGTCTCCTATGTGGAATGGTGTTGAAAGCATTACTTAAATCTAGAAAGGCCTTCCACATCCACCACTCCACCCTGATCTAAATTCTTTGTCACCCAGTCAAAGAAATCAACCAGATTCATTCGACATTAGTTCTCCCTGTAAAACCATGCTGCCTCAGGCCTTTTATCTCACTGGATTCAAGATATTCCATAATCTTTTCATTCAGCAATGGTTCCACTAACTTTCTGATCACTGATAGCAGGCTGATTGGCCTATAATTGTCAGCATCTTTCCTGCTACCACTTTTGTGTAGTGGGACTACATCCATCTTCCTCCATTCCTCTGGAACCCCTCCTATTTCCAGTGAGTTGCTAAACAGAGCTGTCAGAGGTGCAGTCAGTATTTCCCTGAGCTTCCTGAATGCCTTTGGCTGCACCCCATCTGGCCTCATTGCTTTTTCCACCTTCACAGTGGCAAGTCCCTTCAGGACTCTTGCCTCCAAAGAGGACTAGTGTCCACCTTCTCCCTCTCTCCCTCCAAAGTTTCTGTTACTTTTTGTGGCCCTCCCTTCTTCCTCCTCAGGTTCGGTGAACATTGAATAAAAGTATTTGTTCAGAATGTTTGTCTTTTACTGATCCCTCTGCAAATCCCCTTCCCTTTTAACTTTACAATAGCCCTTCCTCATTTCACTTACTGTATAAAGCTAAAAATGTCTTGTCCCTTTCATTTACCTCCTTGGCTATTCTCCTTCAGTTTCTGCCTTTGCACTCCTTACTGCTTTCCCTGTTTCCCTCTGTTTCTCATGATACTTCCCTATCCTCGTCCATCTGCTTCTCCATATATACTGTTGAGATTATGCGGGGTTTGCCTGGCTGAGCCCGGTAGCCATCTAAGGAACCGTGGCAGCTACCGGGACCATGATCCTGGTAGCTGTTCCTTCAGATTAACCCCTCACACTAAGAAGAGCCACATTTGAAAATAAGTTTGCATTGACTTTTATTTAATCAGGTGTGAAGGGGTTAAGCATATACTCCTACTTGCACTGTTAACATGCAGTTTTATGCCGTAATCAGGAAGGAGTACAGCTAGAGAATTACAGTCAGCTTTGACATCCTTACAGATTTGCGTATTGCTGCACCTGTGTGTTTCACATTATGAAGAAAATAGAAGAGAGGTGAGGAAAAGAGAAGAGAAGAGGGAAGAGAAGAGAAGAGAAGAGAAGAGAAGAGAAGAGAAGAGAAGAGAAGAGAAGAGAAGCTTGCTGCTTTTTGTCCCTTGTCCTTTAGAGTGCTACTGACTGAGCCATCTATCCCTTGCTGACAATACCTCGACCTCTGATCCTCCATATCTGGCCCATCCTCTCAAATAAATGAACCTCCCTACTGCCTACACTGTGTTCACCTAGCTGGTCTGCATTACTAGACTCATCACTGGCTGGATGGAAAAGTTTTCTTTTAATTATTAAAGCGAAGAAAGGCAAAACCCATATAAGTGACATGGCAGGGCATGGATAAGAGATGGGAGGAGCAGTTTGACATATATGAGGGCTCCCAGATCTACAAGATTCCTGTATTTTACACTGAAATGGAGCCATTTACACGAAAATTGATCCCATAGACTTGCACTGGTTATAATGAAAACAGAGTAATTTGGTATCCATAGGGAAAAATACCAAATCGCCTGGGAGCACTGATATATGGTTGGACTGGCAGAATAAACTAAAGGTTAGAGTAACATGCTGTTAATGA
This sequence comes from Neoceratodus forsteri, assembly GCA_016271365.2. NCBI lineage: Eukaryota > Metazoa > Chordata > Ceratodontiformes > Ceratodontidae > Neoceratodus > Neoceratodus forsteri. The sequence continues at coordinate 556,950,998 of CM028132.1, forward strand.
GCTTGGTACATCCAGCCAACCAGGCTTTGATTCCACAATCTCCACTTGGATACTGTGTGACTGGCCAGGTCACTTGACCTCCCACTGCTTCCTGGTTGCCCTGTATTGTCCATGGACTGCTCTCCTCCTCTGGGGAGAGGATGGGCATAGCCTGCTGCTTGACTGGCCCTGGTGAAAGCTAAAGTAAAGCAGCTTGGGCCAGAAGAACTGCCAGAAAGAGAACAACAATGCAACAAGCTGTATTTTTTAAGAGGTAGCAGATTGCTGGTACAGGTGTCAGGATTCCTTCCTCTGTCTCTCCCCAGAAACTCTGCACTGGCTGTGTGATTTTGCTGACTCAGATGTTGTAGTCTTCCTCCAGCAAGGGACCTTGGCTATCTGTCTCCCCTGGGACCTGTGTGAATCAACTGACTGGGGTTCATTCCTCCAGGGATTTACTGCTTTACTGAAATCTAAAATATTTGTTCAATAGAGGAAGCAGTGTAGGCCAGTGGTTGGACCACATACCTGCAAAACTAGATGATTCCCTGATTTTGAATTTGCCAGAATCACTGGCTCACTGTGCAAGTCTCAAGACCTTTCTCATGCTCCAGTCCCTCACCCACTGGACAAATGGGTAGTCCTACCACTGTTAATTGGATGTGACATCTCTGCTGGGAAATCTAGGGTACAGAAACTTGAAAAGTAAATAAAATACAAAGATGAATGAAGCATCACTTCACACAAAGAGTAGTGGGAGAATGTAATATCCTTCCAAGTGAGGTAACAGAGTCATGATCACTATATTTGTTTGAGACTAATTTAGACGAAAAGATGAGGGAGCTGATCTCTGATGTTATAAGTATTGAGCACAGATACAAAAGATGGTGCACTTGAGTGCTGTTGGAAAGACGTTTTCACTTATTTTATTATGTGTAAACTTGGATATGGTAGTGGGATTTTTAGGCAAGATCCATATAAGCATTTTGACTCTCTATGAGACTTATTGACAAAGCACACCATTTTACAAGAATGTAGTCAGTGAAAACATTTTTGAACAATGCCTGAGTGTGCTGTCTTTTGTATGTATTTTATACCTTTTGAGTATATTCTGCTCAGTGGCACCATCTTGCTCAGTCCCATCCCCATCATATCATCCCAGCCTACCATCCACCCACCACACAGGACAAATCTTTGTCTTACCTGAAGGTGAGCAGACTCCAACCACGTACACTCCTCCTTCTATTCTAAGTTTCCGTGTGCTGCTGGGACAAAGGGGCCAAGACTCTCAGAGATCGACTGACTGGTGATGGTGGGGAGGGACAAATTGAACTGCTGGCCAAGTGGCCAGAATTGCAATTGGGTGGGATGGAATTGGGGTCAGGATGGGGCAGGGGCCAGTTCAGCATTCAGGAGGTTCAGCAGACCGAAGCAGAGGACAGGAAAGAAAAAAGTGTGCTCACAGCCAGCAGACATAGTGCATGTGTGTGGTGTTGGTGGACTTGAGCTTGCACATCACGAGTTGCTGTGCTGCAGCCTGTCATGTCTCTGTCTGTTGCCTGCAAGTGCAACAAGGTAGGGATGGGGATGGACTTGAAATAGACATACAGCCTGGTCCAAATGAGAACAATTTGTGCTCCCACTTCAGCCTCTGGCTGCTGTTGTCTACCATACCAGCTACTGCTCCACCAACTCACAAGACGACTGTCAGCAGTGTCAAGGAAAAATACAGGTCCCCGTCTCCCGAGTCCCACCATGCCACCACCACAGTATAGATTTGTAATTGTTTTGAGCATACAAGCAGATACAGCTGTAATAACAATACTACTACTAATAATAAAAATAACTTCCTTGCCTGCCTTCAACTGGACAAGGGGGGTCGGGTGACAGGGATAGATGGTATTGGCTGGGACACACAATGTTCATCTTACCATTTGCCAGGCTGCTCCACCTGCATACTTGACTCTCGGGGGGGGGGAATACAAGTCTCCTCTCCTGATGTAAGAAACTGTAACATCCTTGTAACATGCTGCTTCTTCATGATGGGCTGTAATGTATCTTGTTAACTCTAAAATGCTGTAAAATGCACTATTTACAGTGATTTTGTAAAACATTTTCTTGGAGAATGCCCCAGACCCCTACCTTTGTCAGGATTTTTGGCCCCCCTTGTTCACTGCTCCCACGCATGTTTCTGTCCCTGCTCCAAAAGTTTAGGAGCCCGTAGCTCTGGAAGTATGCATCCAACACTGTCCTTATACAATACATTCTGAAGCTACCCTTTTAGCTTTTACCTTTTCAACCACGTCTTTGGAGAACCATAGTGGTATCTTTTTCTCTTGCTTTTGCACACTTGTTTGATGCACAGGTTTATTACCTTTACTATGCTCACTTTAAGCTTTGCCCACTGTTCTTCCACCCCATCCAGGTCATCCCCATGCCAGGTTGTCCCTGAGGCATTCATCCATCTTTATAAAATCTGCCCTCCTGAAATCCAGGACCCTCATTCATGTGTGGTTAGATTCCACAGCCATCCTTATATTGAACCACACTGTACGGTGATCACTGGTACCCAGGTGGCCTCCCAACTTAATGTCAGCAGTACTGTCCCTGTTAGTGAGTACCCAGTCTAGTATTACCCCATCATGAATGGGTTCACTGACTAGTTGCCTTAGGGATGTCCCCTTCAGAGAGTCCAGAATGTCTCTGCTTCAAGCTGAAGTCACTACTGGGAGGCTCCAGTCTACACATGGCAGATTGAAGTCTCCCACCTGCAGCACCTCCTCCTTTTCTGCCATCTTGCCAGTAGCTCCACAGTTCCTCTCCCTGTGCTGAAGGTCTGTAGATCACTCCAGTGTGAATAGTGGCTCTATTCCCCATCTCCAGGGTGACACACCATTCCTCTGCCTCCCATTGTATTCCCTGTATCTTCATCACTTTTATGCTTTCCCTCACATAAGGCACCACATCCCCTCCTTTCCTTCCCACCCACTACTCGTGAACAGCATATAGCATATAGTTTTCAGTGCACCATGACTCGTTAATGGACATGATATCCAGGTTGACCTCTGCCACGATGGCCTCTAGGTCCAGAATAATTTCCTAAACTTATAGCATTTGCACATATGGCCTTCCAGATTTTGCTTCCACTCTGTTGCCCCCTTTTTTCCTTTTTGCAATCCCTACTTTCCCCTCTCCTTTTAATGCTCCAGTTCCCTTCCTCTTTTATCTACCACCCTGCTTCCTTTATAAATTTGAACCCTGGGGACTCCTATCCACTCGGGTTCTCCTTACACTCTACATCAGCCTGTGGGGGACAGTTTCTGCCTCCCTGATTCCTTCAGCCACTCCCCATGGCTTGTTTAAATGTTCATTGAAGTAACATTTAAACTGTCTACTGAGGACTGCGGTTCCCCTCCTGGATGAATCAGGCCATCACCTCTGTATAGGCCCTAATCATCCCAGGTGAGTCCCCAGTCCCCAAAAATTGCTGAACCCTTCCTCTCTGCATCATTCCTTCAACCATGAGTTGAACCTCCTGGTGTGAAGATCCCGCTCTTTTCACCTGTTGTACAGGAAGTACCTCTGCAAAAGCCACTGTGCAAGCTATCTGTCTAACACCCCTCCCCAGCTCCCTAAAGTCCCCCCTTCACTATCCCAGCCCTGTCCCTAGCAAGTTTATTAGTCCCCAGATGGACAATGATATCCATCTTTTCCTCCCGTCCTGCTACCCTAGCAATCCTCAATATCCACATCCCATCCCTCAGGACTGTGGCACCAGAGAGGCACCTAACCTGCCTCTCCCCACCCTTTCCTGTTCCCAAATCCAGCCCCCTCACAATTGAGTCCCCCACCAGAAGTTGCTTCCTCCTCATCTGGGGTCCTCTACCTCCTTCCTCGGGGTCTCCACTATGGAGTGCACCTACATCCTCCCTGGTCACTACCACGGTTGCCTCCTCCCAGCAGTCCCACCGCACCAGAGCAGTGTAGGAATTACATAGTGGTACCAGTTGAGGAACATGCCTCAGTCCCACCACCACCCTTCCACCACCATAGTTCAGCTGTTCCTTCTCCCTGGCATCCTCTGAGATAATGGTGTCAGACTTGGTGGCCCTGGGTTGTGGAAAAGGTCTTCTGAATCCTAGGCAACCGGCCCAGAGTCTAGCAACCTCTCTCAACCCAGAGAGGTGTGTGTAGATGGGGCAGCACTGCATCCCAGAAAGTCTCTGAAAACTGCCACCTCACAGCCACTGCACTGCACCACTCCCAGCATTCTCAGCTTCTATTATTCCTGTGTTACCTGGAAATACTTTTGTACCCTTAACCCTGATAGGGTGTTTCTAGTTTTTCCTTGTTTTGTTTGTTTCAATTTGTGTTCTCCTGTGCCTTGTTTAAAGGACTTTTATCACATTTGCGATAGTTTTTTGCATCATGTTAGCCGGCCCTTTAAAACTCACCCTAAATTTGTTTTCTTTTAACTGAATTAAATTAAATACCTTTCTTTATATTTTTATGCATAAACCCAGAAGTTAGTGGAAGCTCCAGTGTCCTAGAGAAATGCTCACACAGCATTGCGAGACTGTAACAGTGATGTCTTACCAGGTACGCCTTCCTAACCATGGCTGATTCCAGATTTGCAAGCAGTGCAACAGACAGTGATAATAACTTGCTCATGTCAGACCACGAGCAACTGTAAGTCATTCAGTGCTGACCAGAATCTTAGTTTTCACTGGTGTGACAAAGAATTATTCTTACAATCTGCTCCCTAAATGCTTTTACACTGCATGTGCTGACTTTGTTCTTATTGCATAACAAATTGTCCCTTGCAGCATGGAACAGAAGATTCATAATATATCAATTTAATCTTCACAGTGCTGTACAGACAGTTGGTGATACCCATCGGGAGTACTGTGTGAAGTTCTGGAGACCCATCTCCACAAGGACAGAGACAGGATGGAGTCAGTCCAGAGGAGGGCAACTAAAATGGTGCAGGGTCTGCAACAGAAGCCACATGAAAAGAGATTAAAAGAGCTTAATATGTATACCCTTGAGGAAAGGAGGGAGAGGGGGACAGGATAGAAACTTTCAAGTACCTCAAGAAAATCAACAAAGTCCAAGACGGTAGTATCTTTCAGAAAAAGAGAAGTGCAAGAACAAGGGGACACAATTTGAAGATAGAGGGGAAATGGCTCAGGGGCAATGTGAGGAAGTATTTTTTCATAGAGACGGTGGTGGATGCATGGAAAAGCCTTCCTGAGGAGGTTGTGGGGTCAAAAACAGTGGGAAATTCAAGAATGCATGGTACAGACATAAGGCAATTCTGGTTGGGGGGGTAGAAAGAAGTAGGCTGTTGGTTAACTAGGATCTGCAGCTTATCCAATAGGTAGGGAAATGGGCAGACTAGGTGGGCCAAGTGGTCCTTATCCTGTTCCAACTCTCCCCCAACCCCATGCTTGCTATCCAATGACCCAAGGTCATTCCCAGAGGTCACTGGCATGGCACGAGATAAGGCAGAGATGCCTCAGCCCTCCGTGCCAGTGGGCTGACTGCTGATTTAAATTCTTCTAACAAATATTGTTATTGTACTGGACGGGAAGGGAAGATGGAAATCATTGTCCATCCAGGGACTAATAACCTGGCTAGTGACAGGGCTGGGATAGTGCAGGGGGGAATGTAGGGAGCTGGGGAGGAGGTGTTAGACAGATAACTTGCCATCAAAGTCTATGTTTCTATGTTTCTAACACCAACAAGCCATTTAAATTACAATAAAAATGTTTGTTAGAAGAACTTAAATCAGCAGTCAGCTCAGTGGCACAGAGGCTGAGGCATCTCTGCCTTATCTCGTGCCATGCCAGTGACCCTGGTTCAGGGACAACCTGGGTCATTGGGGAACCAGCATGGGGAGGGAGAGTTGGAGCAGGATTGAGCTGCCTAGCGATAGCTCTCCTCTCCTCTCCCAGGGAGGTGTATTACCCTCCTACAGTTGCACCATCACTGGGTGGAGGTCCAGTGGCAGAGTAGGCAGGTGATGGGTGACCAGTAGGGTGGGGCACCCCACAGTGCATGGCGTGCACGTGCCTCCACACGTGCGCGATCACGACAAGGTTGTGAGGGTGGGGGGCAAAAATGGGGAACAAAAATGGATAAAAAAGATAATTACAAAAAAAAGAACTTAAATCAGATGGATCATATTGCTGTTAATGTGTCATAATAACAGCACCATCAGAAGCCTTCCATTTAGCTCCAATCTCTCTCCAAAAGTGCCTGAACCGGAACAGCTAAGCTTAGAAAAAAATGTGTGCAGAAAGCAGAGAGCTACACGCTCAGTTTCAAAATCTGTTAAAAAGATCTTTTAGACCTCTAAATGATCTGACAAGTAAAAAATGCAGCTTCAGTAATGTCCTGAAGTTATGCCTGACTCTGCTGCTTTGAGCTTCAGAGCACCTTTTATCTTTTTTAATAGCATCTGACATCACTGCCGCGATCTGCCCAATAAATTGCCCCAAGATTCAGAGGTGCCAAATTTAAAAGAATATTATTTATTCAGAAAAATTAAAATCAAGGACCAGGGATTGATTTGCCAGGAAAAACTCTGCAAAAGTTATAATAAGTCCCTGGATACTGTTAGCAATATGTCAACTCAAAAACAATCTGAAAAGCGATTGTACAGTCGTCTCCTGATTAGTGCTAACAATCTCTGGTATATAACAGTTTCTAAATTAGATCTTGGGATGGGGTACAGCACTATGGCAACAGATGTCTCTCAGTATGTCACTCAGCCTCTCACAGCATCGTGCTGTTACATCGATACATAGATACATAGGCAGTGTCAGCAGATAGGGCCTGTGGCCCACCCAGTCTGCCCATCTGAGCTTGTAAGTTCAGTTTATGTTTTCCTAGAAGTCTGTTGCCCCAAACCCTGACCTCCAGAATTCCTTCATGTCTATCCCATGCATTCTTAAGTCCCTTGATTGTTTCAGCCCCCACCACTTCCTCTGGCAGGGTGTTCCACTTGTCCACCACCCGTTCTGTGAGAAATTCTTCCTCACGTTTCCTCTGAATCGTCCTCCCTCCAACTTCATCCCATGCCCTCTAGTTCTGTAACATCTTTTTCACTTAAAAATAGTGTATTCCTGCACCCTGTTCCTCCCTGTAAGATACTTGTATGTCTATATCATATCCCTTCTCTCCCCTCCTCTCCTCCAGGGAGTACATATTCAGTTCCTTCAACCTGTCCTCACAGGACTTGTGATGCAATCCATGTACCATCTTTGTTGCCCTCCTTTGAACCTTCTCTACTCTGTCTATGTCCTTACATAGGTAAGGTCTCCAGAACTGTACACTGTACTCCAGGTGGGGCCTCACTAGTGTCTTGTATAGTGGAATTATGACCTCCCTTTTCCTGCTGGTGATGCCACTGCCTATGCATCCCAGCATCCTATTTGCTTTACCTGCTGCCTTGTCACACTGTTTCCCTACCTTGAGGTCATCAGAGACGATAACCCCATGATTCCTTTCCTGTTTGGTGCATGCTATATCCTCACCCCCCAACTGATATATTGTGCCAGGGTTTTTTGTGCCCCATATGCATTATCTTACACTTCTTTGCATTGAATTTCAACTGACAAACCCCTGACCATTCTTCAAGTTTCTGCAGGTCTCTTCTCATTCTGTCTACACCCTCTGGTGTGTCTACTCTGTTACAGAGCTTTGTGTCATCAGCGAACAGTGAAATTCTGCCTTCTAGGTCCTGCGCAATGTCACTAATGAAGATGTTGAATAGGACTGGTCCCAGCACTGATCCCTGTGGTACCCCACTGGTCACTCTTCCCTCTGTGGAGTGACAGCCATTTACCACCACCCTCTGTGTCCTGCCACCCAGCCAGTTACCTACCCACCACACTATTGTCCTGCCCACACCCATATTCCCAAGTTTATGTAATAGTCTTCTATGTGGCACAGTGTCAAAGGCCTTGCTGAAGTCCAGATAGGCCATGTCCACTGCCTTCCCCTGATCTACCTCCCTAGTCACCCAGTCAAAAAATTCAACGAGGTTGGTCTGACTTGACTGCCCTCCTGGTGAAACCATGCTGCCTTGGGTCCTGTAGTCCATTGACAACCAGATGTTCCACCAGTCTCTCCTTTAGTAGTGCTTCCATGATCTTCCCCACTACTGAGGTGAGGCTGACTGATCTGTAGTTTCTCGCTTCCTCTTTGTTCCCACTTTTGTATAAGGGGAATACATCTGCTGTCCCCAGTCTTTGGGTATCTCCCTGTTTCCAGTGATCGGCTAAACAGGATAGCCAGAGGTTCAGCCACCATCTCTCTTAGTTCTTAAGGACCCTGGGGTGCACCCCATCTGGCCCCATTGCTTAATCAACTCTTATTACTTCCAGTTCCTTCAGGACCCTTTCTCGAGTAAAGGGATTTGTGTCCATTTCTGCACCATTCTCACCCCTTGTACTCCCTTCAGACCCATTACCCTCCTCTTCCTCAGTAAAGACTGAGCAGAAATACCTGTTCAATATGTCAGCTTTACTGTTGATCATGAATAGCCAGTCACAGGATCTCACACAGCAAAAATCATATGGTTTAATTCAATTCCACCAGCAAGAATAAAAATGGTATTCATTTTGAAAACAGTCTTCTTTCTCCTCTTCTTCCTGTTCACTCCAGAATCAGGGGGTGTTAGTTTATAAAAGAAACATGGACTATGGCGACAGAAAACGACTGATGGTCCATCTAGTTGGTCAATGTTATCCTATCATACCCTGGGACCTGTTGTCCGGTGGATTCTTCACCTTACCACAACAAGCAGAAAGCAGATGACCAATGTCTGTGGTGGGGCCAACTACATCCCAAGCAGTGAGAAAAGTGTCTCATCCACCTCACTGCCTTGCTAAAGCAGTCTGGTACACAAGTGCTTAGATAAAGTGCTTCTTTTGATTGCAAAATAAGTGACCATAAGCATTGTTTCTACAAGCAGCAAGCACACCACAAAAACAGCCAAAAGTTTCACACGCTTCTGAAACAACACTGGAAAACTACAGTTGATAAACCATATTTAATAAAGCACTATTTTATTTATGGACAATTTTCCTACAGCACTACTTTTTAAGGTGCACTTCTTTTGTAAGCAACTGGCAGGATTCCAGCACAAAACAGCTAGGGATGTAAAGGCTGTGTAAAGAAACAGTGTTCCCACGATTGAAGCACTCCCTGCCATGGCACGTCTCTGCACTGACGTAGTGCATTGTGGGTCCAACTGCTGGCATGGAAACACAAGGAGTTCTTCAGAATGACAGAACAACAAAAACAGAGGTATTTCACTACAAATGAATCAGAGTGATGCAATTTGTAAATGAAACATCTAGTTTGGTCATATACTAAATACTGAGACACATGGAAACCGTTTTTATATATGTGACCAATACACTTGAAATCTTATTGTACTCCTATTCTAGACTGGTGTTGCAATTGTTGATGAAGATATACTGTACAGAGGATATGCAATGGCCTTGCTCAAAATATGCAATTTATCTTCAAGTGTGAGGGGCAGGACTATAACTCATGAGTAGTGAAGCCACAAGTGAGTTATAAAAGTCCTGCCCCCAACAAGTGATGTTAAACTGTACATGTGCATCAGACCACTGCAGATTTGATTTTTACTACAAAAAAATTACTAGTTATGACATTAAATCTGCCTTTTGCTTAAAAATTCTAACATCTTCTCTTTGATTTCAACAGCTTGTTTCAATGCTGCACTATGTCATCAGCATTGTGAAAGTTGCTCTTTGGTTTAGTACCATATGTGTGTATGTATGTATGCACTGTATGTATGTATACACTGTATGTATGTATGTATGCACTGTATGTATGTGTGCACTGTATGTATGTATGCACTGTATGTATGAACTGTATGCATGTATGTATGTATTTATTTGTAATTTTATTGAAAGGGAGAATGCTGGCCTTAACACTGGGGAAACTGCCTTGCCCCCTAAATCTGGTATTATATGTCTTTTGCATAGACTCACTATTATGTGTTCCTAACAACAGTCAAGAAATCTCAGCTATATCTTCTCCTGTGATCCATGTTCCACTATCCTCTGTTGCTTATGTGGATGATGTTAGCATACTAGTTGAAGACGTAGACTCTGGCAATCATTATGTGGCTTTGCTCCATGATTTTTTCTCTGTATCAGTATCTGCTATTAATATAGCCAAAAGTGCAGGCCTGGCCTTTGGCACTGCTCACTCAGAACACACTGCTGCTATTTCTGGAATTTCTATTTCATCAGTAGCTATTAGGTGTGTTTTATAGGACCAGGAAATACAGCTTGGCAAAGCTGGTCCCTCTAGATTGATCAGGGAAAATTACTCTTTGCAAATGGAACAGGCATTTGTCAATGCCAAATGTTTCCTTGCATAACTTATGTGGTAGGGGTGTATTGTGTTAGTTGATCTTCTGGTGGGAGGAAAAGCCTGCCTGGACTATGTTTTGACAAGCTGTCATATTGTAGACAGCATTTGAATACAGAAGCTCGGGTAATAAGAGGGTTAAGTTGAAAATATGGGGTGCAAATATTTAAAATTTCCTCAGTTAAAAGCATGCGCATACCGAAATTGCAATGAATGGGCATATCTTTGTCATTTTTTCATATTTTGACCCCAAATGTTGAACATAGTCTTCTTAGCACCCCAACTCATGAACCCCATAGGTGATAATTTTCAAATCTGTGGGAAAACGGCATTCCATACCACAGCTGCAAAAACACATTTTGGGCAGGATGTGAAAAATTACAGCTCTACTGCTCATGAGGTGGTGTAATAAAATGGGCACACTGAAAATTTGGAGTGAAAATATTGAAAATTACCAAAGTTACATGCGTCGTGAAAATTTTGAATGACCATGGTAACCTGGACATTTTTAGAGTTTTTCACCAAATTTTTAACATGGCTTTTGGGCAGGATGTGAAATCTGTGAGTTGTACTGTTCGTGTGGAGGTGTGACAAAGTGGCAATGTTATAAATCTGGAGTGAAAATATTAAAATTAGCGAAGGGTACAAACGCAGTAGAAACTGCACAACACGCCCATAATGCAATCATTTTGAGGATATTTTGCACCACATTTTTAACCTGGGCTTTTGGGACCTCTCCTCATGAACATTGGCACTGTCATTTCATTAATTAGCCCAAAGGTGATTCCGGCGCAGTGACATAAAATCACCTTTGGGACTAATGTCAAAATGACAGTGCCACTGTTCATGAGATGGGATTCAAGAACCCCATGTTGAAAATTTGGGTTAAACATTCCTAAAAATGGCTGACATATCAACATAAGTTGAAAACTCCATAGGCAGCCATTATACAGCTCTTACCTTTATTCCTCAGTTCATGGTTCAACTTTGAAGAGTGCAGACATGTCCCAGTCCACAGAAGACTGCAGCTGCCGACCTCCGAAACATAAGTATGGGGTAAGGGGGGGGTGTAGAGAGGTGGGCACACAGAGGGATGGTCAGGATGGAGGAGGGGGACAGGGGAGATGATGAGGGGCCATTTTCTTTTTTACAGGCTTAAAAAAAAAAAAGACATCAGGGGACAGTTTTCTGGGCATGCACGAGATCTCTGGAGGAAGCTGCCCTTCCCTGTATTACCATCAGAAAACAGAATGTGTGCTCTCTGCCCTCTGTCTGTGCTGTTGGTACCAGATGGGAGGAATGCCAGTCCTCAGTGATCTCTCTGCTCCAAGTGTCCTGTAAACTTCAGACTGTCCAGTAATAAGGATACCCTTCAACCAGCGGTGGCATGAGATCTCAGGTGGGTGGCCACCTTCCCTTTATTATGCCTATAGAGACAGACTGTGTGCTTCCAGACCTCTGTGGTGAGCAGTGTACTGGGAATGATGTGTGAAATGGCATGTTCGGGGTTGACAGGACTGTACTCAGTCCCACCTCTGCCTCCATCGCTGTCTCTGAAGCAGGCAGGCCATCTGGTTGTACCACAATCGGAAGGACAGTGGGAGTGGGGACTTTGGGAGGGCATGGAATGCACTCACAATGCCTCTCTGTAATACTGTCACTGTTAGGCTTGAAACTAGCACACTGTATTTAAACAGCCATGGAGGGTTGTGAACCCCCAGGTTGAGGCAAGCATCTGCGGTGTTGTGTCTGTCTCTCTCTCTCTAGTCTCCTCCTTCTCTGCAGCTCACCGCATGAGGAAGCAACAGTGACAGTGCCATACATTACTGGACACATGTAGGGAATGCTGCAGGAGAGGACAGAATGACGAACCTGGATGTAGCTTGTAGTGAGAATGCTCTCATACTCCTTGCTCTACTGGATGCTGCCATGCATGCTGGGCAGCAAAGCAAGTCCCGATCTTCTTTTCACCACCTATTAAACCATCCACTAGATACGGTAGGGAACAAAACGTTGCATGTGGTAGGTGAGGAGAATGGGTGCTGCTAGGTGGTAGAGACTGAGGTCTGTAGAATGTCCCATATTTGTATGAGGATGACAGGGGAGAAAAAAATGGCTGGTGATCAAAGCCTCTCAGTTACTTGCCAATATGCAAATGAAAGAACTGAAGCACTCTCATTAGAGCACTTCATTTTGTTCAACTAGAGAATGCTTCCAGCTGTGAAACTCTGAACTAGTGTCACAGACTGGCTGCATGCTCATTGGTCTATCAGAGATGAGCCCACTGTAGAGTGCTCTGTATTGGACTCATCCTAACACACCTCTCAAATGCCATTCTACCATAAGATGTTTCTTGCACGCGCACAAGAAAACATAAAAAATGGGGCATAAGAGGAAGCAAGTCTTTATGATCCACCCTTTTTGTTGTCCCATTGTTTTTGCTCCTTAGTCAGGTATATCCATTTCCTAACTCCCTTGAAGTAATAGTCCTTAGGATTTTTCAAGGCCTTTGAGGAAGCTGACAACTCCATTAAATGGAATGTGACATATTTTCAAGTTAAAAATGGTGACTTGGGGTGGGTAACCCAAATTTTTTTACTTCTGTTCTTTTTCTTTACTAATCCCTGTTTCCTTTTAATGTGGTATGATAAAATCTGGCCCTTCCTTTTACGTTTTGGGTTACTGGGATTTTAAAAGTCTGGAAAAGAAGATCCATGATAAGGAAATGCATGGGCACGTGGGCAGTTCCCAGAATATCTTATTGGACACCGTCAAAAAATTAAACTCTGGAGGCCCGATTTTCAAAGCCCCAAGAGTGGCACAAGGTGCATGTGCCAAACATTAATGGCACAAGTGGCACCTTGCATCAAATATTACCCTGAAGCTATTCTCAAGGCAGCCTGCATCAACCACAGGCTGCCTGCCTAAGCTGTGCTTGTGCTGCCTGTGCGCCCACAAATGGGCTGTGACATGGCACAAGGGGACGTGTGACAGATGCAAACTGCCATTGCCAGGGCTGGTCTAAGGGTATTAGAAAAATCCTCTGGGAGAGTTGACTGGTGTGCTGTACATCAGCAAAGTCCCCAGCATTGGTGTTCTAGTACCCCCATTGTCACCTTATGTCTTTTCATTCAATAACCCCTCCCCATCCCAATGTCCCATTATTTAATTTAATGAATCACCCCAGGCCCCTCCCTAATGTCCTGTTACTGCATCATATTCAACAACCCTCCCGATGTCCTGTTAAGTCTTTTGAATCAGCGACCACCTCCCCGATCCCGATGCCACCTGCTGTGGCTATAGTCCATTTCCCTGGTGATCTAGTGGCCCTCCACCCCAGTAGGTAGTACCACACCTGCCCCATCCCAAACAGAACCAGGTACTGGCTAGGCGTTCCATTCAGCCCTGCTGCTGGCCACTGAATGAACTGTTAGTGAGCACCTACTGTAGGGGCTCACTGACAGCTCATTTGGCAGCTGGCAGCAGAGGTGAGAGAAGCACTGTGCCGATACCCAGTTCTGTTTGGGATGGAGAGGGTGGGTACTACCTACTGAGGGGGACAACAGATTACCAGGGAAATGGACTGTAGCTCTACAGCAGGTGCATTGAGGATTGGGAGGGGTTACACACAATGAATTAGGAACATTGGGGATCGAAGGGGTTGGTGCATTGAAATACCTCAGGAGTTATTGGGGATCTGGGAGGGGTTGGTGACTATCATTTCAGGTGACATCAGGTATTGGTGGGGTCTGCTAGCCAACAGGGACTGGCTAGAGTGGCACAGCACATGGCGGCTCCCAGCTTGTGGCACACCATCAGGATGTGCCTTCTGTTTAGTGCATAGCCAGGGTCGCTGCAAGCTGCAGGACTTTGCTGCCAGGACCCTGCCCAATAGGGAATTGGTGCTGGGTCCCTGGAGCACCAGGCTTTGATGCAAGCTGCCTTTGGGGTCAGCTTGGCTCAGTCTAGAGGCTCTTTGAGAATCGACCCTGGGATTTGAATTTCATCCATATGTCTTCTGTTTCTAGGGAATCCTGTTACAATGAGATTTTGAATATTCATTCTCATCTGGGCTTTTCCTCTTTGACTGGGGGTGCTTCTGAATCCAATGTGCTCAGCATCTTACTAACCCAGAAAATCCCTACCAAACTGTAGGGCATCATTTGGCTCTGCCATCTTGACAACTTACATGTTGAGTATGCTCAGAAACACAAATCCATATAGGATAGCTACTGTTTGAGGGAAGGCTGTGTTCAGCAACTAGAAATCATGGTGCATCTCTTTTTTACATGCTCTTATATTGGAGTTTTTTGCACAAAAATAGCAGCTGGATAGCAACAGTCTTTGTTTCGCCATATTACATATAAATTTTTGGTTCAAGGCTTCTTCCTACTTAATTGGACTGAATCAAAGCACAGTACTTTTGTTGTGATGTGTGCCTGTATCAAATGGTGCATATGGATAGTCTGCTGCCAATTTACTCACGACGAAAGCTGCTACCTTGCTGAGTTAGTGCATAATACAGAGTTTGAAATCTGTGCTGTGGCTCAATATGACTTGAAGAAGTTTGATTTTCAGACATTCTGTGCTGTGGAAAGTTTAGAATTTCTCACACAAGGCACTGTCAGAACTGGGACTGGTTAATAGTCCAAACATTTTGCTAGTTTTCTTTTTATGGCTGATGTTACTATTTTTTTTCTTTTTCTGAACAACCTTTATTAATTCTGTTTTGAGTCTGGTTTTGTATTGAACCCTTTTTGCTGGTCTGTTTCCCCTGTTCTGATGTATGGCTGTCCTCAAGGCACCGAGCTCCAGCCTAGCTCTCCCCAGCTTCCACCTCTTTTGACAGGACCGAGGCAAGGGTGGTGGTGACATTGCCCTCTATGTCCGTCAAACCCTTTCCTGCTCCATCTCTTTCTGTGCCCTTTATGTCCGTCAAACCCTTTCCTGCTCCATCTCTTTCTGTGAGTCACTCCCTTCCTCACATGAGCTTCTGCTAGCAAAGCTATCTCTCTTCTCCACCCTCTCCATCTTTGTTGTCATTATCTATGCCCCCCAGCTCTCTCCCCCTTCCCTGAGAAATTCCCTCTCATCTCTTGTCTCCCATACTGCCTCCAGTGAGCTCATCCTCCTTGGGGACTTCAACTTAAATTGTCTCTCCTCCGCTTCCAAACTTATTCTTTTTTTTACTTTATTTCTTTATCTCCCCTGTCTGCTCTGGGAGCCCACTCCTTCCGTCCACTCATTCCCCCCATTCCACCTTTGTGGGATATGCCACTAGAGTGCCTCTTCTCTCCTCCTGCACAGTGGGGTCTGTCCCTCTTGGTGGTCCGGATGGAACCAGAGTGGCTTTCATCCAGGGCTGCCGAGAGGTGTTTTCCATTTTTCTCCCTGGTTTCCCCTACCCTCTGGGACATCGAGGGCTAGGACGTACGTCCTGAGTGGTGGCATGCTGACGCACACCAGACCTCTCATGTGCCATCGACGTCCCCCCTTCCCCACTCCAACAAATGGAGCCGCCTCCATCCCCTTCAATTGTCGGTGCTTCCACTGGCAACGAAGGGGATGTAGAACAAGATGCGTTCTTGGTCTCCCACCCCTGAGGGAGGAGAGCATCCATTGGGACACTCGATCCTCCCTCTCCCCTGCTGACCCCCGGCCAACCAAGTCCGTTCCCAAACCCTGGTCGCCGGTGTAGCGCAAGGTGCCAAACCTATTCTTAACAAGATTGAGTCCTTGACCCTCCCCCAACTAATCACTGAACTCATTTGACTCAATTTGCACTCCCCTAAGTATTCTCTACAGGAATGGGTGCTTTCAGTGACCACTGCCTAACCTACTGAGTCAGGAAAGTGCATCTCCCTCAATCTTCCCCCAAGTACATTTGCTCTAAGCCTCTCAGATCTACAGACACTGATAAAGAAGCATAGAAACATAGAAAGTGGCGGCAGAAGGGGGCCATGTGGCCCATCTAGTCTGCCATAATCCTACCCCTTCCCTTAACTGCTTTTCAGTGTTATGATGCCCTTGTATCTATCTCCACACTTTCTTGAAAGTCCTGTACTCCACTGCCTCCTGTGGAAGGCAGCGTTCCATGGATCAGCCACTCTTCAGTGAAGAAGAACTTGCATGTGTTGCCTCTGAATCTTGCCCCCTCTAGCTTCATGTTGTGCCCTCTGGTTCTTGAGTGATTTTTGATATGGAACAGGTCTTGGACCTGCACCTTGTTTATTCCTTTTAGGAATTTGAAAATCTCAACCATGTCTCCCCTCTCCCTCCACTGCTCCAGGGAGTACATGTCTAATTCACACAGCCACTCCTCGTATGATTTGTCGTGCAGTCCATGAATCATTTTAGTAGCTTCTGTTTCCATTCTGGTAATTCCTTTTCAAGGTGTGGTTTCCAGAATAGTACACTGTACTCCATGTGTGGCCTCACCAGTGATCTATAGAGTGTCAGGATGACTTCCTTTGTCTGCTGATAATCTCCCTACTTATGCATCCCAACATACCATTTGCTCACAGTGCTGCTTTTCGCATTGCTTGGACATTTTAGGTCATCTGTTATAATTATTCCCAGATCTCTTTCCTGTTTAGAGGCTTCCAGTTTTCTCCTTCTAAGTAGTAATCCACTCCTTGGTTAGTCCTTCCAAGGTGCATGATTTTAAATTTTTAGTTTTGAAGTTTAGTTGCCATGTTCTTGACCACTTTTCTAGAGACTCAAGGTCAGCCTTCATCTTCTACACTCCTCCAGGGGTGTCCACCCTATTTCCTATCTTTGTGTCATCTGCGAACAAACTCACCTTGTTCTCCAGTCCATCAGAAATGTCACTGATGAAGATATTGAATAGGATTGGTCCAAGCACTAAACCCTGTGGTACTCCACTAGCTACGTCTCTTTCCTCTAAGAGTGAATTCATACTAATACCCTCTGGGCCCATCCAGTAAGCCAACTCCTTACCCAGTTTACCACCTGATGTCCTACTCCATGCTGTCTAACTTGTTTAGCAGCCTTCTATGTGGGACTGAATCGAAGGTTTTGCTGAAATCTATGTACACTATGTCTACTGCACCTCCCTGGTCTACTATTTTCGTTACCCAGTTAAAGAAGTCAAGTAAATTGGTTTGACATGACTTCCCTGTGGTAAAGCCATGCTGCTTAGTGTCTAATTTGTTGTTGTCCCTGAGAAAGGATATGATCCTCTCCTTGAGAATGGGTTCCATTGTTTTACCTACAATTGATGTGATGCTTACCGGTCTTTAGTTGCCTGCACTCACTCTACTCCCGCTTTTGTCTAGAGGGATAATCTTGTGGGACCTCGCCCAGTTCAAATGACAAGTTAAAAAGATCAGCCAGTAGAGCCACCAGTTCTTCTCTTAGTTCTCTCAGTAGTCTAGGGTGCATTTCATCTGGTCCCATGGCTTTGTTTGTATTGAGCTTCTCAAGTTTCTTTAGGACTGCTTCCTTTGTTAAGGGTCCTGAGTATAATCCATTGTCGCCTTTATTGTCTCCTGTAATGGTGGGTCCGCAGCCATCCTGCTCCTTGGTGAATACGGAGCAGAAATATCTGTTTAGGATTTCTGCTTTGTCTTTGTCATCCTCGGTGGTCTCTCCATCTTCCTTCATGAGTCTGACAATATCCCCTGTTGTCTTTCTTTTTTCACTACTATATCTATAGACGGTTTTGTCTCCCTTTTTGACTTCTCTGGCTGTCCTCTCCTCTGTTGTTGCCTTTGCTGTTCTGATTTCCTTGCTTGCTACCCTTTGTTTTTCTTTGTAGTCTTCTTGGTCCTTTTTAGATCATGTTTTTTTGTATTTCCTGACAGCAGGCTTTTTCTCCCTAACCCTGCTGGTTACTTCCTTAGAAAACCACAGCAGTTTTCTTTTCTTTTTTGCTTTGCTCAACCACTTTATGCAATGGTTTGCAGTCTGCAGTATAGCTGCCTTGAGATGTACATACATACGAACATATGAAGAAGCCAGCAGGAGAAGGCCATTTGGTTTATCAAGTCTGTTCATATTGCAGGGTCCACAACTTGAGCTAATGTCCCTGCCCTCCCTCCCCACTCCTCTCATCCTCCCTACCCATGATCCTTACCTTCTCCCTATGCCTATCCCAGCCTTTCTTAAAGCTGCTCACTGTCTTCAATAAGATAACCTCTTCCAGCAATGCATTCCAAGTGTCCACCACCCTCTCTGTGAAGAAGTGCTTCCTGGCCTCCCTCCTAAACCTCCCACCCTCCAGCTTAAGACTGTGCCTCCTCATGTTATGGTTGCCACTCAGCTTAAAGAGACTCTTCTTATCAACCTTATTTATCCCTTTCAAGTACTTGAAGGTCCCAATCATGTCCCCTCTCTCTCCTGTCTTCCAGGGAGTACATGTTCAATGCCCTCACCCTCTCTTCATAAGCCTTATCCTGCTGACCGGCTATCATCTTTGTAGCCCTCATCTGGAACTTCTCCAGCAGGTTAATGTCCTTTTTGAGGAGTGGGCACCAGTACTGAACTCCATACTCTAGATGTGGCCTTACCAGTGACCTGTACAATGGCAGTATAACCTCCTCTCTTCTACTACTGATCCCCCTAGATATGCATCCCAGCATCTTGTTTGCCTTTGCTGCTGCTTTCTTGGACTGCGTGGAGTGCTTCAGGTCACTAGTGATCATCACTCCTAGGTCCTTCTCCTCCTCCTCTGGTGCAGATACTTGGACTCCACCCAGGTAGTACTCTGTCCTGGGATTCTTGGCTCCAATATGCATAACTTTGTATTTCTTGACATTGAAGCCAAGCTGCCAGATCCTGGACCACCTCCCTAGCTTTTCCAGATCTTCCTACAGGTCCTGTATCCCTTCAGCTGTGTCCACTATCCCACAGAGTTTGGTGTCATTTGTGAATAGGCACATTTTGCCCTTAATGCCATCCCCAATGTCATTGATGAAGACATTAAGCAACACTGGCCCCAGCACTGAGCCCTGTGGGACCCCGCTGATTACCTCTCTGGTGTCAGATAACTCTTCCCCCACAACCACTCTCTGGGTTCTGTCCCTCAGCCAGTTTTCCACCCATCTGGCCATCTTTTCCCCAACCCCAAGATCCACCAGCTTCCTGATCAACCTTTTGTGGGGCACAGAGTCAAAGGCCTTGCTGAAATCAAGATAGAGGATGTCTACCAGTACTCTTCAACATCCCTCCCCCAAACTATATTTACAAGTCTCCCTTTAAGATCTTCCTTCATTGCTGTGAAATCTGCTTGTCTAACTTTGCATTTCTTGGCATTAAAGCCAAGCTGTCAGATCCTGGACCACCGCACCAGCTTTTTCAGATCTTCCTGTAGGTCCTGAATCCCTTCAACTGTGTCTGCTCTCCCACAGAGTTTGGTGTCATCCACGAACAGGCATATTTTGCTCTTAATGCCATCCCCAATGTCATTGATGAAGACATTAAGCAACACCGGCCCCACATAAAGCCCTGAGGAACCCCACTGGTTACCTCTGGTGCCAGATAACTCTTCCTCCACAACCACTCTCTGGGTTCTGTTCCTCAGCCAGTTTTCCACCCATCTGGCCATCTTTTCCCCAACCCCAAGATCCACCAACTTCTTGATCAATCTTTTGTGGGGCACAGAGTCAAAGGCCTTGCTGAAATCAAAATAGAGGATGTCTACGGTGCCCTTCAACATCCCTCCCAAACTATATTTATAAGTCTCCCTTTAAGATCTTCCTTCATTGCTGTGAAATCTGCTGTGTCTAAAGTCCATGACTAGTTTTAGAGTGCTTGGTTTCTGTTTTGTCCTGACATGAAACCACACCATGCAGTGATCACTGGACCCTAGGTGGTTTCCACCTCTACCTCTGCAATATTGTCCCCGTTTGCTAGTAGCAGGTCAAGGACATCCCCCCTTGTTGGGTCCTTTACAAGTTGTTTCAGCCCGATAAGCACAGAGCCTCCAGAAAGTCTTTGCTTCTGGTTGAACTTGCCGTATGATTACCCTAATTTATGTCAGATATATTGAAGTACCCCAGCACTATTACTTCCCCTTTATCACTCATGTTTTGAATGGTTTTCAATATTTCTTTGTCCCCCTCCAACCCTGTTGTCGTTGGTCGGTTATATACTCCTGCCCAAGTTATTGCTCCATTTCCAGACTCTACAGTGACCCAAAGTGACTCAGTTTCTATGTTGTCATTTTGGGTTATAGTCACTTTTATGCCTTCCTTTATGTATATAGCTACCCCCCCCCTTTTCACCCAGTTCTGTCCTTCCAGAAGAGACAGTATCCTGGGATAGTCATTTCCCAGTTGTGGTTATTGTTTAACCAGGTTTCAGTGATGGCAACCCAGTCCAGATCAGCTTCAGAAATGATGACT
Organism: Neoceratodus forsteri; assembly: GCA_016271365.2. Classification (NCBI taxonomy): domain Eukaryota; kingdom Metazoa; phylum Chordata; order Ceratodontiformes; family Ceratodontidae; genus Neoceratodus; species Neoceratodus forsteri. The sequence goes on from CM028132.1 coordinate 556,971,763, forward strand.
GTGAGGTCAGCTATTTTATTTGATTTTCTCCGTGTGTTAGTGAACATAGCTTTCCAAACTTTTTCCCTTCTTTTTCTTGTATCCTGCCTTATTTGTTGCCCTCCTACATGACCTTGCAGTGTCTGATTGATCTCACGTGCACTCAGCCCTTGACACTAATTAAGCCCTGTCTCTCTTCATTGCTATTTTTAACAGTACCTGGAACATCCATGCCTCCCTCAGAAAGGCCAGGGTTAAACACTTCCACCACCTGTGAGTCACAGCTGACCTTAACTGACTTGTGCAATTCCCGGGACCTTGCATGGGCACTTTTTAAAACCTCCCAATCCCTGGCTGACCTCCAGTCTTACAGGGCCCTCAGGAACACCAGTACTAAAACTGTTTGCGACACGAAGGCCCACTATTTCAAGATTAACCTCCAATCAAATCTCTTCTCCCCCTCAAATTTTTGCAAGGTTATCCACTCCCTATTCAATCCCCCAGCCCAGGCCAACCCCCTACCCATCCTTCTGTTGGCTGAGTCACTGGCCTCCGACCCCCCCCCCATAGTTGCTCTGTTTAAGAAATTCTTCACTACCTGTGCTGTATTCTGTCACCCTCCTCTAGATAATACTGTCTCACCACCTCCCCACACATTTTTCTAAAGGCTTCCACTTCCCTGCTGTCTCCCCCAAGGAAGTCTACCTACAGTGCAAGTCACATTAAACTGTTTCACCAATGAGGTGGTTTAGCATTGTTTTTTACAGTTGGAAAAGCATTGGCAACTCACATTGCAGTGTTTTTCAATGCTTAACCAGCTCAACAACAATGTTTGTAAAATATTTTTGTAGCTCATTTGAATGCATCTGTAGTCCAGTCACAGTGCAATGCAAAACTGAGTTTTAACTCGTAAGAAACAGTTTGAGCAGGGCTTTGTGTTCGATCCAGCAACACTTATGCAACTCAGTCAGAAATGTTAAAGCAACTCATTGGAGGAACAGTTTAATGTGACTTTTATTGTAACTCTTATGTCACTGTGCAACCCCTCCAAGTCCAGCCCTGACAGTCTGGACATCAAATTCATATGAATCTCTGCTCCAGCCATTGCCCTCCCTCTCTCTCATCTTCTGAACCTATCCTTTTCCCTCAGTGATGTTCCTCAGGCATGGAAAATTGCTAAGGTTCTCCCTCTGCACAAAGGGGGTGATCTCTCCACCCCAGGCGACTACAGGACGATGTCACTCCTCCCCTTCCCTCTCTTACTAAACTCCAAGAATCTATCATCTACTCTAGACTTGCTGACTTCCTTACTTCCTCAGACTTCCTCTCTCCATTACAGTCTGGTTTCAGGAAGAACCATTCAACTATGTCATCCCTGCTGCATGTAACTGACTCCATCCTCACCAGGATGGATCAGGGACACATCACTGCAGCCATCTTCATTGATTTAGCCAAGGCCTTTGACTCTGTGTCCCACTCACTCCTACTGAACAAGCTAAACTTGGCAGGCCTGTCTGCATCCACTGTGGCCTGGGTCCGTTCATACCTTACGGACCATCAACAGTCTGTTCAGGTAGGTAGGTGGTGTCCTGTCACCCACTCCCATTCCTAACAGGGGTCCCACAGGGCTCCCTCCTAAGTTCAATCTTATTTTCTGTTTGAATGAACAACCTCCCCCTGCATGTGTCACTTTGTACATCCATATGTATGTGGATGACATGGTCATCTACACTTCCGGACCCTTAGCCTCAGCTGTGGAGGTCCTACTCCAGCAGGACTTCCACACGTGCTGTGCTGGTTCCAGGCTAACCAGCTCATAGTAAACATATAGAAAAGTGTGTTCATGACCTTCAGCATCAATCAGACATTGGCAAGGCTTTCACCCTGCCCTGTCTTCTCCACATTGGATGGCACCCACATTGATGCTGCCCCCACTTTCAAATACCTTGGGGTCTGACTTGACAGCAAGCTCGATTTCTCTGTCCATATGGATGCGATCTACCCCAAACTTCACCCCAAGCTTGTCACCTTGTACCATAACAAGGACTGCCTCTCCCCCCAGGTCCACCAGGAGTTGGTTGTTAAAAGGATCATCCCTGTGTTCGACTATGCAGATGTGGTCTACAGCACTCCTCTTGCTTTCTCCTAGCCAGACTGGACACCCTCTGCAAAGCCTTCTGTCATTTTACCAACAATTCCCCACCTTGCACTCACCATTGCTCTCTTTACAAATCCTTTTCCATCCTCCCTCTACCTCACCGTAGCCTGTCCTATTGCACCTCCTTTATAGCCAAATACTGGTTTGGCTCCCTTCCCTCTTACCTTTCCTCACTCCTCTCCCCTGCCTTTCCTCCTCTTACTCTCTACACATCCAAGACACCCAAATCTTCACATTCCTCACCCTCACTCATGTGCTGGGCAAGCTGCCTTCTCCGACTGACTCCCCTCCCTATGGAACCAACTCCTCTTCATCTCTCCCCTTCCATACATGCCTTTAGATGAATGCAAATGTCTAATCCTGCCCCCATACCTGTTGCCCCACCTTGAGAACCCTTTTCCATTCTCTACACACAGCCTCCCCTGCTTCCCCATTTACCTCCTATTACTTACCTACCTGGGCCTGCCATGCTCTTGGCTCCCTGCCTGCTCTTCAATATGTTGCTGAACTATTTTACTGCTCTTAGCACACGTTGTTCACTGAAGCCATGTATGTTGCCACTCAAAGCTTTGCTGCTTTACAAAATGTTTGACTTTTGCTGACTGCAAAATTTATTTTTGTGTGCTGCACTTGGAATGCTTATAGCTGCTCTTTATTGCATATACCCACACTTTCCCCACCCCATTGGTCGCATCTGCAAATGAGCCTTGGCTCAGTGTGCCTTTCCAGTTATCACATTTAAATAAATAACTTATTCTGTGAATTGCTTGTTTGTATTTTTGCTCTTGACTTTCTGTCTACTAAAAAAAAACCTGCTCTTCTTTGATATGTGCCATGGGATTTTTACTTCCACCTGGACAGTGACCAGAGATGGGCAGAAGGGACCTCAGTTTAATATTTCATCCAAAGGATGGCACCTCACCAGTGCAGCACCCCCCTCATACTGCACTACAGTGTCAGTTATGGATATTACTCCATGTACCAGATGTGGGGCGGGAACCCCAAACCTTCCGATCTTCCAGCCTCAGAGGTAAGCATACAGTACCTACTGAGCCACTGACACTAATAATGTATGCCATTGTGATGCTACTGATATTCAAGATATCAATTATAATAACACAAACAGAAACATATTTTATTTGCTATCTTTCTGTTAGGATTGTCATCAGCCAAGATATCACTTTATCAAGTCAGTTTTCCCCACTCCTGTCCTGTTATATCTCGCTCTCTCTCTCTCTGTCTCTCTCTCTCACACCCTCTGGATATACAGTACTCTGTGACTTTGTCATGATGTACCAAATTAACTGCTGGCTTTATTACAGTAGCACCAGTATATTCGTAGGCCTTTTGGTATCACAAAATAGGTTAGCGACTCATTAACACCACTTTGAGCCCCCAAAGCTGATGTGGATTGCAAATTGCCATATTGGATGGTGACTTGCTAATCCCTTTGTGACTAGCCCTAAGCAATGCTGGTTCTCTGATGCAAGCAGCTGATCACACCTGCATATAAGTGCACTGGCATACTGGTAGATTTGAAGAGATAGTAACTACCTGTTAGTGCCATGCTAATTACGCGTCTTCAAACCAGGTCTTATGGCATGTGCCCTCTGACCGCCACCACCAGCCCCCATCACCCAGTCAGTGTAAGGAATATATTTCTCTGGTGTCCAGTGGTCCTCCCACTTCCCAATCACCCCACTAGTAAATAGTACAAACTTCCCTGCTGTCCAGTGATTCCCCCAACCCATTTAAGAATGAAGCCCCTCACTGCAACCCACCTGCCCAGTCCCCACCTCTACCACCACCTCCCTGGACATCTGAGAATAAGCTTAGCTAGGTAGTTGTACAGGACCTCCAGCCTATGAGTCTATCACATGTGGTGTAGTCACACAAGATGTATAGTGGTACCCTGTACCCCAATTACCCCACCGATAAATGACATAGACTGCTCTGGTGTCCAGTGGGCCTCCTACCCCTGATCAACTTGCTGGCAAATGACATTAAGTTCCCTAGTAGAAAGTGCCCCCTCTGACTTGATCACTCTGTTGGTTAAATGACAAAGCGTTTTCTGTAACCACTGGTAACCCTGTACCCCGATCACCGCACAGATAAATGGCATAAATGTCCCTGGTGTCTGGTGGTTCCTCCTATCCCATAAGAGTGAAGCCCCACCCCAAATTGCATGCTCAGTCCTCACCTCACCACCACCACCACCACTGACCCCCATCTACCACAAGTGCACCCCACCCAGCGGCTACGGCATAGACTCTCTGCTCACCTCTGTAATCAGCTGCAGTCTCAGTGACAAAGTGAGATCATAAGCCTACTGTAGAACAGCTACACAGGCAGGTTGGGGTGGGGGGGGCTTCCTTCTTATGGTGGGTGGGTGAACCGAACACCAGGGAACATGCCATTTACTGGCAGGGTGATTGCGAGGTGTGGAGACCACTGGATACAAGATAACTCTATACCATGTACTGACAGGGTGATCAGAGGGGACTACTGGACACCAGGGAACTTGTTGACCTTTACCAGCAAGGTGTTCCAGGGCAGGGAACCTGTTGATATCGGGGAACTCTCTGCCATTTACCAGTGGGGTAATTGGGGTGCAGAGGTACCATTGGACTTCCTGTATGATTATGACACATGCGGTAGGCTCCAGAGACTGGAGGTCCTGAACAACTACCTACCTAGGCTTAGTCTCAGATGTCCTAGGATGCTAGGATGGATCTCTCTACTGAATAGGAGGAGGCCCCTTAAGCTTGTTTTTCTGTTAGGGTGTTTTGGGACAACAGCCCATCTATATGGGGAATAGACTCAGTGAAAGGAAAGCAAAATTGTCCTTCAGGAATGTCGTCTGTAGAAACTTGTAGTTCCTAGAACAAAGACACAAAGGTCATCAAATTTCTTTAGCCAGCATATCCCTATATTGTGGAGCCAACTTCTGCCCAGTTTCTGCTTACTGAATGTGAAACCTGCATCAGTTAATATGTTAAAGCACTGTTTTTGAATTCAATCTTAGCTCAGTGAGAGTTGCCACATAGCCCATTTGTGGAAATTACTTGAATAACTGTTTGTTAATGTGCCTAATGTACCGTGTGTCTATAGTGTCTACTATGTACTATGATTATTGATGTCTTTGTATGTTTGGAACATGTGCAGTTTATATTTTGTAAATTGTTTATGGGTCACATTTGCAAATGAGATGTGCTCAATGATTATAACCCTAAATAAAATTAAATGAAATGAACTGGACATCAGGGAACTCTGTGCCATTTACCTGCAGGGTGATAATAGAAACATAGAAGTTGTTGGCAGAAAAGAACCACCAGACCCATCCAGTCTGCCCATTTGCCCTAGCTGTACTAGCAGCCTATGATCCTAGTTGGTCATTTGCTTAGCTATTCTTTCCCATCACTATGGTTCCCTTATTCCTATTCCATGCATGTTTGAATCCCATCACAGTGCATGCTTCCACCCTTCCTGAGGCAGTCCATTCTATGCATCCACCACCCTCTCAGTGAAATAGAACTTTCTATAATTTTCCCTTATAACGGCCTCCTTCAATCTCATGTCATGTGCCCTTGTTCTAGTACTTTTTGTACTGAAAGATGTTTTCCCCTCATCCTATTTATGCCCTTGAGATATTTGAATGTCTTAATCATATCACCCTGTTCCCTCCTCTCCTCAGGGGGTGATGGGGCCACTGGACACCAGAGAAATATATTCCTTTTACTGGCAGTGTCTTCGGGGTGGGGAACCACTGGTCACCAGGGAAAGTTGCATCAGTTAATGGGCAGGGAAGTGGTGGGCGGTGGGGACACACTGGTATCCAGTGATATGGGTGAGTCAAATTGAGCAACTCAATATGAGTGACTCAGTTTGACCACCTGTCAGGTGAGCTACTGGAGCAGGAGAGCAAGGCGTGGTATGAGCTGTGGTAAAAGAGGAATAATAGTGAGTGAAGAGTACAGCAACCTTTAGAGGGAGCTATAGGGCAGAAGAATATGGAAGGTGGTTGGGCAAGCTGTTCCCAACTGGCCACTTGGTGCTGCGGCTTGAGTCACTGCCTGCAGTGTGTGAGGACAGATGCAGGAGCTCAGTGGGTGTGTGTGCATATATTTTACAATTTTGTGTGTTTGAGTGTTTATTTCTTTTTATGCCAATCCCGGAACTGTGCACCATGGTCCACTGCCCCCCAGTAGCCCTTCCGAGTTGCCTCCCTACCCCAGTGTCAGGCCCCACCTCAGAGCTGATTATCTAAAGTAAGGGTGGTGTGGGGCTGTGGCAGCACAGCTCTCTACATAAAAATTTTAGAAACAGTGTTCCATAGGAGTGTTCCACTATCAATGTTGTTGGGGTTGCTGTAGTGCACAGGTGTCTTGTTTGTTTTGGCATTGTGCACTCACTGCATTGTTCAGCACTGTTCTTCCTTCACTGTTATGATGTGGAACCAGGCACACTACACTTCCAGGCATATTCTGCAGGCAGCCCTGTCAGGCGCTGTGGTGGGGGGATGGAAGGTGCATGCACAATTTGCTCCAGGCCTGTGATGCAACCCTGATGGGATAAAAATGACCCCCATAGCACCTTGCTGGTGCTATGGGTTCATTTGCATATTAAGGTACTGATACAGCAAATTGCTGCTTAGGAGCAATTGCAATTAGTGGGTCCTAACAGCTAAATTGTCCTGCAAGCCTCATAGCACCCTATTGGACACATACCTCCTGTGGCCAGTATGGGGCTGGGGTTTGTGGGCGCAGTTGGATAGTGGTTAGAAGGAATATTGCAACATACCTTTGCACTCTCAATGAAGCATGTTCCAGTCTACCTGTGGGTTGCTCCAGGCATTAATTGCTCTTGAACCATTTAGTGGGCCCAACCCAGGATCTTGAATATCCTAGCCCATGTGTATTATGAACCTATTGTATTGTAACCTACACATAAAAGTAAAAAAAATATTACTTTCACAATCCTTGAGAGGGTATATGTAAGCATAAGCATGGCTATGCTATCCAAAGAGGAAATGCTTTACTTCAAGCACAACAGGTGAAATCATTTTCGAGCAGATAAGTCTCAAAATAGCTAGTCATAAATGGTGGTACAGATTCAGGAATTCAAATGGTTTTATTTTAACGATTAAATGTTTTGTTTTAAGTGTCAGCATCTCTTTGTAGTCTGTACGTGAATACATTTAAGGTCGGAAAGAGTTTATGAATTTCGCTCAAGACAAATCCTTTACAGATTAAGTAACTCAAAGGCGCTTTAGATTTATGGTGGAGGTTAGATAGCACTTTAGTTAATTAGGCATAAAAATGTGTCTGACTCATAGATAGGAGCTGAGCATGCCTATGAAAACTCAAGCTAAAATCAAGCTAATGAAGTCTGGAAGATGAAAAAAAATTCGCCTGCCACCAGGGTTCATTATATTGAGCTGGCTCATTGCCCCTACAATATAAGGTTGGCTTTTTCTTGTTACGTTTATTTATTTAGTTTTGTTAACCAGATAGGTACACTAGACAGCATAGCTGCCTATTTTCAGAGTACGACCGGAGATTACAACAAAGGGCATGTAGACAATAGTAGATACAAGAAAACATCATGGGAACAAGTAGAAGTCAGACATAGTACACTTACACAAAATTTTCAGCAATGACAGTACATTTGCAGGAATCTATATGTAGTAACAAAACAGGAATATACGTGCAAATAACTAAGTCAGAAGTCATACAACTAGTGAATAAGTGCTAGAAGAGAGGAACTAGCAACATTTTCAGGCAGGTTTGAGAGTAGTAGAGGTTGGAGCCAGTTAGCTCCCCAAGTACTGGAAACATAAGTTCTGAGTATGTTAAACATTTTCTAGTTTTTACGTATCATAGGGGTATAGTAGCACACCTATAATTAAGGTTAAGTAAGCATTTCTATGTTAAACCCTGAATTTTCACCCTAAAAATGCTACTGTCCTTGGATGGAATAACTTGAAATTTGGCATGCACTTAGTAGGTGCCAGGATCTCTGGATCTTGTAAATTTGGTAATGGTTGGTAGGGTAGTTTGAAAAGTCTAGAAGTTTGAAAATACTTACAAATACAGTTTTAAGAATTTTTTTAACTCATCAATAGCACAAAAACTGGATATGAGTTGAAATTTGAAATTTTCAGGTTTGTTACAGTTTGGCCCAGAAATACATTTTTTTTATTAGTGGTTTTATTGTGAAAGTTGTTGTTTTTAAATTATTAAGAGCATAAAATGCTATAGTTTTTTTAAATTATTAAGAGCATAAAATGGCAATTTAATGCATGCAAAGTTTATTTTTACAAATTGATCATAGTTGGATTGAGTAGAAACCCACTTTTGTGAGCTAAGACCCTGTGTTTATAAGCTATAGCAATAACAAAGTGGGAAAAGAAGATAAACCTTTGCATATATGAAAAACTAGGCAAGTAGTAGGAAGTTAAGTTTGAAAGTTATGTGGTGGATGGTGTAGGGAGTAAGGGTTATTCAAGTGCTTTTTATTAACAAAATCAATAGTTTTTAAAATACAGCATTAATGAAATTATGCTGCTGCATGTCATGAAAGCAGGCCCTGCTTCTGTGGCTCATGAAATTGCTTTTGTGACTTGAAGCCCCATGTTCATGAGGCTTAGCAGTTATGAAAGAGAGGACAACAACAGAAAATTGCTAATCAAAAAGAAAATCTGTTGGAAGTTAAGTCTGAAACTTGTGTGGTCAACAGTCAGGACAGTGTAGGATGGAGGTTGATTCTTCAAGTATTTTTGTTATAAATATAATAGTCTTTAAAATATTAAATTTAGGCTGAAGTGTGTTTTGTGACTCACAAAACCACTTTTGTAACAACCTCAGTTTTATGACAGTCTCAAAATTACAAAATTCTAGGTGGCTTTGTAGGCCCTTGTGTGTACATGCAGCAAGAAGTCCACTGTATTATCAAGTTACAGGTCTGGTGCATCACGCGTCATTAAGCAACTGCTTCTTAAGCTGTCCCACAGATCTGGCACAGTGGCAGGTCTGGACCTTTGAAAATAATTATGTAGTGTTCATCATGGATGAAAGAAAAGCAAAAGTAAAGGAGTCAGTTGTCCTATACATTTTCAAAAGTAAGGAAATAAATTGCTAAAATCTATATTAATGCATCTATTAGGGTTAAAGCACAAAATGTAGAAACATAGACATTTGTCAGCAGAAAAGGACCCCATTAGCCCATCTAGTTTGCCCTTATCCCCTTCCCCATAGGTAGCCCTGGCCCTTCCACCTTCCACCCCCTCCCATGTATATTCCAGTCTCATTTTTTCCATTAGGGCACCTATCCTTCCCTTTCTCATTTAAACCCATGTAGTTATCATATGCCCTCTTGAACCTCCCTCTCCCCACTGTTTTTGTCTCCACACCCCCTCTGGTAGCCTATTTCAGGGGCCCATCACCCTGTTTGTAAAGTAGTGCCCTCTCCTATTACCTCTGAATTTTCTGCCCTCTGGCTTTAAGCTATTCCCCCTAGTTTTGGGATTTTCATTCATCTTGAAGATATTCTCTTCCCTCACCTTCTTTATTCCCTTCTAAGTTTCAACCATATCCCCCTCTCCCTCCTTGCTTCCAGGATACAGGTCAAGCTCCTCCATCTTCTCTTCTCTTCTCTACTCTTCATAGGTCTTCTGATGCATGCCATGCACCATTTTGGTCACCCTCTTCTGGACTCTCTCCACCCTATCTATATCCCTTTGTAGTTGAGGTCTCCAGACATATACTCCATACTCTAGGTGGGAACGAACCATGGACCTGTATAGGGGCATTATCACCTCCCTTCTCTTACTTGTAAAACCCCTCCTTATGCATGACAGCATACTGTTTGCCTTCCCAACCACTTTGTTGCACTGGGTTGCTTCTTTTAGGTTGTCCAAAATGATAATCCCCAGATCCTTGTCTTGGTCCATTACCAAAACCTCCTCTCCTCCCAATGCGTATGTGGCCCTTGGGTTCTTGTGACCTATATGCATTATTCTGCACTTCTTGGCATTCACTCTCAATTGCCAACTCTCTGACTACCCCTCCAACATTATCAGGTCCTCTCTCATGTGCTCCACCCCCTTCCCCGGTGTATCCACCCTATTGTAGATTTTTGTATTGTCTGCAAATAGGTACACCTTCCTATTTAGTCTCTCCATAATATCCCAATGTAAATGTTAAAGAGTATCAGCCCCAATACTGACCCCTGGGGTACACCACTTGTCACCCTTTCCTCCCTGGAGTGAACCCAATTAACAACTGCCATTGACCTGTGTCACCAAGCCAGTTCTCCACCCAATTAGTTATTTTCTTCCCTACCTCTAAACTGCCCATCTTGTTCAGCAGTCTCCTGTGAGGGATAGTGTCGAAGGCCTTGCTGAAGTCCAGATAGGCCACATTCACTGCCCCTCCTTGATTGCACACCCTTGTCACCCAGTCAAAGAATTCAATCTGGTTCATCTGGCTTGACCTTCCTTCCATGAACCCATGTTGCCTGCCATCCTGCAGACCATTATCCACAAGGTAATTTACTATCCTTTCTTTTAGAGTGTCTCCATAATCTTCCCTATCACTGAGGTAAGACTGACTGGTTGATTGTTACTTGGCTCCTCCTTGCCTCCGCTCTTGGGCAGTGGCACCACATCTACCTTTTTCCAGTCCCCTGTAACTCCCCTGTGTCCAATGATGGGTTAAACAGCCTCATTGGTTCCATGTGATAATGGCGACTGCCCCAAATGTGATCACCATTATCACAAAGTCAGAATGGTGAAAACCTTTTCAGCACTCTGACACCCTCGGTGCATGGAAAATGGCACCGGGGACTTACTCATTCATGCTTTCTGTGGGGCTGCACCCCCACCCCATGGGGCAGCACCCGCACCCCCTACTAAAGTTCTCTCATCAGGGGGGTGAGATGTCGGGAGAGGGTGACTTATGAAAATAAAGAGTTCTGGCCAGGCATAATAAAAATCGCATCTGCGCCCAGACCCAAACCCAGTACCTCACCCACCCCACCCACAGGCCAACCCCAATGCCATGGTGCAGCTCAGCAACCCACTGCAGTGCCACCCCTACATCCCCTCAGCCCTCTCCCAGCCCACGCTTGCCGTGCCTCGCTCCCCTCCCCATGCGGCGCAGCATGTACATATAGCGACATCCTGTCGCTCAATTCACCCCCCTCACATCTGGTCACCCTCCCTCCCCATCACCATTCAGGATTTTGCCCTGAAGGCACCGCCATTTCAGACAGTACCCTTGTACATGTGCCCACGTCACAGGCTACCGCCTCATCAGTGGTGTTGCCAGCTCCTCCTTAAGCTCCCGGAGCACCCTGGGATGTATGGCATCCAAACCCATTACCTTGTCCACCAGTTCCTCCAGTACCCTGATCTCCTTGAAATGTACAAAGTAGACAACTGAAAATTAGGGTAAAAAGTCCCTGACCCTGGTGTTCCTTGTGGTTTGAATAAACATGCAAAGCATTGTAGGCATTACCTTAATATCAACACTGTTTTGTCAGACAAAGTAAAATAATGGCACAGCAATACTTAAAGACACAGAATCTGATGGGAGAAGGAACCAATGACCTATTAAGTCTGCCAATAGTTGGTACAGTACTGTCTTTCACCACTGCCTAGTGCCACAGTGAGTTATCCACCCCCTACCTCTCTTCTGCTTCCTCCCCCCCTTCCTGATTCCCCAAGTGGAATTGTGAGTACAGCGTAAAAGAAACCACACTCATCCCTCCTCTTGAAGAACACTGTGAGATTCAGAGCTCAGTTCAGCTTACCATAAGTAAACTGAACTGAGCACCGGCCACCAAGTACTAGTGTGTTCTTTAAAGGGAGAGGTGAGTGCCAGTTTTTTTATGCTGAAATGATATTGAACTCCCTGTTGAATCTGTGCACCACTATGACAAGGAATGCTTTAATTTTTACATTGACTGGGAGTATGAGTACCTTGTCCCTGTCCCCACCCATGTTTGAACCCCTAAGGGCCCTTGCCTGCAACGTCTGCTGGTAGTCTGTTCCCAGGCTCCATTACCTTTTCTGTGAAGTAAAACTGCCTCACATCCTTCTTGAATTTACCTCCCACTAATCTCCAGTAATGCCCCTCATGACTGCATCTCTGTTTCTAACAGGACCTCACCATTTACTCTATCTATACCCATTATGAACTTATGTCTATCATATCCCCCCCCTCCTGTCAGCCTCAAGCAGGTACATATTCAGGGCCTACAAATACCCCTCTTATGATCTGACCTGCTGACCCTAAATCATTCTTATGAGCCTTCACTGCACTGACTCCAGCCTATCAATGTCCTTTCTCAAGTGAGGACTCAAAACTGGGCACTGTACTGCAGGAAAGGCCTCAACAGTGATCTACATACAGGTGTTATCACCTCCCGCCTACTGTCAAAACCCCTCCCTATGGTCCCTAGCGTTCTAGATGCCTAGCTCTAGGTCTTGTTGCACTGGCCTCTTTGCTTGGAGTAGTTCAAGGATGAGAACTCCCAGATCTCTCATCTTTGATGAAGAAAGAGATCAAGCAACCCCTCATATCCAGTACTCCGTGCATGGGTTCTTATTCTTTTTCCTTATGTACATCAAGTTGCACTTCTTGGCATTGAATCTCAACTGCCAGACCTCTGACCACCTCTCAAACCTTTCTAGATCCTTCTAAAGCTCCCTCACCCCTTCGTCACTGTCCACCCTGCCACAGAACTTTGTGTTGTCAGCAAAGAGACACATCTTACCTTGGATACCTTCCCATGTCACTAATGAACATATTAAATAGGACCAGTCTCAAGACTGAGTCCTGCGGCTTCACACTTGTGACCCTTGTCCAGATTTGACCCCATCAATCCACACCTCTGCTACCTGCTCCCTAACGGTTTCCCACCCACTTGACTAATCCTGTCTCTACCCCTAAGTCCTCCAGCTTTTTAGTGGCCTCCTGTGTGTACAGGATTTAAAGGCTTTGCTGAAGTCAAAGTAGAGCAAATTCATCACCTGGCCTTTCTCAACTGCCCAAATCATCCAGTCAAAAGCACAGTCAGGTTTGTCTGACACAGTCTTTCTGACAAACTTGCATCTGCACTAGCATGAGGGTGCCAATTTTAGGGTAATGTCAATACTGCATTGCATGATTGTTCAAACCCTAAGGAAAACTACACCACTGATTCACCTAGGTTTCAAGGGCTTTTTGCCCATATTTTTCATTTCCCTACTTTATACGCTTTGTGCTTCAATGCTAATAGATACACTAATGTATGTAAGGATAACACCTGTTGAGGTGTCCAGGTGTGCTCTGATATACTGACGAGGTGTATGCTGAGTTCCTGCAAACACATGAGAAGTCCATATATCAGCACACACAGATATCTCCAAGGGCATTATTTCACTTATAAAACAGGTCCCAAATTTACCTGCGAAGAGTAAACAGTCAATTAGTTCTCTATTGTACAGGAATGTTCTGATAACCTGATAGTCAGGTGATGCCCTCAGCCAATCAGATCACTAGGATTCTCACGTGTGTGTGTGTGTGTGTGTGTGTGTGTGTGTGTGTGTGTGTGTATCTATATAGACATTTATAAAATGGCTAGGGAAAATGCTGCATCCTAGCTGGTCAGGAGCCATCCCCAGGCATGAGTTCATAGAGAGAAACCTGCAGGTGGTACTTTTATGGCAGTCAGGACACAGTGCATGCCACATATCTATGCCTACCAGAAACCTTTTAAAAATTTCTGGTGGCCCTGTTACTAGGTTAATACACTTTACACCCATTACTTGCCATAACATGTAGAAATCCCAGGGCCACATTTTCCGATGGCACAGCTGCGGCCAGCCCCACCACAGCATTAGATATGGTGGTGTGCCAAACCCTTGCCGAATGTCACCTGATTTTACAATTTCAGCCATAGCTGTGGCAGTTTCCTCAGATTATAGCAGCTTGCACCAAATATCTGGTGTAAGCTCCATAATAATGGCCCTAGGATTGCCACAAGTTAGACCTGAAAAAGTTGGTTTAACTTGCGGCAATTGCCGTGTGGGATGGAAAATCGCATTAGATCACCACAAACCATATGCACCGTATCATCGGTACATGAGGCTTGCGGTGATCTAATACTTTTGAAAATCCTGAACACAATTTTTAGCAGTTTTAAATAGCTCCCCACCCTCCCACAAACAGTGAATATATGTAAGAAACATTTACAACCATAATCTCAACTTTTGTATCTTATCTTTATGTATTTCTATTTTGAAGGCTTGTTATCCACAGCTGTAGAGTGAATCACCTTCCATGGTGAATGCTGTTCATCCCTGCACAGTGCCATGCCCACTGCAGGCCTAACTGCTCGCTCACTCCCACAAAAGCACTGTACATAGCGTCAAGTCAACTGGAATCTCACTGCCTCATGAGTGCCAAGTCAATTGGTCTCTCACTTCCTCGTGACTCCCCTGACTTCAAGGAAACTCTGGCAGATTTGCTAAAGAAATTATCCTCTGTTATAAGCAGCTAATCTTTTCTTTTCTTTTTTTAAACACAGGCTGTGATTGAGTCAGCGTCACATGCATCAGCGGTGGCATCCATCAGAGATTGCTTCTCTTGCAGCTTTTCACTGCACTCCTCCACAGAAGCCAGACAATGCCTCAATCCAATGTCAAAAACATTGACTGATTTGCAAAATAAATCTTCCTTGTCTAGCCACAATTCAGAATATTATAGGCAGCTCATAAATTTTTATAAACAAAGACTGTGATCAAGTGAATGTCACTTACAGTACACATAAAGTATTTGCAGAGACTACTTCACCCATAACTTTCGGCTGCGCTCCTCAACACAGGTCAGAC
Source organism: Neoceratodus forsteri (assembly GCA_016271365.2). NCBI lineage: Eukaryota > Metazoa > Chordata > Ceratodontiformes > Ceratodontidae > Neoceratodus > Neoceratodus forsteri. Next base: position 556,986,777 of record CM028132.1, read on the forward strand.
AACAAATTTAAGAAGTACTGTTTAAAACGTATGAACACTGGGTTCCACTAGTGGCTCTCACCAATATACTGCAGTATATTACAGCACACTACTATAGTCTCTAGAGAAACTACTTTGTCTCAAATGCAAAAAAAAAAAATTCAAAGTATTTTAAAAATGTATTGTAACTTTGTTTTCCTCTTTATTTTAGTTCTTAGACCCATTTTATAAGTGCAGTAAGCCATGCCAGGGTGTGGGTTTTGTTTGATAAAGGCACTTCTCAGGTGCTGAATCCAACTTATTCATGCGTTTATTAGACAACAACCCACACTCCATTGTGGCTTATTGCTTACTTATGAATATATATTCATTGCAAAAAAACTTTGTTAATGCATCAGTTAGAGTTAAAGCAACACAAGAAGATAAATGAGGTGTTAGGGTTTGCAACCTTAACAACCCCCACATCAACCCTATCACCCACCACCCTCCAGAGACCAACAGGCATTGGGATATGTGTAGGTCATCAACCCTAATGCTCACCCATTCCAAGTATAAGGAAGCTGGCATGGAACAGCATAAGAGAATGGTGAGCATTAGGTTGATGACTCAAGGCACACTTCAATGCCTATTAGCCTCTGAGCGGGGTGGCAGGCTGGATGTCGATTGTATGCTGCACACCCTAATGTCTCCATTTACCATCTTTTGTTGCTTTAACCCTAACTGATACATTAAAATCGTCTGCAATTAATTTCCTTACTTTTTGAGAAAGTGTAATCCTACCCTTACATGGTTGTGGGAGCACAGAGCCCTCTTGGTCCTGCACTACCATCTGTCTATAAATTGCTATGGATGCATATTGTAATTGTCCCTGATTTTCATCTGACCCTGCACTCCTATCTAACCATAAATGCAGAGACATTATAATTAACCCTCATCTCCCTGTGGTATCCACATGTTTGAGTGCTGCCATAAGTGTAGAGACATTATAAGTTACACTCATCTACCTGTGGAAGAGCATGGCCCTCAGAGCCCTGCGCTCCCATTACTGCATAATGGCATCCATATGTGGGAGCACAGGGCCCAGAACCCCTGTGCTCCCATCTATCCATAATTGTAGAGTCAGAGCACAGGGCTACAGACATTCCAAGTGACCCTTGTGCTACAAATGGCACAATATCACAGTAACCATAGATACATTGGGAAAAATTCTTCTGCAGTTATAATCAAGGCTTGCCAGCCTGTATTGTTGCTTAGTACACCTGCAGGTGTACTAAGCTGCATTTTAGTGAAACATCCATATCTCAAAGCGTTTTTGAGATATAGCCACTGAAAGGTACTGTGACAGCCACAGTGTTATCCCATGGGAAATTTCTAAACATCGGAATGTTATAAGTGTGGAAGTCATGTAAATGTTATTACCAAAGCAGCAAAAGTCACATCTTTGGGGCGAGCCTTTTGTACCCTGCAAATTTCAGCCGGAAAGTCCTTACTGTTTATTTGTAGTGAAGTGACCAAAGAAACAGTAAACTTTAAATATCCTTTTTCATGAGATGTCAAAATAAATTTTTCGCAATGCAAAAAAGGATTTTGACACCTCGTGAAAAGGGAATTCATCTTGAAAAAGGAGGGCGGGGCAAGCCCATGTGGTGTCCCAGTCCTGTAATCCTTTTTCGCATGACAAAAAGGATTATGACACTCACAAAAAAAATTTGCTGATGAAAAAGAATTAGGACAGCTGACGAAAAGGGATTGGTTTTTAAATTCTTTCAGGGCTGACCTAATCTTTCGTCAGCAGATTCATCCCACCGTAAATGTGTCAAAAAATCCTTTTCATCATCCAAAAGGATTAGAACTTCTCAGATCAGATGGCCCTGCTAGCTATCCTTTTCATGAGCTGTCATAATCCCATTTTGTGATGCGAAAAAGGACTTGACACCTCACGAGAAAGGAATTTGTCTGATGAAAAAGGATTACTAGCATGGCCATCTGATCTGAGAAGTCCTAATCCTTTTTCGTGATGCAAGAAGGATTTTGATACCTTGCAAAAATGAATTGACTGTCAAAAGGATTAGAACAGCCTCACGAAAAAGGATCGGAGTTGTCAGACCAGATGGCCCCGCTGGCAATCCTTTTCGCCAGATGAATTTTCATTTCGCAGCAGTGACAAAAATCCTTTTTTGAATCGCAAAAGGATCAGAAACAAGTCATGAAAAAGCATTTTAAAATGAAAAATAAGCATTCTGAGGCCAAATAAAAGAAGGTAAAGGCACAGAACAGTAAAGGACATTCATATGAACAAAATACATACCTGGATAGCTCCAGAAGACATCCCTGGGCAAAGTTATAATGTTTTGTTTGGACAAAAAAAAACAACAAGATGGTGGCTGACAAAAGGATTTTCCCTGATGAAAAGGATTCTAAGGATCCCTTTCCATGAGCTTCAGATTCCCTTTTGTGAAGCCAAAATCCCTTATCGTACAATGCAACCATCAAAACAGTGAACTAAGCATGCTCAAAACCCAAAATTTCACAATTTCATAACTTTGGAACAGATTAATATTTGTCACCAAACCAATGCTGCCTTGTTCTTTGGGCAAGCTCTTGCTACCCTGAAAATATCATACCAAAATTCCAAATGGTGTGGCTGCAGTGCAATGAGGAAAAACAGCCAAAAGGCTAAATTTATTGTTTTCCACTATGCACAAAATCCACAAATCTGATCAAAACAAAACTTGGAACATCAAGAGATCTACCCATGGGACAGAACATACCAAATTTTGTGCAACTCCAGTGAACGCTTACAAAGTTATTAAAGTGCAAAATTTGAGGTTTAACATTAGACTGCCTGCTCAACCTAACTACAGTGGTGCTACTGCACACTATAATACTATATAAATTAGGGGTTGGGTGGGCAGTTTAAACTCAAACCTCAAGCTTTACACTTTAATAAGCTTTCCCGACTATTCAACAGATTCACTTGTAATTTGGGGCGTTTTGTCGACTAGGAAGGTCTCTTGACTAACCAAATTTCATGTGAATCCCTTTTGTGGTTTTGACATACAGAGTGGTGAAAAATGCAAAATTGCACTCCATTTTCATTGTTTTTTTTTCAGTTTCTTTCAACAGCCATTTCTCAGAAACAGTTTCTTATTGTGGTCTGAAATTTTCAGGGTTGAAGGCTTTTGCCTCACAGATGTGTGTTTTGAAGGTTTGATAAAAAAAATATTATTCTGTTCAAATGTTATTAAATTTTGAATTTCACCAACAAAATAGATGTGCTATGTGAAAACAAGCTTGTTTTCATGGAGAGGTAGCTTGTTGCCCCAGGAGGTAGCTTTGCAGGCAGGGTTCATAGGGTCGAAGGGAGCATGGTTGTTTCCTGCCCACCCATTATTTTCCTGTATTCCTGGTGTCTAGTGGCACCCCCATTATGTTGCCCCCTGTCTAGTGGCACCCCTCACCCTCCCATTACCACTTTTCTTTCTTAATTTGACAACAGTGGGTTGCCCAATCCCCCTGTTGGCGATGTAAGCCTCCTCACCACTCCGACTGGGAGCCCACTCCCAGTGTCCCAATAAATATATGACCCCCTCAGCAGTGCGGGACACTGTGGAGCCTACTCCCAGTGTCCCAAAATCAGTCCCTGATGTCTTTTACTTTTTAAACCTGCAGCAAAATGGTCTCCTGACAGCTTTTTCATTGTTAAACCTGGAAAAAAGCAAATGGTCCCTTGTTATCCCGCTGTACCCCTCAACTATCCCCACCCTCCCACTGAGGCACCCTCCACCCACACACCTTGCCCGATACTTGCTACAGAGGTCATCCACTATCATCTTCTGGACCAGGATCTGTCTGCACTCTTCAAAGCGAACTGTGAACTGAAGAATCAAGGCAAGTGCTGTATGATGGCTGTCAATGGCGTTTTCAACTTATGTTAATATCACAGCCATTTTCAACATTTTCCCAAATTTTTAACTTGAACTTCTTGGGACCCACCTCACTGTTGTTTCATTAATCAGACCCATAAGATGATTTTGTGGTCGCTGTGCAACACTACTTTTGAGACTGATTAACAAAATGGCAGTGTCAATGTTCAAAGGCAGGGTACCAAAAGCCAGACTTGCATCCACTGATCACTGTTTAAAGTGGCAAATACAACTAATGGGTTACTTAGGTAAATTCAGCACTCTTTCGTTACAAGAACCGAACAATGTCTGATTCCTCTTTACAGGGCATGTCTTAGACCTCTCATTGACTATAGGTCTCCATTCTGGAGCCTTTATCTTAGGGGAAATATTGACCAACTAGAGAGGATCCAAAGACGGGCAACCAGAATGGTCCCGAGACTAGCAAATAGCCCCTATCATACCAGACTTCAGACTACAGGCTTAAACTCACTGCAAAATAAAAGAATTAGAGGGGGTCTACTCAGTATATAAGTTATTGAAAAATCAAGATCTTATGAACAAGTGTGGACTTACTTCTGCCGCCTGATGAATTGTCCCTAGATGCTATATTAAGCAACTCATTGTCCTCAAGCTAGAACCAACCTTAGACTTAACTTCTTTTCAGTGAGGGCACCTAGACTCTGGAATAAATTACCACAGGAACTGGTCGATTCTGGTAGTATTGATGCATTTAAAAGGGTCTTGATTATTGGCTAAACCAGAACCATATAATATAATTTGCCCACATTGTATGGGGAAAATCTAGATAGACCTCGGACTTCTTTTTCCTATAAAACCTAGTAAACTTTTTGAATTCTTTGCTCGTCTGTACAGCCGAATGGTTTCCCTCTGCTCTGAAATGTTCAGGGTATTTTAAACATGTTTTTTAATTTAGTTGTTTAACCAGGTATAGTACACTAAGCTGAAAGCTTTTTACAGGAGTGACCTGGGAGCACAAGGAGGTTAAGTGACTTGCTCAGGGTCACACAGTATGCAAGTGGAAGCTGTGAGTTCAAACCCAGGTTTGGTCTGCTGCTTGTCACTAGATGTGCAGCTCAGAGCCTTGAACCACTCGCTATACATGGTATATGGGCATGAGTCAAAGAAGGGCCTGGCGAAGATTTGCTGAAAAATATTAATCCATTCAAAAGTTATTAAACTTTAAAGTTTCCCATTATAGCCTATAGGAAAAAATATATGTGCACCACGAAAGCTTTCCTTTCAAGCTCTAGGGTTTTGTTTTCATGCTGCCACCATCTTGTTCTCAGATAGCTGTAGACAAAAACAGCTGTAGTTCAAATTTGTCTGCCCCTAGGTAAACACTGATGGTTGTGTTTACCTAATCGGGGCCTCAGGAACACACTGGTGTCATTATTTTGGGGAAGTGACCCCAGAAGACATTTTCATAATCTGCCATCCTGCAGATGCGAAAGTGTCATGAAAGTGCTGAACCCCTTCTTTTGCAAATGTTTGTTACACTTTCATAAATGTACAGGACAGACAGTTGTCAAAACGTCTTTCTGGGGTCATTTCCCCAAAATAATGGCACCACTACCTGTGATATGGCACACTGGGACACACCCCAGTGTGGCCAAATCATGTTTAAAATAAAGAAAACTGTCCCCAATGTCTCTTTTTCTATGCAGAATTCTGCATCAACATTTTCGATGCAGGATCCTGTATTGAACTAGTCTGCCCTTCCTCATTCTTTTCCTAGTACACCAACATTGGGGTGACCAATCTCCATGTTGGTATGTTCCCCTACCACACTTGGTGACCAATCCCCATGTCAGTATGTCCCTCCCCACACTTATGTGGCACACGGGAGCCACCCAGTGTGCCCAAATGTATTAAACCTGTTTAAAATAAAGAAAATAAAGAAAACCGTCAACCAACATCTTTTCAATTCAGAATCCTGCACCTACATTTTTGATGCAGGATCCTGCATTGAACTAGTATGCCCCCATTCCTTTTCTACCACATCGACATCAAGGTGCCCAATCCCAGTGTCGGTATGTCTCCACCACACACATACTTATGCGGTGCACTGGGAGCCCACGCCAGTGTGCCCACATGTATTTCACTTTTCAACCTGTTAATAAAGAAACCATCCCCTTTTCTGCCCCTTGACATCAGGGTGCCCAATCCCAGTGTTGGTATGTCTCCCCCACATACACACACTTATGTGCACACTAGGAGCCCACCCCAGTGTGCCCACCTGTATTTCACTTTTCAACCTGTTAAAAAGAAAAACATCCCCAACATCTTTTTATTTTTTCCTGTGAAAAGAAATGATCACTCATTGTCTCCCCAGTCTCCCTCCCTCCCCACCCTCCCACTGAGCACCCACCTCCCTTACCCCCAGTTTACCCAAACTTACCTCTGGAGGTCGGGAGCATAGATCTTCTCTGGACCAGGACACATCTGCACTCTTCAAAGTCGAACTACTAACTGAAGGAATCAAGGTAAGCGCTGTGCAATGGTGATCTATGGCATTTTGAGCTTATGTTGATATATCGGCCATTTTCATCATTTTTCACCAGACTTTCAACATGGGGTTCTTGGGACCCACTTCCTGAGCTACTGTCACTGTCGTCTCATTAATCGGACCCAAAAGGTGATTTTGTTTTGTATGCTGGAATCACCTTTTGTGATAATAATGAAATGACGAATGCCAGTGTTCATGATAAGTCCCAAAAAGCCCACGTTGAAGGTGGTGCAAAAATTCCCCAAAATGACTGCGATAAGAGCGTACATTGCGCAGTTTCTAAGCATGCTCATAACTTCACCAATTCTTAATAATTTCCTCCAGATTTTCAACATTGCCAGTTTTTACACCTCCTATGAACAGTACAGTTGTCATTTTTCACATCCTGCCCAAAAAGTGTTTTCACACCTGTGGCAGATAATGGTATGGTCGCTGTGTGAAATCAACTTTCAGGATGGATTAACGAAATCACAGTGCCACTGTTCATGAGGGGAGGTCCCAAAAAGTCCATGTTGAAAATTTGGTTAAAAAATTCAGGGGGGGTGCATTGGGGTCTTCGGGCCTAACTCTCAACCCATTCTCCTGTACTATACCACCTCAGCTTGTTTACACATGGAATGGGGTGAGAGTTAGGCTGATGACACCAACATACACCCCAAAACCTGTTGGTGTGTGGAGGGTGGTAGGTTGGGAGTGGGGTGGTAGGGGTAGGTAACCCTAACACTGAATTTCCAAGCTTTTGTCACTGTTCTAGCATTAACAGAACACCCCTTTTTCCAACCATCTCCAACATGGAAGCCAGGTAGACTTAAATTTGTTTTTGGTAAGCCTCACTAATGCCTTTACTCCCTTAATAGCTTGTATTTTTCACATATCTCTTTCCACTCTGTGTCATACCATAGAGGATTGTGTATGAGCAACCATACACAACAAGGCTATGTTTCAATGGTCTCTTGTTACCATGGAAACCTCAAAATTGAGACACAGGCTTGTACAGTATGTGTATGGTTGCTCATAGACAATCTTTTATAGTGTATGGGCAACCATTAATACAAGCCTCTGTTCAGCACTTATAAAAAAGGTCCACTCATGGTCCCCTGATGCCTACCCAGTTATAAGAGCTCATCCTGAACCACGTGGTATAAACCACATGGCCAGGACCATGCAAGAAGGTGTAGCAACAGGAATAGAATAGCATCTGGCAGCTATCGTTACTCCTGTCACTATTCAGCCAGGTTACAGGGATTAGAGAGAGGAAGGAAAGAGCACTTGCTGACTGAGCTGCCCGTGGCAGAGTAGGTTATGGCAGCAGTTTGACTAGCACAGTCTGGGAGATCAGGGTTCTAATCCTGGTCTCCCTTTGAGGTTTTAATTTACTGTGTGAGGGAACTTAGTTTTTTTACAAAGGGCTGTGGAAACAGTATTCCATGGCCCAACACATTTTGCCCTTTCCTGTGAGCCACTCCCCTCCGGACTGATAATCTTTATATGCAGGGCAGGCGTGGAGCCCCAAATAAAAATAGAGTTTGGCATATATCTCCTTTAAAATGGTACCAGTCGTCACTTCAGTGTCCAACAGCTACCATTGGCACTGTGTTGGATGGCAGCATTCTTACCTGCTGCTGTATTGAATAGCGCTGTTAATATAGCACTGTTGTGGATGGCACTGTTTTTGACAGTGCTATTCAAACCTAGTGCCCCCAATGCCTTAGTGCAGTGGTTCTTTCAGGTGCCACTCACTCCCTCAGCCAGCTCTCACTGCTGCAGCTGCTTCATCAAGTGTAGTGATTTGAACAGCGTGGTTGTACACAGACGTTCCATGTTGCTGTGCTGCTGTGATGTCCTCAGTGCAACACGACTACATCATGGCGTCATTATTGCAGCACAAGTCTATTGTAGGGATGGAACTCCATCCACAATAGCATTCCACAATACACTATATCAAAATAATTTTTATCTATAAGTTTTTCCCTATGACCTCATGAGTGGCAGAGCCACTAGTGATTACTACAGAGTTCAAACTCTGCAGCTAAAACTAAATGTGATATTTTTAGCCAGCACATGGCATATGTTATTTATACAATGACGGCATCTCTGGCAAGATTAGTTCTTTTAATGAAGAGTTAACTGTTTCTGTTTTATTTATTGCTCTGCTTTTAACTGCAGCAGCGGCCACTGTGATGTCATCAGGCATGGTGCAAGCATTTCTCATAGGTCAAGAGCTCCATTTTTCCATCAAGCTTTTACCCGCCAATGACCTGCTTCTGTCCCACCTCCCCAGTTGCACACACCTCCCTGGACCTACCTGGGGCCAGTCCTCCACAGACTGTCTGCTATGGTGGGGTTGAGGAGGGAGGACCATCCTCCCCCACCATAGGCCACATCCAGAGTCACTCCAGGCATCCATGTGGTAGCATGGACCTGGGCAAGTGCTTGGAACAGTGGTCTACTGTTGGGTCCCTACTTTACATTTTCTCCCTGGTTCCCCACCACAACAGTATGTCAGGGCATGCACGTGGAGGTGCACATTCTCTGCAGGATCTCAGACCCTTCCTTGAGTCACTCATGTCTGCATTACTTTTATGCCTCCACCAGGTGGCAGTCAAGGGCGCAGTCAGTTGGCCACCCCCCTGAGAGAGGAGAGTAGTCCCTGTGACATTTGATCCTCTCCCCACCTCACCAACCCCAGCAACCCATGCTTGTTCCCAAACACAGGTCTCCTGTGTGGCAAGAGGTAAGGCATCCATGCTTCTGCCCTTCGTGCCACTGGGCCGGGCCTGTTAAGAGCTCTGTTAAGAACAACTAAAGCGGAAATAAATGCTGAAGACCCACCTAACACTGAAATGAATGACTTATTACCACTTTAGGCCTGTCAAAATGAAAATAAATGCTTTTATTTGCATAATGTTATTCTCACAGTCATTGTATAAATATATATAAGCAATAGGTGTAGACACTAAAGCTGTGTGGTAAATATTTTATTTGGAGCTGCTGTGTGTATAAATGTCCTCCCTTACATTTATACACATAGTAGACCCATCATCACCTGTTTATATGGCTAGTGAGCATGACATTCTGAGCCCCCCATCCCCACTCCCTACCGGCACCACTTCTATACTTTCAATTTTACATATGCCTTTTCTCTACCTCATTGCAAATGCTCTTTCCAATTACTAGCATTTACTTTCAAACACATTCAAACTGCCTTAGCTTTAAAAGCATTTTTCTGTTTGAATAAAAAAAAAGTATCTTTTGATCTGTTGTCTCTAGATGCAGCTACTTTCTCTTGTTGGTTTCACTCGCTGCAGTCATTGCATTGCCTCCAAATTGGCACCTCCCTCTTACATAATCTGCACCATGCGAAAACAACCCACAACTTGAAAATTATTTATTTTCTAAAATAACATCACAACCCACCCAGGAGAAAGCCAACCCACTCCAGTCACTGAAAATTGATGTTCTCAGTTCTTTTTGTAAATATTCTGTCTGCCAGCCTGTACAGTTTTGTCTTCTCCACCAGCAAAACCAAGAAGGACTTGTTCAAAACAATACAAAATAAACACAGAAAACTGTGACTTCACATCTTCAAAGTGCACTCCTCAATGACAACCAACTAATGAAAAGGCACATGTGAATACATGACTTCAGCCAATCAATATTGTGTAGTCACACTTCAAGAACCGATTGCGGCCCTCTGATGCTTGCTCCTAAACAACTGCCTAGTACACATGAAAATGAGCAGGGACACTTTCACATATCAAAAAAGTCCCACAAACTTTTGAAAATGTGAAAAATAAAATACAAAACAAAAAACAGCACCATCTACAAAAGCCTCCCTAGTGCACATATCAAATATGCAATGGGGATCTACGTGCGATACATTTTTCATCTGCACTTGAGAAGTTTGCCCTTGGGCTCATCACTCGTGGCTACACCACTTGCCAGGTTACTTGGGGTCAAATTACTCTTGTGCAGATAAAATCCATCCATCCAGATTGCCATTCCCATTCCCAAAATGTGCCTGGTGGCATTGGGGTACCTCTGGTGCTGCAAAACTGTTGCCCAACACCGTGGTGCCAGTCCCCAGTGTCATGAGTGCCTTAAAATAAAGAACCATCCCTCATTGACTTTTTGACCTGTAAAAGAAAACAGTCCTCGCCAATCTAACCCCCCACACCTCACCCACCCCATCCCTATCTAACACCCAGCACCCACCACCCCACACACCCCACATGCCCTCACTCACTTGAACATGTTCCATGGTGTAGATCCACTCTCTAATCCAAGACACATCTTGCTGCTGGAACTAGCAGCTATGAGTCACCTCCCTCAGCAGGACTACTGCATGTCCATTAGCCAGGTATTACATCAAACAGGGACAGATGGCACTGTTCTTTATGTAGCACTCCTAGAATTTTCCACCCACCCTCCCCAACCACCTCCCACCCTAACTTGATGTTTCTGAAATAGAGACACTTGTCATATGAGAACCAATCAGTCATGTTCTGCACCCTGTCAAGTGACCACATTAGACACGCTCCCTGTCCTACAGCAAACTTGGTAGCTCCCCTTGTCCACACTCTGTCTTCCACACATATAAACAGGATGCAGGCAATAATATCCTTCACCAACCTGCTACCTCAGTCTCCACCCCGATGAGCAACACAGATCTAGGATCGCAAAACACAAGACTTGGGATAACTTTGATTATGCTGATACTTTTAGAACTACTTCAATTCCTATCTCTTCTTTCACTCCCAGCGTACACCTCCCCTTTGTTTTCCTGTTCCACCAGAGGTCATCACAGGGCCTAAAGATTTGCCAAAGCTGCTTGGATTCTTCCTCCTTTTCTCTTCCTGCCTCATCACCACTCCCTCCCTTCTCTTCCCCAGTTGTTCTTTTCCTGCTCCCCCCTCCAACACTTACCCTTCTCATCTACGTTGGAGTTATTTATGCCTCCCCCTGGCTTACCCCTGACCTGCTAGTCTTGTGTCTGTCATCTATACTACCCCACTCTACCAATGGCAAACTACTTCTATTAGGAGACTATAATCTGGACTAGCTTGCCCCTTCTTCTAAATCTGCCCTCACCAAAATTGAAGTCCTCAGCCTAATTCAATTGATCAATGGTCCTACCAATTACAACCTCCAATCCCCAAACCATTCACTACTAGATTGGATCCTCTCCTCCCATTCCCACAGAATTATCTCTGCTGGAGTATTGCCTGATGTGCTAAGTGATCACTGTGTTTCGTACTCAATCAGGAAAACCCACCTCCCTCAGTCAGCCCCCAAATACATAAATATTCACCAAATCCACTCGATTAACACTGATGCTCTCCTTCATGACCTGAACTCAGTGAACTGGACCTCTTGTTACTCTGCACCTGATGTACAGTAGACTCTGTCCTTGCCAGTTTCATATCCACACTTACCCAGATTTGGGACTATCACACCCCCCTGGTTAAAACCAGAGTAAGGAATCAACATCACCCCTGGATCACTGCAGCACTGATAGATAAGTGCAAGGCCTGGGACACAGCCTGGTCACTATACAAATCCTCTCTAGCCCCTCAAGCACAGCAACAATACAGATCCCTCAGGAGCAATTACGAACATACATATGAACATACCAAGGCAATCCATTATGCAAAGACTGAATATTTCAAAATGCAATTGCATTCCATTAAAAATGCCTCCTTCTGGAAGACGATCAAATCTTTGTTTAACCCCACTGCTCAAGTGACAATCCCCATCCTAAAACATAATGGCCAATCTATATCAAACCCTCTGAGCATTGTGGACATACTAAATAATTTCTTTACAACTTGTGCCCTCCCCAATAACCTCTACACTCCCACCCATCCTATCCCCCCTTCCCACCCCAACCACTCACATGACAAACTCTGATTCTCACCAGTGTCGTCTCATGAAACACTACTCACACTCTTATCCCTAAACTCCAACAAATACATCCCAGACGGAATATACCCCAAACTCCTCCAAATTTCTGCACTTGATATTGCTGCTCCCCTAGCCCATATCCTAAGTCTCTCAATTCTCCACTGGAACTGTCCCCCAGGCCTGGAAATTCACCTGAGTTATTCCACTCCACAAAGGCTGCGAACCCTCGGTACCTGATAAATACCGCCCAATCTCCCTCCTTCCAGCCCTAGCCAAACTGCAAGAATCCTTTGCACATGCTACACTTTCAGAGTATCTAACCTCCACATGCTTCCTATGGGGCTTTCATAAGAACCATTCCACAATCTTATCCTTTCTGTGAGTCACTGAACACATACACTCTGCCATGGATCAAGACCACCTGACAGCTGCAAATTTTGTGGATTTGGCCAAGGTCTTCAACTCTGTCTCTTACCCCTCCTCCTCTCCAAGCTAGGCGCAGCTGGCCTAGCTCCCCTCTCAGTGGCTTGGTTCACCTCTTACCTTAAGAACAGACAGTAGTCAGTTAGGGTGGGAAACTCCTCCTCCTCCCCCTACCTGTTCTAGCAGGGATACCACAAGGGTCCATCCTTGGCCCCATCCTGTTTTCATCCTTCATAAATTACCTCCCTTCAATTTGTTCCAACTTCAAATACAAATGTATGTAGATGACACCATTCTGTTTGTCTCTGAGCCAACCATATCAGATGTCCAGCCCCTCCACCACTCCAGCAGGAGTTTCTTAAGATGCAGTCATTGTTCCTCAACAACTAATTAAAATGAATGCCTCCAAGATAGTTTCCATGATTTTTGCTCTTCAAAAAATTAGCAAAGACACACACACACACACTCTCAGCTGTTGCCACCCTGGAAGGTTCCCCACTAGACTATGTTTTGGCTTACAAATACTTAGGGGTATGGCCTGAACCCCACCTAAACCTCTATACGCATATTGTTGTCATATCATCAAAGTTACACCCTAAACTCAGACTTCTATACTGAAATAAAGATTCACTCCCTCTCTCCACCCACTGTGAATTAGTCTCTAAGGCAATAATCCCAGCATTCAACTATGCCAATATCATGTATAGCTCAGCCCCAGTCTCCTCGCTCTCCCACTTAGACACACTGCTAAGTCTACTGAAATACAATATAGAGGACTATAAAATATTTGAGTCTTGGACTTGTAAGCATAAAATAGAAGGAAACATATTATGATGGGAGATGCTAATATTGACTGGGGTAAGGGACGGAATTAGGTAAAACTAAACAAGATATGGATGCTAACTATTTTGTACAGTTGATAGATTCTCTGACCATTATAATTATAAAACTAATAATCATTCACTCATTGACTGGCTTAGTACAACTAGGCCAGTCAATATTTGGCTTTATAGTATACTGTCAGACTCTATTTTGGATCATTGTCCCGTTTTCTGTGTTAGAAAGTTAAAAAAGACCCAGTTCAACCTAGGACCATTACCAGAGGAGTATTAATAAATTGGATGTAGGGGGTTTCCTACAAGATCTGGACTTAATTGAATGGGAGCAAGATGTAAATACAATAAACCTGGATTTAATGGTCGAACACTTAACTAACCATATGAGCAAAGCATTTGAAAAAAATAAACACTACTATTATTAAACAAAGGGTTAAAGGTAAATATTCACCTTGGAGAAATAAAAATATTAGGGATTTAATAAAGAAGAGGGATAAACAAAGAAAACAACATTTAATTAGAAAAAGACACTGATAGCTTAATCCAATATAAAATGTTAAAAAACCGAACCAAAGCTGAAATAGTGAAGGCTAAATCAGAGTATTCCAACAAGACCAGTTGAATAATATGAGATTCAAAAACATTTTGGGCCTCATTTAAGCAACTTTGCCATCCCACAAAATAGTATAGGAGTCAAATGTATAAAATAAGGGGATTATATGATTCAAGATCCAAAAGTGATGGCAGTCAAATGTAATAAGTATTTTATCTCTAAAACTACTTTGAGACAGGATGAGGGAAGTAATCAGGAGAAGGAAGGTCATCAACCAGAAGGCACTTTGGGTTTTGAGCATGATGTCCTCTCTTTGCATTCCACAGGACAGAAGAGAGAAGTGTTGGAACTCGTAATGGTCTTGTGGAGGGAAGAGTGGTGGGACAGACATGCTGCACCCAAAATTGTTAAAGATAGCAGCAACTAGGATGAAAGGGCCTGTAACAGCCATATTTAACAACAACTAGGATGAAAGGACCTGTAACAGCCATATTTAACTAATCATTGAACAAGGGACAGGTATCACAAAAATGGTAAGAGTCCAGGGTAATACCATACACAAGGGAGGGAAGAAACTTAGTATGCTAAATTACAGGCGGTTTCACTACTGACAGTGTTGAGTAAGTTGCTGGAGAGATGTGTACCACCAGGTGATCGTACATCTGGGGAACACGAGCGATCTGTTGATAGACCAGCAACATGTGTTTAGAAAAGATCAGTCCACCATGACAGCGCTGGCCAGATGCCTGAATACTGTGCTGCTGGCCTTTGAGGAGGGGTTGGGCACAGGTGCAGTGTTCGTGAACCTGGCCGGTACCTTCGATATGGTGGATCATGGATTATTATAGAACAAAATTAGGAAAAAGGGGGATCAAGGGACATCCCTGGAATGGTTCATTATTTAAGGAATCATGTACAGAAAGTTGGGATGGTAACAAGTTATCTGAGCCCCCGACAGTTAGAGCAGGGGTCCCCCAGGGATCAGTGCTGGGCCTTTATTATTTTTGATATTTGTGAATGATCTGCCCATCTCATTCTCTGGGAAAAACAGCTTGATGTATGCATATGATACAGTAATATAGGAGTCTACATCCTCAGTTGCAGAACTACAACCATCCTCACAGGTTAAATATGATATTATGGCCTGATAGTTTGAATCAAACAAGCTAATTTTAAATGAGGGTAAAACAAAAGTGCTGTTGTTTGGATCTGCTCAAAGATTAGCAAGAGATAGGAGTTGTTTGCAGATATTTGGGAAAAACTGGGGTTGCTTACCTTTGCTGCCGAACTGTAAATATCTAGGCATCTTATTAGACCCTAATTTAAGTCTTGTCCCTCATATTGACTGGGTGGGTAAGAAAGTGAATCAAAAATTGGGGTTCCTATATCGCAATATGGGTTCATTAACAGATGAAGCATGTGTACTTATAGCTAGACAGCTCCTTACACCAACACTTGATTATGGTAACATATTATTTGTTGGCCATAATGGGGTCTTTGGGAATAAATATATGATAATTTTCAGTAATGCCCTTAAAGCCCCCCATCAGACACATCATTGTACACTGCATCAGAAATTGGATGTACTGCCACCTTTGCTTAAAATTAAATTTAATGCAGCTGTTTTGCCTATAGAATAGCAACCAAATCAGAAACAAAATCACTGTCAAATGTATTTAAGCTAAGGACAACATTTCAAAAACTAGATATAGTGCAATGTCTCTTTTTTCAACCCCTCATGTAAATTAGATATGTATAAAAGCAGTTTCATGGTTTGTACCTACTCTTTCAAATGAATTTGCAGAGGTGGTCACAGTAGCAAATAATGTAACCAGTTTTAAATGACTGTTATTTAATTATTATTTATTATTATTTGAATTGGTCAGCTCCTTCAAATACTTCGTGTCACGCTTGACAATGCCTTGTCTTTTGCTAACCTTACAGACTACATAGCCAAAGCTGTTAGCATAAAAATAGGTTTACTATATAGACACAAACACTGCATGACTGCTGAGGCATTAAGCTAGCAGTGAACAGCTCAGTCATCTCCACTGTCGACTATGGCTTAGTAGTTTATGGGGCTGCATCCAACTCCTCACTGAAGAGGGTAGCCATGGCATTGAATAAAGCCTGCAGGCTAATCACCGGGGCCCATAAGTATACACATACATGTGATTTATATGCACAGATGAGTTAGCCACACCTGAAAGGTAAGCTTCAGTATCAGACCTGCCTGTTGGCCAAACAAAAACAGCATTAGGGCTCACCCCACTGGGGGTCCAGAATCTCCTAAGCCTTGCAGTGAAGCCCCGCCAGACCAGGGATACCTACAGTAAGCCTTATAAGATCCCTTTCTGCCGCACTTCCCAAGGGCAGCGATCTTTTGAGTACTGTGCCTTCACTTGGCTCAGCTCTGTTGGTTGTGATGTACTTGTTGAATCTAAGTTTGGGCCTTTTAAACCTAAGCTTTGGCAGCACCTCTCAGCACTCTGTACCTGTGACTGCCCAACTTAGGGCACCTCTGACTGTTCACTACTCTACACTTGATCTTTGCACTTGAGTCCTTGCCATTATCACCCTGTCTATCTCTACCCCCCGAACCTGACTTCCTCTCTCTCTCCTCTGCTTCCCACCATGCTTATCCCTTTCTGGCCCTACTACCCTCCTTACCCCCTTCACTTAATGATGCCTCCTTTGGCTGACCTGTCCTACCCACAGACTTCATGCAAAGTATCTTGTACATCTTGAAACTTACCTGCCTGTTGGACTCCTAGTGGACTGTGTATTGCTTTCAGAGTTTTTCCCTCAATATTTATGCTATATCTTCTTGTATAATGTGTAGTCTAAATGATGTAGCTCCTTCCTTTTATAATTCAAAATGATGTAATTCCTTCCTACTGTAATTTCTGCCCTGTCTTAGTGTTAACTTTTTGTCTGGAATTGTCTTCATTACCCTCTGACTTGGAACCTTTGTAAAAGAGCTCTCAGCTCAAAGGTGCTTGTAATCTGAATCAATAATAAATAAATAAATAAATAAATAAATAAATACATTTATTTTTGCCCACTGTTAGTAAATTTGAATGTTTGCAAAAGTGATGTTAAATGTTGATTAGTTATGTTAAAAATAAATAAATAAACTCCTTCTGTAGATTCACTCCAAACTCACCCCCGACACATCCCTGTCACATCTACTCCTCCCTAGCCTCCCACCCCTGTCTCATAGACACCTTATCCACTCACTCTCTCTCTCAAAGCCAAATTCTGGTTTGAACCACTTCCCCCCTACTTAGCAGAAATAATCTCTCTTGTGGCAACATCCCCCTGCAACCTACGCAACAGGGACACCTGCACCTTCTCCCTTCCTTGTCCACTGGGAAAGCCGCCTTTTCCTACAAACGTCCTACCCTAAGGAACCTCCAGCCTCTCCTGCTTCAGAACCATCCTTCCTTCACCTCCTCAAGCAGCACTCATGCCTCCTCCCCCCTGCTCCTGTCCCCACATAGCCACCCCTACAGGCTAGACATTACGGAACCTAGAGTCAAAGCCATTAGAATTCATATACCCAATCAGTCAAGCTTATGATATCAATGCATGTATTCTAAAACACATGATGATTCCAATAATGTCACCAGATGATTTCAAAAAATGCATAGTCAATCACTGTTATATATCCTGTAACGATGCCATGTAATATTGTAACCCATTGTGGGGATAATCTCTGAGGCACTCCACCTTCCTTACACATGGGTTGTGTCCACCTGATAGGTTGCTTGATGTACATATGACTTCAAAGAAGTCGAGCCCCTTCTCTGTGGCACAGCCCTACCTTATTAGTTTTCAATGTGCATCCTACAGGTTGCTGCACCCATCAACAGCTACTACAAAACCAACTATTCCAGCACTAAAACAGAGGTAAGAGACTACAATAATACAAGACGGTTAGAACAGAAATATTAGCTAACTAGACAAGCTCATTCAATATGTTTGCATCGTTGGAGTCAATTATATAGTCAGTTAGCACAACAGGCATTAAGAACTGTATGAACAAAAACTTTTTAGTACTACACTACAACTATAATGGTAGACAGCATATTTTACCTCTGGGTACAGCTAAATCAAGCAAATTGACACTACACACCAAGTAGGCAGCTGTAGAACACTTCTTGGGCTCCTTAGACTCCCTACTAGCGGGTCTAAGATGATGTTTTTAGCCCACTGCAGTCTACTATGACCCCTGCTAGCAGTCCCAGAATTGCCTGCACCCACCACTACAAAAAGGGTGGGAGGATAACTACCTATGGCTCCTGCTAGCAGCCATAGGAGATTGTATCCTGTGCCTCCAGTACAGTCTCCTTATACCTGCTTAAATTGGAGCAGAAAAAGTTTGCCTGCTGCCTTACCTCCCAGCTTGGGAAAAAAGAAAATTGCTTGCTCCCTCAGTGTGCAGTCCCAATCCACGAGACTCCTGAGCAGATCCAATCCCCCGACCACTCTTTCAGCCTAACAGGTCTTCCCCTGTACAATATGGTGTGTTTTCACACCTTCCTTTTTTTTTGTGTATTAGAGGAAGGTGTGTGTGTCATGCATCCCATCTTCTCAAGTCTCCCTGGTGCTCCCCTGATGCACCACTCATGCGACTCAATCTTCCTCGCATGTGCAGACTACGAGTGTCGTGCTTGTACACCCATGCTCCTTTTTCAGTGCACACTCGCTCTGCTTACTGTGAGCATGCGCGAAGCAGGGTGCCTCCATTTACTTGCGCTGTTAGTATGCAGCTGTTATTTAAACTAGCAACCCGTGGTCACTCCACAGACAGGGAACTCATCTTTGGACATGCAATACCCCTGTAATACTAGGGGAGGAAATGGAAATAAACATTATTTGTGCATTTTTCCCGGAACTCCTTACTGGTGGGGAGGGCCAGTAACATTCCTGGCTTCTCCACAGTCATCAGGACTGGATGACTGCTACTTGATTTTGTATGCCACTCATTCTAGAGCCCTCCGATGTTCACATATTTCTCTACTTATACTCTATGCTAACTCCCCTACATATAACAATTATCATTTTTAAAGGTATATAACAATTCTATCACAATTATGGAACGCCTCTAATTTCCCCTTGTCTCTCCATTTTCCAGATATGGGGAAGGCAAAGAGCTGTAGGCAATGCAGCATTCCATTGCCAGCCTCACAGATTGGAAGGCTCTGTGCCTCCTGCACAGAGGACCCACCCTCTACCTCTCTTGAAAACCTCAGAGAGGATGACAGCAGGCAGTCACGACCAAACACCAGACCAGGTCATCGTACAGACTACCCAGGACCCCCACGATTCAGAATCAGCAAGTACTACAGCTACAACAGCAGTTGATGTCGGCTATGTGGGGAAAACTGAATAAAGCTCACCTGACAAAAAAACATCTTCCACTAGCATTAATACACATTCGGAATGAAATACACTTAACACTATGGGCACCAATAACCCGTCATCCGCCAATACTGTTCAAGCGGAAAATGACGAGGTCTCTGACAAGGAGGAGGACCTAGACAATGATCCACAATCATTAACAGCAAAATGGTGTTTACCAGAACAAATACCTACCCTGGTACACAACATCATGTCCACTGTAGGTTTTAACACACCTACACCTCTGCCGCAGTCAAAACTAATCCCCTCACTACAACCGTCCCAAAAGACAGCGGTCACCTTTCCAGTCTGTGAGGCCATCTCAGAGGTTGTCTCAAAGGAATGGGATGCAGTGGACCTTGCTCACATCCCTGAAAGGAGATCATGGGACAAAATGTGCCCTCTGGATGAAGACATTTTAAAGGCTTGGTGTACCCCACCCTCCATTGACCCTCAAATCATTTCCCTCAACAAAAGACAGTACTGCCCATCGACTCAACCTCAGCCCTAAGAGGCCCAGTAAATAAAAACTGGAGGACATCTTAAAGAAAACTTTGAACTCTCAGGCCCTACGGGCCAGAGCGGCAACCACAGCCATCTATGCCACTAGAGCACAGACTTGAATGGTTGCAGCAAGCCCAGAAGAGCTTGACAGAAAAATCTCCCAGAGGCCCTTCTACTCGACAATGCCATACTGTCAACAAAATATCTGGCAGACATGGCAGTGGACTCCTAAAGATCAATGCAAAGGCAGCCACATTAATTAAAGCAAGTAGATGCATTTGGATGAAGCTGTGGAACGCAGACAGCAAACCCAGTCCCTATTATTTAAATTGCCATGCAGACGCAACTTATTGTTCTGGGAGGGCCTAGAGAAATACCTTAAGAGGCAAGAAAGGGCAAGATGCTAGGGAAGGCAGTCACACAACTCCACCTACCTTCTGGCATGCTCACACATCCGTAATCAGCCTTTTAGCGACAGGCACAGGGGCGTTATGTATATTGGGCCAGACCAAAGATCCTCATTCCTTCCGTACTTCCAGAACACAAAGTTTAGAGGAAGAGGAACACACAACAGAGCCAGAGGGACCTGCCAGCAGCGTAGGAGAGAACACAATAACTAATGACTACCACACCCCAGTATTAGGGGCCCGCCTAACTCTATTCGCACAAGAATGGCTAAAATCCACCCAGGACAGATGGGTTCTGGAAATAATTCAAAGAGGTTATGCAATAGAGTGTGATCAACTACCAAGGCAGGGAAGACTAATAACGTCACCAATAACCAGGCAGGCGTAATCCAACATAAATGCAACACATCCTGTCACAACTAGTGTCAAACAATGCCATAAAGAGGTATCTATCGAAGAGTAGGTCAGGGTTTACTCGATCCTATTCACAGTACCAAAACAGACAGGGGACCTATACCAGGTACTAGACTTGAAGTAACTAAACAAAGTGTCACCTACAAGCCGTTCAAAATGAAACCATCAGGTCAACATTAAGGGCCGTAAGACTGGCGATATTCTTACATCAATAGACCTGAAGAATGCCTACCTTCACATTCCCATAAGACTATCTCACAAAAATACTTAAGATTCCACATACTAGGCAAGCACTTCCAATATCAGGTACTCCCATCCGGCCTGGCCTCGGCACCAAAGTATTCACAAAGGTATCTATACGTTCTGCTGCAAAACTCAGAGAGCAGGGAATTCAAGTCATTCCGTACCTGGACGATTGGCTAATCCAGGCAAGGTCAATAGGTCAGTCAGCAAGAGAAACAGCTACAGTAATAAACACAGAGAAGAGTCAGCTGACACCTTGCCAAACATTAGAACACCTAGGTAATCTCATAAACACAGCCAAAGGAACTATAAAACCTTCTAAAAAAAAAAAAAAACTAATATCAGCAGTGCAAAAACTCGGCTCAACGAACTAGCATCCATAGAATCCATATCTCAAGCATTAGGCCTAATGTCATCTTGCATAGATACCATACCCTGGGCAAGATGGCATATGAGAGCACTACTATCCTTCCTCATTTTACAGGGTCCAACATATGACTTAGATTTTTCAAGGGTCGTAGAAATTCCACTACCAGTACTACAATCTTTACACTGGTGGTTAAGCAGAGACAATCTTCTAAAGGGCATGCCTCTAGACATACAACCAAATCTCCAAATAGACACAGACACCAGCCTAACAGGCTGGGAGGCCACAACCGGTCACATTACAGCCCAGGGGAAATGGTCCATAATGCAAGCCAAACTCCCCATAAATGTACTAGAGATAAAGCAGTCTGTCTAGCACTACTACATTTCAAGACCCTAGCAAGAGGAAAGCACATGCTAATAAGATCAGACAATCAATTCTAGATTTCATACATCAACAAGCAAGGGACAAAAAGCAGAAGAATGCAAAGGATGCAGAAAAACTTATCCCATGGACACAGAAATTCCAGGACCTCAAATCCATGGGAGTGGATGCATTCTCAACAATGTGGTCATTTCAAATAGCATACATATTCCAGCCAATTCCAATGATCCCACAGGTCCTGAAAAGATACTCACTTCAGACTACGAGTCATACTGATCACCCCATATTGGCGAAGAGATCTTGGTTTGCAATGGTGGTGGCTATGGTCTTGGATCATCCGTGGATACTCCCCTACAGACAGGACATCTCACACAGGACCCTGTAGTTCCTCCAACCGGCCAATCTCAAACTAACAGCCTGGCTCCTGAAAGGTAGAGAATTGTTGAATGAGGATATCACCCTGAGTGATCCACCCTGATCAACTCAAGAATATCCACCAACTCTACATACCAGAGACAGTGGAGAATTTTCTCAAACTGGTGCATACAGAACAATACCACCCCTATGTCTGTCACTATACCACACATCCTACTTTTCTTTCAGCACACTTAGACAAAGGTCTTTCCCCACCTCCTGAGGGTTCAGGTGGCAGCTATAGGGGCAGCAAGAGTCCCCATAGAAGGTACAACACCAGGATCACATAAGGGTATCATCAGATTCCTCAAGACATCCTCTATCTTACGACCAAAAACTTGACAATGGACAGCACCATGGGACCTGAACCTAGTCCTTAGGGCCATGATAGAACACCCATTTGAACCACTCGAGACAGTCACTCTCAAATGGCTAACATTAAAAAACGTTTTCCTTCTGGCCATCTGCTCAGCCAGATACATCAGTGAACTTCAAGAGCTATCATGCCACGCACCATACCTAATCTTTCACAAAGACACTATCAAACTTAGGACAATCCATCATTACGTGCCCAAGGTCAACACATAATTCCCTCACAACAAGTTATTGAAATTCCAACTAGCGTCCACTAGAAGATGTTCGGTTGACCCAAAACTGATAAATCTCGCTATAAGAAGGGTACTGACATTGTACATTAATAGGACCTCTACCATCCGAATCTGACAGACTCTTCCTGAGCACACACGGTCACAAAAAGGCCAACCAGCCACTAGATCCATGATAGCAACCTGGCTAAAAACTGCTATCACAGAAGCCTAAGACCTCCAAACAGACTTTACCAACAGATATCAAGGCACATTCCACTAGAGCATGGCCACCTCTTGGGCGAAAGGAACTGGGCCACAGTAGAGAATATGTCCAGCTGCCACATGGGCTTCCCCACACACGTTCATTAGACATTATAGGGTAGATGTCTCAAGCCAGTCAAGGGCAGGATTTGGCTAAGCTGTACTTCTGGCAGCAAAAACAGAAGGATCTGAGGAGGAACAGAGCTTAATTACAGAATCATAGACTTTAATATACAACTATATGGACACTAACACCCACCCGTGATACATGGTACTGCTTTTTAGATAGAAACCCATGTGTAAGGAAGGTGGAGTGCCTCAGAGATTATCCCCCACAATGGTAGTTTACTCACCTGGCAAAGGAGGTTGTAGGGGTATACATCTCTGAGGCACTTCACAACCCACCCTATGATAGATTAAATTTTAAGAAACTGTTGTCCATATTAGACACTTGATACAAAAGAATGATGGTGAACTTCATTGGGTGATATGTAGTCACTAAATATACTATAATGATCCTTGATAGCATGTAGTAATGTAGTGTAGAATGTTGAAACCACTATTTGGGAGGATGTCTCAGTAGAAATAAAGGAGAACTAAAACTCTACATTAACATTTACATCTGTTTATTTATAGATCATATACCGAGACGGACATTACATTCATACCAGCATTGCCTAACATTCTAGAAACAATTAATTCTTAGTAGGTACAGCGTTGGAAGAATTTGAACTGATGATGAAAGGGCTGTGCCACAGACAAAAGGGCTTGGACTTCTCTGAAGTCACATGTACATCAAGCAACCTATCAGGTGGACACAACCCATGTGTAAGGAAGGTGCAGTGCCTCAGAGATGTATACCCCCACAATCACCTTTACCAGGTGAGTAAACTACCATTGTACTACTTTCATACTTATATAATATTACTGTATTATATGTTCCTCGTGCACTCCTGTGCAGTGCCTTCCTCCAGGTCGCACTAGGAAATGAGCCTCGGCTCAGTGTGCCTTTCCTGGTAAACAAATTAAAAAAAATAAATAAAAATAAAATAAAGCTAAGTGTGGTTCAATGTGTTTCAATGGGGTTTGAATTTTTATTCATAAATTTGTCATTTTTATATAATTTTACACCAAAGTTTCAACATTGCCTTTTGGGACCACCTTATGATCAATGGCACTGGAATTCTGCAAACCTGGCCTGAAAGGTGATTTTGCAGACACTTTGCAAAATCACTTTTGTGCAGATTTAAAAATGTTCACCACCCTTGTTCATGAGCTGATGTCACAAGAAGGCAAAGTTGTAAATTTGGTGTCAAAATATGAACAAATGACCAAGTTATGAGAGTACATAGAAATTTGTTTCTGCTCGCCCATAACTTTTCTAATTTTCAATCCTTTGACCCCATATTTTCTGCATAGCTATTTTTTCACACCATCTCATTATGGCAGCTTTCAATTTTTTAAATCCTTTACCAAAATGTGTTTTTGCCCTTGTGATGCAGAATGATGTTTTTGTGGGGATTTGAAAATTTTCACCAAATTGGGTTCATGAGGTGGGATAATAAAATGGCTATGTTGAAATTTTGGTGTACAGATGCTAGGTCATGCATGAGCATTGCAACTGACTTTAGTCTTTGGTAACTGGGTAAGGCCCACTAGGCACAAATGCCTGTATTCAGGGGTGACCTGGGAGCACTGGGTGGTTAAGTGACTTGCTTAGAGTCACACAATATGCAAGTGGAGGTTGTGAGAATCAAACCCAGGTCTGGGCTGCTGGATGTACCAAGCTCATTCACAGCTTGTTACTCTAACCTCTAGGCTATACTGCCAACCCACATGCCAGCAATATTTCAACATTCAAGCATGAGTTGCTAATTTTCAATATTTTAACTCCAAACTTTCAATATAACCATTTTCCCACACTACCTCATAAACATGACAGGTGTCATTTTCTAAATTCTGGATGAGATGTGTTTTTGTACTTTTTGTGCAAAATGACATTTTGGACACTATACTATAAATACAGCCAGTGTCAGTGGCTCAGTAGGTAGCACACTCGCCTCTGAGGCTGGGAGATTGGAAGGCTGTGGGTTCAGTTCCCACATCTGACACTTGGGTTAATATTCCAATACTGACACTGTAGTGCAGCATGAGAGGGGTGCTGTACTTCTGAGGTGCCGTCTTTTGGATGAGACATTAAACTGAGGTCCCATCTGCTTGGATTGGTGGTAGTTCAGGTGGATGTTAAAGATCCCATGGCACTTATCGAAAGAGAAGGGGAATTTCCCCGGTGTCCTGGCCAAATGTCCCTCATTCACTAAAAATACCACCAACAGCTTAATCTGGTTCAAGGTCAGTTGGCATTCATCTGTATCCCCCTCCCGGTTCGTGCACCTGAAAATAGGCAAGGATTTGTTCATAATTTACCCGGGCAACAAAAACTAAATTAAATAAATAAATGCAATACATCATGTTTATAAGGGAGTCATAAAACAACTATCTTGAAAATGTGGGATCAAAAAAAAAATTATAATTGTTAAGAAACTTTCTGTGTAGTACCAGTCTTCACCCAGCAGGTACAGTATGCTTGTGATCTCAATCCGATAAGCTGAGTTCAGAGGCCAGCTCAGTGACCAGCTACATGGGGTGACTGTGGAGGCAAAGAATGGAAACTGCAGGTTTGTTCCACTTTCATGGGTGCACTCTAGTGAAGACAACTCTTCTCTTGGCATAAAGCCCTGCACCTTTGCTCCCATGGATGGCAGAAGGCACTGTGCTTGGCTGACAAATGGACTCTTTTCCTGTGCATCTGTATCTGTGGCCACATGGAGTGCAAGGACAAGAGGACCTGCACTTCCACAGCCCACCAGACAGCCCCATGAATTCTTGACATCTGTTATTGCATGGAAGTGCAGGACCCTTGCAGGTCCTGCACTTCTGTGAACGAACAGAGTCTTCTTTGCACAGGGCCCTTTGGGCCCTGCATATCTCATCTGTTCATGCAGGTCTAATGAATGATGATACAATTCCACTATCTCAAAAGAAAGCAAGTTCTTTCCAAAAGAAAATTTCTTTAATGCACTGGTTAGGGTTCATGTTAATGCCACAAAAATAGAGAAATGTGGAATTAGGGTTTCCAACCCAACTCACATCCCCTACCCCCAGCAGCAAAAGAAAAAAAATAGGGTTTGGGGCCTGAGAGTCTTGCCAAATTAGTGGTGGGGTCTTCCTTGGGGTTATCAGCTCTAATGCCCACCCCATTTCCTGAACAAACAATGTCAGACATAATCTCCTTTCTGCGTGAACAAAGCTATGACACATTTTGTTGCCAACATGTGACAAGACATACTCTACTTTTGAGGTGTATCACTATGAGGCACTGGCTTGGAGCTGTACATTGTGCTTCAGACAGCAGGCTATGGGCTGGAGGAGGGTGAGTATTGGGGCTGAAACCCCAAGGAAGATCCTATCACTGACCTACCACTCCGAAGACCCAAAATCCTAACGTTTTAACATAGAAACATAGAAGTTGATGGCAGATAAGGACATAAAGTCCATCCAGTCTGCCCATTTCTTCTTCTACCTTATAAATGTGCCATTGGTCTTTGCTCTGTCAGTGGCCTATCTATTCGTACTCATTTATATTGCTCCCTTATGCCTATCCCATGCCTATTTGAAGCCCTGCACTGTATTCATAGCCACCGCTTCTTGAGGTAGGCCATTCCATGTATCCACCACCCTTTCTGTGAAAAAGAATTTCCTCACATTACCCCTTAATCAGCCCCCCTCTAATCTCATGCTGTGTCCTCTTGTCCTGCTATTTTTCTTATATTTAAATATGTTAGACTCTTTCACCTTATTAATGCCCTTAAGGTGTTTGAATGCCTCGATCATATCACCTCTCTCCCTCCTTTGCTCAAGGGTATACATATTGAGCTCTGTTAATCTGTCCTCATATGTCTTCTGATGCAATCTCTGCACCATTGTGGTTGCTCTTCTCTGGACTGCCTCAATTTGGTTAATGTCCTTGTGAAGGTGTGGCCTCCAATACTGCATGCAGTACTCCAGATGGAGCCTAACCAGTGTCTTGTAAAGAGGGATTATTACCTCCCTCTTACGACTTGTAATACCCCTACTAATACACCCTAACACCCCCCTAGCCATACCTACTGCTTTAGAGGTCTGCTTGGATGATTTCAGGCCATCAGTGATGATGATGCCCAAGTCTCTTTCTTCCTTTGTGACTGCTAGCAACTCCCCTCCCAGCCGATAGGTGGCTTCAAGGTTTCTCTTCCCTATGTGCATGATCTTGCACTTCTTTGCATTAAATCCCAGTTGCCACTCTTCTGACCATTTTGCTAGTTTATCCAGATCACTTCTCATTCTGCCCAGCCCATCTGGATCATCTACTCTGTTGCAGATCTTGGTGTCATCTGCAAACAGACAAGCCTTACCCTCTAGTCCATCTGCAAAGTCACTAATGAAGATGTTGAAGAGGACTGGCCCAGGACTGATCCTGAGGTACCCCACTTGTGACTTGCATCTCTTCTGACTGTATACCATTTACCACCACTCTCTGTTTCTGCCCGTCAACCAGTTTGCCACCCAGTTGACCAACTTCTGACCCACCCCGAGCCTATCCAGCTTATTTATCAATCTTCTATGTGGAACAGTGTCAAAAGCTTTGCTGAAGTCAAGGTAGGTGACATCAACTGCTCCCCCTTGGTCCATTACTCTGGTTACCCAGTCAAAGAAATCTATGAGATTAATTTGACAGGACCTTCCTTTTGTAAACCCATGCTGTCTTGGATCTTGTGCCCCTATGGATTCCAGATGTTACACTATCCTTTCCTTAAGGAGTGCCTCCATAGTCTTGCCCACTACTGAGGTAAGACTGACTGGTCTGTAGTTCCCTGCCTCCTCCCTGCCACCACTCTTGTGGAGCGGGATTACATGAGCCCTTCTCCAGTCTTCCGGGACCTCTCCTGTGCTCAGAGACTCACTAAACAGTTCTGCTAATGGCTCTTCTAGTTCCACCTTTAGCTCCTTAAGTACCCTGGGATGTATGCCATCAGGTCCCATTGCCTTACCCACCCTGAGCTTAAAGCTCTTGAGGACCTTTCTTTTGTGAAGGGAGTAGTGCTACCTCCCTCCCCTGTGTCCATGGTGCTGAGCTGTGGGCCCTGCCTACCTTCTCTTCAGTAAATACTGAGCAAAAGTATCTATTTAGGATAGATGATTTTACATGGTCCTCCTCCTCACATGCTCCCTTTCTCCATTAAACTTAGCAATAACACCTCTGGACTTTCTCCTTTCACTAATGTATCTATAGAAAGTCTTGTCACCTTCTTTACTGTTCATGCTAGTATTTCCTCAGTTTGGGACTTTGCCTGCCTTACTGCCTTCCCTGCTTCCCTTAGGGCAGTTTGGTATGCCTCCCTATCTTCATCCTGCTGTGTTCCCTTATATTTCCTGAAGGCCAGCCTTTTGGCTCTGACCTTTTCTGCTACTGTATTTGAGAACCAAAGTGGTTTCCTTCTTCTTTTGCACTTCCTCTTCTGTCTAACACAATGGGATGTTGCTTCAAGTATTGCATCCTTAATGCTTGTCCACTTTGCCTGTACCCCCTCACCTGTGTTTCTTTTTGCCAGGGCTAGTTTAACTCTGTTGGCCATCTTATCAAAGTCAGCTCCTCTGAAGTCCCATATTTTTGCCTTGGAATGGGATGATTTAGATGTAGTGGCCAAATTGAACCATACCATGTGATGGTCACTGGCCCCCAGGTGACCTTCTACCTGGAGATCTGTGATCCCTTCCTGTTAGTCAGTACTAGATCTAGGATAGCCCTGTCTCTTGTGGGTTGTTGTACCAGTTGTTTGAGGCCCTCCCCCTGCAGGGAATCCACTATGTGCCTAGTTCTGGCAGATGTTCCTGCTGGTATTGACCAATCTGTATCCGGCATGTTAAAGTCTCCCATTATCAGAACCTCCTCTTTAGCTGTCTTGTTTTGTATATCTTCTAACAGTAATGTGTCTATGTCCTCCCCCTGGTCAGGGGGCCTGTAGACAACCCCAGTTCTTATGGCTGTCCTATTTCCTGTTTCCAGGGTGACCCACAGTTCTTCTGGCTCCTTATGTGTATTCTGAATTTCTGTAGCTTTGATATTTTCATTGACATACAGGGCCACTCCTCCCCCTTTTTGCACCTCGGTCTCTTCTGAACAATACATAGCCAGGTACTGAAGTCTCCCAAGTGTGGTTACTGGTAAACCACATCTCACTAATTGCTACTATGTCCAGTTTATCCTCTGACATTATTGTCTGCAGGTCTGGGATCTTATTTCCCAGACTGTGAGCATTTGTACATGATTTTCCATTGGTCAGATTTCAGTGTGTTAGTTATTGGGTGAGGTTTGGCATTACCCTGTGCATCATATGGGGAGACAAACCTTTTTCTTACCTGGTGATGCAAATGAACTGCAAACATGCTGAATCCCTGTTTGACCACTAGTTGAGTGGGGAAGGGTGTTCTTCCCATTCGACGTATGGGGTGCTGCACCCCTCTCCTCATTTGCTAGTTTAAATATTCTGCAAAGACGTCAAACTTCTGCCCCAATGCACTGACTCCCTCCTTAGTCAGATGCAGTCCACCAAATTTAAAGAACTTTCGCTCCCAGAACTGTTGCCAGTTCCCTACAAATCTGTGTCCTTTTCCTGGCACCAGCCCTTGAGCTCGTGTTAGCTCCCCTATCTCCCCTCTCTGAACTTCTGTCCATCTTCCCCTCTCCCCAGACTGGCAGGATCTCAGAGAAAGAGATGCCGGATGAAATGGATGATAGTTTGTCATCCAGCCTGGTCAGGTGTTCCTTGGTCTCCACAACTGACCGGCTGGTGAGATCATTAGTCCTATGTGTACTAGGACTTCAATGTTTTCTCCTGCTTTATGAACAATTTTAGCAATGTGGTCATTGTCTCTCCATGCTGATGTACCTCGGAGACATCTGACCATTACCCCTGGCTGGAGATGAGGTATCAACTCCTGAATCATGGAGTCTCCTCTGACCAGAATTTTTTGGATTTCCTTTTTGATTTTTTTGTTTTGGTTCCTGATTTGGGTGAGTTTTGTTGTGCTAGCCCTGTGCCACAGTGTCCTGCTCTGCAGTGTCTTCTGCCTCTTTGTTTGATTTCAGAGATAGAGGCAGATACCTGTTTGTAGTGTTTATATGGTTTTTGGAGGTAATATGTTGGAGAGCAGAGAGTGATGGGGCACCCAATTTGCCCCTCCTAACCACCCGCCAACCTCCTGGTCCAACTACCCTCTGCGGTCGAGGTTTTTCTGTTGGATGCTGGGGAAATGGCGGGTGGTTCTTATAATGTATTTCCTCTTGAATATGAAATTTGAGGCGTGCAGTCTCTGCCCATGCTGCCTGGAGCCGAGCCCTAAGATCTCCAATGGCCCAGCATGTAGGACAGTGTCCTAAATCCTGTAAGACTGTCCTTCTGAAAATTGTTCCACAGTACCTGCAGTTAATGATATCCATTCCAGATAAGTTGCTGGGTTTATAACCTAGTCAGAGTAATTAGAAGGAAAAAATGCAAGTAATGGTTTGATTGTGTTTTGTTTTTGTTTAACTTGTTATAACAAGTTAAATTACTAGTCCCCTGTAAATGAGCTCACCTTGTGGATACCCTCTGATCCGCCCTTCCTGCTCTGCCACAGGAAATATCACAACTGTGGTACCCTATAAAAGGAGTGTAGTGGGGTGGTTGGGGATGGGGGTGGGTGGTGGGCCCTTCCCTGCCAAAAAGAAGAACCACGGACGAAAGAACAAGGAGGTAGAGCAGAAACAATGAGTCAACAACAAATGCAGTAATCCTGAAAGCTTATCCTAATGTTAGATAAAACTGTAAAACCTGTAAGCACCACCTGTAATAATTTCAGAGAAGATATCGCTGTAAGAAACCCTTTGCTACAGAAAAAATAAAGCAATGAAATGTTAGCAACAAACAGTAGCAATCCTGTGAGTAAAAATAAAACAACACCACACAGTAAATCTGCTTAGCCAAAATAATTTTTAATCCCTTTCCCTTGCTCTGGTAAGGTTCTCTACTCTGCCTTTCAAGCAGTCTTGGAAGGAAAGAGCTCAGGTGAAGCTAAGTGCCTTGGCCAGCAAACCAAGTCTTCTACCTCCAAGATATCAACTAACCTGACCTTTAACCCTTCTTTCTGTTGGAAATTACTGACAGTTTGCCAGCTTCACCCCTCACATACACACCTAATTCTTTGGAAGAGCTGTGGGAGGAAATCAATTAGCTCCTTCAATGTGAGAAGGAGGCTGAAACACCTCTGAGACAACAAACCTTTTCAACAAAAAAAAAACAAGAATAAAATAAAACAGTGTCAAACAGTAATTTTGCTTAGCCCAATGATAAAAAAGTCACAAAAATGTAAGCTCCACCTGTAATAATTTCAGAGAAGATATACCCTGTAAGAAACACTTTGCTACAGAGAAAAATAAAGCAGTAACAGAAGATATACCTTGCAAAAGACAATTTGAATCAGAAGATTACAGCAGTAATCTGTTAGCACACACCTGTAGGCACACCTTGTAATAATGCAGAAGAAGGTATACCAGCAACAACAATTTGAATCAGAGAAAAATAAAGCAATGAAATGTTAGCAATAAACAGTAGCAATCCCTGTGAGTAAAAAATAAAAACAACACCACACAGTAAATCTGCTTAGCCAAAAGAAGTCTTAATCCTTTTCCTTGCTCTGGTAAGGTTCTCTACTCTGCCTTTCAAGCAGTCTTGGAAGGAAAGAGCTCAGGTGAAGCTAGGTGCCTTGGCCAGCAAACCAAGTCTTTTACCACTGCATTGGCGGAGTTCTGCAAACGTTATGTTATGATCATCATCTCAGAATAGCACCATGGAAGCACGTGACTGGGCTGCAGTCCGGTATGCTTCCACAGTGCTGTGGCACAATTTCCAGTGGTTGTGTTATGTGGCCCTTCCCCTCTGCCGGCCACACAAACACGCCCACTTCGTGGGCACTTCTTTTCTTCTGCAATTGCAGAACTAATGGGCACCATGCACAAGATGGCTGCTGACTCAGACTGAGCATATTTGAGTACCATGAATACACAGTTCTGTCATCACCACCATCTTGTGAATGGCATACTCTGGTGGCACACCAACTGTGCATTAGCAAAGATTTTCAAAACCTACACTATCAAGGGCAGAAATTATACCATTTTGCAACTAGTTCACCAGTAACTGTAGTAGTACAGAAAAACTACTTTGAGTGTTTAGCTTGTTTTCTTTATTTTTATTCTGCTCCCGAACACTCTGAAAAGCTCTG
The DNA here is from genome assembly GCA_016271365.2 of Neoceratodus forsteri. Taxonomy (NCBI): domain Eukaryota; kingdom Metazoa; phylum Chordata; order Ceratodontiformes; family Ceratodontidae; genus Neoceratodus; species Neoceratodus forsteri. The sequence continues at coordinate 557,019,254 of CM028132.1, forward strand.
CACAGCCGTATCGATTCTGATGAGAATTTGCTTCCTCTTGCTGCTTGTGGGGTTGGGGTAGGGAGTCAAGGTTGGAAACCCTAATGCAAATTTCCCTACTTTTGTGGCATTAACTTGAACTCTAACTGGTGCATTAAGTAATTTTTTTGCAAAGAATATATATATATATATATATATATATATACACACACACACACACACACACACATATATATATATAGTATTCATTGCAAAAGTACTGCATTAATGCAGCAGTTAGGGTTCAAGTTAATGCCATAAAAGCAGGGAAATGTGGCATGAGGGTTTCCAACCCCAACTACCTACCCCCAAGTGGCAAAAGTTTGAGATCACACAAACAACCACAGATAGCCATAGTTTCATAGTCTAGTATGAGTTCAAGAGGCTGTAGCCTTTTATGAACTAGCCACCTTTATTGGTGGAAACAATATTTGATGTCCCCCATGTGAACACTTAAGTTTTTTTCACATATATTCGTTGTTTTGCTTCCTACTACATACTGTAATTTGGTAGGGTGTTCCATGTGATCATCATCATCAAGTAAGACAAACAACATACAACTGTTTCCAGATCACACTAATGCAGTAGTACTGATGTGCCGCTTTTGTGGATTTGTTACTTAGTACATACTCCACAATACATACATGCTCACATGTGGCTGCAGCTAGAAATTCACATTACTCAAATCAAAACAGTACTTTTGTGTACAGAAGCACAGGTTCCTGCAGCCACAGATACAAATCCATGACACTCAAAAAGCAAGAATTCTTTTGTCTACAGAAGCACAGGCCCATGTGTGGCCTGTGCTTCTGCAGCCACAGGTACTCATTCATACTGTAAGACATACACACAGTTCTCTCTGTAGAAACACAGGCCCCTGAGGGGCCTGCATTTCAATAGCTGCAGGTTTAAGACATGCACACCAACCTCTGGCAGCAGAAGCACAGGGGCCACAAAATCTATGTTGCCTAAATTGCAACAGTACTTCTGTCTGCATAAACACAGGCCCCTAAGGGACCTAAGCCTCTTCAGCTGCAGATATCAGGCATACACACCAACTTCTGGCTGCAGAAGTGCAGGTGCCTCTGCAGTCAGATGTTTAAGACATATACACCAACTTCTGCAGCCGCAGGTGTAAGACATACACATTGACCAATGGCTGCAGAAGTGCAGGTGCCACAAAATCCATGATACCCAAACTGCAACAGTACTTCTGTCTGCAGAAACACAGGCCCCAAAGGGGAATATGCCTCTGCAGCCACAGGTGTAAGAGATACACACTAACTTCTGGCTGCAGATGTGCAGGCTCCTGTGTGGCCTGCACTTCTGCAGCTATATATAGAAATCCATGATACCCACCTTGCAACAGTAGCAACAACAGATACTCATGGCCAATGCAAGGCATACACACACAGCTGTGGCTGCAGAGCACATTATGCAGCAGTAGATGCAAATCCATGAAGGTAGCATATCAGTGCTTCTGCATTTGTGTCATCTGGAAACAGTTGTATATTGTTTGTCTTACCTGACGATAGCTGTCTGTCATTGCTTGTGTGGTCTTTTCCTTTTGCTGCTTGGGGGGATGATGAGTTAGAACTGAAAACCCTAATGCCACTTTTCCCTACTTTTGTGAGTTAAGTTGAACCCTAACTGGTGCATTAACAGTTTTTTGCAATAAATGTACTTTCTCTTAGAGATAGTTCAATCATATTTTCATTCATGCAGACCTTCAAGACCAGCATGAACAGATGTAGATGTCCAGGCTGCACCAAGAGAAGAGTCCATCTGTCTATGAAATGCAGAGCTCTGCAGGCAATGGATGTCCACAATGCTGTGTCTTCATGCCTAAGAGACATCCTTTTTTCATAAGCAACTAACGTATTTTCCCCAACTGCCATATATTTCTAGAAAGGAATACTCATTAGCTTTAAATAAATGTAGAGGTTGATGGGATCATCATTTAGTGTCAATGGTGATATGGGGCCCCAAGACAGGTAGACAAAGTTACAAAATCAAAATGGTAGGGGCAATGATGGCGTATATTGTCATACTAATGCCAAATGCCATGTCTGAGCCGCTAATGATACAAGCCTAAAAGGTATCAGGTAGGTCTATTTCAAGTAAAAGTCACATTGACAAACAATAAAAGGATCTGGTGGCAAGGGTGACCCAAACTTAAAATTTTGAGTTAATTGAAAAAAATAGAAATTCACCATAATGGCTTCTGGTACCTCTTTTCATGGGCAACTAACTTATTGTTACCAAATGCTATACGTTTGTAGAAAGAGATACCAATTAACTTTAAATAAATGTAGTGGTTGATGGATCAATCATTTAGTGCCTTGGGTGATAGGGGCCCCAATAACAGGTAGGCAAAGGCCCTTAATCAAAATGATAGGGGATGATGGCAAAATATATAGCTACATTGATGCCAAACACCATGTCTGACCCACTAATGTGATACAAGCTTAAAAAGGTATCAGGTAGTACTACTTCAGGTAAGAGTCACTGAGACAAAAAAATAAAAGGCCTTGGTGGTAAGGCAGACCCAAACTTAAAATATTGAGTTTATGGAAAAAAATAAGAAATTCATTATAATGGCTTCTCGGACCACTTTTCATGCCAACTAACATATTTTACTAAATGCCATACATCGTTAGAAAGGGCTACTTGTTAGCTTTAACTACATGTACAGGTTGATGGGTCCATCATTTAGCATCACGGGTGATAGAGGACCCAAAGGCATGTAGGCAAGGGCTTGTAATCAAAATGATAGGCCATGATGGCAACATACATGGCCATATCTGTGCAAATGTTATGTCAACCCACTACTGTGATACAAACCTACAAAGGTATCGGGTAGGACTACTTCAAATAAGAGTCAATGAGACATAAAATAAAAGACCTTGGTGGCTAGGAGGATCCAAGCTTAAGATTTTGAGTTAATTGAAAAAAAAAATAGAAATTCTCAGTAATGGTTTCCAGGACCCCTTTTTTATGGGCAACTAAAATATTTTCACCAACAGCCATACAGTGTTATAAAGGGCTACTAATTAGCTTTAAATAAATATAGAGTTGATGGGCTTATCTTTTAGTTTCATGGGTGATAATTGGCCCCAGAAACTGGTAGACAAGGGCACTTAATCAAAATGAAAGGGGGTGATGGAGACGTATATATGACCATATTGGCACCAAACGTCATGTCTGACCCTATAGCAATACTCGGTTACACTTGTGTCTACACTTGTGAAGCTGCTGACTCACTCACTCTCCTCAGTGTAAACTTGGTGGCTTTTTTAAGACAAAACTAATGAAGTGAGTTTAAAGTCACACTGCTTACATCTTTTTGTACAAATCTTTCCTCATTATAAACCTTTGCCAGCATTTAGATTACCGTAATGAATGCTGCTCAGTCAAGCTACATTGGAACACAACAGTGAATGTCATTATAGCACAGACATGGTAAAAATAGCAGGATCAACAATATGCATTTTTTTATCACTTGTTAGCTATCAAAATCATGGCAGGATCAGCCAGATCACCTGAATTAAACTCTAATTTCTGTCAGACAATGACTACTTCTTGCCAAACCCAAAAAACATTTCTAGCCATTTTATAAGATAGGTAGTCCACTACAGAGCATGCAGTCATGCACTGGTATACCAAGGCATGAGTATATAAGAGCATGACCACATGCCCAAAAGTGGATTATCTATTCGTATGACATGTGTTATTACTTATGATAATGTGGCATTGTGAGTGCTGGGATGCATAGTGAGGAGATGTCTCTGTGCCATTAACAAAGTGCTTAGGATAAAGGCACTTTTAACAGGAAAATGTCTAAACTCTATGGGTTAAAGAAAAACAGGATGGTGGCTATCATGATCCAAAAAGGTAGAACGTCAATACAGCGCATCAATTATAGCAACTCAATTATAGAGAGTCATTTATAGCGACTGAAAGGATAGTGAGCACTACATATCAGCGATGCATGGATTCAGCAATTATGCTATAATAATCTACCTCCAAGGTCCAGGTGCACCTCGGAGTATGTTATTTTAGAAATAGGGGAGGTTCAGGCAGCAGCCCGGGGAGGTGCAGGGGCACAGCCCCTGCATGATGAATACAGTGATAATGGGGAACAGGTGTGAGTGGTGTTATAAGATGGTGAGTGGTGTGTTGTGAAGAGTGTCTAAGGATGTCGTTTGACTTCATTCACTGTCAGCATGGGTTGCAGCAGGAGGAAGCAGATGTCGGTACAGTGACTTGATGTAAACGAACAGCATTGCCAGGTCATGAGCGAGTACGGGATAAGGTCTTACTGCAATTATTTGCATGGATTGGCTTACATTTTCAGCTCCAGATGTAATATGGTAGCTGAATTTGTATGCACCACAAATGTGCACTATAATTGATGTTGCTGTAAACAATTTGCTGAATTTGCACAAAATGAAATCGCCGTAATGACAAGGAACCCCCAAAGAAGTGTTTTTCATGTTGTGAGAACTAAGTGGTGCTATTAAGCAAAAAGCCTCAAACCACAGAATTTTTTGTGCTATATGAGAGGGTTATCCAAATACCCTAGTGAGCATATTCAGAAAAGATGCAAACCCTTATAAGTCTGGAACTGTTTAATATTTCTTCATGAAACCTTTGAAAGGCACCACTTTGGTACAGGCTGCTTCCTACTCTGCAAGTTTGAAGGAAAAAATTCTGTTCTCTTTGGCTGTAAGTGAGAGCAAAAAAAAACATGGATTAAGAACAGGAAAAAATTTAGGCATTAATGTAAAAACGACATATGCAGATCTCAAAAACTGCATAAGCTACAGTTGCAAACCTTTCCACATATTGAGACCTTGCCTCCTAGACAACACATTCCAAATTTGGGGCCATTTTGTCAAATGCCACCAAAGCTATTAGGGTATAAAATTATGGCTTAACATAGAAACTCTCGATCAACCCTAAACTATACTGGGCGCTACCATGCCACTATATGTTCATTGCAAACAACTTTGTTGATAAACAAGTTAAGGGTTAAACCTACAAAAGTAGGGACATGTGGCATTAGGGTGCCCAACCTAATGCCTCACTCTTTCACCCTGTAGTAACAGGAAAAAATATTATTTGACCTCTCCTGCATCTTCACTAATCAGGTGGGTGTTTTGTGGTTGTCAACCCTAATGCTCATCCCATTCCATCAGCAAATAAGCTGAAATGTGTACAGTATATGAGATTGGGTGAGCATTAGGGTTGATAACCCCAAGGCACACCCTACACCTGATTTGCAAAGACACAGGAGAGGTCAAACACTGTAGTAATGTTTTTTCCTGTTATTGCCTTCAGGGTGGGGTAGGGCATTAGGGTTGGGAACCCAATCGCAACATTTCCTACTTTTGTGGTTTAACCTTAACTTGTGCATTAACAAAGTTTTTTGCAATGAATGTTCTTTCTTTTTGAGATAGTATAATTGTATCTCATTCACCTGTGGAAGCTCATCCATACCCCCATAGATGCATACATACATGCTGCTGTGGAGTGCAGAGCCCTCTGGGCCATGTGCTTCCATTTCTGCTAAAACAGCAATTTCTTTCCTTTGTTTTATGGCTTGTTAAAGTCCCAATGTTACCTTATGGAATTTGCATTTTTATTTGTCATGCCTTTTATTGCTCCTAAATGTTAATAATTAAAATATGTGTTATTCTTGTAGAATGCATTAAGACCTTTGTTTTGATATATGGATTGTCCCTTAAGTCCTAATATTGAAGGAGTTATGAGTTGCTGAATTTCCAATGTTATCCAATAGGAATGTAATGTTTTAATTTATTTTATATAGCCCATAAATATTTGGTGTGGGGAATATGTGTTATTCTTGTAGTACTCATTAACACCTTTGTTTTGATATATGGATTGTCCCACAGGTCCACATATTGAGGGAGTCATGTCTTGCTAAACTGTCAATGTTATCCTGTGATAATTTTAATTTTTTAATTCTTTTAAGGGGATTATGTATTTTCTTGTAGCACTCTTTAAGACCTTGTATTTTGATATATAGATTGTCCCTTAACTCCTAATACTGAGGGAGTTTAAGCTTGTTGAAGTTCAAATGTGGGGAAAAAACTAAGCCCAAAATCTTTTTTAGTATGAGGACATTCTTTTTTTGTATGAACAAAGAAAGCATATGAAAAGGGATGCCTTCTGTCGAAAAAAGACTGGGGAAAAAACTAAGTCCAAATTCTTTTCTCATACGAGGGCATTCTTTTTTCGTATTAATGAAAAAAACATACAAAAGGATTCCTTTTATGAAAAATTGGAGAACTAAGTCCAAAATCTTTTTTCATATGATGGCATCCTTTTTCATATGAAACGAAAAAAGCATCTGAAAAGGATAGCTTTATATGAAAAATAATTTGGACTTTGTTTTTTATCCCCAGTCTTTTCATATGCTTTGTTCTCACACGAATAAGAATGGGGAAAAAAACAGAGTCCAAATTCATTCTTCTTATGAACCCATTTTTGTTTGTGTGGATCAATTTTTTTGTATGCCAATCTGAAAAAAATTAGCTCACTAAAAGGATTTTAAATGTTAAAAAATACATTTCTGGATCATTTTCCAGAAACTAATGCAGAATCCACCTAATGAGTCCCGATTAGCAAGGTACATGTGTTGGTATGTGCATGGGATGTCATTTTGTGGGTTTTGATTTTGTTTTAAAAAAACTGAAACAAGATGGCGGACATGCAAAAAGGACCTTTTCCTCATGAGAAAGGATTACCCCCATACAAAATAGGATTCTTTTGTATGGACTAAATTATTTTTCATTCCAAGCAGTTATCCAAAGACTGTACTGAGCATGCTCAGAACTTAAAGTTTAATATTTAACAATTTCGAATGGATTAATATTTTTCACTAAACCAGTGTAAGGCACATCTGTGGACCAAGCCCTTTCTACCCTAAAATTTTCAGGCCAAAGTCTAAACTGTCTGGGTGATAGGTGATGACAAAAACAGCATAACCCAGTGCTTTATTAATATTTCTCACTACCTGGATCTGAGAATGTGCATATCTGACTGAAACAAAACTTGGCACATCAAGAGACGTACTCCCTGAGACCTTGCATGCAAAATGTCATGCAAATCTGTTCAATGGTTACAAAGATATTAAAGTGCAAAGTTTGAGTTTTAACATTGAAACCCCTGCTCAACCATAACTATAGTGGCACTACCAAACCACTTTAATACTTGCAGAACTTTGATGCAACCTGTCATGGGTTAAAGTGCCACGGGTTGCATTTAAACATAATTTTGTTATGGTAAATACCCTCAGATCACTAGTGTCTGGCTACCGTGTGCTGGTTTGCATGAACTTCTACAGTGACCTGAAACTGTGCAGAAATAATAAAACATTCCTCATCCACATTCACAAATGTAGAGAGATATTAAGCCAAATGAACATTCTTGTGATCTCCTAAACCCCACCCTGCATACATTCTCTATGAAGCTGACATCTATTAGCATGCTGTAGGCATCTGCAGCATACATTTCATTTAAATTTCAAATTTAATAAACCAGGAGGTTTTCAATCATCCCCTGTTTTATTTGTTTGATATTAACATGCTTATTGATCAGCCAGATATTCAAAACTTTGCACTGGGTGCAAACCGTTTGCTCAGGGTTAGCGCGGGTCCGCTAGATTCTAAAGGTCAAATAGCACGAGCAAACTGCATTAGCACCAGGCAAAATTATAATGTATGCAAAGGGGCAAATGGGGGTACATGAATACAGGTGCAATGCTGTATTCAGTCAATAACACTCATAAAGTGTTTTTAGCAACAAGCACAACACTTTCCACGGTCCAAACTACCACCAGGAAAAGGTAGTCTTAACCCTGGCAACCAGCTTTGTGCAACTTTGTGGCTTTGCACGGCTTTTAACTTTGCATGGCTTTGCGCAACCCAAACCAATAAGTATGACACTAGAAATAAGCCAGACAGAGAGGAAACATGCTGCTCACAGATGGCATTCCTATGATGCCATCATCTGCCACCAGTCCCAGCCATGCCAGGCAGTAAGTGGTGACCCAGCTCCCAGTGGACACCATGGCAGTGCGGGCCATACAGCACACACCTGCAGACCACCCTTCGGTGGACACCAATAGATGCCAGCACACACATGCAGCACTGTGGTCATGGAGGGTGTTGAGGGGAGGGTGTACAAGTGGTCATGCTGCACCACAGACTGGGTGCAGCCACAAGGCTGGGACAAGCCACGCAGTGCAAATGGGCCAGTGTTGGGAATACCCCAACACCAGTGTGCCTGTCTGATGACATGTTCCCCCAGCCACATACTGCACATCTGTACAGACACCACAGCACACACAGCCAGCCGTGTGTATATGTCACTGTGAGCATCCCATGCCAGTGGTGCAGCATCTGTGGGTCACACAACAGCATAACAGTAATGACCACTGTCAGTAAAAACCTGCAAGTTGGGCCTGTCACTGTGTACAGTGCAGTGGTCATGCCTTCCCTACACACCATAGGCATTGCTGTGTCCCTTACACTACTGGTCCCCTAGCTACTGTAGTGTCTGCTGTGCACTGTAGCATGAATTACTGTCTGACAATTGCATGCAGCACCACCACCTGTGCCTGTGCTATGTAGTCCCCTGGGGCACAATAGTCTATGCTGTACTCTAGAAATATAGCCTGCAGCTACCACCATGCACTACTAGGACTGACTCAGCAGGTGGTGCTGTGGGTAGACCCAGCTAGCTCCCTGTACTTCCAACTGAGCAGGCGACCCTACAATAGTGCTGGGCAAACTGCCTGCAAATCAGGTCATAATGAGATGCTAATCTGGATGTTTGCCCACAGCCTACCTAAGTAGGCTCATTTGCATATCACTTTTGAATATAGCAAAATTTTGCCGCGGGCAAACAGCTTAGCTCTGCCTTAAACCTGCGCAAATGTGTTTGCACCGCATAAACATTTCAGAAACATTGTACATTTCTGTACAATGTAATATCACATGCACTGATGCTTACAGCTTTACTGACTCCACTCCTTTGCTAGAACACACATTGGCCGCATAGTTCACATCTAACTTCCTTCACATCACTTTGAACTGGGATGCTGTTGTGGTTTGCACTTCCTGGTTGCTATATTCAGAGCTGTCTTATTCCCAGGATATTTTTGCACTGCACTCCCGGTCCAGTTTGCCCAGCTTCCTTAGCATGCTATATTCAGCAGGTTTAGCATCAGGGCTATCCCTTTGAATATAGCGGGCTATTGGTTCTGGCTAATTTAGCCCCGGGGCAAAGTTTGAATATCTGGCCCCCGGTCTGTTGACCAGTTTGATCATTACAGGACAGCAAAAGTTAATTAAAATTGCAACAGCTTAATCATATCATCTGTCTCATCCATGCTGCTTCCTTTGTTGCAGCCTATAATGGATAATCACCCAAACTAATTTCTGTTTTTTTCCATTTGGACAACAGCTTTTGGGATCTAATTTACATTTAGGGAGACACCCTTTGTGTGTGTGTGTGTGTGTGTGTGTGTGTGTGTGTATTGAAACCTCAGGAAAGGTTCAGGGTCCAGTGGGAAAACCAAAACCTTTTCATTCAGTTTGTTCTAAGTAGTGTCTATTCCATGCATGCTTGAATCTTGTTACCATGTTAGCACCACGACCTCCATTGGGATGCTGTTCCAGGCATCCATCACCCTTTCCGTGAAAAGTATTTCCTCACATCCTCTTTGAGTCACCCCTCCAGATTCATAGCATAACCCTTTGTCCTTGAGCATCATTTTCTATGTAAATGCTACCTTCATATACCTTATTAATACCTGTGAGATATTTGAACATTTCTATCATGTCCCCCCCTTTCCCTCTTTCCTCTAGAAAGTACATATTTAATTCCTTGAGTCTTTTCTTTTAGGGCTTTTGATGCAGGCCTTACACCATTTTGGTTGCCCTCTTCTGTACCGCCTCCACCTGATCTATGTCCTTCCAGAGGTGGGACCTCCAGAACTGGACACAGTACTCGAGGTGGAGCCTCACCATCGATCTATAGAGGGGTAACACTACTTCCTCTTTCTGCTGGTGATTCCCTCCCTATCCACCGAACATTCTTTTAGCTTTTCCACTGCCTTATCACACTGCTTTGCTACCTTCAGGTCATCGAAATGATTACATCCAGGTCCCTTTACTGCTAGGCTGCTAGTACCCTCCTCACTAACTGGCATGTTGCCTCTTGGGTTTCTGTGCCTTCATGCATGATTTTGTAATTTTTGCATTAAAATCCAGTTGTTAAACCATTAAAGGAGAAGTCCACCCAGAATGTGCAAAACATATGTTATGTAGAGTGTTTTGATATGTATGTTAGAATCCTAGTATGTCCTCCCTTTGTCTGCTATTAGGAGTTTTTCCTAAATTAGCCTGCTAGCTGTATGGTAGTTTCGACCCTGGGGATCTCCTCACAAATAGGTTTATTGGCTTTTCTCCCACGGAGGCACCCTGGCTCATGTTACAATGATGTAGCTATGCCCTTAGATTTAGCAGGGTCTGTCACAGCTCAGCCACAAAGATAATACTTCTTTCAGAGAAGTCACACTGCTAGATTTTGGGTGAGTGTAATCATTATTATTTTTTGATATTAGTGCCTTGTCCTGCTATGTTACAATCTATTAGGTGATGTTAAATTTTTGCTACTTAGTACCGGTTCAAAAACTGAAAGTGACTGAGAGGAATAGAGTAAACAATGACATGATTCAAACACACACACACACACACACACACACACACAGCAGAACATAGCAGGACAAGGTACAATATAAAAAAATAATAATGATTACACTCACCCAAAATCTAGCAGTGTGTCTTCTTTGGAAGAAGTATTTTCTCTGTGGCTGAGCTGTGACAGACCCTGTAACAAGACACTGGCTTCCTGCAGGGGCAATTATACATCACACCAAAGGGCACTCTGGGAAGACTAGAGGCCATAACATAAACCAGAATGGCAACCTCCAAGGGCAATAAAACAGTTAGGGAAAGTTAGAAAAAACATCTCTCACAGCCAGAGGAAAAGAAAACACTGGGAACTGGTTAGAACACAGAAAAAAAGACTACTACATATCTTTTTCTGATTTTAACATGGAGTTTTCCTTTAACTAGCCTTCCAGCTTTTTCAGATCATCACCCATTTTTTCCAGCCCCCCCCCCCCCATGTGTCCACTCTTTTGTACATTTTTGTGTCATCCATGAACAGGCATATTTTCCCTTCCAGCCCTCCTGCAGTGTTGCTAATAAAGACCCCTGTGGCACCATGCTCATCACCTTGCCATCTTCAGAATGAACATTATTTACCACCACCCTCTGAAAGAACGATCCAGGTGCCCTTATATTCTCATAGTATATCATTGTAGTTATATTCTGATTTTCTTCCTGAGCGGATATCAAAGATTTTTAAGATGCTCCCCCGATTTTGTTTCTTTGCTATTTTTTTAAAACCTTGTTACTATGGTTTATAAGGCAGGCGGTTGTGAGGTGTGCTTACAGTTATCACCTGTTTGATCAGACAAATCTCAGACTGAAAACCTTCCTGTTGATCCTGATATAAAAATAGGCTTATCATGTGCACTCTTACTGTATGTTGGTGTTTTTTTTTTTTTTTTAAGGCTGTGTGAATTTCTTCAAAGCTTGTAAGCTAGTTACTGAAATTCAAATCCACTAATAACAGATTAGTGTTTACCTCCCACCCAGAGCAACCATAGCAACACCAAGCAATAAATTGATATTTATATGGACAAACAACAAAGAATAAGAAACACCAATTGGGATTGAACCGATATTGTTGTTCACAGTCAGAAAATGTCAGTTTACTGCAATATATTATGTATGTGTCAATTTAGCTAGTTCCATGGCAAGGTGGGGAGGAGGTCATATTGCCTGACATTTTAGTGCCCTCCCATACCACACACAGATTTGTTACTGAGTTTAATAATCTCCAATTTTCAAAATATCTCTGTACTTATTCTGTTTTTTTTTGCATACTTTATTTTGTACACTTCCGGCCGGGCATCCTTCCAGGGTGCTCTGTATGGAACTTTCTACTTCCTGCCTGAACTCGATCACAGAGCGCCTCCTGACTACCCAGGGCAGGCCTAGCCCCCAGATCACCTGCCAGAGAGGTCCATTCTCCCTTAACAGCCCATCTGTAATTAGAGAGGCCTTACCTGGGTGCTGGGTTAGACCTGGAGTCTTCTGAGGAGATGGGCCAGCGATGGGATGTGAGACCTGCCCTTGGAGTCTCCATCATCTCCACGATCCGTGGTGAGGAGTTTTTCTCTTAGATTCCCCTAGGAGTGTGGCGTGCAACGACATCCACACACAGCTGCCCTACTGAAGTCTGCCTCACTCCTTCCCCCTTGCGTCAGCTGGTGTGCCTCTGCTGCCCCCAGTCTCCATCGGGGGTCGTTAGGACACCGAGTGGCCCTGGAACTCTCCCCAAGGAGATGAGAGCAGTCCTCGGGATGCTCCATCTTCTCCCTCCCCTGCTGACCCCCAGCAACCCTAGTTCGCTCCCGAACCCAAGTCACTGGTGTGGCGCGAGGTGTGGCATCCAGCTTCTTAACCCTCAGCACCACTGGGCCAGCATACTTACTCTATTTAGATGATGATCACTACATTGATCTCATATTGAACATTTTCCTAGGCCTTGTTTGAGAGTCTGGCATGTGCAGAAGCATGCTCCTAAAGAATATCTATTTATTTTATCCTACTCATCAAAGTTGACACATTTCCTTAGCTAAAATTTATTCTGTGCATTTCCATCCAGTGCCTAATGCCTGAAGTTAACTTGGTTCTCTTCTGAATACAGTGGCTTATATCCTCTTCCATCCACATTGTTCTCCCTGAACTCACGTATTATTTAAAAACTTTAAACCCCCGACATCTGTTCTTGCTTCCTTTTTTTTACCCTAAAGACAGGAAGATTACTGGCATCTTCTCCAGATGGCTGACAATTGCAGCGCATGTCCCAACAGATAAATGTTACTCTGAGAATTGTATTTATTTGCAAAAAATCTTGGTGGTGCTCTGTGGTCGTATAACCACATGCCTTGGGAGCACTCTGTAGCTCCTCAAATCTAACCCTTCCCTTCCCTATGGGTATTCTGTCAACTCTGGTAAGTCAGATCCCTGTTAAATAGGTCTTTTAACTGAAACTATTATGCATAATTGCCAATTACTTACAAAATAGATGTCAATGTATTTGCATTCAACCTTCAATAATAACACACTTCTGGATATAGTCAGAAACAGTCACTGTTTCACATTTAAGTGGAAGCAAAAGCCATAAAGGGGGAAATGTATAGTGAATACACAACAAATGACCATCTTTTTGGGGTATGTTTACTAAATGCTGTATACCAGCATTGTACCTAATGATATTATTAGGTTCAAAAAGTGGCAAGCAGGTTATTCTCTTTCTATGACCTGACCGTAAGCATCATATGAGCAGCCTGAACAGATGTCCCCATTTAAGCCATTCTTTTCCCACATGTCTACCCATATATTGCCACCATGGAATCTTGCTTAGAACCCGTCCCATTCCCTGTTATGATGGCTATATTATTCTGGACCAGTGAGCATGAACAAAATGGGTTTAATATCACATACTTTAGAAAAATTCTGCTTGGAGCCCAGGCAAACAAGTATTTAAGGACCTTTTCTGCAAATCTGGTATGATTTATAGAGCAACTTAACAAACCAAGGAGTACTGCAAAAGCCCTTTATGATATAAACCAGTTCTAATTACCTGCCAGAGCAATTAGCTGACTATCATTAAGAAATTAGAGCATTCAATGTGGCATAAATAATGATAATAATTTTATAAGGAGAATGGAAAACGAGACCCAGTGTTTCATTATAAGGAAATAACATCTTGTACTGTACAAATCCTATATGAACCCATATTAATTCTATGCATGCATAGAAATGAATCCGATCATGAACCCTCTGGCTTAGATTCAACACTTTTCTGAGTTCACATATGCGGGGTAAAAGTAGGCTTCCCAGGCATTTAGCTATAGATGCCACCCAATCACAACAATTAACACATAGATTTGTTATGTGAAATGTATTTTTCTCAGTTGATTTTGAAAAGCTGCGTGTATACATTGCTGAAGTTATATTTCAGGCTCCATCCACTTCAACTACAGCATCTGTTATATCCCCTGCAAGGCAATCTATGCAGTCAAGGGCAGAACTACTCTGTTATATACCTTGCATTTTACTGACTAAACTTACATATGATTTCATTGTATTGTTCTTCTGCTGTAACTTTATTATTTGACTCTGTCTACCTGTTCTCTACCCTTTCAACTCTTGTATATAAGGTAAGATAATGCAAAGAACCTTAGTGCACAAGCACTAAGGCAAGGGTTACCCCAAAAGGCATTGGCTGGGAAGTCAAGTTTCAAAGAAATACAAAATCACACATACCCCCATAATGCAAAGCATCATGGGCTGTATATGCAAATCACCACAAAATAGTATGCTGGTTAAGATAATGCAGCTGCTTGTTGCTCATCCAATCAGCTATATACTTTACTGAAGGTTTGAGGTGAAAGAGTGTTCTTCCTGTTTGTAGAAAACACATATTCAGAAAGGGCAGGATTCACAAAGAAGGTGTGCTGAGGCGCATCTCAGATGCGCCAGCACCAATCAGATACACCGAGCACAGACAGAACGATTCACAGAGGCATGCACAATGGGATGCGCTGAGCACAGCCCCTCTGTGAATCACCCAGAAACAGCACAGTGCAACTGAAGATGCACTGACACAACTAGAGATGCTCCAGGGCATCCAGGATGCCCTGAGCCACACAGGGAGCAATTCAGAGCAAGTGGAGCAAGCCAGCAGGTCAATAGGGAGCATCCATGAAGCAGGAACAATGAAACCCACAGACATAGGTTCTGAGAGCAACATGTTTATAAAAGCTTTTGACATCATGGATCACATGGTGTTGATAGGACGCCTGAGGTATTTATGTGGAATATTGGGGACTGTCTTAAGATGGTTCACTTCATTCCTCACGGGGAGATCACAAAGAGTTGTGTCCAGAGTTTTTTCCTCAGGCCCCACGGCTTTGTTGTGTGGGATGCCTCAGGGTTCTGTACTGTCACCCATGTTGTTCGCAGTGTATATGCTACCCCTCTGAGACATTGTAAGAAGGTATGGGCTGAGGTTTCACTGTTACGCAGATGATACCCAGCTATACCTTTCTTTTGCACCCAACCAGGATGGAGCTCTCTCAGTCTTTAACAACTGTCTGAAAGAAATCCAGGAGTGGATGGATTCTAGCTGGCTGAAGCTGAACTCGGAAAAGACAGAAGTACTGGTTGTGGACCGGATGCGACAGATAGGGGCCAGGTGTTGGTGTGCCTTCGGAATTATTCTTGGCAGTTTCTTTCCTGACCTCCAACCTGGAGGATTTTGATGATAGACTGACACTGCAGTCGCAGCTGTCAGCTATTCTCAAGACCTCCTTTTACCATCTTAGGAACATTGCCAGGGTTAGGCATCTGGTTCCGTCTGATGACCTTCAACTTTGGTCACGCCTTTGTGTCCTCATGCCTGGACTACTGTAACTCCTTTCATCTCCCTTTATCTAGGGCTTTTAGGGGTTGGAAATCTGTCACCTGCAACTGGTGCAGAATGCAGCAACCCAGCTTGACTGGCTCTAGTAGAGTCTGTTACATTACTCCGTGCTGCACAAACTGCACTGGCTGCCAATATGGTGGCAGATCACCTTAAAGTCAGTTTACTGACTTTCAAAGCCCCACACAGTCAGGGTTCAGTCTATCTGAAAGAACTTCTGGTACCCTACTGCCCTGGTCGATCACTCCACATAGCCAACGAGGGGTTGCTGGAGATTCCAAGGGTGAATTTGAAATCATCTG
This sequence comes from Neoceratodus forsteri, assembly GCA_016271365.2. Taxonomy (NCBI): domain Eukaryota; kingdom Metazoa; phylum Chordata; order Ceratodontiformes; family Ceratodontidae; genus Neoceratodus; species Neoceratodus forsteri. Next base: position 557,035,234 of record CM028132.1, read on the forward strand.
GTTCTAGAGCTTTTGCTTATGCTACTCCCACCCTTTGGAATTCTCTACCCCGTCGGTTATGAGAGTGCACTTCTGTGGAGGAATTTAAGAAAGGTCTGAAAACTTTCCTCTGGCAAAAAGCCTTCTTGGAGAACTGAATTGCTTATCTAATTATGATTTTTAGTTGTGTTGAATAGTATTGGATTTTATAATGGTTGTTTTTAAATAGTTTTAAATTGTAAGGCGCCTTGGAAACAGAAAGGCGCCGTATAAATAAAAATTATTATTATTATTATTAAAAGTGTAAAATCAGATACAAAACTGTACAACACAAAAGTAGAACAATAAACAAGTGGAATAACAACAGACAGAAAGGGAAGTGTGGGAATGGCAGGGATGGGAAGGCGGGCAGGAAGGGAGAGTAACAGGGGCTATTTACAGAAACTACGTATACAGACAGGTCCCAAGAAGAGGCAAGGGGCCACTAGGGCCACTGTGCCCTGCCACGCCACACCCTGGCATGGCCACATAAGGGGCAGTCATTGCAGTAAGCCCTGCAGGACATCCAACAGGCACTGAACCATTTTGCTAATGGCTGCCTGGGTGGTCACATGGATCCATTGGTCCACGTCCACTGAAGCACCACTCCCAGCCACAGCATAGTGATCCTGGAGCCCTACAACAACAACAGAGGTAACACACACTGAGGGCCTGAATGTGGACAACACCCCCACCCAACAGTAACCAGAGCAGCTGAACTACAGTGACAGCAGAATGCACCGATCACCTGCCCTACATGGGCACCAGGCCTGGCACCCATGAGCCTCCTCCTCCTCGCCTTCCACGGCATCCACACCTCTCACCTGGCTGGTCCTGCAAAACACAACAGACAGAGAGCACCATGAGTCAACACAGCATTGCCAGAAACACACCAGAACACTGACATGCACAGGTGGTAAGGGATAGCCAGATACTGTCACTATTCAAGATGCACTGCCACAGTGCCCCCAGTCAGCCTGTGTGCATGCAGCACACAGTGCTAACCAGCCATGCAGTCCCCAGTGGCCTGCACGCAGACACAGCCCTGCCTATAGCCCCCCCCATGGAACACATGATATGGCTGCAAAGGGCAGGTGCAGCCGCTGCCATGTGTGCAGGATGACTGTGACCCATGTGGGCGCCCCATGAGGGCCTAGACACACACACCCATTATGCGCCACTAAAGGAGACAGATGAGCAACACCTATCTGTCCTTGGCAGTGCACCCCGGCATGCACGTTGATGCAGCCACTCCAGTCTCTCCGGGTCCCGCTTCTGGAGGTTGCCAAGCCAATGCCTGCACTGCTCCCCAGTGCATGGCATCCCTGTGTGCTGTACCAGCCTCCTGGCAATGGAGGCTGACATCTCAACCCTGGGCACATGGAGGTCTTCCTGCCCAAACAGCTTCCCCTCCACTGACTTCTACTGATTGCTGGTAAGGCCGCACTTAGAGTATTGTGTGCAGTTTTGGAGGCCATACCTAAGCATGATATCAAGCTACTGGAGTGGGTGCAGAGGAAGGCAACAAAGGTGATAAGTGGAATGGAAGGACAGACTATGACAGCAGGCTGAGAGACCTGAATATGTACACCCTGGAGGACAGAAGGAACAGGGGACATGATAGAGACATTCAAGTATCTGAGGGGATCAATAAGGATGGAGCAGATGGGGTTTTAAGTTAAGGAGGAAGGGTCACCAGGGGCATGCACTAAGAATAGAGGGGAAGATTTAGGAAGGAAATGAGGAGACACTATTTCACAGAGAGGTGGTAGCAACATGGAACACCCTACCAGAATGGGTGGTATCATGTAAATCTGTGAACAGTTTCAAAAGGGCATGGTACAGGGAACAGGGAGAGTGAGGGTGGGGGAGGTGGGGTGGCAGTGGGATGACAAATGGGAAGGAGGTGGGGCAGCTACAAACTAGGGGTACTAGCTGCACATTCGAGCAGACTTAGATAGACTGATTGGTCTGATTCTGCTGGCACATTCATGTGTTCGTATGTTCATATTACAAGAGCCACCAGATGCAGCAGCTCCACTTGGGACCAGTTCATGGCCTAGGTGATTGTCTCCCTGCTCTAGCATATTTCACTGTCAGGAACAGTTTTCTGGAGCAACCACGGTAAAGCACAATCGAGTACTCCAAATGTGCAATGTGAATCACTGAGGCACGTGCAGTACAATGCACACTGGGCATGAAATGTATGATAGTCAAAGGCAACATGCGCGCATGTGCACTGCCGACCACTAAGTAGCAAGGTCATGGCTGGGTCGAGCATGTGTGATGTGCATGCAGCCACCATGTTGTACATGGCATGCGCTACTTGCGCCAATCGCGCACAGCGCGTGATCCATGGCCACTGTGACCACTCAGTGCAGCATGTACCACGCATGTGGGTATACACATACGAATATTGGAAGATGCGCCATTGAAAATGGTTATCACACATGTGTAACAGATGCACCGTGTAGATTATCCCAGATTCAGGAACATGCACCCAGTGCTACATGCATGTGCCACAGATGTACTGTAACGTCATAGGTGCAAATCTGAGATGCTCCCTGTAAAGTGAGATGAGCTGGAGCCAGTTTCACAATTCACAGATAATGTGCTCTAAACAGCTTCATTCCACATGCATGGGCATCTCAGCTGATTAGCATCTCATTACCAGAGGCCCAGGCCTCATTTGCATGTTATAAGCCATTAATGCTCCCAATTCAGCAGGCTGGGATCAGGTGACTGAGGGAGACAGAGCCATGAAGTGAGTGCACAGCTTTATTTACAAGGTCTACAGAACTTACTGGGGGATTGTACATGTGTATGCATACCTCTCAATGATTATGTCTCCCATATGTGGAACATGTGGAACATTGCCTCCCAATATGTGGAACAAATGGTCATAATGTGGAACAGTCAATCAGAGCATTACATAAGACACACCGAACACTGTTAGACAGATTGCTGTTATGTCCAGAATGCCTATTACTGATCTATGGTGTACACATGGCAGCATGTACGATAGAGTACTGCTGTACACTGTTAAGGTTGGCAGTGGGACAATGCTTTGCACTGTGGAACAAGGTGGTTATGTAGTAAATGGAGATACTGTTCCTGTACAGTGGGACAGTTGAAAGGTATGTGTGAATGGGTGTCATTGGCCACATGTGGTCGATGCAGCGATGTGCTACAGGTTTGTCTGAGGCACATAGTGGCGCATATCAGGCACGATGACAGTGTCGCCATGCCACACACTGCAGCCAGCTGCACCATGGTTGTAGCCAACTGTCCTGTGCCCCCAGGCATAGCAAGGACAGTACCGGGATGTGCGGGTACTACAGTGGCTGCACACACACCGCTGAGGTACTAGTTCAAGTCCACAGCAGACTGCATCCCGTGCCCCTTTGGGTGGCAGCAGTTTACCAGCCATGGACTGGTGGCCATACATGGCAAGTGCACCATCCCAATGGGCCATGTACCATGGAGCACTGCCCCACCATGCCAGGACACCCACCGCAGACCACCACCAAGAACACCAGCTTCATGGAACCTGGTGGGGTCAACAGAGAGAGAGGCAGGTGGTGCAGGAATATGTGTACCCACAGGCACGACTAACACCTGAATGCTTCCCCACAATAGCCAGTATGTCAGGATGGTAGGTGCCGACCACTCACGGTGACCAAATTTCACTAAGGACAAGGAAAGGCGCTGTTTAAAGCATGTCACCTATGCCTGGATGTCCTCACCAGAAGGGGAGGCAGCCGGACTGCACAGACAGCAGGCTGGGAGGAGGTGGCCTGGAACATTAATGCCATGGCCCCATACAACTGCACAGTACAGGAATGACTTTAAGCACTGAAACAAAGGGCACAGGAGGGCCAAGGAGAAGGCGGCCAGCATCCAGGCCTCCCTGAGGTGGACAGGGGGTGGCTCAAGCACGGTGGAACAGCTGAGCCCTAATGAGGCACTTCTGGCCACCAGTGTGTCCTGGACAGCTATGCAGGGTATCCCAGGTGGTGGGTTCCAGACCAGTGGCAGCCCATTGCAGCATTGTGAGTAGCTGTGTGTCCTTGGTGGGCCCGATCCCCCATGTGCCAAGGCCGCCACACCTGTTCCTACGTGCCGTGCACTGTCACTGTGTACCAAGGCACTGCACCATGTGGACGGTCACCCCTGGCCAGACATGACATACCTCATGGTGCCACAGCTGCCATGCCACTTCATCAGGGGGCATGTGTCTGCTGTGTGTCTGTATGGCATGTACCACCAATGCTGCGCAGTGTGCATAATGGGACAGTGACAGGTGCAACCATACCATGGCCTGTGTAGCGTAGTCCAGCCATGACCCTGCCATGATCAGGCCTGTGCAGCCATGGCACAGTGTGGATGGCTGTGTACTGTTGTACAACACCATTGTGACATATGTGTACTGTGCATTAACCATATTCTCCCTTCTTCTTTCCACATCACCATCACGCCTCTGTGCGTGATGCCCTCATAAACAGCCATGATGCAGGCCCATCTCATGGGGCCAATGACACCCGTGGATGACTCAGCACCGGGACGTCCCATCCTGAGGAACAGTGGTCATGGCCCCTAGCACAGGCAGGCCCTGTGGGCTCCTCGGCCAGCACTGGCAGGACAGCCAGTGGGTACATCTCTTGGCTGGGGAGCCTGTCCAGGTTGTCTGATGATGACCCAGATGAAAATGCGGACCTTGCTTATGCCCTCCTCATGCTCACCAGTGGCATGCAGTGGAGGGCCTTGGCACCACCATGGTCATCACTGCCACCACCACCAGCGCGGACATGGCAGACAGTGGTGCACACAACACAAGAGTACCTGTGCATGTGGCCCAGTTGCCACCGACATTCTCACTGTACATGGTGTGGCTGCAGATATGGCACAGCTGCCCTCAGCTGTGGGTGCTGTCCCCTGCACCAGTGCCATATGCAGTGCTGGCAAGTCAGTGGCATCCAGGCAGGCGTGCAGCGGTGCGCACCCATTCCATTGGCAGGGAGGACACCACCCATGGGCGGTCAGTGGCAGTGCTCAGCCAAACCCCACCCATGTCGCAGCCTGCCGGGGCAACCACTGCCTGTGGATGCACTGGGACGAGCTTATACATCCCTGCTCATCAGCAACTCCACCGTGAAACATCACCCACCGATGACATGGGCCTATCTCACTCTCCTGTGGGTGACTGTGGAGGTGGGAGCCCTCCGTGTGTAGTTCGGGCCACAGAACTGTGATGGTCAAGAGCATGTGCTTGGTGTGCACAGATGCTGGAAGAGCACGCCTGATGCGGATGGGCGTGACCACAGCACTGGAGCAGATCACAGCTGCTCGGAGGTGGTGGCTGCCTCTGCATCCCACCGTGGACATCCAGGCCAGCGGACGCCCAGGAGCACGTCCGCACACCCCAGTAGCAGAGCCAGCTGGACTTCTGCTGCAGACTCTGTCACCTCTGGCCTCCACACCCAGCGTCTATGGCTTGGGTGGTGGCTATGGGTCGGCCACTCCACTGAGCACCAGTTCAAGGTCTCGGTGCAGCACCCCTGCAGGGTTGCAGGCTACCCCCATGGCTGGTGATGGCACACCACCACCAACAGTCATGGCAGAGGCTGCCCTCATGTCCATGGCAGCCAGGGTGCCGCCCTGTGATGCCCAGGTCCCCAGACCTGTAGTGGTGGGATGCACCTGTGTACCCAGACACCCTGCTGGTAGTGCCGTGGGCAGTATGTGTTGCAGTCACCCACCCACTGCAGCCCTGGCACCCTCTGTGCTACCTGGGCAGGACCATCTCGTGTGTGTGTGCCACAGTTGTGCCATGTGTCATGGGACTAATGAGTCGTTCTAGTATCTGCTGTGCCCATGCACAGGCTATAGTGTATACTGACCCATGACATCTGCGGCATGGCCCGGGTGGTGCATGGTTGTTGCATGCCTGGCATGTGCGTGTGTGTGTGTGTCTGTGTCTGTGTGTCTCTCACCATGTGTGTGCCCGTGTGCACCACTGTGTGGTGTCCAGTGTCCACTGTGCCCATAACATTCCATTTCCACACCTTGGTGCACACTCTGCAAACATACATACCTGCATATTCACCTGCGAGGCCCAAAGTGTTCCTCCACCACACGCCTGTGGTGGTTCCTCGCCAGGACCACCAGCCTTGGCTCCCTCCTGCCCTACCCGCATCACCACCCTGGTCCTGTGGGTGCTCCTTCCCCTCCCCACCCCTTCTCCTTCCCAGAACTGTCGCCTCACTGGCCTCGATAAGTATTCCACAGTCTAGGGACATGCTGTGTAGCATACAACAGGCCAGGAATATTCCACACCTGACCGACACAGACACCGGAGGCATCTTCAGCATGCCGGTTATGCTTTGCGGATTTTGGCGGTGGTGGTCGCGATGTGTGCCTCATTGTACCACCTCTACCTCTGTTCTGGGTCATCAGAAGGGGAGGAGCCAAGGCCTCAGTGGGTATGCAGCATCTCCTGTGGGGGAAGACATGTGTCCGTTAGTTCATTGGGTACCACTGTAGCATGCACCCTGTCCTCAACTCTGGCCTCAGTGGTGTGTACACCTGTCCTGCTCTACCGCCCGTGCATCCCCATTTCAGGCAGTTCTGCATCCCTACCCCTGCTGCACCTGCATGCCCCCATTTGTTGTGTAGTGCACAGTGCTCGTGTCCCACCCTGTGTCCACCTGTGTACCCTTGCACACTGCTGCTGTCTCAGGGCCCATGCACCTGCATCACACTGCATGGGTTGCCCATGCCCCTCCGTGTCCCAGTCTTGGAGCCCTGTTGTGCTGTTGGGGCCCTGTCACATGCACCTAACAGATGGCCACTTGGTATGTCCCTGTCCCCAAACCTACTGCACAATGTCAACTGGTGCCATATGAAAGAATCATGTGTGCTCCCAGGGTGTGTAAGCGCGAGACATTGGTGATGCACCTGTGGCATCACATACCACCTGGCAGTTCACAGAATGGTAGCCCTTCCGGTTGATATATGCAATGGTGCCCTCACCAGGTGGTGCGTGGATTGCCATGTGGGTACAGTCAATGGCCCCTATGATGCCTGGCATGCATGCCACCCTGTAGAACCCTGCATGGCTTCTGTCTGCTCTGCCTGTGTGCTGGGAAATGGATGTATTCCAAAGCATGCAGTAGTACTGCGGTGAGGAACTGTGTTAGCAGACGGGAAGTAGAGGCCTGTGAAATGCCAGTGGTATCCCCAGTGGTCCTCTGGAAGGTTCCCATGGTGAGCAGGCACATGACTGTTGTCACCTTGGTCTACACCGAGATGGCATGACCTTGTGCACCGGGTGCCTGCATCACATCATGGCACAGCTCACAGAGCTGCCTCAGCATGGCCCGGTTCAGGCGATATCGGTCTACTGTCTCCACATTGGTGATCTGCTCAAAGGACCGCCTGGCATAATACTGCCGTGGGGCCAGCCACCTATGGTGCCTTCCACCGCCCTACCTCCTCCTCCTCATTAGTACACCAGCGATGGCAACTGCTGCTGGGTTCATCCTGCTGCGGGGTTTGTCTGTATGGCCCTGTGACCCAGTCCCTCTGGCTTGCTGGCTGGCTGGCTGTCTCTGTCTCTGTCTCTCTCTCTCTCCCTCTCCCTCTCTCTCTCTCTCTCTCTCTTTCTTTCCCCCTTTGGCTCAGGCATTGTGCTGCTGCAGCAATTCAGTCAATGACCTGCAGGTGGGCTAGACTTAAGTCTACTTCTTTTATACTTATCTTTCTATGGCACATCTTGCCTTTGCGCTGGAGATGCCCCATAGTTGCACCACAGATTTGCAATGTGGATTGCATTGCGCTGTGTATGCATGGGTACACTCCTGTATTTGCATCAAGATATCATTACATTGCACCTATGGCACATCTTGTTTGGTGCAGGGCATCTCGTGGCGTGGTGCTTTCACTATTTGTGAATCTTTCTACATTGCATTTCTGACTTGCACCAGTGCATCTGAGATGCCGCAGTACATTTCTTTTGTGAATCCTGCCCAGAGTATCCTTATTACATATTTCTAAAATAAAAAAAACAGTATAAATGTGATTGAAATGCATTTTCTTTATCACTCACAATCAGTGCTCGATGTGCAGCATTTCTCGACAGAAGGGCTTTGTTTTATGGAATTTGGATGACATCAAAACTTGACTGTCTGGTTTATGTGACCAACATGCAAAACATGCATAATTTTGTGAAGCACAATCTATTAGCATAGTCACAAACTTTACTTCCAGTGCTCACACCATTGTACTAAACTTTTACTATCCTAATTCAGTAAACTACATTAAAGTTGAATGGAACATTGCTGAATCAGGTTTAGTAAAAGCAAAGTACAGTTGTGTTAACACTGGTGGTAATGTTCCCCCTTCGACCCCCCGCTCACCCCCCCAACCGGCATTGGGGTGTGCATTGGGGTCGTCGGTCCTAACTCTCACCCAAGGGGTTTGCAACCCTAACACGAATTTTCTCACTTTTGTCGCTGTGGAACAACCTAACTAATGCATTAAGCGAGGTTTTGCCTCTAATATATATATATCTATATATATAGATATATATATAGTACTACTATGCAACATTTACCCCTGCTATATAGCTTGCCCTTAGCCATTCAGTGGATAGTTTTGTTTCTTGTTTAATAGTTTATGTGACCCAACAGACCATGCATGTGCAAGTATTATACATTTATACAGCTCACTCCCTGATGGCTGTTGCAACCTAAACATCTAAAAACATACATGCAAATAAACTAATGATTTTGCTAGAAACAAAACCTGTATTGCAAAACAAATGGCTGAGAAACATTATGGGGCTCTGTGATTGCTGGAATCAGAAACCATAAAAAACATTGTAAATGGATAAAGAAAACACTGTAAAAGTACCTTTCCACTTAAAACAATCAAGAGACATAAATACAACAGCTGACATAATAAACCATGTCAAAAGTCAAGAGAGAAACTTCATCCACCTACGGGGGTCCCAATGAGCAAGACACATGTCTTGGTGTTTCTCTGAAGGGATTCTTTCTCATGTGGCAGAATTCTTTTTTCATATGGGCTTATGAAAAAAGGGAAGCGAGTCACAAAAAAGGATTTTAAACTGTGAAAATGAAAATTGGGGATCATATTTCCAAACGTTTGCTGCAGAATTCACCTAATAGGGGCCTGATGAGCAAGATACATATCTTGGTGTCCCTCCAGGATATCATTTCTATGGGTTTTGGAATTCTGTTTTTGAAAAAATGGAAACAAGATGGCAGCCATATGAAAAACATTTTATTCCTCATGAAAAGGATGAGCTCCATATGAAAATTATCCTTTTCATTTGGATCAAATTCTTTTTGTGCCAAGCAGCCATGCAACAGAACATACTGAAAATGCTAAGAACCCACATTTTAAAATGAGATAGTTTTTGAATGGATTAATATTTTTCACCAGACCAGTGAAATGCATCTGTGGGGCAAGCCCTTTTGACCCTGGAAATTTCAGGTCAAAGTCCAAGCCATCTGGGCGCTAGGCAATGACAAACAGCAATTTATTTTGAACTTTGTCACTGTCTGTGTCTCAGAATCTGCACATCTGACTGAAACAAAACTTGGCACCTAAAGAGATCTGCGCTTGAGACTGTGCATGCAAAATTTCATGCAAATCTGTTGAATGGTTGTGATGATATTGATGTGCAAAGTATGAGGTTTAACATAGAAACCCTCCTTAACCCTAACTGTAGTGGTGCTACTGCGCCACTATAAGATATTCATTGCAAAAAATTGCATTAATCCACCAGTTAAGCTTCAACAAAGTAGGGAAATATGGCGTTAGGGTTTTGCCCTTACTCCCCACTCCACCAAGCAGCCAAAGACAAGATCACAAAGCAACCACAAATAACCATAGATACATACTGTAGATACATAGATGTTGTTGGCAGATAAGGCCTTGGCCCATAAAGACTGCCCTATCCCTTTCATTAATGCTTAAGGTACCCTAGATGCTACAAGGCCCCCCCTTTTGCCCAAGCCTGATAATTCCCATGTGCCTATCCCATGCATTCATAGATCCTTGAACCATGGCCATCCCACCACTTCCTGGGAAAGACTGTTCCATCTCTCCACCACCCTTTCAGTGCAGTAGAATTTCCTCAAGTTCCCTCTAAGTTCCCCCTTTTAGTCTCATACTGTGCCTCCTTGTTCTGCTATTTCCATTCACGTGAAAGATGCTCCCCTCTGGTACCCTGTTGATCCCCTTTAGATATTTGAAAGTCTCTGTCATGTTCCTCCTCTCTCCTTTCATCCAGGAGTACATATTGAGCTCTGAGTCTCTCCTCATATGACTTATGCTGCATCATGGACACCATTTTGTCACCCTCCTCTGTACCATCTCCATCCTGTCTATGTCTTTTGGAGATTAGACCTCCAGAACTGAACACAGTACTCCAGATGAGGCCTTACTAGGAGTTGTACAATGGTACCACCACTTCCCTCCTTCTACTTGTTATACCTCCCTATGCACCCTGGCATTCTGTTAGCCTTTCTGACTGCTTTGTTGCACTGTTTGGCCACTTTGAGGTTGTCTTCTATGACTACCCCTACAGCCCTTTCCTCTGTGGTTGCCTCCAGTGTTACCCCCATCTAGTTCATACTCAGCCCTAGGATTCCATCTCCCTATGTGCATAATCTTGCCTTTTTTGCATTGAAACCCAACTGCCATTCCTTGGACCAGTTTTCTAGCATCTTCAGATCCCTCCTCATTTTTTCTATACCTTCCTGTGTATCTACCCCATTACATAGCTTTGTATCATCTGCGAACATGCTAACCCTCCCTTCTTGACCCACTGCAATATCACTTATGAAGAAACATTGAAGAGCACTAGTCCAGCACTGATCCCTGTGGTATGCCACTTGTTACCCATCCCTCTTGTGTGCTAACCCCATTTACCACCACTCTTAGTGCTCTGCAACTCAACCAGTTTCTAACCTACATGACCACCTCTGTTCCCACTCCCAGATTTGTGAGCTTGTGAATTAGTCTCGTGTGTGGGACTGTGTCAAAAGCCTTCTTGAAGTCCAGATAGGCCACATCTACCACTTTGCTGGGGTCTATTTCCTTTATCACCCACTCGAAGAAATCAGTCAAGCTGGTCTGGTATGACCTCCCTGCCATGAATCCATGTTGTCTTGGGTCCAGCAGCCCCCTTGTCTCTAGGTAGTTCACCAGCCTTTCCTTCAGTATGTTTTCCATCATTTTACCTACTAATGAGGTCAAACTGATGAGGCGGTGAGTTTTCTGCCTCCTTCTTGCTACCACTTTTATACAGGGGTACCACTTGTGCCCTCCTCCACTCTTCTGGAACCACACCTGTTTCCAGTGATATACTGAACAGCTTAGCCAGAGGTTTAGCCAGTTCATCTCAGAGCTCCTTTAGGATCCTCGGATGTTTCCCATCAGGCCCCATAACTTTATCTACCTTAAGCTGTTCTAGTGTTCTTTTTATTCTTTCCTCTGAAAAAGATCTAATGTCAACCCCTTCTCCATGTTTGCCCTTCTCCATTGATGGTGGACCATCCTCATTGTCTTCTTCCGTGAATACGGAGCAGAAGTATTTGTTCATCTGGTAAGACAAACAGCACACAACTGTTTCCAGATGACACAAAAAACATCCATCATCATGGTATAGCACTCATGATCCAGCACTTCTGCAGCTGTGGATACACATGCACCCTTCAACACATACACACCCACTTTTAGCTGCAGACAGAAATCCATGACAAGGATTTCACAATATTTAACACCCAGTAATCATCAAACATGTATAGCTCATGACACACACCACTTGTGGGTGAAGATAAAATCCACAATACTCATAAGATGAAATCCACAATACTCATATCATTACACTATTTATGCCTGTAGGAGCAGCACTAGTGCACCCAGAGATGCAATAATTTCTTCACAAACTACAAGTACTTTTGTCTGAAGCCTGCACCTCTGCAGCCAGATATAGAAATATAAGATACCCTGACTAGCATAGTAGTTCATTCTGCAGAGGCGCATGGCCATTTGGAGCCTGCCATCCTGTAGATGCACATACAGTTACATAATGTAAGACATATACAGACACTTCTGTCTACAGAAACACAGTCCCATGTGGGACTTGTGCTTATCTACTCCCATATATAAAAATTCAGAATTCCTAGATCACTACAGTACTTCTGTACTAACAGATACTGTTACACAGTGTAAGACATAGACATCTACTTCAGTGTACAGAAGTGCAGACCTCTGTGTAGCCTGTAACTCTGTAGATGCAGACATGATTTCATTGTGTAGGACATACACACCCACTTCTGACTGCAGAAACGCAGACTACTGTGGGCTTGACCTTTGTACACACACATACACACATGCAGGATAACCAGATTAGAAATGTACTTCTGTTTGCTGAAGCATGGGCCCTGTGGCTGACACAGTTCTATAGACACAGATGGAATTGCAGTCAAAGACATGGACAGCTATTTCCTGAAATGTATGTGATATCTCTAGAGAAATTACCTGCTTGCCTGCAGTACCACAGTGGGCAACCTGAAAGAATCTCTTTAGCTATATTGCAAAATATCTGGAACTATCTGAATATATCTATGGCTACAACTTTACAATTACACGCTGTAAGACATACACTCCTGACTCAGTATGCAAAAGCTCAGGAAGCTGTGAAGCCTGTAAGTATGCTGCAATAGATATAGCACCTAAATGAAAACTGTACCCTAGTGGACCTGTGCTTCTGCAGTCACACATACAGTTGCTTACTGTAAAATATACACACACACACTTCTGCCATTTGTGTTTGGTAGTGTGCATTTTTATCTGCAGCTGCAGAAGGGCTGGTGCCTTCTGCATCCAGAATTTAGCATGCATGTATGTCCATGGCTGCAGAAGCACTGGACCATGATGATGACTGTCCTTTGTGTCATCTGGAAACAGTTGCATATTGTTTGTCTTACCAGATGATAACCATTTGTGGTTGCTGGTGTGGTTTGCCACTTTTCTGCTTAGCAGGATGAAAGTTAGGGTTGGAAATCCTAATGCCACATTTCTCTACTTTTGTTGCTTTTAAGTTGAACCTTAACTAGTGAAGTAACAAGTTTTTGCAATGAATTTCCTTTCTTTTGAGATAGTGTAATTGTGTCTATTACACCCAGGTCCCTTTGGGACCTACATAAACAGATCTGTCTGGCTGCAGAGGCGTAGGGTCCACTGGGCCCTGCGCTTCTGTGTGGCTACAGATGCAGATGTGCAGGCCCTCTGGGCCTGGCACCAAGTGAGCAGTCTGTCTGACTGTGTCTTCCATGTGGCTATAGATGTAGATGTGCAGGGCCCTTTGGGACCTCCACCAAATGTGGAGTTCATCAGGCTGTGGAAGTGTAGGACCTGCAAAGCCATGTGGCTACAAATGCAGACACACAGGGCCCTCCTTGCCCTGCCCTAAGTGAGGAGTCCATCTGGGCACAGACATACAGGATGCTGTAGGCCCTGCACTTCCATGTCAAGTGAGGGGTCCAGCTAGCTGTAGAAGTACAGATACAGAGATAGCCCTTCCTTCATAACTTTGTTATTTTCTTAATATTTTGACTCCACATTTTTAACATAGTCTTTTTATGATCCCACCTCATAAACCAGTAAGGTGACATTTTCAAATCCTACCCAATGACCACAAATTTATCTTTTGGGATGGATTTGAAAGTTTCACCTTCCTGGTTCATGAGGTGTGGTGAAAAATAAGTCATGTTGAAAATCTGGGGTAGCAACAGCCTTGTTATAAACAGTAGATGTTTTTCTATACAAAGACAAAGTTCCTCTTTCATGAGCAGATTTTCATATTTTGTATGGTCTCACAAAAGAAGATGATGAAAAACGAATCCTTCTTCATGAAAGAACAAATTCTTTCATGAGCTTCTTTTGATTTAATAGAAGATCATGAAACAAGAAATCCCATGAAGGATCATGAAAGAACAATATCACTTCTTATAAAAGAAGATATTCTTTCATAAGCTTGTTTTGATATGAAAGAAGATCACAAAATAAATATTATGAAAGAAGATCACATCAGATTCAAGATGTAAAATTCAATTCTTCTTTCATGAGCTGAGATTCTTCTTTCATGAGACTCATGGAAGAAGAATTTCAGCTCAGAAAAGAAGAATCAGGAGCCCTCACTAAGCCTTCCACCGAGGATTTTAGGAATGTCCAAAAACCGTATTTCAGGGTAATATTTTTTTTAAATACAAACTCCAGAATTCAGATAAATGGATCCAATTTATATAGATTCATGTACTTGCTTTTCTTCAGTGCTTCATTTTATGGGTTTTCAATTTTAAAAAAGGAAAAACAAGATGGTGGCCAAATGAAGAATTTTCTCATGAAAAATAATTTTGGATCACAAAGAAGATTCTTCTTTCATGAACCTGTAGTTCTTCTTTTGCAGTAGACATATAAATGAAAAACCCTACTGTGCATGCTCAGAATTGAGTTTTCAAATCCTTGTAACTCAGGAACCAATTAATATTGTTTCACCAAAGCAGAAAAAGGCATCTTTCTATTTGCAGCCCTTTAACCTGAAAATGTCAGAATAAAATTCCAAACTGTCTAGGTGGCAGACAAGAGCACAAAAAGAAGCCCCCCACACACATATTTCTTTCCACTTTGTACTATCTGGATCTCAGAATCTGGACATTTGGCCATCACAGAACTTGCCAAATCAAGAGACCTCCCTTCCACAGACTGAGCATGCAAACTTTCATGCAATTCTGATGAATTGGGGTGAAGCTACTGAATCCTAATTATAGGGGGTGCAACCACACTCCTATTAGATAGATAGATAGATAGATAGATAAATATGTAGATAGTTAGATAGATAGACAGACAGACAAATAGACAGACAGACAGATAGATAGACAGACATAGATGTGTGTGTATGTGTTCATTGCAAAAAAACTTCATTAATGCATCAATTAGGGTTAAAGTGACAAAAGTGGGGAAATGGGATGTTGGGGACGAGCCCCTAACTTCCCCATCCCACCACCCATTCTCCACAGACCGACAGAACCCAGGGTGTGCCATGGGGTGCGTGAAACCTAACTCTCACCCATTCTCCTTTACACTTTCATGTCATCCTGTTTACACATGGAATGGGGTGAGAGTTGGGCCCTATGACCCATGGCACACCCGCATCTGTCGGTCTGTGGAGGATGAGGTGGGTGGTGAGGGTTAGGGCTCAACCCTAACATCTTATTTCCCACTTTGTCACTTTAACCTTAACTGATACATTAATTAAGTTTTTACAATGAATATACCATGTATATATATATATATATATATATATATATATATATATATATATATTAGAGGCAAAAACTCCGTTTAATGCATTAGTTAACACTAGTGAGTATACATTAATTAAGAGAAGTACATAAATTAACTACAAGACACTAGCATGCTCAAGATAAAAGTAGTGTTACATTTAGTAGGTGATTTACATAGTAGTACATTTACTGCAATGGTTTACTCAAGATAGAGAGGCTGATGTAAGCGTATGGAAAAGCATTGCCTGTTCAACGCTGTGAAATTCGTACTGCCAGTATCAGATGCATTCTTACTGATGAAGGTGTACTGCTGATGTACATACATAGACCTTCAGTGTGTTTCAACACTAAAGATGCAGTAAGTATTCTTTGTAAGAAACAGTGTAATTGAATGGAGCAGGCCAAGCAACTCTAAATATCATAGCATTACTGAGCCAACAATGGCGTACCTGTATCGGAGATGTATGTAGGATAGATTTTCCTGTAGGCACTTACTGAGTATGTTGTACCTGATAAAACAATCTCATGCATCTGTGATGACTAACTTATTTAAATAGTAATACATTTACTATTGTTGCAATGAGTGATCTATGCCACTTATGGACACAGTGTAATTTTTTTAACAGTTGTTTCATACTTAGGCTGTATGCCTAGTGTTTGGGTTTGTCACACTTCTGTCACTGATGCTATCAAAGTGATAACTATGTTAATTGTGGTACAACAGGAATCAAGTAGGTATGGTGTAGATATAAACAGAATGTCTTTTAGTATTGATTTAACTCACAATGGGGTAAGTGTACTAGGACAGCAGGGGTTATTCTGTATTACTGACTGTCAGTTATAATCACACTAAGGTTTCAATGACTGTAATGATCAAGTTACACTGTTCATCTTCATGAGTTCATATTCACAGCCATTCTCCAGTAACTAGACAGTGTATGGTGTAACTGGGTGGGACACTGTGTTGCAAAGCTGCTGCAGTGCCTAGCAGAGGGAGAGTATCTCCTCATAAAGACAATTAAGCAATAAGGCGTGACCAACAGTTATGTTAAATGGTCTGTTAATCACCCTGTAGGGTTTAATGTTGAATGAGACATAGCCGAGTGCCACATGTCGCTAGACAGTGATAAACTGACCATTAACATAATACCTGGGAGTGGCTTATTGCTATCATAATAAAACTGTTTTTAAACAACATTAAACCATGTTCATCATATGGTTAGGCTCTACATATATGTTAATAAAAACTAAACATAAGGCTGTTACAATGTTTACAGTCAATTAAAGCTGCATTTCTCAAACCCTTGTTATAATCAAATATATTATACCTGTACAACTCCTTGGTTTTGCTGAACTCTATTGCTCAGGTGGCCACCACAAGTGGTGTGGTCTGGTGTGAGAGCATCGGTAGGTAAGGCCATGCAACTACTAAGTGTGGTACATTGTGTGCAGCTGCAATCAGGGATGTGTACATTTGGTGTACATGGCCTCAGTTTTGCTGTTGATCTCCACTGAGCATGCAGTACCTGGTCAGGTGGGTGGGGATGTCTCGTAGTGCATTTAGACAAGTGTTTGTTATTTCTGTCACCTGCTGCTGGATGTCTGTCATTGGTTGTGTTGACTTGGTCCTCCCCCATACTTGCATATGTGTGTGTGTGTGTGTGTGTCTGTGTGTGTGTGTGTGGTGCTGGGGGGGTGAATTCAGAGTTAGGGTTTTCAACCCTAACAGCGAATTTCCTCACTTTTGTCGCTGTGGAACAACCCTAACTAATGCATTAAATGGATTTTTGACTCTAATTTCCCTTCTTTTGAAAATGATAACGAGAAATAGTGATATAATGCAGCTGGCGGTCTTGTGGCATAGTAACAGGAAGAGCAACACAAACAGAAAGCACGAACAGTAGCGCACATGGTAACACAAGTGCAAATGACAACAGAAAGGGCAATGCACACGGTGGCATAGACGGAACAGTCTGCCACGTGATGTGTTGTCACATAGTAACATGGTGCCTTCAAGCGGAAATGTCAATGGGCATGGTGATGCAAAGTGAAACAGAAAGAGAAACAGTACTGTAGACACAAATGGCAAAAAATAACAAGCATAGCGCAAATGAAAAGCAAGAGATAAGCACATAGGGCCCGTGCTCGGCCGTAATGCAGCAGCCGGGGCGCGGGGCCCAAAAAGGGCCTTACTCCCACCACATGATGTCTTGTGGCATAGTAACAGGGAGCACAAAGCAAACAGAAGTGCTAACAGTGGTGCACAAGATGCATAAGCACAAATGAGAACAGAAAGGGTAACGAACACGGTGGCGTGAACAGGAGCGGTGTGCCCGTGATGTCTTATCACATAGTAACATGGTGTTTGCAAATGGAAATGTCAATGGGCATGGTGACGCAAAGTGAAACAGAAAGAGAAACAGTGCAGTGAACACAAATGGCAAAAAATAACAAGCATAGCGCAAATGAAAGCGCAAAAGGATAGCCTTGCGTGGTGGCGTAGATGTCAACGGTAAGTGAAGCGGGCATGGAACGCATAGCGGAAAGGGCAATGGTAACAGTAATGTAAGTGCACAGGCTGGTTTTCCCAAAAGCTGAATAGAAAGACAGTGAGTACAAAGAATGTATGCATAATAATGGATATCGGAGCAGAAAATGAGGACTTGGAATACTAAATAAGTTATATCTCAGGAACCGTCTGACGTGAAATAAAATTTAAATGTTGTATGATTTATGACTGTCCTGACTAGTTTTGTACTTAACTCCTGTTGGGGCTAAGAATTTTCAGCGAAATGTCCGTATCTACTCCGTTCGAGATCACGGGCCCTGAAAGGTCGCGGCAAGCGCCGTAATGTTATCCTATGGGAAAAAAGAAGTTCAGAGCACCATAACTTTGCCTCCCTGTAATATTCTTTCACCAAACCACTGAAAGGCACATCTGTGGGCTGTTGGCTGTCTTCCTCTCAAATTTCAGGAAAAAGACCTAACCGTTATTTTGCAGCAGGGATCAAAGTTTCTGCAATGCGTCGAGCGTCGTAATGTTATCCTATGGAAAAAATGTCAACTTTGGAGTGCCGTAACTTTGCCACCGTGTAATATTTTTCAATACAACACTGAAAGGCACATCTGTGAGATGTCGGCTCCGTCCCTTCCAAATTTCAGCCCAAAACTCCCAACGGTTCTTTTGCAGCGCAGTGCCAAAAGAATAAGCTGTCCTTTCACAGATGGAAAACTACTGTCGTAATTTGTGAAGCTTTAGCAAAAAGTTTGACACTTTCGTGAGCGAAAGTAATTTGTGAAAGCACTTTTCCAGAAATTTGAAAACATATTTCTGGGGTGTTTTACCAAAAATAAAGACATGGCAAGCATCCTCAGGGTCCGACTAGGTGAATACAAAAATAATTAGGTTGCTAGAGGTCCCAAATTTAAATGCCAACCATTTTCTGATCACCAACTGAAAACAAAATGGCCAATTTGCTAAAGTAACAGGCCCATTGTGAAAGTAAACATGCATTTGTGATACTGTCGAACTTTTAACTTTTCCCATTGACTTATAATGGGAAATTGTTTTTTGAATAACTTTTGAACCGTTTAATATTTTTTCATGAAATCTTCAAAAGGCACATTGGGAACCAGCCGCACGTTCCCTGAAGATTTCGGGCCAGTCGCACAAACCGTGCGACCTGTAGGTGCGACCATAGATTCAGAAAAAGCGTGCGCGCACAGATCATGCTTAATAACTCTGCAGCTGTATATCCGATCAGTATGAAACTTGGCAGGTCCCAAGGCCTATGTTTCTTGATCATGTATTCAAATTTCAGCCAAATCCATGAAACAGTTGTAAAGTTATTAAGTTTTGGGGTTTAACATAGAAATGGCTCCTCAACCCTAACTATGGTAGCACTACTGTGCTACCATAATACTACACATATACATATACATATATACATACCTATATATATGTAATATATGGAGATGGCCATATAATACTATCCTACACCATACAAAAATCCTAGTAATAGCACAGAACCCAAAGTGATAATATCATCGTTGACAAGTGATAATACTATTGTTCAGAGCTCATAATACTATCGTTCAAGCTCTCAATGATAGTATTATCACCAAAGCTGAAGAGTGCAGCCTCCAAACTCTTCAGTGTCATAAACCCTTTCCAGACATCCCGTGGCAACCTCTTACCATGCGTGGTGACATTTAGAAAACCACGTCTCCTGATTCGGCGTGGTTTCTCTGTGGGCGGGCAAAACCGTTGAAAAACATGGCGCCCGTCTCTCAAGCTTAGCGAGGAAAATCGTCCTTAGCTCCAGTACCACTGCTTTCCTACATAATCAAGCTGGCTAATCCTACCTACACTGAAGGAAAACATCAACAAGGTAGGGCTGTGTACCAAACAAAACTCGATCACGAGAGACATGGAGTGAGTGGTGGCTGATGGCCTGTGACACAAAGGGATGGGGGTGAGGCGGAGACAGTCATTGTCTGACTGCTCACTTCAAGAGAAGCCTGCCCTCACAGTACCACAGAAATAAAACTCTCCTCCATATATTACAAAAAATAAAAAATAGGTGAGTGTCTGTTACTCGGGAGAAATACCATCTCGAGGTTGTGGGGACAAAGGAACCTCTTGAGCCCGCTCTCGAGGGTTTCCTTGTCCCAGAACCTCTCGATAATATTACTCCGTGTAAAGACACTCACCTATCTATATTCTATTTATATATATATATATATATATATATATATATATTTTTCATTGCAAAAACTACATTAATGCATCAGTTAGGGTTTTATTATAGTGTAAAGCTGGGAAATTCCACATTAGGGATAACAACCCTTCCACCCACCACCTCCAAACACCAAAAGGCGTCGGGCGTGCCTTGGAGTCATCGACCTAACTCTCACCCTGTTCCATGTGTAAACAAGATGAGATGGTTCAGTATAGGAGAATGGGGTGAGAGCTAGGCCAATGACTCCAGGGCACACCAATGCCTGTTGGTGTGTGGAGGGTAGGGATGGAAGGGTTGTTAACTAGGTTGAATTTCCAGCTTTACTAATAAAAACCTAACTGTCTGTGTATCATTTTGCAATGAATTTCCCTTTTTTTGAGAAAGTGTAATGTAACTGGTATGTGGTTGTGGGAGCACAGGCCTGCACTCCCCTCAAACTACCCATTGTTGCACAATGATATGCATAAGTGGGAGCACTGGGTCTTCTGGGCCCTGCGCTCCCACTTGCAATAATGCTGACATACCACAGCTCTATTGTCATGAAAAGTAACCCTTGTAACACTAATTTGGCAATATCTCAGTAACCGTATCAACTATGGAATAAATTCCACTGCAGTTGTAATCATGACTTTGAAACCTCTATGGGGGCTACCCAAAGGTGGACTAAGTTGCAGAGAGCAAAAAATCTATATTGCAAATCGTTTTCAAGGTACGGGCACAGAAAGCCACCGTGGGCACCTCAATTAAATGGACACATGCAACTTGGGCATTTTTAGGATTTTTTTCACCTAATTTTCAACATGGCATTTTGGGACCCCATATCATGGACAGCGTCACTGTCATTTCATTAGTCTGTCTGAAAAGTTGAGATCGCATAGCGAATACGCCATTCTGTGACACAGGTGCAAAATCATGTTTTGGGTAGGATGTGTAAAATGATAGTTGTATACTGTTCATGAGGAGGTGTGGAAATGGGTACTGTTGAAAATCAGGAGGGAAAATATGAAAAATTGATGAAATTACGAGCACACGTAGAAACTGCACAATGCAATCTCATAACATGGCGTTACCAAATTTCCAACATGAGCTTTTGGAAATCCCTCATGAATACTGGCACTGTGATTTTGTTAAACCATCCTGAAAGCTGATTTCATACAGCGACGCACCATTCTGTGTCAGAGCTGTGAAAACACATTTAAGGAAGGATGTGAGAAATGACAGCTGTACTGTTCTTAAGGATGCATGCTAAAATTGCAATGTTGAAACTCTGGAGTGAAAATATTAAAAACTGGTGAAGTTACAAGCGTGTATAGAAACTGCACAATGCACGCTTGTAACATGGCTGTGTTTTGGATTTTTTGCACCATATTTTCAACATGGGCTTTTCTGGACTTCCCCTCATGAATACTGGGATTGTGATTT
The DNA here is from genome assembly GCA_016271365.2 of Neoceratodus forsteri. NCBI lineage: Eukaryota > Metazoa > Chordata > Ceratodontiformes > Ceratodontidae > Neoceratodus > Neoceratodus forsteri. The sequence goes on from CM028132.1 coordinate 557,056,799, forward strand.
CATTAACCAGTCACAAAAGATGATTTCCCATCCCAAAAAGTGATTCCTTGCATGACCGTGAAATCACCTTTCGGGACTGAGTAACAAGGCGATAGTGACATTGTTCATGAGGTGGCATCCAAAATGCCTATGTTGAAAATTTGGTGAGAAAATACCAAAAAATGACTGAGATATCCACATTTAAATTCTTTGTTTGTATTAGAGTCATACAGAGTAGGATCCTGGTTCATATCTCGTCATACGAATTAAGGGCCTGATTCCAAGACAGCGGGGAGAGCATAGCGCAAAGTATGCCAGCATGTGAAGTTACACCAAGACCCCTGCAACATGCAAGCTTCACCATATTCCAGAAAATCACCAGATATGACATAGAATGCTGAATTACGCATGTCTGAGATTACGTCCACAGATATGGCGGAACCAGCAATATGGTATAACACTTGTGCATGTGTAACCGATGACCATATAAAAGTGTGCAAGTTGCAGACATGGCATAGGAGCTATGCCACTGGGAAAGATGGCAGATAGCAGCACAGAGGCGGCAAACAGGACAAAATGCAGGAAGTGCAATTTCACCCACAAGGAGACAGGCGTACTGCTCAAAGAACTGGAGGCCCAGGCAGACCTCCTAATGGGCAAGGGAGGGCAGGGGCGGCATAGCAAGTGTACAGAGGCATGGGAGGAGGTGGCTAAGAAGGTGAATGCAGTGGCCAATGTGAAGCACACTGTGCATGACCTACAAAAGCGGGTCAATGACCTTAAGTGCCACGCCAAGGCCAAGGAGGCCCAGAACAGGCGGCAGGTGGTGGCCACAGGATGTGGGCCACAGGAGGTGAGACCCCCTCAGTGGACATGAGGAGAGGGTACTGGCATTCCTGAGCCAGCATAGCATCCATGGGGACATGGACCTAGATACGTCATGGATGGATGCAGGGACAGGTAAGTAGATGGCCGGCACTGCCCGTAGTGCATGGGACAGTGATACAGGGGTGGGAATGCAGGCATGCATGGTAGGCATTACATGGTGTGGGAGCACTGATGCACTGTTGGTCCCCCACAGGTGCAGCAGCAGTGGACACAGGGGTAGGTAAGCCAACAGCCAGTGCTGTCCCCAGTGCATGGGACAGTAATCCAGGGGTGGGAATGGAAGCATGCATAGTAGGCATGACATGGTGTGGTAGCACTGATGCACTGTTGATCCCCCACAGGTGCAGCAGCAGTGGACACAGGGGCAGGTAAGCCGATGGCCAGTGCTGTTCCAAGTGTGTGGGACAGTGATGCAGGGGTGGGAATGGAGGGCATGCATGGTAGGCATGACATGGTGTGGTAGCACTGATGTACTGTCACTCCCCCACAGGTGTGGCCCCAGTGGATACAGGGGCAGGTAAGCCAATAGCCAGCGCTGTTCCCAGTGCATGGGACAGCAATGTAGGGGTGGGAATGGTGGCATGCATGGTAGGCATAACATGGTGTGGTAGCACTGATGCACTGTCATTTCCCCACAGGCACAGCAGCAGTGGATATAGGGGCAGTGAATGGTGATGACACAGACACAGAGCTGGAACCAATGCAGCCAACCGCCCAACAGGCCACTGTGATGCACACCCCTGGTGGTGCCGATGTGGCACAGCTGGATACAGCCCTGACACCAGTGGTGGGGGAGAGCGTGAGGCAATGGAGGAGCAACAGCAGGAGGAGGAGGAGAAGAAGGAGGGACTGAACCTGAATGATCTGTTCAGCTGTGGCAGTATTGCAGATGATATAGAGCAGGATCTAAGCCCTGTGTCATATTGCAGGCTGGAGGAAGCCCTGGATGGGACCATGCCATCCCCGCAGGATGACCACACAGATGCACCCATGGACTATGCAGGGTTCTGCCAAACACTTGTGACCTCACGCACAGAACAGGTGAGATGCTGGGCTGTATCCAGCTAAGCATGGACACACACCACGCTTGATGGAGGTACATGGGTACCCTGATAGGAGTACTGGAGTCAGGGTCACACACCACAAAGGCAGCCATAGATCACCTCATGGACACCATGGTCACCTCCTCAGCCTGTGTGCAGGTGACGACAAGAACCATCACCCTTCTGGTCATGACTCTGGAGGGGTCAGTGGCCCAGCAGACCAGGCAGGTGGACACACTGTCCATGGTGCTACAGGGAGCACACACAGGTCAGCCACTGTGAGGCACAGCATGGAAGGATGCCACCACACAGGCACCACACGTGGTGCAACCACCACCAATGCCACCACCGCCACCACCACCACCACCAGCAACCCTGGAGCAGCAGCACCCACCACCATCAGTGCCTGTGCAAGTGACCCCACCACTGCCATCACCTGCACCACCATCAACACCAGCACCACAGGCACCACAGCCCCCAACAGCACTGACAGGTCATGACATATTGTCCCTTTGTGTTTGCAGGTCACAGCCACATGGTGCAGGACAGTACTACAGGCCACAGGACAGGTGTGCATGCATCACAGGCCATGGCACACAGGGACCTATCACAGCTGAGCGGACATGAGCCCAATTCATGGCCGCCAAAATAGCACAGATGGTAAACCTGGTGCAGCAGTGGCGCACCACACTACTGCCTCTGTCCTGCAGGAACCACACCCCGCCCGAACAGGAGAGGCATGGTGGGCCATCGGGGCATGACTCAGTGAGCTGAGTGGGGTGGACTGCACAACCAGGAAGATCCAGCACAGGTGGCAGGACCTTTCGTGCCATGACCCTGTCATCCTGTGCACGTGTGGGCTTGCCTGTTGCAGTGCAGCCCTGTACCAAGCACGTCCCCACATGGCACAACATTCGTGTGTGCCAGCCATTCATCACACTGCATGGGGCACACGAGGTCATCGGTCCTAACTCTCACCCCATCACATGTGTAAAGGAGCAGAGGTATAGGGAGAATGGGGTGAGAGTTAGGACCGACAGCCTCAACACTGCACCCCAATGCTGGTTGAGGGGTGGGCTGGGGTCCAAGGGGGCTTTCAACCCTAACACCAAATTTCCTCAGTTTTGTCGCTGTGGAACAACCCTAACTGATGTATTAAAAGGAGTTTTTGCCTCTAATTTCCCTTCTTTTGAGAATGAGGACAATAAATAGTGATGGAATGGTGGGACGAGGCCCCACCATACGATGTCTTGTTATAGTAACAGGAACTGCAATGCAAACACAAGCGCAACGGTTATCACATGGTAAAGCAACCGTAAATGGTAAAGCAAACATTAATAGAAACGCAAGCATAAAGTGATGCCAAAGCGTAACAGTGATGCAAACAGACATGCAAGTGCGCATAAAATGCAACCAGTAACACACACAGTGACGGCACCAGTATTGTAAATGCAAATCTTAAGTGTTACAGCAACAAGAAAGCCAAAGGAACAGAAATGAAAATATGAATGGAAGTGCACACATAAATGTGAACTGTAACACTCATGGGCACGTAGCATGATTGTAAATGCAAATGGTAAAGTTAACATGAACAATAATGCTAAAGGAAACAGAAACATAAACACGAATGCAAACGCATATGTAGATGCAAACCATAACGCGACGATCACATTATCGCAATTGTAAATGCAAATGGTAATGGTAACAACAACAATAACGCCAAAGGAAACAGAAACACAAAAGGAAGCACAAGCACATATGGAAACACAAACCATAATGCGCATGGGCACAGTAACGCAATAGGAAACGCAAATGGTAACAGTAACAGCAACGAAGACACAAACAAAGACAAATGCAAACACAAATGAAAGGGCTGTCATAAGCAAAATGGCAATGCACACGGTGATGCAAACCAAAATGCAAACACAAACCGTAGTGGAAACACAAATGGTAACAGTAACGCAAACGCAAGCGCAAACGAGAACGCAAAAGAGTAATGCACATGGTGGAGTGCACGGGAACTGTAACGCAAATGGGTAAGCAAACGCCAGTGGAAACAGTAACTGTAACATTAACAGAAGTGCATACCCTGTTTTCCCCAACAGCTGCATACAGAAACACAGTGTGTACAAAGAATGTATGCATAATAATGGGCCTTGGAGCGAAAATGAGGTGTTGGAATACTAAATTGCTTACATCTCAGTAACCGTATGACGTAAAAAAATATTCACATGATTCATGATTTTCCTGGCTACATTTTCACTGAATGGGCTCGCATTGTTGCTATGAAAATTCGTATCTCGCACCATTTTAGAGATCGAGGCCGAAACACAGCGTCGCCACATTGTTAGTCTATGGGGAAAATGCCAACTTTGGAGTATCATAACTTGGCATCCGTGCAATATTTTGTCACCAAACCATGAAAGAGCACATCTATGAGATGTTGGCTGCTTTCCCTCAAATTCAGCCAAAAGACCAAACTGTTCTTTCGGCGGCAGGGTGGCAAAGAATTCCTGTCATTTTGCCATAGTCTGGAAAAGTACTTTCGCAATTTGTGACACTTTTCGCAAAAATTTGCAAAAGTGTCGCAAGTGCGACACTACTTTGCAACACTACTGTTTCAGAAATTTGAAAAACATATTTCTGGGGTGTTTAACCCCAAAATAAAGACATGGCTAGCATCCTCAGGGTCCGACTAGGTGAACACAGAAAGAACTGTGTCCCTAGAGGGTCCCAATTTTAAATGCCAAGCATTTTTCTGATCAATAACTGAAAACAAAATGGCAGATTTGCGACACTACTAGGGCCATTTGCCACACTAAAAAGTGCATTTGCGACACTTTTAAACTTTTGTTAACTTTTCCCATTGACTTATAATGGGAACTTATTTTTGAATAACTTTTGAACCGTTCAATATCTTTTCACAAAATCTTCAAAAGGCACATCGGGGACCCGCCACACGTTCCTGAAGTTTCTGGACCAGTCGCACAAACCGTGCCACCTGTAGGCGAGCAAAGATTCACAAAAAATGTAATTAAGATTCAGTTGTTGCTTAATAACTCCGCAACAGTATATCCGACCAGTAAGTACAAAGTTGGCAGATCCCAAGATCTACCATGCCCAACCATGCCTGCCAAATTTTAGACAAATCCGTTGAATAGTGGCAAAGTTATTAAGGTGCAAAATGTCACCTTTAACCTTAAAAGTGCTACTCAACCCTAACTATGGTAGCACTACCGTGCTACCATTTTATATCTATATCTATATCTATCTATCTATATATCTATCTATATATATATATATATATATATATATATATTATAGCTACTGCAGTAGTGCAGCTATGATTAAAGGTTGCCTGGCCACTTCTATATTTAAACCCCAAATTTTGCACTTTAATAACTTTGCAACCATATGACGGATTTGCCTGAAATATTGCATGCATGGTGTGGCACAATAGATCTCTGGATCTGCAAGTTGCATTACAGTCAGATGAGCAGTTGCGTGAGCTCTAGAGTGACAAAAACATGCAAAACTGTGTTTTGCGCATTTTCTTTAACCGGGCTACAGCCCAAATGATTTGTCCACCTGGTCTGAAATCTTCAGGGAAGATGCAGTCTGGATCACTGATGTACCTTTTGAAGATTTGGTGAACAAAATATTAATCCGTTCAAATTTTATTCAAATTTTAATTTTCCCATTATAGTCAAAGGGAAAAAAATATATGTGCCTTTTGAAAGCTGCCACCACTGCATTTTACTGTCACAAATAGCCTCTGTAGTGTCCTGTGGCAGTCATCTTGTTTTCAGTTAGTGATGAACAAAAATGGCTGTAGTTTAAATTTGGGTACCCCTAGGTAAACACTGACAGCTGAGTTTACCTAATCGGGGCCTGAAGAACACACCACAACCATTATTTTGGGAGAAAAAACAGAAACATGGAATTCAATGGCAGATAAGGACCGCTTGGCCCACCTAGTTTGCCCATTTCCCCTACCCAATGGATAAGCTGCAGATTCTAGTTAACCAACAGCCTACTTCCTCCTACCCCCCACTAGAATTGCCTTATGTCTGTCCCATACATTCTTGAATTACCCCACTGTTTTTGACTCCAGAACCTCCTCAGAAAGGCCGTTCCATGCATCCACAACCCTCTCCATGAAAAAATACTTCTGAGCCATCCCCACTCTATCTTCAAATTGTGCCTCCTTGTTCTTGCACAACTTTTTTTCTGAAAGATGTTACCCTCTTGGATTTTGTAGAATCCCTTGAGGTACTTGAAAGTTTCTGTCTGTCCCCCCTCTCCCTCCTTTCCTCAAGGGTATATATATTAAGCTCCTTTAGTCTCTCTTCATATGTTTTCTGGTGCAGACTCTGCACAATTTTAGTTGCCCTCCTCTGGATAGCCTCCATTCTGTCTATGTCCTTGCAGAGATGGGGTCTCTGGAACTGCACACAGTACTCCAGATGGGGTCTCACCAACTGTCTGTACAGAGGGATAACAACTTCCTGTTTTCTACTGGTGATGACTCTCCCTATGTATCCCAGTATCCCCAGCCCTCCTTACTACCTTCTCATTGCTTGCCCACCTTTAGGTCATCTGATATGACTACCTCTCAGTTCCTTTTCCATTTTATCATTGTTAGTATCTCACCCCATTGTGTACTCTTCCTCTGGGTTTTGTTTCCCAGGTGCATTACTTTGCACTTCTTTGTGTTGAATCTAAGCTGCCATACATTTGACCATTTCTCCTGCCTTGCCAAGTCACTTCTCATCCTTTCCACCCCACCTTGTGTAGCAACCCTGTTGCAGATCTTTGTGTCATCTGCAAAGAGACATACTTTTCCTTCCAATCCCTCTGCAATGTTGCTTATAAAGACATTAAAGAGAACCGGTCCCAGTACTGAACCCTGCGGTACCCCATTAGTAACTCCCCTTTCTTCAGAGTGGACTCCATTTACTATTACCCTCTGCATCCTGTTGTCCAGCCAATTGTTTTACCCAGGCTACCACCTTGGGACCCACTCTAAAGCTGGCTAACTTGTATATTAATCTTTTGTGTGGGACTATGTCAAATGCCTTGCTAAAATCTAGGTAGGCCATGTCCACAGCTCCTCCCTAGTCTACTACTTTTGTCACCCAGTCAAAGAAATCCATTAGATTTATCTGACATGACCTTCCCACTGTGAATCCATGTTACCTTGGGTTCTGTGCCCTGCTGGCCACTAGGTACTTAACAATTCTTTCCTTCAGATCCAAAAATGCCTTTTCTTTTTTCGGGACCCCTGTAGTGTTCAAATTACAACAGAACAGATGCAACACTTTCGCAAATCACGAAAGTGTTGTGCCAGTTCTTTCGCAAATTTTTGTGAAAGTGTCACAATTTGCAACACTACTGCAGCCCAAAACATCAATTCTTTGCCACCTCACTGCACCTAAACGGTTGGGTCTTTTGGGCTGAAATTTTCAGGGTGGCAAGCCCTGGGAACACAGATGTGCCTTGTGGAGGTTTGGTGCAAAAATCTACAATGACCCCACAGTTACAGTGTTCTGAAGTTGAGACATTTCCCACAGGATAACACTGCAGTACCAATGGTGCCTTCGCACCCGTATCTTGAAAATGATTTGAGAAAGGGATTTTTGCTCCGGGCCACTTATTTTTATTCTCCTGTACTGTAGCATGTCAGTTTGTCTACACATGGAATGGGGTGAGAGTCGGGCCTGATGACCCCATGACAAACCCGATGTCTGTTGGTGTGTGGAGGGTGGGAGGGTGATAGGGTGGGAACCTAACATCGAATTACAAACTTTGTCACTGTGCTATCAACCCTAACTGATGCATTAATGATGTTTTTGCAATTAATATATGTGTGTATGTGTGTGTATATATATATATATATATATATATATATATATATTATTATAGTGGCAAGGTAGTGCCACTATAGCTAAGGTAGAGTGGCCACTTCGATGTTAAGCCCAACAGTTTTCACTTTAATAACTTTGCAACCGTTAGACAGATTTACCTTAAATTTTACATGCACTGTCTGCTACTATAGGACTCTGGATCTGACAAGTTTCGATCTGGTCGGATGTGTGGTCGTGGAGCTGCAGAGTGCCAAACAAAGTGCAAAACAAAATTTTGGGGCCATTTTTGGTAAATTCTTTGCTTATCTCTACAGCCCAGACGGTTTGTCCATCTGGTCCACAATGTTCAGGGTACATGGGGACTGTGTCAGGGAAGTTCCTTTTGAAGGTTTGGTAAAAAAAATATTAATCCATTCAAAAGTTACTAAAGTTTAAAGCTTCCCATTATAGCCTATGGGAAAAAAATATATGTCAACCTCAAAAGTAATTTTTACTTTCATGAAACTTTCGCAAAAATCCCATTGGTTAACATGGGGGACTTCTGCAGCACTTTTGTGAAAGTCCCACAGACTTTTGAGAAAGTTGCGGAATAAGCAACCCCAAACAACCAGTTTCTTTGCCACTTCACAGCAAAAAAGAAATGGTTAAGGCTTCTGGGCTGTAATTTGCAGGGTGGCAAGCCCTTGCACCACAGATGTGCCTTTTGCTGGTTTGGTGAAGAAATTTACACCCCTTCCATAGTTATGGCACTCCAAAGTTAAGAAATTTCCCATAGGATAACATTATAGTGACTGCAGCACCTGCTGGTGCCCAAATCTCGAAAACAGTTCAAGATACAGATTTTTCACTCTGGGCAGCTTAGTCCACCTTTAGGTGAAATAAGCATGTGTGGAAGTTTCCAAGTCATGGTTACAACTGCAGTGGAATTTTTCTCATAGTTGCTAAGGTTACTGAAATATTGCAAAATTAGTGTTACATGGGTTCCTTTCCATATCTCTAGGCCTGTGGTATGTGTCCATACTTATGTGTAAGTGAGAGCGCAGGGCACAGATGGCCTGTGCTCCCACATATGCATACCATTATGCAAAAACTGGGAGTGGGGAGCATGCCACTATGCAGTGTTGGGAAGTGCTCCCACAGGGAGATGAGGGTTCACTACATTTGTCTCTACACTTATGAATATATAGTAGCCCAGGGCCCTTTGGGCCCTGCACTGCAACAAATGGATAACATTATGTATTTATGGCAGTGTGAAAGGGGGCCCTGCGCTCCCACAACCACATACCAGTTGCATTACACTTTCTCAAAAAGAAGGGAAATTAATTGCAAAAAACTCCGTTAATGCATCAGTTAGGGTTGATAGTACAGTGACAAAAGTGTGGAAATTCAATGTTAGGGTTCCCACCCCTACCACCCAATGCCCCACCTCCACACAACAAGAGGCACTGGGGTGTGCCATGAGGTGGTCATTATTTCTTGTTATCTTTCTTGTTTTGTGTATTCTGTACATCTGTTTTACTGAAAATTGTACTTGGACCTGTACCTGCTGTTTTCACCTATTGTTGTACTATACAAACTGTTTGTTGTTATAATACTCCTTGTACCCTCCAGGGTCATGCCTGAAAATAGACATTGCTATGCCTAGTGCACCTATCCAGTTACCAAAAGCAGATAAATAAAATAAATAACTCTCAACCCATTCTCTTATAGTGTACCATGTCAGCTTATTTACACATGGAATGGGGTGAGAGTTAAACCTAATGATCCTAGGCCCACACACTCCCAATTATGCATACTATTTATGCTAAACTGGGAGCACTGGGCTCTCCTACACTATGTCTCTACATTCATGAGTGGGAGCACAGGGCCCAGAGGGCCCATGCTCCCTTCCATGGATACTATTTCACAAACCTGACAACATAGTTATGGGTGGGTGGGAGTGCAGGGCCCAGAGGGCCTGTGCTTGCATCTATGGATACCATTTTACAAACCTGAGGACATAGCTATGGGTGGTTAGGAGTGCAGGGCCCCGAGGACCCATGTTCCCATCTATGGATACCATTTTGCAAACCCAAGGACATAGTTATGGATGGGTGGGAGTTTAAGGCCTAGAGTGCCTGTGCTCCCATATATGGATACCATTTTGCAAACCTGAGGACATAGACATAGGTGGGTTGGAGTGCAGGGCCCAGAGGGCCCATGCCCCCATGTACGGATACCATTTTGCAAACCTGAGGAGATACTTATGGGTGGGTGGGAACACAGGGCTCAGATGGCCCAGGCTCCCACCTATGGATTCCATTTTGCTAACTTGAGGACACAGTTATGGATGCATGGAAGTGCAGGGTCCAGAGGGCCCACACTCCCACCTATGGATTCCATATGAATAACATTTCACTTTCTCAGAAAGAAGGGAAATTCATTGTAAAGCACTCTGTTAATGCATCAGTTAGGGTTAATTCCATACCCACAAAAGAGTGGAAATTTTACATTAAGGTTACCAACCCTACCACCCCATGCCCCACCCCACCTCCACCCACCAACAGGCATTAGGGTGTGCATTAGAAGTTATTGGACTAACTCTCCCCATTCTCCTATACTGTACTACCTCAGCTTGTTTGCACATGAAATGGGGTGAGAGTTAGGTCTGATGATTCTAACACACACCCCAATGCCTGTTGTGTGTGTGAAGGGTGGGGTGGGCATGGGTAACCTCAACATCAAATTTTCACACTTTTGTTGGTGTGGAATCAACTCTTACTGATGCATTAACAGAGTTTTTTGCAATGAATATATATATATATATATATATATATATATATATATATATATATACACACACACACATATATATGTAAGTAGATAGACAGATAGATAGATAGATAGATAGATAGATAGATAGATAGATAGATAGATAGATAGATAGATAATGTATGGATGGGATATGCCATGGCCTGACTGGACTTAACAGTGGTATTTTCCCTGAGTGCAGTTTGACCTTAATGCATCATAAGTGGCGAAGCCCTGAGCAATGCCAAAAGATCAAACTGCATGAGAGGAAATATCACTGATATTTCCAATCTGGCCATGACATATTATTTTATGCAACAGCTTTGTATTTTTGCAAGGCCTTTTCCATATTTAAGCAGGACTTTTGGTGTGTTTTTACTTGGTTTTCGGATGGCTATTGATTGCTTCCTGGTTTGACGCTGCTTGCATCAGTGCATGCATGCATCACTGCACTGCCTCAGAGCAGTCAGTTGTAGCACAGGTGGATTCATGCTGGAGAAGAGAGCAGTGCAGCCTGTTCAGAAGGCAGAGAAGAGGGAGTTGTTGCAGGTATGGATAGGAGGAAAATGCTGGTGCTAGCAACGTGGCTTTGAGGCAGCTCAATTACTTGAAAGGCATCAGTGAGCAGGCATGTGAATTCTTATGATGCTGTGTGGGCAGTGGGGAATGTATTCTTTTAATACATATTTTGGATGGGAATACATTTTTTTACTTTATCTTTTATTGAAATTGAGTATGTAAGAAAGCACACATCTTATACAATAGAAGACTATCCTCCATGTAAGGTATAAAATATCACTTAACAAAACACAGTATTTAGGATAAACATATTGGAGAAGCCTTATATACATGTATTGATAATAAAACACAACCCTAGACAGGATTTAGGTGGACAGCAGAAGGGTTACAATCAATAGGGTATTATAGGATCAGAAATAGCAACCATGTACAAAATACATGTTAGGGCAGACTATGGCAAGGCATTCAGTAAATTGCAAAATGTGATAAATGTGGTAATGTGAACAATGTTCAGTAATGGAGAGGGGAAGATAAGAGAAAAGTGTGCAAGGAAAGAAAGAAGAGAAAAAAAGCAAGGAAGAAGGAAAGGAGAGAGGGAGAAAACATGGAAGAAGGGAAAAAACAGGAGAAATCTGTGCACAAAAGTTTTGAGAAAACCTAATCTGAGAGCAAAATAAGAAGAAGGGCTAAATATCCTTAACAATTAGGGTCTAGAAGAACTAGGTTTGTGTACTTGAAGTAATCCTGCCAACATCTGTCATATACAGTGAGTTGGTTATGAGTAACATAAGATAATCGGTCTAGAAAGGCATACTGAGAGAGGCTTGAAGAACATCTGAAAGAGAAGGCACCAGAACTGATTTCCATTTCATAAGAATCAGACATTTGACCAGAAGAGAAGTATGTTTAGCCATCTGAAATGGGCATGTGAGAGGAGAAAGCTATTGGGAATAAGGATGCCTAGAAGAAATAGCTGGGTCAAAAGGTAGTTTTGTCCTGTTACTCTGGAGGCAAGTAAACAGACTTTATGCCAGAGCTTATTAATGGAGCGCAAGACCACAAGATATGAAGTAGATCTCATTGGACAAATTGCAGCGCCAGCAATTATTATTATTTAATAGGCCTATTCATTGAAGCACAGAGGGGTTCTATACCAAAGATGTAGGATTTTAGTTTGCATTAAAGAACTCTGGGATATTTAAAGGTGTTATGTGCAATACGCCAACAATTACTTGATTGTGCATCTGAAATATTGTAGTTAAGAAAAGTACTCCATTTATTTTTGGCCTGTATAGACTGATCAGGTAGATTATCAATAATGTATTTGTAAATGGAGCTATTTAATTTTACTGATAAATTAGTACAGTGCGAGATGTATGGGTTTAGAAGAGTATGCCTATACACTAAACTAGAGAGAGAGTTATAAGCTGCCCGAATTTGTAAAAACTTCCAGAAGTCCTGTTTAGGAAGTTTCCATGTGACCTGCAAGTCTGAGAATGATCTAAGAGTGAGTGAATTCTGGTCCACGATATCTCTGAGAAAGAAAATGCCTTTGTCTCTCCATGTATGACAGAAAATTGGGTAATCTTCTACAGTGAGCAGTGGATTGCCCCATAAGGGGGCATAAAACCAGGGTGTTGGATTGGATTTCAGGAATTTGTGGGTTAGTTTCCAATAAGGAACAGAGGATGATATAGTCAGATGAGATTTTAGTTTAGAGGAAATGGGATTAAAAATGAAGGAAGTGGGAACTCCTCCTGGGCATGATGCGGATTCCATTGTAACCCATAGTGGTGAGTGAGGGGAGAGTTTCTGAAAACATTTAATGGTTTGGGCCATTCGGAAAGCCCAGAGGTAGCCATTGAACCAGGGGAGTCTGAATCCCCCTTTTTTCCAATGTGATCAAAGTTTGTTGTGGTTAAATCTCAGTGGTTTCCCATCCCAGACAATGTTACCTATTAATTTATCAATTTTAGCGAAAAAGGAGGATGGTAAAACTAAAGGAATATTGGCAAAGAGGTAAAGAATCTTGGGAGAAATGGACATCTTAATGGCTGCAATTTCCCCCATGAAAGAGAGATTAAGAAGCTTCCATCTGTCCAGAATTGTTTTGATGTTATCAAATAAGGGGTTAAAGTTAATGTCCCATATCTTCCCTAAGTTAATAGTAATTTTGATTCCTAGATATGTTACACTCTGTGGTGACCAGCGGAATCCAAGAGGTGTGTTCATAAAGGCTTTACAGTGGTTGTTAAGGGACATAGTTTGTGATTTGCCATAATTCAAAGCAAGGCCAGAAATTTTAGTAAAATTATTAAGCAAATCAACCAACAGGGCCCAGCCTCATTCAGGTTTTTGAGTAAGATTAAGAGGTCATCCACGAGGAGAGAGAAACAAATCTTGAATTGCTCACAGGTATGCCCATAATGCCAGAAGATTGATGTAAACAAGTAGTCAGGGTTCCATGGCTAAAATAAACAGCCGACACTGTCTATGTATCTATAACAAACTGAACTTACAAACTCAAATGGCAGACTAGGTGGGCCATAGGCCCTTATCTGCCGACACTGTCTATGTATCTATGTATGGAAGGTGACAGGAACAGCCTTGTCTAGTTCCCCTTACTAGATGAAAGTAAGAGGAAAGGGTGGAGTTAGTAAGTACTTTAGCAGCAGGGAAGTTGTATAATAGCTTGATCCAGGAGCAAAAGGTATGAGAAAGACCAAAATAAGATAAAACTTAACAAAGGTAGTCCCAGTTTAAGGAATCAAAGGCCTTCTCGAAATCAATAGCTATGGCTACAGCTGGTGTCTTGAGGGATTTGGCTTTGTGAATTAAATTAAATAAGGAATGTAGGTGATCAGAACCAGATCTATGTTTAATAAAACCAGCTTGCGAACAATGAGTTAGCTTGGGAATCAAGGATTCAAGTTGAGAAGTTAGTAGTTTAGCAAATATCTTCCCATCCGTATTTAATAAAGAGATGGGCCTCTAATTTGTGGGGTGAGTAGGGTCTTTTTCTTTCTTAGGGATTAGGATTATGATTGCTTCGGTGCAAAATGGGGGAAGCTTGCCAGTATTGGAAGCTTCTTGATAAACATTAAAGGGAAACAATGGAAAAGACAAAGCTTTCCTCAGATGCTGCAGAAACTCTCAATTAGTGCTTTCAGACAGTAGCAACTTTATTTAATGATTTAGAACAGCTACCACAACTTTCACTTCCCGTTGCTGGAAGCAGCCATTTCGTGAGCAGCAGTGAGCTTCCTGAGCTCACTGTATGCTAATATGCCTGTTTCACCTCAGCTATTGGTTGGCAGGACATATTAGCATAAACTGAGCTCAGGAAGCTCTCTGCTACTCATGAAATGGTGGCTGCCAGCAATAGAAAGTGAAAGTTGAAGGCCACTGTTTAAATCACTAAAAAATCAGTTAGAGTAATTTGTTAAAAAATGTTACTGTCTGAAAGCACTAATCAGGCATTTTTGTAGTGCCTGGGTAAAACTGTACCTTTTCCACTGTTTCCCTTTAAGAAGAAGGGGACATAAGGTGTCGGAAAACATTTTATAGAAATCGACAGGGAATCCGTCACCCCCAGAGGATTTGCCGGATTTCAAGTAAGACAAAGCTTTCTGGATTTCCTAAAGCAAGAAGGGTTCATCTAAAGAATTTGTTTCAAGAGTAGAAAGAAGAGGAAGATGTAACGATTTAAGGAACTGTTGAATTTGTAAAGTAGATGGAGGATTTGTGTTAGAGTATAGTTTTTGATAAAAGGTTTTCATGATACGGTTTATAGAGGGGTTGTTGGAGAGAATCGTATCATGTTCATCTTTTAGGCTTAGGATGTGTCGTTCCATTGGTTGTGCTTTGAGCTGGTAGGAGAGGAGTTTCCCATTTTTATTGCCGTGTTCCCAAAACTTATATTTAAGTTTAAACAAGGACAGTTCGGTTTTACGAGAAATTAGTTCATTAATTTTAACTCTAAGTTGAAGAATTTCAAGATAAAGTTGAGAATTAGGACAGTGCTTATTAGAAAAAAAGCATAAATTCTCTTTAGCTTTAAGAGATTTTTCCAAGTCAGCCAGCTGTTGTTCCCTTACTCTTTTCCTATGTGCAGCATAACTGATAATTTTCCCTTGAATCGTATTTTTAAGAGCTTCCCATACAGAGGACATAGAAGATTCAGTTGGGGTATTGTGAAAGAGGAAGTCCTGAATTTGTGCTTTGATTGTGGGTAAGAAATTGGGATCCTTGAGAAGGAGAGGGTCCAACTGCTAATCAGAAGATTTTGGTGCTAATGGGCCCCACAAAAGTTGCAATTTGACAGGGGAATGGTCCGAGATTATGATGGGAGAGATGGACGAATCAATAGTTTTTTCCATTATAACAGGAGAAGCTAACCTGTAGTCAATTCTACTGTACGTCTTATGTAGAGAGGAGTAAAAAGTAAATTCTCGATCACGGGGGTAAAGGAGGCACCATACATCAGCTAATCCAATATCTTGCATTAGTAATGAGAGGGCTTTAATACTTCTAGGGTGGGCCTCTGTAGTGGAGCTACTTCTGTCAATGCTGGCTTCTAAAGTTAAGTTAAGATCCCCTCCAAGAATAACTGGTGTATTATCAGTGTTAAAGGATAGAATCTGTTGAACTAAATTATGAAAAAACTCTGGGGAATCGGAGTTGGGTGCATAGACATTAACAAGCAGAAGAGGATCAGAGTTGGTATTCAGTTTGACCATCACCCATCTGCCATCAGTATCAGAAACAGAGTTTACAAGGGACCATTTGAGACTCTTATGAATAAGAATAGCAACTCCTCTTTTTTTTGAGGTATAGGATGATTCGTAGATCTGACTGACCCAATCTTTTTTAAGCCTATGAACATCCTCTGCTAATAATTTTGTTTCTTGAAGGAAAGCAATTTGTGTTTTAAGTTTTTTGAGATGTGAAAGAATTTGCTTCCGCTTACAAGGAGAATTAAGTCCCTTCACATTCCATGTATATAAAAGTATGTCACTCATACTGTTAGTGTTAAAGAAAGGGAATAATCGCTGGAGTGTGAAGGGACAAATAGATGAGGCAGAGGATGATTAGAATACAATATAGAGAGCTTACGTATATGCAGAGAGTGGCAGAAACATTCAAGCCAAAAAAGTGAGATGTATGATACATGAGTAGCGCAGATATCTTATTAAAGTTAGAGCAGAGATGGGGAAGGAGAAAAGTCATTAACAACAACAACAATACTAGTAAGCTAAATAACAAAGAAAACGTTTTACGGGTGTGAGGAGATATGAGTCAGACAACTGGCTAAGAGACTCTCTCACCGCACTCTGGGCCGATGTAGGAAGGAGACTAGGAGGACTAGTTATAAATACTGGCCCAAACCTAAGTCTGATCCCAGATATATAATAAAGTAAGTATTCGTGATAAGCTAAACTGAAAGGAATAATACCTAGAAAGGCAGGGACTGTAATAACCTCAGCTTAATTCTAAGCTAACAGGACAAGGTATAAGGATAAAGCTAAACTGCAGAACTTATTCATAAACAGTAGTAGTAATAGTACAAGATATACCAACTCGAAATAACAGTAAATTAAAGAACCATATATGAGATGCCAGTACAGCCTAGACATAGAGCAAGGAATTCAGGGAACCAGGTGGAATGCAAGTAGATCATTATCACATTAGAGTGACTCTGAGTATACTTTGCAGTGTAACAGAGTAAGTACATAATAACTACAATATTGAGGGAGAAAGAAGAAAGGGGAGGTCAATTTAAGCCCTTACAGCCCAGAGCCAAATGCAAATCGGGATTATGTGGAGAGGTATAGGCTTCGGTGATAACTGTAGACAGAAGAGATAGTCATAGTAAAGATCAGCTCTGATTACTTGCAAATTGCCTAAATAGGTGTTATATGGGTTGACTAGGTCTAGAATACTAGGCCCAGTGAGCCCCAAAACAGGAGGGACCACACGGCAGTGGATTTCTATAATATCTGTAGGCTTCGAGTAAAATTAGGAGCATAAGGAAGATGTAGATTGACAATCCTTTGCAACAGTACACCAAACATAGCCCACCTCTTTGAGTGCTAATGATAGTTCCATATTGTAAACAGGAGGTAGCAAGAATAATGGAGCGCGGGGAAGGAGATAGATTAAATGCAGTTGGCAATAATACTTAAGAACCTGTCATCAGGAGAGGGAAGGGGTAAGTTGCCTTGTAATATATAACAATTCACATATGAAAAAAGAAAAGGCAATAATCAGGATGCATACCAATTGAAGATATGCAACTGAACAGCCAAAAGACTGTAAACCTGATGTACTGCTAAACTGGAGAGTAAAAGGCTAGATACAGAGAGCCTGTTTAGTGAGGTAATGTATAAGATCTAACACTAAAATAATGGGTTAGAAAAGCATTGCTGATATTCTAAAGTTCACTTGAAGACCTTTAAAGCTGCTCATTTAAACACTGCAACAAAAAGTAAATTGATCAGCGCGCGATATACAGCCTTTGCTTTCCGCACCACATAGGAACAAAAAGCAACCAGGTAGCATAGACTGTAAGTGGGAGGCTAGGCAGAAAAAGTGTACTGGCACTCCTTTAAGTATCCTGGAAGCAAACCTACCAAGATATAGCAACTGTGACCATATTACTGACCATATAAGCTCATGACACCTTAGATTTATTAGCAGGATTGTGACTATTGATGTTCTTGCTTTTAGTCTTTGCCCTCACGTTTCTTTTGGGTGGCTCTAAAGATTTGAGAGGAACTTGCAACAACTTCTGCCCATGAAGAACCAGCAGAAATACATTCCTGAGGCACAGGGCCCAAATTAGAGGGATGTTCGTCTGTTGCTTTCTCATTAAATGCAATTTTCTGGCTAAAAGTTTCAAGAGTGGTCGCATTCTGTTGGGTGGAGGTTTTTAGATCATTAATCTCAGCCATCAGTTTAGAAAACATTACTTCCACTCTATCAAGTGAGCTTTGCTGTACTTGGAAATCCGCCATAATGCTGAAGGATGAGGCCTAGTATGCTGTAGCACAGTGTAGAATAATTGAATAGAAGTAGATAATGGATCAAAAATGACTTACAAACTGTGTCAGCCAGTAAAATTACAGGATGGTCACAGGAATTGGTACCACAGAAAGGTCTGGTGAAGGCTGGATGAGGTTTGATTGCAGTCATTCCTGCAGAGATTCTGAACTATGCTGCTATTTTCTGCCTGGTCAAGCCATGCCCCCACATAAAATCTTTCTTAGAAGACATATCAGGAAGTCAGGAATACATTTTAAGTGGTAGAGAATGAACAGTGAACTATGGGAAGGTTAGTGTGAGTAAGGGTTTTCAAATGAGCAGAGCCAGGTCAGAGCCACCACGCAAGCCAGCAACATTTAAATTTACATAGAGAATAAAGATGAGGAATTGTGTGCTATGAAAATGTAAAGCACACCCAAGATGTGGGATGCTACATAGACCCCCAAGGCGAAGCCTAAGGGGTTTATTAAAGCATCCCACTCCGAGGGTGTGTATTACATTCTCATATGCAGACTTCCTCATCTTTTATTTTTTATAATTGCTGTTCAGTAATTTTTCTCAGACATGAGGTCAGTGTCCAGATCTGTGAAAATGTTTTTTGTCAGCCTGATTTTACTGACACACAGAGTGTATGCATCTTTTTTGCTTCCTCAGAATCATTTTCTTTTTTTCCTTTTTGTTGTGTCTATTTTTTTTCACATACAATTTGCTGGTTGTGATCGGAGCACTACAGTTGTCGGCCACAGCTCCATTTGAGGTCGCCCGTTGGCAACGTCTCAAAGCAGATGAACAGCAAGATCAACCAGATACATTTAAAAAACATAATAAAAATGAAGAGAGACTGGTCATGTTGTGGTGGATCCTCAGTAAGCAAGAGACAGAGCCACCATGTTTGCTATAGTATTAATTCCCCACGTCCCTAATCAGGTCAGATAAGACACTGATCCCTACTGAAACCCGGCCTTGTGGGTATATAGGGAAGCAATATAAGTTCCCTCAACTTTCCCTTGTTCTTGAGACACTTATTCTTTCTCAGCCCCACTTAAAAGGTCACCTGGAATCTATTACCCTTAACTTGACTATACAAAAATGGAATGGATTACAGATTTGTCATACCATGCCTCTGGGGACTGGATATGGGGGTGGGAGTAAGAATAGGAAATATTGTTTTGTTTGTTATCTTTTCATGGTCTGTTGATTACATGTCTGTATGTGTTGTGTGTTCTGAAAACTAAATAAAGCATTTTAAATTAAAAAAAAAGTATTAATCCCACCCACGCACAATGTAAGAGCCAATGAGGGAGCACTACTTTTGAATGATGGTGCGCATGAATGTTGTAAAAACCACCTGGCTATTACGATAAATAGCAACTGGGTCAGCCCATAGAGAAACATTGCTGACCAGTTATTATAACGAAATTTATCACTGAATTGTTACTCGGATACAATACCTTATATTGATGTTTCTTAAGCTGGTCAGAAGTTGTCAAAACAAAATAAATACTGAATGAAACTAATGTGCGTGATCAGTGCATTGAATACATAAAATGTTTTTAACATTGATATTTTTCCCAAACATTCATTTCTGATACATTATTATACTGAATATCTACATCTTTTTTATTAAAGTGCTATTGCTATAGTAATTGTGTTTTATCAAATGTTGCCACGCTGTCAGATGATCACAAAGTCTCTGTTATAAAATCCCATACTGTTCATACTGTATATTTTGATTTCTGTTTGACAACATTGATTCTGCATCAATCACAATTCAGCCAATGGATTAATCTATTTGAAATTTAGTGAACTACTGTAGTTACTGTGAATTTTCTAATTTTACAAAACAGTCTAACAGACTTTAAATGATACATTATCTGTTTTGTTGTCCTGTGTATCTAGAGTGTACAAACTGACACAAAACTATACTTTCGGATACAGATGTCTAAATGAGAATTTTCAATTTGTGAATCCCAAAATACACATATTGATATCAAACAACCTCCATGAAAATTCAGGAATAAAATAACGAAAACTAAGAGGACAAGGGTGACTGTGTTGGGATTAACATACAACCCAGTATCTGATTAATGTGTGGCATCATATGAACTGTATCAGAACAATGTATTATCCAGGTATAGGATGCAAACCACACTCTATCTGACTCAGATAATATGAATGTGCTGTGGTGATGCCACCTAATCCAATGTCGGCTGTTGATCAGAAGTGTTTTTGGGGGGCATTTAGATCGCACACTGTGTCAAAGGTAAGAATATACAGTATTAGAGCAGCAATGAACCACTGGCCTGTATGACCCCATCTCTGCAAATCAGTTTGTGTACTGAATTTGGGGAGATACCATTGAGCAGATCATCAATGCTGCTCCAGAATTCTCTAGGTTACTTTCACTGATCAATAAGTTGTAAGTGTGAAATTCAGATTTAGCATTCCTAGTTGGAAAGTAGTGTATGGTAAGGTTCTTAAGGGTAGGTGCAATCTCTTCTTGAGATTTGGCTTACAATGTTTTCAGTATATTTCATGGTCTCACATTGAGAAAATTATTCATTCGTAGTGGCTGAAACTGAATCAGAGCCTTGGGGGGAGGGTCCTCTCCAGCAGGAGAAAAAGGATTTAAGATAGAAGTTGAGGTCTGTCTGAGAGAACGTTGGTCCAGAGTAGATCTGTGAGCAAAGGATCTACAGAGAAATGTTCACTCTATTTCTCATGTATAGTGACTTGGTCTGACATCTTGTGATGCTCTCCCTCTCCAAGTGAGGACCAGTGACTGTGAGAAGTCACAATTCCTGCCAGAAAGTTGGAATTTACTTCAGAGTGTAACTGTGGGCCAGTATTGCCCTAAAATATCTGGATATTGTCTGCTGGCACCAGACAGAAGAGTGACAATTTAAAAGTCTAAATCTGTGAGGAAAGTGTACGGAAACAGACTGTAGGAAGTCAGAGTTTATTTAACAATCATTGACAGGATTCATTTGTGCCGCATAGCCACTAACACTGGAACTGTGAAATCTTGTCAAGTTTAAGTGAGATGGGAAGAATGGGCTAGGAGATGCCCAGGGAGTCCCCACCTGTGCTGCCTGGAGTGGTGGACTCTAAGAGCTTCTAGTTGCCTCCATCAGGCTAGCTTTTTTGCCATAAAAGTACCCTGCCAGGTTGAAGCCAACCTAGAGTAAAGACTGTTCACCTTTGGTGAAAAGGAGAAATGAATAGAGACTGTGTTGGTTAAAGTGTGAGAAATGGGGTGACAAGAGGTTTTCACGTAAGTTTCTGTGAGCTCATGTAGGAGGAATAAATGATCCTGTTTAATAAGTCCCCATCTGGACATTTGCTTTTACTGTATATTCAAGTTCTTCTAATCCCTTACTTTACAGCTCTGCTTGCCCTGCCATGTGCCAGTGGTGCCTCAGAGGTCACTTTAGGCTTTGGAGGTCAAGTAAGGACAATGGGTATTTTTGGTGTGAGTCCCCTCCCTGAAAATGTTGAGCCTTCATTCATACACCTAGACCAGGGAGGTGGGCTTACATAAGCAATGTTAGTCTTACCACTTTTTTCTTCTGAAAAAGTCAAATGTGAGTGCTGCATGAATGCAACAGAGGTGGGGTGGCTGTACTATGACGTGAGTGGAAAGGTAGGTGAACAATTGGTGGTTTGCATCTTGTAGCCGGGGAAATTTTACAGAGCTTGAGGGCCCCAATAAGAAGCGGGGGGAGGTCCCAATAGGAAGCTTGAGGAGGCGATGGGCAGAGTGACTCATGCTTTGGGAGTGCATGGGATGCTAATGGTCTTGAAAGTAGTCAACTCTTTGTTTGCTGAAGGATGAACTCTGGAAGGAGGGTTTTCCCTCACCCAGGT
This sequence comes from Neoceratodus forsteri, assembly GCA_016271365.2. NCBI lineage: Eukaryota > Metazoa > Chordata > Ceratodontiformes > Ceratodontidae > Neoceratodus > Neoceratodus forsteri. The sequence goes on from CM028132.1 coordinate 557,078,796, forward strand.
GGCATACAGTGCAGAATATCTGAAAGAAATCAATGTGATGGTCTCTGGCATCATGGAAAAATCTACCAGTGAGGCTTTAAATAAGGTTGCAGGCACACTTGAAAAGAAATAGCAAAAAGTAGTCAGTACAATGACAACTTGGCAAAGCAGCCAAAGCTATTCTAGTTCTTGCCATCGCTTTCATAGCATTTAGCAGCTGTGAGGATGTCAAACAAAAGACAACCATAAGATATGAGAAATAAGACATGATTGGAGTGGTGCAGTGCAGTGGCTGTGGAGCAGCAGTCTTCCAGGAGATGTTATGGAGGATGCGGTGTTGTCCCATCTGCAGGCACCTCTCTGGGCTGAGGGAGGTGGTTGCTCATCTCCAGGCTGAGTTGGCCAGGATTTGTGGGACCTCCTCTTCCATCCAGGGACCACCAGTGCCACTGCCGTTGCCTCAGAGGTTGCCAAGAAGAGGTGGTTGGACCACAGTGGGCTCAGAGGAGGTGAGGGTGGTGGAACAGAGGCACATCCTCCAGTTGTACCTCTCCACACCCTATGCCATTCTGGCAAAGGGTTCCTCTATGGAGGCACCTACAGTGGAGACCAAGGAGGATGCTGGGAACCTCCTCAAAGGAGACCCACAGGAGGGTGGTAGGGACCCTGCAGGGAAGGAAACAACTCCTGGTGGGGGACTCCATTGTTAGGAAGGTAGAACTGGGGGAGGAAGGGGAGAGGGAGGAAAGGTGCCAGCCTGGGGCCATGGCTTGGAGGGACAGGGATCGAATCCTCAGGATTGCCGGAGCAGCTTCACAGGGGAGGGAGCTGGATGTCATTGTCCACCTAGGGACAAATGACCTGGCTAAGAAAGGGATTAGAGAAGTGCAGGAACAGTTTGTGGAATTGGGGAGGCTTTGAGTCAAGTAGCACATGCGGTAACCTTCTCGGAGGTGCTACCCATCTGTAGCATGGGAGAGGCTGGGAGTGTTCCGCACCATGGGATTCAATCAGTGGTTTGAAAACTGGTGTGGAACTCAGACGTGGCTTCATTGGGGACTGGGGATCCACCTGGAGGATGTGCTTATACTGGCATGATGGGCTGCATCTGTCCAGGAGGGGAACCAGGATCCTAGGTGATAGGTTTAAATGCTTCATTGGCAAGCTTTTAAACTAGCCAAGGGGGGAGGCACTGGAAAGGAGCAGGAAAATCCTAGCCCCCCCAAATAATCACGGTAGTAAATGCGGCAAACACCAACATAGAGGTGTCGATAGGGAGAAGGGCAGGGGTAAATGGAGAAAGTGACAAAGGCAAGAAGGACAGGGATGGGGCAAAAGGGAGTAAGGCCATCAGGAAATGGAGGGTAATGAGTACCAATGCCCGTAGTCTGGGCAACAAGCTCCCTGAGCTGATGGCCTTAATGGAAGAGGGATGCCTGGATATCGTAGCAGTCACAGAAACATGGTACACAGAGAACCATGACTGGGATGTTAACATACCAGGGTACATAACCTACAGGAGAGACAGGCAGGGGAGAAGAGGGGGAGGAGTAGCTCTATGTAAAGGAAGGGATAAAAGCAACTGAACAAAAGAGTAAACAGAGAGGAGAGGAGGCACTGTGGGTCACCTTGGAGACTGGAAAGGGCACCATTATCTGCACAGGGGTTGTGTACAGACCCCCATGTCAAGGGGAAGGAATGGACAAGGATATGATAGAAGGCATTCTTAGAATGGCAGAGAAAGGGGAGATACTGTTGATGGGAGACCTGAATATGCCAGATGTTAACTGGAGCACATTTGCTGCAGCCACATCCAAGAGCAGGGCCATTCTTGATGTCTTACAGGTGGCAGGCATTAGACAGCTAGTTTCAGAACCCACTTGTGAGGGAGCAATCTTAGACCTCGTACTCTCAAACGGGGGCAGTGAGAGGATCTCAGATCTAGAAGTGGGTTGCCATCTGGGGACAAGTGACCATCAAACAGTGTGGTTCACGTTAAACTCAGCTACAGAGTAAAGCCATACAAAAGTGAGGGTACTGGACTTTAGGAGGGCTGACTTTGGCAAGATGGGAGAGTGCCTCAGAAAAGCACTAGCAAACAGGCTAGAAGGAGGTGTGGAGCAACAATGGGGAATTATCAAAACTGCCATCACAGAGGCAACAAGCCTTTGTGGAAACAAATAAACAAATCAAATGAAAGAAAAGCCACTATGGTTCTCAAAAGAGGTGGCTGTGAAAGTCAGGAAGAAAAAGATAGCATTCCGGAAGTATAAGGAAACACAGAAGGGGACAGAGAGCTGTACCAGTTAAGGCAGAAGGAAGCAGGAGGGAAGTCAGAATAGAAAGGCCCAAACTGAGGAAAAGATAGCCAGCTCAGTTAAGAAGGGGATAAAACCTTTATAGGTACATCAGCGAGCGAGAAAGACAAAGGAAGGGATAGTGAGGCTGAATAGAATGAACGTGGGTGGGCAGAGGGGACAGTGAAAGCAGGAATACTGAACGAATATTTCTGCTCAGTATTCACAAAAGAGGAGGGGAAGTGCCTAATCCAATTAACAGAAGCACTTTGATAGGGGTCGATCCCAGTCCTTTCACAGAAGAAAGGGTTCTGCAAGAACTCCTAAAACTGAAGGTGGACAAAGCAATGGGTCCTGATGGAATTCACCCCAGAATTCTAAAAGAATTAAGGAGGAACTAGTGAAACCACTGGCTACTCTTTTAATAAATCATGGGAGGATGATGTGGTACCCGAGGACTGGAGGAAGGCGGATGTGATTCCCTTCACAAAGTGGGACCAAGACAGAGGCAGGAAACTACAGACCTGTCAGTTTGACCTCTGTGGTAGGAAAGTGATGGAGTCACTTGAAGGAAAGAATAGTTGAGTACCTAGAGGCCAGAGGAGCACAGGACCCAAGGCAGCATGGGTTCACAGCGGGAAGGTCATGTCAGACGAATCTAATAGATTTCTTTGACTGGGTGACCAAAGTAGTAGACCAGGGAGGGGCTGTGGACATGGCCTGCCTAGACTTTAGCAAGGCATTTGACACAGTCCCACACAAAAGATTAATAGTAAAATTAACCAGCCTGGGAGTGGGACCCAGGTGGTAGCCTGGTAAAACATTGGCTGGACAACAGGACACAGAAGGTAATTGTAAATGGAGTCCATCTGAAGAAAGGGGGTTACTAGTGGGGTACCGTAGGTTCAGTATTGGGTCCAGTCCTTTTAAATGTCTTCACTGGTGACATTGCAGAGGGACTGATGGAAAAGTATGCCTTTTGCAGATGACACAAAGATCTGCAACAGGGTTGATACACAAGGAGGCATAGAAAGGATGAAAAGGGACTTGGCAAGGTTGGAGGAATGGTCAAAGGTATGGCAGCTAGGATTCAATGCAAAGAAGTGCAAAGTAATGCACCTGGGAAACAAGAACCCAGGGGAAGAATACACAATGGGTGGGGAGGTAGTAACAACAACAAAAAAGGAAAGGGACCTGGGGGTAATCATATCAGATGGCCTTAAGGTTAGCAAGCAATGTGAGAAGGCAGTAGGGAGGGCTGGGGGTATACTGGGATGTATAGGAGAGGCATCATCAGCAGAAAACAGGCAGTTGTTATCCCTCTGTACAGACAGTTGGTGAGACCTCATCTGAGTACTGTGTCCAGTTCTGATACCCCATCTCCGCAAGGACATAGAGCAGAATAGAGGCAGTCCTGAGGAGGGCAACTAAAATGGTGCAGGGTTTGCAAGAGAAGCCGATGAGGAGAGACTAAAGGAGCTTAATATGTATACCCTTGAGGAAAGAAGGAGAGGGGGACATGATAGAAACTTTAAGTACCCCAGTGGAATCAACAAAGTCCAAGAGGGTAGCATCTTCAGAAAAAGAGACTTGCAAGAACAAGGGACACAATTTAAAGATAGAAGGAGGGCGGTTCAGGAGCAATGAGGAAGTATTATTTCACAGAGAGGGTAGTGGATGCATGGAACAGCCTTCCTGAGGAGGTTGTGGGGTCTAAACCTGTGGGAGAATTCAAGAATGCATGGGACAGACATAAGGCAATTCTTGTGGGGGGGTAGGAAGAAATAGGCTGTTTTTTAACTAGGATCTGCGGCCTATCCTGTAGGTAGGGAAATGGGCAGACTAGATGGGCCTAGCGGTCCTTGTCTGCCGTCAAAGTCTATGTTTCTATGTTGCTATGTTTCTATGTTTCTATGATATGTGGATGCTGCTTTGAATGGTACAATACTGCTGACTACCCTGGCAGTTCCTGAGCCGGCTCATGACACTCTGACACTGATAATTATTGGGCTAGGCATCAACTCTTTCTATTTTAAGGCTGAACATGAGCTGGCATCACTGCCTAAAAATGCTCCAACAGGTGAGAGCTGCTGGGCAGTCATGAAGGGAATTGTATGACAAAGGAAGGAAGGAAGGAAAGAAAGAAAGAAAGAAAGAAAGAAAGAAAGAAAGAAAGAAAGAAAGAAAGAAAGAGAAAGAAAAAGTAAGAAAGAGAAAGAAGGAAGGAAGGAAGGAAGGAAGCAAAGAAAAAAAGAAAGCTATTGACATACAAGCTGGCAGTACGTCTGCAGCTGCAGATGTCAAGAAACTCCCACTGTTATACTAAGAACACAGGTAAACATCTTCTCTTGTCAAGCTGGCATCCTGGAGTTTGGGGTGCCCAAAAATGTTGTTTTCAGGGCATGATTCACAAAATAAACTCCAGATCTAGCTAAATGGGTCCTCTTTACCTAGATTTGGGTGTTACATTTATATGTATTTTCAGTGTTTTTTAGTTATAAATAAAACCAAGATGGCAACCACCATGATCGTATCTATTTCTCACGACAAGTAAATCATGAAAAATATGCCCTCACAATCAGTGTTTTTTTAACATTTATAACTGAAGGTTATCCAAAAACCAAACTTTAAATTCTTATAACTCTAGAACCATTTAATATTTTTTCACAAAACCTTAGAAAGGCACTACCTCAGCATACACTGCATCTACCCTAAAGATTTTGTTAAAAAGTTCTGCACCATCTAGGCTGTGCATGACAGCAACAGGAAAAAACTTCTTATTTTTTACTTTTTTGGTGTTCCATACCGAAACCACCCAAGATGCTGTCATGAAACTTTTCATGTCTTGAGACTCTGCCAGCCAGACTATGCATACCAAATTTTGACTATTTTGTCAAATTCTACCAAAGTTATTAAGGTGCAGAAATCAGGGTTTAACATTAAGCATCCTACTCAACCCTAACTATACTGGTGCTACCACATCAGTATAAAATGCTTTGGAAAAAACTGCATTAATACACCAGTTAGGGTTCAACTTGATGCCATGAGTAAGGAAAAGATGTCATCAGGGTTTCCAACCTAACTCCCCAAAGCAGCAAAAGGAAAAACATTAGGTTTTGGGTCTCCAGAGTCTTGGTGAATCAGTGGTGGGATCTTCCTTGAGGTTGTCAACCTTAATGCCCCCTTCCCTGAGCAAACAAGGTCAGACATGATCTCCATTCTTCACCCAGGGCCCACAGGATCCTGCGTGAAGAAAGTTACAACAGATGCTGTTGGCAGCATGTGGCAAGATGTACATCTGTACCTTTGAAGAATGTATCACTATAAGGCTCTGGCTTGGAGCTGTACCATGTGCTTCGGACAGGAGGCTACAGACTGGGGGGGGAGGAGGAGGAGTGAGCACTATGGTTGACAACCCCAAGGAAAACCCTATCACTAATTCACCGAGACTCTGGAGATCCAAAATGTAACCCCCCAACAAATGGGGGTTCCTGAAAAGTCTTCCTTGAGCTTGCCTAAATGCTCACTGCCAGGCTGGTGTCCTGCATCTAACCATTTAAATGGTATTGCTAGAAAGTGCCTGTAAAGCCTCTCAGTTCTGTCTCTTTAAGAGCTGCCTGGTTTGCAGTTATAATTGATCGAGGAGGGGGGCTGAGTGCTTCCATGCTCGAGTCCCACCCGGGCTGCCTGATAATCGCTCCATTTCTGCCATCGTTAATTGCGCAGAGGGAGCTCTGTTAGAAGATGTAACTGCTTGCTGAATATTTATTTAGAGTAATAATAATATTGTAGTTTGTTCTAACCTGTCTTCTTTGTAGCAAGGACTTTTCAGGCTATCTCCACCATCTTGGTCCTGAACTGCCAAACTGGACCAATCGGTACTTTGGGACTCTAAAACGGAGCCTGTTTACAGGAGCTGTGTGTAGTCAAAGTCTGTGAGAATTGTAGTTTTGAGCTGTCGGTGTCTTTTTGCACCTGGAGGGGGAGTCTTTGTTGTGACTGACAGCTGAATCAGCCAACCGAACCTTTTGGATCTTGGGGAGATTCCCAAACTGCCTGCTGCCTGGGGCAGTTCTAAGTTGGAAGCTGAAGAAGCAACAGTTGAGACAGACGAAACAGCCCGTCTGCGTAGTTTTGTGTGGGAGAACTGTAGGGAAGACCTGCGCTTTGAGCCTGCATGTCTACCTGCTGCCCTGAGAGGAAAAGAGTGATCTGAGGACTAAATCCAAGAAGGAGACCAAAAAAGCCACTGACTTGTGGCCAGGCTAATGCCTGAGGAAGACCGAAGATTTTGCTGAATGCGATTGGCCTGTCAGGAATTCCATGCTATCTCTGAACTCCTGGTTGAGCAGAGACTTTGCGATAGTGACCGGAGAGTGGTTTGCCTGGTATTGTAGATTCCTTTACATGTAAATGTGCTGTGTATTGAAAGTGGGTCATGATTTGGTTCCCCACGGTGTGAAATGTGTTCTGCTTGCTGGAAGCTATATCCAGCCCAATTGGACTGAATCCGTGGTTATCTCCATGTGGCCGCGCTTTGCCATGAGGGCCCTGCCAGACTACCCCACTGCACAGAGAAAGCCACTGACAAGAGACATGCCTGGGGATCAGCCCCCTGCTCCATGCTTGAACAGGAATGATGCCTTGGTGAATCGTGTGGGCTCTGCTTCTCCTGGCACTCCAGATCAGCCACCTGCTGTCTCGATTTTTGTCCAGCCTGTGTCCAGTCTTGGGTATCATGAGTAACCATCGGGGTAGCTCCCTGCCACAACAGCTTAATCTAAGTGTGTCATCTGATTCCTTGTTGTTTCTCTTCCTTCATGAACTGAGCCCTCTGGCTCCAGATTACAAATAGTGTGTATTGTGCATGTTGTTTTTTCCATCACAGGGCCCCAACCAGCTGCAATGCCGGCCTACCCCGGGCAATGGTCCTGACTAGCCCATCTCTTCTCCACCTGGGTACCCAGAGGGTGTGACTGTTTAGGGACTCTGAAGTGCTTGCATAACTGTGTGATTGATAGAGCATTTAAGCAAATCAACCTGATTATGCCCCTCCCTTGTTCAAGTCCCAAGAATAAATCAGATCTAACTCTTTCTGCATTTAAGCTGACTGTGGTTCCAGTTTGTGCCAAGAGTACTGTGCTGTTGCTATTTGCTGTGCCTAACCTTGTTTTACAGGGGGTCCCCAGGGTTGAGCCGGAGGAACCAGCCCTGGTGGTAAGCTCAAACAGTGTGGGTACTTGTAAGGTATATCAGGGGTATTGTGAAAGTGACTCTTGGGCATTGGTCAGGTCACTAGCAGTGAAAAAGGGGGGGTTACAGTGTCCTAGAGGGCTGTGCCCAGGTTAGCTTGACCACTACTAACCCTGACCTCTGGGTGGAGGCACCCGTTTCAGAACTCAGGCCCCTTAACCTGCTACTAGCCAAGCAGGCAAGGGTAGAAGCCCTTGGGATAGTGACACCTAGGGGGGTTGCACAAAACCCTTAACTGTTTCCTGTTGCTGCTTGGAAGGTGGGGTGGAGTTTGGGTTGAAAACCATGACACCAGATTTCCCTACTTTTGTGGCATTAAGTTGAACCCTAGGTGGTGCATTAATGCAATTTTTTGCAAAGAATGTATTTTCTTTTTGAAATAGTGGAGCTGTATCCTCATTCATGCAGGTCCTTTTTGGGACCTTCCTGAGCAGATGCACATGGTCATCGCACTAAGAGAAGAGTCTGTCCACTTCCAGGCCCTGCACTTCTGTGTAGCAATAGATATCAGTGATTTGTGGGGCTGTTTGGTGGGCTACAGAAGTGCAGGGCCCTCTGGAGTGGTGTCACATGACAATGCTGTCTCCCCAGCCTCAGCCCATCCAGCTGGCTCACTGGACTCACCCTCAGACTCAGCTCACTGGCACCAGATCACAAAGCTCTACCTTTGCTGGGTAATGGGTAGCACAACACACAATGTTTATTAATAAATTTTTTTTTTATTATTTTGACCCCAAGTTTTCAGAATAGTAATTTTATGACTCCCCCTTAAAAACATGACATGAGGAAGTTATAGAATACTGTCCAAAATGTACATTTGCACCACAATTTCGAGAAGGTGTCTCATCCAGAATTAGAACAAGCATTTGTCAATGCCGAACGTTCGCTTGCAGGTATTTGCAGTGGTATTTGGCACTTGGACATGGCTTAAAAAAAATCAGTGACAAAGAAGTAAAATGAGGGAGACAGTTTCACAAGTGGTTCTATTGCCTGAAGCAGGCAGCATAACAGTATTGGTGTAAAATACTTTGTCTGCAGAAGAGCAAGTCTGTAACTCTGTTACCCACTGTTCAGTCACAGAAACAAATTGTAGGAGGGACAGAAACATGCTAAGGCAAAGTCTTGGACATCCCTGAATATACATATATATATCCCCCCTCCCCCTCCCTCTCTCCCTCCTACCCCCAAACCCCTCTTCTACAGGTGCTTTTCAGGCTTGGCGTACTGTGCCACAGGAAAGCTCAGAGCTGAAAGGCAGAGGGTAAGTGCATTAGGCGTTTGGGGGGAGAGGCAAGACATGGAGGATATTGGCTGCACCAGAGAGGAGTATTAAAAATATAAGTAAAAACAAGCATTTGTCAATGCCCAAAGGTTGCTTACTTCTATGTGCTGTTTAGGTATTTGGAAGTCATTGGAGTGCAAATATTGAAAATTTGCGAACTTACGAGCGTGTGTAGGAACTGCGCAACGCATGCTCGTAAAACAGTCACTTTTAGGAATTTTTTCACCAAATTTTCAACATAGCCATTTTAAGACCTCTGCTCATGAACAGCGTCACTGTGATTTTCTTAATGTGTCCCATACATTGAGTTCGCACACTGACTGTGCCATTGTGTGCTACATGGGCGGAAACACGTTTTGGGCAGGATGTGAAAAATGACAGCTGTACTGCTCATAAGGAGGTGTGGTAAAATGGCAATGTTGAAAATCTGGAGTGAAAATATTGAAAATTCGTGAACTTACGAGCGTGCATAGGAACTGCGCAACGCATACTCGTAAAACAGTAATGTTTAGGAATTTTTTCACCAAATTTTAAACATAGCCATTTAAGATCTCTGCTCATGAACAGTGACACTGTGATTTTCTTAATGTGTCCCATACACTGAGTTCGCACACCAACTGTGCCATTATAAGCTTCATGGAAGGCGGAAACACATTTTGGGCAAGATGTGAAAATGACAGCTGCACTGCTCATAAGGAGGTATGGTAAAATGGCAATGTTGAAAATCTAGAGTGAAAATATTGAAAATTAAGAACTTACGAGCGCATGTAGGAACACGCAACGCACACTCGTAAAACAGTCATTTTTAGGAATTTTTTCACCAAATTTTCAACATAGCCATTTTAAGACCTCTGCTAATGAACCATGTCACTGTGATTTTCTTAATGTGTTCCATACATTGATTTCGCACACCGACTGCGCCATTGTGCGCTACATGGGCGGAAACACATTTTGGGCAGGATGTGAAAAATGACAGCTGTACTGCTCATAAGGAGGTATAGTAAAATGGCAATGTTGAAAATCTGGAGTGAAAATATTGAAAATTCGTGAACTTATGAGAGTGTGTAGGAACTGCGCAATGCATGCTCGTAAAACAGTCATTTTTAGGAATTTTTCCACCAAATTTTCAAAATAGGCTTTTTGAGATCCCACCTTATGAACAGTGGCAGTGTCATTTTGTTATTCATTCTGGAAAGGTGATTTCGCACAGTGACTGCGAAATCACCCTTCGAGCCAGAATAACGCCATGACAGTGACAGCATTCATGAGAAGGGGTCCCAAAAACCCCATGTTGAAAATTTGGTGCAAAAATGTCAAAAAATACCTGAGATATGCAATAAAGTTGAAAAAAAACCCTATCTATCCCATTATACAGCTTACCAGCATTTCCTCAGTTCGCGGTCGGCTTTGAAGAGTGCAGGCGTGTTCCGGTCCACTGATGATCATCGCCCCGAGCTCCGAAGGTAAGTATGGGGTGTGGGGGGGTGTGTGGGGAGGTAGGGTGCGCAGTGGGTGAGGTGCGGTTGTGGAGGGAGTGGGGAGACAGCGATGGAACGTTTTCTTATTTACATTTTTTTTCATTCAGACGACGCTGGGACGCTTGCCATGCTGGGGTGGGCCCCAGCTGGCAGCAGGGAAAGTTGTTTGGGGGGGACATGGAGCCGGACCGGGGATTGGGCACCCCTGTTGGCCAAAAACAAGATTTGTCACGCTGGGTGGGCTCCCAGTGTGGCACCAAAGCTTTGGGAGGGGCATGTAGACTTGAAGCCGACGGGGATTGGGCACCCTTCGGTTATAACAGCTCTGGCAGCTCATACAGAGGCGCTTGCCAGCACTGATCGCAGCAGTGGTTTCTTTGAAGTGAAGACCACTGCTGTCATACACAGCACCAGCATCCATTGGTGCAGGACCGCCACGCCTGCTCAACGGAGCAGTGGATTGCACAGGACAGTCACACCTCCAAAGTGTCCTATTCTCCCAAGACGTTCCTTGCGCATGCACGCAAGCAAACGTAAAAATGACACCTGTCACATTTATGAGGTGGTGTGAAAAAATGTCTTGAGAGTTTGGAGTCAAAATATTGAAAATTAGCAAAGTTATGCATGAATGTTGAATTCTTTAAACGTTCATAACTTGGTCATTGTCCGTATTTTTACACCAAATTTTCAACATAATCTTCTTATGACCACACTTCATGAATCTGGTAGGTGAAAATTTTCAAATACTGCTTGAAACATGATTTCCAGGGCAACTGCAAAATCAACTTCAGGACAGATTCAAAAATTTCACCTGCCTTGTTCATGAGGTGGGACCTCAGAAAGATCATGTTGAATGTTTGGTGGAAAAATGTTAACAATTAGCAAAGTTATGAGTGAATATTTAAATATTTCAATACTCACTCATAACTTAGTAATTTGAACATATTTTTACACCACATTTCAACATAGCCTTCTTATAACCCCACCTTATGAACCTGGTAAGAATATTTTCATATCCCACCAGAAAGGTGATTTTGCACAGTGGCTGCGAAATCACCTTTTGGGCTGGATTTGAAACATTCCACCTCCCTTGTTTATAAGGTGGGTCCCAAAAGCACAATGTTGAAATGTGGTGTAAAAATATTGAAATCTGACAAAGTTATGAGAAAGCTCAAACCCCATTGAAATACATTACATTGGACTTACCTTATTTTCTCATATCGCGAGTTGCGGTTCCAGCAGCAAGATGTCTTTTCAGTCAGAGAGTGGATCTATGCCATGGAGCTGTTATAGGTGAGTGAAGGTTTGTGGGGACAGTGGGTGTTCAGTGGGGGATCGGTGGGGTGGATGGGGTCTGGGGGTCAGATTGGCAATAGACCATTTTCTTCTTTACAGGGTAAAACAAAAGTAAACCATGACAATGAGGGACTGTTCTTTTTTGCAGGATTCAGCATTATTTATTTATTTAAAAGTTTGGTAACCAGGAAAGGCACACTGAACTGAGGCTTGTTTCCAGGTGTGACACAGGGGGGAAGGGGATAGGAGAGTAGGCAAGCAGACAGTTACAAACATAAGAAGTGCAATAACAGCAGTTACAAGTGCAAAAGCACAGTTGGTAATGATTTAAAACAGTGAATATACATAGGTTTCTCACATTATACATGGGCAGGCATCACAAGATCTACTAGATGAGTTAGGGTGAGATGAGCCTACCTATGACAGTGAGCAGAGGGAAAGGAGCATGAGAGCACCAGGACAATGGGAGTCTCTGCCAGGATGGGAAATCAGAGGCAGAGGAGAGAAAGGAACAGAGAGTCAAGATGGGGGTGACAGGTACATGGAGGGGAGGAGTGAACCTTAGTAGGCATTTTACTGATAGTAGGGAGGAGGTGAGATGAAATGAAGAAGGAGCAGGTTTTAAAAAGGAAGAGAAGCCAGTAGGAGAATGCAGCTTGACTAGAGTGTGAGCGGGGGTGAAGAATAGAGAAGTTGTGGGTGTACCTTGAGCTTAGAGAGTAAGGGGGGGAGGGGAGAAGAAATAAGATACTGTAGGTAGGAGGGAAGGGAGCCAAACCAGTATTTGGCAATGAAGGTGGAGCAGTGGGACTGGCGACGTAAGGGTAGGGAGGGGAGTTGGAAAGGGAGGAATAGAGGGAATAATGGTGGGTGCAGGGAGGAGAGTTGGAGGCAAAGTGACAGAAAGCATTGCAGAGGGTATCCAGTCTGGCAAGAGAAGTGGGATGAGCTGAGCTATAGACCAAGTCCGCATAGTCAAAAATAGGGAGGATCCTTTTGGTTAGCAGGCCCCAGTGGACTTTGGTGGGGAGGCAGTCCTTATTACAGTATAGGATGCTGAGCTTGGGCAAAGTTTGGAATGAATGGCGTCAATGTGGACTGAAAAATCTAATTTACTATCAAGCCACACACCAAGGTATTTGAATGCAAGGACAACCTCCAGTAGGATACCATGCACGGTGGAGAAGACTGGGGAAGGTGACAGCCTTGCTAGTTTTTGACTGGCGCCAAAGGTCATGGACACAGTCTTTTTGGTGTTAACTTTGAGCTGGTTGGCATGGAACCAGTATAGCACATTGTGGAAATTACTCTGGAGTGAGGCTTCAACCATAGACATAGAAGGACCTGATGAGTAAATGACCATGTTGTCAGCATACATGTGTATATGTGAAGAGACACAGGCACAGGGGAGATTGTTAAGAAAAATGGAAAACAGTATGGGGCCCAGAATGGAGCCATAGGGGACATCTGCCAGTATGAGGAGAGGGGATAACACTCCACCCACCTGAGGTGATTGTTGACAGTCTGTAAGATACAAGCGAAAACCATTCTACTGCAGGAGCAGAGAGGCCATCTAAGGTCAGTTTGTTCAGAAGGAGGGGGTTGGATACTGAGTCAAATGCCTTTGCAAGATCAATGAAAATGGCTGTGGTGATATGTCCCTGATCCATCCCAGTAAGGATGTAGTCAGTTACATGCAGTAGGAAAGAGATGGTGGAGTGGTTTCTTTTAAAGCCAGACTGCAAAGGAGGGAGGAAGAAGAGGTCTAGAAAGTGAACAAGGCTGAAGTAAACTAGGGATTCTTGGAGTATAGCAAAGGAGGGGAGGAGTGAGATTGGCCTATAGTTTCCTGGGGAGGAGGGAGTACTTTGGCAACTTTTCAGGCATGAAGGACCACAGAGAGAGAGAGAGAGAGGGAGAGAGAGAGAGAGAGAGAATAGATTCAGGGTTGAGTGAGTGGGTGGGTGATAGCAGGGAGCAGATATATGAAGACATTTAGGGTCCAGGTCACAAGGGGTATATTTAGAAGAGTTAAGGGACATGAGGGCAAGGAAAACCTTTCTGTGTGGAAACAGGAGGGAAACAAAAGTCTTCAGATGAGATGGAGGAAAGTTAGAGGGAGGGATCATATGAAGACTGATAGGGTAGTGCACAGGTGATGAAGAAACTGTTAAAAAGGGAAGCAACAGCAAGGTGGTCTGAGATCAGTGAGCCATCTGCTTGAAGGGGGGGGCAGGCTGGGTAGGTAGATTGACTAAGGAGTGGATCGCTTTCCAGAATTTGGAAAGGGAATTTAGGTTTAACTAAAGGTTGGACGTGAAGTAGTGGGCCTTAGCTGATCAAATTGACTTAGTACAGGATTTCTTAAGGGACTTGTAATGTTGGTGGTCAGACGTGGAGTGTGAGATCTTGAAACAAACCCATGCAAGGTCCTGTGACTTGCTCATCTCAGTAAGGTCAGGTGTGATCCAGGGGTGTTGGGAGCATTTCACACAGGTCCTACAAAGGAGGCATGTGCATTCAGGTGTTGAATAAAATGGCAGTGAAAAGTGAAAGGCAGTGTCAATGTCTTGGGCAGAGTATACAGAGGACCAGTCTAAGGAGGCTAGGTCCCTTAAGAGGGCATCAGTGTCACGTGACCTGAGAGGCCTGTGCCAGATGTATTTGGGGTAAATTGAGGGGACATGCTTTCCTAACACAGTAGGTTAGCAGTGATCACTGAGCTAGTTTGAGAGAGAGCATGCAGCCATGATGCAATGGGGATGGTAAGAGTAAGACAGCACCCAGTCCAGGAGGGGAGTGGTTGGGGAGTGAGGGCTGAGTCTGGTGGGTTCAGTGATTAATTGAGTGAGACTCAGGGACTCGATAGTGTGGAGGATGGGCTTAGAGGTGGGGGGAGAGTCAGTTGACATTGAAGTCTCTGAGGAGGATGAGTTCACTAGAGGCAGAAAGGGAGACAAGCGAGGAGGGGAAGTTGAGGGGAGAGGAGTGAGAGATATTCGGGGAGGGATATAGGACACTGACAAAGATAGGGAGGGTGGAAGGAAGGGAAAGCTTAACTAGCAGGTGCTTGTGGGAGGCATGGAGGACCGCCTTGAAATAGATGGAGCAGGAGAAGATTTGATGGATGTACATGACAACTCCATCACCGCACCTGCCTCTGTCCTGGTGAAAGAGGTGGAAGCCATTTTGAATAAGGTTAAACATAGAACATTTCGACTTTGGTGAAGATGCCGTACCATGCAGATGTCAGGTTTGATCAACTCCCACTGATTCCCTGTGCAAAATAACGTTTTTTGCCCACCTCACCAGTATTTTTGACGAAAACTTACACATGGTGATTCATTGTCTCCATGGCTTCGAGATCGAAGGGTCGAGTAATGCCAGGGAGAAACCTAAAGCAGCAGAAATTGAACTTGGCTCACCAGGCTTCAGCAAAAGGAGACGTGCCAACTTGGCCTCCAGAAAACCAGGACTTAGATTCAGCCAGTGAGTGCGAGGAGGAAGGTGTGGATTTTACGATCACCTCATGCCAGCTCTGTCGGGAATTAAGACGGCTGACTAAAATCCTAGACACCATCAGAGCAGAAGCTGGAGACAATAAAAATAAAATACAACAGCATGAGAGGCAACTGCATTCGATAGAGGAGCACTTTATCACACAATTGGAAATGGTGGATTTACACAGCGAAGCCCTGATACAGCTTCATGGCCGCTCACAGGCACTGATCAACAAAAAAGAGGACCTGGAGAACAGGTCACGCTGTATTAACCTTCGGCTACATGGACTGCCCAACCACACAGAAACAGGGGATATGGCAGACTATACTGAAGGGCTTTTGAAGAAGCTACTAGATCTAGACAAAAATACTCCCCTAAGTATTATCAGAGCATATCAAGCTCTTGCAACTCCACCAGAAGATCCAAAAGTAGGCTGCACTCTGTCATCATGGCATTCCTGGATTACAGAGTGAAAGAGATGGTCCTTCGGAAGGCCTAGGCCCGGACAGAAATTGTGTTTGGGGACACTAAGTTATATTTGGAACTGGACTATGCCCCTACTACTATGGCCTGGAGGAAGTTATGGTTCCCAGTGGTAAAAGCACTTCATAGAAAGGGGCTTAAGGCCAGGGTAGACTTCCAGGCTAAGTTTTGTATTACCTCAGACAGAGGTACAAAGATCTTTGAGACCACCCAGGAGGCTAAGAAATACCTGGCATCACTGGTAATAACGATCGATGATCTCATGGACCCCAGGGCATTTAAGGATCTGGAGAAATGTCAATGGCAGTTGGTGGGGGGGGGGGCAGCCTGGCCCCCACCAACCATTTGGAAAACCAGCCAAAGTCGTGGAACCCAACACCTGGACCAAACTCAGAAAGCATCGCCAATCCTCCTGCAAGAAATGGATGGCTAACCCACAGACCGAAGAGCGGCAAGAAAGTCACCCCAATGCCATACCTCAAGGGAAAGCACCCTAGATAACACAGCAACAGAGGAGGCACCCTGAAGGAAAGATTTGGGAGTAGGAGATGTCCAGGAGGTCAAAAGAAAACTACCTCAAACACAGGGGGTAAGACTGAAATTTCCTAGGTGGAAAAGTGAAGGTGCTTTGGGACTCTGAATTTGGACTGGAGGAAATGAAAAACTGTATAGAACATTTAAGAGAAGGGAAATGCATATAGAGAATAGATGGGGGGTGGGCACTTATGAAAACGAGGTGGGGGAGGACTGGGTGAGGCCCTCCTCCACCCTCTCTCTGTAAGCTTTAACTAAATTTTGAAACAGTGCACAGGGAAGGCAGGAAGGTGGAGGGATGATTTGTATGGGGCTGGCAGTACCACACCAGTTGCACTCCCGTGACTTTGCCAGGAGAGGTCAGTGCAGTGCAGTGCAGTGCGGAGATGGCTCCTGCACTACCCGTCATCACAGAGCAACAAAAGAATGATAGGATTGGGGTGGAACCTTGGAAGTCTCAAAAAGTTGTTAATGAAAACGTTTTACACCACTGGGCATTGGTTAGGTCCAAGAGCGAAGTTATATTGTTTGAATGTTTTAACATTGTTTTGGCTATAAGTAGGAAATGTTTGTTGTTTGGCCAAGTGTCTCTGCTCTCCTCAGTTCCCTCCTGGTTCCCTGCCTGGGTCACAATTATGAGGCCCAGGTGGGTTCTGGAACACAAGGATGCAGAGTTTCTCTATGGCAGATCATGGACAGTTTAAAAATTACCACCTTTAACGTCTGGGGGATTAACAGCCCCATAAAAAGAGCCAGGATAATACAAGAGTTGGGTAGACTGGATACCCAAATTGCACTATTACAAGAAACCCATCTCAACAGTTGAGCATGAAAAATTACAACGAAGCTGGGTGGGTAAGGTGTTCGCTTCCTCATATGAGGCACACCCACATAGAAGGGGAATGGCTATTCTAATACACGAGGCTTGCCCCTTGGATGTGGAGAAAGTGGAGACTGATTGGGAGGGACGCTATGTTAAATTATGGGTTACCTATAGAGATGTACCTTGTGTTATTTTAAATGTGTACGCTCCGAATGAAACATAGAAACAGAGACTTTGCCGGCAGATAAGGACCGCTAGGCCCATCTAGTCTGCCCATTTCCCTACCTACAGGATAGGCCGCAGATCCTAGTTAACCAACAGCCTATTTCTTCCTACCCCCCCACAAGAATTGCCTTATGTCTGTCCCATGCATTCTTGAATTCTCCCACAGTTTTAGACCCATAACCTCCTCAGGAAGGCTGTTCCATGCATCCACTACCTCTCTGTGAAATAATACTTCCTCACATTGCTCCTGAACCGCCCTCCTTCTATCTTTAAATTGTGTCCCTTGTTCTTGAAGTCTCTTTTCTGAAAGATGCTACCTCTTGGACTTTGTTGATTCCACTGAGGTACTTAAAGTTTCTATCATGTCCCCTTCTCCTTCTTTCCTCAAGGGTATACATATTAAGCTCCTTTAGTCTCTCCTCATATGGCTTCTCTTGCAAGCCCTGCACCATTTTAGTTTTCCTCCTCTGGACTGCCTCTATCCTGTCTATGTCCTTGCGGAGATGGGGTATCCAGAACTGGACACAGTACTCCAGATGAGGTCTCACCAACTGCCTGTACAGAGGGATAACAACTTCCTGTTTTCTGCTGATGATGCTCTCCCTATACATCCCAGTATACCCCCAGCCCTCCCTACTGCCTTCTCACATTGCTTGCTAACCTTAAGGTCATCTGATATGATTACCCCCAGGTCCCTTTCCTTTTGTTGTTGTTACTACCTCCCCACCCATTGTGTATTTTCTTCCCTGGGTTCTTGTTTCCCAGGTGCATTACTTGCACTTCTTTGCATTGAATCTAGCTGCCATACTTTTGACCATTCCTCCAACCTTGCCAAGTCCCTTTTCATCCTTTCCACGCCTCCTTGTATCAGCCCTGTTGCAGATCTTTGTGTCATCTGCAAAAAGGCATACTTTTCCTTCCAGTCCCTCTGCAATGTCACTGATGAAGACATTAAAAAGGACTGGACCCAATACTGAACCCTGCGGTACCCCACTAGTAACCCCCCTTTCTTCAGAGTGGACTCCATTTACAATTACCTTCTGTGTCCTGTTGTCCAGCCAATGTTTTACCCAGGCTACCACCTTGGGTCCCACTCCCAGGCTGTTTAATTTGACTATTAATCTTTTGTGTGGGACTGTGTCAAATGCCTTGTTAAAGTCTAGGTAGGCCATGTCCACAGCCCCTCCCTGGTCTACTACTTTGGTCACCCAGTCAAAGAAATCTATTAGAGTCATCTGACATGACCTTCCCGGCTATGAACCCATGCTGCCTTGGGTCCTGTGCTCTCTGGCCTCGGTACTCAACTATTCTTTCCTTCAGAAGGACTCCATCACTTTCCTACCACAGAGGTCAGACTGACAGGTCTGTAGTTTCCTGCCTCTGTCTTGGACCCACTTTTGTGAAGGGAATCACATCCGCCTTCCTCCAGTCCTCGGGTACCACACCATCCTCCCATGATTTATTAAAAGAGTAGCCAGTGGTTTCACTGGTTCCTCCTTTAATTCTTTTTTAGGAATTCTGGGTGAATTCCATCAGGACCCATTGCTTTGTCCACCTTCAGTTTTAGGAGTTCTTGCAGAACCCTTTCTTCTGTGAAAGGACTGGGATCGACCACCCTATCAAGAGTGCTTCTGTTAATTGGATTAGGCACTTCCCTCTCTTTCATGAATACTGAGCAGAAATATTCGCTCAGTATTCCTGCTTTTTCACTCATCTCCCTCTGCCCACCCACCGCTCATTCTATTCAGCCTCACTATCCCTCCCTTTGTCTTTCTACACTCGCTGATGTACCTATAAAAGGTTTTATCCCCCTTCTTAACTGAGTTGGCTATCTTTTCCTCAGTTTGGGCCTTTGCTATTCTGACTTCCCTCCCTGCTTCCTTCTGCCTTAACTGGTACAGCTGTCTGTCCTGCTCCTTCTGTGTTTCCTTATACTTCCGGAATGCTATCTTTTTCTTCCTGACTTTCACAGCCACCTCTTTTGAGAACCATAGTGGATTTTTCTTTCGTTTTGATTTGTTTATTTGCTTCACACAGGCTTGTTGCCTCTGTGATGGCAGTTTTGATAATTCCCATTGTTGCTCCACACCTCCTTCTAGCCTGTTTGCTAATGCTTTTCTGAGGCACTCTCCCATCTTGCCAAAGTCAGCCTCCTAAAGTCCAGTACCCTCACTTTTGTATGGCTTGACTCTGTAGCTGAGTTTAACGTGAACCACACTGTTTGATGGTCACTTGTCCCAGATGGCAACCCACTTCTAGATCTGAGATCCTCTCACTGCCCCCGTTTGAGAGTACGAGGTCTAAGGTTGCTCCCTCACGAGTGGGTTCCGAAACTAGCTGTCTAATGCCTGCCACCTGTAGGGCATCAAGAATGGCCCTGCTCTTGGATGTGGCTGCAGCAAATGTGCTCCAGTTAACATCTGGCATATTCAGGTCTCCCATCAACAGTATCTCCCCTTTCTCTGCCATTCTAAGAATGCCTTCTATCATATCCTTGTCCATTCCTTCCCCCTGACATGGGGGTCTGTACACAACCCCTGTGCAGATTGTGGTGCCCTTTCCAGTCTCCAGGGTGACCCACAGTGCCTCCTCTCCTCCCCTGTTTACTCTTTAGTTCAGTTGCTTTTATCCCTTCCTTTACATAGAGAGCTACTCCTCCCCCTCTTCTCCCCTGCCTGTCTCTCCTGTAGGTTATGTACCCTGGTATGTTAACATCCCAGTCATGGTTCTCTGTGTACCATGTTTCTGTGACTGCTACGATATCCAGGCATCCCTCTTCCATTAAGGCCATCAGTTCAGGGAGCTTGTTGCCCAGACTACGGGCATTGGTACTCATTACCCTCCATTTCCTGATGGCCTTACTCCCTTTTGCCCCATCCCTGTCCCTCTTGCCTTTGTCACTTTCTCCATTTACCCCTGCCCTTCTCCCTATCGACACCTCTATGTTGGTGTTTGTCGCACTTACTACCGTAATTATGTGGGGGGGACTAGGATTTTCCTTCTCCTTTCCAGTGCCTCCCCCCTTGGCTAGTTTAAAAGCTTGCCAATGAAGCATTTAAACCTATCACCTAGGATCCTGGTTCCTCCCGACAGATGCAGCCCATCATGCCAGTATAGGCTTGCATCACTCCAGATGGACCCCAGGCCCCAATGAAGCAAATCCTGAGCCCCACACCAGTTTTTCAACCACTGATTGAATCCCATGGTGCGGAACACCCTAGTCTCTCCTATGCCATAGATGGGTAGCACCTCCAGAAGGTTACCGTGCGTGCATTTGACTCAAGGCCCCTCCCATTCCACAAACTCTTCCTGCACTTCTCTAATCCCTTTCTTAGCCAGGCCATTTGTCCCTAGTGGACAATGACATCCAGCTCCTCCCTGTGCAGCTGCTCCGCAATCCTGAGGATTGATCCTGTCCTCCAAGCCATGGCGCCAGGCAGGCACCTTACCTCTCTCCCTTACTCCCCAGTTCTACCTTTGTAGCAATGGAGTCCCCCACCAGGAGTTGTTTCTTCCCTGCAGGGTCCCCCCACCCTCCTGCAGGTCTCCTTTGTGGAGGTTCCCAGCATCCTCCTTGGTCTCCACTGTGGGTGCCTCCATAGAGGAACCACACTTTGCCAGAATGGCATAGGAATTGTGGAGAGGTACAACTGGAGGATGTGCCTCTGTTCCACCACCCTCACCCTCCCTGAGCCCACTGTGGTCCAACCGCCCTCTTTCTTGGCAACCTCTGAGGCAACGGGCAGTGGCACTGGTGGTCCCTGGATGGAAGAGGAGGTCCCACAAATCCTGGCCAACTCAGCCTGGAGATGAGCAACCTCCCCCTCAGCCCAGAGAGGTGCCTGCAGATGGGACAACACCACATCCTCCAGAACATCTCCCCGAAGACTGCTGCTCCACAGCCACTGCACTGCACCACTCCAATCATGTCTTATTTCTGGCCCCTTAACTGTTTGCAATCCTTACTCTTTCCTCTGTTTTTTTTTCTCTCCTTACTTTCTGCCTGTGTGCCCTTTAAGCTCCTGATTGTCCTATTCTGAGACAAGAATATCCTATATTTCGCAGTAGACCACTTACTTGCTCAGAGGCAGACCTCCAGCAGCTAAAGGGGGCCGGAGAGCTTCCCACTTTTTAAAAAAGATATTTGTGGATCTGTTAGAAGCTACAGAGCGACTCTGCATCCTGGGAGGGGACTTCAACACCATTTTGTCCACCACTCTTGATAAAAAGGGTGGATCATTAGGAACCAGAAGGGGAATGGCAGGCCCTACCCTGCTCAAGCTAAGTAGAATGGCAGGTCTGCAAGTTATCTGGAGGGGAATTCACAGGCAGATAAAAGACAATTCCCACTGTTCTGATAGACATGACTGCTATACCAGAATTGACTTACTGTTCTTCTCTGAGGAGTGAGCCTACACAGCCATAGCATGCGAAATTATGCCACGGACACTTTCTGATCATGCACCGGTCAGGTTAACTCTTGCTCTAGCCCCCACAGTCCGGAACTCACACTGGAGGTTTAATGTGGGACTGTTGAATATACCCAACTTTAGAAACCTAGTTAAGTCGGACAAAGTCATGCCTGGCTGCACCTAATCTGCCCCCCAATCTGACTGGGAGCTCCCCTGTCTTGGGTTACTTAAGCAATAAACCACAACAGGGTGTAGGTTATACTGGAATTTACTCAAGCCTGGTGTGGTTTGGTGCCGAGTGACCAAATCCATACCAGGCGTGAGTAAATCCCAGCATAACCCACACCCTGGAGTGGTTTGTTGCGATTATACAAAGGATAGAATTTTTAAAAATGATTAAAAAGTTTGTTTTTTTTAAAAACTGTTTTTAATTGCTTTTTCTGTGCAGTATCCTTCCTCTGTGTGTAAAATAGTTCCCTGTTGCTAGGTAGACAGAGAGAGACACACACACACACACACACACACACACACACACACACACACACACAGAGCTATTCCTGAAACTGCAACTGGGATCTGAATTTATTTATTTATTTTTTATTGGAGATCATGGCAGCCGTGTACTAGGACACATGCACACACATACCTCTGTCCCCACTTCTAGTTGCTAGAGCGCCATGTCTTTACCTGAAGAGCACAGTTGCCGCACTGAGAAACGGAGGATGTACTCCAATGATGAACAAGCCAGCAGCTCTGTTGCTGCAGTGGAGGTTTTTATTTATTTATTTTTTTTTATTTTCAGTTGTGGTAATGAGCTGGGATAGCATGGGAGCCCTATATTGGGAACAGGGATGTAGCGGCACCACAGCACACCAAAGGAAGTCGGTGTTACAGATGCCAGCACTGACTGGAATGAAAACTGGTGGGAAGGAGCATAGGAGGAGATTGCAGCTGACAACATTGTGAATGTGGGACTGTGTGCAGAGAAAACCGCGGTCTCACTTGAGGTACATCATATAATTTGGAGATGTTTGACTCTACTGTGTATTTGTGAAAAAAGTGGGGGTTGTGGTTTTTGAACTGGGAGTGCTGGAGTCCGTTACTTCGGAAGTCATCTCACATTTTAAACTCGCACTTTTGCGTGCGGCTTGCCGGTTAATTAAGATGGCAGCATGTTTGATTTGAATTTAGGGGCAGCTTGATCTTTTGACAGATGCAGCTGACCAGGGCTTTATCCATGAGTTATGGTGAGATTTACTCACAGATAAAACATTCAGTCAGCCAATCAGATTATTACATTTGTTAGTGCCATTGTATAATCCCTGATATCTCCTAAATTTTGTACCACACTCACGTAGTGTTGCTTCTAATGGTTATTCCCCAAGTGTAAGACTTGTACTGTCACTTGCTGTCCTCTTAATCCTGGTTTGTTTTGTAACTGCACTTATAACTTTGATGTTAATTGATGTTAACTTGTGTCCTCAACTGTATGTATTGTCAATCACCTGTGATGTCATGTGCTTTCCTCTGACTTGTAGCCTTTGTGAATGAGCCTACAGCTCAAAGGTATTAATCCTAATCTACAATAAATAAATAAATAAGTCTACCATACTAGAATATCAGCAGCAAAACCCAGTGGGAGGTACATTCCACGTGGTCCGATGGAGTGCACTAAAGGTAGTTCTCCGAGGGATAATAATAAGTTCGCCTCGGAACCCAAGAAAAAGATGGCAAGTAAACTAGCGAGCCTAGAAGAGGAGTTAAGGGACTTAGAGTTTCAACATAAGATCACCCTAAACTTGGAAGTCAAGAGACTACTCACAGGAAAAAGGGAAGTCCTTGAGAGCCTAATTCAAGCTCAGTTGGAAGGGAAGTATAGGAGAATTAGCCAACAATACTTTGAGAGGGAGATAGGGCCGGGAGAATACTGGCAACCACACTCAGGTCCCAGCAGCTTGGTAAGCTGGTTTTAAAACTGAAACACCCAGACAGAGGAGGGATCCCAACAAGCAAACCAGGAGAGATCACTAGTATATTTATGGACTAATATAAGTCTCTGTATACCCAGGAGGAGATATTAAACCATGCAAGCCTTACAACCAGTTTTTTTGAAGGCTTAAACATCAAAACTCATTCTGAAGAGGCTCAAGACAGATTGGGGAGTCTCCTAGCAGACCTGAGGTCCCAGATAGCAGAAATGAAAATGGAAAGTCACCCAGTCTTAATGGCTTCAACCCGAATTTTACAAGACCAGCTACTAAAGTTACTCCCACTTTATGATCGATATATGAGGAGATTATGGAAGGGGGAAATTCGCCTCCGGCGACTAGCCCAGATTTCAGTCAATTTCCAAGGAAGGAAAGGTCCCTAGAATGTGGGTCATATAGACCCATTTCATTGGTTAATGTAGACCTAAAGCTATTCAATGGCCTAATGGCGGGGAGACTGCAGGCTGCAGCCTCCTCAATAGTACATGAAGATCAGACCAGCTTGATCTCAGGCAGAGATCTGACAGAGACCTACAGGCAGAGATTCAGTGGATGGAAGTGGAGTTAGGAAGGTTGAGGAACATAGTCAGAGAGGGTGGGGTAGGGCGGCACAAGGGGAGGGAGAGGATGCCAAGAAGAAATATAGAGCAGGAGCAAGGACACAGCAGAGGATGAGGGTGGGGACTGGGGTCATGCAACAGGTACAAGGTACTGCCAACTGAAGTAGAAGGGGAGTGGATGCTTGGGAGAGAGGAAGAGGGGGCACGGGGCCAGTGCTACAGAGGGGGACATTGGTACATTGGGGAGAGGGGGCAATGCCATGGCAACAGCAGGAGGGAGCGCCCAGGTGGAAGGGGACATGGTGCATAGCAGGATGGGGTGGACCACTGGGGGAGAGTGGACACTTAGAAGAAAGGGCACAAGTGTGGACAGGTGGCTGGACAAGAGTGGGAGGAGAAGAAATAAGAAAACAGCTCCAGAAATTAAGGGACAGGAGAGGAACGAAGGCCATGAGAAGGGTGGGGCGGGGAGGTAGCCAGAAGGGGAGTGTAGAGGGGGGAGTATACTGATAGGAGATTCTATCCTGAAAGGGATCAGGTGGGGGGAGAGGTGAAAGACACAGTTGGATTTGAGTAGAACCTGTACCAGGCCTGACAGCAGCTAGGGAAGAGCAGGCTCTGAGGAAGTGTGTTAGGGGAGGATGCCAAGAACCTCACATGGTGGTACATATGGGCACAAATGACCTGGGGGGCTGCACGGTGGAGTTGGGACAGGAGAAGTTTGAGGAACTGGGGCAGATATGCTTGGAAATAGGGAGGTCTGTGGCATTCTCGGAGGTGCTACCAGTCCCAAGGGAGAGCACAGCACAAAAGGAAAGAATAGTGGAGTTCAACTCCTGGCTGAGATACTAGTATAAAGCACAAGGGTATAGGTTGGTAGGAGGATGGGAAGATACATGGACTAACAGAGAACTGTACGCAGAGGGATAGTTTACACCTGAATGAGGCAGGTAAGGGGGTGTTAAAGAGCAAATTAGAGGATTATATTGTTTTAAGAGGATATTTAAACTAGGTGGGGGGACAAGTGTGCAGCTAGCATGCAGGGTCATCAGGTTGACTGCAAACTCACTGTCCCCTGATAAAGTAGAGGTAAGGGGACCACTGAGGAGGGCAGACTAAGGAGCCGAGGGGAAGGACAGATGGGACCAGTGGAAGGTGGTCTCCTAAATGCAAGGAGTCTGGATAATAAAGCAGCTGAGCATCAGGCGCCTCATAAGAAGAGTGTGGGCCGCTGCAGTGACTGGAGACTTGGGCCACCTAGTACTCATGCTGATTGGGATCTGGCAATCCCAGGGTATAAATTTACTGGAAAGACCGGGGTTGGAGAGGGGTGGGTAGCACTCTAGTGAGGGAAGGGATCAAATGTACAAGGGATGAGGGGAGGAAGGAGGACAGAGCACTTTGGATGCAGCTTCTGGACTCCAAGGGTAGAAAGCTGAGGCTAGGGGTGGTGTACAGGCCACCAGCCCAATTAGTGGAACTGGACATGGAGTTAGCGGAGCAATAAGGAGGATGTGTACAAAGGGGGAGTGTGGTGATTGTGGGGGATTTCAATCTGCTGGGGGTAGACTGGAGCACCCCACCTCCTCCAGTGCCAGGGAGCAGGTACTCCTGGATGCAATCCAGGATGGTCTCCTGACACAGCTGGTCAGTGGGCCAACATGACTATGTAACATGCTGTACTTGGTGCTGTCAAATGGGGAGGCAGTGAGGGAAATAAGGGTAGTGACCACCAAACAGTGTGGTTCACTCTCAAGTTTTGGCAGGGAGTCTGGAGACACAGTAACAAAGGTGGTGGATTTTAGGAGGGCGGACTTCGGGAGGATGAGAGAAATAACTGCAAGGGAGACTTCAGGGTATTAGACAAGAGATGGATGCACAGCAAAAGTGGGAAATTATTAAAACTGGGCTAACAAAGGCTACAGAGGCTTGCACCAGGACTAAGAGCAAGAAATGTAGTGCCAGGAAACCATGCTGGCTGAACAGAGAAGTGTTGGAGGGGGTGAGGGCAAAGAGAGTTGTGTACCAGAAGTTCAGGAGAATGAGCAAGGAAGAGGACAGGGAGGCTTATGTGAGTTGGTCCAAGGAGGTGACCAAGCAAGTGAGAGTAGCCAAGGCCTCCAGGGGGCTAAGGTTAGCATGGGGCATCAAGGGAGGGGAGAAGAACTTTTTTAGATATGTCAGGGAAAAGAGGAAGTGCAGAGACCATATAGTGAAGATAAAGTGGGGAGGGGAGTGGGTGTAAAAGGGAAAGGAACAAGCAGAAATACTAAATGAATACTTTTGCTCATCTTCACAAAGGAGAAGGGTGGTCCACTACCACCATGGACTGGGAGAGTGGGGGTTGGAGGGGAGGAGATGACGGATGGAATGGTCAAGGGGAGTAGAGTACTAGAGGGTCTGAGGGCATTAAGGGTGGACAAGGCACCAGGTCCGATGACATCCACCCAGGGTGCTGAGGAGATGGCGGAGGTGTTGGCCAAGCCACTGGCTGACCTGTTCAGCACTTCCCTTGACATGGGATGGGTGCCTCAGGACTAGAGGGTGGCCATACACAAGACTGGCCCCGGGGACAAGCCAGGAAATTATTGGCCTGTCCATCTCGCTTCCATAGCAGGTAAACTTATGGAGATGATACTGAAGGAGAGGCTGCTGTCATTCCTCAAGGGTAATGACCTCCAGGATGGGCAGCAGCATGCGTTCATCTCAGGGAGGTCTTGTCAGCCAAATCTAATAGAATATTATGACTGGGTAATGAGAGAGCTGGATATGGGTCATGCTGTAGATGTCCTGTACTGGACGCCAGCAAGGCCTTCGATTCAGTGCCTCATGGGAGGCTGGGGGTTGACTGTTGTGGGGATGGGGACAAAGCTGACAAACTGGATAAGGAACTGGCTGTGGCAGGGGAGGCTGCAATGGGTGGTAGTGGGGGGGGGCGAGCTCTCACTTGGACCAGTAATGAGCGGTGTGCTGCAGGGTTCGGTGCTGGGCCCGGTGCTGTTTGGGCTGTTTATCTCAGAAATTGCACATGGAGTTGGGAGCAGGCTTAGTCTGTTCACAGATGATACCAAAATGGGGGCAGTGGTGGACAAACAGGATCAATGGAAACAACTACAAGTGGACCTAACCAAACTGGAGGTATGGTCGGAGAAGTGACAGCTGGGATTCAATGCAAAAAAAGTGCAGGGTTATGCACTTCAGGACAAAGGACTCAAGGAGGGATGATTGGTTGAGAGGGATGAGGCTGGGAATCACTGAGGAAGAGAAGGACCTAGGGGTGTTGGTAACAGGGAACATGAACAACTCTGTCCAATGCAGCAAAGCGGCAGCTAAGGCGAACAGGATGCTGGGCTGTATCGCAAGGGGTTTCTTGTCCAGGCATAGGGAGGTGATCCTGCTTCTCTACAGATCTTTCATCAGGCCGCACTTGGAGTACTGTGTGCAATACTGGCGGGCGTATCTGAAGAAAGATATTAATTTACTGGAAGGTGTGCAACGGAGGGCAACAAAAATGTTACAGGGGATGGAGGGCAAGGCCTATGAGGACAGGCTGAATGAGCTGAATATGTACACACTGGAGGAGAGGAGGGATGGGGGGGGATATGATTGAAACATTCAAGTATTTGATGGGAATAAACAAAGCTAGTACTGAAGGGGTGTTTAAACTGATGAAGATTAGGGACACGAGGGTGCATGGACTAAGATTGGAGGGCAGAATATTTAGGAGGGAGATGAGGAGGCACTACTTCATGGAGAGGGTGGTGTCTTAATGGAACACTCTACCAGAGGGAATGGTATCATGTAAGACAGTAGGAAGTTTTAAGAGGGCATGGGACAGAGCATGAGGGAGGGTCTGGGTGGAGGATGCTGAGGCCGTCATGGGAATGACAGATGGGGAGGGGGTTGGGGCAGCTACGATCTAAGGGGCTAGTTGCACACTCAGGCAGACATTGATAGACTGGGTGGTCTGTTTCTGCTGGCAGATTCATATTCATATGTTCATAGATAATATCCACTGGCTGTTAAACATTATATCCTCCCAGAAGACCCAGATTCAGTTCCAGATAGCCATATCCATTGATGCTGAAAAAGCGTTTCATAGGGTTAATTGGCAATTCTTAAAAGCATCCATGGAGCGCATGAAATTCTGCCCCAAATTATTAAAAGTCATATCACAGCTGAATACCAATCCAGTGGCCTTAGCAAGGGTAAATGGCATCAGCTCGGAACTCTTTCCCTTGTCAAGGGGGACTTTGGCAGGATTGCCCCTTGTCTCCCCATTTGTTTGCCATTAACCTGGAACCTCAAGCAATAAAAGTACGTAGTAATCCAGATATCAAGGGGGGTTATGGCAGATGGGAACGAACAGAAACTCTCCCTGTATGCTGATGACTTTATTTTTTTTTTCCTCTCCGGAGCACTCCTTGCCACCCCTCACCCACTTATTATGGATTTTTGGGAAAGTTTTGGGCTATAAAATTAACTTTATGAAATCAGAGGCCCTGGTTTTAAGCGGGGAGTGCCCAGAAGATTTTAGGACTAACTTTCTTTTTCAATGGGCCCCAAACAATCAGATCCACTATCTGGGTATACAGGCTACAATTAATTTAAATACAAATCATGAGGGGCTGTGGAGGGCTCTGGAGCGAGACTTGGCTAGATGGAGGTTGCTGTGCCTAAGTTTAGTGAGAAGAATAGCTACTGTACAGATGAATATCCTGCCCCGATTCCTTTTTTTGTTTCAGTGCCTCCCCATTCTGATACCAGTTACGTACTGGAACAAAATTAACCAGCAGATTTCCAGTTTTGTCTGGAACAAAAAAAGACCCAGGGTTGCCAGAAATATACTACATCTCCCCAGAGGGGCTGAGGGACTGGCTCTGCCTAATCTCTCTTTGTATTATTTGGCTTCACAGGGCATAATGCTGGTGACGTGAGTGAAACAGAGAACATCATCTACATGGTATCTGACTGAGGATGCAGATATGGGAATGAGACCACTATATACTGTACATTGGCCCTAACCAGAGCACCTCCAGAACTGGCGGGGATGGTGAGGAATCATTGGGTTAGACATGGGTTATATATCCTGGGGAAGATTCGGAAACTGACAAACACACCAAATGGACTGGGGCAACTGTCGCTTATCAGATATGAAAATGAATTCTTTCCACCGTTATTAGACCCTGGATATACAAGATGGGGGATTCGGGGACCTTACAGGTTTGTACAGCTTATAGAGGAACAGAAATGTATGACCTTCCACAGAGCCAAAGACAAATTTGGCTGGCCTAATTCAGAAATCTCTGATATATGCTAATCCAACATTTTATTAACACAGGAGACAATGTTCAACTCATCACGAGGCTCAATACAGGATGGGAAGAGTTCATATACAGGGTGGTCACCATCAAGGATCTTAAGGGACACATCAAATATCTATAAAATTTTGTAGGTTCAGAATGGAACATCCCTGGCAGTCATTAGGGGAGCCTGGGAGCGAGAAACTAGGATAACTATAACAGAGTCAGATTGGTCACATAGACTGGAGATGGGATGGTGAGAACCATCTGCCCGAGTGTGGTGTGAATTCTTCTGGAAGATCCCAGTTAGGTTCTTTTACACTCCATCAATCACATGCCATTATAGCGCCTTGGACTCGGCAGCCTGCTGGCAAAATTGTGGACAAACAGGGAACCACTGGTATGTGTTGTGGGGCTGTCCAGTACTACAGACATACCGGAAATCCATTTAGAGAGCAGTGCACAACATCACTGGGATCCTCCTTCCTCTAAGATTTGAGGAATGGGTGCTGGGGCTCCCGGGGACAATGCACCAGAGAGGAGAGATCAGGGGAGTTCTGTTGATCTTAATAATTGTGGCTCTCAAATGCATAGCAGTACATTGATTGAAGCAGAAACCCACAACCTTGGCGGAATGGATACAACGAGTTAAGGGAGTCTTAGTAATGGAGGTCCTGACAGCAAAATTGCGACTCCACCACGAGTGGCATGAAGCTCAGCGGTGTAACTGGGAGGCATGGCTTATAAATAGGGAAAAGCAACAAGGCACAGACCGGGAACAGGGGGAGCCCTCGGGAGAGGAGCAAAGTTGATGGATGAAGGGAGACTTGTGACCACTGAGGATGTGGTATGCGTTTACACCAAAAGACTGGATAAAGGACAACTTTTTTTGGCGGGGGGGAGAGAGACGTGAGGGCACAAAAATGGCCTCAGGTTGGAACTGGGTACTTTAGCCCAGCAGGTCAAATGTATGTTTATTTTTCTTTTTGATATGCATGTACAAGCACCCTGTAGGGGAACTCTTAAAGGAGTTTAATTCTAGACACAGCAAAAGACAACTCAATAACAGAAATGAAGGTAAAAGATGCATCAGGCAGGCCAAAAGTAAATACTGCCAAAACCTGCTGATTAATTCTTCTAACGACCCTCGCAAGTTTTGGGGTCACATTAAGTCCTTCTTAGGTTCTGTTAAAGATGTCACTCCCTCAGATATGGTCCTACATGGCGACACTGTAATGATTCTGCTACCATTGCTAATGCTTTTAATCAACAATTTTCTGACTTATCTGCCTACACAGCTTCCTCCCATCACAATACTATGCTTCACAGTTTAACCCCACAGCATCTGAAGGACCCCAAACTTAACCAACCCTTCTATTTCAGGGAAGTGTCTAGGCATCAGGTCCTAAAGCTGCTCAGGTCCACTCTCTGACAACACCAGTACTGGCTCAGATGGCCTAGAACCAAGACTACTAAAAATGGCTTCTTACTACATCTCTGGCCCCCCTGGCACACATCTTCACCCTATCTCTCTCCAATGGCATTGTCCCTGAAGTCTGGAAGGCAGCCAGAGTCACTCCTGTATTTAAGAAAGGCAGTAAAAATGACATATCAAATTACCGGCCTATTGCTATTTTGTCTGTTCTGAATAAAATCCTGGAAAAAGTAGTATCCATGCAAGTCACTGAATACCTTAAGAAATTCAATTTACTAAGCTCAGCACAACATGGTTTTAGAAAGCATCACAGCACCATGACAGCACTTGCAAAATTCACTTCAGATATCGTTACCAATATGGATAAGAGGAAAGTTAACAGGGGCAGTCTTCATTGACTAACCAAAGCTTTCGATCTGGTTGACCATTCTCTGCTACTATCCGCCCTCAGTACCTTGGGCTTCTCTCCCCAGTCACTACCTGGTTCAAAAGCTACCTCTCCAACAGAACACAAGCTGTTAAGTTTAATTCATCCATGTCAGACAGTGCTGTTATCAACATTGGGGTCCCTCAGGGGTCTATACTTGGCCCTCTTCTATTCTCATTATTCGTCAAAAAACTTCCTGAGCTGGTAACCACAGGTCACTCACTTCTTTATGCGGATGACCTGGCAATTTATTATCACTCTGATAATGTCTTGGATCTAAATGCTGCCCTCACTGCAGATTTTCGTGCTGTACAACACTGGTTGAACTCTCAACGCCTGGTTTTAAATACAAATAAAACAAAAGTTATGATGTTTGGCTCCAATCACAAGCTTAGATCCTGTCCTCTGACCATCTCTGTCTCTGATATCGATGGGGACCCTATTGAAACTGTCACTTCCTTTCGTTACCTCGGCATCCACCTGGATCAAACCTTGGACCTAAAAGCACATATACAGGAAACCTGCAAGACAGTTAACTGCAAATTGGGGGCTGCCTATAGAACCAAATACCTACTCACCCCTGCTGCTAAATTGGCGATAGCCTGAGGCATTCTATTGCCAACCCTTACATATGGGTGTCCCATCCTGTCCTTGGCCACCAAATCTTCACTGCAACTATGGGATACTACCTTCAATAATGTGTGCAGGTATGCAACCAAAGCACCTCGACTGCAGCATCATTGTCTCTTATATCAGGACCTTGGTTGGCTCTCCTTCCTCTACCAGGCAGTACTACTTGTACAATTTAGTTGATTCCATCCTAATGACGTCCAAGCCTGCTATCCTGTCTGATCTCCTCAGGCTGGCCATTCCCACAAGGAATCTTAGATGACTGATCAGACCTTACTATCCATCCCCTTTGTCGGACTAAAAAGGGGATGGGCTCCTTCCATCATGCTGCCCCCACCTATGGAACCTACTACCTCAGGATCTAAGGATGTTCCCACCTCATGTGACTTTTAAGAGCAAACTCAGGACTTTCCTCACTACTATGGACAAATGTGTTTGCTTTGACCCTACCTGATACACTGCATTTGTTCTGTTTTCTCATTGCTAGCACTTTTGCCTGTCCAAATGGTGTTCTATACTGTGCCTTGTAATTAATGTTTCATTTTGTGCCTTGTTATTAATGTTGCTTTAACCTGTTTGTTTATAAGCCTAATGTTAGCTGTTGACAATTGTAAGTCGCTATTCTACTCCATGACATTCTTATCTTCACTTCACGGCCTCTCCTCACTTAACCCCACTGCTGCTCTCCCCCCTTCTTCTGTTATATCCTCTTCCCCTTTTGCCTCCCCACCAAACTCACCTTTACCTGTTCCTACCTTATCCATGCCCCTCTTTAGTCCCCACCCTCCTGGCTGTGCTTAGTCACCTCTCTCCACCTACTACCGCCTCTCCAACCGTCTACCGCCCTTCCCTGCCCTGCCGTCTCTCGGTTCCACTGGCTCAGCTTGACTTTGACACTTTTGCCGCTGTTGCCATGCTCCTCCACCTCTATCCCCTCTCACCGGCATCCTCCTCTCGCCCTGCCGTCTATCGGTTCCTCCAGCCCGGCTGTGCTTTCCCTACCTCCTACCCGCTGTTGCGTCTACTTCCGCTTCCCCTACCACCCTCTCTTCACCTGCCGTCTTTCGCCCAGTCCGGCCGTAGGTTGGTACCTCACCCTGCTGTTGCCGTGATTCGACGGCACCTCCTTTCCACTTAATCTCTCCTCCCATCTTTTTTGCCAGTTTTCCTTCCTTGTGTCTTTTCTACTGATGCCTATCCTCTCTTATTTTCTGCCTTCTACTATTCACATTTTTGAGTATGTTCCATGATCAAGTGCTAAAGTATATTTTTGTTTACTAATGTATGTTACATTGCCATATGTACTTCTCTCTGCATTTATTGTACTCGTTGTCTTAATAATCTGGCTGTACTTGGAAGGAAATAAAGCTGAGTTAAAAAAAAAACAGAGGACATTTCAACGTATATATGTGCTATAGGATGGAGTGAGTGTGTTACTTATGACAACAAAATAACTCATGCATACTGTTTGGGAGAAGATCAGAGTGGGAAATTCTGCCAATAGCCCCATGAGTCATAATCACCCAGAACATACTCATTTACAACATCCTCTGAGTTAACAAACAATACTAATACTATGTGGTGAATCCCAAAGACCATTATAATTCTTGTTCTGATCTTGTAGGAACACAGGAAATGCTTGCACCCGAAAGAGCAAGAGTCCACAATATCGATCTTCTGCCTACTAGGCAGCTACAGCATTCAGTAAAGCACTGTAGCCATTTTTTTTAATGGGAAGTGCTACCAGCATAATGTATGGACTTTGACACTATAGAGAGGAACAGCTTAAATGTATTAGTGTAACCCCCCATGTGGGGCTTACCTTTTTGGTTCCCTGGAGCCCACCCCACACTACCAGTCACCAGCACTGTTGGTCTCCATCCCTTGGCCTGCTGAAAGGGGACCAGGAGTGAAGAGGAGCAGCAACATCTTCAGTGTGTTTGGCACCTTGAGATCACGGCTCTGCACCACATGTCAAAGGTGGCTCTGCTGCCTACAATGACCAATCACAATCAGCACTCATGACGGAAGTGGGGATTCCCGCTGACCACCTTGGCAGAACTGGACACTAGTGTAACTGTGTCCAAACACCTATGGGGCCACAGATAACTGTTTTAAGTACATGAGTCCTATCCTGTAACATAAAAACATTGTGCTGAGTGCTCTTGGGACTGCAAGGGGCCTGTGATCTTAGCCACCTTTGACCCCGCTGGGAGATATGACAACAGGGTCAGAGTGTGGCAGCACAGCCAATCAGGCCCCAAAGCCTGGAAAGGGAGCCAGAAGGGCTCATGAACTTGAAGAGGCATGACATTTGTGACCAGTCCCTAACTGAGTGACAAACTTCCAGTGCCGCTGTGAGTGACACATAGCTCCAGGCACCATTTGAGAGCAGCATTTCGTCAGTGAACAGCAGGGGCTGTTTCAGAACGTTTTTAGTCTGCGTGTGGCTGCTGTTGGAGTTAGACTGCAGTAAACTGTAGCTGATAGCTGGAGGAGACAGGCCAAGTGTCTGTCAGAGTCAAGCAGAATTCCTCCACAGAAAAAAGGGAGGTAATCGTGTGCTTGCACAGCACAGACCTGAGAGACTTAAAGTAAAAAGCCAGGGGAGGTGATTGCCAGCATAAGGCACCCTGCAATCACTCTTCAGTCACTCTGAGAGACTTTGTTGCACTACAGCATAAACCCTGTAACAGAGTGCAACTCTATGTCTTGAGTGCTGCTCAGCCAGCACCATTGCCAGGTATTGGTTGTTGCAGTACACATAGCGACTGGATGCCAGGATGTGATGTACTGATTTGACATGGTTGAGCTCCACCGGCAGAAGCTGCACCTGTGACTTCAGAGATCATCTGCTACATGCAGAGAGGAGGAAAGGCCTGACTAAACCTGTGGAGAGCTGTTTTTCAGGTGACTTCAGGGACCTTTAATTGAGAGAGGATCAGAACCAGCTAGAACAGGTACTTGCTGCTACTACCACACCCTAGACCCTGGACTTGGGAACCATGAGTAACTCAGGACTAGTCCCTGCCACACACCCTTTCCCAGTTAGTTTCATAGTTTTGCAAACCACTTAATGAACTGGGCCATCTGGCCAGGAGTACAAATACCCATTTGGCATTTAAATTATGGTTTGTTGCAGACAGTATTGTATAATCTTGAAGTGCACCAATGCTGGCCAACCATGTGTAGCTTCTACATGCTACACCATTCCAATGGCTGGATAACTAATATGGTACCAAGGGGCTCATAAGAAAAACTATCTTAATCATTATTCCCCCCCAAGCTTTACCCTCTGGTTAAGCTTTTTCGATAAAAACTTTTTTTCTATTAAAGTATCTTATTTATTTACTTTGCAAAAGTCTGCGATCCCCAGACATGATGGACAGTGCATGACTCCATTTGTATTGAGCTGAGCAGTGCAGGCCACATTTTCTCACTAAATGGAGCCGCCTGTCTGCCATGTTTGGGGATCACAGACTTTTGCAAAGTAAAATAAGTGTTAACATTGGAAAAAAAGTATTTTATATCGCAAAAGCCTAACTGGAGGGTAAAGCTTTGTGGGGGGAAGGGGTATTAAGGATTAAGACAGTTTTCCTTTACGAACTAGGGGTATTAATACTGGTACACATTGGGCATGTGTAGTGCATAGTAGTACAGCTGAGCACAGGCACTGTTTATGGTTTGGTGGTCAGCTTCATAGATACATAGACAGTGTCAGCAGATAAGGGCCTATGGCCCACCCAGTCTGCCCATTACTTCACTATTTGGTTTGGCTGTGCCTGACAGGGTATGGGAAGTACAGCCAAGTAGTAACCACCATATGACTTTGTATTGCTTAACCCTTTCCCTTTCCCAGAACATGGTCCCTACTACCCCTAATAAAGCCCCTGTTATTTGATATTTATGATCTGTGAGCGTATTATTGGTAGTGTTAGTAATTGCATTTTTTGAATGCAGTTCTTGCACTGTATTGGTTCACAAGTAGAGGGATCTTATGGGAAGGTACTGAATCTAAGGGGGTGGTTATTTTCTTGACACGAGGCCCACGTTAAACTTTTCTCTGGTACAGTCTCTGTGCAATTTCAATTCACTCTTGGATACAGACCTCTCATCAGAGTTACCAGTGCTGGCCTCTCAACCTTATTTGAGCCCATAAGGCAGAGATAGTGACTGACACCCATGGTGACACGGTCATGGTATATCTATTTATTGGACTGTTAACAAAACCTTTTGACACAGCGTCGCAAAAGATACATTGCAGCATTTAATTAACTCTGTTTTAAGTAATGTATTTGGATTATAGTTTGCTGCCTGCATTTTTTCTGTACTATAGTGTATTTATATTTATAAGACAGTGGTGTTGGGCTTTATTTGTATGCTGCACAAGACTCCATTGTAGATGAGCATAACCTGACAACTGTCAATAAACATATGTTACTGCACCTACAACATATTTATAAAATGATACAATGCCATGCTGCCACTTGATAAATCTGGATTAGTGATAAGTGTCAAATCTCCTTCTTATTGGCCTGGCAGAAAGATGAGAGAGTCATGCAGGTGTTTGATTTTCCTACTTGCTAGAGTAGACTGTGCCAAAACCTGTCATTCTCCAGTACTCCCTCGAGTTATGGGCAGGAATAAGTGGGGTCTCGGAGGATACTGTTATTGTCCACATGTCTTGAAGTTATGGTCAGGTGATGCTATGTGCTCTATAAGTGCTTGGGCAGGGAGAGGCATCTTGCCCCAGCAATACAAAAAAATAATGAAAGTTAAGGTCTCTACTCCCTGGACTATGACCTAGATTGCAATAAATAAATACTGAGGTAATCTGTTTTATGTTTGTGTAACTTGATCTCACTTTGAACACTGCAATAAATGCAGTAAAGTAGTCTGTGATTTAAAACACAGATCATTAGGTTATTACATACTGCAGAATCTGTATCTATAGTTGGATGCAAAGTCTTGTATGTGACTGAACAAACTATCTGACCTCTCCTTACTTTCTTAATTTTCTTTTAATTGTTCATAATGGTATTAAAAAACACAGAAACACAGACAACATAGACATCGCCAGCAGATAAAGACTAAGTAACCACCCAGTCAGGCCCATCAAGAGTATCCTACTTTTCCCCTGACCTACAGCCTTAAAGAGGTTTTAGCCATGATGTCTACCCCCTCCCCACCACCCACCACCACCCTCACTCCTCCATTTAGAATTATCAATATCCTGTACCTGTCCACGCCTTATTGAACCTCTTTATAGTCCCTGCTTCCATCCCATCTGTAAGAATCCCACAGCATCACCACCTTCTCAGTGAAACAGAGCTTCCTCACGTCCCTCCTGAAACTTCCACCGACCAACTTCTGTTCATGTCCTCTTGTGACAGCATTTCAGTTCCTAGTGAACAGGTCAATACTGCTGTCTTAATTTGTTTCTGTCTGAAAGTTGTACATCTTTATCATGCCGCCTCTCTTCCTTCTGGTCTTCAAGTGAGTAGATGTTGAGGGCCTCCAGCTGCTCCTCACAGGATATTCCCTGCTAACCTTGGATCATCTTGGTGATCCTGTACTACACAGTCCAACCTATTTCTGCCCTTTTTCAGGTGTTGACTCCAAAACTAGGCACAACACTCCAGGTGAGGTCTCACCAGGGACCTGTTCAGGGGCAACATCACTTCCTTTTTCTGCTTTTGCCCTCCAGTCCTAACCTCCCCCATTTTGCCTCCTTTAACTTCCCTTGATATTCCCCTATTCTTCCTGCAAGACCCTCCTGTTAGCCTTCACTGGCTCCCTCACTTCCTTGGGGAATGATATTGGCCTTTAATACTTGTTCCTTTCACAGGCTGTCCTCATACAAGCATCCTTCACCTCTAATATGGCCTCCCCCCTTTATTACTGCCTTTTGCTTCTCTACCCCTCTAATGCCCTCTGCTCCCTTCAGTTATTCCCTGATCCTTTCCTTTATTTTACAGAAATCTGCCCTTCTCACGTCTAGAACCACAGGCTTCAAGGAGGGTCTGCAGTTGCCCATGATCAGTCCAAACCACATAGTATTGTGGTCACTGGACCCCAGTAGTTCTCTCACAGTAACCTCTTCCACTACCTCAGAACTGGAAAGTACCAAATAAAGGATGGCATCCTGCCTTTTGGATTTTACTGAGTCACTAATCTCCTCCCCTAGTTTTCTATAGATAGAGATAGGCCATGCAATGGATCTACTTTATTTCAATTTCAGCAAAGCTTTTGGCTTTGTGCCTCACAGACCCCTGCTGAGGAAACTGGATGACCTGGGGGTGGCTATGGATATAGTTAGATGGGTGGGAAAGAGGCTCAAAGGGAGGGAACAGTGGGCTGTGGTAAATGGAGAGAAGTCAAAGGAGAGAGAGTGGTCATGGGTGGGGTACCACAGGGGTCGGTCCTGGGCCTGGTCATTTTTAACATGTTCATCAGTGATACCAGAGAAGGAATCGGGGTAGGATAAGCATGTTTTCACTTGACACTAAACACTGCAGATGGGTGGATAGCTCCAAGGGAATTAGAGAATTACAAGGTGACCTGCAAAGGCTACAGGGGTGGCCAAATGTTTGGCAGCTGAAATTCAATGCCAAGAAGTGCAAGGTGATGCACCTAGGAAAAAAAGAACCCAAGGAAAGAATTCTGGATGGAGGGGTTATACCTAGTACCACAGCTGAAGAACAGGGTCTAGGAGTCATAATCAGCGACACCCTTAAACAGACTAGCCAATAAACACGATGCTGGGGTGTATGAGGAGTGGTATTGATAGCAGAAAGAAAGAAGTTATGCTCCCCCTGTATAGATCCTTGGTGAGACCACACTTGGAGAACTGTGCCCAGTTATGGAGCCCTCACCTTAGAAAGGACAAGGTTAGGCTACAAGTGGTACAGAGTAAGGTGACAAACATGATACAGGGTGGGGAAGCCTCAAGGCACTGAACATGTACTCGCTGTAAACCAGAAGGGAGAGGGGGGATATGACAGAAACCTTCAAATTCCTGAAAGGAATAAACAAAGTAAACTGAAGGGACTTATTTAACAGGAACACCAGTTCAACAGCACAGGCGCATGACTGAAAGCTGATGGGAAGAAGGTTCAGAAGGGATGTAAGAAAGTATTATTTTACTGAAAGGATGGTGGAACCATGGAACTATCTGCTCACAGAGGTGATGGGTACTAAAATTGTGAGGGGCTTCAAATGGACTTGGGACAGAATGAAAGGAATAGTGCTCACTTGAAGAGACACAATTTAGGAAAGGGTTAGGAAAACTGCTGGGGAGGGTTAGAACTCTGTATCAACACTAGGTCATGGGGTTATATAGGGCCATATGGGCAGGCTTGATGGACTTTGGTCTTTTTCTGCATTTGCT
The DNA here is from genome assembly GCA_016271365.2 of Neoceratodus forsteri. Lineage (NCBI taxonomy): Eukaryota > Metazoa > Chordata > Ceratodontiformes > Ceratodontidae > Neoceratodus > Neoceratodus forsteri. Next base: position 557,118,092 of record CM028132.1, read on the forward strand.
GTCTATGTTTTTGAGTTTCTATCCTCCTTCTGCCCTGGTGGTCTATAGACCACTCCCATCCTTATCTTTTTCCATCCAGCTATGCTCACCTGCAGACAAATCAATTCCACTCAATTCATTTTATGGCACCTTCTTCAGTGACCCCTATGCTATCTTTAATGTACAATAGATGACTACACCTCATCCCCCCTTGCCCTTACACACATCCATTCTGTGCAGGATATGACCTGGGATAGTCAGATCTCAATCGTTATTGTCAGTCACCCAGGTCTCAGTTATGGCAAATATGTCTAGCTTGACATCTGCTATCCTTGCCTGGAGCTCACTAATTTATTTGCCCAAGCTACATGCATTCAGGCAAACTGCCTTCCACCCACTCTTCTTTGATCTTACAGTTTAGATGGCCAGTCCTGTGTCCACAACTTTATTCCTATCCCTCCTGTCATCCCTACCTCCTGTTGGCTTCCCATGACCCCTCCCCACTCCCACTTCTTGATTCAGTCCACTTCCTGCCTATGCTATCCCTAGTTCCTGTAAGCCTTCTGCCCATTTTGAGGGGAGTACTACAGTAGCTAGGCTCACTTTCTCCACCCCATTTTGAGGGCTTCTCTAGCTTCAGTCTACTCCCCATTCAGATTAAATGTCTAGCAACATGGACATCTAACTTCTGTCCCAGAGAACTTGTTCCTTCCTTTGTGAGATGACGTCCATCTCCTTTAAATAGCCTTCTATTCCAGAAGTTACCCCAGTCGCTGATGAACCAAAACTGCACCACCCTTGTAACTACAGCCCAGTTGCAGTGTGCCAGAGGGCAACTACCTCTGCCTGTTGGCTACCACACAGGTTAAGGGGCCTGGGTCCTGCTACGGTGGTGATTGGGGGATCTATCCCGAAGTAATAGTAAAATAGTGCAGTGTCTCCACCCAGAGTAGGTTGACAGTGGGACAGGTGTCTGCTTGGTACAACCCCCTAGGATGCTGTACCTACCCACCTCCCCTTCCAACCACCCCATACATTGGATACTAAGTTGTTCACCAATACCATACACCACATATACTTGACAGTACACTTTCACAAAATACCTCCCACACAACAATTTTAACAAACAAAACACAGCTTTATTTTGGGGAAGGGCTAGGGGAAGGGGTACCTGAAGCAGGAATAGCTGTGAAAGGAAGATAACGGTTACAGCAGTCAGCAACAACAAGGCCCGTAGGCCAAAACAACCCAGCACCCACCCCCACTGGTACCAGTGTAACCCCAGTTCAATATATTTCCAGTTTCAGTGGCTCAGCAGGTAGCACACTCAACTCTGAGGCCGGGAGATCAGAAGGCTGCAGGTTCTATCCCACACAAGGCACTTAGGTTAAATCCCAGTACTGACACTGTAGTGCAGCATGAGGGGGATGCTGCACTCTTGAGGTGCCATCTTTTGGATGAGATATTAAACTGAGGTCCCATCTGCCTGTTCTGGTGGTAGTCCAGGGGGATGTTAAAGGTCTCATGACACTTTTTGGATAGAGTAGGGGAATTTTTTTTTTTTAAGAAAAAATAGTTACTTTCACACATTTTTTCAACATATAGCAATCATGTACATCCTGTACTTTCCAGTTTGTTATATAACAGTCATGAGTACCTTATCAAAGAGAAAAGAAAAAGAAAAAAGGTGAAAATACACACTTTAAAAAGAAACTGTTGTTAACCAAACAAAATGTTTCCAGTAGATTTTTGCTTTAACCTTATTCAGTGCTACCTCTCTTTTGTAAATGATTTTTAGGTTTTGTATCACTTGTATTTGCACTTGATGTATGGAATACTTTTTTTACTATAAAATAAAAACACACCTGGTTTACCAAAGGTAGTATCTACAGAGAGAAAAAATTATCTCAGTGTGTTTGGGTGATATTTTGAGAGAGGTGGTGGAAACAAACCCAACACCAATGTCTTGTAGGTAATTTGAGTATAATATAAATCCCTCCAAGAGGAGAAAATCAGATCCCAGAACTGCTGAGCATAAGGGCATAGTAAGTAAAAATGTTCCTGGGTTTCCAAGAGACCCATGCATGTGTGTCTAGGACACATACGTTCCGCTAGTACTTTATGTTTATGTGAGTTCCTGGCTCCCAATCTCCCATGACTGGATATCCAGGTGACGTCCCAGATTTTCAAAGGGATTCTTTTATCAGTGAGCTGTAGGTATATATCCGTAATGTGCCCTTCGTATTGCAGTAAATTTTGCAAAATCTTGTAAAAATTTGAATTTCAAATGAAAGAGTACAGAGATCATCTAGAACTGCTAGATATCATCTGATGAGTAATTTGCCACTGTTTCAACTTTTTACAAGCTGAAGAAAAGGAGAATGGAATTCGTAAAGCTTTCATATTTGGGAAAGAGCAAGGGGGCGGACTCCCAGACTATAAGGAAGTCCTCCAATAAGGCTTTTGTTAGCCTAAGCCACATTGAACAGGGGTTGCTTAGTAAAGGGGCCAAATTCTGGTATAGGAAAATGCAAAAGAAAACTAATACCGGGTGTATCATTCACACACCACCCAGGCAATAATTGTGATAAGCGTGTAACCTTTTTATGGGGTTTAATTTGCTGCCCCAAAACCCATGAAAAAAAATGTTCATAACTTTTGCCTCCAGATTTAGAGGCCATGGAAAAACCTTTGCGATATGTAAAACTATTGGGATTACTAGTGTATATAATAATGATACCCTTTTCCATTTTGAAATAGTCTTGTTTTTCCAGGAAAATACTGTTTGTTCCTTTATGGGCAGCTTGGGATCAATTTAGGGTAGCATCATCTTGGCTCCCAAACTGTATCCCCAAAATTGTCACTGGTTGAACTGTCACCTGAACGTTTGCAAACTATATGGGATCCTCCAAGTCGGGTGAATGGGGAAACATAAAGACCCGGCTATTCTCAAAATTTAGTTTGGACCCTAAGATATGTTCAAAGCCCCAAATTACCCTTTTTAAGGCAGTTTGATCACAAAATGGGGTAGCACAGATGCAGAGGTTATCTGTATAGGCACAAATGTTTGGAGCAAGACTGTTATCCTGAAGCACTATTTCTCAGAATTTTAGGATGATTTAATATCTTTCTGAGAAGGGGGTCAATTTGGAAAACATACAGGAGGGGACTAAGGGGCATCCCTGTCTTACACCTCTTATACTATGAAACAAAGTTCCTGGGGTTCCATTTATATAAGGAACCATACTGGAAGAGGTATCTAATAATGATATCCATTTAATGAACTGTTCTGGAGTACCATATACCTGTAGAACTTGAAAGAGATAATTATGGTCTACTCTGTCAAATACTTTTTCCTGGTCGAGTGCCAGGATTAAGCGTTGCGAGGTTACTCCCTCTCTTTGAGAGAAAATGTCTCTCAAAAAGGATATGTTGTTAAATACTAATCTTTTTTTAATGACACATGTTTGCATGGGCCTGATCACATTTTCTGCCACTTGGGCAATCTGGACAGGAGGACTGAGGCTAAGATTTTGTAATCTATGTTTAAAAGGTTTATAGGCCTCCAATTTCTTAGGTTTCTTTTGTCTTCTTTTTTAAATAATATCACTAAGACTTGAGATAAGCTTTCTGGGAGTTTCAGAGCTAAGAATCTCAGAAAAGACATCTGATAGAATATGGCCGAACCATTTCTTAACCTTCAGGGAGAATTCAACTGTGAGGCCATCTGCTCCTGGCGAATCATTTTTTTTCAGTTGGCTTAAAGCCTGTAATACATCATCAGTGGTTACTGGGGCTAATAATACAGCCTTAATTTTTGGATCTAAATTTGGTATATCTAGATTCCTTAAGCAAGCTGGATCCCAAGTATCAGGAGAGGGAGTACCAAACATATTTTTTTAAATATGTATGAGCAGTTTTCGTTATATGCTCTGGGTCTATATAAACCATATGTGAATTGATCTCTAAAACACGTTCAATGGTTGTGTGATGAACTCTATTCTGGCAACTTTTAAAAATATCTGAAGATGGTCTGGAGCTCTGAGTCCCAAATTGTGCCTCCAGTTGTAGAGATTCTGCTCAATTATACTGAAGTTTTGCCATTTCTGCCTTTTATTTATTTCAAATGTTAATTCTAGATTGCTTTCGAAGGCTCTTAAGATAGTGGAAAATAACTGTTCTCTTAAAGTAAGGTAGCCTAGGTATTTAGTCTTTGAAGTTCTAGTTGCTAAATTAATAAAAAAGGATTTGAATTCTTTTTTGGGTCCACCCACCAGTAAGTTATGCTATCAAAAGCCTCTAGAACTGAATACCTTGCTACCATTAAGGAGAGGAAGTTTTTCTCTATACATGGCTGTGATAAGACAGAGTTATTTAACTTCCACCTAGAGTCCTTTTTGTGTTGCTTGCACACATGTGTAAGAAACACATTGCATCAGCCTGTAAAAGTGAGTTATGGAGAAGTGTCTGTGTTGTGCCAAATGGCAGCAGTCTGTTCTAGGGCTGATCTCTGCCGCAGCCAATAGAGGAGCATACTGTTGATCACAGCAGTTAATGAGCATGCCACAATGCATAAAGAAATTCAGCCACATCACCATGCAATCAGCTGTTTTGGTGCATTACAAGCTACCAAAACAGCTGATTGTGTAATGTCCCCATGGCAACGACTTCTCCGTTGGCTTCTCACAGTCCCCACGAAGCCGACAGAAAGCCGACGCCTGCCATTCAGTATGCCTTCCTGGTGAAACATTTCAATAAATAAAAAGAAAAAAGATGATGGGGTGCCCAATCCCCCTGTTGGCATGACCCCCTTCCCAGTTCATTTGCAGATGGGGTAGCCCAATCCCCGTCAGCATAAAGCACATCCCTCCATTTGTTGTTTACCAAGGGGTGTGCCCAATCCCCCCTCAGCTCATGCATCCCTCCCAGCACACTGTAAGGCAGATAGGGGTGCCCAATCCCCTTGGCTCCACTGCCCCCAAACAAACTTCCATCTGCCATGCTGGGAGCTCACCCCAGCATGGCAAAGTCTCTTTAGCCAATGGGGTGCCCAATCCCCCATTGACTCCACTACCCCCCATAAACTTCCATGTACCATGCTGGGAGCCCACCCCAGCATGGCAAAAGTCTCCTTGGCCCATGGGGTGCCCAGTCCCCATCGGCCCCACTGCCCTCCAAACAAACTACCTGGTGCCACTCTTGAAGCCCACCCCAGCATGGCAAAGTCTCCATCGTCTTTAAAAAAACCTAGAAGAAAAGAAATGGTCCCTCATTGATTCCCTTGCCCCTCCCCAAACCGCACCCACCCTCCCTCTGTGTACTCCACTTCCCCACACCCCTTGCCTCACCCCATACTGATCTCCAGAGCCTGGCACGATGACCTTCTACGGATCAGGAACACATCTGCACTCTTCAAAGCAGACCGCGAACTGAAGAAATAACAGTAAACTGTATAATGACAAAAATAGAGTTTTTTCAACTTTGGTGCATCTCTCGGCCAAGATTGGGAATCTTTTCACCAAATTTTCAACTTGGGGTTCTTGGGAACCCTCCTCATGAACTCAGTCACTGTCATTTTGTTATTCAGTCCCAAAAGGAGATTTTTGGTCACTGCACGGAACCAACTTTCAGGATCTATTAACAAAACAACAGTGTCACAGTTCATGAGGTAGTCCCCCAAAAACTCTATGTTGAAGATTTGGCGAAAAAAAATTCCCCAACATGACTGTTTTATGAGTGTGCACCGCGCAGTTCCTACGCACGCTCATAACTTCGTGCATTTTTAATATTTTCACTCCAGATTTTCAACATTGCCATTTTACCACACCTCCTTATGAACAGTACAGCTGTCATTTGTCACATCTCCCCAGAAATGTGTTTTCCCACCTGTAGCGTACAATGGCATGGTTGGTGTGCGAAATCAATGTTTAGGACAGATTAAGACAATCACAGTGACACTGTTCATGAGGTAGGTCCCCAAAAACACTATGTTGAAAATTTTGTGAAACAATTCCCAAAAATGACTGTTTTATGAGCGTATGTTGCACAGTTCCTACGTACGCTCATAACTGAGCATTTTTTATATTTCCACTCCAGATTTTCAACATTGCCATTTTACCATACCTCCTTATGAACAGTACAGCTGTCATTTTTCACATCTTGCCTGAAATGTGTTTTCACACATGTATCGCGCAGTGGTGCGGTCGTCGTGCGAAATCAATGTTCGAGACAGATTAAGAAAATCACAGTGACACTGTTCATGAGCAGAGGTCTTAAACTGGCTATTATGTAAATTTGGTGACAAACATCCATAAAATGACTGTGTTATGAGTGTGCATTGTGCAGTTTCCACACACCCTCGTAAATTCAAGAATTCATAATATTTTCAGTCAAAATGTTCAACATTGGCATTTTTCCACACCTCCTTATGAACAGTACAGCTGTCATTTTTCACACCCTGGCGAAATGTATTTTGCACTTCGTGCAGAACAGCATGGTTGCCGTGGGAAATCTGTGTTCAGGACAGACTGAGAAAATCACAGTGTCACTGTTCATGGGCAGAGAAATAACCTCCTGATTATTGGGCTGCCCAAAGCGGAAGAGGCGCCGAACACATCGCCGTTATGCAGAAATTTCTACACAAGGTCGTGGGGCCCTCTCCCTTGAACCCCCAATATCATATAGAAAGAGCTCATCGCTCCCTCAGACTGAAGCCTCAAGTGGGATCTCCTCCTCGACCTACCATCATAAGATTTCTCAGCTTCGTTGAGAAACAGCATGTCATGGCCAAAGTTAAAGATCTACAGTCAGTAACCTGGGGTTCCTCCAAAATTAGAATTACGCAAGATCTACCCCACGAAACCAGACACAGGCGGGCAGCTTTTCACCCGATTGTTAGCAAATTAATTGCCGCTAGCATTCATTTCAAGATGTTTTATCCGGCCAGATTACAAGTGGCAATTGATAGCACTTGGCACTCCTATGATTCTTCAGAGCAGGCTGCCAAGGACCTTACTTCCCGACTCCCTAATCTCTTCAAAACAGGCTGAGCTTACAGAGACTAATGGGGGGTTATTTATGTATTCTGTTATGAGATCTTTATGTTTGCTATCATAATTGTGGTTAATTTACCTGCTGTGTTTCCTGCTGATGGGAGGATGGCGAGGGTTAGGCCTCATTGGCAGGTGATGGGCCCATCTTTCCCTTTGCTGAGCCATGCGCTCGTCTTCAGGCTGGGAGGGGGACTGGGAACCTTAGGACTGGTAAGAGTTTACGGGCAGCAGTTTATGGGACAGACCGGTTTCAGTCCCACTATTACTTTGGTCCCCATATCAGATCTGTGCTATTCTGGCGATCCAGACCCTCTAAATGGCCGATGCTAACTGGTGTGCGACGTGGCATTCCTGGGAGAGGGGGTGAAGCCCCTTCCCTTCTATTTGTTTGTCCTTGGCTGATTTTGGGGGGAACGCTGACCTAAGTACTAAGATTATTAGCTTCAACATGGTAAGTCAGCTGCATTTTACTAAGGTTAGATATTTAAAGCAGAGTGTTTGTGCCTATGTGGGGAACAATTCTGGGCAGAATACTGTTATGACAAGCTTGTATCCAGGGACAAGTAAGGCTCATTTTCCCTGGGTACATACAGTTGGGAAACATTCTCAATGCAAATATTTCCACAAAGGATGGTTGGATTGGGGGCTGTGGAGGGTTGGGGGGGAAGCTCGGGATCGAGGTACGCTCTGGGAGAACTGCATCGGGGGCTGATATATGGGGGTTATGGCAAGTCTAGGAGGAATCTAGTACTGCGAGGACATAATTGGTGTTTGGCTAAGCACCCTCTCAAACTACAAATTAGATTCCTGTCTTATGTCATAATTAGATATTTCGGGTTATGGTATGATCGAGATATCGCCATGAGGGCTCAGGCTCCAAGTACTCATGCATGACTTTTCGGATTACTGTCTGGATATACTTGGGGTCACTATGTAAATGGTTGTGTTAGTTTTTTTGGGGGGGAGGGGGATTGTGAAACTGAGACAAATTCATTGGGCACAATACATGGTAGTGGGGATCAGTTTGGCATAGTTTATCGTGTGGGTTTCTATGGGAATTCTTTTCAGGGAAGGGGATGGGAGGAGGGTGGGTCTGGAATGTACCCTTCAGAATGGTTACTTTGGTTAACTAATTATGACTGTGTTTTCCGTTTAATTGTTCAAGATGTTTACTGCACCACTTAAAATTGCCACATGGAATATAAGAGGTCTCAGAGACATGACGAAGAGATATCAGGTTTTTAAAAATTGTGATCTACTAAATGTAGATATCCTCTTGCTTCAAGAAACCCATTTATTAGACACAGAAACAAACTGGTTGCACAGACAAGGCTTCTCCCCAGTCTTTGCCGCGAGTGGGTCGGCATCAAGCAGTAGAGTTGCTATATTAATAAAGAATCGTGTAGCGTTTTGGTGCAGGAGAATTTTGCAGACCCAGAGGGCAGGTTTATACTAGTTAAGGGTTCTCTTAGCAGCAAGTTAGTTGTGTTAGCCTCCATCTATGGACCAGGTAGGAGGAAACGCCAAATTCCTTATGGGCCTAGCTGACAAGATAGTTGGTATAATGCCTGCTTAACTAATTCTGGGCGATGACTGGAATATCCCGCCATCCCAGGACTTAGATAGAATGAATCTACCACTAAAACCTCTATCCCCTGCTCAAAAGGCCCTAGCACATTTTATGGAACTTTTGGGATTGTGTGATCCCTGGCGTCTTCTCAACCCTTCGTGCCGGGTGTTCTTTTTTTATTCCCATGTTCACCGATCTTGGTCTAGAATAGATTATATTCTAATTTGCATCTCTCTCCTATCTGGCCTCTGTCAGACAGATATTGAGCCAATTGTCCTATCAGACCATTCGGTCGCATGGCTGAGGATTTCTCCGGACCTTAATCTCCAAAGAGACACTGCTTGGAGACTAAACACACAACTCCTGAAAGAGGAACAAGGAATTTCCCATATTATAACTTTAATTTCTTCCTTTATAGAGATTAATAAAGGCTCTACACCAAGGGAGGACTTAATATGGTGCTCCCTTAAGTGTTATCTTTGAGGGGAATTAATTAAACTAGCATCCAGGAGGAAGAAATGTAGGGAAGCAATAGCAACCTCCCTGTTAACTCGAATCAAAGAGGTAGAAAGTTCTCTATCTTCTACCTCATCCCCAAACTCTTTGGAATCCCTGCTAACATTAAGGAATGAATATGCAGATTTATTAAAGGAAAAGGCAGAGTATGCTATCTCAAAAACCCAAGCTAGATACATTGACCGAGGGGAGAAGGCTGGTAGAATGCTGGTCCTTCGATTACAGAAAAAGGAAAGTTCGAGGCTGATCCCGGCTCTGCAAGCGTTGGACAGCACTATTAAAATTTCACCAAGGGATATTACCAAGGTTTTTGAAGCCTTCTATGGTACACTTTACAGTAAGTGTTCCTCTCCGGCACCTCTATCGAGTATCGAAAGTTATCTGGAGGGCCTGAACCTTCCCTGTTTACAAGCTCATCACGGGTCGGCCCTGTCTTCTCCTATTTCTATATCAGAATTGGAAGAGGCAATTACAGGGTTAGCATTAGACAAGTCACCTGGGCCTGACGGCTTCCCCTCCAATTTCTACAAAACTTTCTATAAAGAGTTAGCCCCTCTTCTTCTTAATCTATATGAATACATATTCACCGCAGACACTTTGGATCCCACATTATTAGAAGCCATGATAGTATTACTTTTTAAACTGGACAAACCTCCAAAGGACCCTGCCAGTTATCGTCCAATCTCCCTTTTAAACTGCGATATTAAAATACTAACAAAAATTCTAGCCAATAGGATTAAGAAGATCTGGATCCATCTGCTGAGCCCCGAGCAAGTCGGTTTTGTGCAAGGCCATTCTTCAGCTTATCATCTTAGAACTCTCTCACATATCTTTCACATGGCTCAAACTTTTCAGATCCCCATGGCTCTTAATTCGTTAGACGCCGAAAAGGCCTTCGGCAGAGTCAATTGGGATTTTCTCTGGGCTACACTTAAGAAAATGGGTTTTCCTGCCACTTTCATTAGATGGACCCAGACGGTATACAAGTCCCCCTCCGCGAAAATCTATTGCAATGGGGTCTTCTCTTCTTGGTTCTCTCTGTTCACTGGCACCAGACAAGGGTGCCTATTATCTCCCTTCCTATTTAATTTATATCTGGAACCTCTCCTTCTCAACATTAAATGGTCTCCGCACGTTCAGGGTTGTCCAGTGTTTCAGCAGTCATTGACTCTTTCAGTATATGCTGATGATATCCTGCTTCATTTGCCATACCCTGATACATCATTAGCTCACGCCTTACAAATTATTACACAGTACGGTCTGTTATCCAACTACAAGTTAAATCTAGCAAAAACAGAAATACTTCCCTTAAATGCCTTTACCTACAAAGCCAGTTTCACCCAATTTGGGATGAAATGGTGTCCACATTCAATTAAATATCTAGGAATACATCTTACTAAAGATCCTGTGTTGCTCAGGAAACTTAATCTGGATGATTTAATGATAAATATTCAACAGGATCTCCAAAGATGAGCTAGACTTCCTCTCTCCTTATGGGGTCAGATTAGTATTATTAAGATGAATGTTTTGCCTTGTCTTTTTTGTCGTTTACATTTACTAAATCTGTGGCTTCCTCTATCTTATTTGCAGCACTTTCACTCCACCCTCTCTAAATTTATCTGGCAGGGTAAGTGTCCCAGACGCTCCTTCCTTAAGCTTAGTTTTCCCAAAGATACAGGAGGACTCCGTCTTCCCAACTTTATTTTGTATTACTGGGCTAGTCATTTGTCGAAGTTGGGGAGATGGTTGTCAGTTGGGGACAATGACTTTCCTCCTATTTGGCTTCAACTCAAAAGACAGATATTAGAATCAAATAACCTCAATTCGCCTACTATTTTCTTCCTTTCTAACTCGGCACTGCCAACTTCAATACAAGATTCGGTCATTGGCATTTCACTTAAAGTTCACGACCAATGCTGGCATTTTTTCAGAATCTCCTCCAAGAGAGATATGGCGCAACCCCTTGTGCTAAACCCCAACATTAGAATAGGTGGATCACCAATCTTATCAGTATGGCTTCCTCAGTTACAAGGAGCCTTGATAGAAAGTCTTTACTCACAAGGCTCTCTTCTTTCTTCTCCCGAAATCATGACAAGATTTAAAGTACCTCAAGAATATTTTTACAGTCTTCCAGTTGAGACATCTGGTAATTAGTAGTTTTGGTACTGATTTTAAGGGAGTCTCAGGTTAGGCCTTTTCTACTTCAAATACAGGAACATGTAAACAGACCGCATGGGGTCTCAAGGATCTATTCCTACCTATTAGGCCTTAAATTCCCTGATACCCTTTCGGGTTCCATAGTCTGGACCTCTCTTCTGCTGAACACTACCTTTAACTGGTCCCAAATTTGGAAATATCTACACAGATATCACACCCAGGATAGGCTTAGACTCACCCAATATCATATCCTAAATAACGTATACTATACACCGGTTAAATTAGCTAAATTGGGTAAGCTTCCTGTCTCTAATTGTACTAGATGTGCCCAAGCTGAAGGAAACCTGTTACATATTTTCTTGTACTGTGAGAAGGTAGCCCCCTTCATGGCATACAATTCAATCCAAACTAGATCCATTATTAGGTTTGGACAAGCTGTTTACTATAAAGATATGCATTTTAGGTATGTATTCCAGTATTGAAATTCAGGAACGTAAATTCCACATGGCATTAATTTCAATGGTGGTCAAGAAATTGGTACTTAAGCTTTGGATGGATCAATTGACCATAACATATGTTGAATGGTTAAGGGATTCATCAGCTTGTTTCAACACTGAAAGATTGGTTGCAAGTGCTGCAACTGTATGGACTCCTTTAATAAAAATGGGGTAAGTTATATGCTTTATATTTGCATAAATAACCTTTTTAGGTATGTCTCTGTAGGTACTGTACCTCTGTATTTTATTGGTACACTGTATCTATTTTGCTCATGGACTTCTACCATGTTCTTGTAATATAGAGTGGGACTGGCACACTCTAGGGGAGGGAGGGTTAATGGTGGGGGGATTCGGGGATTGTGTTTGTAAAAAGGGGGGGATTGGGGGTTTCTTTTTCTTTTTCTCTTTTTCTTTCTCCCACTTTGTATTCTATGGACAATATTTATGATGTTAGAGTGGCTGGTTGTTTACCCCGGTTATGACATAACTGAATATGTATGTTGGCGTTTCTTCACTTTTAAAATCAATAAAGTGTTGGAATTTCAATCCTACATTTCATAAACACATGACCAAAACCCCCACTCATCCCACAGTGCAGCCTGTCACAAGCATTACTTAAGTGGGTTTGTGCATCACACTTAGGCTGGCCTGGATAGAACAAAATACCCCTTTCACCACCAATGAAAAAAACTGCTAGGTTAATGGGAAATACCCTTATAAGTCTGAGGTCATTTGACACTGAAATTCCAACCCCCTGTCCACAACTGTTTATCATCATAAATTGGTTGCGGCCCTGCCAGAACCTTGGAACATTACTGAAGCCAGTACATACTGTCCACCATATTTACACCCTCATTCTGAAAAAACACAATAATAATTTTTAAGTGGGTTTAGCTAAGGGGATGGCCTGAAAGGCTGCCATAAAGGTGTATTTTTCAAATCTGATCAAAGTTTCCAGAAACAATCCAAAACAGACATAGTTTTAAAACCAATATCAAACATAGATTCCCTAGGGTATCCAGTGAAAATGGCGACCGTGATTGAGTGATTACAAAAAGGGAGATCCAATCACGGTGCCTGTGTTCTGGACTACCTGGCAAGGTAGCGACAGAATATGGGGGTAGGCGAATACTGCAACAGGATGTTGCTACACATACATGCACACGGGGGGAGGGACCACGCTGTGCAATGGGCAGAAAGGGAAAGAGGGTATGTGGGGTGTAGTGCTGCAGTCGTTTGCTGAGCTGGCTGGGTTGGGTGGGTGTGGTGGGTAGGGTGGGAAACTGGGGTTGGGAGGGTGCTGGGTTCGGTTCTGGGTGGGTTAACTTTTTGCATCAGGATTGGATTTTATTTTCTTTCCAAGTTTTACACCCCCTCAACATGCATGCCCCTGGAGTTGAGAATCCTTAAGTGGGAAGGGGGGGCAGTGGTAAAGCCCTCCACAGGGGGGTGAGGGGTGCAGCCCCCCGCATATCCTAGAATCCCATCACTGGTTTTGTGGTCTCCTGCAATTGTATATCACCAAATTGCTTTTTGGTGATATACACTCACCATAATAGTGATCGCCGTAATGCATTCGCTATTATGACATAGAACCGATTCCCCCCAAGACACGAATCAGAGCATATACTGTATGTTCAAGGGCTGGAACTTTAAACAGTCCTTAAATAAAGTATGACCCAAAAAAGATCTGTCAGGAAAATTATCATTGCCTCCTCTGTAGCGCAAACATACAACATTTTGTCCTGTTACCAGTTCTGCATGTTTGGTAAAGAGGTCTGCCATCTGAAAACATGGGGGTTCTGTTGCTGACTCACCCCCAGAAGGCTGGCTCAGCCGCCTCCTCCTCTGATTCAGAGGATAGACTTTCCACAACAGGACCATTAGTACAGGGGCCAGCTTAATGGTGCACAGAAGAAGATTCAGTCTCCACAACATTTGGGGGAATTACTGGAGCCATAGTCAGGGTATCATTTTTCCCAGCAGGAAATACGACTGTAGGAGTAGAGGGCATATGTAAAGAAGCAGGAATTTTCAGTGCTTCTGGGGTGACAAACTTAGTTTCCTGATGCCCTTTTTCAGAAACCACAACTTCATCGTAATATGAGAGCCAGTTAGCCGACTATTATGAGCCATCTGGAGATAAAGACCACCCTGCATTAATGAAGGCAGCCACAACATGAGGAAGGGAATCTTTAGCCAATGATCTTTGTGAGGAAGCCACAATTACAGACTCCACCCTGCCTGAGAGAGATCTCCTCCCAACCCTTTAGTCAGTGCGCCTGCTGCTACTGTACACTCTGTCTGCATAAATGCAGCCAAAGCTACCACCAAAAATTCAGACTGATCAGAACATACCTAGGCAATAGTCAGCAAAGAAACACCATCCAACCACTGATGTTTGCCTTCTGATGGCTTTTTATGTTTTGCTTTTCCTGCCATTTGGCCCATGTCTGTCTCAGTCCCAGAAGCTAATGGCTCAGGCTCTCTCAGTATTGGACCTCCCAGCATCTCAGGAAGCACTTTCACATATTGTTTGTTTTCTACTGCAACAGCTGCATCCTCTGAAACAAAACCAGCAGCATTCAAGGAATCTTCAGACCCATCGGGCATACTAGACACTCCATCCTGTAATGCCAGAAACTGGTTGTCAGAATCAGCTGTGACAGCCTTCACCTCAGCTGTCATCTGACACTGTACTAGCAGTAGTGCTTTCCATTCAGCAAACTTACTTTCTTCTTCAGCCATTAGGGCCCTTAGACTAGTCTTTTAATCCTCCAAATCCTTTTCCAAAAGAGCGTCTGGGGTGAGGACCGAGGGTTTGGGTCCTGGACCAGGAATCTCTGGAATTACAGGAATTACTTTGACTTCCATTTGGTCAGTTACTTCAGCAGATTCAGTACTGAAAACGTCTGCACAGAGACCACCTCTGAGCTTTAGATGGGGAGGGAGGTACACTCCTCCGTTTTGCCAGCCACGTCCACCTCCATCTCCAAGGACTCACTGTCCACCCAGCAAGTGGAGAGCGCCTCTACCTCTGAAAAGAGATGGGGAATGTTTTTTATTAAAACTTAAAGACAAGGTATCAACAGAAATAATGTTACAGCATACACATCATAAGAGGAAAAAGACAAAAAACAGCCACTTAAGCAAGTATGACATCATACAAGAATCCCAAATAGTGGAAAAAAAAAACAGCATCCCAACCTTCTCCCCTCACCTCTTGGGAAAACCGAAATCCTTATGAAACATAAAAACTTGAAAAGGAAAACAATGGCTAATTACAGTAAAAACAAAAATGAAAAGAACAGACCCACATCATTTTTGCAAAAAATACTCTTGAGATAAACTGACTCAAGAAATCTGCATCTAAAAAATCAGATGCCCGTATCTTTCCCAAACTCCTCTTTTCAAAGTGCCAAATTTGTTTGCTTGTAAATGAAAAATATCATTGTAAATTAAATGAAACAGTTCTAATACATTAATACGTTGCTGCTGAAACATAAAATGGCATCTGACTTGCCAAATCTAATACAAGAGAAAAGCTCAAATAACATTAAACGTACTGTTACTATACCCAGCCCAAGTATGAGGGAAAATACCATAATATAACTGTATGGTTGACAAAGATTTAAAATGGTGCAGCTTTGAATGATCCTACCAAACATTCCAAAATTCAAGTATAAAGGGACAATCAAAATATAAGCAATCGATTGTCTCTACTTGTACATTATAAGATTGTCTCAAACAATATCTATCAGTCAAGGCTTTGTGCTTATGGTTCCTTCCGGTATTAATCCGTCCATGAGCACCTAGCCACATTAAATCCCACATGTGTTTTGGGATTCTTGGTTACAGAAGCCTTCCTAGTATAAGCTTATGGTCTGCAGTTGTTCTGTGAAATATTTATTCAAAATTTCTGTATACAAAGCTCATTTAGGTAAAAGGAAGACATCCTTAACCTGCAAGTCCCATTTTTTTACTGCATCGAAAACATCCCCCCAATCTGGAGAAAGAGTATATCGCCTCTTATTTTTATGGAGAAAAGCAGATGTTTTCCATTCCCTCAAAATCTCCTATAAAGCAAAAGCTATCCCAGGGCCCCAAGGCTTATGTACATTCTGGACAATAGGTTTCAGATTTGTTCTAATAAATGTGGAAAAAAAGAAAACAACTGGATGAATCATCCCTACTCCCCCTTTACTTCAGTCAAAATAGAGAACATTCTCTTTTATGGGGTTCAATCTGCTTTCCAAAAAGCAAGAAAAAAAAACAGGACATCAAAGCCATCTCAAATTTTTTTGGTAAGGGGAAGATATGGCTGGCAAAAATAAAAACGGGAATAAGGCAATTTTTGATCTTATACAGTAGATCCTTTTTAGTTTTCCCATATGCCATTTATACCACCTACTAATTTTATCTCTGTTTCTGTTTTAGCAAAAATCCCAATTATAGGCTGCTAAATCACCAGTGCCATAATAGATACCTAAAAGTTTCTGGGGGGACTGTGAAACTGGTATTCCTCCAATAAAAATATCAGGAACCTGAGACCTGGAAAGACTTAAACAAAAACTCTTAGATGTATTAACCTTTGAGCCAACACCACTTAAAAACAAGATTAATACTTTACAAACCAGTTCCCCAGTACTAATGTTTGGGGTGATGACACACAACTCATCTGCATAGCTTATAATCTTTAACTCCCCCATTCCTGGGCAATCAATACCGTACAACAACGTCGATCTATTCAAAACTCTAAGAATCGGAACTAATGCCAAAACATACACAATGGGTCTCAAAGGGCAGCCTTACTGCACTCCTCACCTTGTAGGACAAGCCTTCCCAACCTAGCCATTCACATAAGTCTCACATTAGCCAAAGCATAACAAATTTGCAACCAATTAATAAACACAGTCGGAATACCAAAATCAGTCAATGTAAGCCATATAAAATCCTGAGAGATGTGATCAAAAGCTTTTTCCTGATCAAAATTCAATATGTAACCTTCAGTGGGATGCAAAACTATTTTGGTTAAACAGTTCTCTGAGCAATGTAAGGGCATCTTGAATGGACCGTCCCTGCACAGAACAGAATTGTGAGGGATGAATTAAACTGTCCATAACTGATAACAGGCACAATAATTTGGCAAAGAGTTTAAAATCAGTGTTTAACAAGGTGATAGGCCTCCAATTATTTATGGAAGTCCTATCATCCTTCTTAAACAAAAAAATGATCAACCCTGCATACGTAGATTCTGATATTCCATCATCATCTAAAAGAGCATTAAAAACATTCACCAAAACATACAGAATGAAGTCCCATAGAGACGTATATAATTCAACTGGTAGGCCATCCTTGCCTGGGGCCATTTTGTCCCATAAACCTTTTATGACTAAGGCCAGTTCTTCCTTAGAGAATTTACCAATTAAGTTCTCAGACTGTGTGTGGTGCAGACGGGGAAGATTGGCTGCTTCAAGAAGGGTGGTCATATCATTTGAAGCAGAAAAATGAGAACCAAATTGAGAAGAAATAAATTCTTCCAAAACTGTGAGAATTTTATCATTTTTGGACACTAAAAAAATTCCTATCATGAATACCCATCATTTTTTTAGCAGTCAGTCTCTGTTTAAAATCATCAAAAGGATTAGTCTGCTCTTTCCTGCCTTGTGTCCCAAATCGCTGTTCCATTTCCAAGGACTTTTGCCTATCATACTGGTACTGCAGCAGTTCTCATTTTATCTCAGCAATTTCTTCACCATAGGTCTGCTGTCCATTAGTGGCAAATTATATCAATTTATATAAGTAATTCCCTAATTTTGTGTAATGTCGATTTCTACCACATGCTGAATATTGTGAATACTGTTTAAAAAATCCACTAAGCACGTTTTAGTATCCTCCCCCCTTTGTATATGGGAATCATATAGAAATCACACTGACTCTCTATTCAGTAAGATGTCTGTGAGGACTGTGTGACTTCAGGGTCTCCCAATAAACTGGAATTCAGTCCCCAGACCCCTTTACCAGGCAGCCTGGCTACATGTGGAGAAACTGTCACTCCGATCAGACAATGGTCAGAAGTTTCTATGAGGAGCATGTCCAGTTTTGCTATGGACACTAAAGTAGATAGAAACCAATAATCTAGTCTAGAATTCAAATGACCCTTAAAATATGTCAGTTTCAAATTCGAGGAAAACACATCACTAAGACCATCTTGTTGAATTAAGGTCCACAATTCAGTACTAGCACAATAAGTCTTACTCCGTGGTCTGCCCTGTCATAAATTTATATTAAAGTCACCCCCAAAAGAACAGATCGACTGGTAAACAAATAAGGTTGCAACTTTTGTAATAAAGCCACTCGAAGAGCTTTTTGTTGGGGGGGCATAAATATTAATCAGTCTGCATTAAACACCTTGAATTACAAGGTCTAGGAGCATAGCCCTACCTGGCTCAATTTCTAACAATTTTTGAACTGTATAGTTAGGGAAAATAAAACATATCCCCAAGCCTGAACACTGATCTGTGCACAAGGACCAAAGAGATTCCTCTTAATGCCATTGCCATGAGGCCAGGTGTGCTTCCTGGCCAGTATACAATCTGGTATCCTGTAGGAGAAAAATATTAAAGGGTAAAGATTGCAGTACTGCATAGAGTAGCAGCCACAGACACTGCCAGCTATTTCCCAAAATTTCTGTGATATTTCTAGATATATCTAATGCTTTCTCCATTTCTACAGTAGGGGCAGCAGAGAGAAATGCTTTAGAAATTTGGCGAAATATCTGGAAATAGCTGGCAATGTCTGTAGCTACTACTGTACGTGGCCTTCCTTTTGTAATCTGATCATATGCTATTGACATTTAGATTGGCTAGATGTAAAGTTAATGGTGTCAGAAAAAAAAATTTAGTTTTTTTCTTGTTAACCCTGGTAGTTCTCTTCTTGACCATAAGCGGGGGCTGCACACAGACCTGACCTCCTTTATCGACTAGGGGCTCACTTTGGGCTAATTGAACAGAAACATTGGAGTCCTCGTCCTCCATTATATCACCCCAGCTTTGCAGAGGTTCATACGGATTGGACACAACCCTAGCAGTAGGTGTAATAGGTTTCGCATTCCGTTTAGGTAAGATCCATTTTTTGGGAACAGGTTTGAAATCAGAAATAGTATCCATATGAAACTATAGGCACCGGACCAGGTTCCAGGTCAATAATCATGGGGGAGGCATGACCATATAGGGGGGAGGACTGCCTCATGCCGACATCCAATGGAGAATGCTGATTAGGGACAGAATCCTTTGTTATATCCTGAAAAGGAGAAGTAGGAGGTCTAGATACTCTGCCCATCCAGAAAGGGTGGGATTCTGGAGGGGATTGAGTGTCCACCATGGGGGGCCTTAGGATTTTCAAAATGGGCTCTTGTAGATTTAGTGATATAAAAGTCATGTTCTGCGTAGTCTGAAGTGTTATGGGCAGCCCAGGGACAGAAGAAAAAAAAACATGTTCTTCTGATCCACAGAGATTACACGTGGGGGGACAGTGCAAGTGGTAGCCAAATGGCCCCAAAACCCCACACACCGAACACTTGAGTTGATCACAATCAGAGTTCAGATGTGTCATAGCCCCACACCTATAACAGGAGAGGGATTGGCCAGGGTAAAACAAAATGCCCCTATCCCTGCCAAGATAGAAACAGTTGGGTAGATGTTGTATATCATCATCCATAAGTTTAAGCTGAACTGCAAATTTCCACCCCCGGTCCAAAAACCATTATCGTCAATGATGGAGATAGGTATGCCATTTATAGTACACCTTTGTTCCAACCAATAAAGGATGTCTAAAACATTGACTCCCTTATTTCTAAATAATAGTTATTTGCTTTGCTGTGGGTCTAGTAATTGGAATGGCCACAAACGGTTTCCATATAAGTAAATGTTAAACCATATAATAGGTGGCCCAGAATTTGTCTAATAGGCTGGCTGACCAAAAACTAACATCAAAATTGTGATCTCCAGAAGTGTGGATAAATGCGTAGACATCCAATAGTGTAAAGTGGAGGGAGTCCAAAATCAAGTGTTTGCCAACATAATTACGGTCTGGCGGGAGATCAAGCCCCCTCTTTATAGTAAATACAGACCACAAACTCTCTTCTGGCAGACTCCTCAGGCTTCTTAAAGATGCCAGCATAACCTGCAGGTCTGCTATGGGACCTGGGCCTTCTCTTTTCCCCAGAATTAGTAATATCTTGAGCAGAGTGTGAGAAAGTAGATTCTTTACCTGCAGCTGAAAGAGAGGCTGTGTATAATGAGAACGCTGAAGCTCCTCTGCTTCTTGACACTCAGGTAAACTACACCATTTGACACCAATCGCTGAACTGGCAATGAGTCAGTATCTGACGCAGTATCATAAAAGAGATTTGCCACACCCTTTGATCTTACTGTCAGAGAATCAACCGCAACTTGCTGACCATCCATCCCTTGGGTTTCCACTGCGCATACCGCAGTTGGAGATTTGGTCACACTCACAGTCAAAGACATTTCAGGCAATGGAATATCCAGATCTGGAATCCAGATATCGCTCTGCAAAATCCAACCGGCTTGTTGTAAATCCGTTTTGGGTTTCCATGTCGATTTATCCACTGTAAAAGGAAACGGAATAGAATCTAGAATCTGAGGGGGCGAAACAGGAGCTGCTGGAGACAGTGGGTCTGGGTCCAATTCAGGTTAATGAAAAATACCTTTCTTAGTGATAGAAACAGTGGGACTCTGCTCAGAGCATTTTCTTTTCTTTTCTTTTCCTCATCAAGGCGAGATTGCCTTGAGCCAAAATCCTTTTCAGTCTTCACAAGAATATGTATGAAATGGGTTTCTTCATGATGCAATTCTTGCCATGACAATTCATCCTCTGGTAAAGTCACAATCATACTTTCTGGATCTGAAGCTGCAGTAGGTTCAGACTCAATACCACAAGCTGCTGATTGCTGCATAACACCACTTTCCCCCTGCACACTCTTCATCTGACTGGGAGGATCCATGACGATCTTGGACAAAGGGTCCCCCTACTGACGAGTAGGGGAATTTTTTATTGGAAAATATTATAATAAAACAAAAACTCAAGACAAAGCTTAGGAAAATCATATCAATATACATAAATGCAAAAACAGAAACAAAAACTACCTTCAATGCAGGTTAATAATAAGCGGAAAAAAAAAAATTACAGAAAACAATTCTCAAGACCCAATCCCCCCCTCAGAGAACACCATTCAAGTAACTCATTCAAACAAAATTAAAGGCAGTGCTCTCCACCAAAATGCCACTAAGGCTGCAGGCAAAGATTTTTTCTCCGAACAATAAATACTAGAACTTTCTTTTGTAATGTGCTCCCTTAGGTCCTTCAACAGAAACCATCTTTTGTTGAAGGACAAACAGACATTGGTTGTGCCAGATGCACCATTTGCAGACTGCAAACAAAACCCATAATGTGCCCGGAAAAAAACATTTCCAACTAGGTCCAAATTCCCCATAAACTAAGTCTGAATAAGTTAAAGCAGAGAACATAGGTAAAGCACATTCCTGACCCAACTGAGTCCACAATGGTGCTATATAAGGACAGTCAAAAAACAGGTGTGACATGGATTCAATTGTACATATGCAGGTGTCCTTAACACAATACCTTTCGGACAATTGCTTATGAGCTTGGTTACCCTTAACATTTAATTTGTTATGACAACACAACCACATGGTGTCCCACATTTTTTCCAGAATCCTACCTTCCAGTAATTGGTCAAACATTGACTATCACACGGCACATCAAAACAGGGTGACACCAGGAACATTTTTTGCAGAACTGAGGAATATAAATGTTTTCTATTCTGTAACAGGTCTATATCGTAGGACACTTTCCACAGTTTTATCTTTCTAAAAATTTCAATGTCCCGGTTGGAATTTTCTTAAATGGTTTTCACACAGGGGCCTGCCATTTATTCAGAAAATACAGAAAACGGGAACAAAAACTGAGGACCCAGCAATCCATCAAGTTAGCTATGTACGGAAAAATATTAGAATGTACAAAAAATAGAAAAATAAAACAATACCGGGTTTACCATATGAAGACCTCCCTGTTTAATGGGCCAGTAAGTAATGGATCGCTAGACTGGGTTTAGTCTGCTGCCCCATAGTAGCTGAAAAAATAAATTATAGAGACGGGCTTCAAGATGTATGGGGAGGGGAAAAATATAACTAACCAATATAAAAATAGGCAGGATGTAAGTTTTAAGCAGATAAATCTGCTTCTTGCGGGACATGGGGAACCGTTTCCAGGGAACAATTTTGGAATCAGCTACCTCCATAGAAGAAATCCAATTGCATTCTGCTGCATTAGGTGGGCCAAAAGAAAGACCTAAAATACAAATCTTTTTGTGAATTAATACCTATTCCTCCCATGTCAGAAGACACCGTCTGTGAGGGAATGTGAACTGAGATACCCACACTCTTCTGGATATTTCACTCAGAACCAGAAATCAAGGAGAAGGAATAGACAACCTCAATAGCCCTCTCACCAGAAGCGTGGTCTGCTACCAGAATACAGATGTCGTCTGCATAAGCCAGAGCACTGGGAAAGACAAAGTCCGGTTGTGCAGAGGTATGTCTAATAGTCCCCTCCTCATTCAGTTTCCTGAGAAGAGGGTCAATAGAAAAGACATACAGCAGGGGACTCAGAGGACACCCCTGACACACCCCTCTCTTGATAGGGATATGGGATCCTTTTAACCCGTTAACCAATGGCGTTGTGCAGGCAGACCAGTAGAGATTCTTGATCCAAAGCAGAAGTTCCGCAGGTACCCCATACTTTTCCAGGATCACAAATAAATAACTATGTGGGACTTGTTCAAAAGCTTTAGACTGATCTAAACTGAGAACATAACCTTGTGTGTTACCCTCAGCAAAGACTTCACGCAAGATTTTCAAATTAGAAAGCACAGTACAATTTGGAATTGCACAAGTTTGAATGGACAAAATCACTTTGGTGGCAATCTGAGAAAGTCTATTGGAAACAATTTTACATAAAATCTTCCAATCGGAGTTCAGCAAACTAATGAGACACCAGTTATCCAACCATTCTTTATCATTTTTTTTTGTTTAAATAAAAAAATCAAGTTACTATCAGATAAGGCAAGAGGTATGGGTAAGAGTCCTTGCAAAATGACATGATATACCGCTGTTAAATAAGGTAATAATAAGGATTTAGCCTTTCATAGAGCTCATTGGGGATGCCATCAGGGCCAGGAGTCACAGTAGATTTTAAATGACTAATTACAGAGTCCACTTCAGCACTAGTAATAGGCTGACAGGAAGCATTGATACAGTCAGGGGATAATTCAGGAACACTTAAAGAACCCAGAAAACCTTCCCAAGCCTGTGGGTCATAAGCTTGCCCATATAAAGTCCGAGCATGGTAGGAAACCTCCTCCAAAATGTTATGATTATCACTAATCCGGGTGCCATTATGGGAAATCAAAGAGGGCATATATTTGGACTCAACCTGTTGATGACTACTGTCATATGGGTTGACTACTTTGGCCTCCTTTTCTCCCATATTTTTGTTCTAAAAAAAGTGATGTGGTCCTCTCATACTGAGAGGAGCGCATCTCAGTTTTGACATGCCAAATCTGGGCAGAATAATTGAATCCCCATTCTGTTTGCCAAGATAGTAATCTTTGCAAGTGCCGAAGACACTTAAGGTATTGAAAATAGTGATCCGAGGACTTTTGTTTAGAAAACTGCCTACAGAATTCTTAATATCAGATTTAGTATCCTGCCACCAAAAAGTTGGGTTATCATACAGGTCAAATACTGAAATCTTGTCCTGGAGAAGACTTTACAGGTCCTGCCACCCTCCTTCCTCCCCCAAAACAGAAATATTCATTTTCCAGAAAGTATGAGCCACAGGTTTGTTACTGGGACAACCAATGTTCAACAATAACACACAATGATCAGAATATTCACATGGAAGAACTGAATACTGAACATAGGTCAACCAATGGGAAATAAAAAAATAATCAATTTGCATGGTAAGTCTACCCCGGTGAAAAGTGTGTACCAGAGGGTGTGTACCAAAAGAAGCCCCTTCACGCAGATTAGCAGTGACATACAAAGTGTTGAGAAAGTTAGAATCCGAATATAATTTTTGGGTAACTCCAGTTTTATTGGACAAGGCCAAAATACAGTTAAAGTCCCCTCCAAAAATAACTGATTTTGAAAAGTGAAGAAAGGGCTGGATAGCTTTCAAAGTCTGAATCTGCTGTGTTTTAAGTTGAGAGTTGTAAATATTGATTAACCGCCATTCTTGTTGTTGGAGAATGACATC
Organism: Neoceratodus forsteri; assembly: GCA_016271365.2. NCBI lineage: Eukaryota > Metazoa > Chordata > Ceratodontiformes > Ceratodontidae > Neoceratodus > Neoceratodus forsteri. Next base: position 557,142,223 of record CM028132.1, read on the forward strand.
TAAAATAAGAACCCGACCCTGAATCAAGTCAAGCAGTCTAGTAACATGAATGTCCACCCCTTTAACAAGAATCCCCACTCCGGAACACACATCCTCAGCCAAGGACCAGAAAGACAGGCCATCCCTCCAATCCCTGGAGGCCTGTCCAATTTCCCTCAGGGAGTGGAGCCTAGTGTCCTGTAAAAAAATAATATTCAATGGTAAGGACAAGAGGAGAGAAAAAATAGCCCTTCTCCGGTTAGCATTTTTAAGGCTATTAGCATTTAAGCTGCCAAAAGACAAGACATCCCCTATAGCAGACATTTCAAAATTCAAGACTTCTTTCTACCTCTTTTCTTGCCTGGAGACTTCATCTTACACTGTTTTTTCTTACTAAGCTGAGTGTCACCAGAAAACTACTCAGTGTCAGTTAACATCTCAACCTGGGAGGATGCAACAGAGGAGGCATCAGACTCCTCCTCAGTTTCAACTGTCTGTTTTCATTTATGTAATACAGCAAACCGTTTTTTCACCACCAAATCAGAGGGCAGAGAGGCAGAAGGCAGGGGAACCCCCTTCAAGAGAGAGCTTCTCATCTGCCTCCTGTTACCCACTGGAACCCAATCCGTATCTTCGGGGGTGGCATACTGTCCTTAGAAGCACAGGGTGTAGCCAAAGTGCTAGGAGCCGGAGACTGCACCCCAGCAGTGGCCGGGGAGGAAACCTCATCGGGGGGCACTGTACCCATGTCACCAGAAAGAACCTCCGGAATGGACATGGGCGCAGTCAGGGGTGTTGGAACCAAAACCGGGTCAACCCATGAAGAAGAGGGACCAGAGGGAGAAGTGGAAGGTGCAGTAGCAAAAGGCCGGAACCGAGGCCTAGCCTGAGCAGACTGTTGGGCCTGAGTAACAGTCTCATCCTGAGAGTCAGAAGGCATCGCAGGATTATTATGGGAGGCCCATGGACAGTCTTTAAAAGAGTGTGAGGTTGCTTCACACAAATTGCAGTAGGACGGTTGGGGACAATTAATACTCACATGTCCGGAACCCAGACACGAAGAGCATTTAAGTTGATCACAAGCACTACTAAGATGTGTATGGGCCCCACACCTAAAACATGATTTAGGCTGACCTGGGTAAAAAACAAAACCCCTATCCCTGCCCAAATAGAAACAGCTCAGCAAATGCTGAATAACCCCATTAACAATTGGCATATCTACCTGTAATTTCCACCCCCCTGTCCAAAAACACTTTGAGTCAATGATTGGATCGGGTAAACCCAATACTGTACATTTAGTAGAAGATAACCAATGCACAATATCATCTATCACTACCCCCTCATTTTTAAACAGAACAGTGATATTCTTAATAGTTGGCTTAGTAAGGAGAATGGCAAAAAAAGGTGACCATAATGGAGTGTGACGAACTGCCTGGTAATGATGCCAAAATGTATCTATACGTAAGGCTGTTTTAAAGCTAACATCAAAATAATTATCACCAGAAGTATGAGTTAAGGCATAAATTTCATATGGAGAAAATTGCAGACTGGATTTAATCAATGTTTTTCCAACACATTAACGATCAGGAAACACTTCTAGCCCACCCCTGTAGCAAAGCCGAACAGCATTACGCCGTTTGGCCTGCTCAGGGGGGGAGTGAAATAATCCAGCAAAAGTTTTAGGCTTCTATAGGCCAGCAGACAATCCAGGTGCCAGAGCAGCAAAGGCAGAGTTCTTGCCCTGGGCAGAAGCACTAGCAGACGTAGGCCTAGGGGTCTCAATAGGTTTGGCTGCCTGAAGTGAGCTGCCCCCCATCCCCACCATGGCAATGGAGGGCTCAGAAGTCAGTGACAAATCAGAATCAAGAGATGGCAACAAAGGGGCAAGAGGCCCATCCACAATACTAGTCCCCTTAGTATAAGTCTTTTGCAGGAATGTCGCATGTTCTAAACCCTGAGCCCCTCCAACACGCCAGGAAGGGGGCTGTGAAAGGCTTATGCCCGAGGGCACTTCCAGAGGGTCTGAAATGTCCAATAATTCCCCTTGTGGAGTTGGGCTGGGCCGTGCAGGGAGGTCTAGGAATCATCCAGGGGACTTCTCCCACCCTTCCCCCGAAGAGCTGCAGCAATAGTCAAGCCCAAAGCAGACAGGTGGGAATCAAACCCATGACCAGGGGAGCTGTGAACAGCATGTCCCGCCGTGATCCGCTGTTGGGATCCCTAAAAACTGACATCCACACATTGAGAAGCCACCGTACCTGGAATCTGGGATGGTAACACTCCCAACTGCTCCGTAGGAAAAAATCCATGGAACTGCAAGACAGGAGCCATTTTCCTCTTGAATCCTGGTGCACTCCACCCAGGGAGGCAAAGCACTAGACACCACTGCCATCTTGGTGGAGCACAGAGGAGACTCCTGGCACTCTCTTGTAAGTGAACTACTGCCAGTCTCCCCAGCCCCCATAAACACAGAGCTGCACTGCGCTCACACGCCGATATTCTCTGAATCAGCTGCTGGCTCCAGAATACACTGCTGATCCCTGTCAGGCCATGTCACACCGTGAGTGACAGGACTCGAAGGAGCCGGGCAGAGCGAAGCCCCAGTAACACTGTCACCAGCTGTGTTTACCGCAACATCCACCTCCAGACAGGTAACTTCAGAAACTGCAGAAGAAGGAGTACTCTCCTGACTTTCCAGTGCTCGAACTGTTCCATCTTGGGTAACAGTAGGTTCACCAGTCGTGTGTACAAACTCTGTCATCTGTGTAGGAGCCCCTGCCGGTTCTACAGTGGTCCTTTCCCGGTCGGTCTCCCGCAAATTGGAGATAGGAAGGGAGACCAAATCCCTTAAACATAGAAACATAAAATTTGATGGCAGATAAGGACCGCTTGGCCCACCCAGTCTGCCCATTTCCCTACCTACTGGATAAGCTGCAGATCCTAGTTAACCAGCAGCCTACTTCTTCCTACACCCACCCCCCCAGAATTGCCTTATGACTATCCCATGCATGCTTGAATTCCACCACTAATTTTGACTCCACAACCTCCTCCGGAAGGCCGTTCCATGCATCCACAACCCTCTCTGTGAAAAATACTTCCTTAAATTACCTCTAGCGCCCCCCCCATCTTCAAATTGTGCCTTCTTGTTCTTGCACACTTTTTTTTGAAGATGCTACCCTCTTGGACTTTGTTGATTCCTTGAGGTACTTGAAAGTTTCTATCATGTCCCCCTCTCCCTCCTTTCCTCAAGGCTATACATATTAAGCTCCTTAAGTCTCTTCATATGTCTTCCGGTGCAGACCCTGCACCATTTTAGTCGCTCCTCTGGACAGCTTCCATCCTGTCTATGTCTTTGCGGAGATTGGGTCTCCAGAACTGCACACAGTACTCCAGATGGAGTCTCACCAGCTGTCTGTACAGAGGATAATAACTTCCTGTTTTCTACTGGTGATGCTTCCCTATGCATCCCAGTATCCCCCAACCCTCCTTGCTGCCCTCTCACATTGCTTGCTCACATTTAGGTCATCTGATATGACTACCCCAGGTCTCTTTCCATTTTTGTTGTTAGTATCTCACCCCCATTGTGTACTCTTCCCCTGGGTTTTGTTTCCCAGGTGCATTACCTTGCACTTCTTAGCATTGAATCTAAGCTGCCATACATTTGACCATTCCTCTAACCTTGCCAAGTCCTTCTCATCCTTTCCACCCCACCCTGTGCATCAACTCTGTTGCAGATCTTAGTGTCATCTGCAAAGAGACATACTTTTCCTTCAGTCCTTCTGCAATGTAGCTTATAAAGACATTGAAGAGGACTGGTCCTAATACTGAACCCTGCAGTACCCCACTAGTAACCCTCCTTTCTTCTGATTGGACTCCATTTACTATTACTCTTGTGTCCTATTCTCCAGCCAATTCTTTACCCAGGCTGTCATCTTGGGACCCACTCCCAGGTTGGCTAACTTGTATATTAATCTTTTGTGTGGGACTGTGTCAAATGCCTTGCTAAAGTCTAGGTAGGCCATGTCCACAGCCCCTCCCTGATCTACTACTTTGGTCACCCAGTCAAAGAAATCTATCAGATTCATCTGGCATGACCTTCCCGCTGTGAATCCATGCTGCCTAGGGTCCTGTGCCCCTCTGGCCTCTAGATGCTCGACAATTCTTTCCTTCAGAAGTGATTCCATCATTTTCCCTTTCACTGAGGTTAAACTAACAGGTCTGTAGTTTCCTGCTTCTGCCTTGCTCCCACTTTTGTGAAGGGGAATCACATCTGCCCTTCTCAGTCCTCGGGTACCACCCCATCCTCCCATGATTTGTTAAAGGGTAGTCAGTGGTGTCACTAGTTCTACCCTTAGCTCTTTAGAATTCTGGGATGAATCCCATCAGGCCCCATTGCTTTGTCCACCTTCAGTTTTAAGAGTTCTTTCAGAACCCTTTCTTCTGTAAATGGGCTGGTATCAACTTCTGTATCCAAAGTGTTACTACTGTTTGTTTTATGTACCTCCCCTCTTCATTTGTAAATACTGAGCAAAATATTTGTTTAGTATCTCTGCCTTTCATAGTCTCCCTCTGCCCACCCTCCCTCCCTTTATTAAGCCTCACTATCCCTCCCTTGGTCTTCCTTTGCTCCCTGATGTACCTATAAAAGGTTTTATCCCCTTCTTAACTGGAGTTGGCTATCTTTTCCTCGGTTTGGGCGTTTGCTGTTCTGACTGCCTCCCAGCCTCCTTTTGCTTTAACTGATACAGTTTTCTATCCTGCTCCTTCTGCGATTCCTTGTACTTCCTGAATGCTTTCTTTTTCTCTTGAACCTTCACTGCCACTTCCTTTGAGAACCATAGCGGTTTCTTACATCGTCTTGTTTTGTTTATTTGCTTCACACAAAGGCTCGTTACCTCTGTGATGGCAGTTTTTATTATTCCCCATTGTTCTTCCACCCCTCCTTCCTGCCCATTTGCTAGTGCATTCCTTAGGCTCTCACCCATTTTGGCAAAGTCAGCCCTCCTAAAGTCCAGTACTTTTGTCTTTGTATGGCTTGACTCTACTGCCCTCCCTCAAACACGTCCTCCTCCTCTGATGCCGAGCACCAAGCGGCCATAGCAACAGCCAAGCCCCCTACTGAATGAGTAGGAGAATTTTCCTGGTGTCCTGACCAAATTTAGCCTTCACTAAAAATATCACAGACAGCATAATCTTGTTCAGTGTCAGCTGGTTTCCACCCCCCACCCCCGGAATGAGGCTGAAAATAGGCAGAACTGCCTAGTTCTCCTTTCCTAGAAAAAAAAGCCTAAAACAATTATTACAGCCTTTGTTATAATATAAACACAAACTTTAAGAATAAACAAGGTTGGAGGAATCTTCAGAAGTATAGCAGCTTGGATTCAATGCAAAGAAGTGCAAAGTAATGTACCTGGGAAACAAAATCCCAGGGGAAGATTACACAATGGGGGGGGAGGTAGTAACAACAACAAAAATGGAAAGAGACCTGGGGGTAATCATATCAGATGACCTTAAGGTTGGCAAGCAATGTGGGAAGGCAGTAGGGAGGCTGAGGGGTACTGGGATATAAGGGAGAGGCATCACCAGCAGAAAACACAAAGTTGTTATCCCTCTGTACAGACAGTTGGTGAGACACCATCTGGAGTACTGCGTCAGTTCTGGAGACCCCATCTCTGCAAGGACATAGACAGGATGGAGGCAGTTCAGAGGAGGCAACGCTAAATGGTGCAGGGTCTGCAAGAGAAGCCATACGAGAGAGACTAAAGGAGCTTAATATGTATACCCTTGAGGAAGAGGAGGAGGGGGACATGATAGAAATATTTAAGTACCTCAGTGGAATCAACAAAGTCCTAGAGGGTAGCATCTTTCAGAAAAGAGATGTGCAGAACAGGGGACACAATTTGATGATAGAGGGCTGGCTCAGGGGCAATGTGAGAAGTATTTTTCACAGAAAAGGTGGTATGACGCATGAACAGCCTTCCTGAGGAGGTTGTGGGGTCTAAAATTGTGGGAGAATTCAAGAATGCATGGGGCAGACATAAGGCAATTTTTGTGGGGAGTAGGAAGAAATAGGCTGTTGGTTAAATAGGATCTACAGCTTATCCTGTAGGTAGGGAAATGGGCAGACTAGGTGGGCCAAGTGGTCCTTATCTGCCATCAAAGTCTATGTTTCTATGTCTAGTCTTCAAAAAACATCCGCAGTTCAGTTTATAATAACCTGAATTACTAATGATAGTTAAATTCCTAGTTCAGTTATCTGTCAGATATGTCACTTCCCCTCCTCAGTCTGTATGAAATGACATTGCAGACTTCTGTTTTCTTGGCAAATTGTAATCAGTCTGCCCTGTTTTACCCTGTTCTACCCCAGGACCTAATGTCTAATCAGGGTTATTGTAAAACCCTTTAAGTTTGCATAATTTTTATGTTCATTGCGTGTATGTACCAGTGAACCGCTTGCTACGAGAATGCCTTTTCAGGGCTGTGACACTGTCAGTCCAATGAAGAGTGGTGCGCAAGGGCTCACTAGTGCCACACCAATCATCAGCCAGGTTGATCATGGCACAGTTTTGGCTTGCTGGGTGCAAACTTCATGTACTAGAAAGGAAAAAGCTGACCCAATGATGGGTCAGCTCTTTCTTTTGATCTATGCCACCCACCAAGCAGAGTTGATCTGTCATGATCAGCCTGCTGATAAATTTCAAACATCCAGGAAGAGTTATTTATATTTTTAATGAAATCATTGTGGAAGAGTTAGATTAGGGACATGGGAGTCTACTGGAGCATGTATGGGTGAAATTATTACCTAGGACGTGTACAAAAATGATATTAGGTCTTGTTTATAGATCCCTCTTCCCAAGACCATAATCTAAATAGTTTACTGAATTCATTTCTTGAAACCCTCAATCCCACGGACAGCTAAATCTTGCTATGCAACTTCAACATGCCCTCAAGTGACTGGGAAACATGGAGTGGTACAACACATTCTTAGAATGATTTTTTTGGACTGTGTCAATAGATTAGGACTTGACCAGCATGTTGTATCTTCAATCAGGGGGTTCAATACCATGGATTTGTTATTTAGTAATACGGCAGATAACATATCCAATTGCAGAACTATGGTACCATTAAGTAACAGCAACCATTTTATGGTATCTTATACTGTGGACGCGGATGATGTAGCACTACCAGGACAAACAAAAATTAAATGCTTTGCTAAGGCTAATGTTGATGAAATGCCTAAAGAATTGGGCAATTGAGACTGGCATAAGGACTTTGAGAATGCCAATCTGGATACAATGTGAAAAATCTTGTTAGACAAATTAAATCTGTTTGTGAATAGATTTATACCGGTTACTAACAAATACACAAAAAAAAAACATGATCCACCATGGTTTACAAAGAGGATCGAGAAGTTGATTAAAATGAAGGGAAAGGCATATACCAGAGCCAAAAAATCAAACTCTACATAAGCGTGGACAAACTACAAAAAAAATGCGAAGGAAAGTAAAAGAGCTATTAGGAGGTCAAAAAAAGATTTTGAACTTAACCTGCCCACCAGAAATAAAGATAATTATAAATTATTTTAAAGTTATATAAATCAAAAGAGGGGATGCAAGCTATACGTTGGACCTTTGGAGGATAATGATAGCAAACTGATTTAAGTGAATGGACAGATGGCACAATTGTTAAGTTATTGTTTTAAATCTATTTTTAATGACAATTCAGATTATGTCACATTGAGCTAACTATTATTAATGAGACACCACCACTGCTGGACACTATGGATGTTGAAATGAGGCTACAAAGCATTAGCCCCAACAAGTCACCCGGCCCTGATGGTGTCCATCCCAGGGTACCCAGAGAAGTGTCAAGCACATTGGCAGGTCCTGTCACAAGGATTTTTCAGTATTTTATCAATACTGGCATTGTAGTCAGTTCCTAGACAGAGGCAATAGTTGCCCCAAAATCTGGCCAGAGCCGATAGGGCTGCAGTCGAGGAATTTGAGGTAAAAATATTGAAAATTACTAAAGTTACGAGCCTGCATTTGCAAAATGTAATGTGAGCTCATACTTGTTTTTGGTTTTTTAATATTTTTACACCAAATTGTCAACATAGTCCTGTTATGACCCTGCCTAATGAAGAATGGTAGAGAACATTTTAATATTCTAACTTAAAGGTGATTTTGTTCAGAGACTGCAAAATGAAAAATAATAATAGCTTTAGTTATATAAAGCGCAATTTAAAAAATATCAAAGCACTTTTACAAACAAAATCAACAACCAACGTAAAATTTAAAACCAATTAAAACTTACAGATCCATGAAATTTAAAAATCAGAATACACCAGCGAGACTAAATAAGTCTTAAGAACAGATTTAAAGCACTCCACAGTCAGGCACCCCCTTATCCGGGAAGGTAGAATATTCTACAGGGTGGGAGCCACAAAAGAATATGTGCAGGCTCTGGAGTTTTTCAGGTGGACCCTGGGAATCTCTAACAATCCCTTCACAGTGCAGCGGAGTGACAGGAGGGGCTGTAGAGACAAAAGAGCTCTTGCAGGTAACTTGGTCCCTGACCGTGTAGGGCCTTGTAGGTTAGTAAACTAACCTTAAAGGTGATCCACCACTGAACTGGCAGCCAATGCAGCTCACACAGCACAGGTGTGACATGACAAAATCTAGAAAGCCCAGTCAACAACCTGGTCACAGCTTTCTGCACCAGCTGCAAGCTGCTGCTATCAACCCCCGGAAGTCCTAGATAAAGAGTGTTGCAGTAATCAAGGCAGGAGGTCACAAAGGCATTGACCAATGTTGGAAAATCACTGGGCAGAACTAGGTGCTTAATCTGGGTGATATTTCTCAGATGATAAAATGAGGTCTTAATGACAGTTGACACCTGAGACTTCAGGGTCAATCCCTCATCAAACATAACATCCAGATTCCGCACCCATTCAGAGGTCATCAGCTGGCAGCCCCCCAAGCATAAGCCTAGAGTCCCACTTAGCTGAAGACCCCTCTACCCCGTGACATGGGTCCACCACCAAAACCTCAGTCTTGTCCGGATTTAGTCTCAGCCAGTTTGCACTCATCCAGCCCTAGATTTCGGTGAGACAGTTGTTAAACACCGAGGCCGCATCATCCTGGTCGGGTGCAAAGGACATGTATAGTTGAGTATCATCTGCACAACAGTGAAAACTCAAACCATACTGCCTCACAATGTCTCCTGATTGCTGCATGCACACAAGAATAACATAGGCGAAAGCACAGAGCCCTGGGAAACTCCACACAGTAGAGAGAAAATGTCAAAGGAATAAATTCCCAACGTAACTCTCTGAGATCTCCTGGTGAGAAATGAGTGGAACCACCTGAGGACCATACCCGACAGTCTACAGTTCACCCACAAGTGCTCCAGCAAAATGCCATGATCTACAGTGTCAAATGCTGCAGAGAGATCAAGGAGGACGTAGATGGAACAAGTCCTTCAATCACTCACTATCAGGAGATCATTGAGCACCCTAACCAGGTTGGTCTTAGTGCAATGCCTCTTCCTAAATCCTGACTGGAGAGAATCATAAATATCATGGATGGTAAGGTGATCATCCAGCTGCAGTGAGACTACCTTCTGAATAACCTTGCCCACAAAGGGAAGATTAGAGACCAGCCTGTAGTTGGCGAGGCAGTCGGAGTCTAGAGAAGATTTCTTAAGGAGAGATGTAACCACCGCCTCCTTCAGGGAGTCAGGAAACTCACCCATCTCAAGCGACCTCCAGACTATCCAAACCAAGACCGAGGTGATGACCTCAATGCACCCCTCAAGGAGAAGAGTTGGGCCCGGGTCCAAACTACAGAAAGTTGGCTGCATACTCTGGATGATCCCTATGACATCCACGATCGCCGGCTGGACAAAGGCCCACTAGCAAAACCATGGTTCTGCAGTCTCCAACCGGTCATCGCCTCATCCATTGGAGCTAGTTAAGCAGATCTCTGACCTGATGTTGGCAACCTTATCTGCAAAGAAGTGAGCAAACTCATCACACTTATCCTGTAACATGTTCCCCGAACTTGTAGGCAGGCTAGATTGCACAGTCCATCTACCATTCGAAAGAGCTGAGCAAGTCAATTCCTTACAGTGGCAATCTCTCCAGACAGGAATACTGCCTTCTTACGTGAGATCACCGATTGATAGTCTGAATAGTGGGCCATCAGTCTAAGCCTGTTGGCATCAAGGCCACATTTCTGCCAAAGATGCTGCATCCTTTGCCCCCCTTTCTCTCCTCATCTCCCTGAAGGTCCCATCAAAGCAAGGGAACCAAGGGCAAAGGGTGAGGGGTGAACATGAACAGGAGCAATGGAATCCAGAGCAGCCACTACCACCATGTTATAAGCTTGCAGTAGGTCATCTGGACCCATGCTAGCATTCAGAAATCCCAATAGATCCAGTACCATCATCAGACCATCTGGGGTAATTCCCCTTAAAGGGCGGTACCAGACCATCTCCACCAGGGCAGGCCTATAAGGATGGGGGCCTGGAAATTGAACCTGATAGTGTAATGGTCAGACCATCCAACTAGCTCCACCACCAAATCAGAGATCTCCATACCCAGGAGGAAGACCAGGTCCAGTAAATGCCCAGAATTGTGGGTTGCAGAGGCAATCACCTGTGAGAAGCCCAACAAGGTCATAAGCTGGAGGAAATCTTGACCAAACTGTGAGAGCAGCATCAGTCCAGGCACTGAAGTCACCCAGCACCATCAATCTGGGTGACTCCAACACCATCTTGACAATGAAGTCTGCAACTCCTGCAAAAATTGCTTCCCATCTCCAAGTGAATGGTAGATGAGAAGAACTCTGCAGCCCCATCTGCACCAAAGATGCTGTCAAGGATCTTATCTCCCCCACTGGAACATCCATCAGGCCCAGTTCCATTTTAAAAAATGGCCACTCCTCCACCCCTCTGATCCAACTTTGGACACTGTATCACCCAGAAATCGCTAAAACAGCTGACTCAAGAATTGGACCAGCATTTCCATACAGCTAGGTCTCAGTGATGCAAGCTAGGTCCTATGACCCAACAAGATCAGCAATTAATGCCGTCTAGAGTCTAATGGACTGAACATTATATAACACCGTCCAGGTTGGATGAGAGTCCAAAGCTGATCAGGTTAGCTGCCCACCTTTTGGGACGCAGAAATACATTTTGGGCAGAAGCTGACAAATGACAGCTGTCACATTGATGAGGTGCTGTAAAGAAATGGCTATGATGGAAATTTGTGGTAAAAATATTGAATATTACCAAACTCATGAGCCTGTGTCTCCAAAATTTATCATAGCATAATAACTTCATTTGTTTTAAATATTTTTATACCAAATTTATAACATAGCTTCTTATGACCCCACCCCGGGAATAAGGGCAGAGAAAATTTATAACTCCTGTCCTAAAAGTGATTTCATGCAGGGAACACAAAATCACTTTTCAGGATGTAAAAAAAAACATTTTGGCCAGGATTTGAAAAATGACAGCTGTCACATTCATGCGATACTGTAAAGATATGGCTATGTTGTGAATTTGGGGTAAAAATATTGAACATCTCCAAAGTTATGAGCCTGCATTTGCAAAAGTGTATGCACATAACATGGTTGTTTTTTTTTTAATACTTTTACATCAGATATTCAACATAGCCTTCTTATGACTCCACCTCAGGAACAAGGGCAAGGAATATTTTAATCTCTTGCTGTAAAGGTGATTTTGCACAAGGATCGCAAAATCACATTTTGGGATATAAAAAAATCATTTTGGCCAGGATTTGAATAATGGCAGCTGTCACACTCATGAGGTACTGTTAAGATATAGCTATGTTGTGAATTTGGTGGAAAAATATTGAAAATTAACAGGGACCGAAAAATCACCTTTTGGGGCAGATCTGCCTAATGACAGTGCAATTGATGTGGAGGTGGGGACCCAAAAAAAGTATATTGAAAATTTGGGGCAAAATATGCAAAAATGACCAAGTTATGCCACTAAGTTCAAAACCCCATTGAAATACATTAAACCACATACCTGTTCCTTAGTTTGCAGTCCGGCTTTAAAGAATGAAGACATGTCTGCAGTCCACAAGAATTACAGCACTGGACCCTGGTGGGTAAGCAAGAGCTTAGAGGGAGGGTGCTAAGTGATAGGCTTGGGTGGGGGTCACTAATGGCTGCAAAGACATTGATGGGCGTTTTCTTTTCAGGTTTAAGAAAACAAAATGGACCGAGGATTCCCAAGCATGACACTGGGGAACTGAGCACCCCCAGTGTCAGTGTTATGTTTCTGGGGGGGGAGTGCTGAGAGGGAGGGTTTAGTGGGTGGGATTAAAAAAACAACAACACAGAAATAACCGTGTTTGTGCAGTAGTGGACGGGGGGTCAGAAAAAAATGAAGGGCATAGGATTCGTGAGACACTGGGGGATATAATATTTAATGAAAAACAACAGTCTTATCTGTGGTCTAGCCCCATTCACTCCAGTGGCACAGCACTAATTTCCCCTGAGTCACGGCAGAACTTGTCATAGTCTGTCATGTCAAGATGGCCACCAAACTCTTTGTGCATGCACGCAATACAATTTGGTGGGCATCTTGACACGGCAGACTGTGCTGTGTTCCACCATGACCTCAGGGGAAAAAAGAGGCTGTGCAACTGGGGCAAATGGAGAGAGCACAGTGTTCACAGATCAGAGGCAATTGATGTAACTCCTACATGTTGTTCGATCAGAGTGTGGGTCATTTTTGATCGCAAGAGGTCTGCTGGCTCCGCCCACTGCAGCCCTAGAAAATGAGCAAAAAGGATTGCAAAACTATAGACTAGTAAGCTTAACATCAAAATTGGTAAAGGTTCTTGAGTGGCAACTAAAGGACAGGATTGAGGACTTCTTAAGGAGTAGCGGTTTGGTGGACACTGTTCAGCATGGGTTTATCAAGGGAGATCTTGCCAGACAAATTTGATGGAATTTTACAATGAGGTCAGCATGGTACTTGATATCAGAAAACCAGCTGATGTTATTTATCTGGACTTTAATAAAGCCTTGATAAGGTTGTGCACAAGGAACTGGTCCACGATTTCACTGAAATAGGTTTAGACACCTGGATAGTTTGATGGATCACATCATGGCTTACTAAAAGAAGGCAGGATCTTAACATATGTGGAGACCTATCGCAATGGGCAGATGTTACCAGTGGTGTCCCACAGGGATCAGTATTGGGACCCTGTCTTTTTAATAGTTATGTTCTATCTATAATTGGTACTAGTGATGTTTGGCCCTCTGAATTCACTGATGATGTTAAATTAGGGTCAATTGTCAGCACCCAAACAGTTAAGGATATGTTACAAGCTGAACTATCTAACCTTGACGATTGGGCTACTTAACATAAACTAGAAGTAAACATTAAGAAGTGTGGAGATGTGCATTTTGGGAGAACCAATCCAAAGAACAACTATTTCCTCATGGGGTTTGCCCTTAGATCTGAAGAGGAGCAAAAAAAGATCTTGGAATTTGCATAACTAATTAACTGGAGTTTAAATAAAACATTGTAATATAATGGCTGCACATGCTAATTCTGTATTAAATAGTACTAGGAGAAATATCCGAAGTAGAGATAAAAAAAGTTATACTTCCCTTGTACACTTAATTGGTCAGGCCACACTTGGAGTTCTGTGCCCAGTTTTGGTCTCCTAGTAACAAAACAGAGTCCAGAGTAGGGCAACTAGGATGATTACATCAATTAAAGACCTTAGTTATGAGGACAGACTAAAAGATCTAGATTTATATTCTCTACAATATAGAATACTAAGGGGGAGACCTTTGTCTAGTTTTCAGTGCATTTACAAACCATGAGTTATGGGACTTTTTGGGTTAGAGGATGATGGATTCAAACTATGACACTGGATCACATACTTTGAAGTTAAGAGGTAACTGCTGTCACAGTACGAGGACAGCCATTTGGTTTAACCAAAGGGTGGTATCCTTTGGAGCTCTGCCACTTGACAGCATAGGAAGCAAGAACCTAACTGATTTTAAAAGGAAACTAGACAACTTTTGTCTGGCCAATGATATACTGGGATATCCCACTTAAACTTTGGCAAGCTGGAATGAGTAACAATCCCACATAAACTTCGGCGAGTTGGAATGGGTAATGCCTTACTCAGCTTGTAGTTACCTATAATACCTATGATAGCAACAGACTCTTGTTGATGCCAGTTGTAACAAAGAAAAACATCCATGGTTGTCTGTTGCTGACGCCCCTGTTAACAGCCTCCCAATTGATCCTCCCTCCCAGCATCCACCACCATCTCGCCCCCACAAACATAACACCGATAGTGGTGGTGCCCAATCCCTCAGTGTTGCCACTATATATATGTGTGTGTGTGTATATATATATATCTAACCTATAACAAAGTAGCATGTAACAAAGAAAACTGTGCATCGATCTCTGTTGCTGGCACCCATGTAACTGTCTCCCCCACCTGACCATCCCCCTCAGCACCAACAACCCCTCCAACCCCCCAAATATAATACTGACTCGGAGGGTACCCAATCCCCCAGTGTTGCCACCTTATAGCCTGTAAAAATAAAAACATTTATGGATGTCTGCTGCTGCTGCAGTAACTGTCCTGCCCACTTGTCCTCCCTCTCAACAGCCACTACCTGACCCCCAAAAAATCATAACACTGATACTGGGGTGCCCAATCCCCAGTGTCACTGCTACCATCTGAAATAAAGTGTCCCTTGTTATTTTTCTTTTTAACTCTGTAAAAAGAAAACAGTCCATTGATGTCTGTTGCACCATTAGTCTCCCCATCTCACTCTCCTACTCAGCACCCATCACCCCACATCTCCCAAGCCCTTACCCACCAGGGGTCTAACACCTTAATTCTCTGTGGACCACAGACACGTCTTCACTCTTGAAAGTCGGACCACTAACTGAGGAAAGCAGGTATGTGGTTCAATGTATTTCAATGGGATTTTGAACTTCATGGCATAACTTGGCCATTTTTAAATATTTTTGCCAAAAAATTTCAACATGCCTTTTTTGAGACTTCACCTCATTAACAATTGCAGTGAAATTAGGCAAATCTGTCCTGAAAGGTGATATAATGTTTGCTGCACAAAATCACCTTTCTGGCAGGAGTTGAACATTTTCTCAGCCCTTGTTCATGAGGCAGGGTCATAAGAAGGCTGTGTTGAAAATGTGGCATGAAAATATTAAAAACAGCAAAGTTATGAGCCTATCTTGAAATTTACAGCAGAGGCTCATAACATTAGTAATTTTCTTGACCCCAAATGTTCAACATAGTCATTTTCACAGCATCTCATTGGTGTGATAGCTGTCATTTTCAAATCATGGAAAAAATGTGTTTTGTGTCCTGAAGGTGATTTCCCAGTCCCTCGTGAAATCATCTTTCAAGAAGGAGTTGAACATTTTCTTTACACTCTGCTCTTGTCCATGAAGTGGTGTCATAAAAAGCTATGCTGAAAATGTGGGGCAAAATACTACAAAATAACAAAGTTATGAGCCTATGTTGAAATTTATGAGTGCAGGCTTGTAACTGTGGTAATTTTCAAAATTTTGACCCCAAATTATCCACATATCCATTTCCTCACAGCATTTCATGAATGTGACAGCTGTCATTTTTCAGATCTTGACCAAAATGGGTTTTTGCACTTGTGGTGCAAAATCACCTTTTGGGCAGGATTTAAAAATGTTCCCCACTCTTGTTCATGAGGTGGGCTCATAAGAAAGCTATATGGGGTCATAAGAAGGCTATGTTGAAAATCTGAGGCAAAAGTATGAGAAAGCAGCAAAGTTATGAGTTTATGTTGCAATTACACAGAAACATAGAAAACATAGAATTTGATGGCAGATAAGGACTGCTTGGCCCACCTAGTCTACACATTTCCCTACCTAACTGATAAGTTGCAGATCCTAGTTAACCAACAGCCTACTTCCTCCTACCCCCCACTAGAATTGCTTTATGTCTGTCCCATGCATTCTTGAATTCACCCACTATTTTTTACTCTACGACCTCCTCAGGAAGGCTGTTCCATGCATCTACAACCTCTATGTAAAGAAATACTTCCTCACATTACTTCTGAGCTGTCCCCCCTCTATCTTCAAATTGTGTCCCCTTGTTCTTGCACATCTCTTTTTCTGAAAGTTGCTACCCTCTTGGACTTTATTGATTCCCTTGAGGTATTTGAAAGTTTCTATCATATCCCCCCTCTGCCTCCTTTCCTCGAGGCTATACATCTTAAGCTCCTTTAGTCTTTCTTTATATGTCTTCCAGTGCAGACCCTGCACCATTTTGGTTGCCCTCCTCTGGACAGCCTCCACCCTGTCTATGTCTTTGTGGAGATGGGGTCTCCAGAACTGTACACAGTACTCTAGATGTGGTCTTACCAACTGTCTGTACAGAGGGCTAACAACTTCCTGTTTTCTATTGGTGGTGCCTCCCTATGCATCCCAGTATCCCCCAGCCCTCCTTACTGTCGTCTCACATTGCTGGCCCTTTTAGGTCATCTGATATGACTACCCCAGGTCCTTTCCATTTTTGTTGTTGTCAGTATCTCACCCCCATTGTGTACTCTTCCTTTAGGTTTTTGTTTCCCAGGTGCATTATTTTGCACTTCTTTGTGCTGAATCTAAGCTGCCATACATTTTACCATTCCTCCAACCTTGCCAAGTCTCTTCTCATCCTTTCCACCCCACCTTGCATATCAACCCTGTTACAGATCTTTGTGTCATCTGCAAAGAGACATATTTTCCTTCCAGTCCCTCTGCAATGTCACTTATAAAGACATTAAAAGGACCGCCCAGTACTGAACCCTGCGGTATCACTAGCAGCCCCTCCTTTCTTCACTGTGGACTCCATTTACTATCACCCACTGTCTCCTGTTGTCTAGCCAGTGTTTTATCATGCCACCACCCTGGGACCCACTCCCAGGCTGGGTAATTGTTTATTAATCTTTTGTGTGGGGCTGTTTCAAATGCCTAGCTAAAGACTAGGTGAGCCATGTCACAGCCTCTCCCTGGTCTACTACTTTGGTCACCCAGTCAAAGAAATTAACTAGATTTGTCTGACATGACCTTCCTGTTGTGAATACATGATGCCTTGGGTCCTGTGCCCCACTGGCCTCTAGGTACTCAACAATTCTTTCCTTCAGAAGTGATTCCATCATTTCCCTACCACTGAGGTCAAACTGACAGGTCTGTAGTGTCCTGCCCTGTCTTACCCCCACTTTTGTGAAGGGGAATCACATCCCCTCCTCCAGTCCTCAGGTACCACACCATCCTCCTATGATTTATTAGAAGGGTAGTTAGTGGTGTTACTAGTTCTTCCTTAGTTCTTTTAGAATTCTGGGGTAAATCCATCAGGCCCCATTGCTTTATCCACCTTCAGTTTTAAGAGTTCTTTCAGAATCCTTTCTTCTGTGAAAGGACTAATATCACCCCCCCCCCATCCAGAGTGCTTCTATTGACTGGATTAGGTATCTCCCCCTGCTTTTCCATTGTGAATACTGAGCAGGAGTATTTGTTCAGTATCCCTGCTTTTTCACTGCCACTTTCTTCCCAACCACCTTCCTCTTTATTCAGCCTCAGTAACCCTGCCTTAGTCTTTCTTTGCTCCCTTATGTACCTATAAAAGGTTTTGTCTCCCTTCTTAACCGAGTTGGCTATCTTTTCCTTGGTTTGGGCCTTTGCTATTCTGACTGCCTTTCCTGCTTCCTTCTGCTTTAACTGGTACAGCTCCCTGTCCTGCTCCTTCTGTGTTTCCTTATACTTCCTGAATGCTATCTTTTTCTCCCTTACCTTCCCCACCACTTCTTTTGAGAACCATAGTGTTTTTTCCTTTTGTTTTGATTTGTTTACTTGCTTCACACAAAGGCTTGTTGTCTCTGTGATGGCGGTTTTGATGTTTCCCCATTGTTGCTGTACCCCACCTTCTTGCCTGTTTGCTAGTCCTTTTCTTAGTCACTCTCCCAATATGACAAAATCAGCCTTCCTGAAGTCCAGTACCTTCACTTTTGTATGGCTTGACTCTACAACTAAGTTTATCATGAACCACACTATTTGGTGGTCACTTGTTCCCAGATGGCTACCCACTTCAAGATTAGAGATCCTCTGTCCATCCCCATTTGAGAGCACCAGGTTTAAGATTGCTCCCTCCCGAGTGGGTTCCAAAACTAGCTGTCTGAGGCATGCCCCTGTAGGTCATTGAGAATGGCTCTGCTCTTGGATGTGGCTGCAGCAATATGTTCCAGTTAACATCTGGCATATTCAGGTCCCCCATCAGCAATATCTCCCCTTTCTCTGCCATCCCAAGGATGCCTTCTATCATGTCCTTTTCCATTCCCTCCCCCTGAGACGGGGGTCTGTATACAACCCCTGTACAGATTGTGGTGTCATTTCCAGTCTCCAGGGTGACCATCAATGCCTCCTCTCCTCCCTGTTAACTCTTTAGTTCTGTTGCTTTGATCCCTTCCCTTACAAAGAGGGCTACTCCTTCTCCTCTTCTTCTTCCCTCCCTGTCCCTCCTGTAGATATGTACACTGGTATGTTGACATCTCAGTCATGGTTCTCTGTGTACCATGTTTCTGTGACTGCCACGATATCCAGGCATCCCTCTTCCATCAAGGCCAGCATTTCAGGAAGCTTTTTACTTAGACTAAGGGCATTAGTTCTCATTACCCTTCATTTTTTATGGCTTTATTTCTTTTTGCCCCATCCCTGTCCTTACTGCCTTTGTCTTTTCTCCAGTTTTTCAAGGCACGCTCATAACTATGGTAATTTTTTATATTTTCACATCAAATTTTAAACAAAGCCATTTTGAGACCACCTCATAGATATGTGACAGCTGTCATTTCTTAAATCCTACCCAAAATGTGTTTTAACACTTGTGGCACAAAATGATGTTTAAGCTATTGTTTTAGAATGACACCAGTCATGCTCAGAAGGAGTGGTCATAAAAATATTATGTTGAAAATTTGGGATAAAATGTGAAAAACAAGTAAATTATGAGACAAATTGTTCAAATATTTACTCTTAACTTTATTTTTACAGATTCTGGCCCTAATGTTCAATATATCCTGTGTGTTACTCCACCTCCTAAATATGGCAAGTGTCATATTTTTCAAGTCACCTCAAAACTTGTTGCCACAGTCACACAACAAAGCACCTTTTGGGTGGGATTTAAAAAATCCACCTGCCTTGATCATAACATCAGGTCATAAAAGATTGCTGGACATTTGGGGTCAAATGTGGGAGCCCACTTAAGCATAGATATTGCCTCTCAGCTGCCCTATCCTGGGTAATTACAATATAACAACATGTCAAAGCAGGACACCACTGAAAATGAGCTATTGCAACTCATCTGTATCCTGGGTACATATATAGTAAACATGTGTGCAAATGTAACCCCCTTGTTCCCAGTGGTCACTAGAATCCCACTTAGAATCAGTAGCAGGCAGGGAGAGGCAGCTTGTGAGATGCCAGTTAAATGGATTTCATACTGTCACACTCGGTTTTCAGTCTCAGCTGAGCTGGAGTGATGATGTCACCTTAGAACTGTCACAGCAGCATAAGCCACAATGGAATGCTAGCTGCAAGGTTAACAGTAGAATGTTGGGTTAAAGTCAGTGGGCTGGAGGTAGAGTGAGGAGTGCTGCAGAGGCAGCTCCTCAGACTTAGCTGTGACAGGCGCTACCTCTGGAGACTGGGCAGTGTGTTCCACCTAGAAGAAAGACACAGAAGACCTGTGAGTGAAGTGGTAGAGACCATTCCTAGAGGGGTTTCCAGTGCCTCATCCCGGAGGATGAGGGAATTCAGGATTCTGGGGCAATCCCTGGTCAGACTAGATTGTGTTGAAGCTGCCTGAGATCTTTTGCTCTGTGAGTACCCAAGACTTTGTGTGGAAAAAGCCTGAGGCACCTGCATTCCTGTGGTGAATTTTTTTTCTCTGTCAAAGGGACTCTGTCACCAAGACTGTTTCTGTTAAAAGTATCTGCCTACTATGGACCCTGGAGAGAGACTAGCCAAGTACAGAACTTTTAGGACTGTTTCTGTTAAAAGTGTCCACCTACTATGGAGTCTGGAGGGAGACTTGCCAAGTACAGAACATTTAGTTTGTGTCTGATTTAAAGGCATCTGCCAAAGTGGGGATCTAGTGTAAAGACATTGGCAATTACAGAACTTTTAATTTCATGACACCTCCGAGGTGTGAGAAGTAGAATGTTAAATGTGAAAGACATTTCAAGATAGCATCTACAAGAGTGTTTCAGAGAAATATGTTATTAACTAGATGAATGAGTGAGTATAATTTTGAAAGTAAAAGGTGGGAGACCCCCATCTGGAGTAACCATGTTTACCTCTCCGGGTTCAGTCTGGGCACCTTTATTTTCTCTCAGTGCACTTGGCCAGTGCCTGAAGAAAATATCCCGACGTAGGATTTTGGATTTTCTGTGAGCGGTGTGCTCATTGGTGGTCAAGGAGCCACCAAGAATTCCTCATGAAATATGGGAAAGTCTCCTAGTACTGGCCGAGGGTGCCATGTCAAGGGAAGTGTACCAGTTCGGGCCGTGTGTGCCAAGATCCATTCAGAACCTGAGGGTTCACTGTGTGTGTACTCTGTACCTCAGTAATCTGCATTACCAGTGGGAGTAGCCCTGTGGGGATCCATCTTCGCTTTGTATTATTCTCTGTGCATGTAAATAAAAACCACACTCTAGAATCCCAACCTGGTTTGGACAGTACAGTTATTGCTTCCAGTGTCTGGATTTACTTGGGTACCCCTAGCCAGAAGTACAAACCTAGAATAATGCTGAGCAAATATTTTCTCCCAGGGACCCAGGTTGATGGCCATGCTAAATGGTCCCCCAGGTGTGAGTCAGGTAGTTGCCACACTTGGTTTGCCTGTCTAAGGATGGCAGGCTACGAAGTACATGTATGGGTAAACAGAACTGTTCATAGTGACTACCCCATCCCTCTCATTGGTGCCATGTGTGACAGAAGCAGCCCTGCTAGTAGAACAAGGGGGGCCGGTGGGGGGAGGTTACACAAACAAGACCCAGTAGAACAGCAATATCATCCTTCAGCAATTACAAATGCTTGTTGTTCTTGGTCTCACACAGTTGAAAAAGTACTATCTTTGTGAAAGATGACAAATTCAGTATCTCACACTCAAAGGTTTTACATCTGCATCTGCCCTCTGAAATGTAACTCTCCCTCCCTCCCTGTCTCTCTGTCTCTGTCTCTGTCTCTGTCTCTGTTCTCTCTCTCTCTCTCTCACTGTATCTGTCTCTTGTAGGGAGAGAGCTTAACTTAAACAGTCACACATAGTGCACTACCCTACAGACTTCAGACTGCTGCGGACTAGCCCACACAGCTGATCAGAGTAGAGGGGCAGCTTGGCTTTTCAATGCACATAAGAAAAAAAGTAAGTGACTCATAAATCATTCAGGATTACAGCTGAAATATTCAGAGCTACAGCCCCAAATGCCCAACCTTTGGGATGTCCTGTGGCAAGGTATTCACCTACACAGGCCTCTGAATCTGTGGCAAACAAGGACTGGATTGTGCCCTTCAAACTCTGCCAGTCTTTTGAGTGTTTCAGCATCGGTCATTGCCATTCATGTAGCAAGGAAACAGCATAGAAGAACCAGGCTTTGTAACTGTCTTTTCCAGCTGGGGTCAGAATGGTGTAAGAAAAAAATCCTTAGACATTGGTAATAGTCTGAACCAGCAGGTTAGCTTGCCCAGATTCTTTAGAGGTTGCTTGGGGAGGAAACAAGGTCTGCACATAATTAAAGGTCTTCCCTTCATTAGCCAACAACAGTTTTAATTTTGTCTTGAAATTTTCAGCAGAATTCAGGTGTGGTGAAGGAGGTTTCAAGCTAACAGGACTCCTTTTGTTTATTGCAGGATTGGAAATGAGAGGTGCCTGAAAACTAATGAAAATTCTTCAATTAGTGCACTATAAGTGCCGATGCACTTGAATTATTTCAAAAAAGGTATGCCATTGTTGCCCAAGGGCTGGGGGTCTACTATTTACTACTGGAATTAAACTTACTATGCTCAGAAAGCGATGTTCTGTTTGTGTTCCCCAGATGCTCTTAGCATACAAGAAGCGGAACTGAGCTCAAAATCAAAAGGTTGAATGGAGAGACGGTTTAGGAGAGAGCATAATCTCCTGGATTCCCGACTACCAGACTAAAGGAAAAGGAGTACAATTCTACTGAATGAGCAATGCTATGAGTGATTGTCTCTTTACTGATCCCAAGTGGGGCCTTCTCTGGCGACCGCTGGTAATTGAGTAAGGGCCATTTTCCTATGAGGTTTTGTCTTTTTTCCTAACCCTTTTACTCTTGGTTCAAGTTGTCTACTCTTAAGTGACTGGATTGCTTCAAATATTTAATTTTGGGCCCAGAACCTTGCTTGTGAAAGAAAATATGTTCAAAAAGCTTATTTGATCTCTTCCTTAGCTTTTCTATAGATTGCCACATCACCATATTGGATTTTCAAAGACACTGAGGTACTTTGAGCAGGAGGTACTGTCCTTTTACATATCAAATTTCTTTAAAAACAGAAGCGTCAACGTCAATAATGGCTACTAAAAATACTTGCTTCAGAACATACCTGTATTTGTAATGTCCATGGAAAGGTGGGATTATCATTCACTCTATTGATTTTGACACTCAGAACTGTTAAGTTTTGGTTTAAGGTGGAGGAGCAGAATTTTACTGCATATTGGCAGATAAAATCACACCTGTTAAAATACGAGAGATGTTGTACCCAGCAGGTTGGGTTTTTAAAGTACCTAATGACTGTTATTTGTCCTAGCTTTTATGGAAAAGCTTTATTTACAGTCCCCTGTTTATAACTGATGGACTCCTGAATATGAATGGATCATCTCAGCTCATACACTAATTCACAGACTCTTGAGCAAATAGAGCCTTAAATGCTTGATCCAAAATCGTGATAGAGGATGCTATTAGAGCATGTGTCTTTAGGCACTCATTTGCCTCCATATATAATTAAAGTTTTCTGACCATGAATGGTGCCCTTTAGCCCTGTGTAATAATATATGGATACCAGAGATATTTGAGCCTTGAACACTCGGTCTCCTCAATGTGGCAGAAGCCATGCTCTTGTTTAGCTGTTTTGCTGAAATATCCTTAAATATTATAAATATTCCCTGTTTGATCTGTATGATTAGCTGAAATATGTATGTTCACATGTTGATTTGATAATTTTAAATATTTGTGTTGCTTGCCTATTTAAAGTCCCGATTTACATATATTTAAATCTATAGAACAAGGAACAGTAGTAGATATCTATGTGCTTTCAATATTTTACTGTAATGGAAAGCGACCATCCTAAAGAGCTGTTAATTAATTCATTTCAGGTCAGTACCTGCAATTTATGAGTTAAAGTACTTATGAATTGAATTATTGCACCTATTTTATATTACTGAGTAATCGATAGTCATCCAACATATCCTGATCATGGGGTTTTGGAGTCACCTTAGATTTGAGGGTTTGTTTTGAGGTCATTGTCAGCTCCACTTACGGATCTGATATGGAAGTGTGAGTCGGAGTAACGACTGATGGATTTTCCTTTTGAACTGGAATGGAACCAGTGCCTATCTGGTGTTCTGTTAGCCATTGAGCTATTTGGTTTCTTTGCCTTAATATTGTAGCCATAACATGTGGCTTTAACTGGCAGAGTGAACCCTATATAGCTATAATTCGACAGCAGATAATAGAAGAGTACTTGGTGGTATTCCGCTAAAATAGAATCTGCCTGTCAAAGTCCCCTGAAGATTTCATGAGAAGATGTGTGGATCAGGGGGTTGGCACTGTCCTCTCTGAAGGGACTCTTTAGTCGACTTTGAGGTGTTACTCAAGAATTATCCTTTGCTGGACAGATTGTTCATAATGTAATTAAATGGGAAGATTCAAAAGTATAACTTTGTCAGTGTGACCATGCAATGAAATTAACAGTCCAAAGGTTAACATGATAATATTTTATTTATTGAAGCCATGGAAGCTGATCTTAGTTTACATGTGATGTCATTTTCATGTATTTTCTGTCATTTTCATTATGTAGTGTTGTAAGGGTTTTTAACCGATCAACAATAAACAACTTTGAACCTTTGCTTATCATTACCGAGGTCTCTTGAGGCTCCTCAGATGTCACTGTGGCAGGCAGGTTCATGGCCTCAAATCCTTCTCAATTTCTACAGTTAGGTTTCTAAATTGGGTGCCTGGTTCTCGAGTCACTCTCTAAATGTTCAGTTTCCATATCCTTTAAGATATCCACCAGCGTTTCCAAAACTGATCCCTTGTCCTACTCCAAGGATACATTCTTTACCAGGAATAACTTCTTAGGGTCCAAACCCTTGAACACACACACTAGTCTTCTACTTCTTGAAAAGCATTTTTATGGCTGTTTCACCAGTGCAGAGGTAGCACTACTGCTTGCGATACCGATGACCGGGGACCTGAAGCAATCTCAGGAGTCAGAGTGCCAGCCAGGTGAAGGAGTATCAAGCATTCTAAGGACTGCTCTCCTTCTCCTGGGGGCAGGATGAGGAAGTCGCTGATGTGGTACTGACCCCTTGTGGAAGCCATGGATCCAACTTCCAGGGCTGTATCTGACTGGGAGGTGTGCCAGATGTTGGGCGTGTGCACTGCATATATCATTGCATGCCACACCTCTCAGGGGGAGAAAAATGAAAAACACTGCTTGGCTGTGCAACGGAGAACATCCGCTGTGCTGCACCCCACACAGCTATCCAAGGCACTAAACCCCCACCCCTCCGATCAAGATCAGGCATTCATTAGGGAGTAGGGGCTTCTCTCCAGAGGCCCTGCCCTGGGGGTAAACCAGGGGCAGTCTGGGGATGAGAGGTATGTCATGGGGATGGGTGGGTAGCTGGAAGTCAGACCAATGGGTCATCGGCTGGCATGCAAAAAGTACACTAAATGAATAAAAAATAAAAAATAAAAACATTTTTAATTTTACAGACATTTTATTTTGGGGGGGGGTCAATGGCAACTATTTGGAAGCCCCTCATCGTGTCCAGATGTTCCACAGGAGATCTCAGCAGTGCCTCAATGTGTTACCCCTCAGGTTACCATGTCCGGATCACACCTTCCTGGTGACTGCACAAGGTCCATCTAGTTGAGGGCTGGATTATTTTCTTGTTCTGTAGTGGGGTTGATTGGTTCCAGAACAAATAAGAAATTGTGCCGCACCTCCACCTAGACAGAATAAGTGGGCAGATGCTGTGTGCAGTACCACCCTCCCGGGGATGCAGTACCTACCCACCTCACCTCTCTGGAATTGACCATCCCCACAGAGCAATAAGACAGTTGTTACCATCACTAATAAACACTTCAATCAGGTTACACAAGCGGCACACGCAGAAATGAAATTCATCAAATTAAGAGTGCTTTTATTTAGGAACATGGGCCTGGAAGCTGGAGGAAGAGGGGTCAGACAGTTACAAGTCAACTTGAGAACTTCCACTCTGTTGCAGTACCCTGGTGACTGAACTGTAAGCCATTATTACCATCTCAAATCTCACACAGTCTATGAAACACCCAACCAATCAAGGGGCACAAATGGATGACTTGCACTACACAGGGTGCAGTATACTCTTTAGCTGGTACCGGTACTACAACTATAATTTCAAGCATTAAACAAGAACAAAGACCCTGGGTACCCAGGAATAACACTTAAGTCCCAGGGCAATCCAGTTAGCTATGTTGCCAGGGTTCTTTTGGTGATTCAGCTGATGAGATTTAAGCTTGCAATATAACAGGCCATAGTGTACTAACCCAATTTAAAGTACTCAAAATTCCAAATGGATAGTGCTAGAAAAACAATTTGTAATCCAAATGAGATAACTATAATCCAAAAATACAAAGACCCAGCCAGCAACACCAGCATTCATGTGACCCGCTGATGCAGCAGATTAGTTGAGGCAGAAACCAGCACACAGTAACAGGTCGAGTAGCATTCAGGAATAGGCTCCAACAGCCTGAATATCAAGCACTTCAGACTCTGTCTCAGATGCTTTGCAGCAGCACATCCCTTCTGACTCAAGTTTCACAGCACAACTCTTCTGGCTTAACAATCACAACACACACAGGAGCACTACGCAGCAGCTTCATGGTTCCCAAGGAGCCCAGACGCAGGAGTAACTCCCATGGCTTGATTACCCTTATGGATCGAGAGTACCCATGTACTCAAGGCCCATGCCCCATGACTTCTTGTTATCTGATTCACCCCATTTGATAAGGGCTAGCAGGCACCCTACCTGGCTCCACAGCAGTTCAATGAAGGTGCAGTTTTTGTTCTCTGGTTTCCCAGCTCAGCAGCTCTCACAGGACAAAATCTTTCAGATTTCCTCACAGCAGCTTCATTCTGCAGATGCTCTTCTGGTACAGTCTCACACATATGAACCCAGGATAAGGCTCTCAATAATGTGCAAGATGAACCCAGTACAGGAATCTCAAGATCTAGGCCTGACTAGGCCTCCAGCTCTGTCAAGCAGCAGCAGCAGGTCTGCTCACCTGGGAGTCTCTTTCAACTGCGATGAGATCCTTGTGAGTCTAGAAACATCTTTCACCTACTGAGTGTCTGATGTTTCAGGCAGGTATCAATCCATCCTTCTACCCTGCTCTGCTCTCTGATTGACTCTCTAAGTCTGCCAGTCCATGTGTGAGGCCTTGTGATGTTAATCTTCCTACAATACTGATGCTGTTGCTAGGGCTTTCTTGCCCACTCATTGGCCAAGCTACAGGGACAAGGGGCACAAGATGGCCATGCCCGTGTCCTTGTAGGACCCTTGTGCTCCATTTATTTTTATTTTAAATTATTATTTGCCCCTGCCCCGATTGTGCTGGTCTTAGTGTTTACTAGTAGACCTTAGGGATCAAAGACAGTGTCTGTGTGGTGGGTCTGGAGTCACGGCGTGCTGGCAGGATCATGAGGGGTGGATAGTGCTGGGGAGGAACCCCTTGCATGTGTACTCCTGCTCTGTTGGTGCCAGTTCATAATGTGGCACAATTAGGCATCGAAGAGGAATAGCATTTCTTTTGTCTCCAGTCCCCACTGTCAGG
The DNA here is from genome assembly GCA_016271365.2 of Neoceratodus forsteri. NCBI lineage: Eukaryota > Metazoa > Chordata > Ceratodontiformes > Ceratodontidae > Neoceratodus > Neoceratodus forsteri. The sequence continues at coordinate 557,169,366 of CM028132.1, forward strand.
ATCGGGGGACTGGAGCTGGATGATTCGCAGTATCAGTTGCCAAAGAGAGGCACAGAAGACACTGAGACTGTCAGTACTGCTGTGCTCTCTCTTCCACCATCACACACACAGTTGAGGGACTTCGGGAGGGCAGAACCAGCAGTCCATGTACCTTCCTGAGGAGGGTTTCATTTTCTTATACTTTTGTGGTGAGAACGACTTTACTTTTTTTTTAGCCCCCTTCTTGATGGACTTGCTTTCCTTTCTTCTCTCAGATGGACTGAATTTTGTTAATAATTACGTTTTAGTTCTGTTTCATGGTACAGGTGAATACAACATGTATTATTCCGGCTGGTTCATATGAGTTTATGGAAAGTTCAATTAAGATTAACTTAAAAAGGAAACAAATTATAGTTTGAATGAAATAATGTGACCTACTGGGAACTGAATCCAGGCCCCCAAAATACCATCCCGGTGCTCTAACTACTGAGTTATAGGTTCACATGGTTGGACCTGAGGTTTCCAGCCACACTTCCTTTGTCTGGAATTGCATATCCTGCATCTAGGAACAATCGAGATGACAATGTTTTTGGAGCATTATTAGCCACTGCTAAACAATTTAAATCACAAATAGTAGTAAGAAAGAAAAATATAACCACTGGGAATTGAGCACTGGCCTCCAGAATACCATCCTGGTGCTCCAACCACTGAGCTATAGACTCACATAGTTGGATCTGAGCAGTACTGGCATTTGGTACACATGAAACACACAGCCTCTTGGGGCACCAGCATAGCCAGGGCACATGAGCCTGTGATCCAGGGAGGCACAGAGACCTTTTGGTTTCATTTTCAAAACCCAATCTGCATCTGAGCGTCTTGCTAGTGCACCCAATGGGTGCACTCACTCTTTTTACTGTGCTGTGATGCACAAGCAACACAAAGTTTAAAACAAAGAATGGCAGGCTGCCGTCTCAACCTGTTTCCGGCCAGGCGCCAAACCAGGTAATTTATTACCTGCTCGCTCAATGGTGTCAGAGTGGACAGAATGCCACCACCTCAAGTTTGGATTCGGTTTCTCTTCCAGCATTCCCTCCATGGAGGTGAAACACTGATCAGATAAGTTGTTTTTCAATATTGATAGAACTTTTTGGCAGCAGTCAAAATTACAAGAGCACTGAGTACTCTGGTTTGTCTCTCTCTGTTATTACCGTAGGCATGACATTTTCAGTACTAGCAAGTTAGCTGCTATATTAGTGAACATGTAGAACATTTTGCAAGCAGGCACAAGAGAGTAACAGTTATTTAGAAGGGAGAAGATTATTTTGTGATCTGGTGGACTTTTTGGAACAGCTCAACCCATCCTGTTTTTGGAACAGCTCAACCCATCCTGTTTTGTGGGTTTTGGAGACAGTGGAGTCTGAAGCTAAACTTGCTGGCAAATAGAGGATGTAAGATCAAATAAATTGCATAAGGCTGTGCTGAATATTATTTATATCAAAGGAAATTATTTATTATATGGCATTTGAACCAGCATGAAAGATTGAAAGTTTTCTTGTATATAAACTGCTAAATGTGATCTTTGGGAGTAGCCTCCCCAAACCCAATTTTGCCACTTTACGGAGACTGTTTACTGTCTGGAGCTTTGTCAGTACTTTATTGTGGCTGGATTCCTACTTTTTTAGAGTGCACTCTACATCCAAGGATATTGGGGGGCTTTTCTTTTTGTCCTCCTTCCAGGTCAGGATTGTGTATTGCCATTATGCACTAGAGCCATTGAATCATCAATAGGTTGAAATGTTTGTAGCCTCCCATGGTGTGAGATTCATAGTTTAACATTTTCTGAGGTTCTTACTGTTATACTTCACTCTGCACTCAGCACTTTTTTAACTGTTTTGCACAATGTGCTGTTTTGCACCACCTAAATGAATTGTACATGTCAATAGGTAACAAATACTACTTGCAAGAATAATTGGGCAGCATTCACAAACTGCTCTGAAATAGGGAGCAAGTGGATGCTTCGGGCACCTGAGATGGGCCAGCTTAAAATATTGCTATTCACAGAAGGATGGGAAGTAAGATGCTCTGGCACATCTCAGGCTGAGAATACCAAATATATGCTATAGTCCAAAATGAAATGGGTCAGAGCATCTTGAAATGCTCCGGAGCATCTGGGCAGGACTGACCACAGCAAAGGGAGCATCCTAGCCAGTGTCAGTGGAGCAACAACTCAGATGCTCCCTACAGACTGAGATGGGCTGGGAGCAAATGTGCCGTTCACAGCCAGAGTATGAAAATGGCCTCATTGCCCAATTCAGGCCCAACTCAACTGCTTTGCATCTCATTATAGGCTGCTCCTCACCACGGCATGGTGGAACCAATGTGACCTATATATATGAACAGGCTAACTGGCTCCAGTTCACAGGTAGGCTCAGGTTCCAAACATGCCTCTTTTCCAAGAAGGTGTGTCAGGGCCTGATGCCAGTGGACATCCAGAAGCTCCTTACGCCTATGAAAATGGTCGTTCCACCAGAAGCTCAGATAACATGGTCTTTAAAATTCCTAGGTGTCACACCTCCCTTGGTCAAAGAGCTTTTGCCCACCATGCTCCCAAAAGGATTAATGAACTTCTTCTTGCCATATCCTCAATAGCAGCATTAAGCCCCCTCAAACGCAAGCTCCGAAAACATCTCAATGCTAATGCCAGCTGTGACTGCTTCCATTAGCCCCTCAATGCTGTTTTACCTTGTGCCTAGGCAGCATTCTCTTGTGGTCACATGGCCTTAGTATCCTGCACTTGGTGTTTTCTTTCCCATCCTGTGTCCTACTGTAATCTAGTTGTCCCTATCCTTCCTCCTTCAAACTCCCTTCTCACCCACCACCTCCTCTTTTCTCCTACAATCTCACCTGCTTTTAGCCCCTACTCACAAAAGCTCGACAAGACCTTCCTGGGCTGATGTTTCTCTACTTCTTGAGTGGGTGAGGCCACCCAGGGCTACTATAATCCTGTACAATGCCCCCCTTCATGGCAACACCATCTGCTGCTGCTCCTTTTCTTCCTTTCATATACCCCCAGGCTGTGTTGTCCTCTCTCATTTATGGAGGCAGTATTGCACAGCGAGTTAAGGCTCTGAGCTGCAGATCTGGAGACCTGGATTTTAATCTCACAGCTGCCTAGGTGCATACTGTGTGATCCTGAGCAGGTTACTTAACTTCCTTGTGCTCCCAGATCGCATCTAGAAACAAGCTTTGGCTTAGTGTGCTACTCCTGGTTAAACAATGTTCCCTTTCCTTTCCCTTAAATGGCTTTAACCCTCTCAGATACTCTCTGTGCTTATAAAAGCCTGTTTTAGTCCACTGTCTGTGACATCTTGTTTATATTTAGATCTATACGGTACATAGACTTCTATTTGTTATTAGCCTGCACTTACAGCTCTACTGCATACCCATATGTTTTTTTAATCACTGTTAATGTAACTCTGACATGGTACCTATGCAATGAGCTTGTTCTCAAGGGTGTTAATCCGAGATCACAATAAATAAAAATAAGTAAATAAATAAATAGATATTACTGTAGTGTTGCCCATTGCCCATCAGTGCCAGTGCCACCAAGCTGCTTGCCAGTCCTTAAAAAACTGAAAGCCAGTGAAGTCTCTTCCCCAGCCTCCATGGTGTCCACTCCAGAAGCCCTGGGAGTACCCCCCAATAGCTTTGAGACTCTTCAGCCAGCCCAGTATCCTTTGCCTGACTCACTGGTCTGCGATGTGATGACTCTGAGTCCAATAACCACTCATGCAAAGAAGATCTTAATTTAATAATTACATTTTTAAAATCCTTTTAGCAGCATTGGACCTCCTTCTCTGTGTTCTGTCACCCCCCAGCCCATCATAGTAAGTAACCTGAGAAGACTCCCAGATGCGTATTGTGTCTGGGTAGAGCTACTCCCAAGGTTTCCTATGGGTCGCCACCTGAGGTCAGAGGGAGAGAACAGAGGCTTTGGAAGTCCTCTCAGGTTACTTACTATGTTGACACATTAAAAATTGGTACAGTACATTATAATATAGTCACTTATTGATCTGGACATCAGTGACCACTTACTCATGGCTCTGCCACTCATGAGAGTCACAAAGGTCAAACTGAACTCAATCATGAGCATATTTCACATATCTTGGGTTAGCCCAAAATGTATCCCCTATATTTGGCTTGTGATGGAATCACTTCTGAAGGAAAGAATTGTTAGTACCTAGAGGCCAGTGGGGCACAGGACCCAAGGCAGTATGGGTTCACATTGGGAAGGTCATGTCAGATGAATATAATTGATTTCTTTGACTGGGTGACCAAAGTAGTAGACCAGGGAGGGGCTGTGGACATGGCCTACCTAGACTTTAGCAAGGCATTTGACACAGTCCCACACAAAAGATTAGTAGTCAAATTAACCAGTCTGAGAGTGGGTCCCAGGGTGGTAGCCTGGGTAAAACATTGGCTGGACAACAGAACACAGAAGGTAATTGTAAATGGAGTCCGCTCTGAAGAAAGAGGGGTTACTAGTGGGGTACCGCAGGGTTCAGTACTGGGTCCAGTCATTGTTGATGTCTTTATAAGTGACATTGCAGAGGAACTGGAAGGAAAAGTATGCCTCTTTGCAGAAGACACAAAGATCTACAACAGGGTTGATACACAAGGAGGCATGGAAAGGATGAGAAGGAACTTGGTTAGGTTCGAGGAATGGTCAGAAGTATGGCAGCTTACATTCAATGCAAAGAAGTGCAAAATAATGCACCTGGGAAACAAAAACCCCAGGAGAAGAGTACACAATGGGTGGGAGGAGATAGTAACAACAACAAAAATGGAAAGGGACCTGAGGGTAATCTTATCAGATGACCGTAAGTTAGCAAGCAATGTGAGAAGGCAGCAGGGAGGGCTGGGGAAATACTGGGGTGTATAGGGAGAGGCATCACCAGCAGAAAACAGGAAGTTGTTATCCCTCTGTACAGACAGTTGGTGAGACCCCATCTGGAGTACTGCATCCAGTTCTGGAGACCCCATCTCTGCAAGGACATAGACAGGATCAAGGCAGTCCAGAGGAGGGAAACTAAAATGGTGCAGGGTCTGCAAGAGAAGCCATACGAGGAGAGACTAAAGGAGTTAAATATGTATACCCTTGAGGAAAGGAGGGAGATGGGGGACATGATAGAAATCATTAAGTACCTCAATGGAATCAACAAAGTCCAAGAGGGTAGCATCTTTCAGAAAAAGAGATGTGCAAGAACAAGGGGACACTATTTGAAGATAGAGGGGGACGGCTCAGGGGCAATGTGAGGAAGTATTTTTTCACAGAGAAGGTGGTGGACGCATAGAACAGCCTTCCTGAGGAGGTTGTGGGATCTAAAATTGTGGGAGAATTCAAGAATGCATGGGACAGACATAAGGCAATTCTTGTGTGGGGTAGGAAGAAATAGGCTGTTGGTTAACTAGTATCTGCAGCTTATCCTGTAGGTAGGGAAATGGGCAGACTAGGTGGGCCAAGCGGTCCTTATCCGCCATCAAAGTCTATGTATTTACAACAATATAGACCTGCATGAGAAAAGAAAAACAGGGAGGAAAATACTTTAAATCACAACCAATACGGTAGGGTAATTTGGTTTTAAACCACCCTAGGATAAAATAAAAGATGTTCTACAAGATAGAAACATATCAAAGCATATCTCGCAGACATCAACAATATCAAGGCAGTACTTGATTAGGACTGGAATACCATTGCCAGAACAGACCGGGTTGGTAAAATTCTAACAATATATACAATATGTGCTCCCAGTCCGATTGGTTCAGCCAGACCAGTCAGTCTGCATTTTAAGGCTATGCTCCAGGTCTAATGGTCCTGTTTTCACCCATACCTCCAAGGACCAATGATGACCTGCAAGGAAAAGAAATCTGTAACTGATAGCAATACATTCTTAAACTGTTATATGTGAGACCTAAAAGTTCAAGAAAAGTATGTAAAAAGGAAAACTAAAATATTTCATCTTTTGTTCAATATCTTTTCCTGCTTGAACAGTGACATTTACTTTAAACAACTAGTAAACTTTGATATTGTAAAATACATTCAGTAAGGGAAAATAAAACATAAAAATTCAATTTGCACTGTACATTGCCTGCCACTTACCTCGTATGATGCCTCAGCAATAAACAAGCATTTGTCAAAGCCGAATGTTTGCTTGCTGACATTAGCAGTGGAAGTGCAGGAGTTAGACAGATGAAGTATAGGAATGGCATTGAAGTATTGAACTGATGCCAACTCCACCCTCATCCTGCAGAGATGGACAGGCATTGGGGTGTGCCTCTGGGTCATCGCCCATGACGGTCATGATATTTCACCTCACCCTACCCTTCAGACACTGACAAGCGTTGAGGTGTACCTTTGGGTGTTTGGGCTTTACATTCACCTCATTCCATAAGGAAATACACTGAAATGGGTGCAGTATAGGAGAATGGGGTGAACTCTGGGGCCAAAGGGTCCAAGGCACACCTCGATGCTTATCACTGGCTGCAGGGTGGGGATGGGGGTGGAATGCCATGAGTATTACTGTTGACAATCCTAAGTCACACCCCTGACGCCTGTCAGTCCCTACAGGGTAGGGCGTCAGGTCGAAAACCCTAATGCCGTTGGCATTTCTTGATGTTTTTACTCCATTTTCAACATGGGCATTTTGTGACCCCACCACATCAACAGTGACACTATCAGTTCATTAGGTGAAAGGTGATTTTGCACAGCGAGTGTGCCATTTGGTGCCACAGGTGCAAAAACACATTTTGAACAGGATGTGAAAAATGACAGCTGTACTCTTCATGAGGAGGTGTAAAAAATGGCATTGTTGAAAATCTGGAGTGAAAATATAAAAAAACTGGAGAAGTCACAAGCATGCATAGAAACTGTGCAATGTACACCCGTAATGTAATTAGTTTGGGGATTTTTTTAAAGCAGATTTTCAACATAGGCATTTGGGGACCTCCACTCATGAACACTGTCACTGTGATTTTCTTAATCTGTCTCGAACAATGATTTCCCAAGTGACCATGCTATTCTGCGCCGGAAGTACGAAAACACATTTTGGCCAGGGTGTGAAAAATTACAGCTGTACTGTTCATAAGAAGGTGTGGAAAAATGCCAGTGTTGAAAATCTGGAGTGAAAATATTAAAAATTCTCAAAGTTACGGGCATGCGTAGGAACTGCGCAATGCACACTCGTAAAACAGTCATTTTTTGGAATCTTTTTTTCACCAGATTTTCAACATAGGGTTTTTGGGGGCCTACCTCATGAACTGTGACACTGTTATTTTGTTAATCGGTCCTGAAAGGTGGTTCTGAGCAGTGACCGCAATATCACCTTTCAGGACTGATTAACAAAATTATAGTGACTGAGTTCATGAGGTGGGGTCCCAAGAATCCCATGTTGAAAATTTGGTGAAAAAAATTCCCAAAAATGGCCAAGATATTCACCAAAGTTGAAAAAAAAAAAAACATTTATGCCATTATACAGCTTACCGGCATTTCTTCAGTTCGCAGTTGGCTTTGAAGAGTGCAGACGTATTACGGTCCACCGAAGATCATTGCAACAGCCTCCGGAGGTAAGTATGGGGTGAGGCGGGGGTGTGGGTAGGTGGGGTACACAGAGGGTGGACGTGGGCAAGAGAGTCAATGAGGGACCGTTTTTTCTTATAGGTGTTTTTTTTTTTTTTACAAAGATGAGCGGAACTTTTGCTACACTGGGGTGGGCTCCCAGCGTGGCACCTGGCAGTCTGTTTGGGGGAGCAGTGGAGCCAACAGGGGTTGGGCACCCTCAAGCGCCCATACAGTGTGCGGGGGTTGGGGGAGCACATGAGAATGCAGGGTGGGCTCCCAGCATGCTACTTGGGTGTTCGTTAGGGGCAGCACTGGAGCAAACAGGGATAGCAAGAAAAAAAATGCAGTTGTCTATGACAGCAGTTCAGATGCAGTGCTGACATGTAGGCAGTTTGCATACTGCCAAGGGCAGTATGCAAATTGCCTACATGTTACCACTGCTGATTGTAGTGGTCTTTACTTTGAATTGTACACCACTTATCTGAACTGCTGTCATAGACAGCTCAGATTTATTGATGCTGTGTGGCCATGCCTGCAAAAAGGATCAGGGCATTGAATGCGGGGGTGGCGCACCTATGAAAACTCATATGGTGGCACTATGTTTCTTGCACATGCTTGCAAGCAAACATAAAAAATGGGTTGCTCTCTTCAAATTCCAGAGTCTTGTGGCACTAATCCATAGAAGGCACAAACAAAATAAAAACATTTGTAATCTACAGGCGTTTTCAAACAACTTTCAAATCCAGAGGTTTCTTCAGAATAAATTGTAATTCCCAGGTTCATGTAAAAAAATAAATAAATAAATAAATAATAAAAGATAATCCTGATCCACAAAGACACACACACACATACACATATCGAAACACAGTGATCCAGCAAAGTAATCCACAAAACTGCAAAGACAAAAAAAATTACCAAAGAGAAACAAAACTCCTAAAATTAAAAGAATCCACTCCTGAAGATCCAGTGGTGTAAATTCAAATCTCTGCAAAGGCTGTCACCCTTCTATATGTAGTTCTACTTGTTTCTTCAGTCTTCAGTGTCAGCAAGCATGCCATGCAGTGCACTTTAACATCCTAAGACTGCTTCCAGAACCATGACTTCCTCAATGAATACATCTCCTTAAATTTCCACACATGCTGAGCTTCTCTTCCATGATGCAGCAAACTTTACAATGCACATGAACAGGAGCCATCCTTCCTGGAGGCCCTCTCGCCAGCAAGTGCAACAATTTCAGTTGGAATGCTGTGATCCCTCCCAGTAAAGTGAACAGACCAATCAGCTCCCAAAACTGATTTAGCCTCCTTCCTGAGTTCTAACAAACCAATCAGAGGCCAAAAGCAGATTAACAGCAAAAAAAAAAAAAAAAAAGAAAAAGAATGATACAACATGGTACAGACGAAATGGACTAATCAGTGACTTTTTTCCTTTCGTACAGTAGCCTGTTGTGAACAACAATCCACGGCCCATTGACCCTTCTAAAAATAACCACAACATCTTTAGTACTGTCTATTTATAAGCTTGAAACATGTACTGTATATCAAATTCAGAATGACATAATATTTTTCAATAATGTCAACATGATTTCTGCAGTTGGAGGGTTATTAAAGATAAATGACAAATAGATTTAGACTGTTTGTGGCTTGAATGGATATAATTTGCTTGCTCTACAAATGGCTTCATGAAATGTTTGTTTAAATAATTCATCAACTTATGGCAGTGCCTTGTATTCATTGTGTGTTTGTTTCCAAATGTTTCTTTTGTGCATGGTTGTGCAAGGGTGCAGTATCGACATGCTATCACTGATGGCTTTCTCAATGTAAGTCAGAGTAATTTCTTTCAGCCAATGCCGTCATGCTCACTTCTGAATTAGCTTTGTCACTGTTGCTACCAGATTACCTTGAGCAGTTGGTAAGTTTGTTTATCTCCAAGACAAATATATTTTTTGACTGACCTTTTTGAGTACAAGAATTTCAACCATACCTATCCATATTTACTGCAGTCATTTGCTTAGTTTGTCTCTTGCAGTTCTTACATGTGCTCCTTGATGTGCTTCATTCATTCATACATTCATTCATTCGTTCGTTCATTCATTCATTCAGTAATTTATTTATTATTTGTTTATTTAATTTTTTTTTTTATGCTGGAAAAGACTGACTGTGGTAAATCTCATAACAGCACAATGCTTAAGATGTGAGAGATCTTTTTCCGTAGTACCTTGGCTACAGTCTGACACTTTTCACACTTCACTGATTGCTGTTGCCAAAGCTAATCTTACCAGCTGGACATCCAGTTCAAGCATCTCTGAACTACTTACTTACAAATGTACTCATGTCTGTCACACAGTGCTGTCTTTATGATTCTCATAGCGAACTGTGATCCTAAATGAGCCCTTCAACCATTGCAGCAGATCACAATATGGTCACGGTATTATAATCCCACCATTTTTGAGGAACAGTTTAGTTAGTTAGGTAGTTAGTTAGTTAATTTTTTGTTAAACGGTTAGGCTCACTGCGACTAAGAGTCCCTTTTCCAGGAGGAACCTGGAATTAATTGTATTTAGAAAATGGGGTAGTTGGATTTCCACTTGCGATGACAGCGACCCGGGTTCGGAACGAGCATGGGTCGCTGGAGGGCCGGTCGGGGGGAGAAGGATTGAGCATCCCATGGACAGCTCCCCTTCTCCGGGGGGAGGGGAGGGGACTGATCCGGCACCTGCTGGCTCCTAGTGGAGGCTGGGAGTATCACAGGATGCACAGCCCAAATGCCAACTGGGGGAGGAGTGGACATTGGCATATGCCATGACATCACTACACTGCCCCCAACAGAAAAAGGGGAAAAATTGCTCGCTGGCTGCTGGATGATGGCTTTCCATTCCCTGAGTGCCTCCAGGCCTTCCCAGGGCCTTTTGCTCCTCAGCAGCATCCCTGGGCCCTAGTAGTGAGTGTACTGGGGTCATCCCCTCTCCCCTGGTGCCTTCCCCCTCGGAGAAGTGGGACCTGCCTGGCGAAAGGATATGCTGGGATATCCCGGGGATCGGCTGCCATATGGGGACCAGAGGAGGGCTGGGTAAGGACAGCGGGGCTGGAGGGAGCTTGTGGAGCCCGAAGGAGTGGGGGATCAGTGAGCACGAAGGGTGGGAAAAAAAAAGAAAATGGGGTAAGGAAAATACAGCATCTTATTGGCTGACATGGGGTACATTAACTTACAGTGAGAGCCCTGTAAGTTAAAAGTACCAGCCATTAATCAATCAATCAAATCTTTATTTATCCATGTGAACACCATTGAGCAAGCTCCTTTACAAGGTGGACCTGCATCTCACAAGGTCAAGAACAATGCATTTATGTACAGGCAAGAAAACAAACATGTATATACATAAGGAAAGAGCAGGTAACAATAAAAAAGTAACAGTGTAGTATTCGAATACATAATATAATATTTCTAAGTAGGTACATATCATATTCAGGGAAAAAGGGTGGGATGGTGGGATGGGAGCTACATAAAAGAAGAATATGCAATATCAGAATAACAAAATCTCATCAAAGTGCAGGAAACAAGGGTAGAGGAAGTAAGGCAGGCATGGGCAGAATGGTGCAGGGAGTATACACTTCAAGGAGAGGTGGATTAACAGGCTGGGTGCTTGCAAGGAGGGGCAAAGTGGAAGGGAGGATTTGGGATACAGCCATGCAAACCAAGTGAAGTATCATGGTGCCTACCCTGCTCTATAATTGGCTAAAGCACCTTCTTTAAATTTAAAATCACCGCCATTTTCTTCTCCTGCTTATCGAGAGACAGTGCCTGCCCCCCCGAATGCTTGTTCTGTGCCAGACGAACCCATATTCCAACCTCCACTGCGTTTACTGGCACTACATTAAGGAATGAGTCAAAACTGAAAAAATGTAGCCACACATTTTAAAATAAACCACTTCATAGCCATGGGTCAGCAGCGCGTTCCTCAAAACCACAGCATGCGAACAGAACTCTCTCCGTCCTCCTCCTCCCTTAACCCCATCACGAAATAAAATCAAATAATTTAAATGAGCTGCTTACATTTTTTGTTACCTACTCTGTCCCTGTGGCTTTTCAGAAACGTCCCTCAACTCCTGACAACATCATTGCTGCAGCCTAACAGCCGCAATTCCATCCTGACCATCAGGAAAAAACTTATCTGAACAGCACAAATGTTTAAACTGTTTCTTTTTTGAACATACAACAAAGAGGCAGGCGAGAGGAGCAGAAAACAAATCAACAACTTCCCTGTACTGTTCTGCAGATGATGGTGCATAGGGCAGAACTAAAACAAATGACTGGGGGCAATACCACCTGGAAGAGCACAAAACTTAGGGACTACTTTACAACATAAACACATATTCCTAATTCTAAACTGTATTTTTAAATGTTTAAAATTTCATAAATCTCAACTAAAAATGCTACAGGAAGCTCATTTTCTAAGTGCAATAATACCCTCCAGGGTGGGCGGTATGCAATACTGGACCTTCCAGGGGCTATAAGGCCCTCGCCTGCAGCCGAGCCCTCATTACACCCCTACGGTCCAGTATTGCCTAATACCACCCACCCTTCGGTATTATTGCTTGCTCAACAGTCATACATTAATATAAGTAACAGTCAATGGTAACAAAATATTGACAGTAACACTTTAAAATGGGTGACAGCTCATGGTATCAATCCACATAATGCAGATCAAATGAACGGATGCTGACTAACCTCAGAAATGGCTTATACTGCTATCATGGCAAATGTTAGTGTCCACCATAAACACCTGCAGGCTCATTATCTACCTAGTTCTTCAGATAAGGAGGACTCAAATTCCAGGGTATAATATATATATATATATATATATATATATATATATATATATATAATAACTGGTCAGCAATTTTTTCCATTGACTGACTGAGTTATAATTTGCGTTATAACCCACAGGTCATAACAGCAAACATACGCCACATCAGTCAAATGCAAGCCATTCCAGATTGGCTCTACACTTGTAATGGGTGGGCTAAACATCGCTACAAACATGGCGGTTCCTCATTCTGCTTACAGAGGAGCTGCCACAGTGGGAGCCGTCCTGTTTTCAACTTGTTTGGTTGATCCTCTCGTCCAGAACCACACCACACAAATATTCCCCAAGACCAGCTCTGAACTGCTTCTCAACCTAGAAATGGCTCCAAAGCGATCCACAACCCGGGAACAGCTCCGCAGTGCTTCTCAAAGGTAAGTGCTGTCCCAAGAAACTCAAAGGCAAATGTTATAAAAAACAAACGTCTTGATAAAAACAGATTCCTCAGAAAGAAACTCTTTTCTGACAAAAGAGAGATTTTGTGTGTGTGTGTGTGTGTCTGTCTGTGTGTGGCGTCTGTGATGAATAGCAAACAGAGCACAATCCACTTGGCGAAAAAATTGCCAACCAGCCAGAACTAGGCGATAATCAACGGTGATGCACCATGGCGCAGCACCATTGAATATTGCATGGACTGCACACAGTGCATCGACAGTGATAGGGAGCCACAGATAGGGAGCACGGGGATGCGCCAGAGCAAATGCAGTTGTGCTGGGTGCAGCACCCGCGATATTCAGAAGAGGGTATGTAAATGGGGCCATAATATATGCAAGGTGCAAATGGGCCATTAGCTGTCATTATGGCCCCATTTGCATACGTTGCACAGGGCAGCCCAGCAAAATGCACCTGGCACCCTGCACAGAATGATTAAGTGGACTGAGGGGTACCCAGGGCATCCCGCCCTGTAACTGCGAGTGTGGCATAAAAGGTATAACACAAGCCCTGGTAGTCTATTGGTACCCCCTCCCTCCCAATAGCCCAATCACAGTATTACTGTTTAAATCCAACCCTGGTAGTCTAGTGGTACCCCCCCTCCCATAAACCCAATTGTGGGCAAATGTACAATTAATATCCCTGGTGGTCTAGCGGTATCCCTCTCCTTCCCAGTAGCCTGATCACAGGCAGAAGTAAAAACAAACCATGCCCTGGTGGTCTAGTGGACCCCCCCCCCAATCCAGACCCTCTGATCATTGTCTGCTGTACTTATGAAATATCCCTGGTTGTTCAGTGGATCCCCCTCCCCACCCGAATCCCCGAAGCCAGCGACAAGTCAGTGACCAATGCCCTGGTGGTCCAGTGGTAACCCCCTTCCCCTCCACCCACAGAGGACCCCTGCCACCCAGTTCTCCCCCTGTCATCGGCGGGCCACTGCATTCTACCCACATACCGCCCAGCTGCCCGCTGAATGACTGCGTACAGTATGATCTGTAAGACAGTTGGTCCACAGTGTGGACGAATGGGCTTGCACACCATACTGTACTACTCAGGCACGAATCTGTGAATGAATCCATTCACAGATTTGTGCCTATGTAGTATGGTATGGTTTGTAAGCCCATTCGTCCACACTGTGGACCAACTGGCTTACAAATCATACTGTAAGCGGTCACTCAGCGGGTAGCCGGGCAGTATGTGGGCTGAGTGCAGCTGCCCGCCGATGACAGGGGGGGACTGGGTGGCAGGGGTCCTCTGTAGGTGGAGGAGAGGGGGGTTGCCACAGGACCACCACAGCTTTGGTCACTGACTTGTCGCCGGCTTCAGAGATTCGGGTGGGGAGGGGGGATCCACTGAACCACCAGGGATATTTCATAAGTACAGAGGATGGCAATCAGAGGGTTGGGATTGGGAGGGGGGTCCACTAGACCGCCAGGGTATGGTTTGTTTTTACCTCTGCCTGCAATCGGGCTACTGGGAGGGAGGAGGATACCACTAAACCACCAGGAATATTACTTTTACATTTGCCCACAATTGGCATTTATGGGAGGGAGGGGAAACCACTAGACTACCAGGGCAGGATATCATTCCTCACCGTGATCGGGCTAACAGGAGGGGAGGAGGTACCACTAGACTACCAGGGAACATATGGGTGCTTATGGATGTGGCCACCTACGGCTGGTGGCTGCTGTGTTGCACCCTGCAATACAGCAGCCCACCTGTGAGTGGCCTGACTTTGTTCCTTGTTTTTTTGGCTCAACTTTGAGCCCCCTATGTGGCACAAAGCAGGGTTGTGCCAGCATATGCGCCGCACATCCCGGGCTGAATATCAGGATGTACTGCATATGCATGGGCACAAACCCTGCATTTGCACTGCATACATTACCAATGCATCCCGGCATAGCGAGAGTTGTGCGGTGCAACTTGCCCCTCTGAATATTGCACCGGGGCACATTGAGGGGTTGCGCATGGCACAACCCTGGTGTGCCATGCACAACCCCTTTGAATATCTGGGCCAGAGTGTATAACCACCTATAGATCTAGATGGCCAATATTTCACGGCTTTCGGGCCACTTTCTCAAGGCACACAGTGGTCCTCATTAACATGAAAACATATATGGAGTTTATAATATCTTGAGACATTTGATTAAATAAAAAATACTTTTTGCTCCTATCATTAGGTGCCATAAGTCTTATAGCTGATATATTATTCAACTAATCTTTATACGGTACTTTAATATCAACCATAACATGATGCCTAAAAATACATCCTCATATAATATCCTTCTAGTGCTGTTTCAAATTAAATGTATGTAATGCTATCATATCATCAGCTGGCATTATGTGGCAACTCTTTGTGAACACTCTTATACTTGTTATTCAGTCAATCAGTTTGACATATTACAGCATGGTTAAAAATTCAGTTTTAAACAAATATACTATTTTTATTTATTTATTTATCTATGTATCTTGGATTAAACCTTTGAGAACAAGCTCATTACACAGGTTTCACGTCAATGTCAAACATAAGAAGTCACAATTTTACTATTGAGTTAGGTATTAGCAAAGTGGCTACAGGGCATGAAACTTAAAATACAACACCATATCTATTAATGAGTGACAGAACATGGGAGAAAAAGGAGGGGGAGTGAGATAGAGGGAGGAGAAAGGTGTAGGGGAGGAGGAAGCAGAGAAGACAACTACAGGAAGGTTGTGCAGGAATCGTCTCTGGTTGAGGGCCTCATCAGAAGAGATATAAAATGGCATAGGTGCCAGGCAATGGGGGACGGGAGAGCCAAGTCCAGTACAAGAAGCAGGTGCTGAAATACCTGGGGGCCAGTCATGGGCTGGGGCAGGACTAATTAAGGGGTAACATGAGCAGAAGAGCTTACAGTAGATGATGTCTGGGGGGGCAGGAAGTGGGGAAGGAGGTGGGGGAGGAAGACAGTGGATGGTTTAATAAGGGATGTGATGGGATCAAGAGGCAGATGTGTAGTGGGATTACAGTCAGCGGAGCCAGGGGCCTTATTTGAAACAGCCACAACAAGCATTAGCAACCAGGTGAGTCCTAAGCTCATGCTTAAAGGGACCTAACTTAGGTTTGTCAGTGATGCTTGCAGGCAGTTTATTAAGCCATTTAGCTGCACGATAGACAAAAGCTTATTGTCCTAGTGAGGTGCAGCATCTTGGGATCATGAGGACCAGCCCAGAGCCCAGAGCTTCTTGTGGGGGCGGGAACTTTCGTAAGGGGTGAGGAGTTTCTGGACACCAGTGGCAGCATACCTAGACATGCTTTTTTGACCAGGAGGCAGGTCTGGAACTTGAGTCTGCCCTCAAACTGCAGTCAGTTGGCTCAGGCATATAGGTCACAAGTGGGCGTGTACCACTCACTGCCTGTGGAGAGGCAGCAGGTCTTATTTAATGACATTTTAATGTGATTGAGGGCTGATTCCATTGCAGATCCATATATTACAATTCCATACTTGACCAGGGAGATAACAGAGTTGCAGATGGCCAGGTTGAGGGCTTCGGGGGTCAGGCTGTGCCTATGCCTATAGAAAAGGGCAATACACATGTTGAGGGCCTTTACAACATTGTGGATGTGATTGAAAAAGGACAGGGGGGCTGATGTTATATACATTATAAGAGAGTACAATAGTCTAGCACTGTCACTTACTACCATGTCACCAAAGTAATTATTTCACTGTCTGCAGGGTACAGTTGCTTATCCTGTCAATGAAAGATACAGCATGTAAAGGGGCTTCTAATGACCCTGTGTGTTCAAAACAATTTGTGCAAAAAATATACCAGAGACCCAGAGCTTAATCTATAAATTTTGTACCTGTTATCTCAAAAGGCTTGCTTATCAGTGTCACATACTTTTAATGTTGATGCTTGCACAGCCAACATCTTATGACTTCAGTGGAAATTTGGAGGTCATGGTCGCTGTTGGCAAATGCAGGGCATGCACCAGTAGGTGCGTCCGCATTCCCCAATCAGCCAGCAGCAGGAGCCGACACCCTACCTGGCTAATGAGGCAAAGAGATCTAGCAAAAGGTCCACTGCAATGAGAGCGAAGCTCTCATGCAGTGTGACCACAGCACACCTCTTCCTACGTGCAGGCAACATGGCGGCAGTGACTACCACTGTTGCCTGTCAACACCCCTTCCTTTATTGTGTGCCGACAGGGGTGCCCAATCCCCATCGGCATCATGCACCCCCCAACAGTTTCTCTTTGCTGGCTGGGGTGTCCAATCCCCATCAGCATGTATCCCTCCCTCCCCTTGAATTTTGCCAATGGGAGAGCCAACTCCCCATCAGCATAATGTGGTCCCCCTTCCATTTTGATAGCCAAGTGGGTGCCCAATTCCCCTCAGCTCCTGCAGCTCCCCCCTCCTTTCCTTGTTTGCCGATGGGGGTGCTCAACCCCCCATCAGCTAAAGCACCCACCCACACACAGGTGGCGCACTGGGAGCCCACCTCAGTGTGCCAAAGCACCTATTAAAAATGAAAACTGTCCTCCGATGTCTTTTATTTTTTTTCCCCTGTAAAGAAGGAAACAGTCCCTCGGAGCTCTCCCAGGTCCCCCTCCCACAACCCACACCCTGCCTCCCCACACCCCATCTCACCCCATACTTTCCTCCAGAGTCCAGCGCAATGATCTTCGGTGGACTGGGAACACATCTGCACTCTTCAAAGCCGACTGCGAACTGAAGAAATGCCTGTAAGCTGTATAATGGAATGAATAGGATTTTTTCAACTTTGTTGCATATCTCAGGCATTTTTTGTAATTTTGGCACCAAATTTTCAACATGGGGTTTTTGGGACCCCTCCTCATGAATTCTATCACTGCCATGGCATTAATCAGCCTTGAAAGGTGATTTCGCAGTCACTGCGCGGAATCACCTTTAGGGACCAAGTAACAAAATGACAGTGCCAGTGTTCATGAGGTGGCCTCTCAAAAAGCCTATGTTGCAAATTTGGTGGAAAAAATCCAAAAAAAATGACTGTTTTATGAGTGTACATTGCGCAGTTGCTACACAGGCTCGTAACTTCGCGAATTCGGCAATATTTTCATACCAGATTTTCAGCGTTGTCATTTTGTACACTCTTTGTGAACAGTTCAGCTGTCATTTTCCACATCCTGCCGAAATGTGTTTCCACACTTCCAGCGCACAATAAGCGCAGTCGCTGTGGAAATCAGTGTTGAGCCAGATTATAAAATGACAGTGATAAAGTTCATAAGCAGAAGTCCTAAAATGCCTATGTTGAAAATTTGGTGATGATACTCCATAAAATGACTGTGTTACAAGTGTGCATTGGCAGATTGCATGCACACTCGTAACGTCCTGCATTTGTAATATTTTCACTCTGGATTTTCACCATTGTCATTTTTACACACCTCTTGTTGAATAGTACAGCTGCCATTTCACATATCCTGCCCAAAATGTGTTTTCGCACTTTCGGCGCAGAATAGCGTGGTCACTGTGTGAAATCACTTTTTGGGACAGTTTGAGGAAATAACAGTGACACTGTACATGAGCAGAGGTGCTGAAATACCTATGTTGAAAATTTGGTGCCAAAACACCCATAAAATGACTGTGTTCCAGGCGTGCGTTGCACATTTCCCTTGCACCCTTGTAACTTCGCAAATTTGCTATATTTACATGCCACATTTTCAACACTGGCATTTTTTTACACCTCCTTATGAACTGTACAGCTGTAATTTTTCAGTTCCTGCCCAACATGTCTTCCCTCACTGCATTACCAAAGCCAATGCCAGTGCAACAACATTCGGCATTGACAAATGCTTTTCTTTTAGTAGGGACAGTTCTTTTCATAATTAAAATGAAAAATAAACGATTCTTAGCAAGTTTTTTTTTTTGTTTATGAGCATCCTACTTATCAAAGAGTAAATTGCAGAAGCTTGTTCTATTGGAATGCAATGCTAAATTGCCTGATTGGTTAAAGGAGAAGACTACTGTATATTTCTGATTTGGATATGTCTGATGTATTTATTATACATTACATCAGTTACTGTATATATGTCAATAAGAGATCAGTCATTTCTGTGGCTGCAACACATATCTAGAGTCTGAGGCTCTGACACAAAGTAATAAAATGTCAAGCAAGCCTCCATTTTCATGCAAATGGGTCACTTGTAATACAGCCCCTCCCATTCCCTGATGTCACTGCAGCAACAGTGCAGAAGAACACATAAGGGTATCAATGCTGTCTATCTTGATTTTAGTTTAAGTTTGAAATGGCCTAAGACAGTTCTGTCATGCAACTCACACAGGGAGTAGTTCTTGTAGCCTTAATAATGCAAGTGTAGCGCAAATAATACATCTAATAGTATTTCATTCACAGGAAAAATAATTTGTTTCTTTATACTGCACATTTCTCTCTGTGAGACAGTTGCAACATGTTGTAGAGAGCAGTAGAAAGAATGAGTCAATCAAGTCAGACAATCAATCAGACAATCTAGCAGTCAATCAGACAATCAAGCAGTCAATCTAGCAGTCAATGAGTCAATCAGTATTGCACCAGGTGAACACCCTTGAGAAGATTTATTTACAAGGTGGGCCTGAGCAGTTTCCCAAAGGATCACACAAGACTGAATTCCTCCTTTGCACAAATTATACACACCCCCTTCAGCAGCCTGAAAGTGGAGAGCTAGATCACTTACTTCATAAAGTGTGTTGTTTTCCACTTCAAACACTCCTTACATCTGTGTTTCTGACTGGAAATACCAAACACAGAATGCATATGACATGGGAGGAATGAGCTAAGCAAATACAGAGCACTACAAACACTGAGACTGATTAGTTTCTTTACCTAAACAGCAGAAGTGTAGCATCTGATTTGTGAGGGACATACTACTTCAAATGATGGCATTATGAAGTGGGGGGGCTGCCACAGCTTATTTTTAGTACCTTCAAAGTGAAGTGCTGTAACTCTCACATCACCGCTAATGATTTATAATGGGAATGGGGGCACTTTTAAAGTCATGGACCTGAGGGGCCATCACAGTTCCCAAGGAGGTTAGGGGAACTTGTTAAGTTAGAGAGTAAGGGACTTTAGTAGGATTTGAACCAGAGTTTCCTAGTTCTTGTGCATGTGCTTTAACCACTAGATTACCCGTCTTCCATATGCTGCAGCTGATGTCCTGGTAACCTATTCCTTGTTATAGCTGAACTCTTTATTGTCTTACATCAGCCATCCAATCATTGACTGCCTAGTTACAAAGGGAAAGGGGCAATTTTGCAAGATTGTGTCTCACTGCCGGTGTCAATCAAAACAGAGAATGCTAACACTCACAGAACATAATACAACAGCTATATAATACCACCTAAGACTCTTCTTGTACCCAGAGTCATTTATTGGGTAAACTGTTTTTGCTAACAGAAACATTAACACAACACATACAGGCACTTCCTTATATGCATACTGTATATACACGTATCAAATCAATGCTGCATCACACTCATATGGTCCTAGTCCCTATTAGACCTGCACTTCAGGATGTGCACAACACTTAAAGGTTCCTCCATTACTCAAGCGGGGAACCAAACATTGTGGGTTCTGTTTACTGGTGGAACAGCATTTAGTGCAGCACCATTATCTGTTGCTCTGATTACATCATCCTCCAGCAGCATTGATGGTAAAATGGAGGACAAACACATTGATAAATTCTGGGGGCTGTATATTTTTATTTATAATCTAGATTTGGACAACAATAGGACTACTGGCAACTGGAGGAGACACACAACAGTTACACATAAGGCGTTGAAAAATTATGGGTGTGAAACTATGGGAGACTTCCCCTTTAATCTCAGCCTGTGATTTTCTTCTATAGCTGGTTGTATTACTCAGTGCTTTAACAACTTATTTTTGTTAGCAACTTAATAGACTAACGTGTGGTAACTGTTTAGAAACTGTGTTTATTCCAGGCTGTTGACACTTTTTTTCAGCAGTTCATGTCATTAAATTTATACTGATTAAAAACAGTCACCCTGACTGGTGTTGCTTACCATCCTCCACGAGTTCTGTAAACAGAGTGATGACCCACTCAGCCAAGGGTAGTAGAAGGGCTGCCCTGCAAGATCACTGCCTTTTGGGGGGGGGGCATGGCAGCAGGAATGCTGGAATGCTGCAGGAGTACAGTGCTAAACTGACTGATTGGAAAGGTTGCCAGAACATGGGGAAAAGTGGGGGATGTCCTATGGTAATTACAAAAGAGATCTCAACTGCTTTCCTTCTGATCTTGCATGCATAGGGAACTTGGAATCCTTATGGGCAAACTTGTAGTTAGGGGGAACCGCAGCTCCCAGCGCTTGACAAAGGTCCAGCACTTATGCTGATAAGCAATCTCAGCCTGAGATTTCCTTCTACAGCTAATTATATTACTCAGTGCTTTTACAACTTCTGCAACTGCTTTCAACAGTCTGTATTTAAAACTTTTTTCAGCAGTTTATAGCAATAGAGTAACATGTGCTAACTGTTTAAAAATAGTGTTTTTCTTGTAGGCTGGTCCAACTGACTTTTTTTGGCAGTTGATGTCTTTAAATGTATAAATAATGAAAACACAGTCCAACTGACTGGTGTTACTTATCATGCATTACTAGTGCTGTAAGTCAAGTGATGACCCACTTACTACCCTTCCTAGGGTACTGTAGTAGGAGGGCTGCCCTGCAAGATCACTGCATTTGGAGGTTTGAGGTTCCCGGGGGTATGGCGGCGTGTCATAACATCAGTTTGTGTCATGATGTCACTGCTGATTACTGATGAGGCACACCTGCCCCGGTCCAATCAGGCACACTCACTAGCCTGCCATGACAGGGGCACTGAGTGTCTAACAGGGCTGTTCCCCAAGGGAACAGTGTCAGTGCAATGATTTCTGTTGCACTCTGTGGCAATTGTAAGGCTAGTCCGATACAGCAGTTAGCTGTTATATAGTGCTACATGTTTGTAGGTTGACAGAAGCAATTATTTCTAATGAGAATACCAATACAGTGATAAAAGTGTAGAAAAATAAAGCCTGTGACATTCAGAATGGACTGTGGTTGAAGGAGTATGCCAAATGGAGGGGTGCGGAAGGGATGGCTGGAGAGGATTGGAATGGCAGTATTTTAGAGACCGGTCTATCATAATAAGGATAAAAACCAGTTGGAAGGTGGAGATTTGATTTTCCAAAATTTTAAGCCTATTCATGTTCCTGCAGGCATTCAGCTAAATAACTAGACTAGTATGGCCAGTGGAAGATGATGAAGGGGGGAGGTGACAAAAAAATGAAAGGCAAAATAATGGCAAGCCGAAAAAGGCAGCCAAAAATGCAAGGGTGTGAGGTGGATGTGATCCATTGCTGAGATACCAGGTGCTGACTCCACAAATAAATTTCTCAAACAGATATTAAACACATGTCATTAAACATTCATATTGTATGATCTTCTGGACATTACTGCAGTTACAAGACTGTTTTACTCTGTGCCAGCCCATCAGCATAACAGTGGTGCTACCACTTTAGACACCAGTGACCCAAGTTTGGGAACAAGATCAGGCCACAGGGGCCAGCCCTAGGGAGGAGGATCAAGTATCCCAGAGGCACTATCCTCCTCTGGGAAGGAGAGCAGCCAACTCCACTGCTATATTGCCACCTCGTGACCACAGGTGATAATGCAGCTGGGTGGCTAGTTGGTGGGAGGACATCAGCAGGCACCGCATGACACATGCTTGTGTGGTAAGTGTTTGGTGTGCCCGTGATGCTGGCATCCTTGGGAACCCAGGGGAAAAAGCAGAAATACTCCAAGCAGCAGGAAGAATCTGGCCAGATCATGGGCCCACACCTGACAACCCATAGTACGGCCTCCCACAGGATCCTTCTGCAGCAGGGGTAAGGGCCCCCACCACCCCTACCAGAGGGGAAAACTCTAGGAGAACATGGGGATGCCCCAGTACAACCTAGGGGATGCCAGGGTGGTGTGGCTGGGGCTGGGTCAAGCAGATCTTGGCCATTGGAGAACAGCGGGAATAAACAGATAAACACAAAACTGCTTTATGCAATTTATATAATGTCCTTGTTCCCTTAAAAATCTGAAAAACAGGAGGCAATCTTCATCTTCATTCATTCTGCATTCTTGATTCATGGTGCTTAAGGTGTATATCCACATTTCTCAATTACATGGCTAGAGGTCCCAAGCCGCCCACCCCATGGTGAATCTCGTACAAGGTCCAGTGCCTAATACTTCAATGAGGAAACACGATGACCTGTTTCATTAAAATGTTTAGCTGCTGATGACTTGCTGCCCTTTTTGCTAATAATGCTTTTGTGCCCTTGTATTCTCAATATACATTCTGCCATACGGATAGGTGATGACATAAACAAAATGGCCACTCTGGCAGGTAACATGGCCTCTAAACTCAAATTTTCTCTAATAAAGGAGTTTGTGAAGTTTTGTTTTCTCTTGGCATGTGAGCATACTGAGCATCTCCAACAAGCATAGCTTTGTTTTTCCAGTGGTCCCAGTAAAAACTATTGTGGTGGTTACTTTGGTGTCCTGTGTACTAAATGTACAATTGAGACCTTGATGGTTGGATTTTTCTTGGATGTTACCAGGGGTCTCTGATTAAACTAGGTAACCTACCCACCAAAGGCATGCAGTGTTGCCAGTGTTTGTTTATTATAGATGTTTTCTTATCTGTGTATGCTGTATGACTGGTGCTGAGAACTATACATTTTGTTTGTTTTTGGGGGTCTGCTTTGCATTGCTTCTTTCCTGTTACTTATCTGGTTCTGTATACTGCTTGTTGTAAGGTATTGTTTTATAGTCCTCTATTTAAACCTATTATATATAGTTGCTTCTTCTTGCTTGTAATTTCTTTCTGAGCTAGAATTGCATCTTGCCCTAAAGAACTGGGAAATGGTATGCTTTCAAGAAGGTTTGGGTTGTGAAAACTGGAACCATGCAGAACTGTATTATAGTGTAGAGTGGAGTGTTGTTCTGTATAGAATTCATCCCTTTCAAAATGCTGTTCTACCACAGTTCCAATGTCATGGAATGCTGTTCTACCCTACTGCAGTAGAACAGCATTCTAGAACCTCTAGAGACTGCATGAGTCAGTTTCATTTTGAAAGCAAAAGAACTCACAAAACACATTTTTCACACATTACTACACACTATAAAAAATACAGGATGAGCAACTCTATGCACAACCAGTGTGTTTTGCCACCTTGGGATTCTGATTCCCATGGACCTCTCAAGCTTTGCTCTTGAGGACAGAGGGAATCAGAATCCCTCTGTGGCAGAACACACTGGTTCTGCATAGGTGCCCATCCAGTATTCTCTATATGGTCTGTCGGTGTTCTGTATAGTGTTGTCTCACTGCTGGTCCCCATGTTTATGACCTTACAGTCCAAAAAAGGAATTTCTGTCTTGCCAGAGCTCAAAGTGAATTTCAGGTTGTCCCTAATAGAATTAAGGTAGTCAAATAATTTGTTAGAAGACAAAGAACCTCTGTGCGCAAACACTGATAATAATTTGTTAGGTGAATTTCTGACTCTGTCCATGGAACAAACATGTCATCTATATATCGCCCCACGTGGTGATATATGAAAGGTGTATGTTTATTTCAGGATTGTAAATAAATTCTTCTTTGCACCATGTATTGACTGGCGTAACTGGGAGCAAATGTGCTTCCAATAGTGGTCCCTCTAATTTGATAATAGATGGCCTTTTCAAATGCAAAATAATTTCTTATTACAATTTCTCAGAATTGCACTAGGAAAATGTTTGATGGCTCTTATTCTGTGGGTCTCTGATGGATTTTCATCTGTAGGACTCTATCTTAGGTGACCTAGCAAGGTATTCAGATCATCTTGGTGTGATGTGCATGTCACTGTGTACAGGTCCTGAGCATCAGCAGTGTGATTTCATTGTTGGCACTAGGGGCTTGATAAAATAATCTACATGAGAGGATCGAGGCTTGAGGATAGAGTTAATCCCCAGTACTGTGAGTCTCCCTTGAGGGATGTTCCAGTGATTTATGTATCTTAGGGATACTATAAAAAGATGATGTCCTTGGCAAGAGATTGTCAAGTATACTTGCTTTCCAGACTGCAACCCAGCTCATCTGTTCAAGGATATATCTCATGTCCACCTGTATCTCTGTTAAAGGGTCTTGATCAAACTTGATGTAGCTGGTTTCATTCCCCAGTAATCTTAGACATTTTGCTTTATAGTCACTGTGGTCCATTACCCCTACTCCTCTCCCTTTGTCTGCTGGTTTCACTATTACTGTCGTGTCATTCTCAACACTTTTTACTGCTTCTCTTTCTATTCTTAGGAGATTATGTTTCACTGCTTTTGTCTAAGTTTTTTATATCTTCTATGTCATTACTGAGCAATTGAATAAAGGTGTTGATGGCCTGTGATAAATGTTTTTGTGGGTTACAACTGCATTTAGCCCCAGTTACCATCTGAAAGTCTTTCTTTCTTTTTCTGGCATTCAGGTGTATTGCTTTGTAAAAAGTGATACTCAAGTCAGATTTTTCCATACATTTTTTCTAGATCTATTCTTCAATCAAAAACATTTATATCTGCCGTTAGAAAGGAGAGGCTTTAGGACAGTACTTCAATTTCATTATCAGACAGTGGTCTTGTACTGAGATTGAAGACTATCTTCCTCCCCCTTTGTAAGTCCCCTGCATCTGATTAGGGCCCCTGCCTCTATTTCTTCCTCCTCCTCTTTGCCTCTAGTGTATTTGACCCTAGGCAGTGTGCGTAATTCATATTTTTGCATGTCACTGTATTGTTCTCTGTATGGCTTTCTGCTTGTCCCTAGAACTTGTTCCTGTGATTCTGTGGGTTGTTGCTGTCCTTAAAAAAGGCTGTTCATTATCTGTTTAAGTCACCTGTCTGATGTATTGCTTGGTTGTGTAGCTGCTGGAGCTGTAATCATACATATATTCTTCTCTATAGTGATAGCGGGCTGATCATATTTTTATAGACATAGACTCTGTTTTCCCAGTAATCCATCAGACTCTCTCTGGAATTGTTTTATTTTCGGATCGTGCCTGAAAATAGTCATTACTCTGCTAGTGCACTTACCTGGTTAACAAAACTAAATAAATAAATAAATAAATAAATAAATAAATTTATATTTTGTATTCATTATTTGTTGTTCAAGATCTTGAAGTTCAGTCTCTATTTTCTCCATGATTCTTTTATACTTATTTAAATTAACCATAGTCATATAAATTTCTTTTTGTCTTTGCATTGAACCCCGGGGTGGTACCGTACTTAATGTTATGGCCAGAACCAATCAGCCCACTTTGCACCCCTCCTGAAAGTAGTAGTACTAGTAGTAAAACAACTTGATTTATACAGGCAATTTTACCATAGGGCCAAAGAGGCCCTGTTTTCATAGCAATCTGTTGAAAGCTTACCTTAGACGTTCCACTTCCTTCCTCCCACCCCTAAATATTCACTCCTGATTTATGACTTGTATCCTCCCACTTATCCCCCTCCCCCCTTCTAGCAGGTGACATTGAACCCAACCCCGGTCTTACTGCCCCTGCTGACCCCCCCTCGCATGGTGGCCTCAGCATTTACCATGTGAACATCAGGTTCCTACTGCCCAAAAATTGACCATGTTAATGCCTGGGTCTCACTAAACTCCCTGGACATTTTATGTGTCACAGAGACCTGGCTGTCCTCCAGAATCCCAAACTCTATGGTCGATATCACAAGGTACTCACTGTATAGATAGGACAGAGGGAAGAGAGGAGGAGGGGTAGCAGCCATGTGGGTGATTCTCTCCCAACTCTACTGTCCATCAACAGGCCTCTACCCCTCATATGAGCTACTGCTCCTTAAATTGTCCTTCCTGCCACATCACCAATTTTCATTGGGGCTTGCTATTTATCCCCAAAGCCCTTCCCTCTGCCATTGTACACAATCCTAGTGTCCATTACTTCTCTCATCCAGTCTGGAGAACTCCTGTTACTGGGTGACTACAACATAAAATGGCTCTTGGTACACTCCAGAACTGTCACCCAATAAATCGATGCCTCAAACCTAGTCCAGCTTCTGTCCGAACCTACAAGACTAAACCCCCACTCTGCAAGTCATTCCCTCATAGACTAGGTCTTAGCATCTCACCCATTAAAATACTCAACTGCAGGTACCCTACCTGACACTTTTAATGATTGCTGCTTGACTTATTGTGTCAGGAAAACTTGGCCTCCCATCACCCCCCCCCCAAGTATCTGTGGTTCCGCCCACTCAGATTGCTAAATGTTCAATCACTTCTGTCTGACCTCTACCTTGCTGACTGGTATGGGGTCTTTACAGCACCAGACATATACACTGCCCTGAAATCTTTCACCAAAACTCTGCATAAAACATGGGATCTGCATGCACCTCACAAGAGACTGTGGCTTCGATGTAAATACCTGCCATGGGTCACCTACAATCTAATCACCCTTATCAAGCTCAGATACAGAGACACTGTCAGCAGATAAGGGGAAGGAAAGGAACATTGTTTAACCAGGAGTAGCACACTAAGCTGAAGCTTGTTTCCAGATGTGACCTGGGAGCACAAGGATGTCGTGACTTGCTTAGGATCACACAGTATGCACCTAGGCTGCTGTGGGATTCAAACCCAGGTCTCCAGATCTACAGCTCAGAGCCTTAACCCACTGTGCTATACTGCCTCTGAATAAGATAAAGTAAGTTAAGATAAGATAAGATAAGGGCCTATGGCCCACCCAGTCTGCCCATTTGAGCTTGTAAGTTCACTTTATGTTTTTCTAGAAGTCTGTTGCCCCCTACCCCTGACTTCTAGAATTTTCTTATGTCAATCCCATGCATTTTAAATCCGTGATTGTTTCAGCCCATACCACTTCCTCTGGCAGGGTGTTCCACTTGTCCACCACCCTTTCTGTGAAGAAATTCTTCTTCACGCTTCCTCTGAATTACCCTCCTCCAACTTCATCCCATGCCTTCTAGTCCTGGAACATCTTTTCACTGGAAAATAGTGTGTTCCTGCACCTGTTCCTCCATGTAAGGTACTTGTATGTCTCTATCATATCTCCTCTCTCCTCCTCTCCTCTCCTCCAGGAGTACCTGTTCAAGTCCTTCAGCCTGTTCTCATAGGACTTGTGATGCAATCCCTGTACCATCTTTGTTGCCCTCCTCTGAACCTTCTCTACCCTGTCAATGTCCTTACATAGGTAAGGTCTCCAGAACTACACTGTATTCCAGGTGTGGCCTCACTAGTGTCTTGTATAGTGGAATTATGACCTCCCTTTTCCTGCTGGTGATGCCCCTGCCTATGCATCCAAGCATTCTAGTTGCTTTACCTGCTGCCTTGTCACACTGTTTCCCTACATTGAGGTCATCAGAAATGATAACCCCAAGGTTCCTTTCCTAGTTGATGCATGCTATATCCTCACCTCCCCAAAGAGACCAAGCCTGGTGTATATCCAAAGCCTCCTCAAGCCAGGCTGACCTACAAAACTATAGGGCTTTAAGATATGCTTGCATGAAAGCTGTGCACTCAACAAAGGCTTGTTTCTTCAAAAGTAAGCTAAATGAAACTAGAACCTCCCTAGCAGAATTTTGGAAAACCTTAAAATCCCTCCTTGGCTCCCCCTTCCCTACCACCCCTGTATTTTCTAGCTCAGGTAACCTAGACCCCTTCTCAGTGGCATCCTCTATAAATCAATATTTCACCACCTGTGCGCTACCATCTGACCCTCACCCATCCCCCTTCCTTATACTCCACACACCCTAATGTCAATGGGTTCTCCTTCCCCATCACAATCTTGAAAGCACTTGAGGCTACACCCTAAACTCCTAAAACAAAGCCTGACAGATTCGATCCAAAACTCCTAAAGATCTCTGCCCCAGCAATTGCCCCCCCACACCTCTTTAACCTATCTATTGCCCAATGTGCCATCCCTAGGGCTCAGAAAATGGCCAAGGTAACCCCTCTGCATAAAGGAAGCAAGCCTTCACAATCGGGCAATTACAAATAGATCTCCTTTCTCCCCTCTCTCGCCAAACTTCAGGAGACCCTTATCTCCAAAAGGATAAATTCCTTCCTAGACAACTTCAGCACACTTTGCCCCTTTCAGTTTGGCTTCAGATGCATCCATTCCACCTCCTCCTCCTCCTCCTTACTTCACCTTACTAACCACATCCATACCACCATGGATAAGGGCCATCTCACCCTGGTGATTTTCGTTGACCTCGCCAAGGCATTTGATTCGGTCTCCCACAACCTCCTACTAAGTAAACTAATCTCCATTGGACTCTCCCCTTCCTCTACAAAATGGTTTAGTTCATACCTGTCAGACAGATACCAATACATCCAACTTGGCCACACCACTTCCTCCCCCCTTCTCATTCACGCCACCATCTCCTAGGGCTTCATTCTGGGCCCCACCTCTTCTCTATCTTTATAAATGATCTTCTCTCCACCTGATCACACCCACCTTCACCTGTATGCTGACAACACCATCATCTACACCTCTGGCCCTCTCTCTAAGAGACCTAATCATCCCTGCAAGCTTTTTTTACAACCACTCTCAAGAGGTTCGAGGCTAGCCAACTAAAGTGTAACACAAAGAAAACTGTAGCCATGACCTTCAGCTCTGCCCAAAAATTAGCCAAACTCCCAACTCCCCCATTTTTCGAGTAATTGTACTGCACAAATATTGAAACTACTCAATCCTTCAAGTACCTAGGGATCTGGCTCAACCCTAAGCTAGACTTCTCCCTCCATGTGGACTCCAACCACTCCAAACTTCGGCCCAAACTGGGAATGTTGCATACGATCAAAGACTGTCTCTCCCTCTCTATCCGCAAAGAGCTAATTACCAAGCTAATACTCCCCTCAATAGACTATGCCAATGTAGTCTATAGCTCAGCCCTCAAATCATCTCTAGCTAAACTAGACCACCCTGTACAGACGTTTTCTGCTGTCCACCAATCTCCCATTTCATACCCACCATTTCTCCCTCTACTCTGCACCATCACTCTCCTCTCTAGAGTTTGTAGCTAGCTCACTGTGCCATCTTTGGTGGCAGGTTCTAGTTCAATGCCCTCCCCCCATCTCTTAAACCTTCTATCCCCCCTCAACATCTGGCTATCACCTCCAAACCTGTGACTCCCATACCTTCTCTCTTCCCTGTTCCTCTCTCAATCAGGAATGGTAGCATTCTCCTACAGACTTCCTGACCTTTGGAATCACCTTCCTAATCCATCCATCTTGCCTCCTCCCTAGCTACAGTCAAAAAGCAATTAAACCTTCACCCTCCCCCTGACTGCAACTGCCCCACCTTCACCCCTCCATGACTTCCTCCCCCATGCCTCCCTCCCCCATACTGCCACCTCCCCTTCCTCGCATATCATTCCCTGTTCCCAAATCTCCCTTCACCTGCTCCCTACTGCTGTATGGAGCCTACTCTACCACCACCTTACCACCCTCTAATTATGTTATGCAAAGCTAGTTTAGCCATGAATACTTATCTATGGTACTACAACTTGTTAAATACTATATAAAACTGTCTGACACACTTTAATTGCAAATCTACTGTAATTATTGTAACTGTGAATATGTTCTTTGTCATCTACTATGTCAAAACTATTTCATGATTGCTGTCAAATTTGTCTACTGTGACTCTCAATACCCTTTCCCCTGGATTACACCTGGAAATAAGCCTCGACACAGTGTGCCTTTCAAGGTTGTCACATTTTAAATAAATACATTTCCTCAGTGAGTTTACCCCTTTCTTCTATAATTGCCTAAATGAGGACTATCATAGAATGGTGTGAGAGTTTATTTCTGATCCCATCTCAGCTATCTCACAGCTTCAGTGTTGAAAAGTGTAAGTTGGAATCAATGAGGATTCTAAGGCCTCTATTGATTCCCTTACTTTTGACATATTGAGCTAGAGACTGATAATGCCATTGACTTTTTTTTTGTCTTTTTGCAATAAATGCTCAGTTTTGTTAGTGAGTGTTTTAATGTTAACAGAAGTTATCCAATGTTCTTCTTAGGAAATGTGTGCCACTTCTAGGTTAGTTTTTGCCAGTGTGAGCAGTGGCACCACTATATACTCTGCTACAACTGGTATATCTGGGGAAAGTTTTATTCTAGTTTAGTGGTCTGTGGTAAAGCTTATGCCTGGACTGTGGCCAGATTCCTGGTATCTTCAGGTAACTTTAGTTGTGAGTGTATGGGTAGAATTTTGGTAAAATAGCCATGTATGAAAAGTAAAATTTAGGGTTATATTGTACTTCTAAATGCTACTAATTTATTGGAGTGCACTGCCAATGACAACAGCTTACATTTTGTAAAAGTATATTAAGGATATACCCTTACAACAACATTTTAATCATGGAGGAACCAAGAGACCCCTAGGGGTGTGTAAAACCCTGTTCTATATGGTATACAGCCCTGACATTGACATGTCAACAGCGGAGTCCCCTACAGCGACAACAGCACCACGTCACTATAGGGAACCTGCTGGCACCCAGCACTGTCTGTAGGGGGTCCTGCACCAGCCTGACACAGCTCTGACTCGGAGTTGAGAATCCTAAGTGGGGGAGTGGTGGCACAGCCCCATGTGGAGGTTCGGGCAAAGCCCCAGAAGAAAACACTTGTTGTTTTGGAAAACCGGCACATGACTGCAAAATGCAGTTGACATGCCGGTTTCATTATCGGGTCATTCGACAAATATTTTGGTTTATCGTAACCATCGTTGATCCATTCTATATAAGCATGGGGGAGGGCATTCCCAGATGTCCTCCAGACCTCAAAAAATGGGTATTTTAGAAACAAAAAATTATGTTGTGGGGTCTGGTCTCTATGAGTGCTGAAGTAAACAGTTCTTTACAAGATGAGGCAGAATCAAACTCCAGGATATAATTAATATTTTATTACTTTTCTATACAGTGTATAGCCATCTGTGAAGATACTTGGCCAATATTTCATGGCCATTGGTTTTTCAAGGCCTGTGGTGGTCTTATAGTAACATGAAAACTTTTAATAGCTTGAGACAGTTATTTAGGCAAGGCAAGGCAAATTGTATTTCTATGGTGCCCAATCCCAGGGGCTCAGGGCACATCACACAAGAAACAGGTCAAGTAAAAACAATGCAAAATTCTAAAAACGCCATAAATAAACATACAAATTTAAAACAATAATTCAGTCTCAGAGTATATAAAGTCTCAGGTGGTCAGTGCATTCAAGCGTCTTCACCAGTGAAAGCCAGAAAAACAGAAAAGCCTTTAGCCCCTTTTTAAAGGACTCCACCATCAGGGCCTGCCTGCCTGACAGCAGATGGAAGACTTGTACCCAGCCCTTAATTTTGACTGTTTGCTTTTATTTGAACTCATTTACTTTGGTTTCTGTTGCTTGCTATTAATGTATTTGTCTTCCAGAGTAGCCTTTGTAAACGAGTCCCTGACTCAAAGGGTTGTAATTCTGATTAATTCTTAAAATAAAATAAAAATAAATAAAATTAGAGTGTTCCACAGGGTTGGCCCAGTGACACTAAAAGCACGGTCACTGGATGTCTAAGCCTGACCCTAGGAACATCAAGGAGCCCTGGTTGCAGAACAGAGGAATGGACTGAGGTGACAGGTATGTGGATATCAGCCAAATTGACAGATAGCCAGGGCCCTGCCCATATAGGGACTTTTAGGTGAGCAAGCCCACCTTGAAGATGACCATCTGCCTGACCAGCAGCCAGTGCAGAGCTCGCAGGACTGGAGTCACATGACTGGACCTGGCCAGGCCCGTCAGTAACTGAACCGCTGCATTCTGCACCAGCTGCAGCTGGCGAAGAGTCCCTCCAGTGATCCTGAAGTACAGAACATTACAGTAGTCGAGCCTTGAAGTAGCAAAGGCATGCACCAGTGATGGCATGTCTTCGGTTGGAACTAGGGGCTTAATTCTGGTGATATTCCTCAAGTGATAAAAACCACTTTTGACCACAGGTGACACCTGATCTTCAAATGTTAATCTGCTATCCAGGATAATGCCAAGATCCTGCACCCTAGGGGAAGCCATCAATGGAGCAGATACCAGAAACAATCCTGTACCCACTCCAGAGGCACTCCCATCACGCCCGTAACCTGGCTCAATCACCAGTACCTCCATCTTATCCAGGTTTAGTCTCAACCAGCTGAAAGACATCCAGTCATTGATCTCAGCCAGGCAGTTGTTAAGCACTTCCACAGCATCATGTGTTCTGGGGCTAAAAACAGATACAGTTAGGTATCATCTGCATAGCAGTGAAAACCCACACTGTACTATCTAGTGAGCTCCCCCAGAGGCAGCATGTATACCGTGAACGACATAGGTGACAAGATTGAGCCCTGAGGAACTCTACAGGACAGTGGCCCTCGGGGAGGAGGAGGAGAAATTCCCCCTCACCACCCATTGCACCCTTCTAGAGAGAGACAGGACTCAAATCAGTCGATGACAGTGCCAGCAAGTCCACAATACTCTCAAAGGTGATCAAGAAGCACAATGTGATTCACAGCATCAAAAGTTGATGAGAGATTGAGGAGAACAAGAACTGATCTGTCCCCTCTATCTCTAGCCCTGAGGAGGTCATTATGCACCCTAATACTGTTTCAATGCTATGCCTAGCATCCAGAAAGACTCCCACAACATCAAACACCTGACAATCCCAGTGAACACTGGGCCAACGGTCCTGACACATCTCATCAAGAAGCGAGTTGTGGCCGGGTCCAGTTCCAATAGTTGTGCATCAGTTTCGAGAGCACCTCAAGAACCTCGGCCACCTCCACTGGTTTAAAATCATCCCAGACAGATGGAGTGCCTCTACTCATCCCAGGTTGACCACTGTGAGGCAAAACTTGCCTCACTGACGGATCCCTGACTGGATGGAGGACACCCTGTCAGAGAAAACAGAGCAAACTCCTCACACAAAGTGACTCAAGAAACTTTTTCTGCTGTAGACAGACTGGATGTAAAAGTCTGTCCACAGTCTGAAATGGTTGAGATGGTCTGTTTCTCCTTGCAGGAATCTCTCTAAACAGGAATACTGCCTTTTACAGTTGATTGCCCCTTGGTAATCATGGTAATGAAGTACGCAAGGCCTG
Organism: Neoceratodus forsteri; assembly: GCA_016271365.2. Classification (NCBI taxonomy): domain Eukaryota; kingdom Metazoa; phylum Chordata; order Ceratodontiformes; family Ceratodontidae; genus Neoceratodus; species Neoceratodus forsteri. Next base: position 557,203,399 of record CM028132.1, read on the forward strand.
TTTGTCCTCCTCTGACCTGGACTTCCACCACCAATGTTCCAACTTCTGACCCCTGATTTCATCATCTTGAGATCCCCATCAAACCAAGCGGATCTCAAGTGAGAAGAACTAGGTCATATCTGGACTAGTGCAATGGCATTGAGTGCCTCCAGAGACCACCCTACTATGGGCGGCCACTGCCTTATCCATGCCAACTGCACATGCAGCAACTACACTAGATAAGTCAGCCATCACCAACAGTCCCTCTGGGGACAGTCCTCTGAATGGGCGATAGCTAACTATCTCTGCAGGGGAAGGACTTTCAGGGGGGCCCCAAACAAGAACTTCACTGTGCAATGATAAGACCAAATGACCTGATCAGTCTTAAGGTTAGCTACCTTAAGCCCCAGCGAGAACACCAGGTCGAGCATGTGGCCATAGTGATGGGTCGCAGAAGTAAACACTTGTGTCAGACCCAGTGTGACATCAACTGGAGGCGGTTTAAATGAAAATTATTTTCTGCTACTATCATTAGGTGCCATTAACTTCATAACTAATATATTATTCAACTTATCTTTATAATGTACTTTAATATCACCTTAACATGGTGCCTAAAATAACCCCCATGTAAAACCCTTCTAGCGCTATTTGAAATCAAATGCATGTAATGCTATATCACATCATCAACTGACATTATGTGGCAATCTTCTATGAACACTCTTATGGTTGTTATTCAGTCATTCATTTTGATATATTATAGCATGGTGAAAAAAATTCATTTTTCAAAAGACAGCTGCTATAACAGAGTACAATAGTCTAGCACTGTCACTTACTGCCATGTCAGAAAATGTATTTTCTTTTCACCGTCTGTGGGGTACAATTGCTTATCCTGTCAATGAAAAATACAACATGTATAGGGACTTCTAATGATCAAGTGTGTTCAAAACAATTTGTACAAAAACTATACCAAAAAGCCCTAGAGTTGAATCTATATATTTTGCACCTATTGTCTCAAAAATCTTGCTTAGCCACATCACATACTTTTTCACTTTTTGCGGGTACATTTTTGATTATAATAAAAATGAAAAGATAAACTATTCTTAGCAAATGTTTTTATGAGTGTCTTTCCTATTAGGAGAGTGAACTGTAGAAGCGTGTTCTATTGGAGTGCAATGCTAAATTGCCTGATTGGTTAATCTCTGCTTGAGATTTCCTTCTATAGCTTATTATATTACTCATTGCTTTAACAATTTATGCTGCTGCTTACAATAGCCTTTATTTAAACTGTTTTTCAGCAGTTTAAGCAATAGAGTAACATTTGTTAAATGCTTATTGTCAGTACTTTTTCCAGGCTGTTCTCACTAATGTTTTCGAGCAGTTCATGTCTTTAAATTTATACCGATTAAAAACACAGTCACACTGACTAGTGTTGCTTATCATCCTCTATGAGTTCTGTAAGTACGGTGACAACCCACTCACTACTCTGCCGAGGGTACTGTAGTAGTGGGGCCTCCTGCAAGATCACTGCCTTTAAGGCTTGAGTTCCTGGGGGCATGGCAGCAGGAATACTGGAATGTTTTGGGGTACAATGCTAAATAGAAGATATGCAGTGGGGGCCTGTGTGATACATTAATTAGCTACACAAGAGCAGTGGGGGCCTGTGTGATACATTATTTAGCTACACAGGAGCAGTTTAGCCTAGGTAACCCCCAAGTGGCATAAGCTAGAAGTGATGTGCCCAAGGTGAAACTGCTCAAGTATAGTTGTAGCAGTAATCTTTATTTTATGTTGCACCCTTACCCGGAGGCTCAGGGTGCCCTTACAATATCAAGCAGTAGCAACACTAAAAAGCATCTCAAAAAACATTTGCACGTTCCCAAAATAAAATTCTATACCATAATACAGCTTCTGAATAAATAAATTCATAAAAAAAATAAGCAATACATTTCCAACTGGGATGACACCACTGTGCAGAAAGTTAAATGCCACAGAATAGATAAATAATGCATTACCCTGGTCATCAATGCATGTCCTGTTTATACAATATCTTGGTGTTTTTTGATGGTGGGATGACTGACAGGTAATACTTATCCAACAGATGAGTGATGAATTCCAGTTTCTAAAATTCATCACGCATAAGTGGAGATAACAAATTTTTATTACATTGGCTTTGTGCCAACGCATATTGAATAAGTTGCCTTACTGGTTAATCTCAGCCTGAGATTTTCTTCTACAGCTTGTTACATTACTTAATGCTTTGATAAGTTATGCTACTGCTTACAATGGTTCATTTAAAATGTTTTTTTTCCAGCAGTTTACAGCCATAAAGTAACATGTGCTAACTGTTTAGAAACAGTGTTTTTTCCTTCAGGCTGGTGTCACTGACATTTTTCAGCAGTTCATGTCTTTAAATTTATACTGAATGAAAACACAGTCGCACTAACTGGCCTTGCTTATCAGTCTTTAACAGTGCTACAAGTAAAACACATTCACTACTCCACCAAGTGTACTTTAGTAATGGAACCACACTGCAAGATCACTGCATTTGAGGCTTGAATTCCTTGGGGGCATGGCAGTGTGTCATGACATCAGTTAGTGTCATGATGTCACTGTTGATGACTGTGGGGCATGCCTGTCTAGCACCTGCCCTGTCTAGTCAGGCACACTCCTAGGCTATGATAGGGGCACTGAGTGTCTGACAGGGCAGTTCCCCAGAGAGCGGTGTCAGTTCAGTGACTGCTGTTGCACTCTGCGACAAGTGTATGGTTAGTGTGATACTGTGGTTAGCTGTTCTACAAAGCTATATATTTGCAAGGTTGACAGAAGTAATTATTCCTAATCAGAGGACTGATGCAGTGATAAAAGTATAGAAAAACAATGCCTATGACTTTCAAAATGGACTGTGGCTATAGGAGCAAGTCAAGCAGTGGGTGTAGCACAGGATTATGGGGGAGGAATATGGAAAGGAATGGGATGGGAGTGGAATGGAATGGTGGTGTTTTAAAACAGGTCTATTAAATAATAAGGACAAAACTCTAGAAGCTGGAGATTTGACTTTTCTAATATTTAGGAAAGGAAAAGTGAAATTGATTAACCAGGAAAGGCATACTAAGCTGGAACTTGTTTCCAGGTGTGATGTGGAGCACAAGGAAGTTAAATGACTTGTTCAGGGTTACACAGTATGCAAGTGGGGCTCATGAGGTTCAAACCCAGGTCTCAGGTTTGCAGCTCAGTGCCCTTAACCACTACACTATACTGCTTCCTTTAAGCCTATTCCTGTTTCTGCAGGTATTCAGGTAAAGAACTAGACATATGTGGCCAGTGGAAGATGATGATAAGGGGTAAAGGTGCAAGTAAATGAGAGGCAAACTAATGGAAAGCAAAATGGCAGCTAACAAGTCAAGGGTGTGAGATGGATGTGATCCATCTCTGAAATACAAGGTGCTGATACTACAAAGACATTTCTCAAGTAGATATTAAACACATGAATAAGACATTCTTATTGTATGATCTTCTAGACATTACTGTAGTTACAAAATTGCTTTACTCAGTTTATTTAGTATCCTTGTTCACTTAAAGATCTAAAAAAGAGGTTCATTCTTCATCTTCATTCTTCATTTATTCCATATTCTTGATTCATGATGCCTATGGTGTATATCCAGCATGTTTTCTGTTTACGTAGCTTAGTGTCCCAAACCATCCCCCATGGTGATTCTCGTACAGAGCCAAAAACTTAATTGAGGAAACATTGAGATCTACTTCATTAAAATGTCTGGCAGTACAGCCGGAGGTTAGAGTAACAAGCTGTGAATGGGCTTGGTACATCCAGCAGACCAAGATTTGATTCCACAACCTCCACTTGCATACTCGTGACTCTAAATAAGTCACTTAACCTCCTCAGTGCTCCCAGGTCACCCCTGAAAACAGGCACTTGTGCTTAGTGGGCCTTAGCCAGTTAATAAAGATTAAAATAAAAATATAAATAAAATGTTTAGCCACCGATGACATGTCCTTTTTGCTAATACTGCCGTTTTGCTTTTGTATGTTAGTTTTTAGTTGTCTGATACTCTTGTACACATACATTCTGTCAGACAGCAGGTGATGACACAAAAAAACATGGTCACTTTGACAGGTAACATGGCCTCTGAACTCAAATTGTTCTCTAGTAAAGAAGTGTGTGAGCATACCGAGCATCTCCCAAGGGTAGCTTCTTTTTCAGTGGCCCCAGTGAAAATTGTCCTGGTGATTTCTCTGGTGTCTATAACAGTGCATTCCCATTTATCTGGACCACTCCAGCGACATGTTTGTAGTTTGGATAAATGGGTGTTCTTTAAATTGAGATTGGCTAATTCGTGGACTTTGACGTGAACACAAGTGTATTAGCTAATAGTGGAAAATCCTTTCCAAATACAGTACTCAATTTATCAGTGATGCACAGTACTGTACTGTGCTGTATCAAGTTTTGTTTGATTTTTGTTTGATTTTCTGTGCTGGTGCAGATCAGAGCATGGTACAGTATTGGGGTGGGATGGGTGGTGAATCTGTGCTGTTAGGTGCTTTTTTATGCTTGTGCTTGTGCTCACATGTGCTATTAGTGCTTTTGTACTGTAGCTGTGGTTACAATACGTTTGTGCCTTTCAGGGACCGTATCTCGGAAACAGTGCGAGATACGGACTTTTCGTTGGAAAAGTACTTAGCCCCCTAATGGGGGCTAAGTACAAGACTAGACAGGAAAGTCATAAATCATACGGTTCCTGAGATATAAGCAATTTAGTTTTCCAACCCCTCATTTTCTGCTCCGAGATCCATTATTATCCATACATTCTTTGTACTCACTATCATTCTCTATGCAGCTTTTGGGGAAAACCAGCCTGTGCACTTCTATTACTGTTACTGTTACGGTTTCCGCTTGCGGTTCTGTTCCCATTTCACTTAGCGTTCATGTCTACGCCACCTTGTGTGTTACCCTTTGCATTTTCATTTGTGCTTCCTTTTGCGTTGTTTTTAACATTTCTGTCTACACTACTGTTTCTCTTTCTGTTTCGCTTTGCGTCACCATGCGCATTACCATTTGTGTTTGTGGGCATAATGTTACTATGTGACAAGACATTACATGGCGGGAGCGCGGGGCCCAAAGGGCCCCATACTCCCGCCACCGCATTACATTCACTATTTCTGCTATCATTCTCAAAAGAAGAAATTAGAGGCAAAAAATCCATTGAATGCATTGGGTTGTTCCACACCGACAAAAGTGAGGAAATTCGGTGTTAGGGTTGAAAGCCCTCTCTTGGACCCCATGCACCCACAATCAGCATCGGGTGTGCATTAGGTTGTCGAGTCTTAACTCTCACCCCATTCTTCTACACCTGCTTCTTTACACATGTGATGGGGTGAGAGTTATGACTGACAACCCTAATGCGCACCCCGATGCCGGTTGAGGGTGGGGGTCCAAGGGGGCTTTCAACCCCAACACCGAATTTCTCACTTTTGTTGGTGTGGAACAACCCTAACTAATGCATTAAATGGAGTTTTTTGCCTCTAATATCTATATATATATATATATATATATATATATATATATATATTGTGGCAACGGTAGTGCCACTATAGTTAGTGTTGAGTACCCCATTTAAGGTTAAACTCTGAAATTTGGCAGCTTAATAACTTTGCCACTGTATGATGGATTTGCCTGACATTGGGCTTGCATAGAGCGGTACCATAGATCTCTGGATCTGCCAAGTTTCGTAATGGTTGGATATACAGTTGCAGAGCTATATAGTGCCCAACAATGTGGTAATTACGCATTTTTGCACATTCTTTGCTCGTACCTACAGGTCGCACAGTCTGTGCGACTGGTCCAAAACCTTCAGGAAACATGCAGCCAGGGTTCCCAATGTGCCTTTTGAAGATTTTGTGAAAAAATATTAAACAGTTCAAAAGATATTCAAAAAACAAGTTTCCCATTATAATCATTGGGAAAAGTTAACAAAAAGTTTGACAGTGTCGCAAATGCAGTTTTAGTGTTGCAAATTATCCCTGTAGTGTCACAAATCCACCATCTTCTTTTCAGTTGGTGGTCACAGAAATGCTTGGCATTTAAATTTGGAACCCTCTAGGGACACAATTATTGCTGCTTTCACCTAGTCGAGTCCTCAGGATGCTAGCCATGTCTTTTTTTTTGGGGGGGGGGGGGTTAAATACCCCAGAAATATGTTTTTGAAATTTTTTAAACAGTAGTGTCACAAAGTAGTGTCACACATTCGACACTTTTGTAATTTTTTTTTGCGAAAGTGTTGCAAATCAATACACTACTTTGCGACACTATGCCCAAAAGAATAGGAAATCTTTGCCATCCTGTTGCAAAAGAACGGTTTGGTCTTTAGGGCTGAAATTTGAAGGGAAGAAAGCCAACATCCCACAGATATGCCTTTTGGTGGTTTGGTGACAAACTATTACAGGGCTGCAAAGTTACAACACTCCGAAGTTGATTATTTTTCCCATAGGCTAACATTCTGGCATCCGCCACGCCTTTCGGGGCCCGTATCTTGAAAACGCTTTGAGATACGGACTTTTCATTGGAAAAATGCTTAGTCCCCCACTACAGGGCTAAGTGCTAAACTAGCCATGAAAGTAATTTATAATATGATATTTTAATTTTTTTTCTACGTCATACGGTTCCTGATATATAAAGCAATTTAGTATTCCAAGTGTTCATTTTCTGCTCCAAGGTCGATTATTATGCATACATTCTTTGTATTCACTGTACTTCTGAATGCACCTTTTGGGGAAAAACAGGGTGTGCATTTCCCTTACTGTTACAGTCAGCGTTTCTGCTTGCGTTTCCAGATCCGTTTGTGTTAGCGTTTACATTTACGTCACCATGTATGTTACCCTTTGCATTTGTGCATGCGTTTGCAATACTGTTACCATTTGCATTTCCCTTACTGTTTTTATTTGCATTTCCTTTTGCATCACCATGTGCATTACCATTTACGTTTGCGTATGCACTTCCATTTGTGTTTGCGTTTCCATTTCTGTTTCCTTTGGCATCATCATTGCTGTTACCGTAAGCATTAGCATTTCCAATTGCATTACCATGACCATGCGCGTTACAATTTTCATTTGCATACGTGCCTGTGTTTGCGCTTCTGTTTCTTTTACTGTTCCCTTTGGCATCATCATTGGTGTTACCATAACGTTTCCATTTCCAGTTACGTTACCATTACTGCTTGCGTGCTTGCAGTTGCATTTCTATTAGCCTTAGCATTTGCATTTCGGTGGCGTTTGATTTATCGATTGCATTACTGTTTCCTTCCGCATCACCGATGCCATTTACCGTTCGCGTTTCTGTTTGCGTGCCAGTTTCATTTCACTCGGTCATACAGTTTTGTGCAGTGAAGTGACAAAAATCACATGGTGGGCCCGTGCTAACACCACCACGCATTCCATTCACTATCTATAGTGCACATTGTCAAAAGAAGGGAAATTCATGGCAAAACTCCATTTAATGCATCAGTTAGGTTGTTCCACAGTGACAAAAGTGAGGAATTCGGTGTTAGCGTTGAAAACCCTAACTGCACATTTCCCCACCACCACACACACACACACATACATGCAAGTAGGGAAAGGACCAAGGCAACACAGCCAATCACACACAACCACCAGCAGGTAACAGGAATAACATACAACTATGTAAACCACAAACGACACAACCATGCTCCATCGGACTGTCGCATGGAGTTGTCCCTGCTAACCCTCATCCCGGACATTCCATACACCGCTAAACACATATCACTACAGACAGCTAGACATCTTGGGCCACATGCTGCCACTAACACATAACACACACTACACATATGGTATTTTGGGGTTCACAAGATCCAAAACAGGATTTTGCACAATCCCTGAAATACTTTTCGAAAATCACTTTTACAAATGCGAAAATGCTGTGCTTTGACACTTCGTCTTTCGAAAGTATTTTGTGACAGTTTGCTCTAATGACTGCACATCTTTGCCATCATCCTGCAACCCAATGGTTGGGTCCTTTGGCCACAAATTTGCAGGTTGGCAAGACCTAGTCCCACAGATGTGCTTTTTCCTGCTATTGTGCTAAAATACTTAAGGATTACAAAGTTACATTATTCCAAAATTGAACAATTTGCCATAGACTAACATTGCAGTGCCCATGATGCCTTTCGAACAGCCATATGTTGAAAACAAAGCGAGACACACCATTTTCGCTACTGCTAGCTTGGTTCACCTTTATGTGAACTAATCTCGAAGAACAATTTAGTAAATAATCTATGAAATCTCAAGTTGGATTTATCCACTTACTACAGTAACACAGATATACACCTCCTGCTGGATGTGTGTGATTGGTTGTGGTGCCTTGGTCCTTCCCCTACTTGCATGTATGTGTGTATGTGGTGGTGGTGGGGGGAAATGTGCAGATAGGGTATTCAACCCTAACACCAAATTCCTCACTTTTGTCTTTTGTCACTGTGGAACAACCCTAACTGATGCATTAAATGGATTTTTTGCGTGAATATATATATATATATATATATATATATATATATATATAGTATCATAGTGGCGCGGTCATGCCACTATAGTTAGGTTCAGCAGTCAGTTACATACTAAAGTCAAAAGTTTGGTCATTAATAACTTTGGATCCATTCAATGGATTTGCCTGAAATTTGGTAAGTGTGTTGGGGCATGGTCAATCTCTTGATTTGCCAAATTATGTTTCAATTGGTGATGGTCTTTGTGTATGAAGCTGAAAATGAAAATTATCCATTTTGGGGCATCTTTTGGCATTCTGAATGCGGTCCTGCATGCCATTGTGTGGTGTGCCATTCTGCATGATGGTTCATTTGAAAGAGCTTTGGTGGCCAAACATGCCACTTTTGTTTGGTGAAAAATATTAAGGCATTCAAAAGTTATTTCACTTTTAAAATCCATTATAAGTCAATGGGAAAATTTATATGTATGTTTTGCGAACAAAGAATGGGGTTCTGGCCATCTCGTCCAGCCTGGCGATCAAAGAATTTGAAGCCTCGCAGTTCAAGAATCTTTCTCTCTGAGGATTTTTTCAAATTCTTTGATTGCGAGGTCTGCCATCTTGTTTTCAGTTTTCCGATCAGAAAAACACAAATATCTCGGCTCAGGGGTCACTTCTGAGGTAAAACTTGGATGGGTTTTACTCAGGGGACCCCGATCTATTGAGTCTTGCCTTTGATTTCATTGAAATCGGTCTAAAAATAGAGTTCTAAGGTTTAAAATTCTTTGTTCATGGTTCACTAATGATCTTTGATCGTGAGCCTGCAAATTCTTTGATTGCAAAGATTCTTTGACACAGCGATCGTTGCATCGCGAGCGAGGGACGAGATGGCCAGATTTAAAAACTGTTTTTCTCAGCCTAGGGGTGCCCTAAAAACTTAAATAAGGATGTGTTTTGCTCAGGGGGCTTTGTTCTGCCCCATCTGAATGAAAAAACATTTGTTTTCATTATCCCTGGTAGTCTAGCGGCCCCTCTCTCCATCATAATACTGTGAATAGCGATCCCTCTATCCCTGGTAATCTAGTGGCCCCCCAATGAGTATTTTATTTATATGTTTGGTTTTTATCTGTGGTAGTCTAGTGTCCCCCATGTGTGTTTATAAAAAATATTTTTCTCATATCCCTGGTAGTCAAGTGGCCCTTCTCCCCATCTGTATCTCATTATTATTAATATCCCTGGTAGTCTAGTGGCCCCCCCACCCCATCAGAATAAAATAAATAACCATGTTCAATGTCCTGGTAGTCTAGTGGCCCCCACCCCTACCCAGCTGTGCCAGCCCATCCAGCACCCCCACCCTTCCCCAGCCATCGACTGGAACAGCCCACCTCACCTCATGGCCCAGCCGCCCGGACTGTGTATATTATGAGCACTTATTCAAACAGGCGCTCAGAAATAATTTCAGAGCACCTGTTTGAATAAGTGCTCATATATACACAGTTGGTGGCTAACCGTGAAAGTGAGAGGTGGTACGCCAGTCGCTGGCTGGGGAAAGGTGAGGGGTGCTCGTGGCTGGCATGGCTGGGTGGGGGACCACTAGACTACCAGGATATTGAACATGGTTATTTATTTTATTCTGATGGGGTGGGGGACCGCTAGACTACTAGGGATATTAATAATAATGAGATACAGATGGGGAGGGACCTAGACTACCAGGGATATGAGAAAATGTTTTAATAAACACACATGAGGGGCCACTAGACTACCAATGGATAAAAACAAACATATAAATAAAATACTCATTGGGGCCATAGACTACCAGGGATAAGAGGGATCACTATGCATAGTATTATGATGGGGAGAGGGCTGCTAGACTACCAGGGATAATGGAACTAATGTTTTTATTCAGATGGGAGAACTAGGTCTCTTAGCAAACACCACCCTTACATTTCTTTTCTAGGGCACCACTGGGCTACAGAAGACTTTTTGAAATCTGGCCATCTCGTCCCTCACTCTTTGTTCGAGAGTAAGAAATGTCTTTGATCGCGAGGCTGCAAATTCTTCCACCACCAGATTCTTTGATCATGATCGTGCATCGAGAGCAAGGGATGAGATGGCCAGATGACAAAATCTATTTTCTGAACTCAGGGGTGTCCTAGGAAGACAAATGAGGGTGGGTTTTACTCAGAGGGCTTCGTTCTGATGAACCATGGTGATGGTTTACCGCAATTGTGTTAATTTTGTAAATTGCACAACTTTTTATTCTTTGGTCATGATCATGCAAATTCTTTGATCGCGAGATTCTTTGATCGTGATCGTGCATCGTGAGCGAGGGACGAGATGGCCCGATTTAAAAATCTATTTTCTCAGCCCAGGGGTGTCCTAGGAAGTCAAATGAGGTTGGGTTTTACTCAGGGGGCTTCATTCTATCAAACCGTGGTGGTGGTTTACCGCAACTCCTTCAATTTTTTGATTTATAAGGTTTTTAAATCTTTGTTCATGAGCCTGCACATTCTTTGATCGCGAGCCTGCAAATTCTTTGATCCAAGATTCTTTGATCGCCATCTTTGATCATGAGGGCAGGACAAGATGGCCAGATATTTTATAATGGAATAGAAAGGGAAATTGTACTAATCTTTGACTTTGAATATGTTGGAAACGGTTTGGTCTTTTTACTTGAGATTTGGAAGGAAGAAAGAAAGGCAACATCCTACAGATGTGGCTTTTGGTGGTTTGGGCAAAAAATATTACAGGGTGGCAAACTTACAGCACTACTAAGTTGATGCTTTTTCCCATAGGATAACATTACGGCATCTGCTGCATTACAGGAATTCTTTGTCGCCCTGCTGCAAAATAATGGTTTCGTCTTTTGAACTGAAATTTGGAGGGAAGGAAGTCAACATCCCACAGATGTGCCTTTTGGTGATTTGGTGAACAAATATTACAGGGCAGCACACTGACGGCACTCCAAAGTTGACACATAGGATAACATTATGGCGTCTGTCACGCCTTTTAGGGCCCGTATCTCAGATATCTGAGATATAAGCAATTTAGTATTGCGAGTCATAATTTTGTGCTCCGAGGTCCATTATTATGCATACATTCTTTGTTTTCACTGTGTTTTTCAATGCCATTTTTGGGAAAAAGAAGGGTGTGCCCTTTCGTTACTGTGCCAGTTAGCGTTTCCAGTTGCGCTTCCATTAACGTTCGTGTCACCATTACCGTCTACGCCACCATGTGCGTTACGGTTTGCACTTTTGTTTGTGCTCGCATTTCAGTTTCTGTTTTGTTTGGTGTTACTGTTGCTGTTACTGTTACGATTTGCATTTGCAATTGTGGTACCATGTCCGTGCGCATTATGGTTTGTGTTTCTGTATGCGCTTGCATTTGTGATTCCGTTTCTGTCTCCTTTGGCATTATTGTTGTTGTTACCGTTAGCATTTGCATTTCCAATAGTGGTACCGTCAACGTGCGTGTCACCAGTTGTGTTTCGTACGCAATTCCATTAGTGTCTCCGTTTCTGACACTGTTTGCTTTGCCCTTGCATATCTATTTCCGTTTGTGTTACCATTTTCATTTGGAGCACCATGTGCGTAACTGTTTGCACTTCTGTTTGCATTGCACTTACTGTTACTATGTCACACAAAATCACTTGTGCAACTTTCTGCTTTTCTATTCTTTCTTAAAAAGTAAGGAAATTATATGCAAAAAACTTCGTTAATGCATCAGTTAGGGTTCTTCTACAGTAAAAAAAGCAGGGAAATTCAATTTTAGGGTTCCCACCCCTTCCACCCAACCCCTAGCCTGCCCCCACCAACAGGCATCGGTGTATGCGTTGGGGTTGTCAGCCCTAACTCCCCCATCCCATGTGTAAACAAGCTGAGGTGGTGCAGTGTAGTAGAATGGGGTGAGAGTTGGGACCGATGACCCAACGCAACCCGATGCCTGTTGGTGGGGGTGGGCTGGGGTGGGTGGAAGGGTGGGAACCCTAAAATCAAATTCCTACTTTGTTCACTGTAGAAGAACCCTAACTGATGCATTAACAAAGTTTTTGCATATAATATATATATATATATATATATATATATATACACACATAACCCTAACATCTCATTTCCCAACTTTTGTCACATTGACCCTAACTGGAGCATTGACAAAGTTTATGTATAGAGGATAATGGCTGGGGATCAGGTGATAACCATGCTGTAATCACCTCGAGTGGTTGCTAGGGCAAAATGGTAAACCTCAAGAGCGCAGCTCGAAAGGTTTACTGTAGCTCTAGCAACCACGAGAGGTGATTTCAGCGTGGTTGTCACCCGATCACCAGCCATCATCTTTTATAGTGTATGGTCAAAAAAACACTGTTTGCATTCTATGTGTGAGAATTATGGAACTCTGGTGCACTCTTTTTTGTTTTGCCACTGTTTGGAAATTCCGAAGTGTGGCTAACAACTTTTAAAATTCTAAACAGTGCATAACAACGCTGTGTAACTGCTGATTATGGTGGTTAATAGGCACTTACCATACATTATATATATCTGTACCGTTGCTTTACTGTTACCGTACGCCACCGTGTGCATTACGCTTATGCCTTCATTTATGTATGCACTTCCGCTCAATGCCCATTTCTGTTTCTTTGCTGTTATTTCCGTTGTTAATGTTATCGTTTGTGCTTCCAGTTGCTGTACTGTGACCGCACACATCACGGTTTGCATTTCCATATACGCTTGCATTTCCTTTTGTGTTTCTGTTTCCTTTGCCATTATTGTTGCTGTTACTGTTACCATTTACATTTACAATTGCAGTAATGTGACCATGCGCATTATGGTTTGGGTTTCCGTACATGCTTGTGTTCCCATTTCCATTTCTGTTTCCTTTGCCATTATTCTTCATGTTAACTTTACCAGTTGCATTTACAGTTGCAGTACTGTGCCCATGCGCACTACGGTTTGCGTTTCCGTGCGCGCTTCTGTTCCCATTTCAGTTTCTGTTTCCTTTGGCATTATTCTTCATGTTAACTTTACCATTTGCATTTAAGATTGTGATTCCATGCCCATGCCCATCATGGTTTGTGTTTATGTGCTCACTTGCGTATGCGTTTCCATTTCTGTTTCCTTTGGTGTTCTTTTTGCTGTAACACTTCACATTTACATTTAAAATACCACTGCCATCATAGTGCACATTACCAGTTCTGTTTTCATATGCACTTGCATGTCCATTTGCATCTCTGTTCACTTTGGCATCCTGCACTCATTTCTATTAATGTTTGCTTTACCATTTATGTTTGCATTACCATGTGCGTAACTCTTTGTGCTTGTGTTTACATTGCTGTTCCTGTTACTATGGCACAAGACATCACATGGTAGTGGGCCCCGTGCTCCCACCACTGCATTCTATTCACTATTTATTGTCCTCATTCTCAAAAATAAGGACAATTAGAGGCAAAAAACTGCATTTAATGCATCAGTTAGGGTTGTTCCACAGTGACAAAAGTGAGGAAATTCGGTGTTAGGGTTGAAAACCCTAACTCTGCATTCACCCCCCCCCCCAGCACCACACACACACACACACACAGACACACACACACACACATGCAAGTGGGAGGAGGACCAAGGCAACACAACCAATCACAGACAACCAGCAGCAGCTGACAGAAATAAAATACAACTGTCTAACTGTACTACAAGACATCCACCACCCCAGACCAGGTACTGCATGCTCACTGGAGATCCACAGCAAAACTGGGGCCTTGTGCACCAGCAGGTTGATATCCCTGATTGCAGGTGCACACAAGTTACCACACTTGGGGTTGCCGGCCTTAGCTAGCAATGCCCATGTCGTGACACACCACATACTGCACCCTGAGTGGAGAGCCACAGCAACACTAAGGCCATGACTATCTATGGTATATCTTCCTGACTGAAGGTAAACACAAGTTAACACACTTAGAAATTGGAGGACCTCCGCCAGGCAATGCCCCACCCCCCAGACCAGGTACTGCATACTGACTAGAGAGCCACATCAAAAATAAGCCCATGGACATCAATAGTGCAACTCCCTGATTGCAGCTGTACAGAAGTTAGCACACTTAGGAGTTGCACAGTCTCAGGCAGGCACTGCACCCCACAGAGCAGTTACTGCATCCTGAGTGGACAGCCACAGGAAAACAAAGGCCATTGACATCAATGGTACACCTCCCTGATTACAGGTACACTCCAGTTAGCACAGTTATGAGTTGCATGGCCTCAGTCAGGCAGTGCCCTCAAACCCTGAGACCAGGTACTGCATCCTGGTGGAGACCCACAGCAAAACTGAGGGTATGAACATCAATGGTACACCTCACTGATTGCAAGGACACTCAAGTTAGCACAGTTAGGATTTGCATGGCCTCAGACAGGCAATGCCCCCCCCGACCAGGTACTGCATCCTGAGTGGACAGCCACAGATGGCTGTGTGTATATCACAGGATGACTGCATGCCTGCTGCTGGTTGTCTGTGATTGGTCATGTTACCTTCGTCCTCCCCTCTACTTGCATATGTGTGTGTGTGTGTGTGTGTGGTGCTGGGGGTGAATGAGGAGTTAGGGTTTTCAACCTAACGCAGTGCCTCACTTTGTCACTGTGGAACAACCTAACTGATGCATTAAATGCAGTGTTTTGCCTCTAATATGTATATATATATTTATAGATATATATATCTATATATATATATATATATATAAATATATATATAGATAGATAGTTAGATATTATAGTGACGCGGTAGTGTACTATAGTTAAAGTTGAGTGCCCCATTTAAGGAAAGTGTGAAATTTTGCAGCTTAATAACTTTGCCACCAAATTTCTAACTGATGCATTAAATGGAGTTTTTGCCATGAATATATATATATATATATATATATATATATATATATATATAGGCAGGCAAAAACTCAGTGTAATACATTAGTTAGGGTTGTTCCACAGTGATAAAGTGAGGAAATTCAGTGTTAGGGTTGAAAGCCCCCTTTGACCCCATCCACACCCCAGCCAGCATCGAGTGCGTGCGGGTTGTCAGCCATAACTCTCACCCATCAGATGTGTGAAGAAGCAGAGGTATAGGAGAATGGGGTGAGAGTTGGGACCGACAACCTAACGCACACCGATGCTGGTTGGGTGTGGATGGGGCCAAAGGGGCTTTCAACCCTAACACTGAATTCCTCACTTTTGTTGCTGTGGAACAACCCTAACTAATGCATTAAATGGAGTTTTTTGCCTCTAATTTCCCTTCTTTTTGAGAATGATAATGAGAAATAGTGAATGTAATGTGGCGGCGCGCAGGGCTCCCGCCACGTGATGTCTTGTCACATAGTAACACAGTGCCCGCATATGCAAATGGTAATGCGCATGGTGATGCAAAGTGAAACAGAAAGATAAACACAAACTGGTCATGAACTACAGTAAAACAAAAGTTATGACCTTCTACAATGCCAGGAGCAAGTACAAATCCCGTGACCTCACCACCCTAAACCAAACAGGGACCTTACTTGAACACATTCCTGATTTTAAATACCTAGTTGTCACATTGGACAGCTCACTGTCCTACTATCGGCACATAAATTCTGTCGCCAAAGCCACCAACATCTGTATAGGCCTACTCTACAGGCACAAACACTGCATGACTCCTGACACTCTCCGGTTGGCTATCAACAGCTCTGTCACCTCCATCATTGATTACAGGCTAGCAATTTATGGCTCTGCCTCCACCTCTGCCCTCTGCAGAATTACAGTTGCACTCAACAAAGCATGCAGGCTGCTAACTGGGGCTGATCGACTTACACACACTTGTGACCTGTACACTCGGGCAGGATGGCTTCCTCTCATCAGCCGGTTACAGTATCAAACCTGCTTCTTAGCCAAAAAATTCCTCCTCTGGGTCATGCCCCTGGGCATTGAAAAGCTCCTTATTGACCACCACAGCACCCAGCGAACTAGAAGTTCACAACAACTAACCTTCCTTGTCCCCAGATGCCGGACTACCATGGGCCAGAGGGCCTTTTCCCACAGAGCACCACAGTGGTACAATACTCTCAACAAAGAAACTCTTACTGCTGCTGTGAGAAAACTCTGACTTCATCTCACTTCAACTAGTCGTTGTGACTGCCTCTCCTAATCAGGGGCCCACCGCTCACTGCCCTCCACTTCAGTCTTGACAGCTACCTCTCCCCGCCTTGCCCCCTCCTACCTGCCTACCCCCTTGCCCCTCTCCTTTCCTCCCCAGGCATTTCCTGACTTTTATCCCTCCTCCTCCCTTTAGAGCTCTTACCCTCACCCTCTACCCTCCGACAATGGCTTTCCTGCCTGGATACCCTCCCTCACCTGCAGCACTTATTTCTAAGATTGACCTTGGCTGGTATGTCATGCTACCTAACATTTGGCACATTTTGAATTATTGGAATTTCCTAAGCCTCAGTGTCTTACTACTTTTTATTGTGTAACTATGTATTACTATGTTGATCTTTGTATGTATGTATACCCCCATTCCTTTTATGTGGAACCTTTGTAAATGAGCAGTTCCTGCTCAAAGGTATTTGTAATCCTAAATTTCAATAAAATAAAAAAAAAAGATAAACAGTACTGTAGACACAAATGGTTAAAATAACGCAAACGCAAGTGCAAATGAAAACGCAAAGGGTAAAGCACATGGTGCCATAGACGGGAATGGTAAGTGAAACAGGTACGGAAGCATTTTTCTGACGAAAAGTCTGTATCTCACACCATTTCCGAAATACGGGCCCTGAAAGGCGCTGCAAATGCCGTAATGTCATCCCATGGGGAAAAAAGAGAAGTTCGAAGTGCGATAACTTTGGCTCCCTGTAATATTTTTTCACCAAACCACTGAAAAGCACATCTGTGGGATGTTGGCTTTCCTCTGCCCAATTTTCAGCCCAAAAGACTAAAGCGTTATTTTGCAGCAGGGCGGCAAAGGATTCCTGTAATGTGGTGGACACCATAATGTTATCCTATGGGAAAAAGAGTAAACTTTGGAGTGCCATAACTTTGCCGCCCTGTAATATTTTTTCACTGAAAAACTGAAAGACACATCTGTGAGATGTTGGCTGTATTCTCTTCAAATTTCTGCCCAAAAGACCAAACCGTTCTTTTGCAGCAGGGTGCAAAAATTGCTGTCATTTTGCCATAGCCTGGAAAAGTAGTGTCTGATTTGCAAAAGCTTTACAAAAATTGGTGACACTTTCATGAATCGACACTACTTGTGAAAGTACTTTTCCAGAAACTTGAAAACATATTTCTAGGGTGTTTAACCTCAAAATAAAGACATGCCTAGCATCCTCAGGATCCGATTAGGTAAACACAAAAGAATTGTGTTGCTAGAGGGTCCCAAATTTAAATACCAAGCATTTTCTGATCACCAACTGAAATCAAAATGGTGAATTTGAGTAAAAACTGCATTTGCGAAAGTGTTGAACTTTTCTTAACTTTTCCATTGACTTATAATGGAAACTGTTTTTGAATAACTTTTGAACTGTTTAATATTTTTTCCACGAAATCTTCAAAAGGCACATAGGGACACCGCGCCGCGTTCTCTGAAGATTTTGGGCTGGTCGCACTAAACTGTGCTACCTGTAGAGATGACCAAAGGGTGCAAAAAGCATAAACCGCACTCAGATCACACTAATAACTCCGCAGCCATATATCTTAACAGTACGAAAGTTGGCAGTCCCAAGATGTATGGTTCTTGATACGTGTATTCCCAATTTTAGGCAAATCCGTTGAACGGTTGCAAAGTTATTAAGATGCAAAATTTTAGGTTTAACATGTAAATGGCTCCTCAACCCTAACTATAGTAGCACTACCGTGCTACCATAATATATGTATGTATAAATATATTATGGTAGCACGGTAGTCATCATAATAGGGTTGAGAACCCTATGTTAAACCCCAAAACTTGCACCTTAATAACTCTGCAGCCGTTGATGGTTGCCTGAAACAGGAATTTATGATCAGAACCATAAACGCGGGATCTGCCAAGTTTGTACTGGTCGGATATGCGACTGTGGAGTTATTAATAGTGATCTGTTCTGCCACGTTGCGGCACTGCAAATTCTGTGGTGATGCCACAGGTAATGCGGTTTGATGCGACCAGCCGAAATCTTGAGGAACGTGCAGCCAGATCCAATGTGCCTTTCGAAGAGTTCGTGAAAAAAATATTAAACTGTTCAAAAGTTATTCAAAAACAGTTTCGATATAGAAGTCAATGAAAAAGTAAAAGTTCAACACTTTAAAGCATTACACACCAAATAAACCTGTTACTTTCGCAAATCGGCCATTTTATTTTCGGTTGGTGATCGAAAAAATGTTAACATTAAACCTCTAGCACCTAATTTTGTATTCACCTGATCGGGCGCCGAGATACTGCCATCTCTTTATTTTGTATCGCTGAAATATCGGCTTTCAAGTTTCTGGAAAAATATCATAAATGCTGTACTCACACGAAAGTGTCGCAAATTTTTGCAAAAGCTTTGCAAATTGCGACAGTAATTTTCTAGTCTGTGGGAAAATGACAGCAATTCTTTGGCACTGCATGCAAAATAACCGTTGGGAGTTTGGGCACAAAATTTGGAGGAGCGCAGCCGACATCTCACAGATGTGCTTTTCAGTGTTGTATTGAAAAATATTACATGGCGCTAAAGTAATGGCACTCCAAAATTGGCGGTTTTCCCATACGATAACTATTACGGCACCGACACTAAGAAATCATTTGGAGCCCTGCTGCAAAATAACGGTTTGGTCTTTTTCCTGAAATTTGGAGGAAGACAGCCAACAGCCCTCAGATGTGCCTTTCAGTAGTTTGGTGAAAAACATTACAGGAGGCAAAGTTATGGCGCTCTGAACTTTTCTTTTTCCCATGGGATAACATTACGGAGTTCGCCCGCCTTCAGGGCCCGTATCTCGGAAGCGGTGCGAGATACGGACTTTCATCGAAATATCTTAGCCCAATGATGGGGCTAAGATTCAAATTAGCCAGGACAGTTGTAAATAATATGACTTTTAATTTTTTTCTCGTCATTATGGTTCCTGAGATATAATGTATTTAGTATTCCAAGATCTCATTTTCTGCGCGATACTCATTATTTTGCATACATTATTTGTACTCCTGTCTTTCTCAATGCAGGTTTTGGGAAAACCAGCACTGAGCACATTACTGTTACTGTTGCCCTTTCGGCTTGCGGATCACTACCCGTTCACTTACCATTGGCGTCTGCGCAGCCATATGCGTTATCGCTGCGTTTTCATTTGCGCTTGCGTTTCTGTTAGTTTTGCCATTTCTGTCTACAGTACTGTTTATCTTACTGTTTCACTTTACATCACCATGCCATTGACATTTCTGTTTGCAGGCACCATGTTACTATGTGACAACACATCACGTGGCAGACCATTCCCGTCTACGCACATATCGTTACCCTTTCTGTTCTCATTAGGTGCTTGTATTCCATGTGCACCACTGTTAGCATTTCTGTTTTGCGTTGCTGTCCCTGTTAGTATGCCACAGCGCATTATGCAGGGCCCCGCGCTCCCGCCGCTGCATTACATTCACTATTTCTCGTTATCATTCTCAAAAGAAGGAAATTAGAGGCAAAAACTCCATTTAATGCATTAGTTGGGGTTGTTCCACAGCCACAAAGTGAGGAAATTCGCTGTTAGGGTTGAAAACCCCTTGGACCTCCGCCCACCCCCAGCTGGCATTGGGGTGCGCGTGGGATCGTGGGTCCTAACTCTCACCCATTCTCCTATACTTCTGCTGCTTTACATGTCATGGGGTGAGAGTTGGGGCTGATGATCCAATCGCACCCCATGCTGGTTGGGGGAGTGGCGGGGGGTTAAGGGTTTACCCAACAACTGTGAGCCTCACTGTCGCTATGAGACAACTAACTCAATGCATTAAATGGATTTTATATATATATATATATATATATATATATATATATATATATATACATAAATAACCTAACATCTCATTTCCCAACTTTTGTTGCGTTGACCCTAACAGGAGCATTAACAAATTTTTTGCAACATATGTTCACCACAACATAACCCAGATAGACCATATTAGGATAGCTGGTTCATTTCACTGGGATGTCAAACAGACAAGGCATACTGATGAGTCCTATTAGGGACGAAACATGTGGTTATGTCTTCTGTTGGCACCCTTTGCAAACCGCGTGAGATGCCTTTTGGCACCATGCATTTTTGCTTAAAGTTGAACCAGCATAATATTCTGTGGTGATTTGCATATGCAGTCCATGATGCTTTGCATTATGGGGGCATGTGTGATTTTGTATTTCTTTGAAACCTGGCTTCCCAGCCAGTGCCCTTTGGGGGTAACCATTGCCTCAGTGCTTGCACACAGAGTTTTTTTGTCTTTTAACTTGTTTTTTATTTTAACTGGGTTCACCACAACATAACCCAGATAGACCATCTTAAAGTAGCTGGTTCATTTCACTGCGGTGTCAAACAGATGAGGCATACTGATGAGTCCTGGTAGGATGGAACACGTGTCTATGTCTTTTGTTGGTGCCTTTGCAAATTGTGTGAGAGGCCTTTTGGCACCATGCGTTTTGCTTAAAGTTGAACCAGCATAATATTCTGGGCGATCTGCATATGCAGTCCATGATGCTTTGTATTATGGGAGCATGTGTGATTTGTATTTCTTTGAACATGGCTTCCCAGCCAATGCCCTTTGAGGTAACCATTGCCTCAGTGCTTGCACACAGAGTTTTTGTCTATATATATATATATATATATATATATATATATATATATATATATATATATATCCACTTATGCTTGGATACTTTTGTGTTTTCTCTGATATATAGATATAGATATAGATATAGATATATACATTTATATATGTATAAATACATATATACATATATATTATAGTGGCACAGTAGTGCCACTATAGTTAGGTTGAGTACCCTTTTAAGGGTAAAGTGTGAAATTTTGCAGTGTAATAACTTTGCCATCATATGACAGATTTGCCTGAAATTTGGGAGGCACAGAGCAGTACCACAGATCTCTTGATCTGTCAAGTTTTTTAATGGTCAGATATACAGTTGCAGAGCTATAAAGTGCAATAGAAAGTCACATTTACCCTTTTTTGTGCATCCTTTGCTTGCACCTACAGGTCACACGGTTTGTGTGACCAGTCTGAAACCTTCAGGAAACATGCAGTGGGGGTCCCCAATGTGTCTTTCAAAGATTTCATGAAAAAATATTAAACGGTTCAAAAGTTATTCAAAATACAAGTGTCCCATTATAGTCAATGGGAAAAGTTAAAAGTTCGACAGTGTACAAATGCAGTTTTTAGTGTCATAAATGACTCCTGTAGTGTCATGAGTCAGCCATTTTGTTTTCTGTTACTGGTCACAGAAATGCTTGGCATTTATATTAGGGACCCTCTAGGGACACAATTCTTTTTGTGTTCACCTAGTCGAGCCCTGAGGATGCTAGCCATGTCTCTTTTGAGGGGTTAAACACCCCAGAAATATGTTTTTGAAATTTTTGTAAACTGTAGTGTCGCAAAGTAGTTTCACACTTGCGACACTTTCGTGATTTTTTTTTGTGAAAGTGTCATGATTTACGACACTACTTTGTGACACTATGCCCAAAAGAATAGGAAATAATTGCCGCCCTGCTGCAAAAGAATGGTTTGGTATTTTGAGCTGAAATTTTGAGGGAAGAAAGCTAAGATCACACAGATGTGCCTTTTGGTAGTTTGGTGACAAAATATTACAGGGCTGCAAAGTTACAGTACTCTGAATGTGACTATTTTTCCCATAGACTAACATTATGGTGTCTGCCGTGCCTTTCGGGGCCCGTATCTCAGAAACGCTTTGATATACTGACTTTCTGTCAGAAAAACACTTAGCCCCCCACTAAGGGGCTATGTGCAAAACTAGCCAGGAAAGTCATAAATTATATGAAATTTTAATTTTTTTCTACGTCGTACGGTTCCTCAGATATAAGCAATTTAGTATTCCAAGTGCTCATTTTCTGCTCTGAGGCCCATTATTATGCATACATTCTGTGTAGTCACTGTGTTTCTCTATGCAGCTTTTGAGGGAAAAAAGGGTGGGTGCTTCCGTTACTGTTACAGTTAGTATTTCCACTTGCATTTCCATAACCGTTTGCGTTAGCGTTCCCGTCTACGCCACTATGTGCATTACCCTTTGTGTTTGTGTTTGCGTTTGCGTTACTGTTACCATTTGTGTTTCCATTAATGTTTCTGTTTGCATTTCGTTTTGTGTCACCATATGCATTACCATTTGCGTTTGTGTATGCACTTCCATTTGTTTGTGTTTCCTTTGACATCATTGTTGCTGTTATCATTAACATTTGCATTTCCAATTGTGGTACCGTGACCATGCACATTACCATTTTGTTTCTGTACTAAGCTTGCATTTTCATTTCTGTTTTGCATTACTGTTCGTTTTGGTGTCATCATTGCTGTTACTGTAACTGTTTGCATTTCAATTGCATTACTGTTACTGTTTGCGTCTTTGTCACCATTTGCGTTTCTGTTGCCCTTAACGTTTGTGTTTTTAGTTGCATTTCCATTGGCGATTGTGTTACTGTTTCCTTCTGTGGCATTGTTGCCTTAACCATTTGCATTTCTGTTTGCGTCTGTGTTACAGTTTGCATTTTTCTTACCGTTTGCATTTCCGCTGGTGTTAACGTTTACGTTACTGCTTTCATTAACATTTGTGTTTCTGTTGGTGTTAGCATTTGCGTTACCATTTGCATTACCATTTCTGTTTTTTATTAATGTTTGCACTTGCGTTTCTCTTACCATTTGCATTACCTTTTACGTTTGCATCACCGTGTGCATTACCATTTGCGCTTGCATTTGCATTACCGTTAGCATTACTATGTGACAAAAAAATCACATTCCATTCACTATTTATGGTGCTCATTCTCAAAAAGAAGGGAAATTCATGGCAAAAAACCTCTGTTTAATTCATCAGTTAGGGTTGTTCCACAGTGACAAAAGTGAGATAATTAGGTGCTAGGGTTGCAACCCCTTGTACCCCAAGCCCACCCTGTCCCAACCAACAGGCATCAAGGTGTGCATTGGGGTCATTGGTCCTAACTCTTACCCCATTCTCCTATACTGCACCACCTCAGCATGTTTACACATGGGATGGGGTGAGAGTTAGGACAGATGACCCCAATGCCCTTTCCTGAGCCACCAACTTGTTTTCATTTTTTCCCCACAAACAAACTGTTATAGCTTGTCCCATGGATGTGTTCTCTTGTAAATTAATCATGGGTTTTGTTCAGGGTGATGCCATCTTCAAGCCCTACAAATGAATCAATAAGAAACAAGAAAAGCTAAAAATGAAAAATGGTCACCAAATAACATAAAGAGGATTTATGTGCGAGATTGAACAGCAGATCCTTGCCCCTGATGAAGCCCA
The DNA here is from genome assembly GCA_016271365.2 of Neoceratodus forsteri. NCBI lineage: Eukaryota > Metazoa > Chordata > Ceratodontiformes > Ceratodontidae > Neoceratodus > Neoceratodus forsteri. The sequence goes on from CM028132.1 coordinate 557,227,359, forward strand.
GAGTTGGGTGAAACATTGGGCCACAGGGGATCACTGTGTTCATAGTAAAGCAACAAATAAAAGAAAAAAGATTTTATACAAAACAAGTGTGGCTGGTTGATGAAGAATAAAACTTTTTCTCTGAAAATATGAGGAAAACATATGTAAAAATAACCAGGTTATGAAGAAAAGTTCAAAATGCATTGAAATATGTTATGCACCACTTACTTGTTTTCCTCAGTGTCTGGTTTGATATGGGACTTTGATGCATGTATGTATTGAACTTTGATGCAAACCATTGTCAGTTTTGCATAGTTTGGCCCCAAATTTTCAACATGGCCTTTTTGGGACCCCACCTCATGACCAATGGCAGTGGGATTATGCAAATCAGGCCAGAAAGGCAATTTCCTGGTCACTTGAGCAGGATTTGAAAATTTTCACCACTCTTGTTCATGAGATGGGGTCATAAGTTATGCATGTACTTGACACTGGTCAGACACATGGCAGCTGGTGTTCAATGCTAAGAAGTGTGAAGTCATGCATTTGGGAGCCAGGAACCCTGGGAACTGCTGCTGGGGGGAGTGAAGTTATCCACTTCATTGGAGTAGAAGGATCTGGGGTACTGGTCACAGGGTACATGAATCACTCAGCACAGTGTGGGAAGGTGGCTGCTAAGGCTAATAAGATGCTGGGGTGCATTGCTAGGGAGAATCACCTCTAGGAGAGAGGAAGTCATTCTGATGCTGTACAGATCGCTGGTCAGACCTCACTTGGAGTACTGTGTGCAGTTCTGGTGTCCTTATTTAAAGAAGAATGTCAAACTACTGGATGGGGTCCAGTGCAGGGCAATAAAGATGGTCCGTGGACTGGGGAACAAACCATATGAGGAAAGACTGTGGGAGCTCACCATGTATTCCCTGAAGAATAGAAGGGAGAGAGGGGATATGATTGAGACATTCAAATACTTAAAGGGCATGAATAGGGTTGGTACTGAGGGCATGTTTAGATTAAAGGGGAAGGGACACAAGGGGACACAGTCTGAAACTGGATGGTGGAAGATTCAGGAAGGAAATGAGGAGGCATTACTTCATGGAAAGGGTGGTGGTGAGGTGGAATGCACTGTCAGAGGAGGGGATATCGAAATCTGTGGGCAGTTTAAAGATGGGGTGGGACAGAGTCAAAGGTAAGGTTAAAACTGAAGGTGGCTGGGGAGGGCGGAGTCGGCAGAAGGGGCAATAAATCAGATGGATGGGCAAGGGGGCAGCTGCAGTAGATTAGACTGGTAGCTGTGCATTTGAGCATGCTTCGATGAACCGTATGGCCTGTATCTCCTGTATCGCCTGGTATTTTCATATGTTTGTATGTTCATATGTACGTTGAAATTTTTTCTCTGCTTGCTCATAACTTTGATAACTTTAACTATTTTGACCCCATATTTTCAACACAGACATCTTTTTACACCACCTCACGAATATGACAACTATTGTTTTTCAAATCCTGGCCAAAATATTTTTTTTCACCTGTGGAATGAAATTACATTTCAGTGGTGCAGTATGACTTTTTAATGGGGATTTGAAAATGTTCGCTTACCAGATTCATGAGGTGGGGTAATAAGAAGTCTATAGAAACATAGACTTTGTGGCAGATAAGGACCGCTTGGCCCACCCAGTCTGCCCATTTCCCTATTTATTGGATAAGCTGCAGATCCTAGTTTTACCAACAGCCTACTTCCTCCTACCACCTGCTAGAATTGCCGTATGTCTGTCCCATGCATTTTTAAATTCCCCCCATTTTTGTCCCCATGACCTCCTCAGGAAGGCTGTTCTATCGTTCACCCCCTCTCCATGAAATAGATTTTCTCACGTTGCCCTAGGTCATCCCCTCTATCTTCAAATTGTGCTCCTTTAGTCTTGCATCTCTTTTCTGAAAGATGTTACCCTCTTGGACTTTGTTAATTCCCTTGAGGTACTTGAAAGTTTCTATCATGTCCCCACTCTCCCTCTTTTCCATGAAAGTATACATATTGCACTCTTTTAGCCTCTCTTCATATGGCTTCTGGTGCAGATACTGCACCATTTTTGTTGCCCTCCTCTGGCCTACCTCCATCCTGTCTATGTCTGTGTGAGGATGGGGTCTCCAGAACTGCATGCAGTACTCCAGATGGGGTCTCACCAACTGTACAGAGGGATACCAACTTCTTGTTTTCTACCAGTGATGCCTCTCCCTATGCATCCCAGTATCCTACCAGCCCTCCTTACTGCCTTCTCACATTGCTTGCCTATAGTACCTTTAGGTCATCTGATATGACTACCCCCAGGTCCTTTTCCACTTTTGTTGTCATTAATTTCTTCCCCCCATACCCACACTGTGCACTCTTCCCTTGGGTTTATGTTCCCAGGTGCATTACCTTGTACTTCTTTGCATGGAATCTAAATTACCATACTTTTGACCATTCCTCTGACCTTGCCAAGTCCCTTCTCATCCTTTCCACACACCCTTGTGTATCAATCCTGTTGCAAATCTTTGTGTCATCTGCAAAGAGGCATAGTTTTTTTTCCAGTCCCTCTGCAATGTCACCTATAAAGACATTAAAGAGGACTGGTCCTAGTACTGAACCCTGTGGCACCCCGCTAGTAACCCCCTTTCTTCAGAGTGCACTCCATTTACTATTACCCTCTGCTTCCTGTTGTCCAGCCAATTTTTTACCCAGGTTATCACCCTGGGACCCACTCCAAGGCTGGATAACTTGCTGAAAATTTGGTGTACAGAAATGATAAAATGTCCAGGTTATGAGTGAACATTACAGTATTTCAGCGTTCACTCACAACTTGACTAAATTTCAATATTTTGACTTCAAACTTTCAGCATAGATATTTTTCTACACCACCTCACAAACATGACATGTCACTTTTAAAAAAAAAACCTGCACAAGATGTGTTTTCACACTTCTGGTTTGAAATGATATTTTAGCCAATACTATAAATAGTACACCTCATGTTTGTAAGGGAAATCATAAAACAAGTACAGTATCTTGAAAATGTGGGGTCAAAATTTAAAAAGTACATATACTGTAACAAACTTTTGTGTTGCACAGTCTTGACCTCAGTAGGTATGCTTTGTTATGCCATGCTGGTGAGCTCACTTCAGGGATGAGCTCAGTGACCCAGCTGGTTGGGGTGAGGATGGGTCCCTTCAGGGGTGAGCTCGGTGACCCTGCTGGTTGGGGTGAGGATGGGGGGATGGCACTGTTATGCAATACCCCCCTGCCAGAGAATGAAAGGTGCAGTGTTGACTGCATGGGCCCGGGTACCATATAGTGAAGACAACTGTCCTCTTGGCATAGCCCTCTGCTCCGCTCCCCCCATGGGTGGCAGAGGGCCCTGTGCATTGGCTGAAAGATGCACTCTTTGCCTTAGTGCATATGTATCTGTGGATACATGCAGGGTTTTATTTAAGTCTAAAAATTGATTAGCGTTTTGCTCATAAAAGTTCTAAAACATTGTGAAAATGCATTGCACTTGCCTCACTGTGTTTAACAAACATAACACTTCAAGAAAACCTATATAAATGCTTTCTGTACAGTTAGTATTGTCCCAAGGAAAAATTGCTAATCAATTATTTAAAACCCTGTAGTCGAAGCACAGAAAGTACAGGATCCTGAACTACAGCCCACCAGACAGCCCCATGAATTCTTCATATCCGTCACAAGAACCATGCACTTCTGAGAGCGGATGGTGTCTTCCTATGGTGCAGGACATCTGCATCTGTTCATGCAGGTCCCAAAGGGATCTGCATAAATGAGATACAGTTCACTGTCTCAAAAAAGGGAGTTCTTTGCAAAAAAACTTTGTTAATGCCCAGTTTGAGTAACTTAACACTATAAAAGTAGGAAATGTGGTTTAAGGGTTTTCAACCATAACTCCTGACTAACCCCACCCCAAGCAGCAAAATGACAATTTATTAGGGTTTTGGGTCTCTGAGTCTTGTAGAATCAGTGGAGGGATCTTCCATGGGGTTGTCAACCTAATACCCATCCATTTCCTGAGCAAACAATATCACACATGATGTCTTTTCTTCATGCAGAGCCTTCACGAAGAAAACTACAACAAATTGTGTTGGTAACATGTGGCAAGACATACTTCTCTACCTTTGAAAAGTGTATCACTGTGAGGCACTGACTTGGAGCTGTACCTTATGCTTTGGACAGGAGGCTATGTGCTGGAGGAGAGAGGTCAGCATTAGGCTTGACAACCCCAAGAAAGACCCTACCACTGATTCACCAAAACTCCAGAAACCCAAAACTCTAATTTTTTTTCCTTTTGCTGCTTGGTGGGGTGGGGATTTAGGGTTCCACCTCTTCTGAGTGATCACAAATCAGGCCTGGGGTATTCCTAGGGTTATCAACCCTAAAGCTCACTGCAGTCCATGAGTAAAGAAGCTGAGATGTGCAGACTATATGAGAATGGGGTGAGCGCTAGGGCTGACAATGCCAAGAAACATCCCAGGCCTGATTTGCAAAGATTCAGAAGATGAGAAACCATAATGTTTTTTCCTTTTACTGCCTGCAGGGTGGGCTGGGGTGTTAGGGTTGTGAACCCTAACTTCACATTTCCTCACTTTGTCTATTTGATCTGAACCCTATGGTGCATTAATGAAGTTTTGTAAAGAATTTCCTTACTTTTGAGATAGCATAGTCTTATCCTCACTCCACGTGGTCAACATATCCATTTGTGTATGTCATACATCCATGTTGATGTGGAAATGCAGGGCCCTCTGGGCCCTGTGCTTCCATCTCTCCCAAAAAGCAATTTATTTGCTTGGTTGTAAGTTGTTAAGCTTCCAATGTTATCATATTGGAATTTATATTTTAAAATTTATATATATATATATATATATATATATATATATATATATATATATATATATATATATATATATAGCCCCTATATTTTTGGGAGAGGTGGTATTATTCTCATAGTACTCATTAAGACCTTTGTTTTGTATATAGTGTCCCTTAACTGTGAATGTTAAGGGAGTTATAACTTGTTGAAGTTCAAGTGTGGAAAAACTAAGTCCAAATTCTTTTTCGTATGAACTGATCCCTTTTGTATGAAAGAGACAACCTCATGAAAAAGATCCATTCATACAAAAGAATGTGAAAAAACTAAGTCAAATTATTTTTCATATGAAGAGATCCTTTTTGTGAGTTTTTCATTCATATGAAAAAGGATTCTTTCATACGAAAAAGAATCTGAAAGAAAACAAAGTCCAAATTCCTTTGTGTACAAAGGCATCCTTTTTGTATCAATGTAAAAACCTCACAGAAAAGGATTCTTTCATATGAAAATTAAAAAAAGTCCAGATTCTTTCTTTATGCAATGCATCCTTTTTCATATGAATGAAAAATACTCATGAAAAAGGATCCCTTCATACAAAAAAAGAATGTGGTCATAGTTATTTTTCAGATTATTTTTTTCATATGAAGAGATCCTTTGTCATGAGGTTGTTTTGTTCACATAAAAAATCATGCCTTCATGCAAAAAAAGAATCTGCAAAAAAAAACAACGTCCAAATATTTTTTCTTTGGATGAAGGAATCCTTTTCATATGGCCCAATTTCTTTTTCATATGACCATATGAAAAAAGAAGATTGATTCACAAAAAATATTTAATAATGTATAAAAGACATATTTCTGAGTCATTATTCCAAAAAGTAACTCTAGAATTCATTTAACAGGGGTCCTGATTAGTAAGATACATGTGTTGGTGTCCTTGCAGGATCTCATTTTTATGAGTTTTCAAAAAACGATTTTGAAAATTAAAAAACAGAAACAAGATGGACATAAAAAAGAATTTCATCTCACAAAAGAATTACCCCATATGAAAACATTTTTGTTTTTTCGCATGGACCAATTTTTTTTTTTTCCTGTTTCAAGCAACTATCCAAAAAAACTGTAATGAACATGTTCAGAACCAACATTTCAAATTCTTATCATTTTGGAATGGATTAATATTTTTTCACCAAACCAGCAAATGGCACCACTCTGGGTCAAGCCCTTTCTACACTGAAAATTTCAGAGCAAAATTCCAAACCATCTGGGTGCTAGGTGATGAGCAAAAAAGCAGCCCTCCCCCCAATTGTTTCACTTTTTCACTATCTGGATCTCAAATTTGCACATTTGACTGGAACAAACTTGCACATCATGAGATCTTGCCCTGAGACCACCATACAAACTTTTGTGCAGATCTGTCGAATGGCTGCTAAGCTATTAAAGTGCAAAGTTTGGGATGAAAATAAGAAACCCCTTCTCAATCACCCAGCTATTATATATATATATATATATATATATATATATATATATATATTGCAAACAACTACATTAATGCAGCAGTTAGGGTTGGTATCAAACCACAAAAGGAGGAAATACAATGTTAGGGTTTCCAAGCCCAACACTCCATCCCCACCCTGCACACGCCAACAGGTGTCGGGGGGGGGTGCCTTGGGATCATCAGCCATAATGCTCACCACACTACATAAGTAAATAAGCTGAGATGGGTACAGTATAGGAGAATGGGGTGAGCATTATGGGTGACAACCCCAAGGCACACCCCAACACCTGTTTTTGTGTGCAGGGTGGGGGTGTGATGTTATGGTTGGAAAACCTAACATCATATTTCCCTCCTTTTGTGATTTGCTATCAACCCTAACTGATGCATTAATGTAGTGTTTGCAAAGAATTTCCTTACTTTTTGAGATAGTGTAATTGTAGCCTTATTTGCATGTGGGAGTGCAGTGTCCTTTGGGCCCTGTGCTCCCATCCCTCCATAGATGTATATATGTATGTTACTGTGGATGCACCCTGCACTCCAGTTGTTAGGACAACAGTGACCAAATTGCCAACATAGAAATTGTATTACCCCACCTCATGTACCCAGTACAGAAAATGTTCAAATCCCAATCAAAACATAATTCTGTGCAGCTACAATGCCATGTCATGCCACAGGTGTGAAACCACATTTGGCGGGATTTAAAAATGACAGCTTTACATACATGAGGTGAGGTAATAAGAAGTTTATGTTGAAAATTTGGGGTCAAAGTCTTTAATATTTCTAAAGCTACAAGGGTGGATAGTGAAATTGTAACAAATGGCCATAACTTTGCCATTTTATTCATATTTTGAGCCCAAATTTTCAACATAGCCTTCTTATGACACCACCTCATGAACAATATGACAGCCATTACAAAAATCCCACCTGAAAGGAGAATTCCACAACCGACCGTGAAATCACCATTCAAGCAGGATTTGCAAAATGACAGCCCCATTGTTCATGAAAGGGGTCTCAAAAATGGTTTGTTGAAAATTTGGTGTCTAAATATGCAAAAGTCGCAAAGTTATGCACCAAAGTTGAAAATCCCATTGAAATACATTGATTTCCCATATGAAAAAAGATCTTTTTTTGTGAGTCATCGTATGATGCAAGATCTTTTTGTATGACACTGATATGAAAAAATAATTTCAATGTTAAATAAATCACATTTTAGGGCATTTCTTGGGCAGTAAAGTGCAGAATGCTCCCAAGGGATCCCAATAAGCAAGCTACATGTGTTGGTTGCTCCCCAGAATATCATTTCTGGAGGGTTCCAAATTTGAATTTCTCAGGAAAAACTGAAAACAAGATGGTGGCCATACAAAAAATTAATTTTCCCATATGAAACAGATTCCTTTTTCATTTCATCAGGAAGAAAAGATGTGGAGCACCAGGATAAGTGCTGTGCTCTATGTAGAATGTCAAAAACTGGCAATCGTGGAATGAGCACCCACAGCAACACTAAGTACCAGGACTCCAATTAAATGAATAAAGTCATTTTTATTTTCCTAAAGTGCATCAACCACTCACACCAAGTGAGTACAACATGACTAGTGGACTAGCCACTCTGGTACTGACATTTCTCCCAGCCACTGCCAGGCATCATCAGTGTGAATCTAATTGTGTTGTAGTCTGTGCCTGTTATATATAGTGATGTAATAAGAACCATGTGATGATTCCACCAATCAAATATTGGCATATTCAGTTTAAAAAGCATGTACTCAATTAATACATTACCATGCTAAATATAAAATTACTCATGTCTAAAAAACTCACATACCACAGTGGTCCTTCTTATCAGCATGTTAATGCCCAGGCACTTCATTTACTTCTGTAAGTAAAGTGCCTGGGCATTAACATGCTGATAAGAAGGACCACTGTAGTATTAAGCACATGAAGCAATGAACTTATATATTTTCATAGTAAAACATAAAGTTTAACATTCATGATGTAGGAACTGTAACATGAAATGTACAAGATGATCATAATAGTATGTGAGTTCTTTTAGACATGGGTAATTTTATATTTAGCATGGTAATGGATTAAGTGAGTACAAGCTTTTTAAACTGAATATGTCAATATTTGATTGGTGAACTTGTCACATGGTTCTTATTACATCACTATATATAACAGGCACTGACTTCAACACATGAGAAAAATGAAAGGTTAAGGGGGCTGTTTCTGTGTATAAAAGAGAAGTGTGCACTACCTTGGAGTGTAACAGTAGACAGAGAAAGTGTCTCACACATATGTGAGTAGGTAAGTACCACTTCAAGGACATGAACCAATAACTCTCAAACTGATTACAAATATTTACTATATTGAAATTTGGCAAAAAAATATGTGCAAAAAGCACAAAAGAGTGTACTCTAAAATTGTGCATGAGACAAAAAACACTAGTTTAGTGAAGTGTGGTTGTAATCAATCACCAAACCGGAAAGCTCAAAAATATTTTAGTTTGTGTCCAAGGAACCTGTAATCAAGTATAAGAGTAAAGCCCAAAAGGTTGCAGTCAAAGCGAATATTCAGAAAAGCAATAGCAATTTGTTCAGGATAAAAAGATCTCTCAGAGAAGGACTTACTAACATCCAGTCCAGGAATTGTAGTTCATACCATCTCTCTTCTTTCATAGTATACCGTCTGGAGAGCACTTAGAAACCGCAATGGAGTCTCCTAAAGCGGTTGGTGCATACCAGAGCTTCCAAGGAAAATATAAGAGCCAGTGTATAATATCCTGAAAAGGTTCAAAAGAATGATGCAGTCGCTTGCTAGACACCATGTACAAACACTGAAGCATTACTGAGAATACCTTTGGACATTTTGAACCAGCTATCATTCCAAAGAGTGCTGCAGCCAAGCTTTCATGGGCTGGGATTAGACACACTTACGTTTCAACCAGGGGTCATCTTCAGAGCATATCCACTGTGTGCTTTCCTGTCTGTTTTACAGAAAAGGCTTAAAGGAGCAGGAGCAAAACTTAGAAATGTTTAAACCAGGCTTCAGAAGAGAAAAGAGGTCAACACTTCAGAGGAGACAGAACTGGGACCAGTTCTGGAGGTCTCTGAGACAACAGAACTGAACTGGAAGTAATTAATCTTACTGATCAATTATTGTCTGATTCCCAGATCAAAGTATTACAGAAGGGACTATCTCTTGTTCCAACATATCTTCCAGATCCCTTCCAGATAGAAGTAAACCTTTTCAAGTTCTTTTGTAGACTACAATTAAAAGACTTTTTCAAAGATAGAACCATGTCCCCAATTACAAAGTCAGAACAACAATAGAGAAGCCACCCAATTTAAAAAAATCTAGTGCTGCCCCCTCAAAGCAACCCCACCTTCATTACCTTCTGTAATGTTGTGTCTAGAAATATGCATGACTTGCTAAAACAACATGAACATTCCCATTTTCAACACAATATTACACAACATGAAAGAGTTGCTATCAAAGAATTACAAAATAACAATGAAATTGTCATTAAGCAGGCTGACAAAGGGGGAGCTCTGGTAATTTGGGGAAACACAGAGTATGTTATGGAAGTTAATAGACAACCCACAGATGAGAACTTCTGCACTAAACTGGATTATGACCCAACTGAAGAGGTCCATGAGAGGGCCAATTTCTTAATTGACAGAGGTAAACAACTAAATTGGATCACAGACACTGAGGCATAATATCTCACAGTCAAAACCCCCAAAAATCAGTGTTATACCTCCTCCTGAAAATCCACAAGGACAAACTTCCAGTTCCAGGATGACCTATTGTCTCCTCTATAGGTTCAATTACTGAACCAATGTCTGAATGTGTGAACTTTTTTATAAAAAGGCTGGTACCAGATGTGAGATCTTACATTAAATACACAAATGATGCCCTAGAAATCTTAACCAAAGTTCACATTGAACAGGAAGATTGGTTTGTTACAATAGATGTGGAGAGCCTTTATCTGAACATTCCACACAAAGGTGGCCTGAATTAGTTAGAAGCAGCTCTTGCACCAAGGGAGATTTACTACCCCCGCCCACTAAATATATTATAGAGATGGCTAGATTTGTTTTGGAAGCCAATTATTTCTTTTTTGAAAATAAGCCATAACTTTGCCATTTTTCAGTTGCCAGTTGTCCAACACAAGGGCACTGCGATGGGCACTACTTTTGTGCCCAATCTGGCAAACATTTATATCGGTGAATGGGAGACTAGATTTATTTATGACCCATAGCAGAACCCATTCCTTGCAAATATCAAGACATGGAGACGATATAACGATGATTGTCTGGTTATTTGGTATGGAGCACTTGACAGATTGCATGAATTTATACAATACATAAATTCAACCAACACAAACCTCAAGTTTATTTTCCAGGTAAATCAGGAATGGATTCCATTCCTGGATATCATGCTGGAGAAAAATGAGGACAACATTCAGACAAGCCTATACAGAAACCTTTGGCTAGGAACACTATCTAAGAAGAGACAACTGCCACCTGACATTTGTAACTAAAAATATACCAAATGCCAATTTATACAGGTAAGAATGATCTGTTCAACTGGTGATTCTTTTAAAGTAGCAAGCAGAGAGATTACAAAGAGACTACTCAATAGGGATATGAAGCACCTTTGTTACATCAGGTCCTTGCAACAAGTGCAGAAAAGACAGAAATTACTTCTTGAATAGGATTTGAATTCCAGAGGAAGAAGAGACTGACATTCATTACTGATTACAACCCTCTAGGCAACAAAATGGGCAATATTATATAGAAACATTGGGACCTACTTAAATGGATGACAGACTTAAATACTTATCAGATAAAATACCTAGAATCTCCTTTAGCGTGGTAAAACCCTCAAAGACAAATTGGTGTCAGCCACAATGCCACAACCAGTAACTACAGGACTTGGCTACCTGGATCTCCCAAAGGCAATTTTCATTTTGGCCATTGCACACATTGTGTGAACACCTCAAACTTCCATACTATAACACACCCACATATGGATACAAAATTTGGCATCAAAAGCTTTATCAACTGTAGTTCTACTGGAATTGTCTACTTTTAACTTGCCCATGCAGCATGTGTCACGTTGGACAAACTAAGAGAGCCATAAAAATGAGAACTGATGAGCACAAGACAGCCATTAGAAATTCTAATTTTGACCATGCCATGGCAAGACATTACCAAGAGATAAAATATGGCTCAGCAGCTACTTTGAGGTTTACAGGAATTGAAAAAGTAGAGATTGGCTTCCATGGTGGAAACTTGGGAGACTTATTATTACAGAGAGAAGCATACTGGATCTTTACTTTGAATACACGGACCCCTAATGGCCTCAATGGTGAAATCCCTATCTACAGTTATTTAGGAAATTAACAAAGACCCTCTGTTATGCTAATTTTTTCCTATTTGAAGCCCGTGAAACCAACTCCGTATGTCCGAATTGCCAGCTCCGTCTTTAGGGTGTTTTATATTGTTTGTTATCCGTCTCCTCCAACTTAAACTTGCAGGCTCTAGTTGGTTGTATCTGGTAGGCTAAAGAAAAAATACCCCCCTCCCTTCCTGTTTTACCCTGTTTGTTGATATCTATTGTATGTTCTTTCCTCTCACCTACCATGTGAATATGACTTGCAGGCTCTATTCACATGTTCATAGGTTATGTATTTTTTATCCCAGTTTTCAGCACTTCAATAATGTTTTCATATTCAGGGAATAGTGGAGCATGGGCTCCTTCCCTTCCCCCTTCCCTTCTTTTCCACACAATTTGGTGTGTGATACTTCAGTATTCATTGTGTCATGGTGTTAAGGGCTACTTTTTATCTGGGGCCCTCTCCCCTCCATCTTCATATATGTATATACATTTTTGTAATTGTATTATATAGTAAAAACTCCTTTAGTATTCATGGTGTTAGAGGAAATTCTTGTACATTTACAATTTATATGTTTTGTTTTGCACATTAAGTTTTATTTGCATAAATAATCTATTAAGATGATTTAAACATTTCTTTGTTTTTTTGCTCCTGCTCCTTTAAGCCTTTTCTGTAAAACAGGCAGGAAAGCACACAGTGGGTACACTCTGAAGATGACCCCTAGCTGAAATGTAAGTGTGTCTAAACCCCACCCACGAAAGCTTGGCAGCAGCACTCTTTGGAATGGTGGCTGGTTCAAAGTGTCCAAATGGCGATCTCAGTAATGCTTCAATGTTTTTACACAGTGTGTAGCTGAAGAGACTGCATCATTCTTTTGAACCTTTTCAGGATATTATACATTGCCTCTTATATTTTCCTTGGAAGCTCTGGTATGCACTGATTGCTTTAGGAGACTCCACTGCAGTTTCTGAGTGCTCCCTCCAGACTGCATACTACGAAGGGAGAGAGACGGTATGGACTACAATTCTTGGGTTGGATGTTACTAAATCCTTCTCTGACAGATCTTTTTTATCCTGAACAAATTACTATGGCTTTTCTGAATATTCACTTTGACTGCAACCTTTTTGGGCTTCACTCCTTATACTTGATTACAGGTTCCTTGGACATGAACTAAAATATTTTTGTGCTTTCTGGTTTGTGACTGATTATAACCACACTTCACTGCACTAGTGTTTTTATCTCATGCACAATTTTAGAGTACTCTTTTTGCACATATTTATTGTCAAGTTTAATATAATAAATATTTGTAATCAATTTTAAACTTATTGATTCATGTCCTTGAAGTGGTGCTTACCTACTCACATATGTGTGAGCCACTTTCTCTGCCTACTGGCTACAACACAATTAGATTTACTCAGATGATGCCTGGCAGTGGTTGGGAGAAACATCAGCACCAGAGTGGCTAGTCTGCTAGTTGTGTTGTGCTCACTTGGTGTGAGTGGTTGATGCACTTTAGGAAAATAAAAATGACTTTATTCCTTTAATTGGAGTCCTGGTGCTTACTGCTGCTGTCGGTGCTCATTCCATGATTGCCTCTTTTTCGTTTCATACTGCCATCTTTTAGTGCTTACTGAGCATGCTCAGAAATGATTTTTCTTTTAATTTTTAAAATGCAATAACTTACAAATGGCTTATTATTTTTTCACCAGACTAGCAAAGGCATATCTGTTGGAGAGCCCTTTCTGTCCTGAAAATTTCAGACCAAAATTCCAAACCATCTGGGCTGTAAGCAAGTTCAAGAAAGATGCCAGCAAAGCCAATGAGTGAAAAAATGCTTTTTTCACATCTCAGGAACTCAGAAACTACACATCTAACCAGAACGTAATTTGCCACATGCAGAGATTTACGATGGGTGACAGTGTAAGTTATTAAAGTACAAAGTCTTGAGCTTAACATTGAAGTGCCTACTCAACCCTATGGTATGCAGTAATGCAGTGTATATATATATATATATATATATAGAGAGAGAGAGAGAGAGAGAGAGGGAGACAGGCACAATAGTGCCCCTATATCAGGGTTCAACGGTCACTTCTGTGATAAACCCAACATTTTGCACTTTAATAACTTTGCAACTGTTCACCGGTTTACCTGAAATTTTGCAGGCATCATCAGGGACCAAAGATCTCTTGATGTGGCAAGTTTTGTTCCAGTCAGATGTGCCGGTACAGAGATGCAGAGTGTCAAAAAATGTGAAAATTACCATTTTTGTGCAAATAGTTTGTCACGCCGTTTCTCAGAAATGGCTTGGGGGTTTGGTCTGAAATGTGTATGGTATATGGGATATGGATCACATATGTGCCTTTTGAAGGTTTGGTGAGAAAATATTAATCAGTTCAAAAGTTATTAAACTTTAAAGTTTTCCATTATATCATATGGGAAAAGTTAGATGTGCCATGTGAAAGTACTTTTTGCTGCTGCAAAAGTGGGTCTTATTTTTGAAAATTCAGAATTTATTGTCAGGATTCCACATCTTGTTTTCCATTAGCAATGTGGAAAAACTTAAAAAAACTTGAAAAAATAATGCCCCTTGGTAAACACCAACACTTGTGTTTATCTAATTGGGCCCCAAGGAATCAGATTCTGTGATTAATTTCTCCCAAGAGTGCCCAGAAATATGTTTATTTTAATCTGCCCATTTTGCTTTCCCAAATTGTGGCACTGCTGCCACAGTTTGAAAAAATACTTGCAAAATTATATAATTGCGACACTGTTTCATGAACAACTTGAGGTTATGCCACAAATTGCCGCACTGTTTCGTAAAACAATTGCTGCATTTTTGACATTACTTTTTAAAAAATAGTACCTTTTTTATTCTTTGGTTCGTTTCAGTTGCCCAGTTTACTGCTGCCAGTTTGGGAAGTCTACCTCTATGATCTCCAGATGTGATTCTAGTACAGAAGCGGAAGCAGAAGCAGGTCTCCAGTATAGATTGCAAAATTAAATGTCTTAAAATTCATATAGTTTAATGACTGTATAGGTCCCTAGTTTGACCACATTTGGAATATTGTGTCAAAGTCTCAGACAATAAAGTACTGGAGGGGTACAAAGGAAAATGACTAGGAATATAAAACATCTAAAGAATATAGACTACAAAGATAGACTGGTGAGTCTTGGACTATATAGTCTTGAATACAGGAGACTGAGGGGAGATCTGTGTCTGTTATACAAAGCATTTGTTAACAAAGATCTTTGGGAGACTACAGGACTAACAAGAATGACACAGAGACAAAATAAGTTCCATCAGTATCAACTAAAAGGTGACCTGTACAGAACAAATCCAAGAGGCCAATGGATGAACCAATGAGTCATTAACACATGGAATAGACTGCCTAGCAATGTGGTGGATAACGAATCCTTTCAAGGCTTCAAAAATTCTTTGGACAATTTTATGGACCTCAAAAAATACAGTACAAGGTTGTAATAAAATGGTCGAGTCTTATGGCTTATGGCTGATGACTCGTACTGATTCTGGGATTCTGGATTCTGTGACTGAAAATCGATACAGGGAGGATCAGAAACAAACAGCAGAGGCCCTCCAACACCTATAAAGACAATCCCTGACCAAAATTAGAATGCAGGAGGGAGAGCTCCTTGTAGACATGAAACGTTGCCCTCAGAATTTGAAACCGGTGCCTTTTTTATTATTTTGCTTGTTTCAGATGCCCAGTTTACTGCTGCCAGTTTAGGAAGTCTGCCAGGACCAGAATCACATCTGGAGATCATAGAGCAGGAGCAGGTCTCCAGTATAGTTTGCAAAATTAAATGTCTTAAAATTCATATAGTTTAATGACTGAAAATCGGTGCAGGGGAGGATCTGAGACAGACAGTAGAGACCCTCTGACCCCTGTAAAGGCAATCCCTGGCTGCAATTAGAATGCAGGAGGGAGAGACCCTTGTACGCATGAAATGGAGCCCTCAGAATTTGAAACTGGTGCCTTTTCTATTCTTTTGTTTGTTTCAGATGCCCAGTTGACTGCTGCCAGTTCAGGAAGTCTGCCGGTAGCAGAATTGCATCTGGAGATCACAGAGCAGGAGCAGGTCTACAGTATAGATTCCAAAATTAAATGTCTTAAAATGTATGTAGATTAATGACTGAAAATCGGTGCAGGGAAGGATCAGAGACAGACAGTAGAGCTCTTCTGCCCCCTGTAAAGGCAATCCCTGGCCACACAAAAAAAAGAACATCTAAATTTACCAGCTTCTCCTTGTGTGGTAACTCAGAAATGTTTCCTGTACTCAGTCATCAGGACAACTGATAATATTCTAAAAAACAAACACTATCTGTGCCTTACAACATTTCTGAACAATCGAAGATGGATGGGAGGTGGGGAGCCAGAGATTGGTTCTGTGACTGGCAAAGCTGTTCACCATGGTTAGCACTTTACTAATGTGGTCAATCACAATATGTGAACTGTACCAGGCAGAGGTGAGTGAGAATGGGCTGAGCAGCACTTAATCGGTGGCCCTGGCATCCAGTATAGAAGCGCCATAGTGCACATATGGGCTGAAATTTACAGGTACAAAGGGATTTCCCCACAGATGCACCTTTGTGGATTTGCTGTGAAAATGTTAATCTGTTCCATGCTTATAAGATTTTGAAGTTTAGTGATTTTCCATAGGATAACATTGTAGTGGTTGGAGTACCTTTCGTCAGCTATATTTCGAAAGCACTTTGAGATATGGACTTGCTGCAACTCACAGCTTAGTACACCTTTAGATAGGTAGGTTTTGCATGTTTCCAGGCTTTGTTTACAGCTATGGGGGACATTTTTATGAATGGGACTAAGGTGACTGTGATACTGTGCCATTATAGACAGATGGGAGCAGGACCTTGTGCTCCCACACATAAATGAGGGCTAGATACCATTATGGACTGATGGCAGCACAGGGCCCAAAGGGCCCTACACTCCCACAGGGAGATGAGGGTTAATTACAATGTCTCTATACTTATGGATAGATGGGAGTGCAGGGCCCAGAGGGTCCTGTGCTCTCACCTGCAAATGAGGACCAATTGCAATATGAATGCACCCATATGACATATGGATACCATTATGGACTGATGGCATGGGCCCTGCACTTCCACAAGGAGATGAGGTTAGATTACAATCTCTCTACACTTATGGATAGATGGGACCACAGGAACCAGAGGGCCCTGCACTCCCATAAACAACTGCAGCTATGATGATACTTTCACAAAAAGGAAGAAAATTCTCTGCAAAAAAACTTCATTAATGCATCATTAGGGTTCCTTATGATTATACTTTCTCAAAAAGTAGAGAAATTCTATGCCAAAAACTGTATTAACTCATTGTACCCAATAGCTCCGTATGAAGTCCAAACCATCCATAGATTCTCCTGATACAAAATGGCCACCCAGGATAAAGTGAGTTAATGCACTATTAGGGTTCTAGCATCAAAAGCTGGGAAATTAGATCTTAGGATTCCCAACTCTAAGACTCCACCCCACCCTGCATGCAGGAATATGTGTGAAGGTGTGCCTTAGGTTATAAACCCTAATGCTCACTCCATACTGTTATTCTGTACCTATCTTAGCTTACTTACTCTTGGAATAAGGTGAGCATTAGTGTTGCAACCCCATGACACCCCTCATACATGTTCCTGCATGCAGTGTGGGGGTGCGATCTTAGAGTTGGAAGCCAAGCCTGGTGTGGGTCTTAGGGTTGGGAACCTAAGATCTCATTTCCCAACTTTTGAAGCTAGAACCTAATGGTGCATTAACACAGTTTTGCATAGAATGAATATATATAATTATCTCTCTCTCTCTCTCTCTCTCTATATATATATATATATATATATATATATATTATCTTTGAAAAAAGCTTTAAAAAGGCTAAATATTACCTTGAACAAAGCCTGTAGACTCATCACAGATGCTGACTGCCTCACCCATGTGTGTGATCTGTACATGCTTACTGGATGGCTTAATCTCCAAGGATGACTCAAGTACCAGTCTTGAATACTAGCCAAAAAGATACTACTTGGTGCGCTGCCAACTGGAATTGCCTTCCTTCCTTCTGCCCAGATCCTTCAAGGCTCGTTATACTCGGGCCTCTGTCACTGAACGCCTGCTTATTCCACAGGTCTGGATGACCCAGTGCCAGTGGTCTTTCCTCTGCAGAGCCCCAACTGGCTAAACAGCCTGGACTATGAACTAAATAGCCTACCTCATTTGACCCAATTTAAGCGTCTCCTCTACAAGCACATTATAAATGAAAGCACCTGTGACTGCCCAACTAACCTCATGATGTGCTCTTAGGTGCACCTAGTTTGGATCCATGACTGGACCTCCTCTGTTCCTTTTCCCCCCCATGCCCACCTCTCTATATTTCACTCCCTTATTCCCTGCTAATCACTTCACCACCATGTCAGACCCCTGGTCTAAGCGGATCTCCTGCATCTTTCTTTCCTTTCTTTCCTTCCTCACCCTTTTTCTCCCCTTTTGCCCTGTCTCTCCCCCCATTCTCCCATTTCTCCCCGATCTCCATGACACTGCCACGGCTGCAACTTTCCACCCTATATTTCTAACCTAACAACTTACCTTCCTTCTATTTCACTTAGTTTACCACCACCTTTATATTGCTAATGTATCAGGGACTGCCATTTTAGCTTTGTACTATGGTGTTTGCAGTAACTAAAATTATCTTTGCTCTCCTTTGTCTGTCTTTGTTACCCTCCATTATTGACATGGAACCTTTGTAAATGAGCAGTCCTCTGCTCAAAGGTACTGTAATCCGAGAATGCTTAAATAAATAAATAATGCACTAGTTAGGGTTAAAGCAACAAAAGTAGGGAAATGTGGAATTAGGGTTTCAACCCTAACACCCCACCCCAACCACCAGGCAGCAGCAGGAACAACCATTAGTTTCACATTTCCTGCATCTTCACTGATCAGGCATGGGGAGTGCCTTGCAGTTCTCAGTCCTAACACTCACCCAATTCGAGCATGAAAAAAACTGAGATGTGTAGAGTATATGACATGGGGTGAGCATTAGGACTGACAACTGCAAGTACTCCCATCCCAGTGATTTCACTAGTGACAGCAAAATCACCTTTCAGGCTGGATTTATGTTATACCACAGACATTGTTCATGAGGTGGGGTCTCAAAATGCCATAACATTTGGTGTCAGAATATGTAAAAATAGCAAGTTATGCAGCAAATGTTTTTACAAAACTGATCAGAATACATTGAGCCGTGCTTACCTCGGTTTCTCATATTGCAGTCGATGGTTCCAGCAGCAAGATGTGTCTTTGATCGGAGAGTGGATCTTCAACCTAGGATCTGTTCAGGTGAGTGAGGGGGTGTGGGGGGCTGTGGGGTGGTGGGTGCAGATTAGGATGTCATGATGGGGGTCAGATTGGCTAGGGACTATTTTATTTTACAGGTAAAAAAGAACATTGAGGACTGTTTTATTACAGGAAGGATGTTGATTGGAGGGTGCCACTCGATACAAGAAATAATGAAAATACAGCAGCAGCAATCAGAGGTGTGGGGTTGCCACTAGACACCAGGGAAGCAATGAAAACTATGGGGCAGCTATTGGAGGTGTGGGTGTCATTATATAGCAAGAAATAATAAAACATAAAGGTACAGCAATCTGAGGTTGTGGTGCCACTCGACACCAGGAAAATAAGGGTACTGCAGTCAGAATGTGGGGGCAGGGTGCCACTAGACACCAGGGAAACCTAAAGGAATATGAGGACAGCAGTCAGAGAGGGTGCCACTAGACACCGGGAAAGACTGACAATCAATGTGGATGGCAACTGGAGGCTGGGGGCACCACTAGACACCATGAATATGAAAATTTTCAAGCAGTGGCAAAAAGCCCATACAGAAAAGTGAAAGTGAATCACAAAAGATTCAAAACAAAACAAAAAACATTTCAGGAGTATGTCTCAATAGTTAAGTGCAGGAAATAAACCTGACAGACTGCCAATGAGCAAGATGCATGTGTTGATGTCTTTGCAGGATATCACTTTTGTGGGTTTGAATTTTTGTTTATACACAAAAACAGAAAACAAGATGGAGGAAAATTAAAAAGGATTTTCTACTCACAAAAATGATTAGCCCAAAGGATTCTTTTTCATTTCATACAGCTATTTTGAGTGCTTACTGAGCATGCTTAGAACCAATTTTCAAAATGTTAATATTAAATAACTTTGAAACAGATTAATATGTTTTCACCAAACAAGCAAAAGGCACATCTGTGGGCCATCCCTTTTGTACCCTGAATATTTCAGACCCAAATTCCAAACTGTCTGGGTGCTAGCCACATTTAAAGAAAACCAAGCAAAACCAATGGCAAAAACACACCCCAAAACTCACTTTTTGTACTATACAGAACGTGGAATCCATATAGCAGGCCAGAACAAAACTTGGAAACTCCCCAGACCTACCACTCAAGACTGGCATGCAAAATTTCATGAAAATCTGTTGAACAGTTGCGAAGTTATTAAAGTGCAAAAATTGGGGCTCAACATTAAACTACCTACTCAACCCTGACCATAGTGGTACTACTCTACCACTATAATATCTATCTATCCATCTATCTATCTATCTATCTAGTTATCATCTGTCTATATATAGTTTATCCCTTGTTAACTGGCTAAGGCCCACTAGCCTGAACCTGTTTTCAGAGGTGACACTGGAACACTGGGGAGGTTTAATGACTTTCTCAGGGTCACACAGTATGCAAATGGAAGTTTTGAATCAAACCCAGGCCAGTTGGATGTACCAAGCTCATTTACAGCATGTTACTCTAACCACAGAGCAGTACTGCCAGCTATATACTGCAATCCTTTCTTCTTGCCTGTAATTTTCTTCTGAGCTACAAATGTGTCTGGCCCTAAGGAATTGGGAAAATGGTAGGTTTTCAAGAAGTTTTTGGTTGTGATAACTGAAACCATGCAGAACTGTATTATGGTCTCTCTGTTTTCTGTTTAGCGTTGTCTCAATGCTGGTCCCCGGATTATGACCTCAATGTCTAAAAAATAAATTTCTGTCTCGTCAAAGTTCAAGGTTAATTTCAAGTTGTCTATAATAGAGTTAACAGTCAAAGAATTTGTTTAGGTCCATTTCTGACCCTGTGCATTGAATGAACACATTATCTATATATCTTTGCCAAGTGATGATATAAGGAAGGCAGCTGTATCATCCAGGATTGTATATAAATTCCTCTTGCATATGAGCATATGAACATACAAAGAAGCCAGCAGAAGAGCACATTTGGCCTATATAGTCTGCTTGTATTGCAGGGTCCACAGCTAAAGATATTGTCCCTGCCTCTCCCCCTCCTCCTATCCTCCCTACCCATGATCCTTACTTTCCCTCTATCTATCCCAGCCTTTCTTGAAGCTGCCCTGTCTTCAGTAAGACCAGCTCTTTTGACAGCGCATTCCAAGTGTCCACCACCCTCTCAGTGAAGAAGTACTTCCTGACCTCCCTTCTCAACCTCCTCCCCTCCAGCTTAAGACTGTGCCCCCTTGTGTTATGGTTACCACTCAGCTTAAAGAGACTCTCCTTATCCACCTCATTTATCCATTTCAAGTACTTGAAGGTCCAATTATGTTGCCTCTCTCTCTCTCTCCTGTACTCCAGGAGAACATGTTCTGTGCCTTCAACCCCTCTTCATATGCCTACCCTGCTGACTCACTATCATCTTGTAGCCCTCCTCTGGACCTTCTCCAGCAGGTTAATGTCCTTTTGACATGTGGGCACCAGTACTGAATTCCATACTCTAGATGTAGCCTCACCAATGACCTGTACAAGGGCAGTATAACCTCTTCTCTCCTACTACTACTACTGATCCCCCTAGCTGTGCATCCTAGCATCTTGTTTGCCCTTGCTGCTGCTTTCTTGTACTGATTGAAGTGCTTCAGGTCAATAGTGATCATCACTCCTAGGTCCTCCTCCTTCTCTGATGCAAGGTACAAGGTACAGAGTTTATTGATTAGCATATGCCATTACAATAGTTACTAAAAACAATACAATAAATGCATAAAAAAGTCTTAAAATCTTAAAACCATACAATTTGAGACAGTAGATTATACAGCAGCAGTGTCAGTGGAAATTTATCAAGTTATAAAAGTGATCATAGATAATCCAATATCAAATTGCACAACTCCAAGATAATCATTACAAATGTGTTGACATGAAGAATCTGGTTAATTTCTGAAGCATATCAAAACCAGCTGTTGAGAAGAAATACAAAGTAATCAAATTGGGGGGGAGACCGAGACCACCTATAACATCCCCCAGCCAGTGCTTCCTAGTTGTTTCACATAGGGGACAAACCAATAAGACATGTTTGAGGTCATAATAAACTTTATTGTCACATTTACAATGTGGTGCTGTGACCCCTGGTCTTTTTTGTCTATGGTGGATGTATTGGGCATTATACAATGGCAATAAAAAATTCTGGAACCTGACTGGCTGTCTTGCCTTGGCAGCAGTGAAGTTATCTGAGTACAACCTCACTGTATTTATTTGTCATTGCATTATAGCATTGTTATCATCTTAAGAAACAAAGATATATTGCCAAAATAAAATCTACTAAACACATTTAATTTTTTTTTATTTTGTATAACAAGTCATTATTATAATAGCAATAATGCACTCCAGGGTGTGGAGTCGTGCTGGGATAACCTCACTTCTGGGACATTGGACACACTCAGCCTGGCCTTGTGCCCAACCAGTCAGATGTGAGGTTATCATAGCACGACCAACAATACGTGTTATGATGATACCTCAAATGTGAGAATCTGGCAATATTCTACACATTTGGGGTACATCAATTTAATCAGGTAATGTTCCAATCCATGTGAAATTTTCATTTGTTTTATACCATGTATATAGTTTGAGTTCTGAAGGCGAGAAAATAATTGTTCAGATCAAAGTCCCTTACTCTAGTTTTAACCAAAATAGTTTATCCCAAGGCATAACAAATATATCATATAGCAAATGGCCCAGTCCTAGAGGCAGAATAATGTTTTTAATTATCTGAATAGATGGATAGTTATAGCCTTCAGCAGAATATTTTATCTCTTCCTCTAAACAGATCCTAGGCAAGCATGTGTCTGGTAGAAGGAACAGTCTTACTAGAAACATAGTTTGTCTCTCTCTTTAACCATTGAGGACAGGAATATTGCCCCAGCTCTAATCTGAGGATGCTGGATGGAGTTCAGGTGAAACCATGAGAATATGTCTATACATTTTATTTAATATAATCTCTAAAGTTTGTAAATTGGTATAGCCCCATATTGCTGATGCACATACAGTAGTATACTAGTCATTATTTCCACATTTAATACTTTAAGAATACCTTTAACCCTAGTTTTACCCATCTTTGCATTGACAATTTTAAAGTGTTAACGCCCAAGTTCATATTAGTTTGAATGTATTTGATATGTTCATTCCAAGTTTTATTTTGAAAAATCTGGCCCCTAAGTAATCATAATGTATCACAACCTCAGTCTTTTCCTTATGCAGTCAGAATTTAGGTAATGTTCTAGTTTATCCCTGAATATCACAATCTTTGTCTTGTTATAGTTTATATTAAGGGTATGATTCATCCATAGCCAGAAAACTTCTAGTTTCCTTTTTAACCCAAGGGCAGAAATGAAGAGCAACACCAGATCATCAGCAGAGCCAAACAATTTATTCATGTTTCCAAGATTTGGGGTGCATGGAGTTTGGGTTGGAAAGACTATGTAATATACTGTTTATATAAATATTAGAGGCAAAAACTCTGTTTAATGCATTAGTTAGGGTTGTTCCACAGCGACAAAAGTGAGGAAATTAAGCTGTTAGGGTTGAAACCCCTTGGAACCCCGCCCACCCCAACTGGCATTGGGGTGCGCATTGGGATCGTCAGCCCTAACTCTCACCCATGACATGTGTGAAGCAGCAGAGTATGGGAGAATGGGGTGAGGTTGGGACCCGATCAATCCTGCCGTGAGGTGGGCGAGGGGTCAGGGATTTCAACTAACAACAGTCTCACTGTCACTGGTAACTAATGCATTAAATGAGTTTTGCCTCTATCCTTCTTTTGAGAATGATAGCGAAATAGTGAATGTAATGCAGCAGCGGGAGGGCCTTGCTCCGCCATGATGTGTTGTGGCATACTAACAGGGACAGCAATGCAAACAGAAATGCTAACAGTGGTGCACATGGTAACACAAGCACGAATGAGAACAGAAAGGGTAGCTACATGGTGGCGTGGGCAGAATGGTCTGCCACGTGATGTGTTGTCACATAGTAACATGGTGCCTGCAAACAGAAATGTCAATGGGCATGGTTATGTAAAGTGAAACAGTAAGATAAACAGTACTGTAGACGAAATGGCAAAAATAACGAAGCATAGCGCCAAATGAAAGCATAAGGATAACGCCATGGTGGCGCAGGCGTCAATGGTAAGTGAAAGCAGGTCCGGATCCGCAAGCGGAAAGGGCAACAGTAACAGTAATGTAAGCGCACAGGCTGGTTTTCCCCAAAACCTGCATTGAGAAAGACAATGAGTACAAATAATATATGCAAAATAATGAGTATTGGCGCAGAAAATGAGATCTTGGAATACTAAGTACGTTATATCTCAGGAATCGTACGACGTGGAAAAAAAATTTAAAAGTCATATTATTTACAACTGTCCTGGCTAATTTGAATCTTAGCCCCATCAGGGGGCTAAGAGGTTTTCCGACGAAAAGTCCATAT
Organism: Neoceratodus forsteri; assembly: GCA_016271365.2. Taxonomy (NCBI): domain Eukaryota; kingdom Metazoa; phylum Chordata; order Ceratodontiformes; family Ceratodontidae; genus Neoceratodus; species Neoceratodus forsteri. The sequence continues at coordinate 557,251,850 of CM028132.1, forward strand.
CTCGCACTGTTTCCGAGATACTGGCCCTAAAAGGCACGGCGAACGCCGTAATGTTATCCTATGGGGAAAAAAGTGCCATAACTTTGCCTCCCTGTAATGTTTTTTCACCAAACTACTGAAAGGCACATCTGTGGGCTGTTGGCTGTCTTCCCTCCAAATTTCAGGAAAAAAGACCAAACCGTTATTTTGCAGCAGGGTGCCAAAGGATTCCTGTAATGCTTCGGGCGCCGTAATGTTATCCTATGGGAAAAACTGTCAACTTTGGAGTGCCATAACTTTGCCGCCGTGTAATATTTTTTCAATACAACACTGAAAGGCACATCTGCATTACATTCACTATTTCTCGTTATCATTCTCAAAAAGAAGGGAAATTAGAGGCAAAAAACTCCGTTTAATGCATTAGTTAGGGTTGCTCCACAGCGACAAAAGTGAGGAAATTCGCTGTTAGGGTTGAAAACCCCTTGGACCCCGCCCACCCACAACCGGCATTGGGATTACGCATTGGGATACGTGGTCCTAACTCTCACCATTCTCCTATGCTTCTGCTGCTTTACATGTCATGGGGTGAGAGTTAGGGCTGGCCAATCAATGCACCTGTCCGGTTGGGGGGGGCGGGGGTCCAAAGGAGGTTTTCAACCCTAACAGCGAATTTCCTCACTTTTGTCGCTGTGGAACAACCCTAACTAATGCATTAAACGGAGTTTTTTGCCTCTAATATATATATGTGTGTGTGTGTGTGTGTGTGTATGGAGAGGATAAGCCCTTGTGTCTTGATTGTTAATCTGCACCCACAGTAACTCCTCTTCCTCCTTTGAATAATACAGCCCAGAAAAGAAAAATATCCACTGATTTGGGGTAATATGGGCTTCCACCCTAGTGGTGTACTTATTGTACCCCCGGTAGACAACCTGCCAAAATTGCTTCCCATCTCTTTTTAAGACTGTCTTTCTCAGTTTTCCCATAATGCTAAAGAGTCTTTCAACTTCACAATTTTCTTAGATTTCTCTTTCTTTTTATCATTACATGTTGTTTTATTGTATCCAATTTCTTCATTTTACACTGCCTAAGCGCTCCACTAACTAAAGGCTTGTTTAGCTTTCTTACATTTTTGATTGAATCATGTTTTCCCAGCTTTATTTGCATTTATTGTCATAAGCTGATTAAGGGTGCAATGTGCCCTTATCAAAATATATAAATTTTGCTAAACGTTGGCCAGATCTTGGTAGTCCATATTCCCCAATATCTGTGCACATAATTGATGAATGGATCCTGAATTTAATATTTGGTTAAACTGGTTTATAGTGCTTGTTTGCCATTTAATTCTTTTTTCATTTATAATCTCAAGGCCTCTTGTGCCATCTAATACAGTATTTACTAAGTCTAAACATTCTTGTTTGATCAACAGCGTCAGAGGATAGTGAATGGATTCCAAGTGCTCCAAGATGATTAGGTTCCATATCAATTTAGTAGCTTCCAGGTTAGCCCAGAATAAATCTATAATGGAAGAGCCCTTTGGTCCCAAATATGTTATTTTGTCATCCCTATCTCCAGGGAGATGTCCATTCAGGACACAAAGGTTTAGTTCTAAAAAATATTTTAATATTTCTTTGCCTCTGTTATTGCTTTTTGTATCTCTAGCTTCCCTATTAGCAGTCATTCATGGGTTAATGGAGGGCAAATAAGGGTTAAAGTCAGGTAGATTTCTAGATATAGATTTAATATTTGGGAGTCTGGCATTAAAATCTCCTGCAGTTATGATGGGGATTTTGCTTTCTTTTTCCATTATGTTTTCCATAGCTGATTTTAATTCAATAACTATATTATCAGATTTTTCTTTTCTTGGTGGACAATACACATTCAATAATACTGGCCTGCTCAGGGTACATTCACCAATAATTTCTATTGCTAATAGATTTTTGGATACAGTATTTATTTTAACTATATGATAATTAAGTGAGGTCTTTATGTATGTCACGAGTCCTCCCTTATGTCTCCCAAACCATGTTTTCCCCTAGTGGCAGGATTTGAGAAACCAGAGTACCCTGGTAATTTGGGCACCATGATCTCTGTACACATGCCTCCTGGAGGCAAATGATTTCATAAGACTCCAGTAATTCTCTGACTTTGAAATCTGCCAGTTTAGTATGAAATCCCTCAATATTCTAGGAAATAATTTTAAGCGGATTGTCAATAATTTCCTGGTTCTTTTCTCTCATGGGTTCCTCTGCAATCTGTGTCATTGTGTTTCAGGGTATTTTAATAATGCAAACTTATTTTGACTAGTTAAAGTATCTGAAATAGGAGGCTTACAGGGATTAACAGAGTTCAAGACCCTTCAGTATTACCACTGGTTCCCCTTGCAGTCCTTTGTATTCTCAGATTGCTTGAGGTGGAACTATGTAAATCCCTAAGGGGTCAAGATTATAGGCTACATTTTTCAGGGCTCTAGCAAGAGCTGAATTTTTAAATGTTATGTCTGTTTAAGAAGAGCTGCCACTAATTCTATGAGTTTTGATAGAGTCAATAGTATTTTAGCTATATTTATTTGCAGTGAGCATGTCAGGAAAGATAATAACTCTTTTCTAATAGTACTTATTGTATCTAATCTGGCAATGTCCCACTCAAAAATAGAGATTGTTCTGCATTCCCATTCCCCTTATTGTTTCCCTTCATAGTTTTTGATGCCTCTTAATGTGTTAGCAATTTCTTTTTCCTCTTGTTCTTCCCCGATATTCTCTACATCTTCATGTTCTTTTACTGTTTTCCAATTGTTAGTTTTGTTTCTGGGGCTTTCCATAAGTTTCAATACTGGTACCATCTGTGGAGGTTGTATCTTAACACCTCTTAACTTTAGGATTGATTCCTTGTCCTCTGATGTAGATATCTGGACTCCACCCAGGTAGTACTCCGTCCTCAGATCTTGGCTCCATTGTGCATAATTTTGCATTTCTTGGCATTGAAGCCAAGCTGCCAGATCCCATACCACCTTCCCAGCTTTTCCAGACCAACCTGTAGGTCATGTATCCCTTAGCTGTGTCCAGTCTCCTGCAGAGCTTGGTGTCTTCTGTGAATAGGCACATTTTGCCCTTAATGCCATCCCCAATGTCATTGATGAAGACTTTGAACAACACTGGCCCCAGCACTGAGCCCTGTGGGACCCCAATGATGACCTTTCTGGTGTCAGTTAAATCTGCCCCCATAACCACCCTCTTGGTTCTGTCCCTCAGTCAGTTTTCCACCTATCTGGACATCTTATCTCCAACCCTGAGATCTGCCAACTTCCTGATCAACCTTTTATGGGGCACAGAGTCAGAGGCCTTGCTGAAATCCAGACAGAGGAAGCCCACCACTTTGCCCCTGCCTGCTGTCTTAGTGACCCAGTCAAAGAAGTCAACCAGATTCGTTTGACATGATCCCCCCCATTAACCAGTGCTACCTTGCATCCTGGAGACCATGCACCTCTAGATATTCTTCCAGCCTTTCCTTAAGTGTGGTCTGCATGAGCTTCCACATGATTGAGGTCAGACTGACTGGTCTGTAATTTCCTGGGTCATCCTTGGGACCGCTTTTGTGGAGGGCACCACATGTGCTGTTCTCCAGTTCTGCAGTACCATGTTTGACTCCAGTGAACTATTAAAGAGGTCTGCCAGTGGCTCTTCAAACCATTCCATGTATAGATTGGTGTAATCTTTTGCCCCATCTCATCCCTTTCCATATTCCTTCCCCACCATCTATCATACACTCTCCCATCTACAGTGATTTGGTTCACAGAAATGTTCTCCTCCCATGTTAGGTAGGTGGTTGCAATAAATCCTTTATGGTTGTATTTTTATAATCCTTGATATGAGGGGGACCATGATTGTTTTCCTATTGTTATCATGGAAAGTTTGTTAAGGGTTGGGGAGGGAGGAGGAAGGAGGATTAGAAGAAGGAATGTTGGGAGGCTGGAGGAGGTTTTCAATAAACTGTAATTTTTAGAAGTATTTCATGGTACTGACCTCAGTGGGGGTTAATTGTATGGTTGTTTTTGGAATGTGGTTCAGAGACTGTTTTTTCTTGTATGTATTGAAAACATTTAATAAAACTCCTTTAGTCACAGTCAGTCCTGATGTCACATGCTTTACTCTTCCACACTTTTTATGGCTATATCTTTGTAGGATTTTTTCCTATCAAGGGTCTCAGTCTCATAGTTAACTGTGCCAGTATTTCTAAGCACCTTATAAGGCCCTTACCACTTCATTAACAGTTTGTTTTCTGTAATGAGTATCAGTAGCAAGACCTTTTTACCTGGCTCAAAAACATTTTCTTTTACTCCATGGTCATAATATACCTTATGCTGGTTTTGGACCTCTTCCTGATTACTAAGGACAATTTCAACATATTTTGCCGGCTTATTTCTCAGAGCACACATATAAGATGTAATAGAATTTTACTCGGTGGGGTTTATCTTCCCATGCTTCTTTCATTACATCTAGTGGCCCTCTAGGTTGTCTGCCATACAGTGTTTCAAATGGTAAAAAAACTGTTGATGCCTGTTTCACTTCCCTGTAAGCAAAAAGCAGGTAAGGTAAGCACTGGTCCCAATCTTTCCCTTCCCCTTTTATAAACCTTTTTAACATGAGTTTTAGGGTTTAATTAACATGCTCAACAAGACCATATGTCTGAGGGTGATAAGGGGAGGTTCTTATGGCACTGATACCTAGCAATCAGTACAGCTCCTTCAGCAATGCAGCACCAAAGTTACTACCATGATCAGTAACAATCTCTTTAGGAATGCTCACCGTACTGAAATTTTTGGCAAGCTCTGCTGCCACTTTTGGGGCTGTAACCGTGGGCATAGGAACTGCCTTTGGGTATTGAGTAGCATAGTCACATACTACCAAAATGAATTAATTACCTTTTTTACTTTGGTCTAAGGGGCCAACACCATCCATTGAAATTATCTCAAAAGGCACATCTATCAAGGGTAGGGGCACCATGGGCACCTTGTCTTTTTTAGTCACTGGGGCTACTTTCTGACACTCAGCACAGGAAATGCAATAGGAAGCAACATCTTCATGAATTCCAAGCCAGTATAATTGGTACAGCAATCTGATAAGGATGTGATCCCTCCCTGAGTGACCAGCCATAGGACTATCATGTGCCATCTGTAACAACTTAGATCTATACTTTTGTGGTATAGCCAATTGTTTTATCTGTTCCTGTGTCTGAGGTTTAATCCAAACTCTGTATAGTAACCCATTACAGTTTTAAAGCATTGGTTCACCCCATTTTGGTTCACCTGTAGCTGCTTAAAATAATCCTGGAGAAAAACATTGTTAGCTTGCTCTGAAACAAAATCACAATTAGTTATCAGTTTAGTTTTAGTATTTTCATATATTAACCCCTTATGTCCATCAGTCCTTTGTTGCCACTGTTTCTTCAGGTGTCTTCTTTCTTTTCTGGATTTCTGGATCCTGGAGCTATGCTCAAACAAGTCCAAATCAAAATAACCAAAAGGAAAAGAGTCCCCAACATGTGAGATTTTCTTTGCCTGTGCTCTTGTCATCACAGCTTCTGAAATTGCAGGTTTTACTTCCTCTGTGATTAACTCACTAAATCCTGGAAAGTAATTTCCAATAATCAGATACAGGTAATTTAGGTACTACCCCACTTTCATTTGGTGTGACACCCATTGATATTCAGAGTCACTTGGGTAGTGGGATAGTATTGAGTATCTCTGTGGGTGCAGATGACACCAGTACCTGGTCCTTTTGCAGTGTTTTCCCAGCACTTCAACATGCACTAGAGTCTGTCTGCTTCCTGAATCCATAAGCCCCTTCAGTCTTATCTCCCATCTTGACATCTGTTAAATACTTGCCCCAGTTTGCAAAGGACAAATCTATTCCAGTATTGCCCTCCTTATTTTTATGGCTGTTTCTTGCAATATGGCCTGGCTTGTTACAGTTATAGCAAATAAAGTCTTTGGGTGCAGATGTGTTACCCCCACCTGAGTTATTAGCAGACTTGGAGTCAAATCGGTAAAAGGAGGGTCTTACCTGTGCTTGGATGTTACCTCGCTGCTGTGGAGTCTGTCTGGTCATCTGAAGTTTTCAGCCAAAGAAACAGCCTTTTGACCACTTTCTGCTTTGTGAATGGAGGTGTGGGTTCAAATCCCACTTCTAAAACCATCTGTCATTGAGGCATAGGTCAGGAAGCATAGTAAAACCAGGTGCAGTTATAAAATTCTCAAGTAACATTTTATTATGATCAATAACTGTCAAATAAAAAATACAAATTGTTAAATATAATTATTTACAAGAGCAGTACAAACAGAAAAAAAGGTCTTTCATCTGAGGTTATCTCTAATTCCAGGATTCAGTCCCTCCTCAGCAAAAGATTGCTGCTCCTTTTATAATAAGTCTTTGCCTGGTAATTAACTTTTGCAAATTTAGCTCATTAATGGACGTCTTGTTTCTATAAAATGTATTAGAACTTAGTTAATTTCTTTGCAGGTGCAACAAAATAGAACATGGTGTCCCAGATCTGCCCTCCTGCTGACAGCTCTGCAAAAGTTGTGCTACATCTCAAGTTAGCCTCTTGAGTTCAAAATAGCTTTTGCAACCATTTCAAAAGTATAACTATATGCAGTTTCAAACAAAGGATCCTAATACTACTTATAGTTTCACACAAAGATTTGCATATATTTTATAACTGCAGATGCACAAGGGGAAAAAAGACAGAAACAGCAAGTGAAGGCAGAGAGATAGCAAGAGGTGGAGAATAATGAGACCATTGGAGTGATCAGTTCCTAGGTCTCAGGAGAACATTTAGTTGTACAACCAGACAGACAAGAGACAGAAAAGGAAAGAATAGAATAGAGACTTTGTTTAACTCTTTCTGTATAACAAATGGGACAGGGCCTTATTCAACCCTGTTGCACTGTGCCTCTGTCAAACTTGTTCAATTCTGCATTGAGATTCAGTTAACAAGTAACATACATTAAATAAATGAATGAAGTTAGTAACTCTACTACAGTCTACGTGTCCAATACTTGGGTTAAGTGGTCCCCAGGTTGTCTGCAGGAAACTGCAGAGGGAGATACCAGACCAAGGTCAGAGATACCACAGTACTGTGTATGATTATACTGAAATAGACAGCAAAAGGTTAAGAAACTAGAGGTAGTGGGGTAACAACGATGGGGTAAGAGATAGAAGACATCAGGAAAAGGTAGCTATTGGTAGAAGGGAAATTGGGAGATAACATATGTAGGGTAGGGTAACAAATACATTTCAGACAGGGAAAGGAAAAAGTGAGCAGTCAATGAGCATAGAAAGGAGGTACAGGAAGATTCAATGGACAAAAAAGGTTAAGGAAGGAAAGAGCATGGAAGTGATGCAGTGTAATGGGTGTGGAACCACAGTCTTTCAGGACACATTCTGGAGACTGAGGTGCTGCCCCATTTGTACCACTCTTTGGGTTGAAGGTATAGGTTGCTGGACTCCAGGGTCAAACTGTCAAGGGTGCAGAGGACATTCTGGTCCACCCAGGGACTACTAGGTCTGCCATTGCTTCCCCAGAGGATGCCTAGGCAGAGGCAGAGTGGTTGGATTTTGATGGACTTTGGGATGGTGGGGGTGGAGGGAAGGGTGCACACTCCTCAGCCTGTACCACTGCAGATTTCTTCATCATACTGGCAGAATCAGGCAGCAGGGAAGAGGTAGTTGTAACAGTTGGAAGAAAGGATGTGGGGTCCTCAGATGAGGAGGCCCCAAGGAGGGAGGAAGATGCTTCCACTGAAAGAGGAAGCAACTGCTGCTGAGGGACTCTATCATTAGGGGGATAGAATTGGTAGCATGGGTTGTAAAGGAGAGGGGGTAAAGTGTCTCCCTGGTTCTTTGGGTTGGAGAGATGGGAGATAAATCCAGACAATTGTTAAAGTGGCAGATAATAAGAGGGAGCTAGATGTGATTGTCTACCTGGGGACAAATGACCTGGCAAGGATAGGTAGGGGTAGGGTACTGTTAGGGTAGGGTAGTACAAGGTCATTTATGTAGCTGAGGAGAGGTCTTAAGCAGGCCTGCCTCCTTCCAGGAAGGAACAACAGTCCTTAGTCGAAGGTTTAGTTACTTGGATGAGCATTTAAACTAGTAGTGTGAGGCTGTGATACCAAGGGAGGAAACAATTGCACCCCAGATCAAGAAGCAACAAGGAAGGAGGATCCCAAAGGAGGAAGCTCCCCAGGGCAGGAGCACAAGAAGGAAGGTGTTGGGCAAGGCAGAGAACAAGGGTGTATAAATCATGAAATCAAGAAGGAGAGGAGTAAAAGAGACACAAGACCGAGAGGGTAACAACAGAATGGGAAGCAGTAGGAGTTTTAGAGAACAGCACAGGCAGGGTGGGGAGAAAGCAGAGAGGCAGGCAGGGAGAGAGGAAGGTATGGAGAGCCATGTGCATCAATTCAAGGAGTCTTGAAATAAAATTTGAAATGTAAACAAAACAAAGCTGCTCCACTGCTAGGTGTGCATGAAGGAAATAGGCAACACCCAAACGTGAGAAATCCAGAACCATCAATCATTGTTTCCAAGACAAAGGTACAACAGGCAATTATATATGCAACAGTGATAATTTCATGCATAAAGAAAAAGACTGGTACCTAAAGTGTCAGCCTGTCTCAGAGATGCCAAGAGGAGCACAGCAACAAGATCTCTGATCAGTTTTACTTCACATCATCATCTGAGAGTGCAACTGTGTTACACATAGTTGTTTAAATAAGCTGACTCTTAAAGAAACAGTGTCATAAAGTACAAAGTGCTCATATATACAAAACAGTGCAAATCACAATAGTAAAGTTAAAAACATTCAAGGCCACCACATTTATCTTGTACTGTCTGTGTTACTCCCTCCTAGCTTCCCTTGGTTCAACTACTTACATCTCCATTCAGCCAGATTCAAGCTACTCATTTGTGTCACTTAGAGTTTACCATTGGATGCTATTTTTTTTATTGTATTTATTGAAATGTTTCACCAGGAAGGGCACACTGAACAAATTGCTCATCTCACAGTGTGATCTGGATGAGAGGGTACAGGGAGTATATAGTATATGAAACAATGAAAAGAACAATCAAAACCCAGTACAATGCTAGAGGACAACAAATGAATACAAACTAAGACTTAAGACTTAAACAGTGCAGGATAAGTGCTGTCATATTATTTGGAGAATTCCAACTTGCAGCAGCAATAAGTGCAAACCTTTGAGTAGAGCTATATCCATTAGGAGGCTGAAAGAAGGAGAACATACTGAGGGATAAGGTAGGGAGGAGCTTAATTGCAGTTGCAATTTGGAGGGCCAGGGTGATGGAATAGGGGGAAGAGGAGAGGTGAATTTGGGGAGGAAGGGCATTCCAGAGTTTAGGAAGGGGATGTGAGAAGGCAGACTGGCCTGTAGCTGTAGCACAATATGGTACTTCTATTAAATGATGGTCATAAGATCTAAGGGAATGGACTGCGGAAGGAGGAGGATAGAAGGGAGGTAATGTAAGGGTAGGGATCCAAACCAAAATTTCAATACAAATTTATTGCTGTGGAGGAGGCAGCGATTTTCTAATGCGGGGAAGGCCAGCAAGTGGTAGAGATTACAGTGATGGGTAGAGGAGGGTGAGTCAAGAGCAAAGCAACAGAAGGGGTTAAAAAGGGTGTCCAACCTGAGTAAGGAAGATTTGGGAGCAGCACTGTAGACTACATCACAGTAGTCAAAGATAGGTAGGATCATCTTCTGGGCATGTTCATGCCTAGCCAGCAGCAGAAGACAGCTATAGTTTCTGTAGAGGGCACCAAGCTTAGGGCACAGTTTCTTCAGAATGGCGTCCACATGTCCATAGAAGTTGAGGTCTTGGTCGAGCCAAACCCCCAAGTACCTAAAGGATGAAGTATCCTCCAGAACTGTCCCATCGAGGGCATGGAAGGAGGTTGAGATGGAGAGTCTCTGCCTAGTGCCAAAGGTCATTGAGACTGTCTTCTTGGTATTGAGAGAGAGCTGATGGGAGGAAAACCAGTGCTGAACTTTATAGAAGTCATGCTGAAGTCTGGTTTCAACATCAACTGAGGACTGGCCTGAGCAAAAGAGGATGGTATCATCAGCGTACATCATCATGTGGATAGAGGTGGAGCAGCAGACTGAGGAAAGGTCATTCAAAAAAATGGAGAAAAGAATAGGGCCCAGGACAGATCCTTGAGGTACGCTGGTAGAGATGGGGAAAGGGGGGAATGGAGTCGGCTATTCTGACTGACTGAGTCCTTCCTAATAGGAAGGCACTAAACCAGTTTAGGGCAGAGGCAGTTAAGCCAGCTGAGGAGAGGAAGTTAACAGAAGAGGGTGGAGACAGTGTCAAAAGCCCTGGCAAGGTCAACAAAGATGGCAGATGGGATTTGGCCATTATCCATCCCTGAGAGAATAGAGTCCATGAGCCTAATCAGGAAGGTAGTAGTGGAATGGTTCTTCTGGAAATCAGATTGAAACAGAGTGAAAAAGTTAGGGTCAAAAGGAAGGAGGAGAGTTGAGAACGGACCAGGTATTCCTGAAGCTTAGCAAGGGTAGGAAGGAGGAAATAGGGCAGTAGTTAGTAGGCGTGGTAGGATCACCACCCTTGGGCAGTGGGAGAACAGTGGGGTGATTCCAGATTGATGGGATAGTTGCTGTAGTGAAGGAGAGTTGAGAAGAGATGATAAAGGAGCAGCGATTGCAGGAGCTGATAGATAGAGCAGCTTAGGGTCTAGTTCATCAGGTGAACTGCCTTAGATAGGTTAAGGGATGCAGAGCATCCAAGGTAGAGAGGGAAGATTGTTGAGAAGGAGGTAGATGAAGAGGGAGGTGGGAGGATTGGGGGCAACTGATAGAGGAAGCAGAAGGGAGGATAGCAGAGCAGAGGCTCAGGAGATGTAGTTAGAGTTAAATTCATTAGCAACTCCAAGATGATCAGCAACTAGTGTATTATTTATATTGAGGGGGGGTGGGAGTGGAGGAGGGTGGGGAAAAAAGGAGTGAATAACCTTCCTGAATTTGGAGGGATTATCAATGTTAATCTGGAAGGTGGAGCAGAAGTAGTCCAATTTAGCTAGGTGAGTAGCTTTAGTACATTTATTTCATAGGGAATGGTAGATTTCATAGTCATGAGGGAGTTTAGATATTTTATGGGATTTCCATGCCAGATCTCGGGCTTTGTGGCATGCCAAGAGTTCAGGGGTGATCCATGAGAGATGATTACCCCTGACCCTGGATCATCGCATTGGGGCATAGGTGTTCCAAAGCTCTAGGAATTTATCATGAAAGCAGTCATAAGCACTGTCAATAGTATTTGCTGAGGCAATTGGATCCCAGTTTGTGTGGGCTAGATCTTGGAGAAGGGGAGAAGTTTAGAGATTTGTAAGAGTGAAAAAGTATAGTTTTCAAGGAGGTCTTGAGTCTGTGGATTTAGCACCAGAAATGTCATATAGAAGTGGCTCAAGGCACAGGTAATAAGCCAGATTATATTACTCAAAGTGAGGTGGATGTAGGGACCAATCAATTGAGTGAGTGGTTGCCATTTTATGGTTTAAGTGGGTGAATCCAGAATGAGTTGAGTTAAGTTTAAGGCAATGATATGGCTGCAGAAACTGAGGGAGATAGTCAGTTCTGATTGAAGTCACCCATAATATAAGTTTTGCCAGATGAGGTGAGAGAAATTATGTTACTAATGAGCTCAGTGATGGTAGAATAGGGGAGGCCAAGGCAACAGTAGGCACCTGAAACAAAAATAGGGATAGAAAAAGGTAGGGATAATTTAAGGATGAGTGCCTCATATGCCTTAGGGGCTGAGGTGGCAAGAATATTGGTGAATTGAATAGCAGATGAAACGTAAATTGCTGCTCCACCACCCCAGAGGGGTGATCTTGCCTAGTTAAGGTATAAACAGGGATGGAAAGAGAGGGATGATCTATTTTATTGTTGAGCCAGGTCTCGGAAAGGATGATTACATCTGGGGTAAGGGAGAGAGCTAGTGGCTGGAGTGCATCTAACTCAGGGAGGAGGCTCTGGATGTTTAGATGCATAATTTTTAAACCTTGCAGTAGAGCAGAGGTTGATGGGGTAGCCTGGGTTAACATGTAGCAGTGCAGGGGTAGCAGGGAACTTGGTCTGGGATTCAGGATGATATCCCAGAGGGATAACAACAATAGGGTTATAATCACGAAATGGAGTTTATTACTCTTATACCAGGGGTGATCGTGATCTGGATGTAACATGGGGAGAAGATTTAAGTATGGTGGGTTGAATTTTAAGGTGAAATAAAGTGAGGTAGGAGGATCAGGAGGAGGTAAGTACAGGTGTGGTGAGGGTAGTGTGACCAGTTAGGAAGGGTTGAAGAGAGGGTTGTTGCAAGGTTATGAAGCAGAGGGTGAGATATGCTGAAAGAAGTGGTGATTGGCAGGGAGCTGGAGCTGGGGAGATGGTGATAGGAGGTATGCAGACAGCAAGGAGCACTGTAGCAAGAAGACTTTGAATAGTACGTGCCATTATAAGCACTGGCTACAATAGGGCAGTCACAAGGCAGGGCAAGGGATACGCAAAAGGCCTTACTCTAAGAATTGGATCAGATGGAGTTATGTTCAGATAAGTAGGGAGAGGGGAGGCAGCTGGCAGTGATCGAGCATGCAATGCTGTAGGGTGGACTCTGGGAGCATTTAAAGAATGGCAAGGGTGGGGGGGAGGGTGGCTGGACAATATACTTGGTGCAGATAGTGCACGGAAAGTCACAGGAGAGAAGGTCCAACGATGCAGCTGAAAATGGGCTGAACTTGTGGGCAGGAACAGAGAAATTTGTCCAGGAGATGTGAGACAATCAGAGCTCACCCATCTAAGGTATTGGCCAATCAGAGCACAGGAACAGTGACGGTGCCTTAGGTTTGAAAATGCCAGTTTCCCTGGTCACAGTGCTGGTGTACCTGGTTAGAGCTGCTTGCCGAGGCACCAGTGAGCCAGAAGTATATGGCAAGTTTAAGGTTGAGAACAGACAGGGGAATCAGCAGGGGTCAGCTGCACCAGAGTTAACAAAGGAAAAAAAGGATCAAAGCAGGGTGAAACAATTAGAGGATTAGTAGGCAAAGAGACAGAAAGCTGTCGGTCAGAGCTGAGGTCGAGTGGGGGAGGAAATGGAACAAGGACAGTGAGGTAGGCAGGATAAGAAAATAAAGCAAAATTCCACACAGTTGTACAGTTAGCAATTTTAGGCAGTAAACAGCTAGTCGGATTAGGTAATTTAGCAATATCAGACCTTAAACATTCAGAGGGTTCAATCTTAGCAAATAGCATAGGTTAAAATCAGTTATACAGTTAGGTAAACTAGGAGCAGACAGTAGCAAGCTTTAACTAAAATACTTGGTACAGATAGCATACAAAGTCCCAGGAGAGAAGGTTCAAGGATGCAGCTGAAAACGGGCTGAGCTTGTGGGCAGGAGCAGAGAAATTTGGCCAAGAGATGTGAGCCAATCAGAGCTCGCCCAACTATGATACTGGCCAATTGGAGCACAGGAGCAGTGAGGGCGCCTTAGGTTTGAAAATTCCAGCTTCCCCGGTCAAAATACTGGTGTACCAGATTAGAGCTGCTTGCCGAGGTGGCCGTTAGCTGAGCGACAAATGGTGGATTCGGTGCACCATGCCACAGGAGGGGAGGCACCAGCCAGGGCTCTGGAGCTGAGGAGACGGAGAGAGAGAGAGAGAGAGAGAGAGAAGCAAAGGTGTTAAATAGAGCAGAGTCACGGGGTTGGGGTAGAGGGCTCTGAGCTGGTTAGAGCTTGCTTGCTGAGGCGGCTGTTAGTTGAGTGGGCAGCGGCGGATTCCATGCACCGCACTGTGGGAGGAGAGGCACTCAGCCAGGGATGCTAACTTTGTGCTATTTTATTACCAAGTTCTAAATTGGTATCATAGTACCTATCTAGTTCTAAACTGTTAGCACTCCACTATTTCATTGCACCATTACAGTTTGTTCACTTTCACTTGAATATAATTACATGTAAACCTTTGTTAGTGTTCCAAAGCTCTGTATACTTTCCTAATGTTCCCCTTCTCCACAGGTCACACTGGGAGACAAGCAACCTGTTACTCAGTGTGCCTTCCTGGTGAAACATTTCAATAAATAAATTCACAATATACCAAATAAACCACACTTTTTCCCAGGTATACCTTCTAGTTACTTAATTTATGTATTTTTATGTTTTAGTAGGCACAGACAGGAGCAAGGAAGAGGAAAAGGACAGAACATTATGGGGGGCAGGAAAGGTTAAAAGAGATAACTAAAATTCCTGTGCCTCACAAATGCCCACTCATATTTCAATTAAAGTTATTTATTTATTTTTTATTTATTTCAGTTTAGATTAATACCTTGAGTCAAGGACTCGCTTTTCAAAGGTTCCGAGTCAGTTAAACGAACAGATACAGACAACATAACACATAGCACAGCAGTGGATTACAAAATAAGGTTACAGAGGGTTGCACATACTTTTAAGTTTAACTAACACATAGGGATCTAGGTTTCACTAGTACATAGGAGTCTAACATTGTAGGTAACAGCACTAAGTGCAGGCATAGTAGTGTCAGAAACAGGAAAGAGGGAGAGGCCAGGATTGAGTCTTCGCTGGGTAGTACAGGGGTAAGTGGGGTGTGGGGCATGGATGGTTGCCAGAGTGGTAGGCTGAGCTCACCAGTGGTGGCCAGGGAGAAATGGGGGTGGGAAGCAGCACCAGGTAGACATTGTCAGATTTTCAACATTGTTGAGTTAAATAAGTAAAAGACATAGGATGGGGTGAAATTTATCTCCTGCTGGCAACATTCTATTTCACTTCCATGAAATTTCTGCAAAAATGTTGTGAAATTTCACCAAAATTGTGATTTCAGTTATTTCCATATAATTTAAAAAGCATTTGCCCACATTACACCACATGTGGTAAGCACATTCTACCATGGGCTATACAAAAGCACACAAAATTTCAGAGCTCTGTATGTAAAGGTGACTGAGTCAAGAGCCTCTAAACTTCAGATGTTTTAAAATTACATTTTACAATTATGTAAACAGCAGACTTTTAAGCCACAATAAATTTTAAAACTAGAGAACAGAATATCACCAGTTTTGTTAGTTTCAGTAACCTCGGGGCAGTATAGTGCAGTGGTTTAAGACTCTGAGCAGCAAACCTGGAGACCTGGGTTTGACTCCCAGCCCCACTTGCATACTGTGTGACCCTGAGCAAGTCACTTAACTTCCTTGTACTCCCAGGTCACACCTGTAAACAAGCATCAGTTTAGTGTCTCTCCAGGTAAAAAAAATAAATAAATATTAGGCATTGGGGTCACACCCATAGCACAGCAGCAAGGTGTCTCACTGCCATGATGATGACCCTGGGTCAGAAGCACGCTAAGGAAGTCATGTCAAAAGGCAGGCCATGGCTGAGACAGCTGCTGCTCAGCAGTGCATCTCAATATGGGAAGGGTTGCAAGTGGGTTCCAACAACACAGCAACCCCTGCAGCTGAGCCAGTGAGCTTGCTTCTGATGTCAGAGAAGCTATGTGAGGCTAACAGTGGCACCACCCCTGCCAGGGGAGGTGGGAGGAAAAAAATGTGGAAGAAAACCCCAGTAGCCAAGTGAATGATGGCTGGGTCCAGCTTGATCAGGGTATATCCTCGAGAGATGAGCTGCTGGCAGGGAGAAAATCCAATATGGATAAAAAGAGAGTGTGTGTTAACTTTCTAATCTCTTGTGAAAATGGTGGCCAAATTATAAGTAGCCAAAGGCTGCAAAATAACATTAGTAAAGTTGAATTTCATGAGCCTTTGTGAAGCTGTGGAATGTTGTGATACTTTGTCAAGCCTTGTCCATAGATTTTCATACATTTTGCTCAGTGGTGCATCGTTGTCATTCTAGGTGAAGGTAAAGGCTGAGTAAAGTGGCAATAAGATAGTATTCATAAGAGGCTCCATAGTAAAAGCATTCTGTTGCCAAGTGTCAGCTCGCTATCTTGAGTGATGAACCATGAAGAACAGTCATTGAAATCACTGTGCACTATCCTGTCTTCTTGCAATATGCCAACTACCACTAGAACTTACTTATATAATGACTTGTAGAAGTACTGCGCATGCAGCATTGTTTCTGTACAATGCCACCTGCTGACTCTTTAACAACCCTGTAGATAATAATGTATATTTTACTATTTGAAAATGGGAGCACCAAGTGATGCCAAGCCTTACAACTAGTTGCAACTTGGGCCACTGTGACAGAAGTATCTGGATATATTTGGTCATGATGGAGCATGATGTTGGGTAACACTGTCACAAGAGTGTTAGAGGAGCGTTGTAGAGCCATAATGTTATGTTAGTACTGTTGGATGTAGTGGTGATAGATGCTTTGTGAAAATTAAAGTTCACAAGTGGAATTCAAGTAGCGTTATCTAGTATGTGTCCATGAATGCTTATAAAATACCCACAGTAAATTTTAACCAACTAAACCACATTTATCTAGCTTAATAAGATTCCAAGACATTAGTTACATTGGGTATACATTCCAAATCTTGAGTGCATACCTGCAATAGCAGTGGATCTATAAACATCCATATATTCTGAGAATGGTTCACATGGTATTTTCACTCTCATTTGCAAAAGAGATGACTTCTGGGACAAGTACAAGCAAACCAAGCTTATATTAGATTGGAACACATACAGACAACAAAGAAACAGATGCAAACAGGCAATACACCAGGCAAAAAGTCAGTATTTAAAAAAACAACAAACTGCAAATTTGGGTGACCCTAAAACATTTTGGCAGATCATAAACTCTGATGAACACCAAAACACAATCTTCACCTATCTCAATTGACCTGGACGGAGGCATCTGTGCTAAACCTCCTAAAACAGTGCACCTCGTCAATGATTTCTTCTGCGATTTGAATAAATACAGACCCCCTGGACACCCCAAACCTAAATCTACTAAGGAAGAGGAGAACCTGAATCGACCCAAGTTCCATCTCAAAAGGGTCACATGTTTGGACATTGTTAAATTAATTTCCTCCTTAAAAACAGACAAATCAACTGGATCAAACAGTTTGCTCCCAAACTTCCTCAAACTTGCTGCCCCTCAGATAGCCCACATATAACCAAAATCTTCAACCTATCTTTATGACTCACACTGTACCCGACCTCTGAAAAACAACTATAGTTGTCCCACTACACAAGAAAGGGAAGACACTACTGAAAACCACTGCCCTATTTCTATTTTGTCAGCTCTAGCCAAACTACAAGAGAAAATAGTGCACACACAACTGACTGAATATCTTGAACAACACAATTCAATCTGCAAGAAACAACATGAGTTCAGGAGGTGTCACGACACTGATACAGCCCTGGTCGAATTCACAGATACAATCTGCCACGCAAAAGATAAGGGATTGTTGATGGGAGCTGTGTTCATGGATCTGACCAAGGCTTTTGATTTGGTTGACCATGACATATTAACTGGCAAATTACTCTAATTTGGCTTCAGATCCCATGCTCTGGCTTCGTTCATTGATTATCTGAACCATAGAAAACAGACAGTGAAAATCGGTAACATGGTCTCAAGTACCAATGTAATTTGCAGTGGGGTCCCTCAAGGCTCCATGCTGGGGCCTCTTCTATTTTCAATCTTCATCAACAATTTGCCAACAATCTGCAAACCCGTACACACTCTTCTCTATGCAGACAGCACAGTTCTATACACGCATAGCAAAGACATCAACGAAATAACCATGTACTGAGAAATAGCTTCACAAACTTACAGGAATGGTTTGTTCTAGAAAAAATGATCCCAAACCTACTGAAAACCCAATCAATGTTGTTTGGGTCTAGCTACAATCTGAAAAATGCAGCTGCCAAGTTCTGCATCAATGCAAATAATGGGAACTACCTGGAAAAAGTCAGCTGCTTCAAATATCTCGAAGTACACTTAGACTCTACCCTTACTTGCGATACTCACATTCAAAACACTACCAACCTGCTTCACCAAAGGCTTGGCTCTCTGTACAGAATCTACAAGTACCTAATGCCTGAGTCCAGACATAAAATAGCACAGGCAAATCTGCTCCCTATACTGGACTATGGCTTCTTAGTCACCAATGCTGTTAACAAAACTATGCTACAGAAGAAGCACACTTTCCACCACAAGACTGCCAGATTTGCAACAGGTAGCGATAGCAAGATGCATCACTGCATTTCTCTGAACTCTTTAAACTGGCTGTCACTCTCTGGCTCTCACTTGCCAGATTTATTAAAAGAACTGTGGTTAAAAACTCCCCCATCTATTTAGCTGAACAACTCGAGTTTGTCAACTTGCCCTCCTCTCATTACACCTCGAAAAATAACTTAAAAGTTCCCTTTTTTTGAACAAACACTGGACAACACTCCTTCAGCTACCACTCCTCCTCATTATGGAATACAATCACCCTCCCCCGCCAATTAGAGAATCACCAACTGTCTCTGCTTTCTCAAGCAGTTGAAAGAATTGTATTTGTCACTCAGTGTCTGTGACTGCTTTGTGTAAATACTTCTTGTTCATACCCTATGCATCTGCACTCAATGTAGTATCTGCAAGTATGTAATTCAGCATGTAATTTTCAATCAATGTGTGTATGTTTCATTTTCTGTAACAGGCACCCAAACATTTGTATGTATGTCCTTAGATGTCTGTGCAACTGCACCCTGGTCATGATTGAAAAAGGCACTTGGTGCCAGTGAACTTACCTAGTTACCAAAGTGAAAACAAATAAATAAATAAATACATTTGAAACACTGAACTCTGACTTACAATTTATATAACCAACTACCTCTCTATTTAACGGTTTCTAATACTCTTCCATGAAAATATGCATATACATTTTCAATAATCTAGCCTCCAAAGAGGGCTATGTTGTATGCATACAACTATTTTCAGAAATGCTCGCGTGAATAATAAATGGGAAGATGTTGAGCTCCTATAACTTCTCTACCTCTCATCCAAGTGTCATGACACTTGTAAACCATTTTAGTGTATCTGCCAAACAGTACGCATGCCAAATTTCAGATGTCTAGCTATACAACTGATTAAGTTCTGATCAATTAAAGAATTTTAGAAAATTCTGTAAAATGTCATTAAAATTCACAAAATTTCACAAAATGTATGGCCATTCCTGAAAAGTCCACTAAGCTGAAATTTAATAATTACACCTAACCCTAGTAAGGCATAATGATTTAAATATAGTTACCATAAAAACAAGGATCAAAGCTAACACCATTGGAAACCTGCCACTTAGTGTTAGCTACATACTGTATATAGGATCCAATGAAAAGAAACAAAGACAACCCTTATTCTTCATTAAAATACCAATTACATGCCCAATTTCTATTATTTAAAATTAGAGAGAATGGAAAAAATGGGGAAGGGGGAAGAAAAATATGCAATTAATAACTTGAAAAATATTCTAAAAATAATTTTAAATAACAACAGCATGTTTAGAAAAAACTATGCTAACCCCCACCCTAAAATAATATACATAGAAACATAGAAATTACCAGCAGATAAAGACTGCTGGGCCCATCCAGTCTGCCTGTAGATCCTGTACTTGATTACAGCTTTTGACCTTCCCCCTGCTTAACCTCTATGGTTATCCTATGCCTGTCCCATGCATGGTTAAATCCAACTACAGTGCTCACTCCCATCACCTCCTGTGGCAGACCATTCCATGCATCCAGTACCCTCTCCATGAAGAAAAACTTCCTCACATTCCCTCTTAACCTGCCACCTGCCAATTTCATGTCATGCCCCCTAATTCTTGTACTCCTCCTGTATTGGAAGATCCCCCCCCACACACACACACACTGTTTATGCCCCGAGATACTTGAATGTTTCTATCATGTCCCCTTTCTCCCTCCTCTCCTCCAGTGAGTACATATTGAGGTCCCTTAATCTCTCCCCATAAGTCTTGTGGTGCAAGCCCTATACTATCTTAATCACCTTCTCTGGACCGCCTCCAGCCTGTTAATGTCCTTTTAGAGGTGTGGCCTCCAGAACTCACACTATACTCCACGTGAGGGCCTGACTAGGGTTTTGTATAACTGCATCACTACCTCATGCCTTCTGCTGGTGATACCCTTGCTATGCACCCCAGCATGCCACTGGCCCTCCCTGCTGCCTTTGTACTCTGCTTTGACATTTCAGGTCATCTAAAATAGTAACCCCAGGTCTCTTTACTCTTTGGTGACTGTCAGCAACTTCCACCAATCCTATAGCTCTCCCTGTGTCATTGTGTCCCAGGTGCATAATTTTGCACTTTTTGAATTAAACCTCAGTTGCCATTCTGCAGGCCATTTCTCAAGTTTCCCAGGTCCATCCTTATTTTCTCCACCCTTCAGAGTATCCATCCTGTTACAGATCTTTGTGTCATCTACAAACAGGCAGACCATGAGCACATATGTAAAGAAACACTGCAAAGAATACATATGTGACTTTTACAACCAATGTAGACTTGTTTAATCTTTTCAGATGTACAGATGCATTACTTACTAGGTACTGTGCTGAACATGCATTACTGTATTTCTCTGGAACATTCATCACAGTACTGCTATATCATAATACTAGGACTGAACAGACAGTATTAGGTTCATTTCAAGAAGGTTGATGTTCTACCTTGCCCAGGAGGTTTCAGTGCTCCCAACTCAAATATCCAGAATGACTCACATTTAGAAATCAACAGTTGTACATCTCCTACCCTCAGTCCAAATTCAAATGCTTCAATTCAAAGAAATTGAACTCATGCTGAGTGATGCCAGTGGCATTCTCGAAGTGTTAGTATAGGGCATCATGGGTGTCCTTATAATGAATAGAGCGCAAGAAGTGTTTGCCCTCCCCTGTATCTTAAGGGCTAATTTGGTCCTACCAACATAAAAGGATTCACAGGAACAGCTTGCCAAATAAATTACAACTTGGGAACTAAAATTTATAAATTTGGTGATCCTCTATTCCTTATTACTGTTGACTGTTCAAAAGGTGCTGTACTTATTAATGACTCTGCAATACCTACAATGGCCAAAAGGTGTGGAATCCTGTTGGAGCACTTGCAGCCAGTCTGGTCTGTGAATTCTCTCAGTGGATAAAAGTTATGGACAAGGATGTCAGAGAGATTGGGAGCTCTTCTGTGCACAAATTTGGGAGGCTTTACAATTACCTGTAATCCAGATTCTGTAGCTAGAATGTGCCAGTTGTTATTCAGCACATCCCTGATATTTCAACTATTAGATGTGTACTGAGAAATGAAGCTAATTTCCTTCTGATTTCACACTGCCCTGTACTGCAATAGATCCTGATGGGGGATTCACCTAACCTTATCTCTCACCTGGCCTGTCAACTGTACACTATAGTCCCTTTGTTAGAAATGATTTAGCATTTAATTACACCTCCATTCAAATATACTTTCTTATGAGAAACTTCTCCTAATGTGGAGAAATTAGGACCTTGGTATTTTGTTGATTGTGTGGTGGAGGTAGCAACTGCTGGAGAACAGAAGGTTATTTCTAACTCTGTTTTTATGGAATAAATCCATCACAGTGTTACCCTGTGCTGTTCTGTGGATGTCCAAATCCAAACACTGGATATTTTCTGTGTGGTAATTAATTGCAAATTTGAACTTTGGATTGGACTCCTCCAGTAACCTGACAAAGTCAGTATGTTCCTGCACCCCCTCCCCCACACCACACCATCAATATGTCATCAATAAAACAACACTGAAGATCCACAAATCCATAGTATGGATTCACCTCTGGAGCCAATTATGGAGGAGGCTTGTCTGGATGTAGTGTCCATAATGGTGTAATGGTGTACTGGCAAGTCATGACTGGAATATGGCCATGCCAGGCTACTCTCTGTTCAAGAGAAACAGGGAAGGGAAGAGGGGAGGAGGGGTTTTGCTATATGTGAGAAAGGGAATCAGAGTTACAGAGTACAGGGGCAACTAGAGGAAAAGAAGGGCTGGAAGTACTGTGTGTCATCCTTGCTGGGAGGCCATCCATACAGGGCTAGAATTCAGATCTCCGGCATAGGGAGAGAGTTGGATAAGATCCTTAGGAAAACATCAGCAGGATGACAAATAAGGGGAGGTGCTACTAGTTGGTGACTTCAATCTGCTAGGTGTGGATTGGAGCCTTCCACCTGCTGCTTCTCGGCAAGGAGCAGGGCATCCTTGACGCCGTACAAGGACCTTTTCTCAGGCAGCTAGTCAATGAACCCACTAGGGATGGGCAGTGCTGGACCTGGTACTAACAAATAGGGACAGTTTGTAGACATCACAGTGGTAATCCCCTAGGTAGCCATGATCACCATAAAGTGTAGTTTAATATTAAGTCAGGAGCTGAAGCAAACCACACAAGAAGAAAGGTCGTGGACTCCAGGAGGGTGGACTTTAATGAAATGGGAGACTGCCTTAAAAAGTGTCTAATGGGGGGATTGACAAGGACAGAGCGAGAGAGAGTTAGAGGAACAGTCAAAAAATAAGAAAGGGCATAATTAAGGCAGCTAGTCTCTGCATGAAGGAAGTGAGTAAAAGCAAAGGGAAAAACAGACCCTTATGGTACTCTATAGAAGTGGCCATGATGGCAAACAAAAAAAGGGTAGCATTCAGAAGATATAAGGACATGCAGGAGGAGAACAGGGAGGTGTACCAGGTAAAACAAAAGGATGCAAGTAAGGCAGTGGGGGGGGCAAAGGCACAGACAGAGGAAAGGATAGCCAAAGGGTAGCAAATGGGATAAGACTTTTTCAGACACATAAGTGAGAAGAGGAAAGCAAGGAGAGGAATGTGAGGATTAGGAAGGCAACAAGGGAGACTGTGCAGAAGGAGACTAAGAAAAAGCAGACATGCTGAATAGGTACTTCCATTCAGTCATTGTGGGGGGGAACCAAGAAGCAGCAAGAAAAAAGGGGGGAGATGGACTCAAGTCCATTTGGCATGGGGTCAAAACACCACTGACAAAAACAGCATGGTCATATACCACGCTGTCAATATAGCTTCAAAAATTACAGCATTCGGTAAAAACACCAAGCAGTAACAACTTTGAACCAAAAACAAATACAGAATTACTTTTTGGGGGGGCTCTACAACCCCACAGTTATGGGTGACTGTGTCCTGAACTCCCCCATTTTAAAATAACTACTTCTGGGGAGGGAGACAACTCTGGAATGGGGAGAAACCTAGGTGGGGTTGGGGGGATTTGTTAAACCAAAGAATACAAAAAAAAAACACATAATCCAGAACTGGAAATCGAACCCTGGTCCACAGATGCTCCACTGCCCTCCACTGCCTGTGGCTGAACGCTCAGATCCACAGCAGCTCCTCAGGGGACTGCCACCCTGCAGAGCTCATCCTCTGCATCCCATGTCCCACCCAACAGCTACAGGGGTAGTGCTACCACTCCTTCCCCATAGTTTACCGGTGCTATTTTTACCCCTGTAGCTGTTTTTTTACATGCAGTTTTGCTTACAACATTATACAGTTGCTAAATTGACCCAGTACCATCCATTTTCAGAGGAAATACTCCTGAAGGAACTTACAGCTCTGAAAGTATACAGGGCTATGGGCCAGATTAAATACATCCAAGGGTAATAAAAGAACTCAGAGAGGTGTTGACTGCCTCACTGATGGCCTTATTCAACAGCTCACTGGAAATGTACATGGTTCCAGAGGACTAGGAAGAGCAGACATGGTCCTCTACCAAAGAGCAGTATCAGGGAAGAGGCTAGAAACATTAAGCTGGTGAGCCTCACCCAGTGGTAGTGAAATTAATTAAAACACTGTTATAGGAAAAGTGGATAGAGTATTGAGGGGAGGTCATGCAGAATAACTTATTTAATTGATTTCTTTGAATTGTTGAGCAGGGAAATAAGAACCAGGGGAGGGCAGTTGGCATGGCCTGTCAGGACATTAGCAAGATCTTCGGCTTTGTGCCACATAGGAGACTGATTAAGAAATTGAGCAGCCATGGGGTGGAACACAAAGAGGTGAACTGGGTTAGGAACTGGTTAACCAATAGGCAGCACAGGGAGGTGGAGAAAAACACACTCTAAGGATAGAAAAGTGACCAGTGGGGTGCTGCAGGGCTCACTACTGGGACTGGTCCTTTTCAACACCTTCTTAAGTGACATTGCAGATGAACTTGAAGGAAAGGTATACCTTTTTACAGATGATACCAAAATCTGTAGTAGGCTGGACAATCAGGAGGGGGTTGAAAAGAATGCCCAGGGGTCTTGGGAAACTTGAAGAGTGGTCAAAGACATGGCAGCTGGGGTTCAAGGCCAAAATGTGCAAAATGATGCACCTTGAGCACAGGAACCTATGAACTGTGTATGGGATGGGGGGATACTGTCAGTCACTAAGCAGGGAAAGGACCATGGTGTTATCATATCTGATGACCTCAAAGTGACAAAGCAGTATGACAAAGCAGTGGGTAGGGCCAGTGTGATGCTGGGATGCATTGAGAAAGATATTCCAGCAGTGGAGGGAGGTGGTATGCCATAGTATCATTCACTGCTGAGACCCCAACTGGAGTATTGTGTCTAGTTTTGGAGGCTCACCTCATAAAGGACATAAGGTCAAGACAGTCCAAAGGAGTGAAACTAAAATGCTGCAGGAATTGCATCAAAAGCCCTATGAGGAGAGACTGAGGGATCTCAACATGAACACCCTAGAAGAGAAGAATGTGAGAGATGACATGATAGAGACCTATAAGTACCTCACAGGGGTAAGCAGGGTGCAGGAAGAGAGCCTCCTTCAAATGAGGAAGAGCACCAGGACCAGAGGACATATGATGAAGCTGGAAGGGGGAAGTTAAAGAGGGATGCGAGGAAACACTACTTTACCAAAAGAATGGTAGATTCCTGTAATAGACTGCCAGCAGAAGCTGTGGAGGTGAAAACAGTAGGGGGCTTCAAGAATGCATGGGATAATCATAGGGGAATATTAGTTAAATAGGAAGGGAGGAGGGAAGGTTGCTGGAGATCAGTTAGGGTTTGCGAAGTCACAGTAGGTAGAAACCATCTGGGCAGACTGGGTAGGCCAAGCAGTCCTTTATGCTGACAAATTCTATGTTTTTATGTAGCAGCAGAAAGTAATTTTTATTAAAATCACTGTCTCAAGATATTATAAACTAAATATATGTTTCACTATAGGACCAACATAAGCCTTGAGAAAGTGGCCTAAAGGCCATGAAACATCAGCCAAGTATCTCCATACATTGCTATATACTATGTATAAAACCAATAAAATATTAACTATATCCTGGAATTTGAGTCATCGTATAAAGAACTGTTTACTTCAGTGCTTACAGGAGCTAGAATCCTCCAGATTTTTGTTTCTAGAAGACTCTATTGTTGGAGGTCTGAGAACCATTCAGGAACCCATCCCTCACAAACTGCTCATAATCTACTTACTAAAAAATCTCACCCTCTTTGTTTCTTTTGAAACTGCAAGTTTATTTAAGACAGGCACAGGTACAATAATATTTCTTACAGCTCTGTAAAGGCATCATACAGTGACAGTATGTAGTCTCAGAGTTACCACATCTATAGTTCATTGTTAAAAATGACTGTATATCTTCCTTTCTTCTAGGTAATTGTCATTCCATCTCATCCATGGGACCGAAGAAGCTCATTCAGCCCCTTGCAGCATAGCTGTATCTGCAGGAATCTTTATGACTTAAGTTGAGCCAGACTTAACTAATTGTCCCTTTAATCAAAGTCTGTGTCTAATAGCTGTGTCAATTAAAATAAAGACTTTAAAAACAAGAAAATATATGTTAAACAGTTAAACAATAAAATTAATAAACTCAATACATAACTAGTTGTGTAAGTATTCACTTACTGTATGTTTCCTATCTATTAAAGAGTGATACACTGCACATTCTCTGGTTTTCAAATTTATCCTAGTTCAGTCAATGAGCAAAGGCCTGTTGGGTTAGAACAGAGAACCCTTCCAACTCTTCAATTGAATGCATGAATGGTAGCTATATTCCATTAAATTTTTCTACTTGTAAATGCAGTTCAGCTGTAATTATCTCCACTCTAGTGATAAACTTCACTATTTCTACCCAGTCTGACAGGATGGGAGGAATGGGATCAATGCTGCAAGGAAGAGAACGTGGTGGGTGCCCTTTGTATAAAGTAGATCAAATGTTCCTATTGGAGGCTGGTTGAACGGTTGACTTCAATGTAGTGAAAAGTTTCTGGAGATCAGCCACTCAGTTCATCATAAGAAATTTAGTTTTATTTGATATTTTCTTAGAACACCATGATCCCTAGATGCGCTAGCGTTTCACCCAACACCGGAGCTTCCTCAGGGCTTAGGATCTTGTGTTCCTAAATGGTTTAATTCAATCTAGAATATTTAACTTCCTTCACTCAGATTTCAGCATAGTCTTGCAAGACACACCTGAACTGAAACTGCACCACGTATATTTAGCTTAGGCAAGAAATGAGCATTGTAATGCTATAAATCTGAGTGAAGGGAAGTTTGAATGGTACCCTGGTGGTCTGAAATGAAACTAAGCACAGACTCCAAGTGGTTGTAACTTGTTTCAGATAAAAAGTTATAATCTGATGCTGGAAACAAACAGGAAACTGAATCCTAGTTGTTCTAAAGCCAATAATGAAATAATCTATTTAGGAACACAAGATCCTAAGCCCCTGAGGAAGCCCGGTGTTGGGTCAAACGTTGGGCGTACCTAGGGGATCATGGTGTTCTAAGAAAATATCAAAATAAAACTTCATTTCTTATGATGAACTGAGTGGCTGGTCTCCAGAAACTTTTTTTCACTACATTGGAATGGGATCAAGCCAGCATCTAGTTATGACTTTACTGGCTGCTGCTAAAAGAATTACAATAAAGGATTTTTGTCCATTGGTTCTTTTCCCTTTAGGAAAGGAAACCCATATCATACGCTGGAAAATAAGGGGTTCCTGAATTCCAACCATCTGCTTGAAATGCCCCCCCCAAAATGACCTCAACACTGGATAGTCCTAAAAGATATGATAGTGGTTCCCCACTGCTCCAGAGTTTCTCCAGCATCTATCTGAGTTGCCTGAATTGTAGTGTTTGGTTTGGTTGAGTATTAAAGAACCTGGCAATAGTTTCCCACCTAAACTCTTTCCATGTATCAGAGACAGATGTGTGAAGGCCCCTCCCAAATTTGTTGCCAAGTTTGCAAATGTAGGGAGATCCCCACCTCTCTTTCCCAAGATGTCTGGCAATTAGGTGAGGTTTTGTCCCTGGAGGCCATATAGGTTAAACCAATCTAGAGATAAGATGTGTTTCTTCAGGGCTAGCTGCAGCCTTTAAGATTGTTAGCTCTAGGTGGTGTGGGACCTCTATACTGCTATTAGATTTGTAAATTTTTCAAAAAGGAAATAACCTGAAGGTATCTTAATAAATGTGAGGCAGGCAGGTGAAACTCCTGTTGTATCTCCTGTAATGTCTTAACTTGCCCCTGTTAGTGAACTGTTTGAAATATATCAGACCCTGGCTCCTCGAATTTTCAAAGGAATGATCCATTCTAGGTGGGGAAAATGGAAACATAGTGTAATCTCTGTTCTGTTTGAGATGGAAAAGCCCAGACCTAGTCCTTGACCTCCTTCCACACCATGTACATTGGTTTTAGCCAAGGATTTGCTATTTCTATCCCACTCAAGTGTTCTGGGAAACCTGCACAGTCCAGTGCTGGATTCACCTTTGGACTGCTCCCAGATTTCTGCATGACCCAAATATTATTTGGGTCTCTTTTGTACACCACCACAATGACAATTGGGCCATCAGATAATATGTCTTCAGATTGGGTAACCCCATTCCCACAATTCCTCACCCTTAGTAATGTCTTCTAAGCTTATTCTAGCTTTTCTCCCCAATACAAAATGGTGGAGTGTTTTGTTAATTTTCCTCCACTCTGGTGCTGGGATGCAGGGTAATTAACTAAACAAAAATAGAAATCGAGGAAGGACAATCATCCTTATGGATTCCATTCATTCCATTAAGAACAGGGGAGAAGCTCCCATCTTTTCAGGTCTGTAAAGACCTCCTTCATCAGCGTCCCATAACTGATTTGGTAGAGTTGATTCAAATCTAAGGGGCATATATGCTCAAATACTGGATACTAGAAGATATCCACTTAAAGGGCAACAACTGGGTCAGTTCTAGGAATGGGAACCACTTACCAATATAATTTCAGTTTTGTTATTGTTAATTTTGAACCCTGAAATCTGACCGTATGTTAGCAAAGTTTGATGCAGGACTGGGAAGGTTAGGAGCAGATTTATTAAATATAACGTGGTATCATTCACATAAAGTGAAATCCGATTTTCCTTTCTCCACTTTAATTCCTTTAAGTCTGGATGCATTCTAATGAGCTCAGCCAGCGGCTCCACACTCAGAGCGAACAGGATTGGGGATAGGGGACAACCCTGCCTCATTCTCTTTGTATGTCTAAAGATCCCGATGTTGTACCATTGACTTTAATTCTTGCACGAGGTTTATAATATATTGCTTGTATCCAAGATATAAATTGATCCCCAAAACTGAACCTAGTAAGCACCGCCAGAGGAAGTCCAAACTCAAGCAATCGAATGCTTTCTCAGCATCGATTGATATAGCCACTTGATGTTCCTTAGCCTTCTTCCATAGTGCAAATTATTAAGACACCTCTTGATGTTATCTTTTAAATGCCTATTAGGCACAAAGCCCATCTGATCCAGATTCACCAAACTAGTCAATATGGTGTTTACTCTAGTAGCAAGTATTTTGTAAGTATCTTTGAGTCAATATTGAGAAGAGAGATAGGTCTATAAGATGAACATGAATCCAGAGACTTACCCTCCTTCAGGATCACTGTAATAAAGGCATCCTTCCATGAATGTGGAGGTCCCTTCCTCCTCACAAGAATTAAATATTTTGACTAGTATTGGGGCTAACTGAGTGCTGAGCTTTTGTTAGAACTCAACATTAAACCTGCTAGCCGGGATTTACCTGTTTTCATATTTTATATAATTTGAATGACTTCCATGGTTGTTATAGGGGCATCTAGCTTTAGTTTATCTTCTTCTGATAATTGAGGAGAAAACATCATCAAAAATCCTGTATACTTTGTGGAGCCCTGATCCTTTTAAATCTGCATAACAGAAGGTAGTGTAATAGTCTTTAAAAGCTCTGGCTACATCTTTTGGGTATAGTGATTGATTGTGCTCCCACCTCGGTTTGTTTTAATTCTTTTCACATACCTATTGGCTTGTGTCTTCTGAAGTCTAAAGGCCAAAAGCCAGCTGGCCTTATTATCTTGTAATGTAATATTTTGATTAGTATATCTCAATTTCCCTCAATCTGTTGGTCCAAAATATGCTGTTGCTCTTTTAGTCCTATTTAACTAATCATTAACCCTCTGAGCAACCCTCCCCATTTGGGAGAACCTCTAATTGTGTTAATTTTAGTTCCAATGACTCTGCTTTTCTTTACGCTGCTTTTTTTAAAATCGGGATGCATAGGAGACTATTTCTCTTATTACCGCTTTTAGCCCATCCAGAACCACTTGAGTCAGCTTAGCCATCCTATTGTGATTCTAATATTCATTAATAGCATCTTGTATTATATTCTGGAAGGTCTCCCATCACAAAAGGGAGGAATTCATCTTCCAAAAGGTGTACCTACTCCAGTCACCCAACCGGAAATCAAGAGTCACCACAGAGTGGTCCAAAACCATCCGGGGCGAATTGCACAGTACAGTATTTTATGCAGATCTGGACTGCTACACAAAAAATAATCTATTCTTGAGTTTTTGAGGCTGGAGTAAAACATGTAATCCCTCCTTGAGGAATTCAGCTCCCTCCAAACATCCAAAAGAGGCAATTTCTGTATGCAACCCCTTACTGTGTGGTTCATTTTCTTGTTTGTGGAGGTGACCTGCAAGGAACAGTCCACCATAGGATTTAAGACACAGTTGAAATCCCCTCCCAAGATAATTAAGCCCTCTCCCAAGTCTGAGATCTTTTGGAATATGGCCTTGTAGAAGGAAGGTTTATCATTATTAGGGGCCTGAATGTTTATGAAATGCACCCTCTGGGAGAACAGATCATCTGTGATGATAACTGTTCTTCCTTCTTCCAAGGTCTCTTCAGAAATGATTTCTAATGGTATGTCCTTCCGAAGTAGAATTGCCATACCTGTTCTTTTCCCCAAGGGGTGTGACACCCCCACCACCCTTCCCACCCAGGACCTTTTAAGCTTTAAGTGCTCCTCGGTCAATAATCTCATCTCCTGGAGAAAGCAAATATCTGTGTTGAGCTTTTTAAGATAGTGCAAGAGTTTTTGTTCTCTTAATAGGTGAGTTGATCCCCTGAACATTCAAGGAAATGAGTTTCAAGGTACCCATTTTAAAATATGTAAATTCAGCCTTTATGTGGTGGTTCCCTAGACCACCCTTCCCAAGCTCCCTGTCCACCCCTGCAGGCCCTCTGTTATGTACAGTCTAGTATACCTCCTCATTATTAAACAGTAAAAGCCAAGCCATGTCAATGTATAAGAACACACAATGTTAGCAAAGTTTGATGCAGGACTGGGAAGGTTGTGACAAGAAAAACTCTGTTTAAACAAGTAAAGACCAAAATTGTAAACAGCATTGAACAAGAATTAATACCAAACAATTGTTTCCTTGGTTAAAAAGATAACACCCTGTTTGTTAATTTTTTTTTTTTTGTTTATTGAACATTTTGGAATTACAAATCTTTGAATCAGTGACTCATTTCCAAAGGTTTCACATCATAAGACAATTTATACAACAAATGAGGACAACATAAAAATTAAGTATGCAGCA
Source organism: Neoceratodus forsteri (assembly GCA_016271365.2). Taxonomy (NCBI): domain Eukaryota; kingdom Metazoa; phylum Chordata; order Ceratodontiformes; family Ceratodontidae; genus Neoceratodus; species Neoceratodus forsteri. The sequence goes on from CM028132.1 coordinate 557,282,752, forward strand.
GAGTTACAGGAGAGCAGAACTTAATGGATTTAAACTGTCAGAGACTTAACCAAGTCTCAAGGCTAAGCAGCATCAAGTACTACCAGGTAAAGGGTGGGAAAGTGACGGTAGTCTAATTACAACAATGCAGGAGCAAGGGTAGGAGGGGAGGCACAGGAGGAGATCCTTTGTTGAGATGGAAGCGGGGGAGTCTATGAGCAGTCACAGATATTAGTGGTCTGAAGATATCCTTGAGGAAGGTTTTAAAATGGCCAAGCTTACTTTGGAGGTTATGGAGCAAGGTGTGGCTCATCCAAAAAGGGCTCTGTAGGAAAAGATTCTCTGATCAAGGAGGTTCTGAAGCGGGGACAAGGAAAGGGGATTTAGTGTTTGTGCAGGTGGCTTCTGTTAGGGAGCCAGTTGCAGAAGGGCAGAGAGTCTGGGGGAGTACAGTCCAACAGAGATCTTTTAGCCAAGAGGCAGGTATGGTATTTGAGCCTATTGTCGAGGTTAAGCCAGTTGGACTGTTGGTAAACAGTACATGTGTGAGTGGTGCAGTCACATTCAAGGACAAGGTGGCAGGCCTTGTTGAGGCTTACCCAAACTCTCTAGAGGGACGTGTTGTCAGCTGCACTCATAGACTAGGATACCATAGTCAATGAGGCAAGGATAGAGGAGGAGACAGCAAGACGGAGAGCATCTGGGGTGAGGCAGTGTTGACATGGCAAAGTAAACCAGTTCTGGTGTTGACAGCAGCGCAGAGGTGGTGTACGGTCTCGTGGAAGTAATGCAGGGTCAATGGTGATACTGAGGTACTTAAAGGAGGCTACCTGGTCAAGTGGCTGCAGTTGGGAGTTGAGAATATGGAGGGTGTGGTCCTTATGCCTGCTCTGGGGGTTGGTGAACAGCACAACTTTCATTTTTTTGTAATTTAGGATTAGGCGGTGTTTTGCAAACCAGGCCTCAGCATCTGAGAAGGTTTATTGTAGGGAAAGTTGGAGTTGCTGGGGGTCAAAGTTTGAGGTGAACAAGACCGCATCATCTGCGTAAAGTATCAGCTGCCCAGAGCATGCCATCGGGACGGTGTGTAAGAATAGGCAGAAAAGAAGGGGCCCGAGTATGGAACCAGACTGGGAGAGAGGAGGAGACAGCAATGCCTATTCTGACTTGCTGCATTCTTCCAGACAAGTAGTTGGCGAACTAGTTCATGGCATCAGGGAGACACCTATTTTGGTAAGAGTGAAGAGAAGGAGGGAATGGTTAACTGTGTCGAATGCTTTCGACAAGTCCACAAAGGCAGCTCCAGCTAGGCAGCCTTTGTCAAGGGTGGAGTGCAGGGAGGATGTGAATTCCAACAAAGCTGAGGTGGTGCTCTGGTCCTGAGGGAAGCCATGCTGTTGCTGGCATAGAAGATTGTACTTAGTGAGATGCTCAGTAAGTTGGTCAGATACTATTCTTTCCAGAGCCTTGGATGGGGGAGGATAGAGATGGAACGGTAATCAGCAGCTGCACGGTCACCACATTTGTGGATAGGTGATGACAGCGGCTTTCCATTTGGAAGGGAAGGTTCCAAGACAAAGGTAGCAGTTCATGATAAAAGAGAGGGAGGGAGGGAGAGAACGCTATCAAGGGTAAGGCGAAGAGCTTGAGGACAAGAGTATCCACATTGAAACGTGTGTTCCCTAAGGCTTTTAGAAGGCAGGGCTTGGCTTCCATTGGTGTGACCATCCTGAAATGGAAAAGGGGAGGAGAGGGGTAGGGGCTGCATGAGAAGTAGGGGTTGAAAAAGTGGGGGAGTATACTACTGAGGTCAGAGAAGGACACATTCAGGATATCGACTATGAGTGGTGGCAGTGCTATTACTGTTGATGATGGAGGGGGATGAGGATTTCATTAGCTTTTTGAGATTGTTCCAGAATTTTCTGCCCGATACCCAGGTGGAGGTGAGGGAGGACTGTAGTGCTCAGCTTTGGCTTTACATATTTCCCGGGTGCACTTGTTTCTCATAGCATGGTACTGTTGCAATCGGCCGGGCTTGCCAGAGTCAGAGCAATTTGTCAGAGGGAATACTGCTGGTACAACAGGTCTAGTAGGGAATGAGAAACCAAGGGTGGAGGGTCCTTTGACAACGATTTTGTAAGGGGCATATATCACAAGCAGAGAGAAAGCAGAGATAAAGCTGAGTTGATGTCGGAAGCCTTATAAATGGGTGACCAGTCATGGGATTTGAGGGGTGTTGAGGTGGTGTTTTAGACACTGAGCATTCCAGGCTTCAGGCATCATTGAAAGATGATTTTTGAGATTGTTTCGACGCCTCACAGGACCAGGTGCAGGTCACAGGAGAGTGATCACTCAAGGCATTGGGAAGCACTGAGACGCACGTGATTATAGAGGGACGGTTGGTTAGTGCCAGGTCAAGCAGGGTAGCAGTGCCAGTTTTGGGGTTGTGCCTAGTGGGGTAGGGGACAACTCTGAGAAGTCCATAGCAGCTATGGCATCTTTGAAGGGGGCGCAGTGGGGAAATGCCAGTTGACATTGAAATCACCAAGTGCCAGGCATTCAGATTTGGGGGGCAGAAGAGAGAGGTAGTTTAGGACAGGGAGGAAGGCAGATTTTTGATTCCTCTGTGGGATGTAGACAGCGGTGACAAAGAGAGGGGCAGAGGTTTTATTGATAGCAATTTTCAGGAAGAGGGCTTGTGCACTGTGGGCTGGAGGGAGGGTATGGTACTGCAGGGAATAACACAGGTAGATGGAATATTCACCTCCATGTCTGCCACACCTGTCTGCTCGTAAGACAGAGTACCTGGAATGGAGATGGCCATGTCAGGAGTATTCTTGAGGGCCAGATTTCAACCAAGCAGAGTATGTCTGGCTGATGTTGGGTGATCCAACCCTGAAGGAGTCAAATTGTTTCTGCAGGCTACAGATTTTGATGGATGCAGACTCAGGCCATCAGTTGTAGAGTGGTTAGGGGTGGTGGTTAAGGTAGGACCAGGGTTGGGGTGAATGTTGCCTGACATCAGAATAAGAAGTAGAAGCAGGGGCCTGAGCAGTGAAAGCTTTAATTGCTTGCAGGAAAAGCAACCTAGGGAGATATGGTGGGAGAACTTAGGGCCATTGACAGGGATGGGAGGAAAGAATGTGCGAGCGATGAACAGGAAAGGTGGGGGCAGTAGGAGGAGTGGTAGGGGTTGCAGGGAAAGGGGGGAATGGGGAGGCACTGGAGTACAAAGTGTAGATGGTGGATGGAAGGCTGGGGTGAGGAGTTGGATTCGTGAGGAGAGGGTGCCAAGACAGGGGCCAATATTAGAGAGGGAGGAGCAAGAAGTATATAACAGATGAGTGAAGGGAGAAGGTGCTAAGGGGTGGGGTGCACAGCAGTGGCAGTGGGGAGAATGGTCATAGGGCACTGAAGGAATACACCTTCAGGGGGTGCTGTTGTAGCACAGAGGGTAGACATCGCCTATAGTGTGGAAGGTGCTGGGTTTGAATCTGGGCAGGAGACAGGAATAAGGAGCTGAGAGAGGCAAAAGAAAATGACCAGGGGTGAGGTGAAGACAGGTGAGATTGTAGAGGATGCTAGATCGTAGAGGTAGGGAAGGCAGGATGAACTGAGGGTGCAACAGTGACTCCTAGTGGTCAGCAAATATATGGAGCTAATGGGAAGATAGACACTTTGAAAAGAGCTGACGATCACGTGATAAGTCACGTGACCGGGCAATCAATAAACTGAAAGATGCCCTTGGGTGGGAGGTGATGTGGGAGAAGCAGTCGGCACACAGTCAACGGGCTAACACTCCTTAGATACAGAGCAGCAGGGGTGTAGTTAACTTTACTTTTTTTTTTTGAAATTGAAATTTATTGAGAACTTTTGTATCATAGAGACAAGAATATTACAGACTGTAAGAAAATCCATTTCTACTATTTACACACTCTGAAAGCCAAAACAAAAGAAAGAGAAGAACAACAAGAAAGGAAAAAGAAAGAAAGAGAGAAATAGAAGGAATAAGATTACCGGGAAGTGCCTTCAAAAATATAAAAGAGAGAAGAAAGAAGGAAAGAGACATTAAATACTGTGTGAGCGTTCCACAACTTATTGCCTGTAGCATATATTGAAATCCTCTTAACTATCGTTATATGCCCAACATACAACATCAGCCTGATAGGGTATTTACATACTAATATTTAATAAAAAGGAAAACAACACAAAATTAATAGAGAGGCAAAAATTACCTAGACAAGAGAATACCCTCCTGCCTCTATTTCCATAGGAAGCCTTCAGGCCGAACCAGAAGAGTCCTCTCAGGCATATCTGGCAAGTAATTCTATACAGGTTTCCTCCTGAGGCCATGAAATGCATAAATGGCAGCCATCTCCTCTAAATCTATTCTACGGATAACCTCAGCTTGGCTGTCAGATATTCCATATCCAAGATCTTGGTGCAGATTCCATATCATGTAGAGGTAGGGCTTATCTGGGGTAAGCTAGGACAAATTAATAGCCTTGAAGGCTGCTGCCACCAAAATTCCAAACAGATAACAGGAAGACCTGAAGCTAGAGCAGGGGAGGCAGTCCCAGTATCCAGTACTGAGGAAGCTCCGGCAGTGCAGTTTCAAAATTCTTTCCATAATATCCTTTACTTCCCTCCAAAATTCCCGTATGATTTTGCATCCCAAAATATATGGAAATATGTACCACCAACTGACAATTTCTCCAGCACAGATCTGAGTGGGTAATTTATAGTGTTTCTCACCGGAGGAACCCTAAAGAATCTAACCATTAACTTCCACCGAAATTCTCGCCAGAAGAGAGATGAGGTAGTGTTGTGAATAGCTTTCCAAATGGAAATCCAATCAGGTTCTGACAGGGCCACTCCTAGATCACTGTGTCAATTGTCCTTGACCAGGGCCAGGCAGTCACCCTCTGCCCAATTCATCCCCTGTACTAATCTGGAGATCAGTTTTTTTTGATTTGTGGAATTAATCAAAGATGACAGGGTAGCATGCACTGGATTGTTTAGAAATTCTGCACCTAAATCAAGCTCCTTTTCATTTAAGTGGACATAATGTCTTAACTGGAGGTATTGAAAGAAGGCCGTATGTTGAAGGTTGAATTCGCCTTTAACTGCTGAAATAATTTCACTAGATTCTGATCAAAAGCTGGCCCAGATTAGTCAGCCCTAGCCTTGCCCATCGCAGAAAGCCCATATCCCATTTAAGTGGCCAAAGTCTAAGCAGCTTAGTATTGTGTGTTTGTTGAGCTTTAAAATATTACCTAATTTTAAGTTCATGTCCCTCCAAGCCTGAGAAATCACCCTAGTGAAAGAATTCCTAAAATCAAGCAGGCGTAGTCTCGGAGTGCCCAGAAAATAAGTTCCGAGACATTTCCCAGAGGAGAGTCAGCCACCTCAATCTGAACCCACTTGGTGGGATTCTGGACCAATGTCACCAATGGCTGCAGCTGAGACGCCAGAAATATTTTGGGACATCAGGTACCCCAAAGCCCCTCTCCTTAGGGGTCACCATGATCTTCCATCTCACCCGTAGTTTCCTACCGAACCACAGGAATTTAGAGAGGGTAGAGTTCAAATCACGCCAAAAGTTCCTCGGGGGTCTGAGGGGGATGGCTCCCATTATGAACAACAGGTGAGGGAGAATATTCATGTGAATGGATTCTCCCCTGCCAGAGAGGGACAAGGGGAGCTCCCTCCATCTATTACAATCTTCCCTAATCTCCTGAAGTACCCTTAAGTGATTTGTAGAGTATAAAGCCTTGAAATCTCTGGGACCCACACTTCTAGGTATCTAAACCCTGACTTACACCACTTAATTTGCTGCACCTGTGGTAAGGGCTGATTCAGGAGACCACCTAGGGGAATAACCTAGATTTATCTGGATTGACCTTATAACCAGAGAAAGCTCTGAATTCAGAGAAGAAACTGAAAATCTTGGAACTGCATTCACAGGATCTGATATGTATAACAATGTATCGTCCGCATATAACGAAATCTTAACCTCCACCCCCTCACCCGAGACCCTGAAGACATCTGTCTGACAAATATATGCTGTCAGAGGTTTCAAACTAAGGGCAAATAAAAGAGGGGAGAGGACAGCACTGCCTAGTGCCTCGCTCAATCCCAAATTGAGTGGAGATCGTTCCATTCACCCGGACCCTCGCTCTGGGATTAGAGTAAAGGTTGGTTATCCAGGTCCGGAATTTGTCACCAAACCCAAAGCCCCCCAGAACCAAATCTAGATATTGCCAATTTAAGCGATCGAATGCTTTTTCAGCATCTAAAGATAGTACTGCTGAAAGTGGAGAATCAATAGGGAGCTGGGTCAAGAAATAACATTTAGCAACAATCTGATGTTGTCTTGAATATGTCTCCCAGGAATGAATCCCATTTGATCCGGGTGAACTAAGACGGGAACCACTTTCTGTAAACGTATGGTGATAATCTTAGTGAAGATCTTAGCATCTTGGTTGAGCAATGAAATGGGTTGGTATCCAGCACAAGACGCATGATCTTTCCCTGGCTTAGGCAGCACTGAAATAAGGGCCTCCCCACATGTCTGGCAAAGCCCCCAGCTCCTGTGCCATGTTGCAGACTCTGGTAAGCAGCGGGGTTAACAGGTCCCGGAACCCTTTATAAAATTCTGAGGTGGACCCATCTGGGCCGGGGCCTTTGCCAGAGCTGAGAGACTGGATGGCTGCTGCCACCTCACCCTCCATAAAAGGAGACTCCAAAGAGTCCCTCTGAGTATCTGACAGAACGGAGTCTAAACCTTGTAGAAAATTAGAAATTTTCCAGGTGTTCTGGTGTTTCTTCCTTAGTATAAAGATGTCTATAAAATTCTGCAAATTCCTGTGCAATGTCACCCGGAGAATCTTATACGGACGATCAGGTGGATCAAAGCTGACCTTAGACACCTACCTGTCAGCTGCCTGCTTGCGAAGCCTAAGGGCAAGCATTTACCTGCCTCCCCTCTCCATAATAATGCTGCCCAGTGTATCTAAGGGAATTCACCACCCTTCTGTGCAGTAAAAGTTATATAGGTCTCTTGCCTCCCGTAGCTTTTTAAGTGTAAGGTGGATCCTGTGCGTTTATATGCAGCCTCTAGGTCAGCAATAGAGGCAAGGGTTTCCTGCATGTGAGCCAGATGTAACTTGTGCTTGTGAGAAGAAAATGCTATCGTATGCCCTCTTACCACCGCCTTTAGGGCGTCCCACAAAAACTTGGGTCTGGAAAGCTCCTCTGTATTTTCAATCAAATAACACTGAATAACCCTTTTAGTGGATTCTATATATTGCTTATCATTAAGTAATCCTGGGTCAAATCTCCAAAGACCGCCCTCCACTGCTGTGTCCCAACAAAGCTGTGCCCTGACCATGGCATGGTCAGAGATCGTAATCGGAAGGATAGATATGTCCTTGAATGAATGCAAAACATTTCTCTGAGTGTAAAATCTGTCCAGTCTGGAGTACATGTTGGAAGCAGGGGAAAAAAAGGTGAAGTCTTTCACCAAGGGGTTAAACTGCCTCCATGGGTCAATTAATCCCACCTCTGCAAGCAGGTTACGGAGTAACCGAGAGCAGGCCCTAGAACCTGGGATTTTGGCTGAACTTCTGTCCAGACTAGCATCCTCAACACAGTTCCAATCACCCATTAAGATAATTTGTCCAGGGGTAGGCTAGCCAACGAGTTGAACAGGGAATGAAAAAACTCACCTGAGGGTGGGGTGGGGGCATAAATTCCAATCAAGTGAATTGACTGACCCTTGTAAATGCCGGAGACCGTCAGTTGGTGTCCCGAACCCGATTTAATTATAGATTGAATCTGAAATGGAAGGCCCCTGTGAAAAAGGATGGCTACTCCCCCCTTTTTGGATTGAGGGTGCTCATCAGAACATATTGTACTCACCCAATCCCTATGCAATTTCATATGCTCTCCCAGGGTCAACCTGGTCTCCTGAAGACAGGCAATATCACATTTTTCCCTTTTAAATTCAGCTAATATCTTTGCACATTTAATAACATTATTAATTCCCTTGACATTAAGTGAACAGATTGTCAAATCAGCCATGTTATTTGTCTATACAAAACTTCAACAGTAATTACCCTCCCTGCATCAAGTTGCGAAATCTTAATGCATGATCGTGTAGAAAGGCACTCTCCCAAAAGCAAGTAAAGACCAAGAGAGAAGAGAGAATAAAAAGAAGAAACCATTATAGAACACAGTGAATAATAGAAAAGAAAAAGAAGTTGCAAGTCCTGCACAAAACGCGCCGGACCTGCCTCCACCAAGGGAGTGCAAAGACCAGAAGTCGCAGCCAGTATCCAGTACAATGCCCGAAGTGCACAACCAAGCCGGTGATACTCAACTCAGCGAGCGCTTCGATGCGAGATAGGGGGAACGATATGCTATGCCCCCAAGAGGGAACTACACTCCACTAGGAGTGAGAAGGCTGTAGGCTCCCCAGAAGCCTAGAGAGTCACCAGTCTGCCTCTGATAGATTCCTCACGGAAAAAAAAAAAACTTCCAGGAAGGGCTGAAAAATACAAACCCTCTTCTAGCCTCCAACCATAACCCCATTACTAACACACCTCCTTAAAAGAGAATCCAGTACATCTCAAACTGGGGGATCACTTGTGGGTCTTCACCCTTAAAAAGAAAAATAAAGGGCTACATGAAAATAAACAAATTATGTGATCCTATCCCCATGATGACATTGTTTTATTAGCAGGGGCCTGGTGCAGCCTAGTCCCTTATACCTCGTACATTCCATCATAGCTGGAGATCTGGGTCAGCTAAATAAGTCACAGGGAAATTACCCCTACCCTACTCACCACCCGGAAGGCGGGAAGACAGCAAAAGAGAGGCCTAAAACAAAATCTAACCCGTTTTCCCCTTCCTCTTGCCCTTTTCCCCCATGCCCTTTATCTGCTACTGAATGGAGTCCAACCATGACGACACACCCCGATGTGATGGGTGAACACAAAAACCCAAATCCGTTTGACTGGATATACTTAACAAGAATTACAAGCTGCCCTTGGTATTGATATGAGTTATGCCCATTAAGACCCCACAAAAAGGGAAAGGGAAGGGGGAGCTGAAGAGGCCTTGAGGGGGCAGGGGGATCCGACCCAAGATCGGACCTCAGGAAGGTGCCACCTTCAAAAAAGGCCCCACCAAACGTGAAACCCAGAGTAAAGGGACCGCCCCCCCATCCCTGCACTGCACCAGCAGAGATCAACTTCCTTCAAGAGGAGGAGAGGTTCCCCCCACAAAATTCCACCTCACCCGGGACCAAAGCAACCGCCGAACACACACAAAAATAAAAGAAGGGGAACAAAAGACTGCAAGGTAAGCCCCTTATGCATCCATGTGATAAGCTCTAATGGCGTTATGTTCAAACTACAAATAAGAGAGTTCAGGGATTTGAAATGCAGCAAGAAAAATAACTGCCAGTTATTTAGTTTGTCCATGGGTAGCAAAAATGAGCAGTAAGCTATCCATTGCGATTCAAGTGATCTTCTCATGATGTTTCCCTTTAGCAATCCACTTGGTTAGGTCCGCATGTAAGGGCAGAACAGAGTCCACTCTGAAATGAGGCCGATTAGCGCTCTTCGAGCCCGGAGCCACTGCCCAAAGAAGCTGCTCGATCTCCTTCTCAGCAATCTCTTCTTTTATATCTGGAATCTGGATGTTTTTCGAGGCCAAAAGTCATGCGCCATTAGTAAGGAATCATAGATTTTGGGGCCATCAGGCAATTCTATCCATAGTCTGGCGGGTAGCGCAGTTGGGCCCTCAAGCCTTTCTCTCTTAGTTGTTTCACCACCATGAGCACCTTTCTGCGGCGCTGAGCCAGGGCCGGGGGAAAGTCTTGATCCACAAACACCTTCGTGCCATCGAAATTCAGATCCCTCTTCGCCCATGCCAAACGAAGGATCTTGTCTTTTGTCGGATACCTCAGAAATTTAATTATAATAGCTCTGGGGGGGGCGCCCTGCTTAGGCTTTGGGGCGAGAGCCCTATGTGCCCTTTCGATCTCCAGTGGGGTGTCCTCTTCTATTTGCAGCTCTGTTTTCAGCCAACAGTCCATAAAAGCCACCATGTCAGCTTGCTCAGCCCCCTCAGGTATTCCAACCACCCTTATATTATTGTGCCTAGAGCGCCTCAGCATCTTCGGCTTTTGCTGACAGGGCCTTCTCTCTGCCATATAAATATGCCAACGATCGTCCGTAGGCCATATGTTCGGCCTGTAGCCCTTCCAGGTGCTGTTCCACTGCAGTGGTTCTGGATTCCAATTTTTTGAAATCCCTCTGAATATCTGAAACCTTAGCATCTATTTTATGTAGTAGCTTGATGATTTTCCTCGATTCAGCTCTGGTGCTGGTGGGCGGAATCGGAACCGAATCTTCGGCCCCGGCGGTGAAAGCACTGATGAGCGCTGGCGAGCTGGCTGGGCTCTGGCCATCTGTCTGCCTTTGCGAAGTTTGCAGATGCAATTTTGGCGATCAATGACCTCTCTTCTTCGTGCAGACCATTACGAGTCACTTCCTGCAATTAACACAAAGCAAACATGAAGGATGCCACCACAAATCACTGGATTCTTTATATTTTAATCTGTTGGAGAGCCAGAGCAAAAAGTTAAGTGGCCATTCCACTTACTACGTCACCAGGGTGTAGTTAACTTTAGGTTCAGGAGTCCCACAGCAAATGCTGGCCAGCTGAAGAGTTTGTTCACAGGAACAATAGCATAAGCTACTGTGCCTGTAATTTATACAGGCCTGACCTAATATGGGTCAGTGATTGAAGACTGTCATGGAGTTCTGTATTGTAATTTAAGATATTACAGTTAAATCATGCCGCTGTGGCTTCCACACTGTTGTTGGAGTTCAGGGCCACCAAATAATTAATGTTGTTACAGAATTGCCCAATACTAGCTGTGTGTTATTCTCATTGTGGACAACGTGGTCAGTGCAACATTGTTGCAGCCCCACAACCTCCCCAATAATTGCCATCCATGCAGGGTGGATCTAACTTGTTTACAGACCCCCTCCTGCCACAAGGAGGTTTATATTGAAATGTAAAATAAAACAACCCTTGATTGTGCAACAACTTCATTTCGTTAAGCGTAGGGTGCATTTCCTGTGCCCCCTGTACTTCCTTCCCCCCACCGCTTGCCTCGACATTTCACCCAAGCACTCTGTGAGCCACTGAAAAAAAAATAGCAGGTTGTTAAACACAAGACAATATGGGTATTATGTCTATCACTGTAACTTAATCAATAACACAGTTTGTGCAATAAAATGTCTTGGCCCCTCCAGCAAGGATCGAGAGGGCTCCGGTGACCTTGCCTCCCCACAAATCCCTGAAATGAAGCCGGCAGCTATAAGGTATGCAGACAGTGGCCATGTAACCCTGAGCTCCTGAGCAGTGAAACAGTATCAGGTCTGTTGGTGCCATTTTCCAAATTGAATTACACCAGAAGTTAAAGCAGTCGTGTGCAAGTGGAGAAAGTCTACACTTCTAAAGCATTTGGGCTGCCTAGTTAATTTTTAACTATATTCTGACTGGTTCTTTTATTGTACTATTGCAGCATTTTAACTGACTGGTTTCATTTTTGCTATTTTCCGACTGGTACTTTTATTTTGTGATAAGTATCAACCTGCTGGTACCTGATTTGAATTGTAGCCAAAATTCTACAGACTAGTCACTCTTATGCAGCGTGGCGTGCTTTAGCCCCATTTTAACCAGAAAGTACCTTACAGCATGGTGTGTACTGGCCTTTTAGTAAATATGCCGACTGGTAACTGTAACAGAGCTGAGTTTAATTCCGAAATCTGTTTGCTAGGCAGCCTTGTTAAATTATAACTCTAGCTTTCCAGTGCAGTTTTATGCCCGAGTCTCTGGAGAAGTAAATTAAGCAAGGATCCCCTCCCACTCACCACACCTAACCTGTGCTTACCATCCCCCCCTTGTGCGACATTTCCCTATATATCGTCTTACCTCTTGTCCAATTGTCCACAGCTTGCAGGGACCGACTGATGGATGGTCCCACACAAAGAGGTCAAGAGGGCTCCAGTGACCTTGCCCTCCTCCACACACACCCCCAGAACAAAGCCGGCAGCTATAAGGTATGGAGACAGTGGCCATGTAGCCCTGAGCTCCAGAGCAGTGAAACAGCATCGGGACTGTTGGCAGCCCCGCTGACGCTCTGCGTTGGCTCCCCACCGCCCCTGCCAACACCCTTGGTGAGCACTTCCTTTTATAGGGACCTAGCTGGCTGACTGAACCAATCAGCCCTCTCCACCTGCAGCCTGTATGAGTTCACCACTAGAGGCTGCCCTGCTCCCCACCACACACTATTAGTGCTACTGCAAGCAGAACCTCGGGTCTATGCTTACACCATACTGAGGTGCATAAGCAGCTACTCCCACATTCCTTTGTGTTAATTGAATCTGCCCCTCCACCCCAACCTCCACTAAGACTAATTCCTGCTCTAGGCTGGTATCCACTCATGATCTCTCCCCCTCTCTCCTAATAGGTCTCTCATATACTGATAACATGCTTAATATCGTGCACCTAGCTTATAACCCTCCTTGGCTCGCCTACCTACTGGCCTTACTTATCCTTCCCACCTTGGCTGGTATAAACAATGCAAAACCTAACGAGCCCCAGCCCTGCTCCAGGCACTCACTAGTTAGCACAAGAGCTGCCAATAAGGGCACATTGGAGCACCAGGCTACAGCATCCAGTAGCCCCTGGAGGTTCACTCTTCATAAAAGAATGAACCTGTCACCCCCTTTATCTCCGGAGGCTGCTAGTGCCCTGATGTGCATATATACCTCTAAACAACAAATACTAAACCAGGACAATACAAGACACAGAAAGTCACGGATCGGCAAAGCTGCTGGAAGCGCCATCTTTCCAGGGTGATCATTATACTGTTACTGATTTCTGGGAACATACACCGAACCCTGGACCTCTTGGCACCAAATACCCTCAATCAGCGGATGTCTAAAATTGCCTCAATCAATATTGGGTGTCTCATACCCAAACTATCCCAATTCAGACATGGGTAGCTGTCCACAAACTGGACATCCTCTCACTCACCAAAGCATGACTGTCTCAGAAAATACCAAATTCCTCCATCATCTCGCTTGAGGAGTACACCTCCTTCTGGCTAGATAGACAGACCAAGTGAGGGGGTGAATGTTTGGTCTATCTGAACAGCAAAATAAGTGGTCAGTTATGCCACTCAGTGTAAATACAATAGAAGCACAACTTCTCACTATCTAGCTTTCCATTGAATGACAAGGCAAAGCAATGTCTCTGACCACTGTATATTTACCCCCCAGCAAGCAAGCCCCTGGCCTTGACCAATTCTTCAACCACCTTAGCAAGCTCAATACAGATTGTGAGCAGATCATCCTAGGGGACTTTAACACAAACTGGCTGGCCCAGGATTCCGTTACCATGAGGGACCGAATCCATGCCCTATATCTTACACAGATAGTCATGCAGGCAACAAGGCTGAACTATCGCACAGGCACAAGCACGCCATAGACTGGCTTTCTGCCTCCAGCCCTGAGCATATCAAAAATGTCTCTGTCCTGCCAGATACCTTAAGTGACCGCTCACCAGTAGTTGGCTTCTGGACAAACAAAGGCTCTAAAGCCCCCGTCACCAAAACTGCTACCTCAAAAAGAGGCTTGTGGGTAATTTTAAGAGGTATTTGAGGGATGTAGATTGGCCCCCACTAGCTGGCTGCAGCGACACAAATAAAACTCTGGAATACCTCATATCTACTTTCAACAGAGCCTGTGGCATATTTGCCCCTGTCAGGACAGTCAAAATAAAATGAGCCGTTAACCCCTGGCTCACAGGCTTTCTGATTGCTGTTATGAAACAACAGGATAACCTCTGGATTCAAACAACATGAAGTCTTGCTATATTATGACAATTGCAGTTTGTCCCACCATTAGAACTGCTCCAGAGGTGAAAGAGTTAACTTCCATGCCAGGCATGGAACTTAGAGCGTGAGCTCGGTTAGAAAAGCTCTGTCTGGAATATTTCAAACTGAAACTGTCAGATTCTTTACTCCGCCTCACTGAACAGTCGCTCCGGAGATTCCTCCTACTGCTCGGTTCATTTCTCGGTTTAAAGAGTTTTTTCTCGGTTAAATTCAACCGCGATTATTATTATTTTAACCGTAAACCGATCGGTTCAAGCTCTGTCTGTGGTATTGTAAGTAATAGACAGGTTTATTTCTGTGTGGAACTTGTAAATGTTTATCGGTTCAGTTTGAACCGATCAGGTTGTTTTAAAACTTTATTCTGAAGCATTTAAAAGCTTTTTAGAGTACAGTTCCCGGTTCTTATCGGTTCTAAAAAAAACGGATTTCATTACGTTTTTTTCCACGACCCATGACACGGTTGGGAACCGATAAGGGTGTCTTGCCTGGCACTGCCGGAAAAAGGGCAAGTTTTTGGTTAGGCTGGCATTATGTCTGAGAAACCCAAAAGAAAAACCCGGGCCCACTGGGTTTCAACACTGTAGTGTCTGTGGGGAAGCCTTTGCCAAGTCTGACCCACACACCACATGTGTTTATTTTCTGGGGTTTGACCACCTCAATGCAGACTGCCAGATTTGCAAGAATTTCCCTGCAGCTACCCTAGATAAGAGAGTTGGTAGGTTCAGGGAACAGAGGCCAAAAGTCCACTGACCGGATGGCAGCCTGGTTCGGGTGCCAACCGAACCGGAGGGAGTGCCCTCTGACCAGGGCGAGACTTCCTCGGGCAAACGTAAAGCTGACTCAGAGGAGCCAGTTCCAGCAAAGAGAACTAGAAAATCAGCAGGTGTGGAGACAAAATTCCTTCTCCAACTGCTGCAGAGATAGCCAAAGCAATCCAAATTGTCCAGTCACTTTCCCCGGTTCCGTCCAAACCGCCACTATCTGGCAAAAGGTCGGTTCGGCCGGTTCCACCGGTTCAAGAATATGATATAGAGGAGTTTTATGAACCAGAGGAGGGGGAAGATGATTATGAACAGTGTGAATGTGACTTTGAAAGTCTGGATGTGCCCATTGAACCGGACATCTCCCCAGACAGACCTTTAGGAGAATCTCCCCCTAGGCTTTCTGAGTCCCCTTCTCATTTTCTGTTTTATAAAAAAGTTGCTGAAACCCTCCAGCTTCCTTTGGAGGAAGCTGTGGATGAGCAAGAGGAGCCTGACTTTGTAGAGATGATGGATATCCCAGAGTCCAGGAGATTGTCTATTCCTTTACATAAATCCTTTAGGAAACAAACAATAACAATTTTAAAAGCTCCTAATTCTGTGCCTCCTGTGGATAAAAAGATGGACAGGAGGTGCACTTTGTCAGGTCCTGATACAGAATTTCTTTCACAGCAATGCAGCCATGTTGGGGTAGTTCAGGCTGCAGCCTGTGATAAGGCTAATATTCCCCTGGCTTCACATCCTCCTGACAAGGACTCAGGAAGATTGATGCCATGGCTAAAAACAATACATGGCAGCATCCTTGGGACTCAGACAAGCAAATTATATGGCTTATGTTGCAAGATACCAGAAATCTAGATGGGATACTGTCATGGCTTTAGCCAAACAGGCCCCTGGCCAGCTTGCCAAGGAGCTGGAGCAGGTGGCTGCTGATGGTATTGAGGCATCTAAGGTGCAATTCCATGCTGCAGTGGATTCTAATGATGTATCCTCTAGAGTCATGGCTACATCTGTGGCTTTTCGTAGATTGGCTTGGCTCAGGTGTACTACTTTGTCACAGGATACCCAGGCTAAGGCTATGGATTTTCCTGTGGTGGGAAATTCTCTGTTTGGGAGCAGACAGAGAATTATATGAAGAAAATGGATGAATATAGAACCACTTATAGGCGTGCACAAGCCAAGGAATGGCAAGCCACTCCTCAGAGGCAGCCCCCCAGGGGTAGAGGCAGGCCTTGTCACAGGCCTTTTTACCAAACCCAGGCCTCCTCTTCAGTTTATGTTCAGAGGGGGTTCTTCAGAGGGAGAGGCAGACGGGGTATAAGCAGGCCTGCTCCCACCCCTCAGCCTAAAGCCCCTGCCAAACAGGCACCCTGATGGGATGCCCAGGGCCGGTTCTTCATTACCTGTAGGGGGCAGGCTGGCTTACTTCGTCCAGGACTGGGTGTCTTTAACATCAGACAAGTGGGTCCTGGAAGTAGTAAGCCAGGGTCTGGTTCTCAGCCTCAAAAAATTTCCAAAGATGAGAATCAGATCTTTTCCACCTGCAAACCCTCTAGAGACTCTTGCTTTGGAAACAGAAGTCTCAACCCTCCTGGCTCTCAGAGCTGTAGAAAGGGTTTCTCCCCTACACCAGGACAAGGGTCTGTACTCCAGGTACTTCCTTACCCCAAAAAAGACAGGAGAGTGGCGCCCATCCTGGACCTAAGATATCTGAACAAGCACCTCTTAAAACCAAAATTCAAAATGGTGACTCTGGGAATGATTTTACCCTCCCTAAGGCCAGGGGACTGGCTAGCTTCCCTGGACCTCAAGGATGCCTACTTCCATGTTCTTATCAGAAGCTCCCACCAAGTACCTCAGATTGAAACTGCCCTCAGGCCATTATCAGTTCAGAGCAATGCCCTTCGGCCTTACCTCTGCCCCAGAGTATTCACAAAATGCCTGGCAGTAGCAGTTGCTCATTTAAGAAGGCAAAAATTGCCATCTTTCCCTACCTAGACGACTGGCTCATTGTGGGTCAGTCTCCAGACCAGGTCAAATCTCACCTGCAAGTTACCCAGCAGCTGCTTACCTCTCTGGGCTTTCTTCTCAATCTTCCAAAGTCAGTTCTGGAACCTGTCCAGGTACTCACCTTTATAGGTGCAGAACTGGACACAAAGCAGGCCAGAGCCTTCCTTCCCCTAGAAAGGTAAGGACCTGCGGCCCTGGCCTCCTCCTTCACTCTGCAGGTCTCTTGACCAGCAAGGCATTTCCTACAGCTCCAAGGACACATGGCTGCTTCCACAGCTGTAGTGCAAGGAGCAAGATTTCAGATGAGGGACATTCAGTTCCATTTGAGAGCCTTTGATCTCAAAGAAGAGATTCCCTATCCAAGTTGATCCCAGTGACTCGAACCTGATCCAGGCCCTTCAGTGGTGGCAGGATCAGAGCAATCCAAAACAAGAGGTTCCCTTCATCCCTCTATCTCACTCCTTGACCCTTACTACAGATGCATCCCTTTTGGGATGGGGAGCTCCATGGGCAACCTCTCCACCCAGGGATTGTGGTCCCTCAGGAATCTCTGCTCCACATCAATCTGTTGGAACTCAGAGCTGTTTTTCTAGCACTTCAGGTTTTTTCTGCATCTGTTCAGAACAAAGTGGTACAGGTCAGAACAGACAACACCACTACAATGTGGTACATCAACAAACAAGGGGGCAGTCGGTCTTCGGCCTCGGCCTTGTGCACCGAGGCGATGAAGTTGTGGTCTCTGGCTTATTCCCTGAACACTTCCCTCATAGCAGTTCACCTCCCAGGCAAGGACAATGTCCTGGCAGATGCTCTCAGCAGGATTTCCCAGGGCCATCACGAATGGTCACTGGATCCCCGAGTACTGGGATAGTTTTTGCCAGATGGAGCACCCCTCAGATAGATCTTTTTGCAGCCCCAGACAATCATCAACTTCCACTTTTTGTTGCAGGCCCCAGTGTTGGGCTCAGTCCCCTGGATGCTTTTCCTCTCGATTGGGAAGGGAAGTTTCTCATGCCTTCCCCTTCCCTCTCCTGTTCAAGGTGCTAGTCAAAATCAGATCTCAGCCCTGCAAGATGATTCTGATTGCTCCAGACTGGGCCAGGCAGCCCTGGTACCCACTCCTTCTGTCCTTAGCAGTCCATCTTCCCCTGTGTCTCCCCAGGAACCACAATCTGTTAACCTGTGCCCAGGGGAGAGTTTGGTATCCGAATCTCAAATCCCTCAACCTCAAGGCCTGGCTCTTGAGGAGTTAGAGTTTGCTTACCTACACCTTTCTCAAGGTGTTCTCAAAATCTTAAAAGCTTCTAGGAAGCCTTCCACTAGGGCTACATAACTCCAAATGGAAAAGGTTTTCCATATGGTGTTCTGGGAAGCATATTTCCCCGGAATCTGCTGATTTGCCCACTGTTTTGGACTATATGGTCCATCTTAATTCTTTGGGACTGAGACCAGCTACCCTGAAAGTGCATTTGGCAGCTGTCTCTGCTTTTATTTCAGCAAGGAAGCCCTCTTCTCTTTCTGCTCACCCTGTATTTTCCAAGTTTTTCAGGGGATTGCTTCATACCAATCCACCATTCAGGGACCCTGCCCCTGCCTGGGATCTTAATGTTTGCATTGCTCAGCTGATGCAACCCCCCTTTGAACCTTTGTCTTCGGCAGAGCTTAAGTACTTGACTTGGAAAACTGTGTTTCTAGTAGCCATCACTTCTGCCAGGCGCATAAGTGAGTTACAAGCTTTGTCAGTGGAGACTGCCTTTATTTCCTTTCACAGGGATAAGGTAGTCCTCAGGACTAACAGGAAGTTTTTGCCTAAGGTGGTTTCAGATTTCCACCTTAATCAATCTATTTCTCTTCCAGTGTTCTTCTCTGACCATTCCTCCTCTGGTGAGAGGAGGTTGCACAGCTTAGATGTTAAGAGGGCCCTAAGTTACTACATAAAGCATACCAAGGGTCACAGGTTTGACTCCCTCCAACTATTTCTCACTTATGGTGAGGTTGGGAAAGGGAAACCTGCCACTAAGAGATCCATTGCCAGGTGGATTGTCTCTTGTATCCAATTTTGCTATCAATAACTGGGTAAGGTTCCCCCTTCAGGCCTGAGGGCTTACTCTACCAGAGGTACAGCTGCGTCTCTAGCTGCTGCCAGAGACATCCCTATCTTAGAGATATGTCAAGCAGCTACTTGGAAAACAGTACACACTTTCCCAAGCATTACTCCTGGATATCCAGGCCAGGAGGGATGCTCAGTTTAGCACAGCCGTGCTTCAGAGCCTATTCCCTAAGTAGGTTCTGTCCCTCCTCCATGGAGGTACTGCTGTGTAGTCTGCAATTGTCATAATATAGCAAGACTTCATGTTGTTTGAAGAAAAAATTACTCACCTTAGTAATGTTGTTTCTTCTAATGGAGTCTTGCTATATTATGACCTCCCCAGCCTGCCCCTCTCAGAACTTCTACTTTGGGTATGGGGTGGGCAGTCCAATGTTGGCACTTATTGATGCCCATTTTATGTTTTCCACCCCTTCTTTTTTGGGGTGTTTGGGTGTTGTGTTTTATTTTATCTTATCTTATCTTATCTTATTTTCTGGTCCCCTGACTTGAGTCTTGGTGTTGGGACCAGGAAAATGTGTTAATATTTAAGTAGCCAGTTGGCTAGTGTAGGTTACAGCTTCCACACAGAACCTTAGTGAGTTTTGCTCGTAAAGATCTGACAGTTTCAGTTTGAAATATTCCAGACAGAGCTTTTCTAACCGAGCTCGTGCTCTAAGTTCCATGCCTGGCATGGAAGTTAACTCTTTCACCTCCGGAGCAGTTCTAATGGTGGGACAAACTGTAATTGTCATAATATAGCAAGACTCCATTAGAAGAAACAACATTACTAAGGTGAGTAATTTTTTCATCTTGCCAGAGAGACAGGCAGGCAGACTGACATGGTAGCCTACAAAATGGCTAGGAACAAGTGCACTAGCAAATAAGAAATGATAAAGCTGCCTACTACAGAAAACAACTTAAGAGTAACTGGGGAAAGGGCAGGGAATTCTGGAATAACATTAAGTCCTTCAATGGCAAACAACCCAGAGCTCCGGCAGATCTCATAGTTACCACCTCTGGCCCATAACAGCAACCAATCAACCTGGCCAATGCCTTTAATAATGCTTTCACAGACCTCAGCTCTGGCTTCCCCCCCGAATTTCTCCATTCCCCGCCTGATACGATTAGTGTCGACTCTAACCCTCCCACCTCTCTTAAACCAGGCCAACCACCATTCTACTTTCAGAAAATCACTAGGGCCAAGACAATAAAATATGTCAAAAAAAATCTAAACAAAACCAGGGTCGGGGTGACTCTCTAGACATGAAGTTGCTAGCACTAGCATTGGATGAACTTGCCTCTCCCTGACCATACTTTTCAATATCTCCCTGAGCACTGGTTTCTTTCCAGATAGGTGGAAAACTGCCTGGTCATCCCGGTGTATAAAAATGGGGACAGAACTAACCTGGGTAACTACCGACCAATCTCAATACTTCCACCTCTCTCTAAAGCGCTATAAAGGGTAGTCTGGATCAGCTTACCGAATACTTAAATACGTAAATCTGCTATACCCACAACAGCATGGGTTTCATACAGGCCACAGCATTAATCGACTTCACTACTCACATCTAGGAAGCCCTTAACACAGGAAAAATGGTAGGGTCTATATTTATAGACCTCACCAAAGCCTTTGACACCGTTAACCACCGAATACTGCTTAGACACCTGAGACCTTGGGACTGTCAGTAGATACCACCTCCTCGCTAAACAGCTAGCTTTCACACAGGACACAGTGTGTGAGGATAGGGGAGTAACCTCTGATCTCAAAAGGTTACCCTAGGGGTTCCCTAAGGCTCAATTTTAGGACCACTTCTTTTCGGCCTCTTCATTAACTCCCTTCCCAATGCCTATCCTGCAAAAATGCTGCTCTTCATGCGATAACACAGTTATCTCAGTGCCAGGTAGCTTCACATCAGATATAGCTCAAAACCTTCAGCAAAACTTTGCTATGCTTGAGATCTGGTTCACCCAAAACAGACTCCTTCTAAACTACAAAAAAACTAAAAGTATGTACTTAAACCTGCCACAAGCCAAAAGGCATGATGAACACCTGACTATCTATGGCCAAAAAGGGGATGTAATTGAACAAGTCTCCTCCTTTAAATATCTTGGGGTGCATATTGATGACACCCTCTCCTTCTCGCACCATATTGACCATGTTGTCAAACCAGCTAATATTAAGCTAGGAATCCTCTATAGGCACAGGCAAGCCATGACCCCTGAAGCACTTAACATGGTCACCCGAAGCTCCATCCTGTCAGTCATTGACTATGTCCTCATCATTTACAGTGCTGCCTCAGACTCTGCCTTAAATAGGGTAAAAGTACTAACCAATAAGGCCTGCCACCTGGTACTGGGGGCAAATCACCAAACCCAAACCTGCACCCTCTACTCCTCCACTGGTTGGCTCCTTACATCTAAAGGCTATATATCAGTCTTGCCTAATAGGCAAAAAGCCCTCCTTGGACTCACTCCTCCTCCATCACCACTCTGTTCCAGTGCACCAACTCAACAAAAGTCACTAGGGAGCTCGGCTAAGTGTGTGCTCCAGGTCCCCTTCAAAAGAACCTGCCTCATCAGTGCTCACTCTCCTACCGTGGGCCGACCTGGTTTAATGAACTCCGGCTACCACCTGGGTGTACACAAAAATTGCACCCTTTAAAAGAGAACTGAAAACCCTCCTGGCCCAAAAGACCCTCTGTGATTGAAGTTAGCAAATACCTATGTCCAATCACCTTCATAACTAATTCACCCCCCTGCCTATCTCCCCCTTCCTTCTTCTTACTCACTTCCCTCCACCCCTCTCTGACAAATCCCTGGTGGCTGCCCCCACCCTCCTGCCCTTTGCCTCACCTTCCTCATTCTGTGACTAAGCCACTTCAGGCTGCTCCTAACATGCCCTGAGCATACATTTGTCTGACTCCTTCCTGGATCATACTGATACCAGTTCTGTAGGTTGAAATGCACCCAATCTTACAGTAATACTGCTGACACTGTAACAGCCTATTTTATCATTACCTAATCAGCATGTAACCTCTTGTTTACTTTGAATGTTATGTAACCTGTTCATGTAAATTTTGTCTCTCATCCACTTAACATGGAACCTGTGCTAAAGAGCCTTCTGGCTCAAAGGTGTTAATTCCACAATAGAAATAAATAAATAAATAAATATTTAGTACGTGACACCAACTGTTTCTCTGTGTTGTTAATCTTCACCAGTGAAAATCAGGGTGGGAGGAAGGACAAGCAATGAAGTAAGAGAGTACCTCTGGGGTGGGAGTAAAATAAAAGCTGTATGGGGCAGACAGTACTTGAATTGGGTAGTCAGTTCATGCAAGTCCACCAAAATCCCGTATGTCATTCTGGCATGCAAGTTAACAATCGGGGGAAAGAAAAATATAAATCCAGGAAATGTCAATGTGGCTGGAGGTTCCATTGATATAAGGAAGATTGAGCCCACATATAGGAACTGCACATCAACGGAGTGCCGGGACCTCTCGGTTGAAAAAAAATGAAAATACAAAGGTAGCTCAGATTAAATTAATATTATGTTCTTTACCCATTCCAATTGGCACAAAAAGGTCAGTCCACCCTTTCCATAGAGAGAAAGCAAAATAAGCAGCAGTCTGTTAAGCCTCTCAGTTGGGAACCTCATTGGGGAGAACTTCACTTCCCTCTGCCTCCTGCTGGAATATCTTAGTCTCTCTAGCTAACAGCACCTTAAGGTCCTTACTGAGGTGGGAAGGTCATGAAACTGTAGCAGATTGTGCACGCTTAGGTTTACCAGCTCTGCGCCATACTGCTCAAGCAATTTCATGTTCTAGGATGTCTGCTCGAAGATCAGAACAGTGAAGGCCCAGTCATCACAGGGTAGGAGCTGCCTCTCTCAATGAGTCAAACATGATCAGCCCTTCTCAGTGTGGATCCAGCCAAGCAGGGTAGTACAGTTGAATTTTTATTTTATTTTCTTTTGCTTGTTTTATCACCTCTCAGACCTGATACCTTTTATCATTTAACTGGTCCGAGAAATCCTGGTCAAAAATATCTTTTGCCATCCAGTTGTAAATCCTTTGCTTCCAGGCAGTTTGAAGAACTAGCTGCCACTCCTGGTAATTCAGCATCCGCACTAGAATTGAACGGGATGGGCAGATTGCCCTTTGGCTTTGGAGTCAGTGAGCAGTGTGCTTGCTCAGTCGAGAGGAGACATCATCTAGTGTCTTGAGCACATCTCTTAGAATGTGCAGCATGAACCTCTACTGAAATGAAGAACTGCTCCATATCTTCGGGAACCCTTACAGCCAAAAGTTGTTATAGCAAGCACAGTTTTCCTGATTGTCTATTTTAGATTGAAGTTCTCTTTCCTTGCCAGTAAATAAAGGATGGCTCAGTCATGCTGGCTGGTAGAGTCCGCTAGGATCCGATCACCTGCTGTGCTGCCTTGGTACATTTGTTGATTTTCTTCAGGTCAGCTCTTAGGTCTGCAACTGAGGATTCCACTTGATGCAACATTTTGATTATTCCATCCAGTTTGCTGAGTATTATGTCCACAATGCTCGCTACTGGGAGTCAGATTGTAAGCCTGAGTCTTTATCACTGTCTATCAAGGTTTTAATTTTAGTAGATTGTGAGTTTTACCTCATTTTGCTAGTCACCATCTCCAGTCACTGGTACTGTTGTGATTGTGGATGGATGTAAGGATTTTGCTAGTATTTCTTTGCAAAATGTAATAGCGCCCCTGGAGCTCTAGGTAAAGTGACCATTCAGTCAGTGACGCCACCGAAGTCCCACCTCTTTTTTCATTATGCATTTCTTCTATCGGATTGTAACATAATATGCATGCATCAGAGAAAAGGCTATACACAATGAAATGTGAACGAGATTCAAATAAATGGCATGCCATAATAAATGAGTGATGTTGAGTAACTCCCAAGACATTGCAAATGGCAAACTAGTCATACTGATAGTATAAATATGTATTATTATAGATACATTTTTTATTGATTATTTGTCCCCTCACTGACAGCCCCTATCAGCCCAACTGTCCCTCTAGCCCCGACATCCTGGAATGACTGGGGCTTACTTTAAGTCCGCCCGGGAACGGAGCTCAGAGAGGGTCGGGCATCATTCTCTGCCGGCACCATGATTTTCTGTTTTTCTGAGGTCTCATTTTACTCTGGGGCCCCAGGAGTAGAGACTCATGCACGGAAGCACACATGCATACTATAACCCCAGTGACAGCTCCATCTACCCACCCGTCAGCCTAATGCCTGGTGCATCCCTCTGGCCTGTCTGTCCCCTGGCCTCCACCATGGGGCAGTCAAGAGATGAGGGATACCACCCTACCCTACCAGAGAAGAGAGCTGGCCTCCATCCAGCTCTGCACCCTCCCCGCCGATTCGACAGTCCATGCTCATTCCCAACATGGGTTGTTGGCATGGTGCGAGGTAAGGCATCCAGCACCTTAGCCCTCAGTGCCACTGGGATGATAGCTACTGTATTATATATATTTAACAAAGAAAACAC
This sequence comes from Neoceratodus forsteri, assembly GCA_016271365.2. Classification (NCBI taxonomy): domain Eukaryota; kingdom Metazoa; phylum Chordata; order Ceratodontiformes; family Ceratodontidae; genus Neoceratodus; species Neoceratodus forsteri. The sequence continues at coordinate 557,307,098 of CM028132.1, forward strand.
AATCTTGCCTCACCTTGCTGATGTACTTACTTCACCTTATGTTTTCTGAGTTTCAATGCTGTAATCAGTCTGCATTAATTATCTAACTTAATTCATTTATTTATGTTAATCATTGTTACAGTATATTTACTGTGTCTCATAAGATTTCGAAAATGTTACTTATAATACCAAATGTACCGAGGCAGCAGAGCAGGGGATTGGATCCCTAGCGGACTCTACCAGCCAGCATGACTGAGCCATCCTTTATTTATTAGCAAAGGAAAGAGAACTTTAATCTAAAATAGATGATCAGGAAAACTGTGATCGCTATTACAACTTTCGGCTGTAAGGGGTTCCTGAAGATATGGAGCAGTTCTTCATTTCAGTAGAGGAGTTCGTGCTGCACATGCTGTGATTGTAAATTCTCACACTGCACAGTACACCTAATTTCAATAACAATAAAACCTGAATGGAAACAGTATCAATCTGTTCAAAGATATTGTTTTCCTTGTACCAAAAGTGATACTGACTGATGTTTTTATTTTTTTCTCAGTAGCTTATATGTAACATTAATAGCATAAATCTGCACAAGGATAGACCGGATATACGCAGCAAGAGAATGAAAACGTGTTGCAGGTGGCTGCTCCTTTAGCAGAATATTATAAAACATTTTTTCAACCATGTTGATTCTTATTTAAATAGCAGCAAACTAATCCACTTAAAAAATTGTTGTCTTTTTGTAGTGAGTTTTAATGCTATGTTGCTTCAATTTATAAATTATTATGCAATTGTCTGAATGATGAGGAAAAATTGTTGGGGGGAAGGCTTGGAAGTAGAATCATGAAACAAATATCACAAGAAATACCCTATCTAGGGTAAGATAACAAATAAGTTTCAGGCAAGTGAAAGGGAGACATAGGAGGACACTGGGAGCAAAAAGGAGGCCGTAGGGTACAAGAAAGTTTAAATAGATAAATGCCAAAAGAAGGCAAGGTCATAGGAGTGGGGCAGTGCAATTGGCTGCAGTATTTTAGGATACATTCTGGAGACTGAGGTGCTATTCCATTTGTACCCACCATTCTGCATTGAGAGCAGAGATTGCTGGACTCCAGGCCAAACTGGCAAAGGTGCCAAGGGCCTTTGTTCACCCAGGGGCCACCAAGTCTGCTAACACACATTCCAGAGGATGCCTTGACACAAGCAGAGCAGTTGGAACTTAATGGGCTCCAGGAGGGTGGGGGAGGGAAGGGACATGCTCCTCAACCTGTATCACTGTGGAATTCCTTTGCTGTACTGATGGAACAAGGCAGCTAAGAGGAGACACCTGCAGCAGTGGGAAGGTAGGAAGTAGGGCTCCTGACAAGGGGAGGCCCAAAAGAGGGAGGGAGGAAGAAGTCCTCAGTCAAGGAGGAAGTATCTTCTGGTGGGGTACTCTACTATGTAGGCAATAAAACACGATGCAGTGTGCGCTAGAAGTGTCTTCTAGCGCACACCCACAGAGTGTTTTATTGCACTCATAAAATGATCATCTATTTTGTAGATGCATGTCAGAATTAAAAATCTTAGGACAGAGTAATACAAAAGTTAAATTTTCATCTTGATTTTAAACAAAAGAGTTCCTCTGCCTGGGTATGCTGCATATGTGTGTGTGTGTGTGTGTGTGTGTGTGTGTGTGTGTGTGTGTGTGTGTTTGGCTTGAGGACTTTGTCCCACTGTGGCCTCCATAGTTGTAAGTTTTTTTGGTCATGGTTGTCATGGTTCCCAAGCCCCCCCCCACATACACACATTGTTGTTTTATTTAGTGTTATTTCTGTAAGCATCATTCACTTTATCCCTTTATATGCTGTTTTTTGTGTTCTGTATTGGATTGACACAGAAAGGAGTGAGTGAGTCAGGGGACCTGCACAGCACCAGCTGCCAGGGAGTCTGCATGCATGCAGTGAGAGCAGCACCTGCTGTATAAACCACAGACTGAACTCTTCAGTTCATGACATGCTGGCACTTTTACATTTTTTTTTACTATATATAAGTGTGAGGTAGGAGACTTAAGCGGAGTGTGTGAGTGGGCAAGCCAGTGAATGAGCATGTGGGAAGGTGGCAGGAAAGTGGTTGGCAACAATGGTGGCTATTGAAAATGGCAGCATTTGATGGGAGCATTGATACAAGGTGCCAATATAGGTGAGGATACATGTATTAGTTGCTAGCTATGTGCTAGACACTTTCAGCACATGACTAACAACCAATCAGGTTGCTCAAAAAAACAGAAACCATTTCATAATTGGTGGATAGACTTGTGGGTGGGGGAGAAAGGAAGAGGGGGTGAAGTGCCTGAGAGGTGCTTTGCCTTGAAGGGATGTCGAGCATATCCAGAGATTTTCTAGGGCAGGAAGGAAATAGGAGGGAGTTAGATGTCATTCTCCACCTGGGAACAAACTACCTGACAAGGGACAGGCAGAGGCAATGTAGGTAATTTCAGAAGCTGGGAACGGCCTCAACTAGGGTGGCAGATATATGAACATACATATACATACATATATATTATAGGGGCAAGGTCATGCCCCTTTAGTTAGGATTGAATAGCTTATTTAATGTTAAACCTCAAATTCTGCACTTTAATAACCTTTCAACCTATCAACAGATTTGCACAAAATTTGATATGTGCTGTCCTGTGGGGCAAATCTCTTGATAATGGCAAGTTTCATTTCGGTTGAATTGAGGATTCTGAGATCCGGATAGTGAAAAAAAGTAAAAAGTTAAAATTTTTTGCAGTTTATTTCCTCATCACCTTGTGCCCAGATGATGTGGAATTTTGTTTTGAATTTTTTATGGTAGAAAGAACTTGGGTAACAGAACTACTAGTGTTAGTTTGGTGCAAAAATATTAAACTATTGCAAAGTTATTAAGATTTTAAGTTCCCATTACATCCTATGAGAAGTTTGTTTTTCAGGATAGATGTATAAAGTTCAACAAAGGATTTGATCTAGCAAAACAGGATTTCATTCTTGTGAGAACCATTCCTTTTTGTGAGGAATAAATCTTTTTTGTGAGAAAAATATCCATTTCCGTGACCTGCCATCTTGGTTTTTTTTCCACCAACTAAAAAACATGGAAAATACTTAACAATGTTGTCATTTTACAAAACAAGCACCAAACCTTAGCTAAACAGGACCTGTTTAGCTAGAATCTGGTGTTTGTGTTTCACATTTAGTCCAAGAAATACTTTTTCTGGGCACTTGAAATCCCTGTGCTCAGCTTAGTGAGAGGAGCCTTCAGCCACATTCTTTGCATAAGAACAGCGGGAATTTTTTAACTTCTACAGACACAGCTGAATTCTTGCTGCCGGCTGCAGTGAGAGGAGTGAGCTGCCATTTTCCCTGGTGTCTAGTGGTTCCCCCCCCCACCCAACGATCAGTCTCCTGTATCCCTGCTATGTATGCCAGTGTACACCTACTGACCTCCTGGAACTCCATCTAAGAGCAAGCATGGAAGGCAAGTCAGTCAGTGACATGTCTGGGGGTGGTGGGTGGTGAGTCTAGTCCTCCCGCAGTTTGTCACTTGTCCTGAGTCATTTATTTATTTATTTGAATTTTGTTAATCAGGTGGCCCACTGAGACAAAGTTGTCCCTTTTTCAGTGGCGACCCGGGGAATAAAAGCATTCCATACATAAGAAAAATATTGTTGTATAATGGAGGAAACAAATTACACATATATGCACAGAAAATTAAACATATAATGTACAGAGATACATTGTAACATGTGGTTATACTTAAATATCAGACAATATGTCAGGACAAGGATTACAAAATAGAGGAGCTAAACAAATCTATACAGGTTAGAGTACTAGATACGTCTAGTAAAGGCAGTGTGATACATACACATAATTACTGTCTATTAAAAATTCTATACTTGCATCTTGGAGAAATAAAGAGAGAGAATAACTCCAAAGAGAGGAGTTGAAATTGTCAAGCTCAGTAAACCATATGGGGTAGAGAAAGGGAGGAGAGTTGGGAGAGGATAGGCACAAAAGGGGAGACCTGGGGAAGGGAGGGCATGAAGAAGATAGTAAGGATTATTTACAGTCACAGAAGGGAGGTGGAAAGCATATGGCTTTGTATAATATTTTAAATTGCATAAGAGATGTACAAGAGGGTAGGTCCAGTGGGAGATTGTTCCATTTTGAGGGGCAGCAACAGAGAAAGATCTTTCACAGATAGCTAAGTGAGTCTTGGGTAATTTTAAGACTGGATAATGAGAGAATCAAATGGAGCTGGTAAAGGGTTTCAGTGTGATAAGGTTGGAACGGATGGGTGGGGAGGGCATGTGGACAAGCTTAAAAGTGGTGCAGAGGAAAGGGAATTCATGACGGGCTTCAAAGAATAGCCACCCTAGGGTGTGAAGCACATTGCAGTGGTGGGTACACGCTGGGACTGAAGCAGCGAATTGAGCTATTCTATGGTAAGCTTGTCTATTTAAATTTTGTACAGTGGTTTTGAGTTTGGTCGGGTTAAAGTAAGAGAGGCAGAGCTTGAAAGCAATATGGACACTAGGGAACCAACCTCCAGTGTCCCTATATATTTTTATATTTGTAATGCTTCCCTGAAAAGAAAAAAATGTCCTCGATGTCTTTTTTTTAACCTGAAAAAAGAAAAATGTCCCTCGTCATCCCCACCATCCCCCTCCCCAATCCTGACCCTCCCACTGAGCACCCACCACCTCACACCCCATTTACCCTGTACTTACCATCAGAGGTTGAATGCTATCATCTTCTCTGGACTGAGACACATCTGCACTGTTCAAAGCTGAACCGTGAACTGAGGAATCAAGGTAAGTGCCGTATAACGATTTCAAGGCCATTTTAACTTATGTTTATAACATTGCTATTTTGGGGAATTTTTCACCAAATTTTCAACATGTCATTTTGGGACCCCACCTCATGAACACTGCAACTGTCATTTTGTTATTCAGGCCGGAAGATGATTTTGCAGTTGCTGTGTGAAATCACCTTTGGGACCAAATAAGGGCATTTCACTGCTGTTCATGAGGTGGGGTCCCAAGAAGGCAATGTTGAAAAATTAGAGAAAAAAATTCCTTAAAATACTCAAGTTATGTGTGTTCATTGAAACTTTTCTATGCACCCACATAATTTTAGTAATTTTCAACATTTTGACTCCAAATTTTCAACATAGCCATTTTTTCACATCACCTCATGAACAGTATAACTGTCATTTTTCACATCAGTCAAAAACATGTTTTTGTATCTGTGGCTCAGAATTGAATTTTGGCATGGATTTGAACATTTTCACCTATGGGGTTTATGAGGTAGGTTCATAAAAAGACTAGGTAGAAAATTTGGGATCAAAATATGAAACAATGTCAAAGTTATGACCAATCATTGCAATTTCACTACACCCACTCGTAACTTTTTAAATTTTAAACATTCTGACCCCAGATTTTCAACATAGCCTTCTTATTATCCCACCTCATGTATATCACAGCTGGCATTTTTCAAATCCTGCCCAAAATGTTTTTATCACATCTGTGGTGCAGAATTTTATTTATTTATTTGGTAATTTGGATACAACCTTTGAGTATCCACTTTTTACAAAGGTTCCACATCAGAATGTATAACAGCAGAGACATAAAAACTTGACAGTTAACACAAAACATAAGATTTCTATGTAATACAGGAAATAGATAAATAATACATTTGAGTAACCTAGACAACTGAAATTAAATAGCTGGAGGAGATCCCCAAGTAGCAACATATGGCATAGCTGCCCCGGGGGGGGGGGAAAGAATGGCATTGCAGTTGCACAGAATTACCTTTTGGCAGGGATTCAAAACTTTTCTGTAATGGGTACATGAGGTAGGGTAATAAGAAATCTATGCTGACAATTTGATCACTGCTGTCCTATAAATGGAAGTGAAGGGCCTGGAGGGTATAGCTATATATATATATATATATGTGTGTGTGTGTGTATATATATATATATATATATATATATATATATACATACATATATATATATTTATACAATAGGTGTTGTGTATTCATTGAGAATAAAAGCATGTATTCTCACCCTAGTGAGAATATCGGGTGATGATATAACTGAAGTGAAAATAAATCCATTTACACCTATAGTAGCTATGTCATCACCCGATATTCTCACTGTAGCATCAGTTAAGCACTACAAGCTGGAACTTGTTTTAAAACTGAAAATGAAATCTTCAATCTACCTAATTACACACCACCTACACAGTGTGAAACTTTTACTTGCAGTTTCTAAAAAGCCAGAAGCTGAAAGCAGTACACTTGGAGCAGTACTTAGCACTGAAAACAAATTACAAAAACTTGACTAAAAACAGTATTTCTGTACAATGAGCTTTTCAAAATTATTTCCTAAATCATCAGAAGCACCACAGATGAATAAACTAAAATTGCATCATCCTCAGAAACCAATGAATGTTGAAGAAGAGATTTTCTTGAGGTGTTCTCACATCACCAATCCCTATCACACAGTTGAGCAGACTAACACACAGCAGCCAAATCACTGAGTAATAACACCAACTTAAAAAGTAAAAGCAACAAAACAGACCTCAGACACACTATTTAAATACCAAAACCATACAAAAACACTTGTTGCCTATTGTATAAATCATACACATGATGGGCAGGAGTGGAACATGGAAAATATTCTCACTCCTGCATTGTGAGGCATGGCTATCCCACTCGTGCCTTCAGCACTCGTGGGCTATCCATGCTTCACTCTGCAGGAGTGAGAATATTTTCCATATCCCACTCCTGCCTCCTGACCATCATGTATCCCCTAGGCATACATGATGGGCAGGAGTGGGATATGGAAAATATTCTCACTCCTGCAGAGTGAGCTGTGTATTCTCATGAGTGCCAAAGGCATGAGTGAAAATACACAGCTCATGAGGCAGGAGTGAGAATATTTTCCATATGCCATGATCTGCCCATCATGTGTGCGATTTATACCACGGGGTGAGAGCTGCAGGAACATTTTTTCTGAGTCTGTGTGTTTCCTGTTCATTCTGTGTGTGCTGTCAGTGTCTGTGTGTGTGTGTGTGTGTGTGTGTGTGTGTGTGTTCTGAATGGACTGGGAGTCAGAAACACAGGTGAGTGTGTTTTGCAAAGCTAATTGAGTGAGTCAGAGGCTCAGTGAGAAAGACAAACTGCTGCAGGTAGCACTGAGAAACAGAACCTGCTTTGTAAAAGACTTTCATTTAGAATTCAGGTTGTTTTGAAGCTGAGATCAGCACAGTAATGGGCTAACAATGTTAGAAACACAATGGGACATAGGTGAGAGTCTTTTGCAAAGCTAATTGAGTAAGTTGCAGCTTCAGTGAGAAAGAAAAACTTTTCTGAAGCAGTTTCCTTTAGAATGCAAGCTGCAGTGCATTTATCCTCACTCTGGTGACATCAGCAGAGTATGGATAAATGTTGATATCCTCACTCTGCTGATGTCATCAGGATTTATCCTCACTGCAGTGGAAATAACACAGGTTATCCAACTGAGAAAGCTCTCACCCCATGGTATAAATATGGGATATACAATGGTGAGCTGTCAGATAAATGATTTATCTACACAAGTGCTGTTTGACCTCGGGTAACTTCATGAGTGGTGCAAGCCACGAGTGAGGTGTCCGAGGTCAAACAGCACAAGTGTAGATAAATCATTTATCTGACAGTTCACCATTGTATATTTCATTTATGCAATAGGGATGCTTCTTATCAGTGCAGGAACATTTGGTTTTGACTGTTTATCATCTTTTTTTTAAATGATAATTTCTGGGACTTTCTGGGACTTTTGGTTAACTTTCCTAGTGTATGTCTGGCTAGCGTGGTGGTTGCTATTAAATTAAGCACCACTCATTTTGTAGAGAACTTCTTGCCAAACAAATGTCATGGTCACAGTATCATGCTACCTTTTTTGTTTTAAAGTTATTCACATTTGTTTGTCGAAAAAGTGAAACAAAAATTTAATTTTATGCTGTTTTTTTCTAATTATAAAACAACTAAAAGGTATTTATTAATGAAACACCACTCATTTTGTAAATATTTTTGTGCTGAACATTTTTCGTGCTCACAGTACAATGCTATCATTTTTCATTTTAACGTTATTTACATTTGTTTGTCTGAAAAGTGAAAAGGAAATTGGATTTAATGCTGTTTTTTGCTAATTATAAACAAACTAAAAGGTATCTATAAATGAAACACCACTCATGTTGTAAATATTTTTGTCCTGAATATTTTCCGTGCTCGCAGTACCATGCTATTAGTTTTCATTTTAAAGTTATTCACATTTGTTTGTCAAAAGTGAACAAAAAGCTTTGGTGACACTTTGCATTTATCCCACATATGTGGGATAAATCTAAGATAGTTAGATTTATCCCACATATGTGGAAATACATGGTTAGTCGCAATAGGAGTGGGCTCAAAATTCATTGAATAAATATATATATAGATATATATAATATACAATGGTGTGAGTGGTAAATGAGTGAGATAAAACAGTGTTATCATCCACTGCAGTGTGATATTTTTACCCTCGGCTCTACTGTGATGATATTAACCATTTACACACACAGGTCACAAAAGGTCATCACTCTAGGCAGCTTTCCCCTCAGCATGCAAGAAACACCTGTGCTGTTACCATAGACACAAACGCAGAACTACTTCAGAGGTCTCACTGCTGCCTACAGCTAACTCAGTGAGCATTACAAAACACACCTGTCCCCCCCAACTTCCAGCTCATTACTGTGACACTGTCAGCTTGACTGCAGCCAGAATTCTAAACAGCACAGCTTCACAGAACAGTCTAAACTACTGCCTGCAACTAACTCAACTACCATTAAAACACACTCTCACTTGTTCCTCAAACTCTGATTCTCACCCATTACAATTACTGTGTTGCTTTCAGCTTGACTACTGCCAGAATCCTAAAGAGCACAATTTCACAGAACACTCTGCACTCTGCCTGCAGCTAACTTAATTACCACTGAAAACAGTATCAGCTGTTCTGACACTCTGCCTCTCAACTCATTACAATTACTGTGATGCTCTCAGCTTCACTACAGCCAGACTTCTAAACAATATAGCCTCACAAAAGTATGTTTCTCACTCCTACATAAAACTAACTTATTTAGCATTGCAAAACACACTCATGTGTCTCCCAGAGTTTAAAACACTGCCAGCCCATTCAGAAAAGCTCACACACAGAATAAGCAACCACATAAACAGGAACAGAGCACAAGACAGCATAACAAAACTTCTAAAACTCTTGGCCCTATTGTATATATCGAATACATGATGGGCAGATTGTGTGCTATGGCAAATATTGTCACTCCTGCGCCGTGAGCTCTGGATATCTTACTCCTGCCTTCAGCACTCGTAAGATATCCAGAGCTCACTCTGCAACATGACAATATTTGCCATATCACACTCATGCCCATCATGTATCCTATATATATATATATATATATGCAATAGGTGTGGAACCAAAAGCAATTGCATAAATCCATTTATTTCCACATATAGTTTAATTCAAAAAAAAACTTTGTTAATGCACTACTTAGGGTTAAAGTGACAAAAGTAGGGAAATGTGGTGTTAGAGTTTCCAATCCTAAAACCCCACCTCCACTGTGCAGTCAGCAGCAAGCATGGAGTGTGCCTTGGGGTTGTCAGCCTTAACGCTCACCACAATCTGACATACTGTACCCATCTCAGATTATTTACTCATGGAATGGGGTGAGCATTATGGTTCATAACCCCAAGGCACACCCCATGTCTGTTGCTGCCTGCAGGGTGGGGTTGGGGTGTTATGGTTGGAAACCCTAATGCCACATTGTCCTACATTTGTCACTTTAACCCTAACTATATATTAAAGAAGTCTTTTGCTATAATTTCCTTACTTTCTGAGATAGTGTTCTTATTTACCTGTGGGAGCAGAGGGTTCTCCAGGCCCTGCACTCCCATTGCTTCATAATTGCATCCTTATTTGCATGTGGGAGCACAGGGCCCTCTGGACCTGCAGTCCCATCCGTCCATAATTTTTTGAGATAGTGTATTCATACTCTTATTTGCCTGTGAAAGCGCAGGGCCCTCAAGGCCCTGCACTTCCATCACACCATAGATGTGTATATGTATGTTGCTGTAGAAGTGCAGGGTCTTCCGGGCTCTCTATTTCCATTTGTAGGATAACAGGAATCAAACTGTCAGTATAACCTTCTTATTACCCCACCTCATGTACACAGTACTGAAAATGTTCAAATCCCTTAAAAGCATGATTATGTGCCACTGCTCATCATTGCACACCACAGGTGCGAAAGACAGTTTTACCAGGATTTAAAAAATGACAACAGTCACATTCATGAGGTAGTAGTATAAAAAAATTGCTTTGTTGAAACTTTGGGGTCAAAATATTAAAAATACTGAAGTTATACGTAACAGTAGAAACATTTCAAGGGATGTGCATAACTTTGCCATTTTTACATATTTTGACCCCAAATTCTACCCTTTTTATGACCTCACCTCATGAACAAGGTGGTGAAAATGTTCAAATCCCGACTGAAAAGTGATTTCACCAACTGACCCGGAAATCACCTTTTGGGCTCGATTTGAGTAATTCCACTGACATTGTTCATGAGCTGGGGTCTCAAAAAGGCCATTTTGAAAATTTGGTGTCAAGATATATTAAAATGGCAAAGTCATGCAGCAAAGTTGAAAACCCCATTAAAATAACATTGAAGTTCACTTACTTTCTCATGCAGTCGAGATTCCAGCAGCAAGACATGTCTTCAATCAGAGAATAAATCTTCACCTGGGACATGTTCAGGGGTGTGTGTGTGTGTGTGTGTGTTGCTACCAGGGACTAATCTTTCTAGTTGCTCCTGCTATACTATTTATAGAAGAGTGGATTTTGCATTAGTGGATACCTATGTTAGTCTTCTCTGTTTTATACCCTATGCTACTTAATATTGTATGCTAACCTTGTGGTTTGTATCTATGTTCAGATATATGAATGCCCTCAAGCAATTATGACTACATTAATCCTTTCTGTATATGCTATTTGTACAGGTTCTTGAGTATCTATGTTATCATGTGATAAACCTCTACTATCCATTTATTTATGATACACTACAAATGTAGTTTTGTCAGAATATAATCTTCATTCCTTAATACTGTTTGATGGCTTATTTATGTACATCTTTTTAGGTTAGTCCTTTTTGTGTATTATTGACAAATATAGGAAACACCTTTTCTGGTTCTTTATGAACTCTCTGCCTCCTTTATGGAGTTTTTGGGACTATAGGTTCAGTACACGAGGGAGGATGTAGGTACCCAGACCTAAACGGCCAGACCTCTGCATCCAGCCCACCACCCCCTGACCAAGAAAAGCAGCCATAAGCCCAAATTAGGCTCTCCACTTCAGCCGAGTGGCCCCGGTGCTGATACCTGTCGGCGGCCAGACCTGTTCATCCAGCCCGCCACCCCCTGACCAAGGAAAGCAGGTACGATTGGTCAGCTCCAGCCCAGATCTGCCAGGCTTAATCACCATAATAGACTGGCTCCTTGGGACTGTGGTTGCTTCCCAATTGGATGCTGTAGATCCCCACTGAGAAAGCAAGTGCTCAAGGTGCCTTTTTCAAATCACAGCTCAGCCATTGCCTTGCTCTACTACTTTCTGGACAGTTTTTTGCTAAATTTACTGCAACTGTTGAAATTATTTGTTTTTCTTCTTTGAATTTTCTGCTGTTTAACCTGCTGTACTAGCTAGGCCTGACTTCTGTATAGCTTATGACTTGTACTGCTGCATATTTTTGTTGCTTAAATATTTTGCCTTTGGACTGCTGCATTGTAGATGTAGGAATTGCCTTCCAGAGTATAGCAGAGTTGTAGTGAACCTTAACTGACTGCCTAACTTCTATACAGCTTACTGCTTGTACTACTGAATCTTTACTGCTGAACTGATTGCCCAATGTTGTAGGATACCTTTTCACAACTGCCTACTGCCTGCTGTCTTTCTACCACACTCTTTTCCCATTGCAGTTGTTCTCATTTCTCCTCAGACTGCCTTCTTTGTTCCCCTCTTTAACTTGCTTTTTCCCCTTTGCATTTCTTTTTCTCTGTTCCCCATACTGTTTCTCTGCCAGCTACTGGACCCCGATTCCCTCTCCTGACACCCCCCTGAATCAGCATATTATGTAAATATTGGCTGGCATTTTTTTTCCATCTTCCCTACCCCTGCTCCTGGGCCCCTGCCTCTTCTCCAATCAACCTTCTGAACCACCCTTTTGTTTTGCTAAATTCCCACCTGGCACCTTTGACTAGACCTCTCTGTAGAAGCCCTTTCTCCCACTATTTGCTTTACTTCTTGCCCTGAGCACTAAATTGCCCAGGACCCTTCCACCAATTTACCTGAGCTTTGTCTTTGTTTGTTTTAACTAAAGACCCGCCTTTTTCTGCTCTTTTAGCCACAAGTCCAAATCAGGCACTCCACTTCAGCCAAGCAGCCCCTGCATTGATACATGCCAGCGGCTGGACCTCTGCATCCAGCCCACCACCCCTGACCATGGAGCAGGTACAATCGGTCAGCTCTAGCCCAGAGCTGCCAGGCTTCAATCCCATAATTGGACTGGCTCCTGGGACTGTGACCGCATCCCAATTGGATGCTGCAGATCCCCATTGAGAAAGCAAGTGCTCAAGATGCCTTTTTCAAATCACATCTCAGCCACTGCCTTGCTCTACTACTCTGTAGACAGTTTTTCACCCACCCTCATACCCCATCCCTCCTTTATTAAATACACTTCCCCAGTGATCCCCGAAGCCTCATACTAATCCAATTACAGCAACTTGTTAAAGGGGATCTCCTTTCCTGCAACTTCTTAAAGGGGTGATCCTCTCTTGTGCTCAAATTTAAGAAACACTGCTGACTGCCTTATCTTAATCAGCCCTTTAGTCCTAGCATTTTTCTAGAATAGCATTAATCTTAGACTTTCTTAGTCAGATCATTATGTAAATTACTGCCAGTGCTATGGCTTACTCCACATGCTGGCAGGCTATCCTACTGATAATTATAGCCCTGTATCCATCATCCCTACCTGGCTCAGCTCCGATAACTTGATTTTCTACCTGGGACATATATGCCCATGATTTCTCCTTATTCCCAAAACCCTACCTGGGCTAAATCCTGCATCCAACCACCTGCTGCACCCAGTTGGCAGCAGCCCTTTAGTTTAAGTATCCGGCACTCTTAGTTCAACTCTTATCTCAAACTTCAAGGTAGGAGTTGAAGCATATGGACAACCCCGACCAAAGTAGTAGGACATCTAGGAAAAACAACAAGCAGCTCTAGTAGCAACTGTGAAAAGGCTAATCCTATTACTGCTCCTGTGCTCGGGCAATGTGGAACTTGACCCTGGACCACCTACTACCTTAGACTCACCGACCAACTTTGCATCAGCATCAGACACTAAGTTCATGCTGATTAATGTCCACAGTCTACTAAAACTATTCCTGGTGGTCCAGTGGACTCCCCTCCACCGCCCACTGATCCCCACGCTCCGTTCCCCTGCCAGTCAATGGCGGGCAGCAGCACCATACCCGCCTGCCACCCCGCCACCCACTGACTGACACCGTCAGTACGGCTGTATGCTTATACCATACTACACATTCCAGATATGTGTATGGATCCATTCACATATCTGGAATGTGTAGTATGGTATGGGCTGCCCACCCATTGGCTCACGCTGGGACCAATGGGCGTACAGTCCTACCGATGGTGTCAGTCAGCAGGTGGCGGGGCAGCAGGCGGGTGGGGAGGGGATCCACTGGACCACCAGGGATACTAGGTTCTTCTATTTTTAATTCAGCCCACGATCGGGCAGACAGGTCCACTGGACCACCAAGGATAGAGGTTAGATTATTCTTTTTGTACTTAGCCTGCAATCGGGCGGCAGCAGTCCACTGACCATCAGGGATATAGGATTATTCTTATTTTTACTTAGCCCACGATCAGGCGGGCAGCAGTCCACTGGACCACCAGGGATATAGGATTATTCTTATTTTACTTAGCCCGCGATCAGGTGGGCAGCAGTCCACTGGACCACCAGGGATATATAAAATTATTCTTTTTACTTAGCCCATGATCGGGTGGGCAGCGGTCCACTGGAGCACCAGGGATTTGTATTAATCTCCATTTACTGAAGCCCATGATCGGGCAGACAGCAGTCCACTGGACCACCAGGGATATAGAACTTCACTTTTGATTTACTTAAGCCTGCGATCGGGCATGGGAGGGTGGATGCCACCACGGAGGTGCAGCTGGAGCTCAGGTGGCCACCCACAGGTGGCAGCTGCCGTGCTGCACCCTGCAATATGGCAACTCACCTGTGGGTGGCCAGTACTTGCTCCTTTTTTTTGTTAACTTTGTGCTAGCGCAGGTGGGGTTGTGCATACATGGCTCCACACATCCTGGGATGAATATCGGGCTGTTAAGAGTATGCATGGGCACGCCCCCCACACCTGCACCTGCATACATTACTGCTGCGCTCTGGTGCATTGGTATTTGTGTCGTGCACTTTCCCTTTGAATATTGCATCAGGGCGCATCAGTGGGTTGTGCATTGTGCAACACTGTTGAGCCATGCAGATCCTTTTAATATCTGAGCCCTTGAGTCATAGCCAATTGATGAGATGTGAAAAGACACAGAATCATAGGCATTGTGAAAAAATGACAGTTTAGCAAGAAAGGACTGGAAGATAACAATTTTCGTTGATATGTCACCGTATCATAAACCGAATGCAGATGTGAAAGGGATTGTGTGTGTGTGTGCCATTGTAACTAATTTCAGGGCACTCTACTGCCATTTATACAGTTAGTGGAGAAAACTTTGCACTGAGTGAGAAATCTAGAACAGCCACAACACATGGACTCTGGGCACTGCATCACAACACGCTGTCTAGTACAGCTGTTCTAACAATATAAAACTTCTCATTATAAGAATAAATAATCCAGCCATGCACAGCCATCAACTATATTTATTTTGTTGCCCATTTGACTGTTAACACACAATTATGTGCAGAACTGGACCATAAAAACATCTACATCAAGAGACAGAAATTATTACGCCAAACTGAGTTACATAGTTTACTGTCCAATCAATTAGTGTGTATATATTACAATCCCATCTTATTAATACATTTTGTACATACTACACATCAAGACTGTAAGACAGCAAAATGGGCAAAACTGCAACTATGAGTCAAAGTGGTGAGCTGCGTGTTCAGATGCATTCAGTAAGAATGGGCTGAGCTGTGAGTTCAGGTGTGGTCAGTAAAAATGGAGCAGGGGAGTAAGGAGGGGGTGGAACAGCAAGACGTTGGTGATGCTGCTCCACTCCCCACTGTTCCATGTTTGCTGAGGTGTTCTCAAGTCTTAGTTTTGGGCTGTTGCTCCCACAGCTTCACATTTGGTGAAAGAAACTCATGTTTATTTAGTTTATAAAACTGTTGTATTAAGTTTCTTCAGCTCCTGGTCAATTGGGAGCTACTGTTGGCTTGGGACGAATGCTAGGACACTAGCTGGAGTTTTGCAGAATTATTTTTGTGGCCGCTTGAATGCCTCAACTCAGAACATGGCTGGTGTAGTCTATGAAAATCTGGTATGGAGCATGAAAATTCCATCTCCAAGACAAATATGAAAATGAGCCTTTATGTCCCATGACTGGAGGTGGAGAGTTGGACTTCCCCTTGCTGTGTGCTATCGTTCTGGGAGATTGGTGGGAGCCAAAGCAGAATCATGAGCTAATTGTCAGGTCTGACCACTTACTTTGGGTCTCTTTATGTGCTGTAGTGTCCCTTAGACCAGCTCTGGCTGGTCTAGCAGCTGACGGTACTATGACATGTTTGTTGTCAGTGGTGCAGCTTTGAAATTCCCACAGGTGTGGTCTTGCACCAGTTCTGTAATGCAAGATGGCTTGCATCATGGCATTGCTGTTTGTATGGCGCAAGGCTGATGCAGCCTTTGACGCAGTGCTCTTTGAAACTGGTCTGGCTTAATGTTTGGAGCATGTCTCTTCGTCATACCTGGGGCTTTGAAAATATGGCCCTATGTTTCTATGTTTCTTGTAAATGTTAATATAAGTTTTGCATGCAGATAGTGCTTATTATTATTGCTTAACCATTTTATCAAATGTCTTACTGTGTTTTATAGGTTTTATTGTATAGTGTTATTTAGATGCCATCACCGAACGCCTAAAATTTAAAGCATTTTGGTACAATGTTAAATATCCAAATACTTGACAAATGATGGGACTTTTGCAGCTTAATGTAATCTATCACTATGGTGAACAAGATAACAATTAATGAAAATTTGGTAAGTAAATTCCTCGATTTAAACTAGTTAACCTGTTAAGATGTAAACCTTTGAGACGTTTCTGCTGCTTCCTCTGTTCTCCTTTAGATGCAGCCTGACTACTTCTAGTAGTTTCATGAGTATGCCTGGTATTAGGGAGTTGTACTTTCTTCTTAATCCTGCATGTTCTCCCATGTATACTTAGTTTGGAAAGTACAGGGCAAGCAAATGTCTAATGGATACATTTGTGAAAAGAAACAGGACCAGATGTTATTTTGCACTCAACCTGTACTTGGGTTTTCCAGGTTCTTGACCCCCAAATTGGTGGCTAAGTGAAACCTTTAGTGATAATACTCAGTTACAGATAATGGGATTTAAAACATGGTGGAGTCCTAATAATTAAGCTTGCCACTAAAAGGCAAGCCAGGTTGTCATGGGACCCAGCCAGGAATGAATACAGAGGAAGGGGTGGGGAGGGGACAGGGAAGGGAAGGGGACTTCAAGGAAAGGGGAAGGAGATATGACCTCACAGATGGTGTCATCTGACCAGGCTCAGAACTCACTGGCTATTGGCCAAGGGGAGGGGCCAGAAGGGGTCCTGATCAGGGCTCCTTAGGGGCTGTTTAAAGGCAAGTAACCCTCAGTAAGCCCTCTTTCTTGCTGTAAACTTCAGAGCTTGAACTACAGAACATTGTTGGCAATCTAAGGTAAGACACTGAAGGTCTGGAGCCTTGTCTCTGGGAGTCACAGGCAGGAGGTGTGGTGGTTTCAACCTGGTGGTTTGTTTTACATGCGTTGCTGAAATGTTATACAGTTTGTCTAGGTAGCAAAAGAAGAATTGTACAGAAATGCATATCTGTGAGAACCAGAAGAGTGTAGGACAGATTGTTTGGCTGCTGGGCCCAGAACTAGATGGAATTTGTGGATAATTCAGGGTCCTGCTGACCTGTCCTGGCATGTGGGTTCATCATTTGCCAAAAAAAGAAAAGCGACTTCAGAGCAGTTTTCCGTGAAAGCGGCAGGTATGACTCCTAGGGCGACTGGCCTCCAGCAGTACAATTGAGCGAGGTTTTGTGTTGGCAGGATAATTTCGCTGGGAGCAGGGGAGTTTGGCTACACTTGCTACTGGAGTAAGAGGCCCACTGGATGGCCATAATGCAGTGGGGCAAAAGGTATGGGAGCAAGCCACAGAGCTGGCGGTGTCACGCACAGCGAGTGCTGGAATGTGGAGGCCGGTGGCAGGGCAGCGTAGTTGTGTCACCATGTGGCATCTAGTTTGCAGCAAGGTTGGTCAGGTAGGCCCTCAAGAAGGGCGTACACAGCATGGAGAGTGGGCACTGGTTGTGGAAAATGGGGGACAGGGCAGCAAGGGGTGACACCGCGTGGTGCGGTTTTAAAGAATCACGGTTGTCCTGGGATGAGTCGGCAGGCCCAGATGGCATGGTACAAGTGCATGGAGTGCCATAAAGAAGCGCAAGAGGTGGGGCCACAGAGGCCATGGGGTGAGACTCCTGCATGCTGCTTACTGCAGGAGGTAGTAGCAGCTGCAGGCCATTCTGGACCAGGAGGCCTGGATGCAGGTCAGGAGCCATGGAGGCCCACCGCATGGTGCAGCCACCATTTTGGGGCCTTGAGATTGCCCACAGTGCGGTTACAGGGTAGGGGTGATTGTAGGGCCAGCTCGGCCACTGAGAACACCGGAAAGAAATGGGCAGGCATATTGGAGGTCCAGACCGCTCTGGGAGGCGTATTGGTATGGGTCCTTCTTAAAAAATTAAAAAAATAAAAGGGGGCAAACAGTAATAACATGCCTAAGGACACAGCACTATAAAGCGTGGAAGGCAACAAGGCCTAGTAGGCCCCGCAGATTAGGGTCAATACTCTACTGGTTCCTACGGCAAGGAAATAAAAAACAACAAACTACTATAGAATCTCATTTCACAGACAGCCACGCAAAGTTCAGTTTACAAATGTCAAACAGTACTTTATAACTTATTATCCCATATTTGTATCTGCTAGGAAAGAGAAGTATGTTACTGTAATTTAAACAATTTGGCTTGGTAGAGAGGACCTTAAACAAGGGTGGTTCATTGTTCTTTCCATCACAGATAGACATGGGCCAGTAGGCCAGACAGCACTGGGGGCCGAGAGGCCTGGTTGCATGTTGCGGTTGCCATCTTGGATCCGAAGCTGAACAGCAGGCCGGGTGGTGGGGGAGAAGAGTTGTCCTGCAAGTTAGTTATATAATAATTCAAATAAAATGATTTGTTTTGTTCATGGTAGTGTCTTGCAGTGCAATATACTGTGAACTTGAACTCTGACAGCATTCACTCAATTATTCAAAGACAACTCTCGAGGATACATGCCTTGAAAGGAGGAATCTACTTTAGAAGGGATCCAGGGGACAGCAGCACCATACAGTAATTTATATCTGAAGATGGGCGATTTCTACAGGTGAAACTTTTCCTGTGGAGCTATATTTCAAGCTGAGGGTTCACACATGAACCGAATATTCTTGTAATCATGGTAACATGGCTGAATTTCAGAGCATGGTTTAGGCGGGTAGGGGGGAAGAGTGGCAGGCAGCAGGTTTACGGTATGCTCATGTGGTGTTTATTATACAACCCAGGCACATGGTGAAAGAGATGGCACCCAAGAGAGCTCCAATGTAAAGCGCTACCATGCTGGCAGAGGCAGCGAAACTGATGACCCAGATGATGGAGTTGGTGGAGGCTGTGAAGAAAAGGGAGGCAGAAGATGAGGCCCAGAAGAAACGGAAGGGGTGAGATGAGAGGGCCGGCACCGGAAGGCAAACAAGAGACCAAAGAGGGTTGGACCCAGCCAACCGGTGGCACCTTGGGCAGAATTCTAGCTAATTCTGGTCCGGCAGGCCACAACTGGATGCTGGTAAGGACAATGTGGATATGAACAATGAAACTGATTTAAAGGAGTATATTGAGGATTTGTTGGGGACATGGGGAGGAAGTGGTCTCAAAGTGGAAATGGGCCCTTAGCATGGCCTAAAGAGGGAGGCAGGTAGGGCAAGGTGGGGCGGGCACCATGGGGAAGGGAGGAAACTGTACGATGGACAGCCAGGTTTTTATTTATTTATTTATTTAGTTTTTGTTGACCGGGTAAGTGCACTAGACAAATTCTGCCTATTTTCAGGCATGACCCGGAGGAGGGGGATACAGATGAATACCAACTGACCTTGAACCAGATTAAGCTGTTGGTGGTATTTTTAGCGAATGAGGGAAGTTTGGCCAGGACACCGGGGAAATTCCCCTACTGTTTGCCAGTAGGGGGACCCTTTGAGCCGTCGAAGGATGGCTGCCTCAGTTGGGGCACTGCCGCTGGCAGGGCCGGATGTGTTGCCAACTTTGGAGCTTGTCTCCTCTGCTGTTTCTTGTCATTCTCCGATGGATGTTTTGGCTGTGCAAGCAGAGCTTGTGTAGCCCTCTGATTCTATCCCTATGCTCAACTCGTCAGATCTACCTTGATTGGAAGCTGTTGATTTACCTGTGGCTGATTCTTCCTGCCCAACTACCATCTCTTGCAATAAGGAGTTGCAACACCTTCTACAACTTGAGGAACAACGCTACATGAAAACGAAGAAGGATATTTACCACAGTTTTTTTTCCCATGAAGAATCTTCCACTGCTTCAGTTTTGGAGCGCTTTGTTGATCCTATGCAACCGGTTGCCATGGAAATGGCCCAGAGTGAGACGCTGGCTACAATGAACGTTGTTTTTCATCGTGCTGGTCAGGACCAAGTGGCTGCTATGGTGTTTTCCTTTACAGCAGGTCCTAAATCTTCTTGTCAGGACTGAGTCATGAAGCAAGGGAGCCCACACAAATTGCACTGGGCAGAGACTCCTGCATGTGAGAGTGACACTTGGTCTGTAGAGGATTCTTTACAAGCAGCTGGCTGGGTGCGCTCCCCAGACACAGGTTCCTAGATTTCCAGCTTTACGCCTATAAAAATACCGGGAGTTCACCTTGCTTCTTCACCTACCCCTATTACAGAGGCTGTAAGTACAATTTTAGAGCCTCAAATCACTGTTTTGCCTGAGGTGCCCCCTACTCCAGGTTCCCCTACACCTAATCCTGGTTCCCCTAAACCTAATCCTGATTCTGCATCACTTTGTTCTGACCTCCAGCATTCTCCACTCCACCTGTCCTCGGACTTTGCCTTTTCAACGACCCCAGACTTTCAACCACGGGGAGTTACAGGGGCTTGTACTCTGGACGTGAGGTGGAGGCTGCAGTCCACAGTGATGATTCTGTATTTCGGATATTCCAAGATCTATCCTGCTGAACTCAGACATTCTACTGAGGGTTCTCCTAAGGTGGCCTTCCAGCCTGCTGTGGTTGCCTTCCAAACCTTATGCTTCCTTTTTCTAACTCTGTTTCTTCTGCCAAACGTCATAATGCAGTTCGTATCCTTTATAAAGCGGGTTTGGATGTCTTTCCTGATCGACTTTATGTGGGTTATCAACTGTTAAAGTTCAGTTTGCATATTCATGTTTCCAAATTGTATGCACTTATTCATGTATCAGGGGAGTCCATATTTGATGTTAGTTTTAAACTAGGTAGTGGTCTTGAAAAATTTTGGGCTCGTTATCAACATGAAAAAGCTACTCCCTTGTAGGCCCCTTTTGAGGTTTTTCCTCTTACTAGGCCTGCACATAAAACCATTACGGTTCTCTTTCATAACGAAGGGGTCAGTGTCACTGATCTACTGTATTGGTTAAAACAGCGTTGTACTGTGTCTGGCCATCCTGAGGCTATATTTGATTCCTAGGGGATTTGGACGGGTGGTTGGAAGATTCGAGTCCTACTGCATACCGAAGGTGGGAATCCCCGTCATCTTCCAAATAGTTTTTTCCTGGGTAGAGACCGAGGGGTATTATTCTACCCAGGACAACTGAGGACTTGTTATAAATGCAGCCTTTCAGGCCTCCTTAGTAGTACATGTGACCAACTGAAATGCTCCCTATGTCACAAAACTGGCCACCTTCAAACAATGTCCTAACTCAGTTTGTTGTAATCATTGTGGGTAGAAGGCCATGTTTATATGACTTGTCCTAAAGCAGCTCATAAGACATCTCTCTGCAGATAGAGAGGAACAACATCTGTTGATTTCACTAGCCCAACGGAAAGTTACTAATGTAGCAAGTTCAAATGTACCTACTACTACGTTGTCTGTTACCTCGCTTCCTGATCCCCCGGAGGTTTGTGTGATAGACTCTGTGGCTGCTGTTCAAGACCTTCTTCCTCTCCTTTGATAGTCCTCTGCTAATCCCCTGATTTTTCTTCTGACTTAGTGTCTGTTAGGAACGCTGAACTTTTCCTGACTCTATGCCCCCAAGCTTAAGGACCTCCTGCCCGAGACTCTCTATACGGAAACGATCCGCTGGTCCTACCCCTAAAATGTCCAAAACTTCACTGCATGATGTTTCTAATAGATTTTCGGTCCTTTGAATGCAGATCATTCAGACACTGATTCAGTTTGCTCTTCAGCGGATTCTGTTCTGCCTAAGGACACTGCTGATTCCGTCCTGACTGATGATGGTGGTACTTTTTCCCAACCCTCACGTCATAAGGGTAAATCTCAGAAAAAAAGCATTGATTTCCTTTCCTTTTATTTTTCTTTCTATGCCTTTTTCCCCTCTATTGCTCATCTTGACAACCTATGTCAATAGTATTAAAAATAGCATTAGACGGACTGTAGTGTTTTCTTTTTTAAGATCTTTTTCTTCTGGTATCTTTCTTTTACAAGACACTAGGCTTCACTTGACTTCTGAACTTTCTCATGCCACTAAAAATGGATTTCTGGGATCTCATATTGGTCCATAGGCCCTGACCGTTGTTCAGGTGTTGGTATCCTTTTCCATCATATTACACCTACAATAATTTGGGTATTGGACCTAGTCCCGGGAAGGGTATTGCTCTTAGATTTCATGTTAAACACTGTTTTCTTCAGACTCATTAACACATATGCTCCACAGACTAAAGCTGATCGTACACACCTTTTTCAACACATCAGTCCCTTTCTGCATATAGCTCATTATGTAATTTGGGGTGGGGATTTTAATTGTGGTTTAAGTAAAGGGGATAGAGGTTCAGACACCAAAACAGGTAAAATGTTTGGTGATATGGCCACTCTGAAAAAGTGGTGAGTGATGCCCATCTCAAAGATGCCGTTTGTCCCATACAGGTGTACAGGAACGCATATTTTTAGAGGTTCTTTATCTACCCGGTTTATTTTTTTCTTCTCTTTTCTTTGCCGCTTCGCTGTCTCCGTTGAACCAGCTCCTTACTCGGACCATCGTCTGGTGTTGATTACTCTGGGAGCCGCTGTCTCACCTAGGCCCAGGATATTGAAATTTAATTCTATACTTTTGCAGAGAACGGATCTTCTTCAACTTATCTCTACTTTTTGGCTTGTAGAAATCGTTATATCCTCTATATGATGACCCTGTCATCTGGTGGTTGAAACTACATCAGATCTCCGTTCCCTTCTAATTTCCCGAGTAGGTGTTTTCGGAAGGGTTCATATTTTCATACTTACAAGACAGAAAGCAGCTCCAACTCTTGTATTCCCTCACACTACTCACCAGGTATGATTTTTCGGCTCAGATCGCTCATTTTCAAGAGAAAATGAAACAGTATCATTTGACTCAGTCTAATGACATAGAGTCCCGATAGCAGCATGAAATAAGAGGTCCTTTTTTCCATACTTGTCCCCTACTATGCCGTCGAGCACAAGTACAGGCTAAATCAATCCCTGCCCTTTATGACCAACAGGGTGTGGTTCACTAGGATCAGGGTAGTATTTTACGCATAGCATCTGAATATGCTGCTACTTTATTTTCTGTGACCCATGTACATCATATGCATTTTTTTCCTTTTTACGTTCACTTGCGCCCATGCTCAAGGAACGTTTTGGGAGAGTAGCACACTTGGAGGTGTGCCTCTCCCACCCAATGCACTGCTCCCTTGAGCAGGCATGACAGTCCTGCACCAATGGGTGCAGGAGCTCAATATAACAGTGGTGTTCCTCTGCTTCAAAGGAAAACACCGCTGCCATACTGGCGCCGCCCGCCATCCTGGGTAATGCGCTCCCACTCCCATGTCGTCACCCGCCCTCAAAAGCTTTTCCTGCCACACTGGGAGCCCACCCCAGTGTGGCAATGTTTGTTGTTTGCTGACGGTGTGCCTAATCCCCGATTGGCTCCACGGCCCCCTGCGCATCCTGCCGCCACACTGGGAGCCACCCAGCGTGGCAAATCGCTTGTTTGTTTTGCAATTGGTGCCAATCCTCGCTATCATCGGCCCCCACATCTTATGCCACACTAGGAGCCCACTCCAGCATGGCAACGTCCTCGCCGTCTTTTTTTCCTCTGTAAACAAAACGGTCCCGCAGCGCATCTCCCAACCCCCACAACCCGCACTCACCCATGCGCACTCCAGCCTCCCCAAACACCCCCACCCCATACTTACCTCCGGACTTGGCGCGACAATCTTCGTGGACCGGAACACGCCTGCACTCTTCAAAGCCGACAGCCAACTGAGGAAATGCCGTAAGCTGTAAATGGGCTACATAGAGGGTTTCAACTTTTTTGCATATCTCAGTCATTTTTGGAATTTTGCACCAAATTTTCAACATGGGGTTTTGGGACCCCTTCTCATGAATGATGTCACTGTCAAGGCGTTTCGGGCCTGAAGGGTGATTGCACTGTGCAGTCACCGCGCCGAAATCACCCTTCAGCCTGGATAACACCATGACAGTGACATCATTCATGAGAAGGTCCCAAAACCCCCATGTTGAGAATTTGTGCAAAAATTCCAAAAGTGACTGTTTTATGAGCGTGCGTTGCGCAGTTCCTACGCAGGCTCGTAAGTTCGCGAATTTTCAATATTTTCACTCCAGATTTTCAACATTGCCATTTTATCACACCTTCTTATGAGCTGTGCAGCTGTCATTTTTCACATCTCACCCAAAATGTGTTTCTGCCCATGTAGCGCACAATGGCGCAGTTGGTGTGCGAAATCAAAGTGTGGAACAAATTAAGAAAATCACAGTGACACTGTTCATGAGGAGAGGTCTTAAATGGCTATGTTGAAAATTTGATGAAAAAATTCCTAAAATGACTGTTTTATGAGCTGCATTACGCAGTTCCACGCACACTTCATACATTGCGACTTTTCAATATTTGCACTCCAGATTTTCAACATTGCCATTTTACCACACCTTCATGAGCAGTACAGCTGTCATTTTTCACATCCTGCCCAAAATGTGTTTCTGCCCATGTAGCGCACAATGATGCAGTCGGTGTGCAGTCAATGTATGGACACATTAAGAAAATCACAGTGACACTGATCATGAGCAGAGGTCTTAAATGGCTGTGCTGGAAAATTTGGTGAAAGAATTCTAAAATGACTGTTTTATGAGTCTGCGCTAGGCAGTTCTCCTACGCACGTAAAGTTTAGAATTTTCAATATTTTCACCCAGATTTTCAACATTGCCATTTTACCACACCTCCTTATGAGCACTGCAGCTGTTATTTTTACATCTTGCCCAAAACGTGTTTCCGCCCATGTAGCGCAGACAATGGCACAGTCGGTGTGCGAACTCAGTGTATGGAACACATTAAGAAAATCAGTGTCACTGTTCATGAGCAGAAATCTTAAATGGCTATGTTGAAAATTTGAAATTCCACAATAACTGTTTTACGACAGTGCGTAGCAGTTCCACGATGCTCGTGGTTCTATGACTTCCAATATTTTCACCCAGATTTTCAACATTGCCATTTTACCGCACCTCCTTGTGAGCAGTACAGCTGTCATTTTCACATCCTATCCAAAACGCTCTTCCCTCTGTAGAGTACAATGACGCAGTCGGTGTGCGAAATCAATGTATGGGACACAGTAAGAAAATCACAGTGACTGTTCATTAGCACAGGTTTTAAAATGGCAATGTTGAAAATCTGGTGAAAAAATTCCTAAAAATGACTGTTTTATGAGCGTGCATTGCACAGTTCCCACGCACGTCGTAGGTTTGCGAATTTTCAATATTTCCACTCCAGATTTTCAACATTGGCATTTTACCGCACTTCCTTATGAGCAGTACAGCTGTCATTTTTCACATCCTGCCCAAAACGTGTTTCCGCCTATGTAGCGCACATTGGGGGTAACAAAAAGATCATGCTGACAATTTATTGTGCAAATACCAGCAATCGCACAGGGCATTAGGGTAAAGCACCATACATGCCAAACACCACTGCAAATACCTGCAAGCAAACGTTCAGCATTGACAAATGCTTGTTTTAATACTGTTAAGGTTCTGTGTGCTCCACCAGCCCAACTTTCCAGTCTGATAGCTCCTTTTACCACACAGGAAGTAGCTACTGCTATTCAATCCTTGTCCAGAGGTAAAGCCCCTGATCTAGATGGCCTTACTACTGATCTTTATCTTTTTTAAAAAGGGGAACTACTAGATGAATTAACTTCGGTTTACAATACTATTTTACAGACCCAAACTGTACCTTTTGACATGTCTACAGGTGTTCTTATTTTTCTTTTAAGAACAAAGGTGATAAATTAGGTTTATCAAACTGGCGGCCTATTGGCTTTTGAATACTGATTTTAAAATCCTTTCCAAATTATTGAATGCATGATTGTTAACAGTAGCAAAATTCTTGATTTCCACACTCAGTCTTGTACTGTGCCAGGATTTCGATCACTGACCAGTTGCTTTTATTAAGGGACATATTCTCTCATGATGCAGTTTCCCCATTGGGTGGATATGTACTTTCTCTAGATCAGAGGCAAGCTTTTGATAAGGTGGCACATGTTTATTTTATGGCATGTATTGCACCACTATGGCATCCCCTCTACTTTTATAACTTGGCTCCAAGCCCTTTATCATACTGCAACTGTCCATCATTGTATCAATGGTTTTTTGGGCCCTCATGTCCCTATAAAACTGGGGTTAGGCAAAGACGTCCGATTAGTCCTCTTTGTATATCTTTAGTACAGATCCGTTATTACGCCTTCTCAATTCTCTTCTGGTATTGACCAAATCACATTGCCAACCTTTGTAGTTCCTTATAAGGCTTTGGCTTACGCAGACGATATAGTTCTTTTAGTTGGGAATGAATCCTGTGCCGCAATGGCATTATCTCTTTGTGCCACTTATGGTGCAATCTCTGGTACCAGCGTGAACTTATTGAAATGTATGGGGAATCCTCTGGGGGTCAGTTAGCCCCTCCAGATCACATAGCTGGTATCCCTTGCACATTTGGCCCTTTGACCATATTAGGTATTGAGTTTGGGTCGCCCAAATGGATGTAGATAACTGGGATAAAAAATTACTTCTTGGTTCCAGTATGGTTCAGAACTGGAACAGGACAAAAATGGGTTATGGTAAAAGAGTTTACTTGATACACACTTATTTAGTGCCTTTATTTTATTTCTTAGTTCTGTTTTTCCTCTTCCCAAGATACGGGAAGTTAAAATTTATAGTTTATTTTTTCAGTCTTTCTGGGGCAGTCGCTTAAATCCCATCAAGAGAAATGTTTTATATTTATCATGTACCAAGGGTGGGCAACAAATGATAAACCCAGTTCTGTTTTTTTTCTGTCAATTCTTATATGCTAATTTCAGACCATTATATCTTTCCCCAGATAAATATTGGTGTGATTTTTTTGTTAACTCCATTTCACCTTGGTTTGCAGCATGGGACTTAAGTATTATGCATCGAGTTAACAAAGGTACCCAGTCTCCTCAGTATTTAAGGGACGTTTTTGTTAAATTAAAAGCATGGGGGATCACGAGTAGGCAAGTGATCTCCCTCTCGAAAAAGCAGTTATATGCTATTGTTTTGGAGACTCATTTTGGCACATTGGAGGTTTTTCCCAAATGTTCTGTACTACATTGTGAAGCCTTATTTCTTTTCTTAAATGAGTCCTGTATCCCACAAAGATGTAAAGATCACCATTGGTTTAACTGTCATGAGAAATTAAATGTTAAAGCAAATCAAAGCATAAAAGGTGGAAGAACGATTTGTTCCAGACCGGATGCATTACCCAACCTGAGACTTTGCTGCATTTATATTTTACTTGTTCTTATTTTTGATTTTGGAAATTCCTTTATGACAGGTCTCATTTACCTTTTTTTTTTACATCTTACATATCCAGCCCTTCTATATGGTAGTTATCCCAGTAATTGGGATATCTGGGATAAAAGTACGCTGTCAGTTATTTTTTCTATTATCAAATGGTTTATTTGGCATTCTAGGTGTCTGTTTACTCTACAACAGCAGGAACTTTTGTACCATGAACTGTATGGTAATATTTTTAAATCCATACAAACCGTCTATTTCTCTGAAACAAAGACTCTCACTAAGATCCATTTGATGGCACTCTGGAAGAACTTGCCCTGGATTACTGATAATGACTTTCCAATTACGTAACGCTTCTATCAGCTTTTGTTTAACTTATTCTTTCATTGTTGTTTACTTTTGATCTGCTTTTTCTGTGCTCTGTCTGTACTTTTTTTGATGCTGTTGATTATTTTGATTTGTTCTGTATGATTTCCTTAATAAAGTCTTCCCCTACTCTTTTCGATAAGTGCCATGGGATCTTTAACATTCACCTGGACTACCACCAGTCCAGACAGATGGGACCTCGGTTTAATGTCTCATCCGAAAGACGGCACCTCAGAAGTGCAGCACCCCTCTCATGCTGCACTACAGTGTCAGTACTGGGATATTAATCCAAGTGCCAGATGTGGGAACTGAAGCCACAGCCCTCTGATCTCCCGGCCTCAGAGGCGAGTGTGCTACCTACTGAGCCACTGACACTGTTTCACGCCTGCAACCATGTGCCAGCCTCAAAAAGGACAAAATATGGAAGGGGAGTACATTGACATTTTCAGATTGGTGGATGAGGAAAAGCCAAAAAGCATGAGCAAAGGGAGTTGGTAGACAAGTCAGAGATGGCAGTGGCATTGGCGGTGGTAGGGCACAAAGCTGAGGAAGCCAGGTTCAAGGGGAAGAGCATCGATACATGGCAGGCTGGTTTCCTGATTTATAGCACATTGGTGCTAGGGAAGCAGCCGGACCTGGCAATCCCACTACTGACTTATATGGCGATCATCAGGGACACATATAAGGCTAAGCTGGGTTTCGTTGGCTTAAATATGATGAGGTATTCTGGAGGTGAATGGCAGCAATGGTGACCTGAGGTGGGATTGTACCCATGCTGAGTTAGGGTAAGGACCCTTTTGGGTCCAGTGATGGGGCAAGTAGCAGAACAGGGGAAAGAGTAGCACCATTCCAGGGCTCCAAGGCCTGCTGGGCTTTTAACAGAGCATCATGTACATAGCCTAGCTGCAAGTTTAGGCATGTCTTCTCACAGTGTGGGGGGTCACACCCAGTGATGACCTGCAGGCAAGGGGGTGACAAAGCTGGACAAGCAAGTGGGCAGCTCCAGGAACAACCCATTCAGGGTGGAAGAGAAGGAGTTGGAAGGGGCTGGGGGGCCCCAGGAGAGGGGGATACAATTCCAACTATGGTTGAAATTAGGATGGGACCGAGGGATGGGAGGTAGGGCTATCCTGGCCCACACCCCCATCAAACTATGGGGGTGGCGGCCTGGACAAAGGACTACCCGACAAAAGAGGAGCTAAGCTGCTGAGATCAGGTTTTCAGAGAGGTTTCCACTAGGCTTAGCGGGTACATGGGAAGGGATGTGGGCTAAGAACTTGGCTTCTGTAAGAGGAAAAGAGGACATAGTCTGGGTAACATTTCAGAAAGAGGTCAGGCCAGAGAGGGTGGAGGGGCTGATGCATGAGCTCCCCTACAGGCAATTCCGGGTGTCACCCTTGGGGGGTGCCTCAGAAACAAGTGGGGGAGTTCCGACTCATGTATCACCTGTTCTACCATGACAGGGGGTCGGTAAATAGAGGGATTCTGGAGTCTCTGAGCATGGTCTCTTATGCTTCACTAGACCAGGCAGTGGAGTTGATCTGGATGGCAGAGGAAGCCTGGCTGGCAAAGATGGGCATCAAGTCCGCATTCTATCTGTTACTGGTCCACTGGCAGACTGGGACCTGCTCAGTTTCCAATTCAAGGGAGGGTTGTACTTCGAGAAGGCTATGCCCATGGGCTGCTAGGTGGCATGCTCAACATTCAAAGCATTCAGTTCATGGGTGCAATGGGTGTTTGGGTACCGGTATTGGCACAGAAGGGTAGTCCATTACCTGGATGACTTCCTGTTGATTGGGCCCAGCCAGTCAGAGACATGTCAGAGACATGAGGCATGTTGGCAGACGTCCGGGACATGTGCAGCACCATAAGGATCCTCCTAGCAGTGGGAAAGACTGAGGGCCTGGCCTGCAAGCTAGAGTTCCTGGGGATCGATATGGACACTGAGCAGGAGTGTTTTCAGCTGGCAGGGGACAAGGTGGCATGGCTAAGAGGGTTGCAAGTGCTAGTGGATGGGAGGAGAAGGAGGGGTGCCACTGGTACAGGTACAACAGCTGCTAGGTTACCTTAATTTTGCCTGCAAGGCCATAAGCGGGCAAGGCACTACGAGAATGTTGGGGTCACAGGAAGGGTGAAACATCCCATCACTGGGTGGACATCAGTAAAGGTATGAGGAGGATCTACAGGTATGGGAGGTTTTCTGGAGTCATACAATGGGTGTCATTCTGGCAGAAGAAGTGGGCCAGCAATATGGACAAGGAGCTGTACACAGACGTGGCTCAGGTTTTTTGGATGGGGTCTAATTTCAAGGAGTGGATTTGGGCGTAGGCCAGCCCAATGGCAGGAATGGGGTGGACCAAGGACATCACATTCCTTGAGATCTTCCCACTATGGGTGGCCTCAGAAATATGGGGTGACAAGATGGCAAGGTGGCGATCTTATTTTGGTGCGAAAACAAGGGTGTAGTAGAGGTGATCAACGGGCAGAGTGGCGTCTGCGAGTCAGTGGGTGGGTCTCCAGGTGCATGGTGTTACTGGGTCTGCATCTGAACCTGTCTTTCAGAGCACAGCATTGAAGGGACATGGAATGAGGTGGCGACTGTTTTTCTCATTTTCAGATGGAGCAGTTCCAGAGATGGCACCACATGCTGCACTGCCTGGACCACAGTCCCAGACTGGCTGTGGAAGATTAGAGGGAAAAGCAGGCCCTGTACAGAGGGTCATGGTCAACCAACACCCTGAAGTCCTATGAGGGGCTTGGGCAAGTTCAGGCATTTCAGTCCGGATGGGCTGGGAGACAGAGGAACCAGTCCGGGAAGAACAAGTCATGCAGTAACGAGTGGAAAAATGGGAGGTGGGGGTGGCCCATGCCACCATGGTGGGTAACAACTAGACATGCAGGGATTGGGGGTGGTTGGATGCTGCGGGCAGCTGGGCCATCAAGTGGATGGTCATGGGTTGACAGAGGGGGCAGGGCATGAGGCAGGATGGGAGAAGACCCATAATGGAGCCCCTGCTCACGAAGGTGGTGAGGGCGTTGGACCATGTTTGCAGTTCAGTGAAGTAGCCTGTTTGTTCAGGGCCATATTTGCAAGGCAGGCTTTCAAGGTTGGAGAAATGGTGGTGCCCAGGAAGGGACCGGCAGTCGCAGGCTTGCAGGAAGGGACTGTGACAGTGGAGGAAGATAAGGTAGTCATCTGGCTGCAGCGGTCTAAAATGGCAATTGGAGGGTTAGAGTACCACTAGACACCAGGGAAATATAATTTCAATATAGGGTGGAAATCAGAGGGTGGGGGGTACCACTAGACACCAGGAAATATAATTTCAGTATGGGGTGGCAATTTGGGGGTGCCACTAGACACCAGGGAAATATATTTTAAATACGGTGACAGACATTACATTTCTATGGCTTTTCATCTATATTTTTATGCTTTTCATCTATATTTTTAAAAATAAATGGAAGACATGATGGCAGCAAACAAAAAACGATTCTTGCCCTCACAAAAAAGGATTACCATATGATCAGCATACTCAGAAGCTCAAATTTTGAAATTAAATAACTTTAAAACAGATTAATATTTTTTTCATAAAAGCAATGGAAGGAACAACTGTAGGCAAAGCCCTTTCTACCCTAAAAATATCACACCACAATTGCAACCCGTCTGGCTGCAAGATGATGGCAAAAAGCAGCCCAAAACAATATATTTTACAAAAAGTTTGTATCAACAGATATGAATAAAGCAGAAGTGAGTCAAGAAAAAAGATGAAAAAAAACAAACAAAAAACACATT
The DNA here is from genome assembly GCA_016271365.2 of Neoceratodus forsteri. Taxonomy (NCBI): domain Eukaryota; kingdom Metazoa; phylum Chordata; order Ceratodontiformes; family Ceratodontidae; genus Neoceratodus; species Neoceratodus forsteri. Next base: position 557,338,740 of record CM028132.1, read on the forward strand.
TCAGCCTCATTTTCCCAACTAAATGTACAATCCAGCTAACGGGGTCCTGATGACTAACATGTATGTGTTGGTATCTCTGTACAATACCATTTCCATGGCTATTCAGTTTAAATTGTTTTGGGGAAAAAAACTGAAAACAAGACGGTGGCAAATGAAAAAGATTCTTGTCCTCATGAAAAGGATCACCCATACAATAACTTCATATAGCTATTTTAGTGCTTATGAGCATGCTAGAACCCAAACTTTTAAAATTAAATGTCTGTGGAATGGATTAGCATTTTTCACCAAACCAGGAAAGGAAATTCTTCTGAACCAAGCCCTTTCTTCACTGATAATTTCAGATCAAAATTCAAAACTGTCTGGGCACTAGGTGATGGCAAAAGAACCCAGCAAAAAAGAGCAATTTATTTACATTTTTTCGCATCTCAGAATCTGCACATTCATAGTTTCATAGATTAGTTTCATAGATGAGTACAAGTTCAAAGGCATTAGCCCAGAGAACTCGCCTCCATGTTAATGGTGGAAGGTAAACTTTCTATCACACATATGAAAATCTAATCTTTTTAAACTGTTCCACATTTTCAGTTGTAACAATGTCAACGGGGAGTGAGTTCCATATGGGAGGCACCCTCTGGGTAAAAAATATTGTATGCTTTGTAGTTTTGCACAAAGCAGTTTTCAACTTGAAATTATGGGATCTTGTGTTACCAGACAGATAGTGTCTAACATAAACTCTTTTTGTAGGGCTTTGAAGGCATAGATCAAATCACCAATTAGGGCTCTGTATTCTAATGAGAATAGCTTAAGTGATTTAGGTCTGCACTTCTAGTCTTTGTTAACCATGTTATTAATCCTTTTAGTAACCTTTCGCTGAACCTTCTCTGCCATGATTTGGCAGCCTATTGAAGTAGGAGCATAGAAAGGTGCACAGTAGTCCAGATGTGGACGCACTAGGTCAGTGTATAATGAAAAATGACCTTGGGCCTTCTGCTTTTAATATGCTTCAGAATGTTTCCAGTATGCCATGGCACTTTTTGACTGTCTTATTTGTGTGCATGTTAAATTTTAGATTATCTGATATTGTGACACACAAATCCTTCTCTTCTGTTGTAACTGTTAGCTTTATGTTATTCATTCAGTAGGTAGACCGAGTATTATTCTTCCCCATGTGCATGATCATACATTTTGCGACATTAAACCTCATTTTGTTGTCAACTGCCCAGTCACACAGTTTATTTAAGTTATCTTGCAGAGTGGCTATAGACTGGGCATTGTTTAACATGCACCCCAGTTTGCAGTCACCTGCGTACTTATTTATCCATACCCCATCAGATGTCTGCATACCAGCATAAAACCTGGCACACCAAGAGATCTACCCCACAGTACACCACATCAAAAATGATTCTGAAGATATTAAAGGAAAAAACTGGGGCTTAACATTAAAGTATCTACTCAAGCCTAACTATAGTGGCACTACCATGCCACTGTAGTGTCTGTGTGTGTGTGTGTGTGTGTGTGTGCAAGGATGTTTTGGGATATGACAAGTGATTTTGAAACAGATTAACTGAATAGCAATATTTAACAATTATCATCAGTCCTCATACTTTCTTAGTTCTTATTGTCAGCACAAGAAAATTATATCATCCAAGTTAAAAATCATTATGGTCATACAAGCAAATATTATTTTGTATAATGCATGACTCCTAGCACAGTCTCAAACAACATGTCATTGTCTGCTTCTGTGTTTCTATCATGACTTAAAATAAAGCAGACTGTGATGAGTTTGGGCTGTTGAATATCAAACCATGAACACCATGTTAGAAACAAGCATTTGTCAATGCCGAATGTTTGCTTGCTGGTATTAGCATTGGAAATGCAGGAGTTAGACAGATGCAGAGTAGGAATCGTGTTGAAGTATTGAACTCCACGTCAACCCCACCTCCATCCTGTAGAGACGGACAGGCACTGGTGTAAGTTTCTGGGTTGTCGCCCATGACAGTCATGCCATGTCACCTCACCCTATTCTGCAGATACCGACACATGTTGAGGTGTTTGGCTTTACACTCACCCCATTCCATAAGGACATATGCTGAAATGGGTGCAGCATAGGAGAATGGGGTGAAGTCTGGGCCCGAAGAGTCCAAGGTACACCTCGATGCCTGTCAGTGGCTGGGGTTGGGGGTGAGATGGCATGAGCAGTAGAGTCAGCAATCCAAAGGCACACCCCAATGCCTGTCAGTCTGTACAGGGTAGGAAGTTATGGTTAGAAACCCTAATGCCTCGGGCGTTTGTTGGTATTTGCACTACAAATTTTCAACATGGCCTTTTTGTGACCCCACCTCATGAAAGCATTTGGGACCTCTTCTCATGAAGAGTGGCAGTGTGATTTTGTCAATGTGTCCCAAACGTTGAGCTCTAACAGCGACAGTGTCATTCTGCATCACATGTACGAAAACACAGATCGGGAAGGATGTGAAGAATGACAGCTGTACCATCCATAGGGAGGTGTGAAGAGATGGCAATGTTGAAAATCTGTAGTGGAAATATAAAAAATGCTCGCACTTCCGACCATACATGGAAACTGTGCAATGCATGTGCATAACACAGTCATTTGATGGACTTTTGTCACCAAATTTTCAACATAGGCATTTTAGGACCTCTGCTCATGAACAGTGTCACTGTGACTTTCTTAATGTGTCCTGAACACTAATTTCCCACAGCAACCATGCTATTCTGCACCGGAAGTGCAAAAACACATTTTGGCCAGGAAGTGAAAAATGACAGCTGTACTGTTCATAAGGAGGTGCGGAAAAATGGCAATGTTGAAAATCTGGAGTAAAAATATTGCAAATGTGTGAAGTTATGAGGGTGTGTGGAAAGTGCACAAAGCACGCTTGTAACACAGTAATTTTAAGGACTTTCATAGCAAAATTTTCAACATAGGCATTTTAGAACCTCTGCTAATGAACAGTGTCACTGTGATTTTCTTAATGTGTCCCAAACATTGATTTCCCACAGAGACCACGCTATTCTGCGCTGGAAGTGCGAAACACATTTTGGCCAGGATGTGAAAAATAACAGCTGTACTGTTCATAGGGAGGTGTGGAAAAATGGTAATGTTAAAAATCTGGAGTGAAAATATTACAAATGTGTGAAGTTACGAGTGTGCAGAAACAGAGGCACACCAGTCAGATGTTACACACCACAATCCATACGCCATTCTGGGGGAGCATAGCTCCCTATAGATACACCCGCAGAGGAGACTAAGGAGGCTGAGGACAACTGTCACAAGGAGGCCCACAGGAAGGAGGCAGAGGACACCACAAGGAAAGGAAGCAGCTCTGGCGGGGACTCAATTATTAGGGGATAGAACTGGGAGGAGCTGGGAAATCTGAAGTAAGGTGCCTGCCTGGTGATATGGCTTGGAGAGACAGGAAGCGCATCCTCAGGATCACAACAACAGCTGCAAGGGATTCTGAGCTGGACGTAATTGTCCACCTAGGGACAAATGACTTGGCTCATCATGAGGTTAGAGCAGTGCAGGAGGACATTGCAGAGTTGGGGAGGGGCCTAAGACAAGTAGCACACACAGTATCCTTCTCAGAGGTGCTGCCTGTCCAAGGCATGGGGAGACGAGGGTAATTGGCACCATGCAGTTTAATGAATGGTTGAAAAATGGATGCAGAGCACAGGGGTTTAACTTAATTGGGGACTAGGGTTCCACCTGGAGGGACACCAGCCTATACTGGCAGGATGGTCTGCATCTGTCCAGGAAGGGAACCAGTCTTTTGAGCAATCGGTTTAAATGCTTCATTGGCAAGCTTTTAAACTAGTCAATGGGGGAGGCACTGACAAGCAGCAGAAAATCCCAGCCTCTCCTTACAAAACAGGGTACTAAATGAGAAAAAGACCAAGGTAGAACGGTCAGTGGGGGATGCTGCAACAGAAGGTAAGGCCATCAAAAAATGGAGAGCAATGAGTACCAATGCCCGTAGTCTAGGTAACAAGCTTCCTGAATTAGTGGCCTTGATGGAGGAGGAACATCTGGATATCGTGGCAGTCACAGAAACATGGTACACACAAAACCATGACTGGGACGTAAACATACCAGGATACACTATCTACAGGAGGGACAGGGAGGGTAAAGAGGGAGGAGTAGTTCTTTACATAAGGGAAGGAATAAAAGCAACAGAACAAAAGGGTAAACAGGGAGGAGAAGAAGCACTGTGGGTAAATTTGGAGACAGACAATGGCACCACAATCCGACAGGGTTAGAGACAGATCTCTTCTCAGGGGAGGAAATGGACAAGGAAATGATAGAAAGTATACTTAGAATGGCAGAAAAGGGGAGATATTGCTGATGGATGATCTGAATATGCCAGATGTTAACTGGAGTGCAGTTGCAGCTGCCACTCAAGAGTGCAGTTATTCTAGATGCCCCACAGGGGCATGCCTAGACAACTAGTACTGGAGCCCACTGAGAGGGAGCAATATTAGACTTGATACTCTCAAATGGAGATGGAGAGATCACAGATGTAGAAGTGGGTAGCCATCTGGGAACTAGCTACCATTGAACAGTATGGTTCACAACAAACACAGCAATAGAGTCAAGCTATACAAAGACAAAAGTACTGGACTTTAGGAGGGCTGACTTCTACAAAATGGGTGAGTGCCTAAGGAATGCACTAGCAAATAGGGGAAGGAGGGGTGGAAGAACAATGGGAATAATAAAACTGCCATCACAGAGGTAACGAGCCTTTGTGTGAAGCAAATAAACAAAACAAGACGATGTAAGAAACCACTATGGTTCTCAAAGGAAGTGGCAGTGAAGGTTCAAGAGAAAAGAAAGCATTCAGGAAGCTACAAGGAACCTAGCAGGAGCAGGACAGAGAACTGTATCAGTTAAAGCAAAGGAGGCTAGGAAGGCAGTCAGAACAGCAAAGGCCCAAACTGAGGAAAAGATAGCCAACTCAGTTAAGAAGGGGGATAAAACCTTTATAGGTACATCAGGGAGCAAAGGAAGACCAAGGGAGGGATAGTGAGGCTTAATAAAGGGAGGAGGGTGGCGAGGGAGAATGTGAAAGGCAGAGATACTAAACAAATATTTTGCTCAGTATTTACAAAGGAAGAGGGGGAGGTACATAAAACAAACAGTAGTAACACTCTGGATACAGAAGTTGATACCAGCCCATTTACAGAAGAAAGGGTTCTGAAAGAACTCTTAAAACTGAAGGTGGACAAAGCAATGGGGCCTGATGGGATTCATCCCAGAATTCTAAAAGAAGTAAGGGTAGAACTAGTGACACCACTGACTACCCTCTTTAACAAATCATGGGAGGATGGGGTGGTACCCGAGGACTGGAGGAGGGCAGATGTGATTCCCCTTCACAAAAGTGGGAGCAAGGCAGAAGCAGGAAACTATAGACCTGTTAGTTTAACCTCAGTGATAGGGAAAATGATGGAATCACTTCTAAAGGAAAGAATTGTCGAGTATCTAGAGGCCAGAGGTGCACAGGACCCTAGGCAGCATGGATTCACAGCGGGAAGGTCATGCCAGACGAATCTGATAGATTTCTTTGACTGGGTGACCAAAGTAGTAGATCAGGGAGGGGCTGTGGACATGGCCTACCTAGACTTTAGCAAGGCATTTGACACAGTCCCACACAAAAGATTAATATATAAGTTAGCCAGCCTGGGAGTGGGTCCCAAGATGACAGCCTGGGTAAAGAATTGGCTGGAGAATAGGACACAGAGAGTAATAGTAAATGGAGTCCACTCAGAAGAAAGGAGGGTTACTAACGGGCAACGCAGGGTTCAGTATTAGGACTAGTCCTCTTCAATGTCTTTATAAGCCATTGCAGAAGGACTGGAAGGAAAAGTATGTCTCTTTGCAGATGACACTAAGATCTGCAACAGAGTTGATGCACAGGGTGGGGTGGAAAGGATGAGAAGGGACTTGGCAAGGTTAGAGGAATGGTCAAATGTATGGCAGCTTAGATTCAATGCTAAGAAGTGCAAGGTAATGCACCTGGGAAACAAAACCCAGGGAAGAGTACACAATGGGGGGTGAGATACTAACAACAACAAAATGGAAAGAGACCTGGGGTAGTCATATCAGATGACCTAAAGGTGGGCAAGCAATGTGAGAAGGCAGCAAGGAGGGTTGGGGGATACTGGGATGCATAGGAGAGGCATCACCAGTAGAAAACAGGAAGTTATTATCCCTCTGTACAGACAGCTGGTGAGACCCCATCTGAGTACTGTGTGCAGTTCTGGAGACCCAATCTCCGCAAAGACATAGACAGGATGGAAGCTGTCCAGAGGAGGGCAACTAAAATGGTGCAGGGTCTGCACCGGAGGACATATGAAGAGAGACTTAAGGAGCTTAATATGTATAGCCTCGAGGAAAAGAGGGAGAGGAGGGACATGATAGAAACTTTCAAGTACCTCAAGGGAATCAACAAAGTCCAAGAGGGTAGCATCTTTCAAAAAAAGAGGTGTGCAAGAACAAGAGGGCACAATTTGAAGATAGAGGGGGGAGCTCAGAGGTAATTTAAGGAAGTATTTTTTCACAGAGAGGGTTGTGGATGCATGGAATGGCCTTCCGGAGGAGGTTGTGGAGTCAAAATCAGTGGTGGAATTCAAGCATGCATGGGATAGTCATAAGGCAATTCTGGAGGGTGGGGGTAGGAAGAAGTAGGCTGCTGGTTAACTAGGATCTGCAGCTTATCCAGTAGGTAGGGAAATGGGCAGACTGGGTGGGCCAAGCGGTCCTTATCTGCCGTCAAATTCTATGTTTCTATGTTTCTATGTGCATGGAAACTGCGTAATGCACACTCGTAACACAGTCAGTTTGTCCACTTTCATCACCAAATCTTCAACATAGGCATTTTATGACCTCTGCTAATTAACAGTGTCACTGTGATTCTCTTAATGTGTCCCAAACACTGATTTCCCACACAGCAACAGCACTATTCTGCGCCGGAAGTGTGAAAACACATTTCGGCCAGGATGTGAAAAATGACAGCTATGCTGTTCATAAAGAGGTGCAGAAAAATGGCAATGTTGAAAATCTGGAGTGAAAATATTGCAAATTCACAAAGTTACGAGTGTGCGTAGCAACTGCGCAATGCACGCCTGTAAAACAATCATTTCTTGGAGTTTGTCCACCAAATGTGCAATACAGACTTTTTGAGAGGCCACCTCATGAACACAGGCATTGTCATTTCATTAATCAGTCCCGAAAGGTGATGCCGTGCAGTGACAACAAAATCATGTTTCAGGACCGAATAATGCCATGACAGTGGCTGAATTCATGAGGAGTGGGCCCGAATAACCCCAAGTTGAAAATCTGGTGCCAAAATTCCCCAAAATATCTGAGATATGCACCAAAGTTGAAACCCCCCCATTTATGCCATTATACAGCTTACCGGCATGTCCTCAGTTTGAGGTCGGCTTTGAAGAATGCAGACATGTTCCCGGTCCACTGAAGATCATCGCGCTGTGCTCCGGAGGTAAGTATGGAGTGAGGGGTGTGTGTTGGGAGGCAGGATGCACATAGCATGGGCGCGGGTTGGGGGCGGGGCCACCGCACTCAACGAGGGACAGTTTTCTGATTTACATGAAAAGAAAAAAAAAGGAAAAAACATTACGGGACATTTATTTTTTAACCAGGGACATTTGGCAAGCTGGGCCCCAGTGTGCCACCCGAGTATTTTTGGGAGGCAGGGGCTGCAGCCGATGGGGATTAGGCACCCCATTGGCACATCTGAGGGAGCAAGAGCCAAGGGGATTGGGCACCGTCTTGGCACAAAACAAACTTTTTGGGGAAGAACATTATGCCAACAGGGAGTGGGTTCTTCCATCGAGAAAATTACACTGGGAAGGAGGGGAATGAAACTGACAGGGATTGGAGCCCCCCCATCGGCAGAAAAACTGTTTTGGGGTGGACATGATGCCGAGGGGATTGGGCACCTCGGCACTGGAGGTTATTTATTATTGTTTGTGAACATGGGTGGCTTGCTGCCAGGTTCACAAACAATATTACACTGTGCAACATTCCACCCGCAATGACGGGGTTGCTCCCTCATTGCAGGGAATGGCTGATGCTGCAATGATGAGGTGGCCCCTGATTGCTGTGGCAAAATGTTACAAGTTGGTGGCACTTTTGAAGACAATGTCATCTGCACACTGTGCCTCCAGTGGTCTACGGTGCCAAGCCCCAAATGCAATGCCTCCATTGGCTGCCAAACTGCTGCACCCTCCACAACCCGCTTCTCTCCTGTTGCCACATAATGTCTCTTGTGCATGCATGCAAGAAAACATAAAAAGGAAGAAAAGAAAAAAAAAAAGCACTGACACATCTGGCTGGGGAGAATTAAGTTTCAGGTAGTTTTGTCCTCATATAGTTTTACACATTTGATAAAGAATCAGTTATTGATTTCTTTCTCAAAATGCTTTTATCAAAATCACAGTAAAGGCAAGAATGTGAGTGATATGCACATTATTTGATCATACAGTGATTATTGCACATACTAAACTACATGTACAGTGACGTTAGCCATGATGCAATGCAATAATGCAGCAGTATCTCACAAAATGTTGCAGTATTCTGCAGGGAAGAGTGTAATTCAATGGTAATTAAGAACTTTTGTCATGCTGTATTTTTTGGCATGGTCATTTGCTGCAAGTTATTGTGTTCACTGTGTCTGGCTACACTGTACAGTAGGTAAGCAAATGGGCAAAGTATTCACAACTGTTATTCTGCATGTGATACAGAGTTAGAATATCTTTCCTACTGGGACTAAGGTCCAACATATAGGATAGTGTATGGCCACCCATACATAACAAGGCGATTCTTCACCCGAGTGTTTTCTAGGACAGCTGATGACCTTGAGAGTGAAGCTTGAAAGATCCCTCTGTCATCATAGAAAACACAAGGTGGAAAAGTTGCCGAGTTGTTTGGGAGGCCATACATTGTTCTATCTAGTGTATGGTGCCTCAAAATACAGGATCACTTCTGTTTTTTGACCATTGTTTCTCGCTGGAGACCCACACTCCTGGTCTCTCCAGCCCACCGCCAGCTGATGCACAGGAGTCACCAACCGCCCTCCTATAAACGGCACTGGTGGGGTGATTGTATTAGACATTCTCACTAACGTAGAACGAAAAGTTGTTCTGTGTTAGTGAGGACATCACTACTGAAGCAAAACGATTTTTATGTGTGTATGGATTTCACACATCGCATTTCACCATACACTATATATAGAATAGTGGATGGGTGAACATCCACAACAAGGCTGTGTTTCCATCGAGGGGTTGATGACATCATAGAGACCACAAAGAGCGGCTCGAGAGGTCTCGCTGATGTCATCAACTGCCCGAGATGGGAAACAACAAACTTAGTTGTGGATGTCCACCCATCCACTGTTTTATAACAGTATATGGGTTTTATTTGTTTTACTACGTTTTTCTCTTACTTATTGTAATCACACTGCTCCTGTTCCCACTCCTGCTTGCTCCCATTCCCACTTGTACCACTTGTGCTCCATACGTCTTCTCACTTTCTCCTCTGCACATCATTTATTTTTTAAATAATGAGGAAAAAATAAAGGAACAGTTTTTCAAAAAAGGAGCCATGTATTGCTCTCCGTGTTCCGACTCCCGACTTGAAAGTTGGTGGCTCCACTGCCTGGACTCGCTAAATCGTGCCGCCATATTTTTTTTTTTTATTTTCTAGACAGAGCCTCCTGTAAGCCAATCATGCAGCAGGTCAAGAGTAAAAAGCTGTTGTACTATTGATGTGACATCAGAACAACAGTACAACAATGTTTTTAACCTTTGAACTGTACTACAACAAGATTTCAGCAATTGCTGAAATCTATCCACAACATACAGCACCCATATACTATAAAGTGAAGTGCAATGAGGCATTTTTAGAGCAAAGTTTATTCTCAATAGTAACCTCTGAGTGCTCCTCTGTTTAGGGTTTTTTGTATTAAAAACAGGCTTAGCCAGCCTGGGGGTGATCATCATCAACCCTTTGTCTAGTTAGCACTGACCCTTAGTTGGGGACTATTCAGAACAGTTAATGGCAATTCGCTGTTAATATGATGGATTGCAGTAACAGGAACACAGGAGTTATACAAAATCTGTGCCGTGAGCATCAACACAGAATCATCAAGACATAATAGAGGTGATGATATAAATTACACGGGTAGAGCAATATGAATGTGTTCATTTTTTTAATGGCTGAATTGCTGAGCCATTTAATACAAGAAGAGAGGATATTCAATGGGGATTTCCATTTTCACATGGAGTATGCAGACGGAAGACTTTTCTTAACTGAGCATCTACTATTTTAGAAATAGGAAGTATTCATCGGAATATTCCTGATCCGATGAGATGGCAGCATACAAATCTTGTCTGTGATGACTCTGAATGCGGGGGAGTCCTCGTACCTTCAGAAATACTGCCTATACAAAGTAAAAATAAAAAGAAATTAATGAACCAGATCATTTATGATAATAAAGATAATAACAGCTTGAGTCATAGCCAATTGATGAGATGTGAAAAAGACACAGAATCACACGCATTGTGAAAAAAAGACAGTTTAGCCAGAAAAGACTGAAGATAACAATTTTCATTGATATGTCACCGTATCATAAACCAAATGCAGATGTGAATGGGATTCTGTGTGTGCCATTGTAACTAATTTCAGAGCACACTACTGCCATTTATACAGTTAGTGGAGAAACACTTTGCACAGACTGAGAAATCTAGAATAGCCACAACACATGGACTCTGGGCATTGCATCACAACACGCTGTCTAGTACAGCTATTCTAACAATATAGAACTTCTTGTTATAAGAATAAATAATCCAGCCATGCACAGTCAGTATAACATCAACTATATTTATTTTTTTGGCTATCTGACTGTTAACGCACAATTATGTGCAGAACTGGACCATAAAAGCATCTACATTGAGATAAAAATGATTATGCCAAGCTGGGTTACATAGTTTACTATCCATTCAGTTAGTGTACATATTACAATCCCATCTTATCAATACGTTTTGTACATACTACACATCAAGACTGTAAGACAGCACAATAGCTAAAACTGCAACTATGAGTCAAAGTGGTGACCTGCGTGTTCAGGTGCAGTCAGTAAGAATGGGCTGAGCTGTGAGTTCAGGTGTGGTCAGTAAGAATGGAGCAGGGGAGTAAGGAGGGGTGGAATAGAAAGTAGGAGAGAGAAGGTTATACTGCCCTTGTACAGGTCACTGGTAAGGCCGCATCTAGAGTATGGAGTTCAGTACTGGTGCCCACACCTCAAAAAGGACATTAACCTACTGGAGAAGGTACAGAGGATGGCTACAAAGATGATAGCTGGTCAGCAGGGCAAGGCATATGAGGAGAGGTTGAGGGCACTGAACATGTACTCCTGAAAGACAGGAGAGAGAGAGAGAGAGAGAGAGGGGCCATGATTGGGACATTCAAGTACCTGAAAGGGATAAATAAGATTGATAAGGAGAGTCTCTTTAAGCTGAGTGGCAACCATATCACAAGGGGGCACAGTCTTTAGCTGGAGGGTGGGAGGTTTAGGAGGGAGGTCAGGAACTATTTCTTCACAGAGAGGGTGGTGGACACTTGGAATGCACTGCCAGAAGAGGTCATCTTGTTGAAGACAGTGGGCAGCTTTAAGAGAGGCTGGGATAGGCATGGGAAGGTAAGGCTTATGGGTAGGGAGGATGGGAGGTGTGGGAGGGAGGGCAGGGAGATTAGCTCAAGCTGTGGACCCTGCAATAAGAGCAGACTTGATAGGCCAAATGTCCTTCTTCTGCTGGCTTCTTCAGATGTTCGTATGTTCATATGTTGCTCCACTCACACCGCCCACGCTTGCTGTGGTGTTCTCAAGTCTTAATTTGGGGCTGTTGCTCTCACAGCTTCAAATTTGGTGAAAGAAACTCATGTTTATTTAGTTTATAATACTGTTATAATGAGTTTCTTCAGCTCCTGATCAACTGGGGGCTGCTGTTGGCTTGGGACAAATGCTAGGACACTAGCTGGAGTTTTGCAGAATTATTTTTGTGGCCGCTTGAATGCCTTGACTCAGAACGTGGCTGGTGAGGTCTATGAAAGTCCATTATGGGAGATGAAAATACCATCTCCAGGAAAAATATGAAAATGAGCCTTTCTATCCCATGACTGGAGGTAGAGAGTTGGACTTCTCCTTGCTGTGTGCTATCATTCTGGGAGATTGGTGAGAGCCAAATCAGAATCATGTGTTAATTGTGGCACCTTGGGTATAGTAAGGCATTTTTTTCCTTTTTATGCAAATTGCTATTTGTTGCCTAGGGCAAGGGAGTTGGGCTAATCCTATGTTGTACCCAAGTTACTGCACTTAGAAAGTGCTTTTACTGTATATTCACAGGTTCAATTGAAGTGGAGTGTTCAAAGTGTTTGAAGTGCTGAAGATATAAAGTGCTAATGATGTCAACAGCTACTGTACAAATACTTAGGAGTACTGCTCTCGACCCTCCTCCCTTCACTGAGCATGCAAATTTCCTTGTAAGAAGCTTCCATCAAAAGTTAGGTGCCACCTATAGATTCAGGCAATACCTTACCCCTGAAGCCACACTAGCCATTGTCCAGGGTAATCTTTTCCTTATTCTTGACTACTGCTCCCCTATTTATGCCAGGACCTCAGCTACTGGCATGGCTAAACTCTCCGCTTCCTACAACAGCGCCTGTCGCTTTGCTTTATTGGCCCTGTTCTGAACCCACCACTGTACCCTCTATAATACCCTTGGATGGCTACCGCTGCAAGGTTGCTTTGACTTAGCCCTCTGCTGCATGATGGACAATGTCATCCAGACAGCTCCAGAATCCCCCCAACTGCCCTTCTGAAAATCTGAACGCTCCTCAACAACCTCCGCTCTAATGGTACTCCCTCTAGCTGTTCCAGGGTATCCACCGACATTGGTAGCAGAGCTTGGTCTGCAGCTGCCCTTGCAGTGGAACAACCATCGCTGAACTCCATTCCATTGACACACACACCAGTTTCAAGTCCCGCCTTAAAGTCTGGTTCCTGCAAACTCATCCTGCTGCTACTCCCAGGGTCTGACACCAACCCACACTAGTCAACTCCCAAGCCCAGGGTTACCCTCCTCCACATTAGTCAACTCCCCCGCCTACAACTGTTATATTGTATTTTCACAGTAATATTTGACTTCCTTGCCTGTACATATTGTATATATATTTTTACTGAGTATTCTGTGTATTACTTGCTCACTGGGCGATGCAGTCACACATTGTACACTGTGCCTACGATTGTTTGTTTTGTACCAAATCTCCTCATGTCCGATATTGAAACCTTGTATTCACTATTCTCAAATGGACCTATGCATCAAACCTGTTTATTGTGCTTACTATTGTTGCTTGTATCAAATCTGTTTCATGTGTATTACTGTTACCTTGTACTCTACTGTCACCCTGCGCCATATGTTATGGCCTGGGTCATGCCTGAAAACGGTCCCTGGGATCAGTGCACTCACCTGCTTATCAAAGTCATAAATAAAAAAATATTATATGTGTTAAAGGAGTCGAGCAGGTGTGAAACCTGAAAACAGGGAAGGAAGAAAATGAACCTGTTTAATGAGCCTATAAGTACTACCAATATCCCATGGAAATGGAGGATCTGCAAAAAAGAACTCCACTTGGAAAATGTTCCAGAAATATTGAATTTTAATTGGTGAAAGACCTCTAGGGACCTTAAAAATGGAGGGGCTTATTGGTGGTTGCAAGACTCTGGTACTGAGAGAGAGAACAACAAATGAATTTTCTGCACAAATATGGTAAACTCTGCTTTATTTTAGCTGTGGCCTTTTGTGATTGGCTCCTTTTTTGAAATTATGGTAGCTGTTGCACAGAATTAGCAGACTCCTTAAAGGAGAAGAGGGAGGTACAGTATGTCTGAACTTGTTCTCCCTGGAGGAGAGGAGGGACAGAGGGGATATGATCAAGATTTTTAAATGTCTAAAGGGAGTGAACAGAGCCAGAGGGCACTGTGCTGAAGATGGCTGCTTGATTCTTCATCTCCCTGGATTCACCAAATATCATCATCCATCCTACAGATTCCAGACTTGCTACCTTCACCAACATCTGAGATCTTACTATATGTACATCGCAGAACAGCTCTGGTACAGTATTTTTATTGCCTCGTAATTACTGAACGAGTTATCTACAGCTTTTCAATTTCTCTATTAAGGCCTACAATAATGGCAGACCAATCTCCGCATAACAGTTCTCTTAATAGAGTGGAGGCAATGTTTCAGCAACTAATAAGTGAAATCAATGTATTAAAATTGCATCTCAACAAAATATCAATAATATGCAGGCACTTGATCAAAAATCAAGCGCTACTGATGTTAAAGCATCTCAAAATGAAGATTCCATTAACACATTACAGGCTACCAATCAGGGAGCAGGACAGAGTTATTAGGAACCTTCAGGACAAAATAAATGATATTGAAAATAGAAACAGATGTAACAACCTTAGATTTCTCGGATTCCTGAAGGTGTTGGAACTAGGAGACACCAGTGCTCTTCTAACTCATGTACTTCCTTCTTGCTTAAATTACCAGCCGGCCAAGACCTAATCATCGAGAGATCTCACCACACCTCAAATCCGAGGCCTGGACCCACCAGAAACCCAGGCCCATCATTGCCAGATTTTAAACCATGCACATACTGAACTGATTCTTCAAAAGCGAGGCAATTAGGTGCACTTACTTGGCAAGAAAACAGAATCCTAATTTTCAGAGACTATTCTAAAGAACTATCTAACAAACGAAAAGCTTACAACCCCATTTAAACAATCCTTCATCAGCGTGGAATTAAGTTTGCACTGCGTTACCCTGCAACAATGCATCTTTTTTTGAATGATTCTACCAGAGATTTCAGTACCCCAGAATCTCTCTTTGAATTTCTGAATTGGACACAGCCCGCGCTTATATTGCCTTGCGATGCTAATGCAGCTCGTTCCTGCTCCAGCACAAGCACTTCACAATTACAATGTCTTGCCCTTCCTGCTGAAACTGTCCTTCAGGTCCCTGAGAAATCTGCAGCCATCATATTTGCCACTGTAGCTCCTGCCAGAAGCTCAAGATACAAGAAAAAAAAAGTGATCTGTTCTTCTCTAAATAATAATACCTGCTGTTTAAATAATATTTCCACCTCTCCAGCTTCCCATGTGGAATGTCACATCAGTTTTTCTACTCCTCTTACCTTGTCTAACAAATTCTCCCCACTCCAAGAAGATCTGCTCCAAGAAGATCTGCACTCATCTCAGGAGGATCTGAGACAGACTGTATCTGACCCCTTTACTCAAGACCAGAAGCTCTCAATGGTAATGACTCTCCCGATTCTTCCTGGGCTGATCTCTTATCCAGCTCTCCTTTAAATCATCTGAACCACCCAAAAAGAAAAGGAGAAGAAAATCAAAGAGCAAGGCTACCTGAGGTTTTTCCTACTAAAAAAAAAAAAAAAATTTGTAATAAATACTATGGCCCATAATTAGATGTGATATAGCAGTTTCTCACAAGAATCCCTCCTCTTCACACCACCTCACCAATCCTTCGCACATTTACATCGCAGCGCAGTCTCTATCGCACCCAACAGGTTTGGAGCACTTAAATGCAGTAATCGCTATCACTGCTGAGAAGCCTGTATCTGTCTGTGGGAAGTGAGCCAATTGACACTGGAGGTATTTAATCCATGTGGGAGTTACTCTCAATGTATTCAATGGAAAAAAAAATAAATGAGAGAAAGAATAAATATTACAATGTTTGTAAGATCTCTTCTAATTAATCCTTGTGTGGTGCCAGACATTAGTATATATAATTGCTATTTACACTCTAATTTTTCATAAGCTTTGGTGCCACCACGTGGTCAGGTGCATACATACATATATAGAGTTCTGTATTTCATATCAGTGTGCCCTTAACCCCTACTATTATAGCATTTTTCCACATAAATCCTATCATTTGGAATGTGGAAGATGATTAGACAAATACTCTAAAATCATTTACTTATTTAATATTTATTTTGCATCACTTCTGGTATGTAGTGCATCAGGTGCATTCCCATTATATCTCACAGATTTTGCACCAAAGTATGCTTCCAACTGTATTTCTATACATTGAGTTTTTCCGCCTTTTACATTATTCTTCATCCCATTTTCTTCCAAATCATTGGAACTTATAAAAATGATTCCACAATACACTGATGCACTATGAACCTATAGTATATACTGCATTCCCTAACCTAGCTTATGTGGATTAATACACATCGGGCATCCTTTATCTGGCTCACACTGTTTCAGCATTATCTGCCATCATGTTGGTATACTATATTTAATATTGGACTTATTGCTAGGTCCAAGCTAATTCATTATGTTTGGAATTTAACACTGTTACATAATTATCCTTTTTATTTGTGTAGAATGATGTTTTGTTTTTCCAGGGTAATGCTTTAATTACCTCAGCACAAATCTCAATTACACTTCTTTAATATACTGTTATATAAAGTTTAGTATCTTAAGATTATAGGGTAAACCAGTATCTTGAGATTCACTAATTACTCTACACTCCTAGTAGTGTAGAGTGAGAGTCCTGATATATTTACTGACTCTTATTGCTCTGCATTTCATAAAAGTTTCAAATTAATATTCTTGTTACTGAGTCTATACTAACGCTTGTTGGTTCTAATGTTTAATTACTTGATATTCCTATCTCTATACTCTCCCTCTGCAAGACAAAATGAATACAAATACTCAATCATCTCGAACCCATACAAGTTAAGGGCCCTGCATACATTTGTTTATTATATAAATTTACCTTTTGAATCTATGACATCCTCCAAATTAATGGTATTGAGTCCCTCATTCCTATTTGTAACTAATTACCTTATATCCTAGTACCATGAGTGATCTAATCTTACATTCATGGAATGTCAAGGGACTCAACTCGACTTGTAAACGTAAACAAGTACTTACCTATCTTAAAAAGCATAAAACACATATTGCTTTCTTACAAGAAACTAAACTTTTATCAGAGGATGTCGACAGCCTTAAAAGGGACTGAGTCGGGTCAAGTATATGCGCCATCTTCTCCATCCAAAAACATGGGGTTGCTATCTTAATACATAAATCTCTTAATTGGCCCCATAAAAATCATTAGAGACCCATATGGTAGGTGGATTATAACCCTTATAAACACCACAGCAGGTCCGCTTATGTTTGTGAATGTATATGCACCCAACTTTGATTCACCCATTTTCTTCCATAATCTATCCCAACAAATTATGATTAATAATAAAAATAATTCACCTATTCTTATTGGTGGTGACTTTAACTTAGCACTACAAGCATATTTAGACAGAAGTAACTCATCACATGATGCCCACCCCGTAGTATTAATGCTCTATCAATGCTTATGAAGGATTTAGGTCTCTGACATTTGAGACTACATCATCCCAGACAACGAGATTACACCTTTTATTCCTCTTTACATAAATTATATAGTAGGATTGATTATTGGTTCTCTTCTCCCCTCATTACTGAAAAAATTATTGATACATCGATTCTCCCTATTGTTATATCTGATCATTCCCCTATCAGTTTGCATTTGCTCTGGGGTCCACCTTCTTCTAAATCCCCATCATGGCATTTAGACCTACTTTTACTCAGAGACCCTGAATTCACTCCTTGGATTAAAACCCAGATTCAAGATTTTCTTTCTATTAACGATACTCCAGATATGTCTCAAGGTACTATCTGGGAAGCATTAAAAGCCACTATTAGAGGTAAAATTATTAGTTATGCAGCGATAGAAAGAAATTAAGAGAACAACAATTAGCTAATTTAGAAAAATCCTTAAGAAAAAAAGAAACCCAATATTATAAATTAAATAAACCCAATCATAATTCACAGCTTCATCTGGAAATTCTACAATTAGAATTAAAATTAATGAGTTGATATCCAGGAAAGCTGAACTTGCCTTTTAGGATTAAACACGGTTATTGGGAACAAGGGGATAAATGCAGAAAGTTGCTCTCTTACCAGCTAAAAACTCAACAGATGCAGAGACATATAGCAGGTCTAAAAGATCCATCAGGTCAGACACACACAGACAACCTTTCAATCAATCGTATTTTGCAATCCTTTTACCATCAACTATACTCTCAACCTAATACTACAAATCCCAACCTAATACAACATTTTCTGGAAAAATTGAATCTACCCCACCTATTCCCTCAGGACAAAGCTGTGCTTGATAAACCAATCACTTTACAGGAAATCCAAACTGCTTTATCATCATTAAAAAACGGTAAAGCACCTGGCAGTGATGGGTTCCCTATTGATTTTAATAAAACCCTATCTGACACTCTTTGTCCTGTATTAGTCAATGTATTCCAGGAAGCAACCTTAATAAAGAAACTCCCATGCACAATGACCAAGTCATCATAACAGTCTTACCAAAAAAAGACAAAGACCCTTTACTTCCTTCAAACTATAGACCGATCTCACTTCTTAATACTGATGGAAAAATCTTTGCCAAACTATTAACTCTCCGCTTAGAATCTTTAATGACTAAACTCATCCATACTTCTCAATCAGGATTTATCAAAAATAGAAACAGTTCCGATCATCTTCACTCATTACTCAATTTAATTCACAAAGCAAAAACTCTTAAAACCCCTGCAGCTGCAATAGCCATTGACTTTGAGAAAGCATTTGACTCTCTCAATTGGGAATATCTATATCAGGTGCTATCTCATTTTGGCTTTAAATAATTTTGTGCTTGGATTCAATTATTGTATACCTTCCCTTCAGCTCGCGTTTTCTCACGAACTCTATTTTGTCCCCCTCCTTTTTACTTAGCAAGAGCACCAGACAAGGATGCCCCTTATCGCCTTCATTGTTTATACTTGCCATGGAACCTCTTTCTGCGTCCCTACGTCAATCCGGTACAATTAAAGGCATTACTATTGGTAACTCTCACTATACTTCACTCTCATATGCAGATGATCTCCTTATTTTACTTGAAAACCTTGAAAGTTCTGGGCAACCTTTAGTTAAACTACTGAATGACTTCACCTCCCACTCCGGACTAGCTCTAAACCTTAACAAATTTGAAACGCTACCACTGAATACCCTTTGTAGTCCCCTCATGAACAACTCATTAGGCTTTCATTGGGCCCCCCAAGATATATCTTATCTTGGCATTCGGATCACCCCGACATTGAATAAATTACGGGATGCTAATCTTTCCCCTCTGTTAACCAGTATCCAAACAACACTTGATAGATGGAAGCTACTTAAACTTTCTTTTAATGGTAAAATTTCCGCCATTAAAATGTCAATAACTCCTAAAATATTATACCTATTTTCCAATATCCCTTTGATACTTCCCTCTAGTTTTCTTACCAAAATAGACAAAATTATCGGCAGCTTCATTTGGGAAGGCAAAATACCTAGATTTAGTCGTAATAAACTTAGATCCCATTGGTCAAAAGGTGGCTTTGGCCTTCCTTGGTTCCAAGCCTACTTATGGGCTTTCCGTACATCTCAAACAATTAAATGGTTTAACAAACCCAACATCCAGTCTCCTTTATGGGTAAATATGGAAACATCCTTATGTCCTGGTAATGTGGCAACTTCTTTCCTTTATAACACCCTTACCTCTTCTTTAAAGTCTCACCCTACCATAGCTGCTTCTATATTCTATTGGAAAATCATTCACAAGCATATTAAATCTAACCCAAATCCTTAGTTACACCCCATCTGGGGTAACCACCATATATCTCTTGATAATCACCCCATTTTTGTTGTACCTGGAAAATAAGGGTATTCTCTTTTGCAGGATATACTTGAACCCAAGTCATTAAAGTTAAAATCTTACACCGACCTCACGAGGCATATGGAATCTTCCCCATCAGGATTTTTGAAATATCTACAGCCTGCATCAGATGCAACTCTTACCTCACACCCTTCTCTATCAATTCTCTGTATGATAAGCACATCTCTAAATGGATAAAAACAACATCCAATTTAAATAGCACTGTTTACAAAGATATTTGTGATATCCTTCCTGACTACTCTGTCAATGCTAAAAACAGATGGAGTACTTTGCTACAATATAATATCACCAATGCACAATGGTCCAGATATTGGCTCTCCTGTCACAAATCTTTTAATGATAAACGCAGTTCCCTCATTCAAACCAAGATCCTTCATTTGTGGTACAGAACTCCTGTTGTATTACAAAAAATGGGTTTATTGAACAATAACAATTGCTGGCTGCAGTTCCCCCAATGGGGATTTATTGCATATCTTATGGCACTGTCCCCTCATACAAAAGATTTGGCACTGTACTCACAGATTTGCAATGAAAGTGGTAGGTCAACCTTTTACACTAGACCCTAAACATTGCATTCTTGGTATTTTTAATCACCATTCTTATAAAATTTCATATTCGAGAGCAGATGGTTAAATATACTCTTCCTTCAAGTTAGACACACAATCCTCATGCATTGGAGATCCAACATAATCCCTACCCTTCCGGTATCATTAACCAACTATTGCAATATGCTCTCTGGACTGTATGACATATATCTTGTCTGACCGACTCATGTTATATAACAATTGTTGGCAGGGCTTTTTCAATTTTTGGAATCAACCAAATCTTCCAACACCAATGTATGGACTTAATATATATGGATTTTCCCTTTACTGATACATCATTGTAGTCTCGCTTTTCCCTTTTTATAGTTTCCCTCTCTTCTTAACTCTCTTATATATCTTTTCTTTCCTATACTCTGTTCTCAATCATTCTTTATTACTCCACAACTTTTACTAATGTACTTTTTCCCTTTTGCAGCTTCATATATAATTATGTAACATTTAATATAAACCGTATCTAATCATACTATCCACTTTAAGTTCACTACAAATGTCAAGTATATGCTAATTACATGACCTGTATTGTTTACTATATTTTAAACCAAAAGCTCCTTGTATTATTGTAGCAATGTTCTTATTATATGCTGCCTCAATTTCTTTAAAAAAATAAATAAATCCTCACATTGTACTGTACTGTAAGAGGTTTGTCTGTATATCTTATGAAAAATTAATAAAAAAGTTTAACTGTAAAGGGAGTGAACAGGGTCAGCCTAACTAGGGTGCTCCAGCTAAGGGAGGAGGGAATCACTAGGGGGCATTCCATGCCTCGGGGGGAGACTAGGAGATGTTACTTTACAGAGTGGGTGGTGGACCCATGGAATGCATTGCCTGTGGAACTGGTGGCTGCTGATACAGTGGAGGGATTCAAGAGGGGATGGGACAGGTATAAGGGAAAGAAAACTAAGACATGCCAGATCTGGAGGTGTATGATGGGGGATGGAGTCAGGGAATGTATGGGGAAGGCAGGGAGGGCAGCAACAGTGTCCTGACCAGGTGCTTATCTTCAGACTCAATAGACCTTTAGGCCTACTTTGCTGGCATCTTAGTATGACTGATTGTTTAACAGCTGTGTTTCTTCCCTGGAAATTTTTTTCAGTTTTGTGCCAGCAACTTCCATCTATAAGGAATGCAGATGGAATATTTGCAGGTGTTTTGCTGGTTTTCTGTCCCTTTTAGAAACTGCAGATGTAACAACAAACCAAAGGACTCCTAGAAAAGGACAACAGAGTTATGTTTGATTGTTTATAATTGCTGTGCTTTCCTTTGCAAAGTTTATATTTTGCTGTTGTAGTGACTTAAGCGGGACTCGTTAACACAGAATTGAGTCGCTGAATGGCTGATACATTTTTCTTTTCTACATCACCTGTGACTTTGCAACATATTGATAAGGTTGTTTTGCTATTTTTTACTGGGATGCTAAATGGTGCTTTTATAATCTTACTAGGCAGGTTATATTTGAACCCTGTAAAGAGAGGGTAAAATAAGGTGCTTCTCAAATAACTGATATTGTCAAACTTCCAAGGAGGACTGACAGTACTTTTAAAATATCACTCCTACAGATTTTCTCTTACAGATTTTTTTTTGAGAGAAGTTTAAACCTCATATTTCTGATTCACTGATACTATCCTCAGTTCTAAAAATGGAATGGCACCCTATTGTAGTGGGTCCCAGGGTAGTAGTCTGGGTAAAACATTGGCTGGACAACAGGACACAGAGAGTACTAGTAAACAGAGTCCACTGTGAAGGAAGGGGGGTTACTAGTGGGTTAATGCAGGGTTCAGTACTGGGTCCAGTCCTTTTTAATGTCTTTATAAGTGACATTGCAGAGGGACTGGAAGGAAAAGTATGACTCTTTGCAGACAACACAAAGATCTTTAACAGGGTTGATACACAAGGGGGGTGGAAAGGATGATAAGGGACTTAGCAAGGTTGGAGGAATGGTCAGAAGTATGGCAGCTTAGATTCTATGCATAGAAGTGCAAAGTAATGCACCTGGGAAACAAAAACTCAGGGGAAGAGTGCACAATGGGGAGGGGGGGGAGGTAGTAACAACAACAGAAATGGAAAGGGACCTGGCAGCAGTCATATCAGATTATTTAACGGTTAGCAAGCATTGTGAGAAGCCAGTAGGGATGGCTGGGGGGATACTGGGATGTAAAATGAGAGGCATCATCAGTAGAAAACAAGAAGTTGTTATTCCTCTGTACAGACAGTTGGTGAGACCGCATCTGGAGTAGTACACACAGTTCTGGAGACCCCATCTCCACAAGGTCATAGACAGGATGGAGGCAGTCAGTGTCTAGCATGTGCATGTATAGGTGGCTGCATTAAGTGCTTAACCCTAATAATGGATGTGTCTTTGTGTCACCTGAAACAGTTGTATGTTGTTTGTCCTACCTGAGGATGGCTGTCAATAGCTGCTTGTGTGATCTTGTCCTTTTGCTGCTTGGGAGGGTGGGAGTTAAGTTTGGAAACATTAACACCACATTTCCCTTTTGTGGCATTAAGTTGAACCCTTACTGGGGCATTAACACAGATCTTTGTAATGAATTTCCTTTCTTTGTGAGAACGTTAATAAACAAAAATTACAACAGTACTTCTTGATGGAAAAGCATTGGCCCGTGGGGCCAGTGCCTCTGCAGTTCTGCAGTTCTGCAGCCACAGACAAACATTCACAATGCAAGACATACACAGTTACTTCTGGCTACAGAAGCACAGGCCCCACTGAAAACTGCACTTTTGCAGATGCAGATGAAAGTCATGATATCCAAAGTGCAACACCCTTCTGGGTGCAGAAGCACAGTCCCCATTATGCATGGCTTTGGTGTGCAATTTGCATAGCAGGCCCTATGAAAATACCATAAAACAACCTTATCTACATTGGCTTAATGCACAATCAGCCATTCCATGTGTACACAATTTGCATAGTGTACTTCAGTCCCTTTGCAAATCCCCTACAATGGTGTATTACAGAAACACAGACAACGATGGTAAAGCAAGGCCAACGGGCCATCTAGTCTGTGCATCTAATGTGTCTAGTTTCATGCATCTTAAGAATTTATACAGGGCCCCATGCAGATCCTGTAGTCCAGCATAACACGCATACTAGCACAATCTTACCACAGCACATATTCCATTTTTACTTATTTCTTTCCCAAATTCTCAGAACTTTAATTCTCTATGACATCCACATAAATGTTTTTTGTGGCATTACAACACAATACTGACCTGAAGCACTCCACACAGTGCAAGAAAGCAGCAGCAAAGGCAAACAAGATGTTGGGATGTATATCTAAGGGGATCAGTAGGAGGAAGGAGGAAGTTATACTACCCTTGTACAGGTCACTGGTAAAGCTGCATCTAGAGTATGGAGTACAGTACTGGTGCCCACACCTCAAAAAGGACATTAACCTGCTAGAGAAGGTCCAGAGGAGGGCAACAAAGATGATAGTGGGTCATCAGGGTAAAGCATACTAGGAGAGGTTGAGGCACTGAACATGTACCCTGGAAGACAGAGGAGAGAGGGACATGATTGGGACCTTCAAGTACTTGAAAGGGATAAATAAGGTTGATAAGCTAAGTGGTAACCATAACACAAGGAGGCACAGTCTTAAGCTGGGCGTGGGAGGTTTAGGAGGGAGGTCAGGAAGCACTTCTTCACAGAGAGGGTGGTGGACACTTGGAATGCACTGCCAGAAGAGATCATCTCATTGAAGACAGTGGGCAGCTTTAAGAGAGGCTTGTATAGGCATGGGGGAAAGCAAGGATCATGGGTAGGGAGGATGGGAGGAGTGGGGAGGGCAGGGACATTAGCTCAAGCAATGGACCCTGCAATATGAGCAGACTTGATAGACCAAATGGCCTTCTTCTGCTGGCTTATTCGTATGTTCATATGTGAAACCACATTTAGAACTGGAAGTGACACTTCTCACTCATTGTGTTTTTCTAAGGGCCCTAAAAAGACAAACAGTTGAAAATTTGGTGAAAATGTTAAAAAATGGCTGTGCTACATAAAAAAGTTGTTTTAGGTACAAAGTACAAAGTTTGTTGTTGTGAGCCAGTATGCTTTCTCACAGTTAATTGTGACCAAATAATTCTTTGTTCAAGCATAAAAATGATCTGGCACTAAAAATAAACTTTTATGTGTGAACAAAGAATTCTTTGCACTTTCTTGGCAAACAAAGAGTTCTTTGTTTGAACATAAAAATTGTTATCTAGCACTAAAAAAAACTTTTATGTTCGAACAAAGAATTCTTTGCTCCCAGTTTCTCACAAAGAATAAAATAGCAACCTTCACCAAGATGGCAACTTAGGATTTTTGAGGTGCTCAGAAAATGTATTTCTGGGTCATTTTTTGTAAATCAAACCCCAGAATATATCTAAACAGGTCTCGTTTACCTAGGTTCAGGCATTTGTTTTTTGAAAATGCATCCTTTTTATGTGTTTCTACAATTTTTTCCCCAAAGAAAGAAACATCTCAGAATCTGAATGAAACATCATGAAACTTATGTCCATCATGAAACTTGCCAGGTCTGAAGAACTTGCCATCCAAACTGAAAATGCTAAATTTCAGGAAATTTCATCAAACAGCGCCAAAGTTATTAAGGCAAAAAATCTGGGGTTAACGTTAGCAGCCTTTTCAACCTTAACTATACATGTGCCATCACATAGGTATAAATAGAAATGGCTATCCTAAAACCCAGCTGAACATAATCAGAAGCAACATTTTTAAATCTTATAACTTGAGAGCCAATTAATATTTTTTATGAAATCTTTGACATTTTCTTCAGCTAAGCTCCTACTCTAAAATTCTAAAATGTTTTAGTACCAAACAATTTTTGCTCTAGATGTAATCAAATACCAAATAGAGCCTTTTATGTTTTTACACTTCCTGGATCTCAGAATCTAAAGAAGCAGCCATCATTATATTTGACAGATCTTAGGAACCTGGCTGCCTGACCACACTTTGTACAATTTCATACAATTTTGTCAAATAGTATCAACATTATTAAAGTACAAAAATGGGAGGCTAACATTAAAGTCCCTCCTCAACACATACTCAGAATAAAAATTTTATAAAACCTTATTCTCCCAAAGAAAAAATATTTTTCACGAAATATTTGAAAGGCCACATCCTTGGGCTAAGCTGCTTCTATCCTGAAAATGCTGGAACAAAATTCCAACCAGTTTCACTCTACATGTTTGCAAAAAGGGTAAAACATATCATTTTCTTGTTTTTGTCTCCTTGGATCCCGAAATTTGGACAAGTATCCATCATGAAACTTGCCAGATAACAAGAATGTGGAACCCTGACCCAAAATGTAAAATTTCATGCAAATTTAGTCAAACAGCACCAAAGTTATTAATGCTCAAACTCACAACAGTAAAATAATTTTCTCAGGAAATAAAAACACATTTTCTCACAAAAAAAGTAAACTGGCTCACAAAAGTAAAATTGTTCTAGAGACATGTATATGGGTGCACTTATCCACACTACGGCAATCTTCCTTTCCTTTTTAATCCAGCTGGAACATCTTCAAGCTAAGCTCCTCCCACCCACATGGGTGGTATACTCCTCGGCTACACCCAATGGCATCAGATCTTCCTTTCTGCTGGAAGAGTCAGGTCTCCTCCTTCTCAGCTCTATGTATGCAGTGTAGGCCAGAATTTCTACTTGTTTTTAAGTGGTTTTCAGAGCACTTTTTCACATGCCTTTTCTCAGCATGGAGTGCAACAAATCTTGGTCTGGTCCCAGATTCAAAAGATGTCACTTGCAATTAAAAATGTCCTGAATGGACCTGCACACTGCGTGCATCTACTGCCTCAGAACAGAGCATAACCATCAGGCCAGTGGACTTTGCAAAACCTTGTTGCCTTCCTCACTTGAGAATCAGTATGCCTGCCACCTCCTCAGTCAGCTGGACAAACGGATCCCCCAGTCTGCTCTAAGGATGCCTGCAAAGCGGTATCAGTGGCTGTGGATTTAGCTGCCCAGCTTGCAGCCCTAGAACAGTCAGCAGCACAGAACATGGTGGTTTGATCATCGCACCTGTATTACTTCCAGTTGGTGCCAGCATAGAGTCTACTTCACGGCACCTTTCTGGAAATATGCCAGTCCTTGCAAATCCTTGGGAGGCCCTTCCTGGGGTGGCAAATCAAAAGAATGCAAGAGAACCCATAGTCGATGATGGGACTGGGAACAAGCATGCTCTTCCTGCTCCCACACCCTCAACCGCCAACAGCGGTCAAGCTGTCAGCCTCGACTAAGCCTTCCTGGTTGAGGGCCAGACCACTAACTCCGTGGTACCCCCATCAGGCTTGTTAGTTATGATGCAGGCTGGGCAGTTGGCCAAGATTTTCCTTGACCTGGTCAACTCATTGTCAGATGAAATTGAGGATGACTTGATTTCTAGGAGTTCAATAATTTTAGCCTTTTCTCTGGAGGAGCAGGAGAAGCCAGCCAAGCAGACTGTTTCCTCCTAAGAGATACCCCCTTTGGGGGTTTAGCAGAAAAACCTGGTCCATGTTTTGTACGTCTCCTCCTACATCCCCTCACCATTAATGCTCTAGTCACTGGTCAAGGTGCCGGTCTCAGTTGAGATCACAGTCTTTGCAATCCTTGCATTCCCATCCTCGGCCTTCAAGCAGGAAGGCCCATCAATGCTCTTCTTCATCCTTGGATAAAGAGAGGTTCTGTCATAAGTTGTGCCGTGCTACAAGGAGCAGATGTGGCAGCAGTGAGTCCTCAGTCAGGAAGGCCACTTCCCAGGATCCAGCACTTCCTTGGTCTCCCGGTTCATACCACTCTGGTACTGCTGAGTCCAGTCACACCTACATTGGTTGCTGTACTAATTCTGATGGAACCACCACCCAGGCAGCCCTTGTAAGGGCTCCAACTAAGGCTGCTTGTCCAGCTACTGGTGTTCACAGTCAATTGTTGGTCAAATCATCAATCTAGAGTGGTTGATGGAGAGAAACAGCCGAGGGCAGTATTCATGGAATCGTTGGACTCTAAAGGGTCCTCTATGCAGTTCTCCAGGACTCTGGGGTTTGACCACAAGTCAGCCAAAGAACTCTCTACTGAGCAAGGTCTGATCACTTTCAGGGCTCTGCTATGACTGATCTCTGAATGAATGGAGATCCCCTTGAAGCTGGTCAAGATGCAGGCCAGGTACTCCCTTACATAGATCCTCGACCAGGATGATGCCCCTGGGATTTCCATCACCTCCTAATCACCTGTCTTGCCTACATAGGTTCCACTCCACTTACCTTACAGTGGTTTAACAGTTATCTCACAGGAAGGATACAAAAAGTCAAAGCTGATTGCCCACTATCTGCCCCCCTTCCAATTGCCAGAGGAGTCCCTCAAGGCTCCATCCTAGGACCAGCATACATTTCTTTGCGGATGACACAGTTTTGTACGCATCAGGCTCGTTCTTAACTGAAGTCAGGGAAGCACTCCAAACTGACTTTATCCAGTCAGAAAGCAACCTTATCAATGCCAAGCTTCTCTTAAATGCCAAAAAAACCAAGACAATGATTTTCTTGAGACTTGCCTTGTCTGGTGCCCTACCTACCCCACCTAAAAATTTCTTAGTTACCTCCCTAGGTGAACCTTGGAAGTCGTACCTAAATTTAAATATCTAGGTATGTGGATAGACAACAAGCTTTCCTTCAACGACCACATCGAGGATCTATCAAAGAGACTTAAAGCACACTTAGGTTTCTTCTTTAGAAATAGGACCCTCTTTTCTCTCATGACCCACAAAAGACTTATCCAAGCAACATTCCTTCCTTTGCTTGACTGTGGAGACACTATCTTTATCTCCTCCCCAAGCTTGAGCCTATCTAAACTGGATGTACTCTATCAGCATGCTTTTCACTTCATTACTAACTCTGCGTACAGGACCCACCACTGTGATTTTTATGCAGCAGTTGGGTGGACCTCTCTTGCACCAGACGCCTCCTGCATGCTGGCATTTGGACCCTCAAATTACTACTCCACAAACTGCCTGTCTATTTAACGTCTCTCATACACATCTCGCATAGTGTCTACTCCTTAAGGAAATCCGACCTTATTCTACTAGATGTTCCCAGGACATGTACCACAGCTGGCCAAAGAGCTGTCTCATTCGCCTCCCAAACATTTGGAACTAACTACAAGCCATGCTGAAGCTAACCAACATCTTATCAATTAACTCCTACAAAACACTAGCTGTCTCTAAATTAAAAAGACATATGTAGAAATGCTACTAGACCCCAACACCAAGTCAACTTCCTAGGTACCAACTGGGCCTCTACTTGTTAAGCTGAAATGTGTTGCATAATTTAGGCAAGGTTAAAGCTGGAATGTACTGCATATATAGCATAAGGACTTCTATTATGTATACCTCCTGTATTACATATATTTTTTTCTTTGTTGTTCTACATTTTATATCTCCTGTCTATGTAATTGTGAACTGTATGTGTATGTGCCTCAGGACCTCCTTGTGAATGAACTTGCTCCACTGAGTCTTTCCTGCAATAAACTTGAACTTGAACTGTTGTGAAAGCAATTTTGGGTCCAGCATTGGAGCTTTAGCAGCATTTGGATTCATTCACAGTGCCATCAGCCCACATGGTCTACAAGTACTGTACATGTTTCCAATCAGTTCTCTTTCTGTATTTTCAGACCACCCATCTGCTGAGGGATTGGTGGCAGACTCCATCTTTTGAAATATGGGAAACTTTGGGGATGTGGACAAGCTCCCTGACAAGGAGTCCAAGAAGCTGGACCATGCAGCGAAAAAAGTCTATGCTGCGTCCTCCTCCTCCCTGGTCTATATCAGGCTAACTCTGCCTTGATGCTGGCTCATTTTAGACATGCCTTCATGGGTGTCCTGGACCATGTCTTCCCCACCTTCCTGCAGACATGCAGTCAGCAGTCAAGATGGTCAGAGACCAGGGTCACTCCCTAGCCAAGCACCAGCTTCAGATGGCCATGGACATAGTCAACTCCTGCACACAGTCTGTGGTGGCAGCAGTCATTATACACTGTACAGCCTGACTACGGATTTCCACCTTTAAGGAGGATACCGAGCACAAACTGGCAGATGTCTCCTCTCGGGCACTAACCAATTTGTCCCAGCATGGATGAACACCTCATCAGGACTTAGAAGTCCAACCCCAACTCGGATTCAGTGTAGTCCTTGCAAAAGGACCACAAGAGACAGGAGCTGAATGAAAAGCCTTTTCAGTTTCACCTTTTCTGTCCCAGCAGCCCAAATTACGGCAGTTCCAGCTGGGGCAATCCTAGGGCTGGTGACCTAAGTCCAAGTTCATCACTCAGGGCCTGCACTGGGGCCTCCTTCAAGTCTGTTCAGTGACAGGTCAGGGTTGTCTGTTCTTTACCTGTCAGGCAATGCCTCACCTTCCCATGGAGGGTAAGCTTCACCATTTCTGATATGCCTGGTCTACCATCACTTCAGACAAATGAGTGTTAGATGTGGTGGGTCAAGAATTGCCTCTGGACTTTGAGGTTCTCCCACCCTACTGAGCCCATGCCTCATGGGAGTTTGTGGTGTCTCAGCATATGCTGTCCACCCTCAGAGAGGATATTGCTCAGCTCCTGGAGAAGGGAGCCATAGCCCATGCCCTAGACACCATGGTCAGCCAAGGCTTTGTGTCCAGGTACTTCTTGGCCTCCAAACAGACTGGAGGTTGGTGCCCCATACTGATCTTCACTATCTGAACCAGTTCCTGAGGAGGCACAAGTTCAGGATGGTCACTCTGAACCAGATAATACCATTTCTGCAGCAGGGCATGTGGTTCTGCTCTCTGTGCCTCCAGGGCACCTTCTTTTACTTTCCAGTCCATCCATCCCACAAGCAGTACCTTCACTTGCATGCAGAAAGGGTTCTTTATGAGTTTCAGGTCATACAATTTAGCCACTCCTCAGTCCACAGGGTCTTCACCAAGTGCATCGCAGTGGTGCCAACCTTAGTGCAGCATCAAGGAGTTTGGGTTTGTCCATACCTGGATGACTGGCTGATTGCCAGATCATCTCAGGAGGCAGTAGAGTTGTCCAGGGACCTGGCTTTCCAGATTTGCTTGGCCTTGGGTCTTCTAATCAACCCAGCCAAGTCAGAACTCAACCCCTCACAGGTCATCCACTTTATTGGGGCAGAGCTTAGCTTCCTCAAGGCCCAGGCTCAACTCCCAGTGGACCAGACAGCAGATCTTTCCTCCTTTGCCCAAATAATTTCAGATTGGGTGCTGTTGCCCTGCTTGGGACTTTCAGCAGCTGCTGAGGTGCATGACATTCTGAACCAGTGTGGCCCCGTGGATCCACCAGTGGATGTGCCACCTGCAGTGGGGAGCTGGCTCACCAGTGGTCTCAATGCCTAGGTCATCTGTACCAGCTGGTCATGGTGATGCAGCCAATGTGGGATGCCATCCAGTGGTGGCTCATCCTGGCACATCCAGAGGAAGGAGTCCCATTTTTCTGCACAGAGCTGACTGTCACTGTGACCATCATTGTGTCTCTGGTGAGTTGGTGAGTACACTTGGGGGACAACAGGGCCCATGGGCTCTGGACCACCAGGGAATTCTGTACCACATCAACCTGCTGGAGCTCAATGCAGTGTGCCTTCTTCTGATGGAATTCACTCCATTTGTCTGCTATCATGTTGTGCAGGTCCTGATGGACAACATCACGAGCATGTACTACCTCAACAGGCAGGGCAGAATGCATTCCTTTCAGTTGTGTCAGGAGGCCCTCCACACCTGGACACTTGTGCACAGCTTGGGTGCCAATCTTCTGGTACTTCATGTAGCCAGAGCCTCCAACCAGCTGGTGGATGCCCTCAACTGTGTGGGCAAGGTGTCTTGTGAGTGGTCTCTGCATCAGGAGGTGGTGGACAACATATTCTTCCAGTGGGGCACTCCCCTGGTTGGCCTGTTCACCTCCTGGAAGAACGCAAAACTGAGGCTATTCTGTGCCTCACCCCCACAATACAGGACAATGTTAGGGGATACCTTCATGAGGCCCTAGATCCCAGGCCTCCTTTATGCCATCCCTCCTTTTCCCTGATCCACAGAGTACTGGTCAAGGTGCAGAGTGACAAGGCACGGATGATCCTGGTAGCCACAGACTGGTTGCACCAATTCTGGTACCCAGATCTCCTCAGTCTCAGCAGCATGCCTCCGTGATGCTTGCCTGTATGCCTTGATCTGCCCTCCTGTCACAAGGGGAAGGTTTTGCACCTGGACCTTCAGTCCCTGTATCTGACCTCCTGGTTCCTGAGCCTACCAGGTCAATATGTCAAGGGCAGAACTGCGCAGAACATATAGCATGGTGTATTAGTGTGGCAGGGTACAAAACCCCTCAAGGCACATATGCTGTATGTGGTTTTGTACCCTGCGTTGTGGTGGGGAGGAGGGATGCAGAGGTCAAGACCTCTGTTGGGGATGTGGTCTGCTGACTGAGCTGCCACCATGGCTCAGTGGGATGAGTCACAGCAGTACAGGGTCACTAAGCATCTGTGGACGGAGGCTCGAATCCTGATCCCAGACTTTTGCAAAACCGCATTGTGCTG
This sequence comes from Neoceratodus forsteri, assembly GCA_016271365.2. Taxonomy (NCBI): domain Eukaryota; kingdom Metazoa; phylum Chordata; order Ceratodontiformes; family Ceratodontidae; genus Neoceratodus; species Neoceratodus forsteri. The sequence continues at coordinate 557,370,844 of CM028132.1, forward strand.
TTTCTTTTTTTTTTCTCCCCCAGTGGCATTTCTCCACATCTCTGTGTTGAACCTCCCCCCAGAGTTGATTATATTAATGGTGGCATTTGGGGACAACATTCCCCTTAACAGGGGATATGGGAGCAGAGAGCCCTACAGAAAATGAAGAAGTCACTTGTTTCTTTGGCCAGAATGTGTTTCGGCAGTTTGTCTCAGTGGCAGCAATGTATCCTCTATATTTACAGTATGGTACATTGCTGAGCTGTTATGTCTTGCAACATAATGACCAAATGCCATTCCTGAGCAGCTAGAGTTCCATGCTTTGGGTCTCTCAAAGAGGTTCTGCATGTTGTGGAAGTCTCCCAGAAAGAGTTGACATGCCAGTGCTATGCCTTCAAATGGAAGCACTTTTCCATTTATTGCCAGGGCAGGAACTAGACCCCGGCCTGCCCCATGGTTAGCATTCTGTACTACCTGTAGTCCCTCTCCCAGTTGAACCTGAGGTTAATGACCCTCCTCGAGGTGTACCAGGCAGCCATTCTGCATACCAGTTGCTGACTGGTATGCTGACAGTGGCACAGGAGAAAGTAACCAGGTGCTTCTTTAAAGGCTCTAACCACCTGTCCCCACTGGTGTGTGTGTGGAACCACTACCACCTTGGGACTTGCTGCTGGTACTGGCAATGCTCATCAGCAAGCCATTCAAACCAATGCACAGGTGTGATATCTCTTACTTGTCATGAAAGACCACCTTCTTGGTGGCTGTCACCTCTGCCAGAAGGATCAGTGAGCTACAGGCACTCTCAGTGGAGTCTTATTATTTGGTGTTCTACAGGGACAGGGTTGTCCTCTGATAGAACCCAAAGTTCCTCCTGAGGGTTATCTCAGAGTTTTACCATAACTAGGTGATTAACTTCCCAGTGTACTTCAACCTCAGAGGCTGAGCACAAGCTCCATACCTTGGACCTGAGGCAAGTGCTTGCTTATTATATGGAGTGCACAGCTGGAGTTTCTGGGAGAGGTTTGCCAGCAATTTGTCACCTATGCTGAAGTAACACCTGGCAGATTGTCAGCTAAGTAGATGATCGGAAGGCGGATTATATCCTGCATAGAACTCTGCTGTAGGTTGGCCGGTAGGGACCCTCTCATAGGGCTTAGGGTTTATTCCACCAGACATACTGTTGCCTCCATGTCTGCTTCCAGGCTATCCCTATCCAGGAAATCTGCAGGCTGCTACCTAGAAGGCATCACACACCTTCATTTCCACCACCAAATCGATCTTGAGTCATGCTGGGATGCTGGTTTTAGGGCCTCAGTTCAAATAATCCCTGTTCCTGAAGTAGGGTGTGTGCCTTTCCCATCCTCCTGGAGAACTGCTAAGAGTCTGGCACATGTAGATAAGAGGTTACTCACCTGTAACCATAATTCTAGGAGTGCTATATGGTACACATCCACAAAACCCACCCAACCTCCCCTGGCAAGTGGTCCACAGATTCTTACTTCCTGCATGAAAGATCTGGCATTGTGGGGTGGAGCCAAGGAGTATACCACCCAGGTGGGAGGAGCTTAGCTTGAAACATTCCAGCTAGATTTAAATGGAAAGGAAGACTGCCACTGTGTGCATGTGAACCATAATACCACTCCTAGAACTATGGTTATAGGTGAGTAACCCTAATTTTCATATTGGAGGGTTAACTCAAAAACCCTACTGAGCTTGCTCAGAAGCCAAATTTGAAAACCTTAAAACCTGAGAACCAATTGATATTTTTCACAAAACCTTTAAAAGGTACACTCACTAGACAAACTACTTCTACCCTAAAAGTTCTGGTACAATATTCCAAACCATTTTTGCTCCACAGATGAACAACAAAATGACCAAAAAAGTGCATTTTTAAAAGATTTTTGTTTTAATTCTGGATCTCAGAATCCGGAAGAGCATCTATCATGAAATTTGCCAAGTCTTAAGAACCTGCCACCCAGATGGCACATGCAAACTTTCAGGCAAGTTCATAAAATGGCGCCAAAGTTATTGAGGTGCAAGATTTGGGTTAAAACATTAAACAGCCTTTTCAACCCTAGCTATACTTGTAATATGGCACAAGTATAATTATAAATCATGACATCTTCTTAGCCATTCAGGATTGTTTATTTCTAAACATTCCAGGTACTCTCATAACTATAACAGGGCATGTCATGTACATAACTCTTAAATTATGACAATCTAAGTTCAGTTAGCATAGACCATTTCCAATCACAGAGTTTTTTATAATTTTTTTACAAAGTCAGACATTTTGATTTTGAACTCAAGTCCCATTTTTCAAACACAGCAATCTTCAACATGATTTATAATATGTTTGCGTGTATAGTTACTATATCTGTTATGGTTATAAGACTTTCTTTTCATGTCCTTTGTGTGACAGAACTGCTCAGCTTTGCGTTGTGGTTCTCTGACCCAAATAACTCAAGAATGTACTCTTATAACCTAAGAGACACAGTAACTGTACATATAAATATGTAATTAGAAATATATATTAAAAACAGCTATCCTGAAAACCCAACTGAGCATGATCAGAAGCAAAATTTATAAAACAACACAACTCAAGAACTAATTAATATTTTTCAATTAAATCTTCAAAATGTACCTGTTTGGGCTGAGCTGCTTCTACCCTGAAAATTTTGGAAAATAATTTAAAAGCATTTTTGAGCTAGATGCAAGCAAATAAAACATCCAAAACATGCACTTTTGTAATGTATTCATGCTCTCTGGCTCTCAGAAATAAGCAACCATCACAAAATTTGACAAATCATGAGAACTTGGTACCCTGACCATGCATGCAAAATTTAAAGCAGTTCATCAAAAGGCACCAAAGTTATTATGGCTCAAACTCACAACAGTAACATTTTTTCTCAATAAAGTGAACACACATTTTCTTGCGAAAGTAAAACCACTCACAGAAGTACAATTCTTCTTTAGTATCAGAAGATTAATTCAAAAATCATGCAGAGCATGCTCAGTAGTCAAATTCCAAAACCTTATAACTTGAGAACCAGTTAATAATGTATCAAGAAACCTTTCAAAGGCACACCTTTGGGCCAAGCCCCTTCAACTCTGAAAGTTCTGGGATAATATTCTAAACCATTTTACTCCACAAATGAGCAAAAAAATCAGTCAAAAGAGCATTTTTAAAGTTATTTTATAATTCTAAGACTCAGAAGCCAGTTAAGCATCTCTCATGAAACATGCAATGTCAAGAAATTGCCGCCAATAGCATGCATGCAAAATATCAGGAAATTTTGTCAAATGACATCAAAGTTTCAGCACCATAAGTTACTAAAGGGCATACATTTGGGGTTAACATTAAAAAACCTACTCAACCCTAACTATACATTATGCTACTGTACAGGTACGATATGTAGACAGACAGATAGCTAGATAGGCAGATAGCTAGCTAGATAGGTAGACAGCTAGCTAGATGGCTACAGTACATAGGCAGACAGCTAGCTAGCTAGATGGATAGCTAGCTAGATAGATAGCTATACAGACAGGCAGATATGATAGATAAGTAGATAGACAGACAGACAGACAGACAGACAGACAGACAGACAGACAGATAGATAGATAGATAGATAGATAGATAGATAGATAGATAGATAGATAGAGACATATACTTGGGTCATGAAACTAGGGGTTGGAAGAGAGGGGGTGGGCATTAGGCTTGAAATCTCCAAGAAACACCACACCACTGATTTGCCAAGACTCCTGAGACTCCAAACCCTAATTTATTTCATTTCTATAATTTGCACTTTTGTTCTTTAACCCTAACGTCTGCATAAATGTATTTTTTTGCAATGAAGATATATTATAGGGTGGTAGTTCCCTATAGTTAGGCTGAGTAGCCTGTTTAATGCTAAACCCTAATTTTGCACATTAATATCTTTGGCTCCGTTTGACAAAATTAGCTAACATTTCATTTTGTTGTCTAGGAGGCAAAGTCATGATCTGTCGAAATGTGTGTGATGGCAGCTTGTGCAGTTTCTGAGATCTGCATGCATCATTCTTCAAGTAAATCTTTTTTCTATACTTAACAGTGGGCTCAGGGAGGGTGAGGATGGTGGAACAGAGGCAACAGTCAATTGTTCCACTCCACAATCCATACACCATTCTGGAAGCATAGCTCCCTATGGATGCACCCGAGAGAAGACTGATGACAACTGTCACAAGGGAGGCCCACAGGAAGGAGGCAGAGAACACCACAGGAAAGGAAGCATCTCCTGGTGGGGACTCCAGTTATTATGGGATAGAACTGGGGGAGCTGGAGGAAAACTGAAGTAAGGCGCCTGCCTGGTGCCCTGGCTTGGAGGGACAGGAAGCGTATCCTCAGGATCATGAGAACAGCTGCAAGGCAGTCTGAGCTGGACGTCATTGTCCACCTAGGGTCAAATGACTTGGCTCATCATGAGATTAGAGCAGTGCAGGAGGACATTGCAGAGTTGGGGAGGGGCCTAAGACAAGTAGCACACACAGTATCCTTCTCAGAGGTGTGCTGCCTGTCAATGGCATGGGGAGGCGAGGTAATTAGCACCATGCAGTTTAATGAATGGTTGAAAAAATGGTGTGGTACAGGGTTTGCTTCATTGGGGACTGGGGTTCCACCTGGAGGACACCAGCCTATACTGGCAGGATGGTCTGCATCTGTCCAGGAAGGAACAAGTCTTTTAGCAATCGGTTTAAATGCTTCATTGGCAAGCTTTTAAACTAGTCAAAGGGAGGCACTGATAAGCAGCAGGAAAATCCCAGCCTCCCTACAAAACAGGGTAAATGAGAAAAAGACCAAGGTAGAAAGGTCAGTGGGGATGCTGCAAAAGAAGATAAAGCCATCAAAAAATGGAGAGCAATGAGTACCAATGCCCATAGTCTGGATAACAAGCTTCCTGAATTAGTGGCCTTGATGGAGGAGGAACATCTGGATATTGTGGCAGTCACAGAAACATGGTACACACAAAACCATGATTGGGACGTAAACATACCATGATACATTATCTACAGGAGGGACAGGGAGGTAAAGAGGAGGAGGAGTAGCTCTTTACATAAAGGAAGGAATAAAAGCAACAGAACAAAAGGGTAAACAGGGAGGAGAAGAAGCACTGTGGGTAAATTTGAGACAGGCAATGCACCACAATCGCACAGGGTTAGATACAGACTCTCTTCTCAGGGGAGGAAATGGACAAGGAAATGACAGAAAGTATACTTAGAATGTCAGAAACAGGGAGATATTGCTGATGGGTGATCTGAATATGCCAGATGTTAACTGGAGTGCAGTTGCAGCAGCCACTTCAAAGAGTGGAGTTATTCTAGATGCCCTACAGGGGCATGCCTAGACAACTAGTATTGGAGCCCACTCGAGAGGGAGCAATCTTAGACCTGATTCTCTCAAATGGAGATAGAGAGAGATCACAGATGTAGAAGTGGTAGACATCCGGAACTAGCGACCATCGAACAGTATGGTTCACAATAAACACAGCAATAGAGTCAAGCCATACAAAGGCAAAAGTACTGGACTTTAGGAGGGCTGACTTTGCTAAAATAGGTGAGTGCCTAAGGAATGCACTAGCAAATGGGCAGGAAGAAGGGGTGGAAGAACAATGAGGAATAATAAAACTGCCATCACAGAGGTAACGAGCCTTGTGTGAAGCAACAACAAAAACAAAACGATGTAAGAAACCACTATGGTTTTCAAAGGAAGTGGCAGTGAAGGTTCAAGAGAAAAGAAAGCATTCAGGAAGTACAAGGAATGCAGAAGGAGCAGGACAGAGAACTGTATCAGCTAAAGCAAAGGAGGCTGGGAGGCAGTCAGAACAGCAAAAGGTCGAAACCAAGGAAAAGATAGCCAACTCAGTTAAGAAGGGGATAAAACCTTTTATAGGTACATCAGGGAGCAAAGGAAGACCAAGGGAGGGATAGTGAGGCTTAATAAAGGGAGGAGGGTGGGCAGAGGAGACTGAGAAAAGGCAGAGATACTAAACAAATATTTTGCTCAGTATTTACAAATGAAGAGGGGAGGTACATAAAACAAACAGTAAAACACTCTAGATACAGAAGTTAATACCAGCCCATTTACAGAAGAAAAGGTTCTGAAAGAACTCTTAAAACTGAAGATGGACAAAGCAATGGGGCCTGATGGGATTCATCCCAGAATTTAAAAGAACTAAGGGTAGAACTAGTGACACCACTGACTACCCTTTTAACAAATCATGGGTGGATGGGGTGGTACCCGAGGACTGGAGGAGGGCAGATGTGATTCCCTTCACAAAAGTGGGAGCAAGACAGAAGCAGAAAACTACAGACCTGTTAGTTTAACCTCAGTGATAGGGAAAATGATGGAATCACTTCTGAAGGAAAGAATTGTCCAGTATCTAGAGGCCAGAGGGGCACAGGACCCTAGACAGCATAGATTCACAGCGGGAAGGTCATGCCAGGTGAATCTGATAGATTCTTTGACTGGGTGACCAAAGCAGTAGATCAGGAAGGGGCTGTGGACATGGCCTACCTAGACTTTAGCAAGGCATTTGATACAGTCCCACACAAAGATTAATATACAAGTTAGCCAGCCTGGGAGAGGGTCCCAAGATGACAGCCTGGGTAAAGAATTGGCTGGAGAATAGGACACAGAGAGTAATAGTAAATTGAGTCCACTCAGAAGAAAGGAGGGTTACTAGGGTACCGCGAGGTTCATAGAGTTAGGACTAGTCCTCTCAATGTCTTTATGGGTTTAACATTGCAGAAGGACTGAAGGAAAAGTATATATCTTTGAAGATGACACAAAGATCTGCAACAGAGTTGATGCACAGGGTGGGGTGGAAAGGATGAGAAGGGACTTGGCAAGGTTAGAGGAATGGTCAAATGTATGGCAGCTTAGATTCAATGCAAAGAAGTGCAAGGTAATGCACCTGGGAAACAAAAACCCAGGGGAAGAGTACACAATGGGGGTGAGATACTAACAACAACAAAAATGGAAAGGGACCTGGGGGTAGTCATATCAGATGACCTAAAGGTGGGCAAGCAATGTGAGAGGGCAGCAAGGAGGGCTGGGGGGATACTGGGATGCATAGGGAGAGGCATCACCAGTAGAAAAGAAAAAATTACTCACCTTAGTAATTGCTTTTCTTCTCATGGAGTCTTGCTATATTAGGACTTATTGCAGTTAGCCACTGCACTTGAACTGCCCCGGAGAGGAAAGAGTTAACTCCAGAGAATCTGGAGTTCTAAAGTGCGAGGGCGCTATACCAAAGCTCTATCTGGGCAGTTTCAAATGAAACTGTCAGATCTTTACGAAGCTAACACTAAGCAACAAGTCTGTGTGGAAAGCTCTACACTAGGCAAATGGCTACCTACTAGTAGTAATAACAACAATAGAAACAATAGAAACAACAATAACAATAATAAGAATGAATAATGGTATTATTAGTTTTCCCTGACAAGCACTATTAGGAACCCCTTCCCCAAAGACTCAAGTCCAGGAAGGGGCCAACAAATCACTCAACAGAGAAACCCTCAGTTCCTAACCCTAAATAAAAAGAGGGTGAAGGAAGAACTACAATGGCATGACACAGTGCTTGCACTAATTTGCCACCCCACCCCAGTAGAAGTTCTGAGAGGGGCAGGTTGGGGGTGGTCTAATATAAGACTCCATGAGAAGAAAAGCAATTACTAAGGTGAGTAATTTTTCTTCAAACACCATGAAGTCTTGCTATATTAGGACTTATTGCAGATTACACAGCAGTACCTCCATGGAGGAGGGTCAGAACCTACTTAGGAAATAGGGCTCTAAGCACAGCTGTGCTAAAACGAGCATCTCTCCCACTGAAATCCAGGAATAATGCTTGGTAAAGTGTGAACTGTCTTCCAAGTAACAGCTCGACAGATTTCCAGAATGGGAATATCTCTAGCAGCCGCTAGAGATGCAGCTGTACACCTGGTGGAGTGAGCCCTCAGTCCTGAGGGGGGCTCCTACCTAGTCTTTGATAACAAAATGGATACAAGAGACAATCCACCTTGCAATTGTCCTCTTAGTGGCAGGTTCCTTGCCAACCCTCGCCCTAGGTAAGGAAGAGTTGGAAGGATTCAAACCTGATGACCCTTGATGCGTTACAAATAGTAGCATAAGGCCTTTTGACGCCCAAGCTGTGCAGTCTCTCTCACCTGAGGAAGAATGCTCAGTGAAAAATCCTGGGAGAGAGATGGATTGGTTCAGGTGAAACCTGAAACCACTTAGGACAAACCCTGTGTTAGTCCTAGGGACTGTCTTATCCCTGTGGGAGAGAAAATCTCTTCCACTGCTAGGCTCTGTAGTTCACTTATGCGCCTGGCAGAAGTGAAACCACCAGAAAAAAACATTTTCCAAGTGAGAAGCTTGAGCTCTGCTGGGGACAGAGGTCCAAAGGGGTTTGCATTAACTGAGCAATGTAAAATTCGGCTCCATGCAGGAGCTGGTTCCCGAAAAGGAAGGTTGGTGTGAAGCAACCCTTAAAAACTTGGAAAACACAGGTTGAGAAGAAAAGGAAGCAGGCTTCCTGCTTGCAGAAAAACAGAGACAGCTGCCAAGGAACCCTTAAGGTAGCTGGCCTAAGACCTAAAGAATTTAAAATGGACCAAAAGTCCAGAAAATGGGCAGATAAGCAGACTGTGGTATAATCTGCTTCTCAAGCACCAGACTGAAAACCTGTTCCACTTAGAATTGTAAGTGGCGCCAGTGAAAAGCTTCCTTGAAGCCTTTAAATATCCGTGACACCTTGAAAAAGGTGTAAATCAGCAAATTCTAACTCCTCAAGAGCTGCCTTGAGAAGGAGGAATTTGAGGTTAGAATACCACACTCTCCCTTGTGCAAAGGCCAGTAAGTCGTGGACTCTGGGCAAGCTCAGGAGTAGGGTGGACTGTCGAGACAGAGACAATGGGTACCAGGGCTGTCTGGCCCAGTTTGGAACAATCAGAATCGCTTTGCAAGGCTGAGATCTGATTTTTACTAGTACCCTGAAAGAAAGGAAAAGGGAGGAAAGGTGAACAGAAACTTCCTTTCCAATCCAAGTGAAAAGCGTCCAGGTGGGCTGATCCCAGCACTGGAGGCCTCAACAAAACAGAGAAAGTTAGTGGTTATCTGGGCTACGAAAGATCTATCTGAAAATGAGCCCCATCTGGCAAGGACTGAACCCAGCACCTGAGGATTCAGAGCCCAATCGTGATGGCCCTGAGAATCCTGTTGAGGGCATCTGCCAGGGCATTGTCCTTCCCTGGGAGGTGAACTGCTATCAGGAGGTGTTCAGGAGTAGCCAGAGACCACCACTTCATTGCTTCGGTGCACAAGGCTGATGACCGAGTGCCCCTGCCTGTTGATGTACCACATTATTGTGGTGTTGTCTGTCCTGACTTGAACTACCTTGTTCTGGACAGAAGCTGAAAACTCCTAAGAGCTAGAAGACAGCTCTGAGTTCCAAAATTGATGTGGAGCAGAGATTCTAGGAGACCACACTCCCCTAGTGGACAGGTCCCTAACGAGCTCCTCACCCTAACACAGGAGCATCCGTGGTGAGGGAATGAAGAGGACCCCTAGTTTTAGATTGCTTTGATCCTGCCACAGTGTAGGCCAGGATCAGGGATTGGGTCACTAGAACCAATTTGGAAGGAATCCTCCTTTGGGACCAATAGGCCCTCAGATGGAACTGAATGTCCCTCATCTGGAATCTTGTTCCCTGCACTACAGCTGTGGGAAGCAGCCATGTGCCCTAGTAGTTGTAGCAAATGCTTTGCTGGTCAAGAGACTCAGCAGAGTAATGGAAGATGCCAGGGCAAGAGACTGCCTACCCTTTGAGGGGAGAAATGCCTGGCTAACTTTGTGTTCAACTCTGCACCTATGAAAGTTAGTACCTGAACTGGTTCGAGAACTGACTTTGGTAAATTCAGCAGGAATCCTAGAAAGGTGAGAAGCTGCTGGGTGACTTGCAAGTGGGATTTACTTGATCTGGAGACTGACCCACTAAGAGCCAGTCATCCAGGAAAGGAAACAAAGCAATCCCTTGCCTTCTTAAAAGAGCCACTACCACAGCTAGAATTTCTTGAATACCCTGGCGCAGAGGTAAGCTGAAGGGCATTGCCCTGAACTGAAAGTGGCCTGAGGGTAACCTGAGGTACTTTCAGTGAGAAGGCCTGATCAAGACATGAAAAAAATAGGCATCCTTGAGGTCCAGGAAAGCTAGCCAGTCCCCTGGCCTCAGCCAGAGTTAACGTTTTTAACTTTGTTTTCAAAAGATGCTTGTTCAGTACCTTAAATCTGAGATGGGCCGCCAATCTCCTGCCTTCTATAGGTTAAGAAAGTATCATGAGCACAGCCCCTTGCCCCGTGGCAAGGAGGGACCTTTCACTGCTTTGCAGTTCAGAGGAGAAGAACCTCTGCTCCCAAAGCAAGGGATTCAAGGATTTGGTGGACCTGTCTGGCTCTCATCTTTGGAAACTGTTTGAAGCTGAGAACCAGACCTATTACTTCCAGAACCCACTTGTCCCAGTTAGGGACACACAGTTCTGGCTGAAATAAAACCAACCTGCCCACTGGTATAGGGAGAATCGGCCCTGGGCACCCCATCAGGTGCCTGCTTGGCAATAGTCTTGAGGCTAAGGGGAGGGGACAGTTTACTTGTGCCCTGCCTATCTCGCCTCTGAAGAGACCCCTCTGGCGAAGCAGAGGAGGCCTGAGCCTCTACCTGGGCACTTTTTAGGTAATCATCCATGTTTTTCATATAGCTTTTGTTTGTTCCTCAAACAGAGAATTACCACAACAAGAAACAAATCCATAGACTTTGACAGAGTATCTTGGGACAGATTAGTGCATCTGAGCCATGCCAACCTACGGAAAGCTACAGAAGTGGTCATGACCCTAGAGAAAACAAGATTAACACCAACAGCAGTATGAACTTGAACTTAGAGGCTTTAGTGCCATTAGCAGCCACCTGTTCAACCGCTAGCCAGCTGGCCATGGGCCTGCTTGGCTAACTGCAATACTACGTCCCACCTAGATTTCCAATCTAGCCACATAAGCCATCACAACTTGCCTGTCTGGAGTCCCACAGAAGCTGCCATATACTGTTTTTTGCCATGGCATCAATCCTCCTGGAATCCTATTCAGGAGGATGAGGCCAGGGCACTAGCCTGACACAGGCTGCAGCTTGTACCACACCTACATGACTACACTGCTCAGTGAGGAAGTCTGTAACAGAGCCTGAGTAAATACACCTTCTGTCCATTTTTTTATCTTACAGGAGGACAGAAAGAAGAATCTTATAAAATCTTAGTTGTTTACTTCCTAAATGACTTATGCAAAGGAAAGACAACCTCTCCAGCCCATCATTCCTACATAATCAGGCTCCCTTTACTCATCCATAGCCTCCTCTAAAGGAAGCTGGGGATTCTGCAAGCTTTTGTAAAACATAAACTGAGAAAGGGACTCAGACAGAATAGAGAGATTCTAAAAGTCTGTCTGGAGAAATGTCCGCTTATGGGCACGCCCAGACCCTACCAGCCACACATGTATTGATCAATTTTTCCTCCTACCCCTGTGGTTCATAACAATTCCTCAACATCATAAACCTGAACCACTGGAACTGAACGAGCCACCTTTTACCAACTGTAGATGGTCTGACAGGACCTAGAAACAGTGACTGACAATCTGTATGGCTTAACTACTCCTGCAGCAGTTGGAAAGACAATCTTGGACCCAAACCTACTGATTTCTCTGTCATATTCTTATTTTTTTTTTTTTTTTTTTTTAAACTGGTTCCTCTGAACCATCCTTTTGCCCGAGGAAGTCTAGCCTCTGGTCAGAGGGCACTCCTCTGGTCCAGTGGGTACTGGACCGGGCTGGCCATCCGGTCAGCGGACTTTGGCCAATAGTTCCCTGAGCCGGCCCTATCTCTTTCAGGGTGGCTGCAGAAATTTAAACACCTGGCAGTCTGACGGGAGGTGGTCAGCCCCAGACAATAAACACAAGTGGTGTGTGGGACAGCTTCGCAAGGCTTCCCCACAGCATCACAGTGTTGAAAAACCCAGTGGGCCGGTTTTCTTTTTGGTTTCCCAGACATAATGCCAGCTCTAACCAAAACTTGCCCGTTTTTATGGCTGCGTTAGGAAGACACCCTATCGGTTCCTAACCGCTTATCGGGTATTTGAAAACCCTATTTAAAATCAAGGTTTTTAGAACCGAGAAGAACGGGTACCGACTCTAAAAGCCCAAAACTTTAAAACGTTAAAATAAGCAAACCGATCGGTTCAAAACCGAACCGATAACTAAATTTCACACAGACTTTTCATTTTGTACTTACGGTTTACCAGATAGAGCTTTAACCGAAATGCGGTAAAATAATTACTTTTTGGCGGTTCAAATGAACTGAAAATACTCGCTTGACCGACCGAAGCTGAAGGAGCTGATCTCGGGCGACTGTTCAGTGAAGCGGAGTAAAGAATCTAACAGTTTCATTTGAAACTGCCCAGATAGAAACTTTGGTATAGCGCCCTCGGCTTTGAACTCAGATTCTCTGGGTTAACTCTTCTCTCCGGGGCAGTTCAAGTGCAGTGGCTAACTGCAATAAGTCCTAATATACAAGACTTCATGGTGTTTGAACAGGAAGTTATTATCCCCCTGTACAAACAGCTGGTGAGACCCGGTCTGGAGTACTGTGTGCAGTTCTGGAGACCCAATCTCCGCAAAGACATAGACAGGATGGAAGCTGTCCAGAGGAGGGCAACTAAAATGGTGCAGGGTCTGCACCGGAAGACATATGAAGAGAGATGAAACGAGCTTAATATGTATAGCCTCGAGGAAAGGAGTGAGAGGGGGGACATGATAGAAATGTTCAAGTACCTCAAGGGAATCAACAAAGTCCAAGAGGGTAGCATCTTTCAAAAAAAGAGGCGTGCAAGAACAAGAGGGCACAATTTGAAGATAGGGTGGGGCGGCTCAGAGGTAATTTAAGGAAGTATTTTTTCACAGAGAGGGTTGTGGATGCATAGAATGGCCTTCCGGAGCAGGTTGTGGAGTCAAAATCAGTGGTGGAATTCAAGCATGCATGGGACAGTCATAAGGCCATTCTAGGGGGTGGGGGTAGAAAGAAGTAGGCTGCTGGTTAACTAGGATCTGCAGCTTATCCAGTAGGTAGGGAAATGGGCAGACTGCAATTTAGATATGCATGCTCATAACATTGGCCATTTTAAATATTTTGATCCCCGATTTTCAACACAGTCTTCTTATTATCCCATCTCATGTACTATATGTCACAGCTGTCATTTTTCAAATCTTGGCCAAAATGTGTTTTTGCACCTGTGGTGCAGAATGGCATAGTAGTTGTTCAAAATTACATTTTGGTAGGGATTCGAAACTTTTCTGTTCCATGTACATGAGGCGGAGTAATAAGATGGCTAGGCTGACAATTTGGTCACTGTTGTCATAAATGGAAGTGTCTGTTGTTGTGTACACGGTGGGGGTGAGGTGTTAGGGTTGGAAATCCTAACAACAAATTTCCCTACTTGTTTGACTTTAACTCTAACTAGAGCATTAACAATGCTTTTTGCAATATATATATGTCTCTAGATATATATATATATTCCAGTTAGAGTAAAGGTGACAAACCTCACCCTCCAAAACCAGGCAGAAGAGCAGGTATGGGGTGTGCTTTGGGCTTCTGAAGCTCAACACTTGCCTAATGCTCACCAAATTATGTCTGTACATAAGATCAGATGTGTAAATTTTATGAGAATGGGGTGAGCGTTAGGCTTGAGAAGCTCAAGGCACACCCCACACTTGCACTGTTGCCTGGTTTGGAGGGTGGGTGTTAGGATTGGATATCCTAACACCTCATTTCTCAGCTTTTGTCACTTTGACCCTAACTGGAGCATTAACAAGGTTTTTTTGCAACTTATTTCCTTACTTTTTGAGTTAATATAATAGTATCCTTATTTTACTGGGGAAGCTGTGCTCCTCTGCATTTTGCTGTGGGCATGCATAGTTATATAAGGTTTTATTTTTCTAACATTAGTCAGTACCCTGGTATTCATTGCCCCAACATAATGTGTGCCTTGTCCCCATTAATATTAATCATCTCTGGTGTCTAGTGGCACCCCTCCACCCTCCAATCCCATATTTGTTTTAATTTATAATACCCCTATTGGAGGTTAGTGACACCGCCCCACCTTCCACTCCCCATATTTTCTTAAATTAATTTCCCTATTGGTGCTTAATGGTACCTCCCACATTCCCAAGCCTCCGATCCCCATATCATATATGTATTTTCCCATTGGTGTTTTTTGGCACCCCCTACCCCACCATCCCATGTCCCTGTCAACCTGAAAATAAGAAAATCATCTCTCACGGGCTGGCCCGTCAGCACAGCAGTAGAGCTACTGCTTGCAATGCCGGTGACCCCGGTTTGGGAACAAGCTCGGGATGTTAGAGGGCTGGCCAGGGGGAGGAGCTTTGAGTACCCCTGGTACCACTCACTTCCTCCTCTGGAAGGAAGGGGTACTTGACCTGGTGCATGACTGGCCTCTGGTGGAAGCCAGAGGCATAGCATGCCAAGCCACTTTGGAGGGTAGACATGACTTGATGTCAGCATGCATGCCTTGACATCCTGGGAAAAATGCTTGGCCCCAGTGCGACACTGGTGAGAGCCAGGGACAGCTCTTGTCCTCTGGTGCCCGGACCCTGATTGAGGATCCCGACAAAACTACAGGGTAAAGTATGGGGTAGGGGGTTGAAATGGGGACCCCTCTTCCATTTGTCCTCTCCCAGGGAGTAAACCACAGATCCATGGGGGATCTTCCCAGTGCTTTCGGTCCTAGGGGATCAGCCAGTGCCAGTAATCAAGGGGCATAAAGTACAATTACAAAAAAAAAAAAAAGAAAACCATCCTTCGCTGTTTTTGTTTGGTATTTGACAACTTGTAAATAAAAAAATGTTGATCACACTCTGACAATAGACAGCAGTCACCATTTCCAGCTGTATGACATGTCTTTGATCAGAGAGTGGATTTTTAGTGGGTTGCCATTTAAAGTGAGTGCGGGCATGCGGGGTGTCAACAGGGTGGGAAGGTGGTTGTGCAGTGGGAGGTTAGGTGGGTGGTGTGGGTGTGATCGCAGTGGACAGTCTTTTTTTAGGTTGTAAAATTAAAAAGAAAAGACATCAAGGGATGGTTTTCTGTTCTGCTGCTGTTGCTAGCGCTACACTTGCCTCTTCCTACTCACTGGTGCCAGAGTGAAGTGTGCAGCCACCTCCAAGCTTCGATATAGCTGGCAGTGTCAGGCGAGCCTCCAATCCAAAGGTCCTAGCAGCCCTATTTGAATAATCAGCTCACACCTAGACGTCAGACTGCTCACCTTGTCCCCCTATTGTACACCTGCATGAACTCCTGTGAAACCCCATTTGAATCAATTGATTAAGCTTTACTCTGTTTTTTCCATCAGTAGGAGACAAGAAAAGTTCAGACACTCAGGTTTTTCTCAGACACCTAGTTGGATTTTAAGGTTTAAATGTTTTAAAGTTGCAGGTTTGAAAGTCAAATTGACATGTTTGGGTTAAGGAGGGGTAACTGCATATTTAAAGTTGAAAGTTTAAAGTTCAGACTGACAAGGTCATGTATAAATGTGTTAACTAGAGTTATTGAGCTAGTAAGTGAGTCATGGGGCAATGGGTGAAGGACTCAGAAGCAAGCTAATAGGGTCACATATGGTATTCAGCTATTGCTGTACTGACTGTAATAAGAAATTGAGGAATTGTTTAAGTTAAGTGTGAATAATGGAAGGAAGGAAAATGGGGCATTATGGGGGGTCACACTGGGGAGATGGAGGGGCACAAGTAAGAGTGGCTGGAGACATCAGAATAGTGGATGGAATGGGGGGCACCATGGAGTGAGGGTGGCAGGCACAGGGAGGATAGTGGGGTGAAATGATTGTGGGGCAGCTGTTTGGATGAATATACTATGGAAACTGGGAGGTTGTCCAATTTGTTACAGGCTGAGCAGACTGCAAGAGGAGATACAGGGGGCTCTGGAAGGAGCTGGAGAGGTTGGGGGAGGCTGGGGCATGAGGGACCCCAGAGAGGAGTAGCTGGGAGAAGCAGAGGAGGAACAGCAGAGCTAAATCCTGTGAGGATGTAGGGAAGGGGGATGGGGTAAGGAGAACAGAGGGACAGTAAGTGGAGGGAAGGCTCAGGGCAGGGGGAAGGAGGAGATGGACACCACTACTGGGGTAGCAAGTAGTAGGCTTGCAGTCTTGGCATCGGAGGTGGTAGGGGAGGTGTTGGAGATCAGTGGGGGGAGGAGAAGGGTAGTGAAGGCCCAGGAGTCAGACTGGGAAAGAAAGAAGGGAGGAGGGGAAGTACAGGGTAGAGGCAGAGGGAGAGGCGGAAATGGGCAGAAGATGTAGGAGTCGCAAATCGTGCAGATAGAGGTAATAAGGAGCAAGGCAGTGTGGACTCTGGAAATGTAGACAGTGAAAACGGAGGAGGGGGTGCAGGACAAGAAGATGGGGTACTAGTGCTGGGGGATACTATACTGAAAGAGGACAGATGGGGCAGAAGGGGAGAAAGGCACAGTCGTATCTGGGTCGAGGCTATTCAGGGGTTGACTGTGGACAGAGCCAGGGCAGGTACTTCTCAAGTGTACACAGAAGAGGAGGAAAAAACTCACGTGAGTGATGCACATGGGTACAAATGACTTGTGGGGAGATGGTGGTGGTGGTAGGGGGAGGTCCAGGGATTTGGGTAGGCAGTGTGAGGAAGTGGGAGGTCAGTGGTTCTCTCTGAGGTACTCCCGGTACCATGTGTGAGTACAGTGAAGAAAAAAGGATAGGAGGAATTCAGTGAGTAACTGAGGATTGGTGCCATATCAGGGATGCAGTTAATGTCAGACTGGGGCAGGACCTGGGGCAACAGTGATCTATATGCAGGAACAGGTTACATTTCAGCAGGGAGGGAAGGAGGTACTAAAACGGAAATAGAGGTATATATCAACAAAGGCAAAGGCAAGGCAATTTGTTTTACTGGCGCCCAATCCCAGAGGCTCTAGGCGCCATACAACACACAATACAAAAAAAAATATGTATCTCACAATATAATAAATAATCACATGTCAGAATAGGCAATGTCCTGCATATAAATAATCACCCTCTTTACTTTTAAAAAGGGACTGATAATCTATATTCTCATGCAGTATCCAAGAAAGCTGGCTAAACAGATAAAACTTAAGGTGGGCTTTAAATGCCTTCACAGAAGGGTCCTCCCTCACCAATGGCGAGAACTAATTCCACAGGACTGGGCCAGCAATACTAAAAGCTCTATCACGGCTATTTTCAACCTCATCCTGGGAATCACTAGGAGACCCCTCAAGGAGGATCATGAGGGAGTGGACCAAGGCAGTGGGTGTAGAAGGTCCACCAGGTAGCAAGGGCCCAGTCCATGTAGGGCCCTTAAGGTAAGCAAGTCCACCTTGAAAAGCATCCTCTGCTCAGACCAGCAGCCAGTGCAATTCCTGCACCACCGAGGTGACATGACAGTATTTCGACTGTCCAGTTAACAACCTGGCAGTTGCGTTCTGCACCAGCTGCAGTCGACTGGAAGGTGCCTCTAGAGACCCCGAGGTAGAGCGCATTACAATAGTCAAGCCTAGATGTTACAAATGCATGCACCAAGGTGGGGCAGTCCAGTGGTGGAATCAGGTGCTTAATCCTTGCAATGTTTCTCCGGTGGAAGAAACAAACCCTGACAATGGATGACACTTGATGTTCCATTGTCAAACCGCTGTCTAGCACCACCCCAAGACTGCACACCTTAGAGGAGGCCATCAATGGGACAGACACTAGAACTAGTCCAGTATCTGCCCCAGAGGCCATCCTATTATGCCTCCTGTTCAACTCCACCACCAGTACCTCCATTTTATCGTAATTCAGTCACAACAAGCTAGAGGCCATCCAGTCATTGATCTCGGACAGACAGTTAATACTTCCACCACACTGGATGTCCCAGGGGCAAGGATAAGTACAGCTGAGTATCATCGGCATAACAATGAAACCCAAGCTGTACTTTCTAATGATCTCATCCAGGGGCAGCATATACATGGCAAACAACATTGGTGACAAGATCAAGCCCTGCGGTTCCTACAAGACAGAAGGCTCGGGACGAGGAGAAATTCCCATCACCACTCTCTGTCTTCTGTTTCTCAAACCAGTGGATGACAGTGCCGGTGGAGACCACAGAAGTCCCTCAGGCGGTCCAGCAACATATGATGGTCCACCGTGTCAAAAGCTGAGAAGAGATCGAGTAAAATGAAATTGTCCTCTCACCACGATCCTCACCCTGAGGAGATCATTATGCACCAGAAATAATGCAGTTTCTGTTGACTGTCCTGCCACGGAAACCCGACTGGAGCTGCTCATAGATATCAAATGCTGCAAGGTGTTCTCCCAACTGTTGTGCCACAATCTTCTTTACAACCTTTCCCAAAATGGTAGGTTGGAGACGGTCGGTAATTCACCTTGATGTCAGGGTCCAATAATGACTTCTTCAGAAGGGGCCTCACCAGCGCCTCCTTCAAGGCATCTGGGAAGACCCCCTCTGACAAGGGACACCGGACAATCAAGGCAAACACCGGGCCAACAGTGTCGACACATCCCATAAAGAAACACTTCAGCACTGGGTATCGCTCACAACATGTGTGCTTCAGTTTTGAGGCCACCTCAATGATATCAGCCCTCCTCCACTGGTTTAAACTCCCCCAACCAGGTGGAATGCTATGTCAACAATCCAGGTGACCACTGTTGGCTATAACATGGCTCACTGGCAGAATTTCCAGCCTGATGGCAGACACCCTGTCCGAAAAACTGAGCAAATTCATTGCACAAGGCCTCAGAAACTGTTTTTTTTTTTTTGGCTGTAGACAGGCTGGATGCAATAGCCTGTCCACAGTCTGAAAAAACATAGCTGGTTGGTTTCTCCCAGCATCAATCTCCCTGGACAGGAACACTGCCTTCTTATGGTTGATTGCCCCCTGGTACACACTATAGTGTGTACACAGGGCCAGTTTGTCCAGCTCCAACATGGTCCTCTGCCAGCAGTGCTTAAACCTCCGACCCTTGATCTTCAGTGCCTTGAGCTCCCCATCAAACCATAGGGACCTCAAATGAGAAGATCTGGGTTGTACACAGGACAGTTCAAGGAGTCAGATGCCTCAGTTATTGACCTATTATAATTGGCAACTGCTTCACCCACACCTCCTCTGCATGCACTGTCCACACTAGATAGATTTACTTCTGCCAAAAACAACGGGGTCAAACCCCTCAACAGTCGGTAGTTTGCCATCTCTGCAGGGGGAGGGATCTCAGAGGGGGCTCTGAGCAAGAACTCCACCATGCAGTGATCAGACCAAATGACCTGATCACTCCTGAGATTCTAAATCTCAAGCCCCAGTGAGAAGACCAGGTCCAGCATGTGGCCACCCTGGCAGGTCATGATAGTAACTGCTTGTGACAGGCCTAGAGATGTCATCATCTGAAGGAAATGATAACCCAACCTAGATGACTCATCGTCAGCCCAAACATTGAAATTCCCCTAGACCAAACATCTGGGGGACTCCAATGTTTCACCAACCACAAAGTCACCCACCTCCTGCAGGAACTCTCTTGCCATCCCAGGAGGATGGTAAATCAGAAGAATCCTGAAACCTGCACTCAGACCCCCATGAATGGCCACACATTCAAAAGAACCCAGTGTTCACACTGGGTGCATGGTGAAGCTTAGCTCCATTCTAAAACAAATAGCCACTCCTCCGCCCCTGCATTCCACTCTGGGGCAGTGCACAATGGAGTACCCAGGGGGACAGCGGCCTCTAACACTGACCCAGCATCATCCCTCAACCAGGTTTCCATAATGCAAGCCAGGTCGACTAAAGAAATCAGATCCGCAATAATTGCGTCTTATTAATGACCGACCTGGCGTGCCTCTTACCACCTTCAGGGGACTGATGGACAGTGCAGCCCTTTAGCTGCCTGCCCACTTGGTCTCATGGGAACCCTGGGGACAGGTACTAAACATGTCTGGCATCTCTACAAGCCCATTGCATTCCAGAACACCTTCTGCACCCAACCACCTCTATCCTGCTCCCTCAATGCACGGATGCCCTGCCTGTTTCTGCCCAAGCATCTTCTTCCAATTCCAACCTCCCAGCAATGACAAGCTGTATACTACATACCAGGAGGAGAGTGGTGAAGGGCTGCAGGTCATAAAGCCAGGACACCCCATACACGATCCTAGCCCGCTCTGAATTGCCAAACACCCACTGGCACATATTTATCAGTCCTAAAAACAAAAATACATCTCACCTACTCAACCACTCATACACTAATTAACTCTTCCCTTAACCATACACCCCCCCCACACACAATAACATCCAACCCCATCCTCTCCGATAAATAACACCAACAGGAAAAGTACCCCATAAGTATCAAAGCCAAGTTCTACCACCCCTTACCCCAATATACAAAATTTAAAACAGATAAAAATGGGAGAGCTAATAAAGTGCAAGGTGCTGTAAAAATCAATCCAATCCGCCATCAGATTTCAGTTTGAGCAATAGTATAGTTTCTGCAACAATTGCCAACAGTCAGTCCAGTCCTGGAAGTGGGATCCAGTAAACCAGTTTCACAGTCTCAGGCAAAGGAGTAGAAAATGGTGATCACACCACCATAACCCAGATATAATAAAATGATTGCTAGGAAATGAAGTTTGAAGAGCAAAACCTAAAAGACTTAATTAAGAAACTTGACTTAGCACTTCTCTACAGGTGCCAAAGAAAAACTGGTAGCAATCTTTCGTATGAGCTGTTACCTACATAGGACCATCAGGATCTTAAGACAGAAAAGTTCCACTCTCACCGGTACTTTTCAGGCAACAGATATTCACAGTCAGGAGGAGGAGGACTCAAATGGATAACCCAGGCCCAAACTTGAGGGGCCATTGAGGTATGGAGGACACTGGCAGTTCATTAAAAACCATCGCATCCATTTGGTGCAGGAATGCGATTCAAGCTGCGACACATGAACTCAAAGCCCAAAGAGGAAGAAAGATTTATGGCACACACATCCGATGAAATGCCAGGTCAAATGGAGGACCAGTCCACTCCGCTTCGCTCAGATAGAGCTCACACCGACCTGGTTCACAACTCCAGTCCAAGTCTTGGCTACCACAGAGCAATGCAGCACTGCAAAGCAAGCAGTGTTTTCCCAGGGGGTAATGGAGCTCTCATCTTCGCACCCCACTAATTACTCCCGCTGCTCACACGCTACACCACTCTTCCTGTTCCTTCTTTGGCGAGTCGAGAACAATCACAATCTTCTTCCTCATAAAGATCTTCTGGATCCACCGAACACCAGCACCCTTGGGCAGGAAAAGTGCACTTCATGTTTAGGTCCTTGCCTGACTTCGGAGTTGCTTGGTCCATAGCTGGTAAGGATAAGACTTCAATAAATTTGCTCTTTACAAGTGTAGTGCATAATGATAACAGCACAATGCACCATAAGCTCTGACCCTTATCAAAAATTAAAAGCTGCACTCTATCCTTCCTCACTGCTTCAACCCTAACTATAGCTTTGAACCCTACATAAGCTAACAAAAAAAAAAAAAAAAACAACAGCACTAAAGCTAAAACAAAACCAAAACCTTAACTCTCCCGATTTGATCAATAGGAAGCAGAATATGCTAAGCTTTTAGAGACAAACTGAAGCTCACATCAGAGCTCCTGCAGACCGCAGCCCAGCATGGCCAACTAGGTTTCTGGGGGAGGGTGTGAGAGGACGCTGATGGGAAAAGGGTCCGGAAGGAGTCTAGTGAGCTCACCAACCTAGTTATGGGTAAAGGCAGTGGGGAAGTGGCACTGTGAGGGATAAGGGGGATGAATAGGGTAGGAACGGAGGAGACAGGCTGGAGGGTGGTTTTACTGAATGCAAGAAGCCCATGAATAGAACAGGTGAGCTACAGGCTCTCTGGTGATGGAAGGTGGACATTGCGCCATCATGGAAACATGGGCCATCCAGTACCAGGACTGTGATATGATGATCCCAGGGTTCAGGTTATTCAGAAAGGATAGAGCTAAGGGATTGGGGGTGGGGAGTGGTGATTTATGTAAGGGAGGGATAAAGTGCATAAGGGAGGAAGGGAAGAGAGGAGGACAGAAGCACTATGGATGCAGTTCCAAGATGCAAAGAATAGGACACTGAGGATGGGGAGGTGTACGGCCACCAGCTCAGGGAGTGACCCGGATAGGGAATTAGCTGAACAAATTAAGAAGGTCTGCAGGAAGTAGAGCACAGTGGTGATGGAGGACTTCAACCTACTAGGGGTGGAGGGGCACCCATTCACCATGAGTGCAAGGAGTGGGTCCTGTTTGAAGCACTTCAAGACAGCTTCCTGACACAGCTGGTCCAGGGCCAACTCAGTTAGAAGTGGAGGAACCACCAGCTGGGAGTGACCACTATTCAGTGTGGTTCACACCAACATAGGGAGGAAACAGAGGCATGGGTACAAGGGTGATTGGAGTTCAGGGGTGGACTTTAGAAGATGGGGAAATTTTGTGCAGGCACCTGGCAGGTATTCAACCACACAATGGATGCAGACCAGAAATGGGATATCATAAAGGAATGGGTGGCGGAGGCTACAGAGCCTTGCACTAGGAAGAAAAGCAAGAAGGAAGGGACATGAACCCAGTTGGCTGACACAGGAGATTTGGGAAGGGGAGCGGCCAAGAGGGCAGCATTTTGAAAGTACAGGAAATCGGGGAGAGGTGAGGATACGGATATGTACATGGAGAAGTCCAGGGAGGTTACCAGTCAGGGCGGCCAAGGTGTTTGGGGAGCTAAGACTGACACAGGGAATGAAAAGTGGAGAAAAAACTTCTTCCGCTACATCAGAGGGGGGAGAAGAAGCAAGGATCAGCTGGTGAGGATTAAGAAGGACAGGGGGTGGGTGAAGAAAAGGGCGGACCAGGCAGAGGCACTGAAAGAATACTTCTGCTCTGTATTCATGCAGGAGAAGGGGGGGGACAGATACCCCAGGTGAGGGGGGTGGAGGGGAAGGAGAAGACAGATGTAGGGATTACAGAGAGCAGGGTACTAGATGGGTTGAGGGAATTAAGGGTTGACAAAGTACCTTGACCTGATGGCATGCACCCTAGGGTACTAATGGATTTGGCA
This sequence comes from Neoceratodus forsteri, assembly GCA_016271365.2. NCBI lineage: Eukaryota > Metazoa > Chordata > Ceratodontiformes > Ceratodontidae > Neoceratodus > Neoceratodus forsteri. Next base: position 557,394,091 of record CM028132.1, read on the forward strand.
GAGGTCCTGAGGCAGAGGTCAGCCACTGGCTGACCTGTTCAATACCTCCCTGGACATGGGATGTGTACCACAGGACTGGAGAATGGCCCATGTGGTGCCCATCCACAAAAGTGGCCCAAAGGATGAACCAGGAAACTATATGCCAATGAGCCTCACATCGATTGTGGGAAAGCTCATGGAGACCATCCTAAAAGAGAGTATAGTGAGCTTCTTAGAGGAAAATGGTCTCCAGGATGGTCAACAGCACAGGTTTGTAGCAGGCAGATTCTTCCAGACAAACCTTGTAGAGTACTACGACTGGGTGACATGGAACTGGACAAGGGCCATGCAGTGAATGTCATATATTTAGACTTCAGCAATGGCTTTGATTCAGTGCCACATGGAAGGTTAGGGTGAAACTGGAATATGTGGGGGCAGAACCAAAAATGGTGAAATGGATCACAAACTGGCTAAAGGGAAGGCAGCAAAGGGTGGGGGCGGGGTTAGGGCATCTCATTACCAAGAGTGGTGATGAGCAGGATACCTCAGGGATGGGTACTGGGACCAGTGCTGTTTGGGATTTTTATTGCAGACATCTCACATGGGATCCGGAGCAGGATCAGTCTGCTCACAGATGATACCAAGATTGGAGCTGTGGTTGATGATGTGGAGGGATGGAGGGGTTGCAGGAAGACCTGAATAAGCTGCAGGAGTGGGCGGAAACATGGCAGTTGGGGTTCAACACCAAGAAATGCAATGTTGTGCACTTCAGAGCCAGGAACCACAGGAGGGATTATCACTTGAATGAGGTACAGTTGGGGAGCTCCACAGAGGGTGATTATTACAAGGAGCATGAACAACTCTGCTCAGTGCAGGAGGGCAGCAGGAGCCAACAGAATGCTGGGGTATATTGCATGAGGGATCTCCTCCAAAGGAGGAGGTTATCCTGCCCCTGTATAAGTCATTGATCAGGCCCCACCTGGAGTACTGCATGCAGTACTGGCACCCATTCCTGAAGAAGGACATCAGATTGTTGGAGGGTGCAGTGAAGAGCCACAAAGATAATCCAGGATTAGAGAACAAGACCACGAGGACAGGCTGGGAGAGCTGAATATGTATTCGCTGGAGGAGAGGAGGATAGAGGATATGATCGAGACCTTTAAGTATCTGAGGCGGATAAACAAGATCAACACAGAAGGGATTTTCCAGATGAGAAGGGGAGAAACACGAGAGGCATGGACTGAGACTGGAGGGTGGAAGATTCAGGAGAGATGAGGAAACATTTTTTCACTGAAAGAGTGGTGGACAAATGGAACACCTTACCAAACGAGATAGTGTCCTGTAAGATGGTGGGCAGTTTCTAGAGGGGTTTGGACAGGGAAGGGGCGGGTAGGTGGCAAGAGGTAGGAGGGAGGGGCAGCTGCGAGATGAGGTGCTAGCTGCACATTCAACAGTCTTGATAGATCATGAGGCCTGTTTCTGCTGGCAGTTTCGTATGTTTGTAAGAGACAGAGAGAGAGAGGGAGAGAGAGAGAGAGAGAGAGATGAGAACGAACTATACTGGTTTCATCCCTAAGACTTTTTAAAGTAAAAAAATGGATTTGCAAAACATTCCTTTAAATCTGTAATGTTTTGTTCCAGGAATATGCCGACAACAGATGCATTTGTTAGGGAAGAATCGGTTTCTTTGGCAATATTTTATTTCATCCCTATATTATCTGAGTCTTGTGTCTTCGAACATTTCAAAATAGTTTTTCAATTGCTTAATAGGACTTAAGTTTCAGTCAGTTTACTGTAAAGCAGGTTGACTTAGCACCTGTTATATTTAGCAGGAGTCACCCTTCTACACATATTCGCGTTCGATAGAATTAGTGCAGACAGCTTGACAAGCTGTTGTTTTTGTAGGAGTTCAGGATCCAAATTATTTGTAAATATTACATCATCATATTTATTTGAGAGTATTGGAATTACAACCTTTGAATCAGAGACTCCTTTCCAAAGGCTCCATGTCATAATAGAGCAGGATCCAATATTGGCATGAGCTAGGGAGTCAGTTGAGGAAGATGATGAACAGTAGAAGGCCCGATATAGACCCCTGAGGAATACTGGATTGGACTGCTTGGCGGTCAGATAAGCTGTTAGCAATCCTGACTTGTTGAGTGCGACTAGCTAGATAGCTTTTGAACCAATTGGAGGTATCTTATGAAAGTCCAGTGCTGGAGAGTTGCTTAAGAAGAATTTTGTGACTCACGGTATCAAAAGCCTTGGATATATCTATGAAGAAGCACCAGCAAGCTGGTTTTGATCAAGAGTATTGTGACTAAACTCAATTTTCAGTTTTATCTCTGCCTTAACACTGTTGACCTGTTGCTCAGTCTTTCTGAATGGGAATTTACTAGCTTCATCCCTAAGACTTTTAAAATAAAAACAAGTGGATTTGCAAAACACTCCTTAAATCTCATATGTTCTGTTATTGAAATATGCTGCCAGCAGATGCATTTGTCAGGAAGAACTGATTTCTTGGCAATATATATATATATATATATTTTTTTGCATTATTTCTTTATACCTCCTTCATACCCGCTGTCATCCTCTCCTTCAGGTGGCCAAATCCTACCACTGCCACCTCAGACTGATCCACTATCCAGCTGCTCCAATGCCCAGTTGTAACGGACATATCCCTTCACCAGGGAGCTCTCCCATATTCTGTCTGGGGGCATCGGGAGGAGAGACCGGAGCACATAGTGCACTCCTTTGCATCATCACTGGGGCATGGAAATGCTGCCTGGAAATTTCCTCGGCTGAGAGATGCAGGGAGGCAGCCCACCATCATCAGGATGGCATGCGTGCATTTTCACGCTTTTCTGTTCCCCTTCTTGTGTGCCGCTGCTTGAAGTACTCCCCAGTCTTCACTGGGAGACACTCTCAGAGCGGGGCTTTTCACCCAACGCACCCCAGGAGAGAAGAGCAGTCCTCTGGATGCTCAATCCTCTCCTTCCCCTGCCAGTCCCCAGCGACATGAGTCCATTCCCGAACCCGGGTCACCAGTGTGGTGTGAGTTAAGGTGCCAGCACCTCAGTCTTTTACGCCACCGGGCCGGCTTCTTTGGCAATATTTTATTGCACCCCCAGTTTATCTGTTGTGTCTTCAAATAGTTTCAATATAATTTTGCAATTTGCTTGATAGAGTTAAACTTCAGTCAGTTTACTTGTCCACGTCCAAAGGCGCTCTAGTTCTCAAAATGCATTTTTTATTGAAAAATGACATTTCATCATGTTTTATTCTCTGTACACCTGTCCTTGCCCCACTGACACTCTGAATTTTAACTTCACTCGAGTTCAAGATACAGGTGGGATCTACAATTGGTCATTGACAAAAATCTTGCTGAACGACCGTACAGCAAAATCGTTGTATCGACCACATTTGCGGTCGGCATACAGTTTCTCATTGCCTGCCATGTTTTCTTTGGTGGTCTTCATCTCTGAACCTCCCACAAAGGAGTCTGTGCCCCCCCACATTAAATATTAATTTTTTATTTTAGTTTAATTTTTGGTAAGTGCACTAGACAAATTCTGCCTATTTTCAAGCACAAGCCAGGGGAAGGGGGATGCAGATGAATGCCAACTTACCTTGAACCAGATTAATCAACTCCAAGTCAGAGCTGATTAGGTGAGGGGGTGCAAGACCCCCAAAATACAGTGCCGGGGTCTAGCATCGACATTACAGCGACCTGGCACTGTAGTCACTGTAGTGCCGGTCACTGTCGAAATGTCACTGTCAAAAGGAATGCCATACAGATGCAGCACAAAACAAAAAAAACATGGTATGAATTTTGCACAAATCTGCATCTTGCAACACAACTAATGCCAGTCATTATGCTCTGCTATTGAGATTATCCCATTTGCAAGAGATGTATCAAAACTATGCCTACTGAATAGCATACAGTATATAGTCTGTTTATCTGCCCCGATACGCATACATTTACTTCATTTTCTTTGACCCCTTAGCAAGTGCATATTGCCTTACTGCAGGTTCTGTTCAAGCTTGTGGACTTATCTCCAAGGCCGACTGTACCCAACTAAAAACAAAATAAAACAGAGATAACCTCCATCTCCCCAACATCCTGAAAAAGGGGTATCTGCAACAATGTAGTCCTTTCCAAGAACTTTGTACTGCCAGCCTAAACCCTTGCCTCCATTGTCAGAATATTTGTAAGTGCTCTATAGCCTAGTTACTAGCCTTGAAGTGAGCTGTGTCCAGCACTGCCGGCCCAGGTGGAACCTAAAGGAGAGTGAGAGAGTGAGACTCGTGAAGTGTAGTATGTGCTGGTGTAACATGGGTTTTCAGCATGAAAAGATAAATAATCACCTTAGCAAACAGTATAGTTCAAACACTTAGCTTTTCTTTACAGAATCCCAATTATTATACAGCATGGACCATGTAAATGTTGCCATTTCAATATAATACTTCAGTTACATTGTACATTTACAATAGTATTACCCACCCCTGTAAGACATCCTGTACCCACAAAAGTCAGGGGATGCACATATGATCTGTGCAGATATCACCAGCGCTATAGCCCATGTATTTATTCTGGAAGACATGCTTACTGTCTGAAATATTGAACAGAGTAAAGTTTATTTAATGTGTCTGATCATGTGAGAGCCACGGATCTTCTCAGTGATGGTTGATAAGGCAGCCAAATGAAAACACTGCTATTCTTTGAAAAGGCATCTCACTCTAGGTCACAGTAGGGATATATTTACATATTCTAAACAAGCAACAGTCAGTAAACAGAATTCAGATTTTATTCTGCTGATTAAGCTGGGTAATCCCAGTAAAGGAAACGTCATTAAATACATAATTATAAATAAATAAATAAATGTAAATACGTACATGAGAAGCAAATAGTATTCGTTTGCTAGTTTAGGAAAAACAATAAATACATAACACGGGCTGTCAGCAGGATTTTTTTGTTTGTTTGTTTGTTAGTAGTGGCATAAATAACTTTTTTGTAAAGTGCCAGGGTTTTCAATTTTATCTCTTCCTTAACACCATGGCACCCCATTTCTCAGTCATTCTGAAAGAGCCAATTCTTTCTCTTTTGTGTAAATGAAACAATTCTAGGTACAAGTACAATATGGTAATTACTGTTGTTACTATTCAATAAATTAATGTGTGGCTCTCTTTTTAATGCAATTTTATAATTTCCAGTAAAATATTCTTTCTGTGTGTCCCAATTCCTTTTCGTCACTCAAGATCCTTTTCATTTGAACAAAAATGATTTACAGTAAAGGATGTTAGCGAGTGAAGAAAAGAATTTAAAATCTTAACAAAAAACATACCATGGACAGTTTTGCCACCAGTCAACTGCAGAATTCACCTAAGGAAGTTAGATGAGCAAGATACATCTGTTGGTGTGTCTAGAGCACTTCAGTTTTTGTGTTTTCAATATCAAAATTTTGAAAATACTAAAACAAGATGGTGACTTATGAAAAAGGATATTGTTTCTGGCAAAAAGGACTGGTTCCACTCAAAAAAGAATTATTTTCATGAGGCTAAATCCTTTGTCGAACTTTATACCTCTATCCTGGAAAGTGATCTTCTCATTAGAAATAATGGGAACTTAAAAACTGAATAACTTTGCATCAGATTAATATTTTTCACCAAACAAATGCAAGACAGTTGTGACACAAGCTGCTTCTACCATAACAAATTCATACCAGAATTCCACACCGCCTGGACACAAGGCGATGAGGAAAAAATGCAATAAATTACAACTTTTAAGGTTTTGCACTATCCTGATCTCAAAATCCACACATTTAACTGGAATGAAACTTGCCATGTCTAGAGATCTACCCAACAGAAAAACACATCATATTTTGGCAAATCCATTAATCAGTCACAGAGCTATTAAAGTGCAAATTTTGATGTTTAACCTTAGACATGCTACTCAACCTAACTATAGGGCATGGCCATGCCCTTTAATAGAAGAGAGAGAGAGAGAGAGAAGAGAGAATCTGATAGGTAAGTGTCAGATATGAGGAAATATCACCATCATAGAAACATAGAAACTAATGGCAAATAAGGACCGCTAGGCCCACCCAGTCTACTGATTTGTTCTACCTGCTACAGAAACCAAAAACCCTACTTGATGTCCAGCTTTACTCTCTTTCCTATCAGTAGGGTTCCCCTTTGCCTATCCAATGCATTTTTTAATTCCCCTACCAAATGTGCCAGCACCACTTCCACTGGGAGCCTGTTCTATGCATCCCCCACCCTTTCTTTGAAGAAATACTTCCTCACATTATCCCTTAATCTACCCCTTCCAGCCTCATGTCATGATCCCTTGTTTTAGAACATCTCTTTTTCTGAAAGATACTACCCCTTTGTACCTAATTTATGCCATTGAGATATTTGAAGGTCTCTATAATTTCCACCCTTTCCCCTCCTCTCCTTCAGGGTATACTTATTGAGGTCCTCCAGTTTCTCCTCATATGACTTATAGTGCTGGCTCTGAAACATTTTTGTTGCCCTTCTCTGAACTGCCTCTACCCTGTGTATGTCCTTATGGAGATGCGGCCTCCAGAACTGGACAGAGTACTCTAGATGAGATCTCATTAATGATTTGTACAGAGGCATCATCATCTCCTTCCTTCTGCTGCTGATACCTCTCCTTATGCACCCTGTTATCCAACTGGCTCTCCTCACAGCCTTGGCACATTGTTTGGCCATCTTTAGCTCATTTGATATGATTACCTCCAGATACCTTTCCTATTTGATGGCTGTCAGTATCTCTCCCCCCATCATGTAAGCTTCCCCTGAGTTCCTGTACCCCAACTGCATGATTTTGCACTTTTTTGCATTGAATCTTAGCTGCCACACTCTTGACCATTCATCTAGTTTACCTAGGTCCCTACTCATTTTTCCACCCCTTCTGGAGTGTCTACCCTGTTGTAGATCTCAGTGTCATCTGCAAAGAGGCATACCTTTCCTTCCAGTCCCCCAGCAATGCCACTTATGAAGACATTGAATAGCACTGGCCCTAGAACGGATCCCTGTGGCATCCCACCACCCTCTGTGTTCTATCTATCAACCAGTTTCTAACCCAGTTTACCTCCCTGGGACCCATTCCCAGGCTGCCTAGCTTGTTTACAAGCCTTTTATGTGGAATAGTGTTGAAGGCCTTGTTGAAATCCAGGTAGGCCACATCCGCCACCCCCCCATCCACTTCCCTGGTCACCCAGTCAGGGGAAGTGGATCAGGAGGCTAGGACAACTCCCTAAGAAACAGTCCCATGAATCTATAGTTATGGTTTTGTTTGTCCCTTTGATACAGACATGGATGCTGGAAGAAACACCTCTTCTCTTCAAAGGTAGCTTGTCATAGCCTCACACAGAACACTCTTTCTTTCTGGGCAGCTGACACTCTTCAGGACCTTCAGAGTTGACCCACGGATCCGCATAAACTGAAGTCCAAATCACTTCTCTGTGGAATGACCCACTGGGTCCTACTGGCAATGGTCTCCACCACTTCCTTTGGCAGGTTGCAGTCTCACTCACTCTGGTGGCACCTCTACATTGAGAGCTCCCTCCTCACAGAACCCCCACACTCAGACTGACTATGGGCTGACTGAATTACTCCCATCTGAACAGTCTAAACTGCCCCAGAGCAGATGATTCCAAACTGGCTTATGCTGCTGTGAGAATTCTAAATGACATAATCCATTCTTCCCTCAAACTAGCTGAGTAAACAATGATGTCATGTGTAGAGAGCTCCTAATAAGCCCTCCACCAACTGCCCAATACATTCCTCATGCTAAATCTGATGGAATTATAATAACCCCAAAAGACTGGATGGTTACATTCACCACCAACAGATGAAACTTGCTGTCCAAAGCAAGTGCTTTCAACTGCAACACAGGCCATCCAATCTCTTGGTGCCATATGGGACAAGGTGGTCAGACTCCCCCCGCCTATGCTGAAACATAGGCAAGTTGCACCAGAGAAACAGAGGCCTGCTGAAGCATCTTCAGTTTTACCTAACCAACTATCTCGAGACTCTCTGTGGCTCCAAGAGACTTGCCTGAAGCATGCTCTGACAGAACAGCACTGAAAGCCCGTACTTGAGTTAGGACCCCCATCCTGTCTATCCCCCTGGCCCTCTAGGGAAAAGCTATCTGACCTATGCTACCATTGGGGTACCTATACCCAAACACATTTCACAATTCTAAACTGTAGAATGCTTTAGAAACAGACATTATACATTGCAATGCATTTCCAAAACCCCAGAACTACATATTCTAAACCTGCAAAGCAGAAAAATGTTTAATATTCCTAGTCATACATTTCCCCAAACCCAAAAACACTCTGAGCGAGGACTTCATTGAGTCCTAAACATCCTCTTTTTGTCTTCTTTTCTTCACTCAGGAACATCTGCAAAAGAAAACATTCCCAAACACATCCTGCAAGAAAAACACGGTAGCCAAACCTCCCATCAGCAGATACTACACAATCCCAAAAAGATTTTAAAGGGTTTTCTACAAAAAGCAGCATAAAACTATTAAAATAACCACATTACAAAACATTTGGGGGGGAGAGGATCCCAACAATATCCTGTTTCTAAGGGAAGAAGTCCTACATCCACAAGGCACTCACATGCAAGAAGAGTCTCTATAAGCAGAAACCTGCTAAAAACAGTTCTTGGCACAGGCTACAAGGCCTGCTGAAACTGCAGTCCAGATACAGGAGTGTCTCTTTTAGGACCAACAGTTCAAAGGACATCTTCACTTATGGGCACATTAAAGAAACATAAACAAAGTCAAAAAGGAAGTTTTGCACCTTACCAGACTAGCTGCACAGGTTGACAATCTGCATCACCTCTCTGGATGTGGGCTGGATCTCTCCTCCTCTGCTGAAGACAATCTTTGGATCAGCTCTTCCATGCTACCTGCTGGGCCTGGTTGCTGCTAGATGAAATTTAAGCTGGATCTACCAGGATAGTTGCACCCACGTTGATCTCTTTCACTTGATGCTTGGCAACAGACATGCACCACTAAAGCTGTACCCATGTTGGTCTCTTCCTCTTGGAACTTGGCAAGAGACATGCACCACTAAAACTTCACCCATATTGGTCTCTTCCTCTTGGGGTATGGCTGACTTTCAAATCAGCAAAATGCTGAGAAAAAAGTGGCACTCAGGGGTAGTACCACTCAAGATGAGGACCATAGACAATTGTCCCATCTGGACAAATAAGTTTCTGGGTATGCAGTCTCATTATCAGCTTTGTCAAGTATTCAGACAGAGTCTAGGTAAAGTGTGCAACCTAACTTCCAAAATGTCAATCTGTCATGGCACAGTTTGATCCACACAAACTTATTCACATTGGATCTAATGGAAGCTCTGGCTTTTCCCATAACCATGTCTCTCTTTTGTCCTTTATGGCTTCCCATGCCCACCTTGGGAAAAATGGATATTTTCATCCATACTTGGCTTCAGCCCTGTGTCTGACAAGGTGTTCTTCTTTGCTGCTTTTAGGCATTCTCACCCCAGTGGCCCGGCTGGGGGATGGCCAGACCTGGTCAAGCCAGCTTTAGATGATCACAACAGGGAAAAAGCAGTCCATCCCTGTCATTTCTACAATTTCTGAGCCCTGAACAATATCTTGTGACTCACTTGCAGTTAGGGCCACTGACAGTGCAGTCTCACTGCCAGTTGCCCTTATCAACTTGTTCCAATTCTGTTTGCTGTACAAGCTCTGCCTAGGAACTGATAGCTGGTTCAGTTCCAGACATAGTCCATTGTCCACTGCATTCGGAGCCTGATGTCTCCCAGTGTAAAGCCTCTTCAGTCTCACCTGCTCCAACTAAACTCAGACTGGGGCCTTCCATACATGGATCTACTGACTCAGTCTCTGGGTGGTCCTTTTCAACCTTTTCTGGAGTCAAAAAAAAAACAATTGTTTACTGCCACTGCTGCAAGTCATTCTGGATCACATCCTCGAAAAATTATTTTACTAATTCTTCTGGATCTTCCTGCCTGCATGCAGTTTCTACCTGAACAGTACAAACTGGACCTCCACACAAAGTCCATGTTGAAGCCAAACATATTGCTTTTGATTTTGCTTGTACAATGCTGCTGGATTCACACATCCCAAATTGTTTCCTGCAATCTTTGCAATGGGGTATCATCAAGACATCGTTCCCAGTCTTCATACATATTACAGACGTTCACTGTAAAGTTTGATAAAGCTACATTGCTGGTGCACCTTCACACTTGTACAGCCTTTCATACTGTGCTAATTCTCTTTACTGTTGGGCTATGCACACTCGGGCATGGAGGGGATACCCTGTTTTTCTAGCTGCCATTTTTCTCTGCAACAAAAATAACACCCAAGTCCAAGTTACTATCTGCATTGTTAGCATTTAGTACACTGGTTCTGACTTGTTCAAACTGCAAGTGTCTCTTTGCTTTCCTTCTGCATTTTACTGAAACTGCTGCCTGAATTGCACATTTGTTCTCAAAACACTTTTTGTATATTTGCTGAAACATTTGCCTGAATTGCTGTTTGTTTCAAACACTTTCTGCACATTCACAGATTGTTTTTCACCACTGAATCCTTTTCCCAATATGATGCCTGGTGGTTTGTTTACTTCCTCCAGACTATGCCTCAACATGGCCACAGAAACTTTTCCTGCATCACACACACATTGCTCTATCTGCCATTGGTTCTCTGACTTAGCATTTACTCTTTACAATGCACAACCTTGCAAATTTACTTTGAAAAATCAGCACAGTCTTTAAATCTTTGCACACACATTCTGTAGACTTTGGTTAGCAGTGCCCTGGATACACAAACCGCTTGTTTGTTTTCTTCCAGTGATCAGCTACTACACTTAGTCCTTTAACTTTCAATTACTTTACTTAGCTCTATCATTTGCTGACTTTGCATCAGATCCTCTGCCCCAAACATTCCCAGTCGAGTGATTCAGGTCAGGGATTACTCCAAACTTTTCCTAAATGACTACCTGAATGACCTACGTCGTACTGACTGGGCTAGGGTACTTAGCACCAGTAACCCGACCATTGCATTAGACCAATTCCTATCGATTCTCATCCCCCTGCAGGATAAGCATGCTCCCCTTACTAAAAGAAGAGTGAGAGGGGCACAGTCACCAAGTGGCTGCACGGTGGACTTCTTGCTCTCATGAAGCAGAGAGACAAGTGCTGGATCAACTACAAAATTTCTGGCGACCCACTTGTTCTCCTTGAATATCGGCGACTCAGAACTCTTGCAAGGCTGCTATACGCGCTGCCAAGAGTGAATTCTGTAAATCAGCGTTGCTTAATTCGGCTTACAACCCCAGAGTTTCTGGAAAAACATCAAAAGTATTGTGGGTGTGTCCACCCACTTTCGACGTGACATGAACATAGGGGGCCAGCTGCAACAACCCACTATCGCCTCTGCGTTCAACCACCTGTTTTCCGAATCACCGGCCTCCCCTCACCTCCCTTCCCCCTCCCGGAACCTCGGGGACACCCCCCTGTACCCAACCCCCTTTTTACCTGAGGCAAGTCTCTGCCATGGAAACTAAAACTCTTCTTGCCGGGCTCCCACACCACTCAGGGGCCAGCTATGATCACCTTGAGCCTAAGCTCCTGAGCCTTGGGGCGCCCTACCTCACTCGGCCGACTACCCACATATTTAACTCTTCCCTCACCTCTGGAATTGTACTTGATATTTGGAAGGTGGCCAAGGTTGTCCCGGTGTTCAAGCACAGTGACCCCAAGGAGTTAAATAACTACCATCCCATTGCCATTCTCCCTGCTACCAGCAAGCTACTTGAAAAAGCTGTGGCTGGACAAATCTCTCATTACCTGTAGGAGTATGCTGTGCTCTCCCCTGCCCAGCATGGCTTCAGGAAGGGGCATAGTACATCCACTGCTCTCGCTGTGGTCACCTCCCAGGTCAGAGCCACCACAGATGCTGGAAAACTGACTGGGGCCATCTTTGTCGACCTCTCTAAGGCCTTCGACTGAGTTGACATAATCTCCAAATCTCCACCCTCCTTGGGCAAGGTTTCTCCCACGAGCTCTTGACTGGTTCACCAGCTATCTTGAGAGACACCAATCTACCTCTTTAACGTCTCTTCGGGCCTCTCCCCCAGTTAGCTGTGGGTATACCCCAGGGGTCCATTCTTGGTCCCATTCGGTTCTCCCTCTATGTAAATGAACTCCCTTCAGTCACAACCCTCTGATCTGCCACGCTATATGCAGATGATCTGGTATTACTATCTAGCGCTTCGAACCCTGTTACCATCAACTCCCAACTCAACCTCGACTTTGGGCGTATCCTAAACTGGCTCGCTGGAGACGCAAGCTTACCGTTAATCTAGCCAAAACTCATGCCATGTTATTCGGGTCGGCAGCCAAAATCACTTCTTGCCCCTCCCCCCTCGCTATAAATGGTGGGAACGGCTCTCTCTTGCCCGTCCTGAGCTCTGCAAGGTACCTAGGAGTGACCCTTGACCCCCAGCTTGATTTCGCTGAGCATCTCTGGAACATATGCAAAGTGACAAACAATAAGCTTGGCCTTGCCTACAGGGCCAAGGACTGCATCACCCTGGTGGCTCGGCTCGCCATAGCCAGGGGGATCCTCCTACCTACGCTCTGCTACGGGCTTGTTGGCTTCGTGCCCGTCCTGAATGCCTCCCTAACAAAATGGGACATGGCTTATAACAATGTCTGTCGATTTGCCCTCTCTGCTCATCGCCTTACTCATCAGTGTGGCCTCTATGCCCAGCTGGAGTGGCTTCCCCCTGATAAACACCGAGCCTTTGTCTTCGGGAGCTTTGTAGACAACATAGTCCGTTCGGCTTGCCGCCCGGCACTTGCCCTTCCCCTCCAACACTGCACACCAGCTTATCTGCTTAGGCCCAGCTCGACTCTCACTTGCAAAGTCCCCAGGACCCGCTCCCGCGCAGGATGGGCCTTCTGCCGCCCTATCTTCAATTTCTGGGAACTCCTCCTGCTCCAGTTAGACGCCTCTTCCCTCCGGCTTCAAAACGTCCCTCTGGAACTTCCTCAATGGGGCCTCCACCTGTCCTTGTGGAAACGTGTAGCTGCCACCCCCGGCTGCCTGTCCCTCTTCCACCCCGTTGGTTTTCAGCCTCAACCACTCTCCAACCCCGCACTTAATTGCTCTCGTGGCTACCCTACTCCCCACCCTCAAGCAGTTCTTGATCCCTACCGCTCCCCTCCAGTCTGCATGCTCTCTCCTTCCCCCCCCATGCTGACTGGGATCACCCCCTTCTTGCTCCCTTCTTCGGGGCTCCTGTAGGTCCCTTCGCTATCCCCTGACCTCTCTATTAGGGCCTGCCACTGGGACGGGGCAGTACTCCCCTGCTGCTCATGCTTGCCGAGGTGGTCTTCCAGGGTGGGTTCCTCACCTTCTTGCTATGCTGCCCTCTGCAAAATCTTGCCCCCCTTGCTCGTTTTTCCCGACTGCCTCGGGGGAGTCAGCATATTCTGCCCCTCCTTCCCTCTTACCCCCTGTACTTGTTGCTCTCCACACCCTGCCACAATTGTGAACTTATGTATTAACGAGCCTGTAGTTGTATTCTCGTTTGTTGCTCTGACCATGTACTTTTGTCTTCATGCTGTTACCCTGGCCCCACCTGTGTGTGGGTGTGAGTGTTCTATTGTCCATTCAATGTCCTGGGTACTGTTTTCCATTTTTGTCCACTTGTAGTTGTGGGCCTGTATGCTACCCTGTATTTGTACCTTGTTTCTCTGTACTGTAACCTCCCGGGTCGCTCCTGAAAATAGGCACTTGTTGTCTAGTGTGCTTACCTGGTTAACAAAAACAAATAAATAAATAAATAAACAAGAGCATTTTGCTTTTGCACCATTTACTGCTCACAACCCACAGAAAACATTTTTTGAGGTCATGACAGTTGCCATCATGTTTTCTTTTTCAAACATGGAAAATACCTAACAATGATGTATTTTAATAAAAACAAACACCAGAACCTAGCACAATGGGACCCATTTAACTAGATTCTGGTGCATTTTTTTAATTAGACCTATAAATATGTTTTCTGGGCACCCCAAAATCCTGGATGCCCTGCTCAGTGAGAGGAGTCATTTTTTGCTGTGCTGTGACTTGAGAATTCCCCTGTCAGACACAAAGTGGTGTGGCGGGAGTTTCTTTTAAGGCTCGCACCCAAATGCATAATTTTAATAATCCTTCCCCCTACCAGCTCACCCAGCCATACCTCATCATTCCTGATGCGTACTGCTAATTTCTTTTCGGAACCCACAAAACTCATTTTAATAATTCATCGTCTTCCCAGCTCAGCCAGCCCTCCATCGTCTTTCCTGATTCTTACCAGTAATGTATCCGCTGAACCCAAAAAACTAATTTAAAATCCATCCCCCTCCCAACTCCACCAATCCTCCCTCATCATTCTAGATGCTTAATATTTTTTAATATATTCCCCCCAGCTTAGCCAGCTCTCCCTCGTCATTCCTGATTACTATAGCTATAGGTGGAGTGGGATGCCCACCTCCAGTACTTCATTACCACCCTTCCCCTATAGATCACCTGCACCCCCAATATGATGGTGTTGGCACTTGGGTGCCCAATCTCCAGTGTTGGATCCCATCCCTATGAAAAAGAAAACTATCCCTCATTGTTATTGTTATTTTATTTTTATGTTATAGAAACCTGTAAAGAAGAAAATGGTCCCTCACTGATTTTTTAACCTGTAAAGATGAAAAGGTACCCTTGCCACTCTTAGCCCCCTACACCCTCACCCATTCCACACTAACCCACCACTCAGCACCCCCCCACATACCCTCATGCTCCTAAAATGGTTCCACATCATAGATATCCTCCTGCTGGAACTACAACTGCAATATGAGAAAATAAGGTAAATCTGGTTAGTTTATTTCTTTTTTTTTATGTTCTTTCTTTTTTGCTGCCCACGACCTCCTAGGCATCTGCCCAGTCACAGACCACTGAAACCTCCACTTCCATACTGGCTGCAGCTCCTGACACACCTTCCCCCGGCTTTCCCCCTTGGGTGGGGTTGCAGCACCCAGGGCTTAGTGCCGCAAATGTGGGACCAGAATCAAGGAGCTGGCCTGGAAGCTAATCAGGGCCAGGGGCAGGTGTCATATGTGGCAGCTGTCAGCAAGTTTTTCTTGCTAAGTTCCCCAGAGGCAGGGACGTGCAATGATGGCCTGCATCTGCCCTGGCTCTCTATGGCTTTATAACGCCGGTGCTAGCGATTCCTCCCGGCCTCCACCAGGAGTCCAATGCACACAGGGCATTCTCCACTGCCCTCCCCCCAGAGAAGGAGAGCAGCCCTGAGGGCACTCTATCCTTCTCCCCTGGCTGGTACGCCAGCTCCCTGGGTCCATTCCTGAACCCTGGTCACTGGTGTCACAAGTGGAAGTCCAACCGCTGCGCCGACAGCCTGGCTCTGGTTAGTATATTTCAATGTGTTTTGAACTTTTACTCATAACATTGTAATTTTTAAATATTTTCAAACCAAATTTTCAGCATGGCCTTTTTGGTATCCCACCCTATGAAAAAATTATGTGAATTTATTAAAATCCCTCTCAAAATGTGATTTTGTAGTTGCTCCATGAAATGATCTTTTGAGCAGGATTTGAATATTTTCATCTAGCAGGTTCATGAGGTGGGATCATATGAAGACTATGCTGAGAATTTGGTGGAAAAATATGTTACAATGACCAAGTTATGACTGAATATTGAAATACTTCAAAATTCATGTATAACTTCACTAATATTCAATATTTTTAAACCAAATTTTCAACAAGGCATATTTGGGACCCCACCTCATGAACAACATAGGTGAACTTTTTCAGATTCAGTACAAAAGCTGATTTTGCAGTTACTCCACGGAATCATGTTTTGGGCAGGATTTGAACATTTTAACCTACTGTATTCATGACATAGGGTCATAGGAACATTATATTCAAAATGTGGGGTCAACATGTTAAAAACAGCAGTTATTATAATGTATGCTGAAATTTTTCCATGCTCACTCTGAACTTTGGTTATCAACATTTTCACTCCAAACTTATAACATAGCCATTTCTTTCACAATACCTCATAAATGTGACAGGTTTTATTTGCCAAATCCTGGACAAAATGTGTTTTTGTCCTCATGGTATGAAATTATGTTTCAGCCACTATTCTATAAATGCCACATGCCATGTTTCTAAGGGGGAGTCATAAATCAACTGTCTTGAAAATTTGGCTTCAAAATTAACAAAAATAAATTATTATTAAGAAACACTGTGTATAGTGCCAGCCCTTACTCCAGCAGGTAGCGCATTGTGATTCCATGCCCATGAGCTGAGTTCAGGGGTGAGCTTCATGAGCCAGCGGGATGGGCCAAGGCTGGAGGCACAAAGCTGTTATGTGGTACCACCCCACAGCATGGGAAGGTACAGGGTTGCCCACACAGGCCCAAGTACCGTACAGTAAAGAGAAATCTTCTCTTGGCATATGGCCCTGCACCTCTGCAACCATGGGTGCCAGAGTGCCCTGCACTTCAGCTGACAGATGGACTCTTTGTTCTGTGCACCTGTAGCTGTAGCCACATAGAAGTGCAGAGCACAGAGGGTACTGTGTTTCCACAGCCCACCAGACAGTCCCACAAGCTGTTGACATCTGTTGCCACACATAAGTGCAGGGCTCGCTTGGCCCTGCACTTCTGTAGGCAGATGGACTCTTTCTTCCCTTGGTGAAGGACCATAAGGTCCTGTGCAACTGCATCTGTACACAGGTTCCAAAGAGACCTGTATGAATGAGGATAACATTCCATTGTCTCAAAACAAAAGGATATTCTTTGCAAAAAACTGTGTTAATTCATCAGTTAAGGTTCAACTTAATGCCACAAAAGTAGGGAAGTGTGGCATTAGGGTTTCCAACCCTTTCCACCACCCACCCAAAAGGATCAAAAGAACAAGATCTCACAGGCAACCACAGACAGCCATCATCAGGTAAGAGAAGTAGCATACAGCTGTTTCCATATTATACAAATACAGTAGCACTGATGTGCTACCTTCATGGATTTGTATCTGAAACCACAACTGTGTGTATGTATGTCTTACAGCATTCATGAGGACCTGCGCTTTATAAGTGATGACTCCACAAAGGTCTGCTCTTCTGCAGACAGAAGTGCTGCTGCAAGGGCTAGCCTAATGGTGTGGAGGGCTGAGCTGCTGAGCACCTCACCTCCTGCCACATCAGCACCTTGGGTTCAGAAATGAATAAGGGTAATTTGGTGGCTGGCTGGATGAAGGGGGATTGAGCACCCATAGAACTTCTGTCCTGTTGTGTCTCACTACTGAATTGCACCTGAAGATATCTGGGTGGCAGCACAAGTGAGTCATATGGTGGGGTGAGTTCCCACATACAGAGTGTTGGGGGCTTCTCCACTGAGGCAGAACATGCACGTTGTGCTCATTGCATGCCTGTGGGCCCAGGTAGAAAACTGGAGAAAAAATGGAGGATGGACTTTGTAAAGCCCTACTTGTTGCACTGTGGCCCACTCCATCACTCCCATCCAGGATGGATGTGGATGTGTGACTCAGAGGGTAGAATGACCCTTCCCCCCAGCCCTGCCACAGACCAGAGCCCATAGGAGATAGGAATGTCCAACTAGGAGGAGGTAACAGACAACCACGTGTGCACAGGGTTAGGGCTTCAAAGCCATCTGTTCTCCCTAAGGTGGATAAAAACCTTTATGGAGAACAAAAGAAGTACTGTTGCAGTTTGAATATCATGGATTTCTATATGCAGTTGCAGAAGTTCAGATTGCACAGGGACCTGTGCTTTCGGCACTTGAAGTTAGAATGCATGCCTTACACCTGCGGCTGCAGAAGTACAAGCCACTTGGGGACCTGCTCTTCTGCAGACAGAAATACTGTTGCAATTTGTGTATCACATATTTTGTAGTGCCTCCGCATCTGCAGCCAGAGATGTAAGACATACACACTAACTTCAGGCTGCAGAAGCAGAGGCCCATGTGCAACCTACACTTATGCAGCTTCAAGCAGAAATCCATAATACCCAGTATGTTTTACATCTGCAGCTGCAAACATGCAAGCCCCTCACTGGTCTATGCTTCTACAGACAGAGCTTTATTTATGTCTTACAGTGTGCATGAGTACTGGTGGCTCCAAAAGTGCTGGCCCCATAGGGCCCTGCACTTCTGCAGACAAAAAAAATATTGCAAATTGGGTATCATGGATTTGAATCTCTGACCGCAGGGGCCTGTGCTTCTGCACACAGAAGAAGTGCTGTAATTCAAGTATTGTGGATTTCTATCTGCAGCCAGAGATGAGTGTGCATGTATTGTGGTGTGCATACCACAGATACAAAACCACAATTTAATTAAATAAATGCCTTTTCATAGTACAAGTTTGTGGGTGCTTCATTTCTCCTTTTGCATAGATATATATATTTTTTAGAATAGTAGCATCAACTACTCATGAATGTGTTTTCCTTGTACTGCTTTCTCAACTGAGCCAGTGATCCTACCTATTGAGCCACTGGCACATATGGTAGCTGCAGTAGGTAAAAATGGTTTCCTATTACCTGTGAAGTCTAGCTTATGAGTGCCTTTCTATAAATAATGCTGTCCCCTACCATCACTTTGATGTTGAAGCCTGAATTATACTTCATTAGCACAGAGTGAGCGGTCTTGTTGCTCAGCATGGTACCAGTGATGGGACACAGAATTATTTGCAGAGAGAGGCACAAATAAACTACGTTTCTCAGTTAATAAGCAGCACAAATGTTTCCTTACAACTGCTTTCTGGGAACTGGGACTTTATGAATGTTGTTTGTCATTGTCTACAGTTTAAATGATTTGTCTTTTTTTAACAAGCTGAACTAGGATTGAACCTTAATGAATCCAAAGAAGACTGCTTAAATTGGTCCCACGTCTGTCTTCATACTGAGGAAATGCAATAAGACTAAAACTGCAAAATATTTGGATAATCTAAAGAAAGATGAGACTTATAGTAAATGATTCCTTTAAGCACATGTTAAAAAGAATCCCTTGTCCTGGAACTGGCCTTTTGGTTTCTATTCTTCACACTTCTGCCTATAATTGCTTTATCTACTAAAAGTCAAGAGCAACGTTCATGATTCCAGTGCCACGCCATACACATTCTTGGGCCCCATCCCTACAGGTAACTGCTGCTAATGAACCCTTGCACAGATGTTGGCAATCAGATCAAAACAGGAATGCTTTCGTTGTTAAATACATTATACAGATTGTACAGCTGTGAGAAAGTCAAAAAAAAGTTAAACACAGCAGTGCATTTCTAAATGGAGGGCTAGGGAAGCAGTATCATGAGCCCTTTCCTTTAGTTAGTATTGTCATTTATCACAAATTGTACTGCCAGTGTTTTGCAAACATGAATAATTA
Organism: Neoceratodus forsteri; assembly: GCA_016271365.2. Taxonomy (NCBI): domain Eukaryota; kingdom Metazoa; phylum Chordata; order Ceratodontiformes; family Ceratodontidae; genus Neoceratodus; species Neoceratodus forsteri. The sequence continues at coordinate 557,413,547 of CM028132.1, forward strand.
TACCGAGGCCTCATGCTATCCCAGTGACTGGCTGGCAGCGAGGTGGGCCCCTGAGGAGGGACAACAGAAAGATCCATCCAAAAACTATATAAATATGTTTCTTTAGTACTGATAAGGAAATTTTATTGCCAGATACAAATGCCACTTTTCCTGCTTGAAATACCACTTTCATATAAAGACTAAACGTTATAACAGAAATCAGGAATGAAAGGATTATTGACACTTGCCCAGGTTAAAGCACAAACTATTATAGTGTGTGATGAAATGGGACTGGCTTTCCACTGGTCCAGTTAATGTAAGTTTATATTATTTACATACACCTTACAGTTTTTATCTCCTTTTATGTTAAACGCGCTCCTGCGCAGAGCGTTTGGGAGTAGCACACTTTGGGTGTGTGCTCTCCATCCAATGCACTGCTCCCTTGAGCAGGCGTGGCTTTCCTGCACCAATGGGTGCAGGAGCTCTTGTATGACAGTGGTGTTCCTCTGCTTCAAAGGAAAGCACGCTGCCATACTGACACCGCCGCACTGCCGTCCCCCTTCACGCCGCCGCTCCCCGCGCGCATCATGCCGCCCCACCAAAGCTTTGGTGCCTCGCTGGAGCCCACTCCAGCGTGGCAAACGTTGTTTGCCGACGGGTGCCCAATCCTCCGCTGGCTCCTCCCCCAGCCATCTTGTGCCACGCTGGGAGCTCACCCTAGCGCAGGCAAACGTCCCCGTCGTGGTTTTTGTTTTAAAACCTGTAAAATAAAAACGTCCCATGGCGATCTCCCAGCCCCCTCCCACAACCCGCACCCACCCACTGCGCGCAGCCTCCCACCCCCCACACCCCATGCCTTACCTCCGGACTCCGGTGCTATGATCTTGATGGACGGGAACACGTCTGCACTCTTCAAAGGCGACCGGACTGAGGAAATGCCGGTAAGCTGTATAATGGGCTAGATAGGGGTTTCAACTTTGTGCATATCTCAGTCATTTTTGGAATTTTGCCAATTTTTCAACATGGGGTTTTGGGACCTTCTCATGAATGATGTCACTGACATAGCGTTATTCGGGCCGAAGGGTGATTTCACAGTCACTGCACAAAATCACCCCTTTGGGCTCAAACAATGCCATGACAGTGACATCATTCATGAGAAGGGGTCCCAAAAACCCCATGTTGAAAATTTGGTGCAAAATTTCAAAATGACTGTTTTACGAGCGTGCATTGCGCAGTTCCTACGCAGGCTCGTAAGTTTGCGAATTTTCAATATTTTCACTCCAGATTTTCAACATTGCCATTTTATCATACCTTCTTATGAGTTGTACAGCTGTCATTTTTCACATCTCACCCAAAACTTGTTTCCGCCCATGTAGCGCACAATGGCGCAGTCAGTGTACGAAATCAATGTATGGAACACATTAAGAAAATCACAGTGATGCTGTTCATGAGCAGAGGTCTTAAAATGGCTATGTTGAAAATTTGGTGAAAAAATTCCTAAAAATGACTGTTTTATGAGCGTGCATTGCACAGTTCCCACGCACACTCGTAGGTTTGTGAATTTTCAATATTTCCACTCCAGATTTTCAACATTGGCATTTTACCACACCTCCTCATGAGCAGTACAGCTGTCATTTTTCACATCCTGCCCAAAACATGTTTCCGCCCATGTAGTGCACAATGGCGCAGTCCGTGTGCAAACTTAATGTATGGGACGCATTAAGAAAATCACAGTGTCACTGTTCATGAGCAGAGATCTTAAAATGGCTATGTTGAAAATTTGGTGAACAAATTCCTAAAAGAACTGTTTTACGAGTGTGCGTTGCACAGTTCCCACGCATGCTCCTAGGTTTGCGAATTTTCAATATTTCCATTCCAGATTTTCAACATTGCCATTTTACCACACTTCCTTGTGAGCAGTACAGCTGTCATTTTTCACATCCTGCCCAAAATGTGTTTCCGCCTATGTAGCGCACAATGGGGGTAACAAAAAGGTCATGCTGACAATTTATTGTGCAAATACCAGCAATCGCACAAGGCATTAGGGTAAAGCACCATACATGCCAAACACCACTGCAAATACCTGCAAGCGAACGTTCAGCATTGACAAATGCTTGTTACAGTAATCATGTATAGCAGCCAAAGATCATCAAGTCTATATGTCCCTATATGTCTGGCTACTCAGTGTGGAAGGAAGTCTTGGGACTTACTGTTGCTGCAATTGTAGGGTAAGAAATTTGTGTGTTGCAGCACATTTCTGAGCACACATGTTGTAATTATTTATCAGTTTGTTGGGGGGCATTCTGGTTGGGGAGGGGATAGATCATAGAGCGTGTGTGAAAGAAGGAAAAGGGTTTATGTGGGTGTGGAATGCTTATAGCATCTAACTGGAAGCAGTCGATAGGTCACTAGTTGTTAGTGCTTAATTCTGGGTGAACTAAGTGACCACAGAGCAGGAGGACCACAGAGCAGGAGGATGGTGCCTTACTTTAGGAAGTCTACAGCACATCCACAGAGAATACTGCAGGCCCACAGAGTATTCTGCCCAGTAGCAGCCAGGTAAGTGAGCAGGGGTTGAAGAGGAAAGAAGGGTCTACATTTACTGGTAGTTAAGCAGGCCCAAACCTGAAGAGGCAGGTTAGGATAGTGTTTCAAACTACTTCCTATTTGGGTAGGCCTGAAAAGACAGGTGGGTATACTGAGTGGAGTTATGTCTATCCAGGGTAAACCTGCAAAGGCAGGTGGGGTAGTATTTGTAATAGGATGCTGAGACAGGAGGCAGAAAGGGAGAGGTTGTTGTGCCATTGAGGGTGTGAAGCTACAGTGTTCCAGTGAACAATGTGGGAGGCAGGGATTGCCCAGTATGTAGGAAACTAGATCCTTTGATGGCTGTGGTGCACCTACTAAGGAAGGAGTTGGGAATTTTGGTAGGAAGCAGGAGAGCTGGCCCAGCCCAAGGGTGAGATCCAGGAGTAGATGGAGTAGATGGGGTTGGGAGTAGGCCCTTTGATGGCCAGATGGATTGAAAAATGGCTAGCTGGACACACCCAGAGAGTAGTGGTCAGTGGGGAGCTCTCAAACCTTAGAGAGGTTGGTAGTGGGGTACCGCAGGGCTTGGTCCTGGGTCTGATCCTGTTTAATGCATACATATCAGACATCAGGGAGGGTATAGGGTGTGAAATGAGTCTCTTCACTGATGACTCCAAGATGGGAGCAGTAGTTGAGGGAGAAGAGGGGAAGTTGGCCCTGCAAGGGGGCCTGGACACCCTGGAAAGCTGGGGTCACACATGGAAATTAACTTTCAATATCACCAAGTGCAAGGTGTTACATCTTGGGCGGGGAAACCCTAAACACAGGTACACCCTGGGAGGGGAGGCGCTGGAGGCCTCAACAGGGAAAAAGACTTAGGGGTCATGGTGGATGCATGTATGAATAACTCTGAGCAGTACAGGAGAGCGGCTAGCAAGGCAAACAGGATGTTGGGATGCATCGTAAGGGGGATCACCTCTAGGAACAGGGAAGTGATTCTGCCACTGTACAATGGACTGGTTAGACCACACCTTGAGTACTGTGTACAGTACTGGAGACCACACTTGAAGAGGGACATACAGCTCCAGGAGAGGGTACAGAGGAGGGCAACTAAGATGATACGAGGACTAGGGGATTTGACATATGAGGACAGACTTGAGGAGCTCTGCCTGTTTTCATTGGAGGAGAGGAGAGACGGGGGGATGATTGAGGTCTTCAAGTACCTCAAGGGAATAAATAGGGTAAACATGGAGGGGATCTTTAGACTAAAGCAGGGAGGTATCACCAGAGGGCATGGTTTGAAGTTGGAAGGTGGAAGGGTGAGGGGGGGAAAGAGAAGGAGGTTTTCACTGAGAGGGTGGTGGATCCTTGGAATGCACTGCCTGGTGAGCTGGTTCATAGATCCACAGTGGAGGGCTTCAAGAGAGGGTGGGACAGACACAGAAAGTGGATGTATCAGATGATGGCCTGGCCCAGGGGGGGTGGGGATGGACGATAGGGTTTCTGGAACACAAGGGGGAGGGCCTCGGCACCCAACTAGGGATCTGAGGTTCGAGCAGACTCGATAGACTGTAAGGTCTAATCTACTGGCAATTAGTATGTTAGTATGTTAGTATGGGTACATGGTGAATGGCCTGGAGTCCAACTGCATAGGAACCCACTGCTCCAGAGGAAGAGGAAGACAATTGAGGTGGGATGGAGGACCATGGGGAGGAAAGGATAGGTTTAGTGGGGAGAGGAAAGGGCAGTTGCACCCATGGTGGTAGCAATATGTAATCGCTTCCAACCAATGAGCACTGCAGGAGAGAAAGGACCTCTAGGGTGGCACAAAAGATGGAGGGGTAGCTGGTCTGTAGTAGGTGTTTGGGAGAGACTACAGTGGACAAGAGGGGAACAGGGGGTGAGATATGGACAGCAGGAGGAGAACAGGGCATCTTTATAGGAGGTGGAGGTGGAAAGGCAAGGAGGGCAGGGTTCAATGTTAGTACATAGGGAGGAGAGAGGGTTGCTGGATACCAGTTAGGGTCTGAAGAGACACACTAGGCAGAGACCATCTGGGCAGACTGGGTGGACCAAGCAGTCCTTTTCTGCAAACAAATTCTATGTTTCATCTGGAGCTTGGGAGGAAGGTGGAGTAGATGAGAAGGGGGAGGAGATGACAGGTAGTTAGCCTTTGAAGGGAAGGAGGGAGAGTGAAAGGTAATAGGAGGAGAGGGACGTAGGAAGGTGGAAGAGGTAAAAGTAGATGCAGAAGCAGGAGGGGTGGAGGAAAGGGTAGGGTCATAGTGATAGGGGATTCAGTAGTGAAGGAGATTAGATGGGCTGGGGTTGGGAGGTGTCAGAACAGCTAGGTAACAGAGTGGTGTGCCTTCTGAGAATGACAGCAGCGTACACAGGACCAACTGTAGGCCAACTTACACAGGGGATGGGGGAAGCCACATATGGACATTCACCTAGGTACCTATGGCCTTGCTGGATGTGTGGTAGGGACAGTTCAGGAGAGGTTTAGAGTGGTGGGGCAGGTCTGTAGGGGAGAGGCTAGGTCCATAGCCTTCTCGAAAGTGGTACCAGTGCATAGAGCCATCACAGTTAGAAAACAAAGGATAGAGGAGCTTAATGGCAGGCTGAAGGAATTGTGTAGATAGGGATTTGGATACATAGAGAAAAGAGGAGGGGACCTGGGATGATAAAACACTCTATGTACCTAATAGGTTGCACCTAAGCAGGAGGGGACCAGGCAGCTAGGGGAACGGTTTGAGTAATATATAAACAAGAACTAAAATTTAAACTAAACTGGAGGGGGCAACAAGGGTTACAGCAACCAGGGTTTTCTGGAGGAGGGGGCAGACAAGGTCACCCAGATACAGAACACAGAGCAGTCAGAAAGGGAAGGGAATAGGAAGAATAGGAAGGGGCTTGTAAAGAGTTTTTTCTTGAGGAGGTGTTGAGCACCCCCCCTCAGGTAATCTGTACATAAGGGTAAGTAAAATGTAAGAGTGGCTGGAATAGGAGAGGCTAAGGGTGATCAAAAGCAAGGGGGAGGACAAGGGAAGAAAGTTGGCAAGGCAGTCAGCCAAGCAAAGAGAGAGGGAGAGAGACAGTCAAAAAAATATGAGAGAGAGGAAGGAGTGGTGGAGGGTAGTGACCCTTAATGCTTGAAGTCTCAGGACTAGAATGGATGACCTGCAGGCCATGATAGCAGAGTGAAATGTGGATCTGCAGCAGTTACCAAGACCTGGGCTACCCAGAATCATGACTGAGACCTTTCCATTCCAGTGTATGCTCTCTATGGAAGGAACAGGGAGAAAGGGAAGGGGGAAGGGTGGCACAATACATCAGTGAGTGCATTATTGCCACTTGGAAGGAAACAGGAAATGGGAAAATAGAGGTGCTGTGGGTACAAATTCAAATAACAGAAATGAAATTATTTTTTTATTTAGTTGTTTAACCAGATATAGCACACTAAGCTGAAAGCTTTTTTACAGGAGCAACCTGGGAGCACAAGGAGGTTAAGTGACTTGCTCAAGGTCACACAATATGCAAGTGGAAGCTGTTGGATTCAAACCCAGGTCTGGTCTGCTGGATGTCACCAGATTTGCAGGTCAGAGCCTTAGACCACTGCACTATACTGCCTCCAGTATGAGTGTAATTTATAAGTCAAATACTCAGGATAAGGACAAGGACAGGGAGTAGGGTACCATGATCAGGATGGAGGCTGAGATGGACGAAGTACTGGTGGTGGGAGATATCCGCTTGCCTAAGGTGGACTGGAGGACACCCCATCAATTGAGCACTACCAGAATAGTGCCGCACTATACAGCACTAGTCTGGTAAGTGCTCATATGGACAGTGACTGGGGATTTATAGCGCTTGCGGTAAACACTCCCCTGGTCACTGTCCATGATGCTGGTGCATCTCAAGGGCACCAGAATCCGGGAGGCTGGCCGAGTTGCTCCCATGGTGTGGAGGGCTGGGGCACAGAGCAGCTTGGTCAGTGCTATTGGTGACCAGGGTTCTAATCCTGGTGTCATCATTTTACTCGCATCAAGACTTAGTGTTTTTGTTTCAGGGGCCATGGAATCAGTATTCCACAGCCCAAAATGTAACTTGCCCTGATCCACTCCCCCAAGAGTGAGAATATTTACTGTCTAGGGGTGCGGGGTGACAACTCCGAGGGGGAAAAGGCACCATTTTGACCATGAGCACCATGCTAACACTATTGTTGTCGGCATTGTTTGGACCCAGTGCTGGATTGGAGTGTCCTGTCCACCATCTGTGCCAGGAGTCAATTGAATAATGGATGCTTTAAAGACTTTGTATTACAAATAGGTGTACAGGTTATATATTCTATCTTTGAAATTTTCTTTTATGTCATGATACGGACAACATGCATATACCAATTATCTTAATATATGTTGTTTTAAAATCTAATAAAATATAAGTAAAAAAAAAATAATGGATGCTGTCCAGAATGGGTTCCTTGCTCAGGGGTGACCAAGACAACATGGGAAGAAGTTATTCTGGACCTCATATTAACAAACAGAGATCGCATCCAGGACATCATATTGGAGGAGCCCTTGGAGAGTAGTGACCACTGAACAGTGTGGTTCCAAGCTGACATAGGGAAGGAAACACCAAGCATGAAGATAAAAGTACTAGATTTCAGAAAGGCTGGATATGGTAAGATTGGAGAGATTTTGAGGGAGCACCTAACTAGCATCGAGGAAGATATGAGTGTGGATCAGAAGTGGACAGTGATCAGGGAAGGGATCGTGACAGCCACTAACAGGTACCAGGTCAATATAGCACTACTAAAACAGCATGGCAATAACCGCACTGTGTAAAATGTGGAAACATTTAGAGCGACAGGGGCATAATAGTGGTGGGAAATTACTGCTACCCATGTCACTGTGTACTTGAACTGTGTATGGATCAAGTTGCCGTGGGGTGTGATGCCTGGTTGAGCCACTCCCGTGATGGAGTGGCTAAGGCACCAGCACATGGCAGGGATGAAGACTTGGGACCATGGTTCAGTTCTCCGAGGTCTCCTGGTGTTGCTACTTTTTTTTAAAACGAATTTTTCACCCTCCTGAGTTTCTCCCCATCCCTGAAGTCCACACCCTCTCAGAGATGATTATTCTTAGTTCGGGGTGGGCAAAGCTTTAAAGACTTTGACCATATTGTATTATTTTCAATGGGTGTTCATTGTTGTTGTAGGGTTGGTGTTTTGTCCGATGTTAGGTCAGAATATGTCATTTTGCTTGTGGCATTTATTGCTGTGCTGTTTTTGGTGATGGCATCATGACCAGTACCCCACTAACACATGCCTAAAGCAGAAGGGGAAAAATTCCAAAGCCAGGAAACCAAGTTGGTTCAGCAGGGAGGTGAGCCAGGCAGTGAAGGACAAGGGAGTCATATACAGGAAGTACTGGAAATCTCTGAAGAAACATAGATACATAGAAGTTGATGGCAGATAAGGACAGCAAGGCCCATCCAGTCTGCCCATTTCTTTTTCTACCTTATGAATGTGCCATTGGACTTTGCTCTGTCAGTGGCCTATCTATTCATACTCATCTGTATTGCTCCCTTATGCCTATCCTATGCCTGAAGCCCTGTACTGTATTCATATCCACCACTTCCTGAGGTAGGCCGCTCCATGCATTCATCACCCTTTCTGTGAAAAAGAACTTCCTCACATAACCCTTAATCTGCCTCCCTCTAATCTCATGCTGTGTCCTGTTGTCCTGCTATTTTTCTTATATTGAAACATATCAGACTCTTTCACCTTGTTAATACCCTTAAGGTGTTTGAATGTTTCAATCATATCACCTCTCTCCCACCTTTGCTCTAGAGTATACATATTGAGCTCCGTTAATCTGTCATCATATGTTTTTTGATGAAGTCCCTGCACCATTTTGGTTGCCCTTCTCTAGACTGCCTCAATTTGGTTAATGTCCTTGTGAAGGTGTGGCCTCCAGTACTGCACACAGTACTCCAGATGGGGTCAAACCAGTGTCTTGTAAAGAGGGATTATTACCTCCCTCTTCCGACTTGTGATACCCCTACTAATACACCCCAACATCCCTCTAGCATTACCTGCTGCTTTAGTGGTCTGCTTGGATGATTTCAGGTCATCGGTGATGATGACGCACAAGTTTCTTTCTTCCCTTGTGACTGCCAGCAACTCCCCTCCCAGCCTATAGGTGACTTCAGGGTTTCTCTTCCTTATGAGCATGATCTTGCACTTCTTTGTGTTAAACCCCAGTTGCCAGTCTTCTGACCATTTTGCTAGTTTATCCAGATCTCTTCTCATTCTGCCTACCCCATCTGGATCATCTACTCTGTTGTAGATATTGGTGTCATCCGCCAACAGACAAACCTTACCCTCCAGTCAACCTACAATGTCACTGCTGAAGATATTGAAGAGGACTGGCCCCAGGACTGATCCCTGAGGTACCCCACTTGTGACTTGCATCTCTTATGACTGTATACCATTTACCACCACTCTCTGTTTTCTGCCCGTCAACCAGTTTGATAGCCAGTTGACCAATGTCTGACCCACCCCGAGCCTACCTAGCTTATTAATCAATCTTCTAGGTGGAACAGTATCTAAAGTTTTGCAGAAGTCAAGGTAGGCGACATCAACTGCTCCCCTTGGTCCATCATTCTGGCTACCCAGTCAAAGAAATCTATTACATTAGTTTGACAGGACCTTCCTTTTATAAACCTATGCTGTCTTGGATCCTGTGCTCCTATGGATTCCAGGTGTTGCACTATCCTTTCCTTAAGGAGTGTCTCCATAATCTTGCCCAAGACTGAAGTAAGACTGACTGGTCTGTAGTTCCCTGCCTCCTCCCCGCTACCACTCTTATGGAGTGGGATCAGATGAGCCCTTCTACAGTATTCTGGGACCTCTCTTGTGCTCAGAGACTCACTAAACAGTTCTGATAATGGCTCTGCTAGTTCCACCCTTAGCTCCTTTAGTACCCTTGGATGTATGCCGTCAGGTCCCATTGCCTTGCCCACCCTGAGCTTATCAAGCTCTTGTAGGACCTTTTCTTTTGTGAAGGGAATAGTGCACACCTCCCTCTCCCCCCGTGTTCATGGTGCTGAGGTGTGGGCCCTGCCTACCTTCTCTTCAGTAAATACTGAGCAGAAGTATCCATTTAGGATAGATGCTTTCACATGGTCCTCCTCCTCACACACACACTTATCCCCTTTGATCTGAGCAATGCCCCCTGTGAAGTTTCTCCTTTCACTAATGTATCTATAAAAAGTCTTGTCACCTTCTTTTACTGTTCGTGCTAGTGTCTCTTCAGTTTGGGCCTTTGCCTGCCTTACTGCCTTCCCTGATTCCCTTAGGGAAGTTTGGTGTGCCTTCCTATCTTCATCCTGCTGCGTTCCCTTATATATATTATGAAGGACATGGATGGGAGTCTACCTGGAGAAAGCTACAGTAGGGAGACTGGAAGGATAGACATGCAGGATGAAGCCATGAAGGAGGAGCAAACTGCAGATGTGATTAAGGAGGGAGAATGCCTTTGGTGTCATCTAACAGGGTAGACACTCCAGAGGGGGTGCAAAAGATGGACATAGACTTGAAACTACTTGAAGAGTAGTCAAAGGTTCGGCAGCTAATATTTAATGCAACAAAGTGCAAACTAATGCACTTGGGTCACAAAAACCCCAAATGGGGGGAGAGATACTAGTAGCAACCTAGCAGGAATGAAACCTGGGGGTAATCATGTCGGATGACCTGAAGGTGGCCAGACAATGTGACAAAGCGATCAGGTGAGCTAGCTGAATGCTGGGATGTACTGTATAGGTAGGGGCATTACACCAGCAGGAAGCGGGAAGTGGTTTCCACTATATAGGTCTTTAGTAAGACCCCACCACAAGTCCTGTATCCATTTTTGGATGCCACATCTCAGGAAGAACATAGTCAGGATGAAGTCCGTCCAAAGAAGGGCTATCAAGATGATACATAGTCTACATAAAATGTCCTGTGAGGAGATGCTAAACGAATTAAACATTCCTGGTTATAAACAAGATGCACAACTGACTGATTTAGTGTGTATAAATTGATCCTATCTGTGAGTAGCGCTACAACATCTGGGGGTGAACTGTAAAGTCTGTGGATTATTGTTGTTTTGGGACTGCTAGCAAAGAGTTTTAGTCACAAGTGGGAGGTTTTAATGAGTAACGCTGCTCGTGTGCTTGACTGTGACATTTCCCTTGTCAAGAAGTGATGTAAAGCTGCTGGAAGTCACTAATGAATTTGACTGTTGTGTATTTTTTTAAATTGCTGCCTTCCCTGTCATTTAACATCCTTCCCTAAGTTTGCCTGAGCACACTAATTACAGTCCCGGCTTTCAGCTGTGTATTGCCATAGCAATTGACAACATCGCCGTACTGCCACTTGTTTGCTGTGATGCCCCCCCCCTTCCCTTCCAATTGGAAGTGGCAGCCTGATTGGTTGGTGTAATGGGGTTTAAATTGTCATCAAGGTAGATGGGGCTGCATTTACTGTAGCAGCCATTTAGCGGCTAAGTTCAGCAAAGTACAGCACAAACAGGAGTCTGTGGGAGTTCGTGAAAGACCGGGAGTGAGCAGGCTGCTAACGTTGTAAGCTGTGATAAATTTGTATTTGCATTCTGTATTATCAGTCTAAGTGGGATTAGTGAGGGAAAATATTTATCTGCTTACATAATGGCTTCTGTTATAATTGTGTTAGGTTGGGTAGGTATACTCATGGGGTGGGATATTCAGACTGCCCCAAAAAACTGCGCAATAGCGGGAGCAGGCGCAAGAGCAGTGCGCCATTATGCAACATGCGTGATATTCAAACCAAGTGCAGGCCAAGGTGCTCTGAATATCGCGCCCGATGCACCATGGCGCAACCAGTGATGTGCAGTGGAGCAGGACCGATGTGCAGGAACAAGGACAGGAAGCAGGGGTGTACTAGCCATGGATGCACCATGGGCGGAGGAGCATGCAGCAGGCCAGACAGACCCCCCCAAGGCCCCCCATGAGCTGCACATCCAGAGGTGAGCAGAACGGACCACCAGCCCATGAACCCCAGCACTGATCCAACAGCAGAGGCACGGTGCCCCAGCACACTCCCCCAGCAAACAGCAACCGCAATACAAGGAGGGCCGGACCCTCCCATGCCACAGCACCTCACCAATGCTGACCACCCCCATACAGCGATCCCAAGGCACCCGGCCCAGAAGCATTACCAAACAGTGCATGGCACCAAAGGCATGCCACCACCACCACCATGACAATGCAACCCTGTGCCCCATGGTGTCATGCATGACAGCCCCACCATGACTCCCCCCCGCAGCAGGTGACACCAGCCACTGACGCCACCACAGCATACATAATGTCCCCCTGCATGGCTCCCACTGTGGCACAGCAAAGAGGTCGACCCTGCTTCAGTACCCGAGGGACCCCGCACGTGACAAGGCCTGCCCTGGATGCCACCACCAGCAGGACAGCACCCCGCACACCCACCCATGCACACACCCTGTCCCAGCACTGGCCCCACCAGACAGCACAGCTGCCCACTATGGTGCATGGAGGCATGCGGCACTCAGGATGCAACACAGGGCATGAAAAAATCCCCCACCCTGTCCCAAGGGTACCCCATCACAGAGCCACACAAAGCGGGGTAACAGATGCCGCTGTCACGTGTCCAATGTTGCTGTGTACCCACGGCCTGTACACCACCATGGCGCTGGTGAGCTAGCTATGTGGTCAATGCACCATGATCCTGTCCACCACCAGCATGCAGCTGGAGCACATTTGACAGGCAGCAGACCACAGGCACCGCCACAGACACCGTCGACGGCATGGAGGTGGACAACAACAGCACCACCCACAGTGTCACCTGAGGCAGATGTGCAATAGACCTGGAGACAGGATGCCAGCTGCCATGGCACTGTGCCCAGAGGGTGGCTGGCATGGACAGCCACCAATGTCATGCCAGCAGACATGCATGCGGTGGAGGGGTCGGCATGACCGTGCATACCACAGACATGCAAGAGGCACAGCCGCATGGGCCAGGCACACACTGCTAGGGGTGACTGGGACACAGTGCATGCACCAGAGACCGCTGCACACAGACATACAGTGCACAGGGCACAACACACATACCACAGACAGGGACCATGGCCCCCACCCACACCAGTGGAGGGGCCCTGGCAGACACACCCATGACCAGACCAGCACCACCTATTTACAGTACTATATACAAAGTAGGGGAGGGGGGTACAAGGCTACAACTCGGGGGGAAGGACATGGGGCAAGGGGAAACAGCAAGAAGGGGGACAAAGGGATGTGAGGAACAGTCCAGGGGGATGGAACAGCATGAGTGCTGCAGGCTCTACTGGTGGCCCCTCTCATCCCTGTGGCATCTTCTGTGCCGCCGCTGGTCACTCCACTCCATGCACTGCAGCAGCTCCAGTGTTGCCAGGTCACCTGCAGTATCTCCTGAATGTGACGCCCCAGGGTCGTCCAGCGTTGTCCACCTAGGACAAGGGAGCAGAGTCAGTACATGTGACTGGCCAGACCCCCGCAGCCCACCCAATGTGCATGGCATCCAGCTGTGGGCTTCACCCCTGTGATGGCATGCGACCACCCACAGTGGGTGCGCCCACATGACCTGCCTACCCAGGCACCCATAGCCATGCAAACCGCTGCACACCCCCACCACCCATGCACTGCACAGCACCAATGTGGCCATAGAGTGTCATGGCTATGCAGTGTGTGATGGCAGTGGCACAGTCAGGTGCCCAGTGCATGCACAGCCCACCTGCGACACCCACCCACACATGCAGTCAAACAGGACAGTGCGGAGTGCACCGTGTGGCATGCACAGCAGTGGGGCCATGTGCAGGGGTCCATGCCCTACCACCACCCCTGCAACGCACCATGCACAGATGTAAGGGGAAACATGGCACTCACCTGCGTCCTGGTCAACAGGGTGCTGCTGACCCCCGGCACCACCACTGTGCCCTGACTGCAAGGCTACACTTCCGGTTCCAGCCTGCCTTCCCTGCTCACAGGACAACCGGGCCCTATGGCAATCCTCTGGGCCTAGAATGCAAACATGGAAAGGGTAACATCAGTACAGGCCAGTAACATAGCCCCCCCCTTGCTGTGTGCGTGCCCGCACAGCTCAGCCATGATGCAGTGGCTCAGGGTGTACACGAGGCACCTCCAACACCGGCAACACAGGTTCAAGGCATACCTCGACAGGGAACCACTGCTTAGTGGACAGTGGGGAACACCACAGGCCCATGCTGCGGCATGGGGTGAGGTGGCACGTACCGTCAACCAGCAGGGTAGCCACCAGCAGTCCGTGCAAGAGTGCAAGGAGAAGGTTGGCATGGACAGGAGGCAGATTAAAGATAAGGTGGTGCCACCGGTGAGGGCCAGCAGGACGTGCCCCACCTGATGCCACAGAAGGAGTGGGTAGCCAGCAGCATGCAGTGTAGTGCCGTTGAGGGTGTTCCTGGAAGTGGCTTCCAGATGGGTGGCAGCCCATCACTACATGGTAGGTCCGGCACTGGCAGTGTGTGGGTGGGTGGTAGGCCAGGCGGAGCCACTAATGGTACTGTGTTCCTTTACAGCTCCTGAGCATCTGCATGGGGCAGCGATGGTGGGTGTGTCCACCAAGGGGGAGGCCCTGGACACGGTGGAATGCCCATCCACCTCCACAGGTGTCTGAGGGACCGACCGTCTGCATACCTGCACGTCTGTCTGGACTGATGCTGGTGGTGCGGGTGTGGACATGGCCCTGCCTGTATCCCAGCGTGACACCGCCCTCGGTGTCCAGTGTGCTGGGACATGGATCGGGGCTGGATCCAGCACTGTTGATGACGTGACACACATCCTGGACAGTGATGTATGTGGGACACAGGATGGTCCCATGGATGGCAACTGCCCAGGTGGTTCCACGGGTAGTGCTGGCGTTGCTGCTTGCACAACAGCCCATTCCCAGGCTGCATCTGCATGCTCCAGTGGGGCATCACTGGTGTGCAGCCAGGGTGGTGGGGCTGTTGCTGTTGCTGCAGCCACACCAGTGTCCCCTGGTGAATGGCAGCTGGAGGGGCAGCGGTAGCAGATGGCCAATGTCAACGTGGGACAGGGGCTGGGGCGGTGGCAGTCTACATGTGGACATACCCCAGAATGGCAGTGCTGTGCAGTGCCCACTGTCGAGGAGGCTGGGCAGCAGGGCCAGGAATACCACGGGGGACAGCATGCTGGACATGCAGACGACCACTTGGATGACCACAGCCATCTTCTCCAGGCCTCAGTAGATCAGAAAATGCAGCTCGTGGCAGAGGTGGATGCACTCAGTGTGGTTTTACACCAGGCAGAGGAGCAGCGCAGCAGGGACCACACCTTGCTTCAGGCAGAGTTGGCCCAGCAGTGGTTGGGTGTGACTACTGCCATAGACAGGCAGACCACTGCAATGGTGACTGTCATGGCTACACTGGCCACCTGGTTGGGTGCCCAGCTGTCACACACCCTTCAGAGTGCTATGTCCAACCCCCGTTCCTGGCATCATGCGACCGCTGCTAATTCGACGCTGGGTTTGGCTGTGGGCATACCAAGCACGCCTGATGCGGGTGCTTGGTGGCCTGCAGACCCCTGCATGGACACAGTCATGTTCACGCAGTGTCACCCCTGGGGGCCTGCCAGTGCCACCCCATGAGGCCAATAGTAAGCCTGACATGGCTGTCAGGTCTCTGCGGGGCCGCCCACGCATCCATGGTGGCTGTGGTACTATGCTGCATGGCTGACCTGTCTCCCTCCATGGCCACTGTCTGCCACTGCCCTGTGTGCACTGTGGTGTTCTTTGTGCAATGCATGGGTGAGGTGCCCAGCCCTGCAAACACATGGTCACTGTGCACACCCTCCCGGCTGCTGGCCACTGTGGCATGTCCATGATGATGCCTGCGTAGCACTGTCTGACACTGTGCAATGGTGCTCAGTGTCTGAGGCACACACAGTGCCAGCCACTGGGCATGGTTGTGTGAGGTCCTGTAGGGGTATGGGGGTGCCTGTTGGGGTGGGCATGCCAGTTGCCCTGTGGGCATGTATTGTGGTGTGTGTGTGTGCACGTGACATGTGCAGCCCTGCCCGTCCCTGCCATTGTGTGCAGTTCCCCGCCCATTCCCATGGCCTTTAAGCCATCCACCCCTGGTGTCCACCCCTGCCTGTCTGTGGGCTGTGCCCTTGCCCTTGGTGGTTGCACATGGCCCCGTTGCCTACCTGTGTTGTCCAAAGTGCTCCTCTGTAATGGTGTCCCAGTGCTGCTGTGTCATAAGGGCCAGCCAGGGGTCCCATCACCCAGAGGGTGGCTGCCCAACACCAGCTGGACCTGCATCCTCATCATCCCCACCGCTGTCCCCCCTCCTTGACCTCAATGGCTATCCCACAGTCGGTGGCCATGTTGTGCAGGCCTTTGAGGGGCTGTTCTGTAGGGCACCGCCTGACGTGTGCAGGCAATCGAACCATGCCTTCAGCAGCCCGAACACCCACTCGATGACATTCCATGTTGTGGCGTGTGCCTCATTGTACTGTTGCTGCGCTGTGGTCATGGAGCACCGGTATGGTGTGAGCAGCCAGGGCCATAGCGGATAACCACTGTCACCTGTGTGTAGAGGGGGAGTCATTAGCATGGTGGTCTGTGTCACTATGCCATGGGCCATCATGGCCATTATCCATGGCACCCCTGCCAATGCCCCACACCCCCCCACATCTGCAGCCATCATCCAGTGTGCTATGCATACACACCTACCAGATGACCAGTGGGGATGTCCCCACTCTTGAACCTGTGGCACAGTGCAGACTGGTGCCAGATGAAGGTATTGTGTGCTCCTCCAGGGTGCGTGGCACAGACATTGATTATGCACCCCCTGGCATTGCACACCACCTGGCAGTTGACACTAAGGTAGCCCTTGCGGTTGATGTATGCTGCCCCCTCTGGGCCAGGTGGCATGCAGATGCCTACATGGGTGCAGTCTATGGCTCCGAGCATGCCAGGCATCTGTGCTACTCTTTGGAACTCCTGTATGTGTGCTGTGCACTCCACCTGTATGCTGGGAAATGGATGTACTCTGCAGCATGTGGCAGCAGTGCGCTGAGGAACTGTGTAAGTAGGCGTGACGCAGCTGACTGGGTTATGCCTGTCACGTCCCCTGTTTGTCTCTGGAAGGTGCCCGTGGTGAGAGCAGGAACATGACAGCTGTGACCTTGTCTCCACAGACAGCACATGGCTCCATCGTAGGGTGCCTGCATCTCATCACTGCACAGTTCACAGAGTTGCCTCAGAATCGCCCGGTTCAGGTGGTACCGGCCCACAATCTCAGTGTCACTGTACTGTTCGAAGGTGGTGTGGGCTCGGTACAGCCTGTTCTGGGCGTACCGCCGATGGGCCCTTCAATGGCCACGCCTCCCTGCTGCCTGCCTTCTCACACCGCCTCATTACCACTTCCATCTGGAAGGTGGCACTGGCCATATCCCTGGCTGGTATTCCCCCCCCCGGGTGGCTGTCTACCTGTTCCCCTCGCTGTGTGTTGCTGGTGCTGCCCCTGCACCGGGTTCACCTCCAGCTGTTCACTTCTGGGTGCCCTGCCTCTTGCCACTGCCCTCCGTCCACTGTGGCACTCTCAGGCCCTCTCGTACACACAGGCACACACACTCCTTCTCTCACTCAGGCGCACCTCCGGTGGGCCCTGTCCACCTCCTGGCCACACCTGACCCCTGCTTCCTGTCTTGCCTCCCTGCCACTCTGTCTCTGCACTCCCACCTATGGCTCCTCCATGGAACATTCATCCTTCCCCTCTCTTGCTCCCTTTTATTTTGGCTCATTTCCACTGTCACGCAGCTTCCACTTGCTCCGCTACTGCACACGTTGCCTACTGATGAATATCACACTGGCATGCATTCATTACTGTTGCACTATGGCACATTGCATGTTGTGCTGCACTCCGCTCCACTGAATATCACACCATGGCACATTTCTGCTCTTGTGCTGGTGCATCCCTTTGTGCATGGCGATCTGCGTGAATATCCCACCATGGTTTCTATATTAGTGACTGATGGGGTTCGTGGGCCACATATTATTGAGCGTTAATCCCTGTAGATTCTGATCATGAATTTGACATGTCCTGTCTTTTGTTGATCATAATAATTTTAATTATTGTTATTGGTTACTTTTTCTATTGAAGACAGTGCTACATTTATATGGATGCCTTTCAATGACTCTTACAATGTTAATGTGCTGCAAAGGAGTTGGAACTATTGTATTTTTTTCTAAAGTTTGTAGTAATATTTGGCTTGTTAATGATAGCTGGTGATGTAGAAATGAATCCTGTACCAAAGCAAAAGGGTTCACGAATGTAGCTAAAGGTTGCGCTGGTTCTTGATCCTCCACTCATGGTTTAAAAATTCTACATCTGAATGTGTGATGTTTGGCACCAAAAATGGTAAATCTAGAAGTGGCAGTTTTGACATATAGGCTAGAGTTGTTGATTATTTTATTTATTTTTATTTATTGGAAACAATCGGAATTACAAACCTTTGAGTCACAGACTCTTTTGCAAGGCTCCACGTCGGTTACAAAGGGTGGAGGGAAGACAGATACAGTAGAGAACATACTTGAAACAGATAGAATATACATAACAAAATCACAGGAGTATTCCAGGCAAAACTTAATGACTGATAAGGAAGTTAGGCTGCAATCTTGGGTTACCCAGGCAGGGATTTGGTGAGTTACGTGGGGCCTTGTGAGACCCTGAGTCAAGAGTAGGGGAGGGAGGGGTGCTCATCTGGGTGAGCAGAGTTAGCCGAAGTCACATATGGCTCTTTCAAGGAGGTGAGCTTTGAGGCCTGTTTTAAATTGAGAGATGCTTTATGTCAAATTCAGGGTTACAGTATGTTTTAGGCAGGTCACCCGCCAAAAAGAAGGGTGGGGCATTGTAACTTATCATTTGGAGCAACTGGAGGTTTCAATGTTGGCTACTAGTACCAATGTATAATCTGATTCTGACTGGCTAATTTTTACAATGGATTTTGGGTGGTTGTAAGAAGGTCATTGTTGGTGGCCCATATAACCCCCCAAAATATGGAACTGAGGGATTAAAATGTTTTTGGATATAGCTGAAATACCTCTAGCTCATAATCATGATTTTGTTTTGTTGGGGTACATGAATGTAAATTGGTTAAATGGTGGGAATTTAAGTTTTGAAACGTGTTTGAATTCATAAAACTTGGTTCAGTTGATCAGAGAACCTATAAAACTAAATTCATTTACTGAACCACTCATTTTTGGATTGGGTTGTTACTAACAAACCAAACATTGTCTCACAGGCTGATGTTTTAAGTCTTTGTTAGTGATCATATGGCCACTTATTGCATTTTGAACTTTAAAAGGCAAAAAATACCATCTCGTGTCAAATTCTCTCGCTGTTAAAAGAAAGTTAATTTTATGAGATTGGAGGCAGAGCTTAGTAAGATTGATTGGTCTTTATTGAGGTTAATTCCAGATCCTGACTATGCTGTGGATTTCTTTTGTTCTCAGTTGTTAGAGATTCGAGATCATTTGTTTGATTACATAAAATATGTGTTAGGGGCATTGAGATATGTTGGTTTTCTTCAAAATTAAAAAATCACATTCGATTAAGAGACCAGGCATGGTCTGATTATAAGTGCTCTTCCTTACGTCCATTACTGAATACTTACAGGTCACTTAGAAATTAAACAAGTAAGATGGTCATTGTTGCAAAAAGGGATTATTATAGGTTTACATTTAATTCTGGATTATCTGATTCTAAAACCTTTTGGCATATTGTTAATTCACTTTTGTCCTCAAGCGAATTATTAACAGTTAAGTCTCTGAAAGTGCACAATCAGGAAGTTTGATAGCGAATATAATAAATACTAAATTTGCTGATTTATGTTATGTTACATCTTCTTTTTTCTGTAGGGTCTAATAATACTCAGAATATGACAGTGGGCTCTTTGGGTCATCTACCTTTTTACTTTTGTCAAGTGACAAGGTCAGATGTTCTCAAACTACTCTGTACTCTGCCTGATAAGTTTTGAGACTGTGGTGGGGCCTGGATGCCGATTTTGTTAAATTGGTTTCTTCTGATATGGCAAGTCCTCTCTCAAGAGTCTTTAATTTGTGTTTGACCACTGGTGTTTTTCCTAAAGCTTGGAAATATGCACATGTAGTGCCTGTTCCTAAGAAATCTGGAGCCATGCTTGCTGAGGACTTCATGCCTATTTCTATTTTAAATCCATTAAGCAAAATTCTGGAGAAACTGGTCTCTAATCAGGTTACACATTCTTTAGAGTCTTACCATTTAATGTGTCCTCTGCAGCATGGTTTCAGAAAGCATCATGGGACATGGACTGCCGTGGTCAGGTTCACCAACACCATCCTTGGAGGATTTGAACAGGGAGTTATGACCGGCGGTGTTTTGTAGATCTGACCAGGGCGTTAGATTTAATTGATTATTTCCTTTTAAAGGCTAAACTTATTGACCTGGGATTTCTTTAGGTGTGATTAATTGGTGCTCTACAGCAGAATTTTCTAATTTCATGGCAGGGGTCCTTGGCATCTGTGACAGCATTTTTTGATTTCTGCAGCATGATTTATTCATTTCTCTGGCAGAACGCACTCCTGCCATTGGCTAAATATGTTGTGATGTCATTGATGACATCATGTGCTGAGCACAGAGGAGGAGCTTCAGGATAAACGTGATGAGAAAGAAAGTCTAACACTGTTGAAAAACAGTATTTTTGAATGAAAATTCACCAAACCTAATGAATTCTGCAGCGCTATATATATTCTGTGGCATGATGCAAATTCTGTGGAAAATTCCGCAACCGCAGAATCGCAGAATTCCAGCGGCCTTGCTTATAGATCACATGCAGGTGGTTTCTATTAATTCAGTTCAATCAGATGCTTATCAGCCTTAGTGTGGAGTACCTCAGGGGTCCATATTGGGACCCTGTTGTTCTCCTTGCTTGTTAACCAACTTCTGTCTCTATGTAATTCATGTGGTACACTTGTATATGCCAATGACGTGATTGTTTATTATCAGTCTAATGATGGAGATCATCTGGAAACAAAACCCAGGGAAGATTACACAATGGAGGGAGGTAGTAACAACACAAATGGAAGCAGGGCTGGGAAGGAGTCAGCCAGGCAGCATTGGTCCCCGCAGGTCAATGGTTTATATAACGCTAGCCTGCCTGGGGATGACTTAGCCTGGCCTGACAAAGAACCCTTTATTGCTGGCCGGAATGTGGCTGCTGTCCTTGTTGCTGGCTGCGAAAGCGGCTCTGGTTCCTACGAAGAACTGGGCCTGGGTCTCAAGCATGGCCTGTACAGACCTGACTGCCTTCCCCGGCTCCCTGGGAAGTCAGGATCACCTTTCTGAGGGTTCACCAAAAGTACCGCTGCATGGGACATCCAGAATGTTCTCTGTACTCCGGTGAAGCCGAGACGGAGCCAAAAGTGTCAGCCGAGACAGATGCCTGAAGCTGTAGCTCAGCGGACGAGTCCCAAACCATATGTGGCTCAGAGGCATCTGGTCTCCACATCAGACCCCAGCGGAGGAGGCTAGAAGCTCCGCCGCTCACCATCCAGACGTGCTATCGACCAGGTCCTGGCCTTGTTCCCATAGAGCTGCTGAAACTGTACCATGTGAGTCAGGTAGTTCAGGGACCTGATGGAGCATGTAGCGGCTGCATACATGCATCTCCCAAGGGCGTCCAACTGTTTGGATTCCCGGTCCGGTGGCTGCGTGCTCATGTGTTGCGGTTTTTGGGACCAGTCATGTGAGGCCGTAATGACCAGTGAGTCTGCCAGAGGTTGTCGAGCCAAGTACTGGTCCTCTCTCAGGGCCTTGTACAGGCAGTCAGCTTTCTTGGGCACCGCAGGAGTGGAGTGCGGACGTTTCCACGCAGCCTTTGTGACGTCCGCGAAGGTGTCTACCAAGGGTGGCACTACCACAGGCTTTGGATCTTTCTGCCGAAGATAATGGGCAAGGCGCTGTCTTTCCGGGTCGAGTTCTTCAGTATCCCATCCCATGTTGTCCTGGATGTGCCTCATGATCTCGGAGAAAGAGGGTCATCCGAGGAGACCCGGAAGGTCATGCGGGGTCAGGTGACAAATGCTGAGGAGAAGGAGATCTGGTAATCTGATTCGAATTCTCCCCGACGGAGTATACCACGACGCCTGGGTTGTTGGGCTGGGAGACCTGGACGGGATCTGTGAGGAAGGCCTTCTCGGACCCTGGGATCTACCCCTAGGAGGTGGAGTCTGCTCCTTGGGGGTTGGTGGTCGTTCTGCTGGCCCATGTGGTGGAGGAGGGGGCATAGGAGGTGAAGGAGTGGGAGAAGGAGGTTCCACTGGGACCACATCTTTGCAGATAGTGTCCCACCAGAAAGTAAAGAGTTCCTTTACTTCTTGAATGTTCATGCCTGATGACGGGCCTGATGCTGGTGGTCTGTCGCCGGGGTCGGGCATCGGGTCCTCGGGTGTCTCCAGGGTGGGTGAAGGTACCTTCGGAAGCCTGGCATCCTCTGTGTCGCCTGCCTGGTCTTAGGGCAACATGGTGTCCTCCTCCATGAAGTCCCTGTGACCGGTGTCAACTGGTGACTGGGAAGTGGTCTTTGGCTCTGGTGAGGCTGAAGTTGGTCGCTTGGTTGATGACTTCGGGTCTGGTGAATGCCCGCCAGGCCTGTGCTTGCCGACAGTTCGGCCCGCGAACGCCTGGCCGACGCCGGGTCAGTCATCCGCTTGAGGGACGCCAGGTCTTTCGCCTTCCTGGGTGGAGGGTCAGGGCCCCTAGGGGGCTGGGAGACAGACCTGGAGTCGGGGTCCCGATGTCGGGTGGAAGAGGAAGACTTGTGGTGCTCCGAGGACTTTGAAGAGGCCTGAGAGGGAGTAGAGGAAGCCAAGGGCCTAGAGGTCTTACTGGGCTGAAGAGTCGAAGAGCCGCCGAAGGCCCGGACCTTGAAGGGAGGGGGCTGAGACCTAGCCCTGGAGGGAGGGCAGTCTGATCGGGTGGAGCCTGAGCTTTGCGAGCCCGAGGCCCAGTTCGGGGATCTGGACCTTGCCTTCTCCCAGTGCTTGTCCCAGTGTTTGTGGACCTTGGAGGAAGAATCACCCCTGGAGGAAGGTTCCTTGTCCATCCTGTTAAGTTTTTCCTCTAGCAGGTAAGCCTGAAGTGCCTTCTGACGGCGGATCCTGGTGTGGCTGTTGAACCCCTGGCAAAAGGTGCAGGCCTTAGTATCATGGTCCGGGCCTAAGCAACGCACACAGGAGGAATGAGGATCCTTGAAAGGGATCTGTTTTCCGCAGGCACACTTTGGAAGATGACCCTCAAAAGAAGAAGTTGGACAGAACATTAGTTGTATAGAAAATCTGGAAGTTCTAAGTCGTCGTGCGCTAGGTAGAGACCGGAAGGCCGATGCTGGTGAGTCGACAGCGGGAAAAGAACTGGGGATTGTGGGGACCACCCTCCTTATGTGTGTACTTGCCTTGCCTGGCGTCGAGAGGCGGTCCCATGTGAATACTGCTAGCTAGAAAATTTCCGTGGGGTCCACAGGCGCTGCGGCTTCAGTCCTAATGGTGTCACCTGCTGCAAGAGCTGTTTCTGATAAGATCTGTGCAACAGGTGGCGTACTAAAACATAAGCAGTAGATGTGATCCTGGGTAACAATCTCCAACAAGGGATGGTATGTGCAGTTACCAGTAGCCAAGCGGCAAGGAAAAATAGGAGTTCCCTGAACCCCACAGAAACCAGTGTGGAAACCACAGAGAGGCTGGTTCCCCAGTCTGTGTCTCCAGATGGGGAGACTGATAAAAAGGGGGTAGAAATTTCCCTGGTAGTGAGTGACCACACAGCTACAGAAGGTTACTCCAAAGAGGGAGGGGTGACCAATTGTCAGAGGGTTAGGATTGACAGTGATCCTGTGGGCCCTGACGCTAGTGCTAGAGACCCTAGTTTAGCAACTGAAGGGGACTTGTCTCATGCCTTGGGACTGTGTGAGGGGTTTGCAGCTGCTCAGAGGAGTGATCTGTTTAGAGAAGCTGAGGGCTTGGGCAGACTCTGAGTGCACACAGGGAGGTGACGGCAGACATAAGGTTTATTGGGAAAATGGATTTATGTATACACAGGCAGTACAGACAGAGGGAGGGATGCTAGGCAGGCAGCTTGTTGTTCCCCAAGGGAATCGTGAGCAGTTGCTCAAGACTGCACATAATATTCCCTTGTCTGGTCATCTGGGAATCGTGCGCACAACGCAGCGGTTGTCCCAGAATTTCTACTGGCCTAACTTCACCTAGCAGGTGAAGGAGTACTGCAGGTCTTGTCACTGGTGCCAAGAAATAGGGAAGGCGGGCAAGAAAACCCAAGCCGCCCTGATCCCCTTGCCCATAGTGCAGGAACCATTCCAGAGGGTGGGAATGGATATTGTGGGGCCTTTAAATACCCCCAGCTCCTCAGGGAAGAGATTCATCCTGACTGTGGTGGATTATGCCACCCGGTACCCAGAGGCAGTCGCCCTATCCTCACTGAGGACAGACAAAGTGGCAGATGTCTTACTTGGCATTTTCTCCCGTGTTGGGTTTCCGCAGGAGGTAATCACCGATCGAGGGGGTTCCTTCATGTCAGACCTGATGAAATGTTTATGGGAGAAGTGTGGGGTGGTGCAGAGATGCACGACACTGTATCACCCACAAGCCAATGGGCTTGTGGAACGATTCAATGGTAACCTAAAGTCAATGCTCCGGGCATTTGCTGAACAGCATGGGAGGGACTGGGAGAAATACCTTCCCCACCTGTTGTTTGCATACAGGGAGGTGCCCCAAGAGTCGACAGGATTTTCCCCCTTCAAACTCTTATATGGACGCTGGGTACGTGGGCCCATAGACTTAATCTGGGAAGACTGGGAAGACAAGCACGCCACCCAGGGAACTCCCATTGTGGATTATGTCCTTAGGTTTAGGGAAAGGCTGAAGGAGCTTATGGGGACAGCCCAGAGCAACCTGGCAGCTGCCCAACAGAAACAAAATGTGTGGTATGACCGCAGAGCCAGAGCTCGCTCGTACATGGTGGGTCAGGAAGTCATGGTCCTTATTCCAGTCCGGAAAGACAAGCTGCAAGCTGAGTGGGCAGGACCGTACAAAGTGGTTAGGAAGGTAAATGATGTAAACTACATTGTGGAGTTACCTGACAGAAGACAGACTGAAAGGATGTACCATGTCAACATGATGAAGCCATATGCAAATAGGGCTGACATGGTGTTTGCAGTGTGTAGTCTTCTGGACTTGCTGGATGAGAGTAAGTGGAAGTCCTCTGTGGAGGCAGTGAAATTGTCTCCCCCGCTGACCTCGGACCAGGTCCAGAAAGTAAGGGAGGTTTTAGCAGACTTTGCCCCCTTGTTTAGTGCCAAGCCTGGACTAACCCCCTTAGCAACACATGATGTGGAGACAGGGACCCAGACGCCCATACGGAGGACAGCATATCGGGTGTCAGAGGCTGTCCAAAAGGACATAAGGAGGGAAGTGGAGGAGATGCTGGATTTAGGGGTAATCCAGAGATCCCACAGCCCCTGGGCCTCACCTGTAGTCCTTGTGCCCAAGCCAGATGGCTCAACTCGTTTCTGTGTGGACTATCATGGACTGAATGCAGTCACAAAGTCAGACGCCCACCCGATGCCCCGGACGGATGAACTCCTGGACAAGTTGGAAGGGGCGACCTACCTTACGACTATTGACCTGACCAAGGGGTATTGGCAGGTAGAATTGACAGACAGAGCTAGGGAGAGGTCGGCCTTCATCACTCCGATAGGCTTATCTGAGTTTAAAGTAATGCCTTTCGGAATGAAGAACGCCCCAGCCACTTTCCAAAGCTTGGTGAACCAGGTGCTGAATGCTGCTGAGGAGTATGCTGTAGTGTACCTGGATGACATTGTCATCTTCAGTACCAGCTGGGAGGAACACCTTTCACACCTTAGGGAAATGCTGGGCAGGATACAGAGGGCCGGGCTCACTGTCAAAGCCGAGAAGTGACAGGTGGCCATGGGGGAAGTGGCATACCTCGGGCATGTGGTAGGCCGGGGACAGCTCTTTCCTAACCAAATAGAGGTGATTCAGGCGTGGCCCAGACCAGAAACCAGAAGCAGGTCAGGAGTTTCTAGGGACAGCAGGGTACTACAGAAAGTTTGTACCTAATTACAGTGCCCTGGCTGCTCCCCTATCTGACCTGACAAAGAAAAAGATGCCAAAGAAAATTACCTGGGGCCCAGCCTGAGAGGAAGCCTTTACCAGACTGAAGGAGGCATTGTGCAGTGCTCCTGTTTTGACAAGTCCGGACTATAGCAAAACCTTTATAGTTCAGACAGACACCTCAGACATGGGTATTGGGGCAGTGCTTAGCCAGATGTCTAGCCAAGGGACAGACCACCCGGTAGCATTCCTGAGTCGGAAGCTGCTCCCCAGGGAGCAAGCGTACTCCACGGTGGAAAAGGAGTGTCTTGCCATAGTGTGGGCCCTGAAGAAATTAGAGCCATACTTGTATGGGCAGCATTTTGTGGTGCAGACTGACCACAACCCCCTGGTTTGGCTGACGCAGATGGGGAAAAACAATGGTAGACTTCTAAGGCGGAGTCTTGCTTTACAAAGGTATGATCTGACAATCATATATAGGGCAGACATTAAGACTCAGAACTCCGATGGGCTGTCTAGGGTCTATGAGGAGTGAACTGATTTGGGAAGCTCATCCCATGTAGGGGATAAATCCCCCAAATTCAGTTTAGGTGGGGAGGAGTGTGACGTAGACAGCCCGTTCTGAGTGCTGTATAATATTTTTTATATAAAATGTATTAATGTCTCTGCTGAAAATTCAAATGCTCTAGGAATGACCTCACTCATCTCCCCAGATTCCAGCTGAGAGATGAAAGCCATGGGAAACGTCTGACAGTATGTGAGTTCATACACACTCATTTTTTTTTTTTAGAGACAATGTGTTACATGGAAGACTTTTATTAAGGATCCTGTTTCTCTGAGCTAATTACAGACTTAAATTAATTTTGTTAAGAGAAATCATAAACTAGGTTTATGGACGTTAGAAAGGGAAGCTAGGATGTTACATAGAGGTGTAAGGTTATAAATGACCCTGTGAAGCCTGTGTGAGAGGAGTACAGCATGAGATCAAATAAGGTGTCTCCAGCTCAGTGGCGCGGCGAAGGGATTCGCTCAGCACGCTGGCGATCGGGTTCGCTTCGAGTCCAGTACCAGGAGGCGGAGACCAGCAAAGGAGAGTTCTATAAGCATCCATTGGATGCTTCCACTCCCGAGAGTTGCCTAGGGACCGTGGGCAGATTGGTGGCGAGCTTGGGGAGCGTGGCCTCAACACGCCCCCGCCCCAGGAATACCCTGCGTGCTTACACAAGGCCGAGAAGTGCAATAGCTGGGGCATAGAAAACGGAAATTATGCCCCAGCCGACCGGATGATGAACACCTGGGCCCCTGCCACCCAAAGCCCCGGAGCCAGCCTGGATCCAGCCCCGCAGCACCTGGGATGCAAAGGTCGTCCGTAAGGCTATTCCCCCTCGGAAGAGAGGGGCCCTCCCGGCATAGGGATATGCCGGGCTACCCAAGGTAGGCTGCAATTGGGGCTAGGAGTAGGTGGTAGGAGGTCGGAGGGAGGCAGGAAGGCGTTGGCGCTCTGAAGGAGTGGCCGGTCGGTGTGTGTGGGAGGTGCATTAAAAAAAAAAAAAAAAAAGAAAAAGAAAAGGTGTCATTTGAAACCAAGTTATGCTAAGGTTGCAGAATTAATACTTTGAAATTACATCCTGTGGTTGTATAGAAATATATATTTTTTTAGATATTTTGACAGAGGAGGAGCTGGATGACCTCATTCAAAAGGGGTTGGCAAATACTGCTTGTAAAGATTATTCTTTTCACTACACAGACACTTTTTATCTGACACTGACCAAGAAAACATCTGATTACTGAAAACAGGTATTTAGAAAGCTAGACAAAATCTAAATATAGTTGTAGGAACTGCACTGTTTTAAACCTTTTTTTTGTTTGTTTAAAGATATGTATGTCTTGTGATACAAGAGTTCTGTATTGTATGTTTGACATACAGTATTATTATATATTTTAGTAAAAAACTCTAATTTTAGAGCAAACCTGGTCTGTCTTTGAATTGCTTTCTTTTGCTAAGAAATATTTATGGTTATAGCAGACAGCAGACATAAGTTTGTAGGGTGGTACCAAACTGGAAAGAGAAGCGTTTCAAATCTGAGGTCTCTATTAAAGTTTTAAAGGGTTCATCTCTGAATACCTGGTTAGGTGCCTGTAGGCAAAGATATCTGGCCCCCCGAAGACAGATATATCTGAGCCTGTGCATTGAGTATGCTAGCAAGAGGTTAACAGTCATCTGGAATCCCTCCAGAACTGAGACCAAAGGTTGATCCGAACTCACAAAAACAGACGAGGGTTACCTTGTCTGTTACACTGTTCTCAAGACTGCGCTCAGAGGATGGCACTGTGGGAGTAGAGAGCCTGACCTGCTGAGTGAATCTGTGACACAGCCTACTTAAACGTTTTTTCAGCAGTGGCTTTAGGAAAGTTTTTGCAGATTTGGCAATCTTCCTTGAGGTGGTCAAACCCCAGACAATAAACACAGATGAGGTGGCGGTCAGCCTTGGCAAAGGTCTCCCCACACTCAGTGCAGTGCTGAAACCCAGTGGGCCCGGTTTTCTTTTTGGGTTTCTCAGACATGCCTCAAAAGAACCAAGTCACCCGTACCAGCGTTCAAGTCAGGCAACTAACCTATCGGTTCCAACCGTGTCAAGGGTCAGTTGAAAAAACTCAAAAATTCGTCCTTTTTTTCAGGAACCACACACAAGATTTTTTCTTTTTTTTTTTACTCTTATTTATTCACTGCCTCTTCGGGAAACTCTCTCAGGCATCCGTCTTACCCCCCAACTTTACCTCCTAGCCTGAAATGCCTCCTATGTCCTGGCACCAGCCCGGCTATCCCCCCGGCTCTGAGTGCCCCGAGGTAGGACCGCCCTATCTGCCCAGGGTGCTCTATCTACAATTCGGGCCAGGCTCGGCTCGGCCCAGGACAGGAGGTAGTCTGGTCTGATGCAGTGTGGCTGGTGGGAGGTGGTGCCATCACCTATCCCCGAGGGCAGGGTATTTCCTTTTTTTCTCCCCAAAACTTGGATGTGCAATGACATCCAGCTCGGCAGGTGCACGCTCCCATGCACCCCCGGAAGACGTCCGCCGCAGCTCCAATCCCTGCATTCTGCAGCCGTGCACTGTGATGTCTCCAGTCTCCACTAGAGGTCATCAGTGCAGCGGCAAGTGGAATCCCCCCTCCCCAGGGAAGGAGAGCAGTCCATAGGATGTTCAATCCCTCCCGTCCTTGCCGACCCCTGACAACCTAGTTTGTTCCCGAACCGGGGTCGCCGGCATGGCGTTAGGTGTGGCATCCAGCGCCTCAACCCTCAGCGCCACCGGACTGGCCTTACAACTTAAAACTTAACTAGACAAAGGCAATTCTAGTGGGGGGTATGAAGAAGTAGGCTGTTGGTTAACTAGGATCTGCAGCTTATCCATCAGGTAGGGAAATGGGTAGACTGGTTGGGCCAAGCGGTCCGCATCTGCCATCAAATTCTGTTTCCATGTTTCTATCTGTGGAGATCCAGAGGCATGAACCTCAAGAAAGAAGTGCTCAATGTCAGTTGGAATTGCCCTCCCTCTGCTTTTGTCCTCTCTTCCAAGGGGAACAACCCTGTTAGGGATGACCCCCTAGCTTGTTGTGCCTGATCACCTTAGCAATGTAATGACCATTCACCACTGTTACAGTGTATTTATACTTTAAAACCACTCTCTGTTGGCTTGAAAGTGAGATTAAATTATATGACATATAGTGACTGTTTGCTAAATACCATTCTTGCTGTTATAGTTTGCATTCAGATGTTTAATCCTGTTGGATGAAAGGATAATGCGTGTGCAGTGCCAGTCTGAAAGAATAGCCAAATGTTTGTCAGTTTACTTTTGGATATTTTTCAGATCTGTGCATAACTATACTATTTACTAAATGCCTGAATTTATCTGACGCTGACCTGGTACTTGACAAAGACAGTGACTGTACTGCACCGTGAAGCCCCAGCAGGATAAAACATATGTCTTTTACACCTTAAATATATTCACTTTCCATGGTATTGTCAATATTGTGTTGTGCAATATATTCTGCCATACTGATTCAATGCTGTCACTGACTGACCTACAAGTCACCACTGTAACAGATACCGTGCATGTTCCCAGGGGGCTTAGTGGGTTAACAAAAACAGTTTGTTGTACTAAGCCTGAGCTGGAACAGCTGTAAAACCCTGTTTAAAGGGAACTTTTGATCTTCATCGAGGATATCTCCTCCATTGGGCCACACCTTTGGAACTGTAAGCCGCTGGCATCAGAACCACTCAGAAACTTTTGCTAGCCAGGGACCTCCCACAATGACATACTGTACGATGTCACTGCCTATAAAACATTAGCAGTCCCATCACTCCTCAGTTCTTTCTCCCATCAACTGCTCATCAGACCTGCAGAGAAACTGTGCCATTTAATTTTTGACTTTATTATTTTCTAAACTTACTTTTTTTAATTTGCCATCGTTGTTTCATGCCACTATTGAAAGAACCTTTGTTTAGGCTTTGTACCTGTGGCTACAAGTTCTGCAAGTGCGACACTCACACAGTTTGTGTTTGCTGTTCAGGGCTGTCCCACAGTGTGAGTGCCTGTGGTATCTGCCAAGGATTCAACCAGGCCACAAGGAGACACCAAAAGAAGGCTCTGTAAACCTTCTTGCCAAGAATGCTATGGAAGTGGCTGCCAGTGCCGCAGGCTCCAAGCCGGCTTTTCCCTCTCACTCGACAGCCCCTGCTGCAAAGTCTTCCCGGAGTTTGGTGATGGTCATCAAGATCTAAGAATAAAGGTAAGTTGTCAAAGTCTTTATCTTCCAGCCATTCCCACAAGCATGAGGACAAGGCTCCTGCTTCCCAGGTGAGATTGAGGTCTCTGTTCGGGGGGTAAGTCCTCATCGATCTTCTTCGGGGATATTTCAAGTCATCAGGTCACACCTTAGTAACTTCACCGTCAATGAAGCAGGATCTACACAGAAGATGTTCCAACAGTACAACCACGATGACGTCACCAACCCTATAAATGCATGAGAAGCCCCGCTTTCTCCTCTGTTCCTTCCCGCCATCAATTCTGTTCACATGGATTTCTGTCAAAGCTCCGCCGCAGACTCACAGTTTGTGCCATTTTGTTACCTATGATTTTTTTCTTTTGCTTTAAGTTTAGAATCTCTTTTTTTATAGGAGATTTCCTTCACTTTGTTTATGTTGAGAGTGTTTCCCTCCACTTCTCTCTTCCATCGCTGCCAACCATGACCACTGTGTCTGCTGTCTTGGGCCAAATCACAACATTTCTGACTGTGAGCTTTTCCAAAAAATTCAATCTCACAGCCCTTTAGGTGACGCAAAAAGGCTTTGAAGAAGTTTCCCATGGAACAACAGGTAGCCAGTTCTGGGCAGGGGTCCACTGAGGTCCCTCCTTCCCAGTTGTCAGTGGGTTAATCAGGCTCACAGGCCTCTAAGAGCCAGGACAAGTCCTTGAGGAAAAGTCACAAGAAAGACTGAGACTGGGAGCGCTCTCTCCCAGTGGCGCTCCTGCTCCCCAACGGCTTAGTCTTCCTCGTCCGGGGGTACCCCGTCAGCTGCTCCGGCACCGACGTCTCCTACTGTCCTAGCTGCTCCTCCTCCCAGGCCCATATCAACAGTGCCACCTTGCACTTCCAAGGGAGGTCGGTTGACGGCCCCCAAGTCGTCGATCCTTGGGTCACTGACAACGGCCATTCCAATGCAGCCTAATGCTTCTTCAGGCCTGCGGACCTCGGTCTCTTAGGACCCGACAGAGGGCTCATTGTGCCTTGTGCCAGCGACCCCCTCAATGTCAACTCATAAGTCCCCGGCCATCAACCTCAGTACTATTTTGTGCAAAGTAACTATAGCCTTGGTACACCAGCTGGGCTTGTACAGGTCGGAGTTCCCAGCCCCATCGTTGTTGACACCAGTCAGGCCTTCTCGGCTTGTGCCTTTCAAGCCACCATCAGTCCCTCATTCATAGGACCTCGACCGTGAGTCGGTCGACATTGAAGAGGAGTACCACCCTGACCTCGTCCCCCCTGAAGAAAAGGAGGAAAGGGAGCCCCCCCTCCTCAGGCAGATCTACTGCTTCTTCTGTTGACGAAGACTCTGTCAAACATACTCCCAGGTCTCCTCCTGAAAACCCCACATTTTTTAATGTGATGAAGCAGCTGTCCACAGCTATGGGCTTCAATACTGAGGAAAAGGATGCCACTAGAAAGGACCTGGTGAAATTTCTTGGAGATCCTAGAGTCTCCCCCAAGATCATTCCTCCCATCCCGCCAGCACTGAGGAATGCCACTACTGCAGCCTGGCAGTGCCCTGATATGGTCCCGGCCATGCTTCGAAGAGCAAACAAGACTTATCAGCCCCTCAGGGCCTACCCTATTATGCTGCTCAGCCAGAGACTGTTTCAATGGTCATTAAGGTGACTCATGACAGGTCCAAGGTGCCTAAGCACCTGAGTTCCCTCCTTCCAAACAGGGAATCTGGAAGGATTGACCTTTGGGGAAAGAGGATTTATGCCTCCTCCACTTTGGGTCTCCAGATTGCCAGTTATTTATCCCATATGGTCAAATACCAGAATACCATCTTGGAGATGGGCAGGAAAGCTGCTCAAGCCCTCCTGGAAGACTCCCAGAAGCAGGAGATTCTTAAGTTCTTTCAGGCCGCAGAGAATGTTAGCAAGCACCTCCTCAGGACCTTATTATGACATATCTGACATTGGTGCCAGGGCTGCTGCCACAGGCATCTGCCTTTCATCAGTGCACCTGGCTGAAGGTCTTGGGGTTTGTGGCAGACATTCAGCAAAAGTTTCTCAATACCCCCTTCAATGGCTCTAAGTTCTTTGGGCCAGATGTCCAGGACATCATAAATGACTTGCAGGCCTCTGGAAGTGCTCTTAAGTCTGTCCATTCGCTGTACCACACCTAGGCCAGGGGCAGACAGTGGCCATCCTTTCATAAGGTGGCCCACAAGGCTGGAGCCAGCTCCCGTCTCCAGGACAAGCAAAAGACCACCTCTGCCCTGCCTACTCCCTCCTGTACAGGATCTGCCGCAAAATGTCCTGGGGCAACAGCTCCACCACAGTGGCCAGATCCACCTCTGTCAGTAACTCCATGCCAGATCCTTCTCTTCTGGTCCACAACCAGTAAGTGGTAGTCGGAGGTCAGGTCTCCCTCTATCTCAATCAATGAAGAACCATCACTTCAGATGCTTGGATTCTTCAGATCATAGAAAGGGGTCACATTCTGGAGCTCTTGGAGCAGCCCCTCTGAGAACCACCGTTACCCACCACGTACCCTCCGTCCCATGCCATGGTTCTTTGGGAAGTGCTATAGTCCCTCCTGTAAAAGTGGGCCATACAGTCAGTGCCCAGGTGGCATGAGAACAAGGGATTCTACTCCAGGTTCTTCCTGGTCCCCAAGAGAACCAGAGATTTGAGGCCTTTCTTGGATCTCAAGGACCTCAACCGCTACATCCAGTACAAAAAAGCTCTACATGATCACCCTTCCGGGACTACTACCCCTGCTCCGGCAGGGCAACTGGATGTACTCCCTGGTTATGCAGGATGCTTACCTGCATATCTCGGTGTTTCCTCCACACAGGCAGTTTCTCTGATTCTCTTTCCAGGGAGAACACAACCAGTTCAGAGTCTTGCCCTTTGGCTTATCCTCTTTACAAAATGTTTAGCAGCAGTAGCAGCCGCCATGTGGCAAGAGGGCCTGTACGTTTTTCCCTATCTGGATGACTGGCTTCTCAAATCTTGAGACCAGCTCCTCCGGACCCTGGAGAGGACTGTCTAGCTGTTCCACTCCTTTGGCATCACAATCAACCTGCCCAAGTTGGTCTTGATCTCGTCCCAGAAGAAAAAATTACTCACCTTAGTAATTATGTTTTTTCTAATGGAGTCTTGCTGTATTCTGACAACTGCAGTGATTCCCAACCTTTGAACTGCCCCAGAGAACAAACAGTTAACTTTCTATGCAGGGCATAGAATGCTGAGCTCAAGCTCAGTTGAAGTCTCTGTCTGGAGTGTTTCAAACTTAAACCGTCAGATTCTTACAAGCCCAACTAACTAAAAGTTCTATGTGGAAATTGTAAAAATTCCTACTAGCCAAGTGGCTGAAAAAAGTTTTGGATTCCCAAGGAAGACTCAAATCAGGACACCCAAAAACCAAAAACCATTCTACTACAAATAACAATAATGAATAAGCACCCAAACAAAAAGGAGGAGGGTGCAAGCAAAAAAACACCCCTAGGGTGCAACACTGCACCTGCCCACCCACTTCTCAAAAACAGGTTCTGAGAGAGGAGGTAGGGAAGGAGGTCAGAATACAGCAAGACTCCACTAGAAGAAACATAATTACTAAGGGGAGTAATTTTTTCTTCAAACAACATGAAGTATTGCTGTATTCTGACAATTACAGACTACAAGCAGTACCTCCAAGGAGGAGGGACAGAACCTACTTTAGGAATAGGCTCTGAAGTACTGCTGTAAAACCGAGCATCACTCCTAGCCTGGATATCCAGAGAGTAATGCTTGGTAAAGGTATGAACTGTTTTCCAGGTGGCTGCTTGACAAATTTCTAAGAGAGGGATATCCCTGGCAGCAGCCAAGGAAGCAGCTGTACCTCTTGTGGAATGAGTCCTCAGGCCTGAGGGTGGCGTTTTTCCCAGTTTTTCATAGCAGAATTGTATACAAGACACAATCCACCTGGCAATAGATCTTTTGGTGGCAGGTTTGCCCTTTCCCACTTCTCTATAAGAGGGAACAACTGGAGGGAGTCAAACCTGTGACCCTTGGTACGCTCTATGTAGTAACTAAGGGCTCTTTTGACATCTAAGCTGTGTAGCCTCCTCTCTCCTGAGGAAGAATGATCAGTGAAGAAAACAGGAAGAGACAGACTGGTTTAAATGGAAGTCTGAAACCACTTTGGGCAAGAACCTTCTATTGGTTCTAAGGACTACTTTATCCCTGTGAAATGAGATAAAATCAGGTTCCACTGACAGGGCTTGCAATTCACTGATACGCCTGGCAGAGGTAATGGCTAGCAGGAACACAGTTTTCCAAGTCAAGTACTTAAGCTCTGCTGAAGACATAGGCTCAAGGGGGGGTTGCATAATTTGAGCAATGCAAACATTTAAATCCCAGGCAGGGGTAGGGTCTCTAAAAGGAGGACTGGTGTGAAGCAATCCTTTAAAAATTTACAGAACACAGAATGGAAGATAGAGAGAGGAAGACTTCCCCACAGACAAACACAGAAACAGATGACAAGTGTACCTTGAGAGTAGCTGGTCTGAGGCCTAGGCCATTAAGATGGACCATATAGTCCAGAACTGTAGGCAATCCAGCAGTGTCTGGAGAAATATGCTTCTTAGAACACCAAATGCTGAATCTTTTCCATTTGGAGTTATAAGTCTTTCTGGTGGAGGGCTTTTGAGAAGCCTTGATGATATCCAGAACCCCTTGGGAAAGATGCAGATCTGCAAACTAACTCTTCAAGAGCCATGCCTTGAGATTGAGAGACTGATGATTGGGGTACCAAATTTTCCCCTGAAACGATGTTAACAGGTTGTAATTCCTGGGAAAGGACAGGGGAAGATGGACTGCTAGGGACAGCAACAGGGGTACCAGGGCTGTCTGGCCCAATCTGGAGCAATCAGAATCACCTTGCAAGGTTGAGACCTTATTTTGACCAAAACTTTGAACAGGAGTGGGAAGGGGGGGAGAAAGGCATACAGAAACTTCCTTCCCAATTCAGAATCAGGGCATCCAGAGGGACTGAGCCCAAGACTGGAGGTCTGCAACAAAAGAGAGGAAGTTGGTGATTGGGGCTGCAAAGAGATCCATCTCTGGAGTGCCCCACCTTGAAAAAATCACTTTCAACATCTGAGGGTCCAGGGACCATTCGTGATGGCCCCGAGAGATCCTGCTCAGTGCATCTGCTAGCATATTGTCCTTGCCTGGAAGGTGAACTGCTACAAGAGAGGTTTGCAGGGAATAAGCCAGGGACCACAACTTCATGGCTTCTGTGCACAAGGCCATGGACCAAGTGCCTCCTTGCTTGTTGACGTACCACATGGTGGTGGTGGTGTCTGTTCTGACTTGAACCACCTTGTTCTGTACTGACTGAGAGAAAGCTTTTAGGGCCAGAAAAACTGCCCTGATCTCTAGAAGATTGATGTGGAGAAGGGATTCTTGGGGGAACCACAGCCCCTGGGCAGTGAGGGACCCCAGATGGGCTCCCCAGCCCAGAAGAGAAGCATCCGTGGTAAGGACCACTGAACAAGGCTGAGTAACAAAAGGAACACCTTGTCTTAAATTGTCCTGATCCTGCCACCATTGGAGGGCTTGGCTCAAGGTCAGTCACTGGGATCAGTTTGGTAAAGGAATCCTTCCTCTGAGACCAAAAAGCTCTCAGGTGGAACTGAATATCCCTCATCTGGAATCTTGCCCCTTGGACCACTGCTGTTGAAGCTGCCATGTGGCCCAAGAGCTGGAGGAAATGCCTTGCTGGCCAAGATACCTGAAGGCTGACAGACGAGGCTAGTTCCATAAGAACCCTTGCCCTTTCCAGAGGAAGAAAGGCTCTTGCTCTGAGTGTGTCCAGTTCTGCCCCTATAAAGGTAAGAAGCGGGACTGGTTCGAGAACTGAGTTGGGAAGGTTGAGAAGAAATCTTAGAGAAGTGAGCACTTGCTGGGTCACTTGCAGGTGAGACTTAACTTGGTCTGGAGACTGACCCACTATTAGCCAATCGTCAAGATATGGAAAAATGGAAATCTTTTGCCTTCTTAAAAAGGCAACTACTACTGCCAGGCACTTTGTGAAAACCCTTGGGGCTGAGGTTAGGCCAAAGGGCATTGCTCTGAACTGATAGTGACCTTAGGGCAACTTGAACCGGAGGTACTTTCTGTGGGAGCACCTGATGGGAATGTGAAAGCAGGCATCTTTGAGGTCCAGGGAGGCTAGCCAGTCCCCTGGCCTTAGAGAGGGAAGGATTATTCCCAGAGTTATCATCTTGAACTTTGGTTTTATGAGATGTTTGTTTAGATATCTTAGGTCTAGGATGGGTCGCCACTCCCCTGTCTTTTTGGGGGTCAGGAAGTACCTGGAGTACAGTCCTTTGCCCCAGTGTAGGGTAAGTACTCTCTCTATGGCTCTTAAAGCTAGGAGAGAAGAAACCTCTGCCTCTAGGGCAAGGGTTTCTGAGAGATTTTCAGGTGGAAAAGATCTGGTTCTCATCTTTGGAAAGTTTTTGAAGCTGAGAACCAGTCCCTGGCTTACTACTTCCAGGACCCACTTGTCTGATGTAACAGACATCCAGTCCTGGACAAAGTAAGCCAGCCTGCCCCCTACTGGAATAGGAGAGTCGACCCGGGCAGGCCCATCAGGGTGTCTGCTTGGCAGGGGCTTTAGGCTGAGGAGTGGATGCAGCCCTGCTCATCCCCCTTCTGCCTCTCTCTCTGAAGAACCCCTTCTGAGAAAAGGAAGAAGAGGCCTGTGCTTGGTAAAAAGGCCTTTGAAAAGGCCTGCCGTGCCCCTAGACTGCTGCCTTTGAGGAGTTGCCTGCCTCTCCTTGGCCTGAGCACTCCTGTAAGTGGTCCTGTACTCCTTCATTTTCTTCATGTAATTCTCTGTCTGCTCCCCAAACAGAGAATTACCCACTACAGGAAAATCCATGGCCTTAGCCTGGGTGTCCTGCGAGAGGCTAGTACACCTGAGCCAAGCTATCCTCCGAAGAGCCACAGATGTAGCCATGACTGTTGATGACACATCATTAGAGTCCACAGCAGCATGAAACTGAACCTTAGATGCCTCAATCCCATCTGCAGCCACCGCCTCCAGCTCCTTGGCTAGCTGGGGGGGAGGCCTGTTTAGCCAGTGCCAGTACAGTGTCCCACCTGGACTTCTGGTACCTGGCTGTATAGGCCATGTAATTCGTCTGCCTGAGTCCCAAAGAAGATGCCATGTACTGCTTCTTTGCCATGGCATCAGTCTTCCTGGAGTCCTTGTCTGGGGGGGGTGTGAAGCCAAGGGAATATTTGCCTTGTCACAGGCAGCAGCCTGCACTACCCCAACATGGCTGTATTGCTGACATAAGAATTCTGTGTCTGAGCCTGAAAGTGTATACCTCTTGTCCATTCTTCTATCCACAGGAGGTATAGTGTTAGGAGACTTTAGGATTTTTTGTGTCCGTTTCCCAAAAGATTTGTGGAGGGGAAGAGACAGTCTCCTGGACTCTGGGATGTCCATCAACTCTACATAATCAGGCTCCTCTTGATCTTCCACAGCCTCCTCCATAGGAAGCTGGAGGGTTTCAGCCACCCTTTCTGCAGAACATAAAGTGAGAAGGGGACTCAGAAAGCCTAGGAGGGGAAACACCTGAAGGTCTGTCTGGGGAGATGTCAGGTTCCACAGGCACATCCAGACCTTCACTTACATCATCATCCTCAAATTCCTCTTTCTCTTCAAATTCCAGTTCATAAAAATCTTCAAGGGTGTACTCTTGAAACGGGGGAACCAACTGAACCGAACCCCTGCCAGAAGGAGCTGGATCAGTACGAACCGGACGGAGCGATTCCACAATCTAAATCGCTTCGGCAGTCAGAACATGAACCTCTGGATCCGAACCGGTCGATTTGTCTTTGCGTTTTCTTTTTGTAGGAACCGATCCCTCGGAATCGGCTCTCCTTTTGCCTGAAGAAGTATCGCCCTGGTCAGACGGCACTCCTTCTGATTCAGTCGAAACCGAACTGGGCTGGCCATCCGGGTCAGTGGACTTCTCGGCCTCCTTTTCCCTCAGTCTACCTAATCTCTTCTCAAGAGTAGATTTGGGACAGTTTTTACATATTTGGCAGTCTGAATCGAGGTGGTCAAACCCCAGACAATAAACACAGGTGGTGTGGGGATCGGCCTTAGCAAAGACCTCCCCACACTCACTGCAGTGTTGAAACCCAGTGGGCCTGTTTTTTTACTTGGGTTTCTCAGACATGGCCAGCCTAACCAACTTACCCTTTTTATGGCAACTGCCAGGCAAGACTCCCTTACTGGTTCCTAACCGTGTCACGGGTATTGGAAAAAAACGCACTAAAACACGTTTTTTTTTAAGAACCGATAAGAACCGGTAACCACACACTAAGTAAAACAACACAAAACACAGCATTTCACTATCAAATGGCCGGTTCAGC
This sequence comes from Neoceratodus forsteri, assembly GCA_016271365.2. NCBI lineage: Eukaryota > Metazoa > Chordata > Ceratodontiformes > Ceratodontidae > Neoceratodus > Neoceratodus forsteri. The sequence continues at coordinate 557,452,518 of CM028132.1, forward strand.
TGAACCGAGCCGCACTTTTACAAGTTCCACACAGAAAAAATAGAACAATTCCTATCTAGTACTCACGGCACCACAGACAGAGACTGAACCGACTATGCGGATACTTTTTCAGTTTAAAAAAACGACAAAAAACTGACACTTTAACCGACTTTCGAACCGAGCTGAAGGAGAAATCTCCAGCGTGACCGTTCAGTAAGGCAGAGTAAAGAATCTGACGGTTTAAGTCTGAAACACTCCAGACAGAGACTTCAACCGAGTTCGAGCTCAGCATTTTATGCCCTGCATAGAAAGTTAACTCTTTGTTCTCCGGGGCAGTTCAAAGGTTGGGAATCACTGCAACTGTCAGAATACAGCAAGACTTCATGTTGTTTGAAACTGCAGTATATAGGAGGAGTTCTGGACTCTGCACAGGGCAAGGCCTTCCTGCCTCAAGACAGGGTAGAGTGCTGCATCTCCCAGGCCCAGGAGGTAGCTCAAAACCATTATGTCCCAGCCAAGGTATACCTAAGACTTCTGGGTCTTATGGCGGCTGCCATTGCTGTGGTCCCCTTGGCCAGACTGCACATATGGGTGCTCCAGTGGACCCTCCGCGTGTAGTGGGATCAGTATATGGACGACCTCAACAGCAGGTTCTGGTCTCCTCACCTGTCAAGATGGTGCTCCAGTGCTCCTAACCGGGGTCCCATTTATGATCTCTACTCCTGGAGCAGGAGTTACCTTTACACCTTCCCTCCATTTTTTCTGATTCAGAGAGTGCTAATCAAACTTCAGATTGGAGGGGGCAGCATGATTCTGGTTGCACCCTACTAGCCACAGCAGATATGGTTTCTGTTACTACAGCAGTTAGCAGTGGAACCACCATTGCCTCTGCCCCTCTGCTAGGAGCTGCTGATGCAGGCTCAGGGGACCCTAGTCCATCCCAACCTCCGGTCCCTCCAGCTGCATGCTTGCCTTCTGAAGACACAGCTATCACCGGGTTCGGGGTCTCTCAGAGAGTAGTGGCTGTCCTAGTACCGGCCCGAAAGTCATCCACTCGGGCTACTTACACTATGAAGTGGAAGAGGTTTGCCATCTGGGCAGCCAAGCACCATCTAGACCCTTTTACCTGTCCAATGAGCCAGTTTCTGGACTACCTGCTTTCCTTGTCAGACTCAGGTCTCCAGTATTCCTCCCTCAAGGTGCACCTTTTGGCTATTTCGGCCTTCCACGAGTCCATAGATGGCCGTACCGTAGCTCATCTGGATGTCTGCCATACCTTTCTTAGGGGTATCCTGCATCTGAAACCTCTAATCTGTTCTCCTGTCCTGGCTTGGGCTTTGAATTTTGTTTTGGAGAAATTGACTCTGTCTCCTCTTAAGCCAGCTACGACTTGCGAGCTATGCTTTCTCTCTTGGAAAGCGTTGTTTTCAGTTGCTATTACTTCTGCTCAAAGAATTTCAGAGCTTCAGGCCCTCCTCTCTGGTGTGAGGAGCCTTATTTGATTTTTCACAAAGACAGGGTGTCTATCCACATGAATTTATTTATTTAAGAGTTTTACCAGGAAGACATACGGAGCAGTGATGCTCGATTCCAGATGCGACCTGGGGGCCAAGACCCAATACAATACAGTATCTGAGACAGAGACATTCAACAGTGAGAGGTATGGCTAGCTGCCTTACAGACATACGGCAGAATAGCTACAGGCAGGCAGATAGATACAAACAGTGGAATGTTTGAGATACATGATTCAACTTTAGAAGAAGCGTCTTAGTTACATAAACAGTATGGTACATTGATAGTTAAAAACAGGAGCAGCTAGAGGAGAAATGTGTGCGGAGTAGCTGGTTCCGATGGCTGGGATTAGGTGCGTGTCTTATAGTAGCTGGCAGGGCATTCCAGATCTGTGGAATTTGGTAGGAAAAAGTGGCCTGACCTTTGGTTGTGCACATGAAGGGGACGTGGAGTAGCCTGGGGTCAGTGCGTCTGAGGGAGTAAGCTGGTGGAGGTTGTTAGGCAAGGGTAGAGGCCAGGTAAGGGGGTAGGGAGAGGGACCAGAATTTGGCTGCGAACCTGGCGCAATGGATTAGTCTGCGATCTTGGAGGGACGGCAGGGCTAGGGAGCTGTATAGTGAGCAGTGGTGGGTGGATTGAGGGCAGTTGAGGATGAAGCAACAGAATGAGTGAAATAGGGTGTCGAGGCTGGCCAGGGTGGATGAGGGAGTGATAGAGTACACTATGTCACCATAGTCAAGTACAGGTAGTATCATCTTTTGGACTATAGCCTGCCTTGTAGGTGAGGGGAGGCAGCTTTTGTTTCTGTATAATGCACCAAGTTTGGGGAGTAGCTTCTTATGAATCCTAAGTTTCTTTCTAAGGTGGTGTCGGAGTTTACTGTATGTTTAACCAATCCATCCACCTTCCTGTGTATTTCCTGAAGCGTGCCACTTCAGAGGAAGCACTGCTCCATACTCTAGACATGCGTAGAATTTTGAAGTATCTGCTCCAAACTAAGGATTGCAGAATGTCAAAGCAACTTTTTGTTTCTTTCGCCCAGGGAAGAGAGGGCATACACGTTTCTAAACAATATTTGTCCAAATGGTTGGCCAACTGTATTGTTTTCTGCTACAACAAGCATGGCTAAGAGTTGCCAGGGGTGGTCAAAGCTCACTCCACAAGGGGTATGCCTACCTCTGTGGCTTGCTTCAAAGAGGTCTCAGCTGCTGACATCTGTGCTGCTCCTACCTGGAATACCGTCCATACTTTTACCAAGCACTACAGTCTGGACATTGCTTCTCGAGCCAGAGCAGGCTTTGGCTATGTTGTTCTTCAGGGCCTTCTGTCTTAGGCCCTAGCTTGCCTCCCTCTGGGACTGTTCTGCTGTTGCTTGTCACTGCATAGGACTCGTTCCTACAGTGTGACCTGATGACTGAGATGCCCCGAAGAAGATAGAACAGTTACGTAAGAACTTACCGCAACAGTAGATCTTCGAGGGGCTCTCTGTCATCAGGTCAGCCTTCCCTCTCACCAGCCCCCTGTTAGGGGTTCCTGTCTCAGACTGGCTGTCTGGTTTATCCAGCCTTTTATCCAGGCCTTTGCACCTCTCTCTCTCCTCGGTCCCCTATGGCATGCTCCCTTAGTCTCCAGAGGAAAGAACTGAGGAGGGAGCAGGGCCACTCACACCTTTACAGGGTTGGTGATGTTGGTGTGGGTGGCCCCAGTTGTAGTGCTGAAAAATCTTCCATGTGGATCCTGCTTCGCCAACGGTGAAATAACTACATTGTGACCTGATGAGTGAGATCCTCTTGAAAATCTACTGTTACAATAAGTTCCTACGTAACTGTTCTTTATCCGCTCTGCTGTAGACTACCACTACATGCCCCCCCAACTGTCAAAGAGTCTCCAAGGTCCAATACTGCCAAACCTACTACAGACAGTTTTCCACCCATTGACGTGTACTATCCCATCGATGACGGTAGTCCAGCCCCTTTGCAGGGTGTCCTTGATTCCCAGGTTGTGCTGGCAACAGTCTCAGAACTGTTTTCACCAATCACTACTGTCACTCCTGTTGACAATAACAGCTGTTCTTATGGCGGGGCCTGCTCCCGGTATCGTCAATTAGTTCACAAAGCATGCCTGTTATTCTTCACTGTGGATTCCGTTTACTATTACCCTCTGTGTCCTGTTGTCCAGCCAATGTTTTACCCAGACTACAACCCTGGGACCCACTCCCAGGCTGGCTAATTTGTTTATTACCTTGCTAAAGTCTAGGTAGGACATGTCTACAGCCCCTCCCTGGTCTACTACCTTGGTCACCCAGTCAAAGAAATCTATTAGATTCATCAGACATGACCTTCCCGCTGTGAATCCATGTTGCCTTGCGTCCTGTGCCCCACTGGCCTCTAGGCACTCAACAATTCTTTCCTTCAGAAGTAATTCCATCATTTTTCCTACCACTGAGGTCAAACTGACAGGTCTGTAGTTTCCTGCCTTTGTCTTGCTCCCACTTTTGTGAAGGGGAATCACATCCACCCTCCTCCAGTCCTCGGCACCATACCATCCTCCCATGATTTGTTATAAAGGTAGTCAATGGTGTTACTAGTTCTCCCCTTAGTTCTTTCAGAATTCTGGGTGAATCCTATCAGGCCCCATTGCTTTGTCCACCTTCAATTTTAGGGAGTTCTTTCAGAACCCTTTCTTCTGTGAAAGGACTGATATCAACCCCCCTTATCCAGAGTGCTACTATTGACTGGATTAGGTACCTCCCCTCCTCCTTCTTTGTGAATACTGAGCAAAAGTATTCATTCAGTATCCCTGCTTTTTCACTGTCCCTCTTTGCCCACCCACCTTCCTCTTTATTCAACCCTCCCTTTGTCTTTCTTCACTCCCTAATGTACCTATAAAAGGTTTAATCCCCCTTCTTAATCGAGCTGGTTATCTTTTCCTCGGTTTGGGCCTTTGCTATTCTGACTGCCTTCCCCACTTCCTTCTGTTTTAACTGGTACAGTTCTCTGTCCTGCTCCTTCTGTGTTTCCTTATACTTCCTAAATGCTATATTTTTCTCCCTAACCTTCCTCACCACCTCTTTTGAGAACCATAGTGTTTTTTTCTTTCATTTTGATTTATTTGCTTCACACAAATGCTTGTTGCCTCTGTGATAGCAGTTTTAATACTTCCCCATTGTTGCTCCACCCCCTCCTTCTTGGCCGTTTGCTAGTGCTTTTCTGAGGCACTCTCCCATTTTGACAAAATCAGCCCTCCTGAAGTCCAGTACCTTCACTTTTGTATGGCTTGAGGCTACAGCTGAGTTTATGGTGAACCACGCTGTTTGGTGCTCACTTGTTCCCAGATGGCTACCCACTTCTAGATCCGAGATCCTCTCTCCATCCTCTTTTGAGAGTACCAGGTTTAAGACTGCTCCCTCCCGAGTGGGTTCCAACACTAGCTGTCTGAGGCATGCTCCCTGTAGGGCATCGAGAATGGCCCTGCTCTTGAATGTGGCTGTAGCAAAGGTGCGCCACTTAACATCTGGCATATTCAGGTCCCCATCAGCAATAACTCTTCTTTCTCTGTCATCCTAAGGATGCCTTCTATCATTTCCTTGTCCATTTCCTCCCCGAGATGGAGGTCTGTATACAACCCCTGTGTGGACTGTGATGCCATTTCCAGTCTCCAGGGTGACCCACTGTGCCTCCTCTTCTCCCTGTTTACCCTTTAGTTCTGTTGCTTTGATCCCTTCCCTTACATAGGGAGCTACTCCTCCTCCTCATACCTCTCAACTGTCCCTGATTTTCAGGAATGTCCCTGATTTGGCCTCAACATTTTCCTCTGTCACTCTAAAATTTGTGTTTTTGTGACAGAACGGGGGGATTAAAAGCATAAAATAATGTCAAACATTAAAGTTGCAGACGTGTTCTTCTTCAGAAAATGCATCTCATCACAAATCCCTTTATTCTATCAGCATTCTAAGTGAATAGTACCAGTTTTTAAGATGTGTCCCTGATTTGAGGTCTTTGTCCCCGATTCCTGAGGCAAGAGGTTGAGAGGTATGCTCCTCCTCCTCTTCTACCCTCCCTGTCCCTCCTGTAGATGGCATCATGAAATGAATTTTAGCCTGTCACCAGTGATGCCATTGTGCAACGGTGATAGGGATCTCCATTAACAGTGCAGAGTAAGAGAGAGCATGAGTGTGTGTGTGTGTGTTGGAGGGGATTCATGTTGTGAAACTGGCAGTATTGCAAGTTTTTTTGCAGTTAGCCACTTTGACCACCAACCAGGTTCATGGGCAGAATCAAACCCATTTTCTGTCAAGCCTCAGTCCACATAGAACACATTTACAAACCATCTATTAATATATTTAGAAAAGCATTTACAGACAGATAATGATGCGGCCACGTCAAAATTAACTGGGGTTTGGTTACAATTTCAGTGGCCAGCTAAAGCACTGCAAATTCCTATGATGATAACTTTTTGAACTGCTGTAATTCTCCCTGCTGTGAAAGAAGTCCAAAACAACTTACTGTAGGGTTTTAGCTGAAGAGCTGACTGGAAATATTTTGATGGTATTACTCCCTCTTCATTCCCTGGAGTCAGAATGACTCTGTTAGCAGACCAGAAAAAGTTTATTCCATCTAAAAAAGGGAAAACTTATTTAGAGAAATGAGTCTTATAACAGCAATACATTACTTACACAGTACAGAAATAAGTGAATTTAGCATAATACAGTCCTGTTATATGTAACCCCGCAACTTTACTCAGTAGGCACCCCTGGCACCCATACTGAGTGCAGACTTCAGAATTTAGGAATGGTACCACCCCTAGCTTTGGGAATGTATACCAGGCTAATTCTTCTAGAGATAAAGGGGTGGAGGTGTACAAAAGCATTAACCTATTTGGTATTTACAAACCAGGTCCTGGGGAAAGAATTTTTGCTAGGGCTATGCTAGATCTATCTTCTGGAGGGGTACCCAGTAACTCCACACAGGAAGCAATAACGTAACTGTCCAGACCATAGTTGGGGTTCTAGAGTGTGACTTTATTCCAAAAGATGTTCTTCAAGGCAAGGGTGGACCCCCAAGGTTTACACATCATGGCACTAGGAACTTGCAGAACAACAAAATTGGACTGTATCTGACAGAAACTCTTTGTATTCCCATCGTAGTAGGATACAGGACACTTGCACTTTGTATCCTACATGTTGTAGGACATAGAGCAACTTGGACTTGTATTCCCACATGTCGTAAGATACAGAACATTGCTTCCAGTGGCACTGACCACAACTGAAAACACATTTGCAAACACTAGCGCCATTCTTCATAACCAAAGAAGAAACTGTAACCCACTCCAGGGGGTTAAAAATATTCTCTTCAGACATTTGGCCGTTTATCTAAAGTAACCAGGTGCCCTTACTGAACATGTTAGTCATGAACTGTTACTCCAGATGGGGTTCTGCCCACCCTTTGCTCCCAAATCCATACTCAGCCATTCTTTCAGAGTTACACCTTAAACATTTGGAAACCTTCTGAACTGCTTTTGAATGAACTGGCATTCTGAATTCAAATTCACCACCTCAATAGTGTAAAGGTAAAAAAGTCCTGAACAGTGCGGTATAGTCATACCTCTGGACATCACACACCTCAGCCAACTTTAGTTCAAAGACAGTCTTGCATGTCTGTACTTGTAGGAAAATAAATTGTGCCTTCCCTCAGCGCATGGAACACAATAGAACAGGTACTTGATTTCTGTAGCAAAAGTCAGAATCCACTCACTGTTAAGACATTTCAGGCAGCTTCAAAACGTCCTGGATCAAACAGGGGATTGCTCCTTGGATCCATCCACTAGCAGTCCTTTTCACCCCTCCAGGGATGAAAATCAGGAAATCCTCCTGTAGAAAAGGTCTCCACCACTTCTCTTGGCAAGCTGGAGAATACCAGAACTAGGGTGAGAATGCTGGGCCCTCAACTCAGAGCCCACAGCTTAGTAGTCCTCATTCTTCTAACTTCAGACTGCAGCTCTACACTGACTCCTGTCTCAACATTCTAACTCCCTTCTCAACAGCTGGCACAAGGGTTATGCTGCACAGAGAGTTCCAAATGAGCTCATCACTTCCATCTCAGCTGAGGCCAAGTGAACAGAAGAACTGGTGAAAAAACATTTAACTAGTTAATCAACAGCTGCCTCTCCCTGCCTAGCACTGATACTGAGGGGATCCTAATAACCCCAGGGGACAGGGTGGTTACACTCACTGCATACCAGACAAATGACTGTCCACAGTCATATCTCCATCCAGCACTAGGCCATCCTACCCTCCGTGTTACCTATGGGGAGGTTGCACAAGTTCTCCCCTACCATGTGCTAGGCACAGGCAGATAACACTAAAGGAATAAAGGCCAGCTGATGAAACTTCAGGCCCTATCCTATGATCTATCTATGGATTCCCACTGACTCCAAGAAAAACTGCTTGAAGCATGCCCTGACAGACAGAACTGAAAGCCCGTACTCGAGTTAAGACCTCCAGTCTGTCCATCCCCCTAGCCCTCTAGGGAAAATCTATCTGACTTAAGACTACCTAGCGGGGAAAATCTATCCCCCAAACTTCCCAGGGTACCTGTGAACAACAAAAAAAACATATACTACATTGCATTACATTTCCCAAAAATCACACCTGTGAAGAAAAACATGTTAACACCTTGTTAACCATAAGCATTTCTAAAAACAGTAAGAAGAGGGGAACTCAGATGAGTCCCAACACCCTCTTCTGTTCTTCTTTTCTTCTTCAGGAACACCTGCAAGAGAAGAAAAACACAAAAACACATTCTGCATTCCACACAGTGCCTAAACCTCCACCCAACACTAAAGAACCCCCTCAAATTTTTTTTCTTAAAAGTATAAAAGTAAAAAAAGGAAAGAAAACATTTATACAACACATTTGGGGATGGAATTCCTTAAATGTCCAAAACTAGGAACCAATGTCACTGGTGCCCATGGGCGTTGTCCATTAAAGAGCGTCTCCTATGCCAAAGCCTGCTCGAGAACAGTTCTTGGACAGGACAGGGCCTGCATAGCACTGCAATCCATGAGGAGAGTCTTTGATGAAAACATTACTGTTCCTTGAACAGTCTTTAAATGTAGGATGTTTTGTGCCAAGTCATTTAATGTAAAAAAAAAAAAAAAAAAAAAAAAAAAAGGGTTTTCTTGGATTGTCTTACTTCTGCAACCTAAGGACCTTCTCCCTTCAGACCAGATGGAATCTTCGGATACTGCTGGGCTGATGTCCTGGAAGGCCAGACCATGGAACTGGAAAACTGCTAGGTTGATTCTTCTGGAAAAACCAAATGATGAAACAGGAAAACTGCTGGGCTGACGAATCTGGATATACCTGAAGAAATCCTGGAATACCAGAAGAGCTGCATCTTCCTCCATAGATACTGCTGCTTTGGGGATAGACATTTGGCCTGCCACTGCTTGCTTCCATAAGGCATGCTGGGCAAAATCACAGGGAGCACCACCATTAAGGGTAGTACCACTCAGGGTGTGGGGTGAGGACTATGACCCCATCTGGGCATTCCAGGTTGATATTGTGAAATGTCTCTTGCCCAGCCCCATCCACAATTCACACGGTGTCCATAAACAAAGTCCTGCCCAGTCTCCAGATACTAAGGTGATTACTGGTGATTTTGTCCCTTACATATTCTGGTGCCTCTGGGTGCAAATTCTTCTTTGCCTCCTCCATAAGCCAGGATTGCCTGTTCTGTTCGATTTCCTCCAAGACTCGGTGAGGAAAGGTAGGACAGGACTGCCCATACATGGTGTCAGTCCTCCTACGAATCAGTCTCTCCTCGTTACTACTCTTTATGAGTCTGTGGCCCATGGCCCGGCTTGGGGGTAGCCAGTCCTGGATGAGCCAGTGTTTCAAACTCAAAGAGTGAAAGAACTTGTCCTCCACTACTTCTTTGGACAAGTTGCTAGAGCCATCATCAACTGTCACTGGCTCCTCTGAAGCAATAGTTTGGGATGGCTCACAGTAGCCCTCAACATGAAGATACTCTTCTTCACCCTCCTCTTCCTCTTCACTCATGACCTGTGCCCAAAAGTGAGTAAACATCCTCACTCCTGAGACATTCTATTCCTCACTGGGTGTGGAGATGGACGCCTCCCAATTCAATGTCTCTTGTACTTCGTCCTCCCCCACTAGGCTAGGACTTGGACCCTGATTATATGGGTCAACTGATTTCTCTGTTGCACTGTCCATTTGGGACACAGGCATGGAAACCTCTCTCTGTTCCTGTCCTTGAAGTGGATCAACATCAATTTTACTTGCTCTTTCTGTAACACACTCAGAAGAACATTCCCCAGCAGGTCCAAGCTGGTGCTGCTACTGTCAGGGTCCCCTGCCATGGTCCACATGAGAGCCAACCAAATTCTTGTTGCTCTCTCAGGCGCTGTACCCCTGCTCATTCCAAAATATTGCAAGACAGTCCGAGCAATGGGGTATCAGAAACGCATCCCTTCCAATCTTTAGACACAATGCATAGTTTCACTGGATAGCTAGGAATCGCTACATCCGGAGGCAACCTTTCACCACAGTAGGCTCTCTCTCATGCTCTCAGTGCTGCCACCTCCTTGGCGATCATAGCTTGGGCATGATCTGGGTATCAGGGTGCTCCCAAAGCCATGTCTGAAAGCAAACACACAAACCTTTCATTACTGAATTGCTCACTAGTCACATATGGTCTCACAAAATGGCTCCCTGCTTCTGTGTTTACATTTCTAACCCCACTCTATTGTGACAGGGAGCTCGTGCCACTCTTGAGGACTTAATCTTTCTTAAATCCGTTGCAACAGTTTTTCTATTTCTTAGCCTTATCTATATTTTACAATTTCTAGTCCATAAGGTTGGCCACCTATGGGTACTCCTTCCCTTTCTTGATTATGCTACAGTGTCCTCTTTAATTTTCCTTTTTGGACTTCCGGTGACGTCACGGAGCACCTAGGAGCTTAATCTTAGAAGTTCAGATCTCAACTTAAACAAACTCCTCCAAAACTCACCATAATCGAATCAAAAATGTCTCAAAGCTCAGGAGGGGGAACCACTGAACAAAACAGAGGCAGAAATCGCAACAAAGGAAAAGCTAAGACCAAGGATGGCATGCGATTGACCGAAGAATCCCCTAGCCAGTTGGTCTCGACTACAAGCTTCCATGCGGCCGACTACGTCATGAACGGAGAGATTGAGCAACTGTCTCGAGCTCAGTTTGAAACATTATTAAAAGAAATCAGAGAGTCCAGAAAAGAAAACAAGCAAGAATTTCGAGTTGTCCAACAGCAACTAACCTCGATGGAAACTCGAATGGGACAGATGGAGGACTGGTTAGCGGAGAACGGTGAAAGCACGGCTCAACTATCACAAATAGTGTATTTGCTAGTGGTACAAACAGGACAGCTCAAAGAAAAATGTCTGGATTTGGAGGGTTGGTCCCACCGGGATAACCTGTGCCTTTATGGGCTCCCGGAGGGCATGGAGATCTCCCCTGTCGCTTCCTTCATTGAAAACCTCTTAAAAGATGTCCTGGAGTTACCTGCAACCTACACCCTCCATATTGAATGAGCGCACCACTCACTGCAGGCTAAGCCAACCGACCCCTCAGCTTGTCCATGCTCTATCATATTTAAAGTAAGCTCCTTCAGCGTAAAGGAGGACCTCTTTCGATGAGCTTGGGCCAAAAAAGATATTTCCTACCTCACTCACCAACTGTTCCTGGACCATGATTATCCACAGGAAGTTCAACAGCAGAGGCTGAGGTACCTCCAGATTATCAGCGCTCTCAAGGAAAAAGCCATCAGGTTTCACATACCCTACCCAGCCAAGCTCTGAGTTTTTTGGGAGGATGGAACAAAGGTGCATGCTACGGTGGAAGAAGCACTGGCTGCCTTGAAGGGGAAACAGGCTAGTACCCGATTTTGGAACCAGAATGAAGGGCAGCAGGAATCTGAATGGCAGCGCACCACTGGAAGGAAGAGGCCTGGATCCAAAATATTGGCACACGTGGAGGTGCTGAGTCGGATTCAACAGCTCTTTGCAAAGAAAAGCATCTCGCAGAACAGGCCTACCTGAAGCAGCCCCTAATGGAATGCAAGTAATGGATTTTTAGTTGATTTGATGCCCCCTGGCTCCCGACTACCCTGCTCACAGCTAAGTATGAATGTAAAACATTGTTCATGACCATGGTATTTCCGTTGGAGAACTGGCAAAGAGAAAATACTGTGTTGGGTGAGGGAGCCGGAAGGGGGTTTTACCTGCGAGTACTCTGACCTGTGATGCAGAAGACACTGTTTCACATCTCGCAGGCCCACAGTTAAAAGCCTTGTAGATGGTGGACTGTTGGCAAGCTCCCGAAGATCTTCATACATGTTGCGGGAGACAAGGGGACTCTTTATTCTGTTTCTTCAGGGATCCAGGGATGGGGTACTGGGGGAGAGGAAGTAACCAGTATTGATGCAATTTCAGCACCAGCTCGCTCCGGATGAGTATATAAATAATATGGTTGGCCTCTTGGGGGGTTGTTCTCCCTTCTCTTCCTGTGAAAGGGGAGGAGGGGACTTTGATACAAGGAGCCAAAAGTAATAGGTTCCCATGCTTACCTATAAGATGATTTTTTGTTCTGCCTTATATTTTAAATAAATAATTTCTATATGCAGGTCGAGATTCAGGTGTACAACAGACTCAGTATGCACCCCGTGACCACTTTTTGGTACTTACTTTTTGAAGCCCTCTTACACCGTGGCTCTGGAGGGGGTCTTCCAGAAATTGACGCACAAACATACCTCCTTGATCTTCTCGAAAGCGAGAGGACACAAAGGCTAATATTGTATTTTAGCCTTCAACCTTGGAAGCAAGTTCTGTGGTTTTATATGTTCTGGCTTTTGCTCTTGTTACTGTTATTAATGTTGCCATGTTGGCACTTTTTTCTCTGCAGCAATATTATGGGCTAAAGGAACCACTGAGTAGGGACAATAGAAAAAAGAAGCAAACTGGGCAAAGGGAAATGTGAGTGGGAAAGCCTTCTGAAGAGATTTTTAAAGGTGAAGGCTACCAACGTGGGAGATCCATAGACACAAAATGATGGCACAAACGTACACGATATGCACATATAATGTGCGCAGAATCTCAAACCCAATAAAGCGAAGAAAATTACTCCAATATTTAAAACGCGCAGGAGAGAACATCCTGCTCCTCCAGGAGACCCACCTATCCCAGACTGAATACAAGAAATTTGAACGATTTGGATTCTCCCTTGTGGTGGCCTCATCTTATCCGGGGGGGGGGGGAAGAAGAAGAGGGGCAGCGGTTTTGATTAGACAGGGAGTACCCTTTGAGTTGCAAGATTGGGTGTCTGATAGAGAGGGGAGATATGTAATGATAAAGAACTTGTTAAATGGCCAGAAGGTAACCATCGCATCCACCTACTTCCCCCCGGCCATGGAGTTAATCTTCTACAAATCTTTTTTTCTCCTTATGGCACAATGGGCTAAAAGTCAGGTGATATGTGGTGGCGACCTCAACCTAAACATCTTTGAAGAGGTGGCCACACAAACCCCTCGGGGCAAAACAAGTAAAACCACTAGAAAGTTAAGGAAGTTGATAAAGGAGCTTGGATATGAAGATGCCTGGTAACATTTAAATGGATCTTCAACCTGGCATACTTTTTATTCCCAGGCTCATGGTTCATATTCATGTTTTTACTTCTTCCTGACCTACCGAGAGCACATGGGTACACTCCAGAAAATCTGGTCTGGGGACTTTGTGCTCTTCAACCATTCTTCCATCTTTTTAAAGGGATAATGATACTAAGGACACCACTCCCCCTTCGCTGTGGGACACCATTACAGCTATATTGCTGGGGAAGCTAATAGGGATCTCTGCCCATAAAAAGAAGCAGCGGGAGGCCCGAAGAAATTCCCTTGAACGTAGACTTAAGGATCTGGAGGATCAACAATGTCAACAAATAAGTAAAGCTAGAAACCAAGAACTGCTAAAACTGAAAAAAGAGCTAAACAGTATTTTAGACTACGCGATCAAACAGAAATTAGTTTTCTTGAGGAATAGGTTCTATGATGGGGGACACTGGTTTCTAAGGCTACTGGCTGGAAGGTTGAGGGCCCATAGGGCCAAAGCTACCATTCTTAAAATCAAAACACCCCTTTCTAATGAACAGCAGAATACTATTTCGGGTATCTCTGAGGCTTTCCTAAACTATTACTCTCAGTTATATTCTCCTGCCCCTATGGTTTCGGAGCAAACTGTTTCCGATTTCTTACCTCCCCTGCCCCTGCCCACTCTCACAGACAAGCAGAGGTCCCAGCTTACCACTCCAATAATAGTACGGGAGACACAGGCAAAGACAGGGTTGTTGAAGACAGGGAAATGTCCAGGGTCTGGTGGACTCCTGGGTAAATTTTACAAGACATTCCCCAAGGCCATATCCCCAATTTTGGACAGGGTATTTTCTTTTATAGCTACAAAACAGGGAACTATCCCCCCTCCTGGAATGAGGCCATAACATCTGTCATCCCCAAGCCAGGCAAGGACCCCCCTTTATACTCTTCATACAGACCCACATCTGTCCTAAATACAGATCACAAAATATTTTCTTCCATTTTAGCTGAACACATTTTACAATTCGCCCCAAATATAATTAACATGGGTCAGTGTGGATTTATCACAGGGAGACAAGCCCAAGACAACATCAGGCATACCATATATCTAAACTGAACATATTCAAACTCAACAGCATCCAGACCTTTTTTCAGTCTAGACGCAGAAAAAGCATTCAATATGGTGTCTTGGGAGTTTTTACGTGAGGTCCTTGCCTTCTTTGGTTTTCCGAAACAGTTCTCAGATATTATATTCAACTTCTACAAGGCCTCAAGAGGCTACATACGGGCTAATGGCCATATTCCTGAAAGCTTCTCCCTACACAAATGCACTTGACAGGGGTGTCCCCTGTCCCTGCTGCTTTTTGCTCTCTATATAGTCCTTAGTGTAATGTATTAGAGTCTCCCCAACTATAAAAGGCATTCCATTAGCGAATGAGGAACACAAGCTAGCATTGTTTGCAGATACTGTATTAATTAATCTATCCAACCTAGAAACTTCTCTACTTTAACTTCTCCAGAAAATCCAAGATTTCTCAAAATTGTCTGGCTATACCTTAAACAGAAATAAGTCAGAAGCTCTCCCTTTCAGTTTCACCCCTACCCCCAGAAGTCAGTTTAAGATTAAGTGGGACTTGCAGGACCTCAAATACTTAGGAATCAAAATTCCTAGAGATTTATCTCAACTATGCTCCTTGAATGTTCCCTCTTTAATAACAACGTTAAAACAGGATATGAGGAGGTGGTGCACCCTTTCTTTAAAAAAGAATGCCCTCTCAAGGCTCCTATATCTATTCCAGTGTGTTCCTTGTACAATAGCTCCCAAAGAAATCCTATCATGTCAAAAGGTGTTTAACACCTTTCAATGGAACTACAAGAAGACACAGGTTTTATTTTATTTATTTATTTATTACTAGGATTACAAATACCTTTGAACCAAGGGTTCTTTTACAAAGGTTCCGTGTCAGCAATGGGTGCAAGTAAAACAGTGGTAAGATACACTACAAGGTCAGGAGCATAACATAGAAGTAAGCAAAGGTAAGATACAATACAGGTCAGGAAGTTAACTTAGTAGCAAAAGACAGTACATGTGTATAGACTAGCACAGTAGCAAACAGTCAGTGGCAAATAATGTACAATTAACAATACAGGCGTATATATAGCAAGACACAGATACAAATGAAAACCATTCTAGGGGTGACATAAGTGGAGCAAGGGGTGGGAGATAAGAGGGAGGGTGGGGAAAAGGGGGTGGCAGTCAAGGATTTGACATGGTCATAAGTGCAAGAACAGAAAGATAAGTGCTAGGTAGTCTGGGGATGTAACAACAAGAGATAGGGTGATAGGGAGGGGGTGACAGGAGGAGAGGAGTTAATCAAAATAAGCTCTACCTCCCTAAAGAATTAGAGGGGGTGGCATTACCCTCCCTTCCATGTTATTGGTCTGCATCACAAATGATACTGGCATTGTTATGGGGAAACACAAATTACTGGGCCCACTGGAAACTAATTGACCTGGCAAGACCATTGCCTTTCCCACTGCAGGCTAGCCTCTTTGACTCCTCCTTACTCAGGCAAGTTAAACAACTAGTACCCAAAGACACCGAAACCATTTTAGAGGGCTGGCACAGGGGGACACAAAAGGGGGCTGTTCATCAGCAATTCTGGAAATACCAATAGTTCACTGAGTCCCCACAATTTTACCCTAAACAACGCAAACATTGGTACAAAAGACAGGCCACAAGGGGCATGATAGCCCCCGGCAACTACGTTGGGGGAATGTAGTGTTACGTTTTGAGGAGGGACAGGGAAAGTTTGGCTGGATGGATAAAGATAGAATATACTACTACCAAATATGAGATTATATAAACAAGCACCTTAAAAAGAAAAATAATGATATACAGGCTATGGATGACCACACGCCTTACATTCAAATTTGGAATTCCCCACAAGGAGAGAAGGCCATCTCAATAATATAAAAATCCCTGATACTCTTACTTGCCCATCATATGGAACCAGTTAAGACAAGCTGGGAAAGGGACCTTAACTTGGCCATAAATACAAAAGACTGGTTGAAGGTCTGGAGGGGAGTGTGGTCCACGTCGTCCTCTCCCATGTGGAGAGAATTCATGTGGAAGGTTCGAGTTAGATTATTCCTGACCCCCTCAATGGTAGCATGGAGACACCCATGGGTCTCCTCAAGATACTGGAAGGAGTGCGGAGCCCCAGCAGCCTCGCATGGCCATGTGTTTTTTGACTGCCCAAAGTTGTACAACTTTTGGACTGAAGTCTCCTGACACATATCTAACATACTAGGCATCTCTCCAACTCTTTCAGGGGGACACTGTCTATTAGGCAATCCCCCAGGAGGGACAAGGGGGAGGGACTCCCTATACCTCTGATCAATTTTACTCTGTGCAGCATATAAATCTATCACTAAGAAGTGGTTGCAGGAAGTCCTTCCCACAATACTTGACTGGAAGACAATGGTCTTCAGTATCCATCAAAATGAGCAGCTATCTTTTGCTCTCCATAACAGGACGGAGTCTTTTATTTCACGATGGACTAGATGGGAACTTTACCAATGCCAGATTTAGCAAAAGACCCTGGCAGGATGTAAAGGGTGGGCTTTTTGGGCATACCAAAAGGAGACATCTTGGAGGCAATCCTAGTTTATTCCTTTTATCCTGATGTAAGACTGCTAGTGCAATAGTACTTTGCTCTATTTATCAAATGTACTGGAATAATTTGCCATTTTTGGAAGTAGATAGCTTAAAAACTTTTATTTTTTAAAGTGCTCAGTCTGGTTCCTAGTTATATTAGCCCAACATTAGTCGATAAATAGGTTGGACGTGTTGTATTAGTTTTATTATATTATATAATGTGATTTAAATGTGAATACTGAAAAACTGCTCATTCACTTTAAGACTGCATGATCCTGTAAATTTCAGGTTTAATCTACTGTACTGTCCAACAATCTAATATTTAATAAAGGAAGTATAAAAAAAAAAAAGGTTCCTTTTCCCTCTCAGGTCCTCGTACAGGGATGTTATTGTGGTGACCTCCGAACTGATGTAAAACAACAGGCTGTGTTTATTGTTGATGGATTTAGTATACAAGAAAAAATTACTCACCTTAGTAATGTTGTTTCTTCTAATGGAGTCTTGCTGTATTCTGACAGTAGCAGTGAGTCCCAACCTTTGAACTGCCCCGGAGATGAAAGTTAACTTTCCATGCCAGGCATGGAACGCTGAGCTCGAGCTCGGTTGAGACTCTGTCTGTTGCTGCTTAAACTCAAACCGTCAGATCTTTACAAGCTAAACTCACTAAGGTCCTGTGTGGAAGCTGTAAACCTACACTAGCCAACTGGCTACTAAGCATAAAACACATTTTTTGGTCCCAAAACAAAGACTCAAGTCAGGAGACCCAAAAAATGAAAAACACACCACCAACTCACCCCAAGAAAAGAAGGGGGTGAAAACAAAAAGGTGGGCACCTATTGAGTGCCAACACTGCACTGCCCACCCACATCCCAAAAACAGAGGTTCTGAGAGGGGCAGGTGGGAGGGGGAGGTCAGAATACAGCAAGACTCCATTAGAAGAAACAACATTACTAAGGTGAGTAATTTTTTCTTCAAACAACATGAAGTCTTGCTGTATTCTGACAGTAGCAGACTAAAAAGCAGTACCTCCATGGAGGAGAGACAGAACCTACTTAGGAAATAGGCTCTGAAGCACAGCTGTGCCAAACCGAGCATCACTCCTAGCCTGGATGTCCAGGGAGTAATGCTTGGCAAAAGTGTGAACTGTTTTCCAGGTAGCTGCTTGACATATCTCTAGAATAGGATGTCCCTGGCAGCAGCCAGGGAAGCAGCTGTACCTCTGGTAGAGTGAGCCCTCAGGCCTGAGGGAGGAACCTTACCCAGTTTTCATAACAAATTGGATACAAGAGACAATCCACCTGGCAATGGATCTTTCAGTGGCAGGTTTCCTTCTCAACCTCACCATAATTGAGGAACAGTTGGAGGAGTCAAACCTGTGACCCTTGGTAGCGTCTATGTAGTAGCTAAGGGCTCTTTCACATCTAACTGTGCAGCCTCCTCTCGCCAGAGGAGGAGGAATGGTCAGTGAAGTACACAGGAAGAGACACAGATTGATTAAGGTGGAAATCTGAAACCACCTTAGGCAAGAACTTCCTGTTAGTCGGAGGACCACCTTATCTCTATGAAAGGAGATAAAATCAGGCTCCACTGACAAAACATTAATTCACTTATGTGTCTGGCGAAGTGATGGCTACCAAAACACAGTTTTCCAAGTCAAGTACTTAAGCTCTGCTGAAGACAAAGGCTCAAAGGGGGTTGCATAAGCTGAGCAATGCAAACATTAAGGTCCCAAGCAGGGCAGGGTCCCTGAATGGAGGATTGGTGTGAAGCAATCCCTTGAAAAACTTGAAGAATACAGGGTGAGCTGAAAAAGAAGAGGGCTTACCTGCTGAAATAAAAGCAGACACAGCTGCCAGATGCACCTTCAGTGTAGCTGGTCTCAGCCCCAAGCTATTTAAATGGACCATATAATCAAGGACTGTGGGCAGATCAGCAGTTTCTGGGGAAATATGCTTCCCAGAGCACCATATGGAAAATCTTTTCCATTTGGAATTATAAGTAGCCCTGGTGGAAGGTTTTCTAGAAGCCTTCAGGATATCCATTACACCTTGGGAGAGATGTAAATCAGCAAACTCTAACTCTTCAAGAGCCAGGCCTTGAGATTGAGAGATTTGAGGTTCGGGTACCAAACCCTTCCCTGAGCACAGGTTAACAGGTTGTAATTCCTGGGAAGACACGGGGAAGATGGACTGCTAAGGACAGTAGGGTGGATACCAGGGCTGTCTGCCAGTCTGGAGCGATCAGGATCATCTTGCAGGGTTGAGATCTGATTTTGACTAGCACTTTGAACAGGAGAGGGAAGGGGGGGGAAGCATACAGGAACTTCCCTTCCCAGTTGAGAACTAAGGCATCCAGGGGGACTGAGCCCAACACTGGGGCCCTGCAACAAAAAAGGGGAAGTTGGTGATTTTCTGGGGCTGTCAAAAGATCTATCTGCGGGGTGCCCCATCTGGAAAATATCACCTCCAAGACCAGGGGGTCCAGTGACCATTCGTGATGGCCCTGGGAAATCCTGCTGAGAGCAGCTGCCAGGACATTGTCCTTGCCTGGGAGGTGAACTGCCATGAGGGAGGTGTTCAGGGAGTAAGCCAGAGACCACAACTTCATTGCTTCGGTGCACAAGGCCGTAGACCGAGTGCCTCCTTGCTTGCTGATGTACCACACTGTGGTGGTGTTGTCTGTTCTGACCTGTATAACTTTGTTCTGAACAGATTTGGAAAAAGCTTTAAGTGCTAGAAATACTGCTCTGAGTTCCAACAGATTGATATGGAGCAGAGATTCCCGAGGGGACCACAACCCCTGGGTGGTCAGGTCGCCCATGCGAGCCCCCCACCCCAAGAGGGAGGCATCTGTAGTAAGGATTAAAGAATGAGACTGAGTGACAAAGGGAACCCCTTGTCTCAGATTGTTCTGATCCTGCCACCACTGTAGGGCCTGGATCAGGGTTCGAGTTACTGGGATCAATTTGGTCAGAGGGTCCTTCCTTTGAGACCAGAAGGCTCTCAAATGGAACTGAATGTCCCTCATCTGAAATCTTGCTCCCTGCACTACTGCTGTAGAAGCAGCCATGTGCCCCAGGAGCTGTAGAAAATGCCTTGCTGGTCGAGACACCTGCAGGGTGAAAGAGGAGGCCAGAGAGACAAGGGTCCTTGCCCTGTCCAGGGGAAGGAAGGCTCTGGCCTTTTCTGTGTCTAGCTCTGTGCCTATGAAGGTGAGGAGCTGGACAGGCTCTAGAACTGACTTTGGAAGATTCAGAAGGAAACCCAAAGAAGTGAGCAGTTGCTGAGTTATCTGTAAGTGTAACTTGACTTGGCCTGGGGACTGGCCTACTATGAACCAGTCGTCCAGGTAAGGGAATATGGCAATCCTTTGCTTTCTTAGAGAAGCAACTACCACTGCCAGGCATTTTGTGAATACCCTTGGAGCAGAGGTGAGGCCAAAGGGCATTGCTCTGAACTGGTAATGGCCTGAGGGCAGTTCGAACCTGAGGTACTTTGATGGGAGCTTCTGATGAGAATATGGAAGTAGGCATCCTTGAGGTCCAGGGACACTAGCCAGTCCCCTTGCCTTAGAGAGGTAGAATAATTCCCAGAGTCACCATTTTGAATTTTGGTTTTAAAGGTGCTTGTTTAAGTATCTGAGATCCAGGATGGGCGCCATTCTCCTGTCTTTTTGGGGTGAGAGTACCTGGAGTACAACCCTTTGCCCTGGTGTAGGGGTGGAACCCTTTCCACAGCTCTGAGAGCTAGGAGGGAAGAGACCTCTGCCTCTAAGGCAAGTGTCTCTGAAGGATTTGCAGGTGGAAAGGATCTGGTTCTCATCTTTGGAAACTTTTTGAAGCTGAGAACCAGTCCCTGGCTTACTACTTCCAGGACCCATTTGTCTGATGTCAGAGACTCCCAGTCCTGGACAAAGTAAGCCAGCCTGCCCCCTACAGGTAGCTGAGAATCGGCCCTGGCAACCCCATCAGGGTGCCTGTTTGGCAGGGGCTTTGGGCTGAGGGGTGGAAGCAGGCCTGCTTGTACCCCGTCTGCCTCTCCCTCTAAAGAACCCCCTCTGGGCATAAGCAGAAGAGGAGGCCTGGGCTTGGTAAAAAGGCCTATGAAAAGGCCTGCCCCAGGAAAGCTGCCTTTGAGGAGTGGCCTGCCTTTCCTTGGCCTGTGCACTCCTATAGGTGGTCCTATACTCATCCATTTTCTTCATGTAATTCTCTGTCTGCTCCCCAAACAGAAATTACCCTAACAGGAAAATCCATGGCCTTAGTCTGGGTATCCTGTGACAGGCTAGTACATCTGAGCAAGCCATTCTTCAAGTGACACAGATGTAGCCATGACTCTAGATGACACATCATTGGAGTCTACTGCAGCATGGAATTGCACCTTGGATGCCTCAATACCATCAGCAGCCACCTGCTCCAGCTCCTTGGCAAGCTGGCCAGGGACCTGTTTTGCTAAAGCCATAACAGTGTCCCATCTGGATTTTTGATACCTAGCAGTATAGGCCATATAATTGGCCTGTCTGAGTCCCAAGGATGCTGCCATGTACTGTTTCTTTGCCATGGCATCAATCCTCCTGGAGTCATTGTCCGGGGGTGTGTGAAGCCAAGGGAATGTTTGCCTTATCACAGGCTGCAGCCTGCACTACCCCAACATGGCTGCATTGTTGTGTACGGAACTCCATGTCTGAGTCTGACAACGTATACCTCTTGTCCATTCTTTTATCCACAGGAGGTATAGTGTTAGGAGTCTTTAAAATCTTAAATGTCTGTTTCCCAAAAGATTTGTGCAAGGGAATAGACAGCCTCCTAGACTCTGGGATATCCATCATTTCTACATAGTCAGGCTCCTCCTGGTCATCCACAGCTTCTTCCATAGGAAGCTGGAGGGTTTCAGCCACTTTTTTATAAAACATGAACTGGGAGGGGGACTCAGAAAGCCTCAGAGGAGACACTCCTGAAGGTCTGTCTTGGGAGATGTCCGGGTCAATAGGCACATCCAGACTTTCAAAATCACATTCACTTTCCTCATACTCCTCTTCCTCCTCCTCCGGTTCATAAAATTCCTTTAAATCATACTTTGAACTGTGGAACCAGCCGAACCGAGCGCCTGCCTGATGGTGCCGGTTCGGTCGGAACCAGGGAAAGCGACTGAACAATTTTGATCACTTTGGCTATTTCTTTAGTGGTTGGAGAGGAAAGTTTTGGCTCCACACCAGCTGATTTTTCTTTTCTAGTTCTTTTAGCCGGAACCAACTCCTCAGAATCGGCTCTCCTTTTGCCCGAAGAAGTCTTGCCCTGGTCAGAGGGCACTCCTTCTGGTTCGGTTTGAACCAAACCGGGCTGGCCATCGGTTCAGCGGACTTTTGGCCTCCCTTTCCTGAGCCTACCAACTCTCTTTTCTAGGGTAGCTGCAGGAAATTTTACAAATCTGGCAGTCTGCATTGGTGGTCAAACCCCAGACAATAAACACAGGTGGTGTGGGGGTCAGCCTTGGCAAAGACTTCCCCACACACACTACAGTGTTGAAACCCAGTGGGTCCGGTTTTTCTTTTGGGTTTCTCAGACATTGTGCCAGTCCTAACCAAACTTACCCATTTATGGCAATCCGCCAGGCAAGACCCTCTTATTGGTTCCTGACCGTGTCACTGGTCGTGGAAAAAACCATAATAAAATCCTTTCTTTTAGAACCGATAAGAACCGGTAACCACACTCTAAAAATACAGGTTACTCACCTGTAACAGGAGTTCTAGGAATGGTATATGTTGTTCATCCACACTTATTGGCAGGTTCCTTGCCGCTTTAAATCTTGCCGGAAGGTCTTCAAGCTGGCTCCTCCCACCCACCCGGGTGGTAAAACTCTCGGCTCCGCCCCATGACGCCAGATCTAGCCCGATGGAAGCCAGGTTGTGTGTCGAAGCCGGGGAGGCCGGGTGGGTCGTGTGGATGAACAACATATACCATTCCTAGAACTCCTGTTACAGGTGAGTAACCTGTATTTCTAGGGACATGGATATGTTGTTCATCCACACTTATTGGCAGACTCCTAGCAGTTCTCTGGGAGGAGGGAGGCAAGGTGCACACCCCCTACTTAGGTATACAGACTGGAGAACCGAGGCCCCGACCAACATCCCGGCGTGACCCAAGGTCGATGTGGAAGGGGAAATCGGTATAAGCCTGCTTCCAGGCAGGAGCCCTACGGATATCCTGGACAGGAGTATCCTTGGAAGCAGCCACCGATGCAGCGGAAGGGCGGGTAAAATGAGCACTTATCCCTCTGGGAGGCGCCATGCCCCCCCACCTATAGCGGAGACCTATGCCGGAGGTGACCCACCGGTTCGTCGTCCGCTTGGCTGAAGGTCTGCCAGGTGCGGCTTCAGCGTAGATGACAAACAGCTGGCGAACCTCTCTCGAACTTCAGCCCTACGCTCCCTGGGTAGGTGAGCGTTAAATAGGGTCCCATGGATCCTATACACGGCCTCCGAGGCGTGAATGGGGATGAACCCCTGCAGAGACAATACCCGGTTAGGGAAGACTCCGCCACCGCCTAGGGAAGGAACTTCGGGTGGGGCGCAGGACAACCTTGTCCCTGTGGAAGACCAGATAGGGAGATTCAAAGGAGCACCTGGAACTCTCCCCTCCTTCTGGATGGCAGAGTAGCCCCAAGAAGGTGTTCTTCCACAACAGGTGGGGGAACTCGCAACTGTGCAAGGTTGAGCACGGCTTGCCGTGAGCTAAGCCCATACCAGCGAAGATCCCACAGAATGGGGATACTCTCCCCCAAAGGGGAGGTGTGATCAAGGCCTAGAAAAGTGCCAGACCACCTTTTCTGCGCCACCGACTGCCTTCCGGCCCCCGCCCGGAAGACAGGGGTGACCAACAGAAGCACCTAGAGGGTCATCGGCCGAAGCCCTAGTTCAAAAGAATGGACCGCAGATGGTCCGGAATGCTTGCCCAGGGAGAGGAGAGGCCCAGGCCCTATCCCATCATCAAATGGAGAACTCTTCCAATTGAAGGCGAGCATGTTTGGCCGACTTCTAGCAGGACACCTCGAAAATGTCGAGGACCTTGCCGAAGGACCCAAGGCCTGGCCCCTACCCACACAGGGACCAGGCCTGCCACTGCAGGGAATGAAGGTCCAAATGAAAAGACCTTCCCCTGAAAAGAGAGATCAGGACCGGGCGGGCTGGAAGCCGCGTCGGGAGCCTGGGGCTGAGACTGAGGAGAGCTGGGTACACAGAGCTGGCAATCCAGTCTGGGGCTACCAGCATCGCCTGTGCCTAGTCCTCCTCGCCTTGCCCGTAGGTCAAGGGAAATGGGGAGAGCTGGAAAGGCCGGGGTCATGGCCTTGATGGCATCCCCACAGCACACCTTGCTGAGGGGCGGGCATGAAACAGTCTCGCCTTATATTCTCCCTGGAGGAAGGAGGAGAGAAGATCCTGTGCTACCTCCGGCAGGGGAGACCACTCGTGAGGCACAGCCTATGTCCGGCTTAGGGCATCAGCCAGGGTGCTGGAGGCTCCTGCCATCAAATGACTGGGAAACCGCCTCCGGCTGCGTGAAAAACCCAATGCGGAGAACCTCCTTATGCCAAGGTAAGGGGCTCGACCGAACCTGGCGGGGTAGGTAGCACATGGTCGTGGTGTTGTCCGCTTGGACTTAAACCACTAGACCCCGCACAAACGGAGCGAGCGGTGCAAGCTAAGCGGACCACCTGGAGCTCCAGCGGGTTGGAAAGACATCGGGACTCCCGAGAGGACCGGAGGCGAAGCACTCTGTATTCCCCTAGATGGGCACCCCCACCCATCCGAGAAGCATCAGTCAGAGAAGACCGTCGACTCAGGGCGGACGTAACAGAATGTTCTCCTGCAGGAGCTGGAACAGTCAGGGGGGGCATTCCCCTAACTCTGGGCTGTAGGCACGAACTGGTCCGAGGAACGCAGCACTGTGACCGCTGGCTGGCCAGTCCCCACTAGGGGGACGCATGAACCAGCGGGTCCAACAGACCACGCTGGAGCCGGCGCCGTGAGGCCCAGGAGGTGCAGGAAGGTCCTGGCAGGCGCAGTGCCCAGTCAGACCTGACTAGGTAAGGAGGAAGAACCTCAGCCTCTGTCTGCCAGGAGCCGAGCTTGGACTCAAGAGTCGAGCCTCGTCCCGAAGAAGCATCACCCGCTAAGACACGAGTTCCAACGTGGCTCCGTAAAGGAGACCAGTCTGAGAGCCAGAACACAAGACCGCTCCCTTCCGCCTGGAAGGGTTGTAATCAGGCCGCCATCTGGGTGATTCGCCCGGACCCTTCAATGCCATGAAAGCTGCTGAGCAGAGAGCGAAGGGGCCTGTCCAGGAACTTCGTAGGAGATCCCCGCTTAGGAAAGGAGGTCTCCCAAGAAACGAACGGAACGAGAATAAGTACGTCCTGGGCCCAGGAAAGAAGCCACCTTTTGTTCTGAGGATGGGATATCTGAGGCAGAGAGACCATCCAGGTGTGCAGAAGGATGGCGCAAGTCCCCATCTGTTTGAGACCAGGAATACCTGGACACGAACTCAGGGTCAGAAGGAGGGTCCCGAACCTTCCTGATCACCTCTAATCAGAGAGCCAGGCAAGTCGGCTCAGCGGGCCGATGAAGAGCTGTGGACCCCAAGATCCCGGGGGCAACGGCTCAAAAGGGTGGAACCTGCTCGCAACCCACGACAAGACCTACCCTTAGCACCTCCGACCCCTAGAGGTCCGGGAGCGGACCAAGGAAGAGGTGCGGAGCCGTCCTCCCACGGGGAAACCCGGGCAGCGACAGCACCCCTTAGCCCATCACTGAGCAGGTTTGGGGGAGGAAGAGGCTGAGGGAGCTCTCGGACCTTTACCTCCCTGCTTCCTTTTGGAGGAAGACACTGGTTTGGCGTCAGGCCATCCAGCGCATGCCTGCTGGCCCTTGTGTTGGGCCGGTCGAGCCACAGGGGTCGGGGAGCAAAGGGGCTTACTCAAAGGCTGCCGGCTGCCCTTGTCCCTCCGGGAGGGAGAGACCAAGTCTGGAGCGGCATCGGACTTCTCGGACCCCTGGAGGCGTCCCTCCACTCCAGGGCCGAAGGTCAGTCCAAGAAGGAAGGTCCGCCAACTTCGTGCTGGGTTTCCAAAGAGAGGGATAACAGCCACGCCCTGAGGCGCATGGCCACAGCCGCGCCGCCACCGATCTGGCACAGGAGTCGCCAGATCCAGAGCCGCCTGGAGCTGCTGTTTCGCCACCGCTCTACCCTGGTCCTGCACCCACGGACCGTGGTCTGCAGGTCGGCCGGGAGATGAGGGAGGACCTCATCCAGGGAGCCCAAGAGGGCGTGGGAGAAATGTGCCATCAGTGCCGCCGAGCTGGCCTGACATGAGGCCTAGGGAGGACGCAGCGTAAACCTTGTGCCCGACATAGTCCATCCTTTTGGACTCCTTGTCAGGGGGCCTATCCACATCCCTAGCGTTTCCAGAACATTGGAAAACATTGTCGGTGACTACCCCCTCAGCCGAGGGGTGTTCCGAGAAACCGGGCAGAGAACCGACAGGGACAGGGTACTTCCTGGCCACCCTGGCCGAAGGCACAGAGCAGGAAGTAGGCTGCCGCCAGAGCTCCAAGGCTGGGCCCACGATTGCCTCAGCCACCGGGAAGGCCTCTGAGGGTGAACCCCCTCGGTCTAGAATCTCCGTAAGGGGGTAAGGGGCCCGTTTGGAAATGGGCTCGAGCTGCATCCTGGTGAATTCCGAGATGAGCTGGAGCAGACTCATAAAGGACAATGGGCTGTCGTCCATGGAATGTTCTGGAGAAGACCATGGGTCCTCCCCGCTAGGAAACAAGGAGGAGTCGATTTCGCCAAGGGGTCTGCAAAAAGCTGCCGCAGGCCTGAGTCACTCTTCGTCCGCTGAGGGCAGGCGGAGTGAGGGAACAGATAACCTGTGGGACAGGTCATGGCCTGGCCTGGGTTCCACCGGGACGGTGGGGCAGCAGGGATCGGACGACCAACGGCCCGAAGGGGCACCTCGACTGCCTTGGCGGCGTCGGCCGACCAGGCGGCAGCTGCTTACTAGCCGGAGAATGAATCGGGCCGATTGATTCCCCGGACAACATGCTGCCACATAAACCTCGTAACGCCGACGCCAACGGCATCGAAGCCACTCCTCATCCCACGAGGGGGATGAGGAAGAACGGCAATGCCACTTGACTCGGTGCCCCGACCGAGAACGCCGAGGTCGGCGTGAGTGGCTAGACCGAGAGGAGGACCGAGACTGAGACCCGAATCCTCGGGGGAACTGAGGGCAGGCCTGGGAAGGAGCGGGGCGTGCCCGCTCCTCCTTCGGCTCGGAAGAAAGGGCCGAGGACTGTCGACCCGAAGGTATAGGCAGAACCTCAGCCTCTGCCGGGGGAACCGGCGAAGGGATGGCAGCACCAGCAGAAGACAGCCCAGATGACGGGTCGAGAGCCTCGACAACGTTGACGGGAGTCCTGGCCGACTGACCCGACGGGGATACCGTGAGGCCAGCGGCCGAAGCCGCATCCTCGACCGAAGTTGAACGTCGGCCGGAAGGGGAGGGGGAACTCTCCCGCTCCCTCCGGAGCTGATGAAGGGACTTAGCCTGCGACTCCTTGGACTGGGGCCGAGAGGCAGGTCCCAAAGGTCCCTCTCCCTTCGAGGAAAGGGACTGTTGAAGCTCCTTGAATGAAGCTGCATGAGGATAACTCAAGGAGAGTGGGATGAGCGCCGCGACCGAGGAAGAGGGAAGGGCAGCCGCCCCCTTCCCGGAGGAAAGAAGATCGAGCTGCTCAGTCGAGACAGCCAATGCGGACACTGCCCGATGAGTCTCCGAAGAATTTTCCAGAGCGGGAAAAATTACCGGTCGTCCGAGCCCTGAACGGGCCGCGCGATCCTCCAGAGAGCTGGCCGAAAGGCCACAACAAAATTCGCAAAGTTGAGGATCGTGATCCAAGTCAAGGCAGTAAACGATGGGAGTGTGGATCTCTCCTGGAGGAATTAACCGGCGCCCCGGAGCTGGAAAACGAATGAGCCATCGCCACAGTGAAGAAGAAAAGATCGAGTTTCAGAAAACTTCCAATTGATTTCAAGACCGAAAATTCCAGGAACCAGTCAAAACGCAGAGCTAAGGAGGAACCTGAGCCCAAGGTAAGGAAGATCTGGCCAGCGGGAGCCGAGTTTTACCACCTGGTGGGTGGGAGGAGCCAGCTTGAAGACCTTCTGGCAAGATTTAAAGCGGCAAGGAACCTGCCAATAAGTGTGGATGAACAACATATCCATGTCCCTAGAAGTACAATTTAAGATTTTTTAAACAACTCGATCGGTTCAAACTGAACTGATGAACCGTTTACAAGTTCCACACAGAAAGACAAAAAATAACCTATCTAGTACTCACAATACCACAGACAGAGACTGAACCGACAGGTTACGGTTTAAATTCGGTCGAAAACCGAGAAAAGCGGTACTTTAACCGACAAATTGAACTGAGCAGAAGGAGAAATCTCCGGAGCGACTGTTCAGTGAGATGAAGTAAAGAATCTGACGGTTTGAGTTTAAACAGCAACAGACAGAGTCTCAACCGAGTTCGAGTCAGCTGCTCCATGCCTGGCATGGAAAGTTACCTCTTTCATCTCCGGGCAGTTTGAAGGTTGGGACTCACTGCTACTGTCAGAATACAGCAAGACTTCAGGTTGTTTGAACACCTCATCCTTAAAAACACTTTGCTATGTAGATTCTCTTTAAATACATGTCACATCAATCTACTGTTTTTCCATCCCATTTGTGCTGAACTTGAACATACTTAAAAATGTCTGTGTCCATTACTCTAGACCCCCAGAGTTAAGTAGTCCAATCCCACATCTTCCAAACTGTACTTGGCTGTCTTTTCCTGACCCCACAGTAACAGTCACTTTAATTTCATCTTGTCTCAGGTGAAAACACATTGGCCCTTAGGAGAGCAAACTCACCCCTTGGTTGTAGGTGCCCCAGAGGTGTTTTCTCTTCAAAGAAATCTCATCCAGAAATTCTGGTGCCTCAGCAAGAACTTAAACTCAGGCAGCTTCTTGTTCCCTAGCCGGACCAGAGGGTTTGCCCCTGGAAACAGGCTGATTCCTTTCCCCCATCCCCGCAGGGGTGGGGCCCTGAACCACTGAAAGCGGTCTCTGCCACTTCACTTGGCTCTTCTTGTGTTCCTCTCCAGGTAAGAACACACACCTCTACAAAACATAGCTCTTTGACAGAGCTTAGGACTCTGAGGGCCTGCTTACAGCAGAGCACCACCTTCCTCTACTACTGACTGCAACACTCACTTCAAATTCCCCAACGTTCTACTCTAACCTCCAACTGCAACATTCTAGTGTGGCTTATGCAGCTGGGACAGTTCTAAAATGATGTCATCCCTCAGTCTCAGCTGAGACTGAGAACAGAGTGAGACAGTGTGAAATCCATTTAACTGGAGTTTCACAAGCTGCCTGTCCCCTGCCTGCCACTAGGTCTAACTGGGATTCTAGTAGCCCGGAAACTGAATATGTCTTTGTATTTGTGCCTTTATATATGTGTGTTCTTTTATGTTTTGTACTGATGGATGCAATTGTAAATGAGAGATTTCTCTCAATTTTGCTCTCAATAAATTGATTGATTGAAATCCCCAACTTGCTGAGCACCAGTCCTGGTGTCATTCAGCACCCCATACACTTCTACCCTTCCTCCCTGTACCTCCCTGGCCGGTGCAGCGCAGGGATGTGATACAGCAAGCAGCACAGTGCATATCTCATTATCTCAGCCAGCTGCCATATAGAATGACAGGGAGCATGCGTACGGTGTACTGTATAGGGAGTGTGCGTGACAGCATGCGGCTCCTATACAGTACACAGCACACGTGCTCCCTGTCATTCCATATGGCAACTGGCTGAGGTTGTGAAGGAGGGCTGTGGTGGTCACTGAATTGGATCTCTCAGAGGTACTGGACAAGGAGGTTTGAGGGGTGTAAAGGTGGTACAAGCAATGTGGGCGTTAGCCACTCAGGGAGCTGAATGGAACTGGATGTGTGCTCAGTGGGTGAGGAAGTATCACTAAGCACCAGGAAAACATGTCATGTACAGTGACAAGTAATTGGAGGGTGAGGGGTGCCACTAGACACCAGGGAAATCTTTACTTATACAGTGATTGGCTATCAGAAGGTGGGGTATGCCACTAGACATCAGGGAAATCCTTACTAATATGGCAACTGGTGATCAGAGGGTGGGCGTGCCACTAGACACCAGGGAAATCTGTACTGCTACAGCGACCTGCGATCGGTGGGTGGGGGGTGCCACTAGACACCAGGGAAGACAAACAGTTATGGGGATGGGTGACCGAGCGGTGAGGGATGCCACTAGACACCTGGGACTATGCGTCTTTTACAGGGTTGGGTGATCAGAGGGTAATGGATGCCACTGGACACCAGAAAAGACGTGTAAATTGTAGGGACCAGCATTCAGAGTGGGGGGAGGTGCTCGCCACAATGCCTGATGTGGCAGGTGACTACAGTCGGGGTGCAAACCTGCTACCGCTTCCCATGCACAAGAGCCCATAATGGGCATGCATATGGCCCTTAGCACCTTGCATCCCCAATGGGCTCATTTGTATGCTGCCAGATAAATATCATGCTATGGTTCCCAGTGTTATCCAGTTGAGGGCGCAGTTCCCTATGGGCTGCATACAGCCCAGATCCATGCTGGGCAGTGCTACTTGACTCTGTGCTGTGCCAATATTTATTTATTCATCTATCATTTTGCAAATCATGTAGAGGCACACTGAGCGAACCTCGTTTCCAGGTGCGATCCAAGGGAAGGCGGGTAGTGCATATATAAAGACAGATTACAATAAGGTAAAAATGTTCAAGTAAAAACATAAGGTGCTTGATTGAAGTACAATTATGTAAGCAGTAGGGATTGGAATAATACACGAGTATTACTCCTCTACCAATTTTTCTTGTGTAAGCTAATAAAATAGTAGCAATAATAAACAGGAAAGATGGATAAAAATAATGCGGAAATGAAAGCCAGGAAAATAGCATGCAATAGGTTCAAAAACATGATGGAGAGCATTTGGAAACAGTACAGTGCATAAAGAATCAAATTAATAGCGGCAGAGAGCTTCACCACAGGCTGTCAAGAGGAGGAAGGACAGGACCAAGTGGGAGGGGGTGGTGGCTAGGGATAGCATATGTTTTATGTTGTGAAGAGATGGAGCTAGACAGGATATTGGAAGTGAGCTCCAGAGGGATGGGAGATGATAGGAAAAAGCAGCCTGCCCCGAACTGGACAGAGGGTGGGAGACAGAGAAGGTACGGGCATTTCTGGAGTGTAGTGGGTAGGAAGAGAGAGATGAAGGGGAGACGAGAGAGGGGAGGTAGAAGGGGAGGGATCCAAACCAGAATTTGGAAGTAAGAGTGGTACAGTGATGCTGGCTGCAGGCAAAAGTGAAGAGAGGGGAGAGTAGAGGGAGCAGTGGTGTGTATGGGGTAAAGCATTAGAGGCAAAATGGCAAAAGGCATTATAGAGTGAGTCCAGTCTAGAGAAGGATGATACGGGGCAGATCCAAAGACTATATCGGCATAGTAAAGACAGGAAGAATTAATTTAGTAAGCATCTCATGGCGGATGTCAGGAGAGAGAGGGAGTCTTTGTTCCGATACTGGGTGCCAAGCTTGGGACGGAGTTTGGAGTGGATATAATCAATATGGATGGAGAAATTGAGTCAGCTGCCCAGCCAGACACCAAGATATGTAAAGGCAGAATCAACATCAAGTGTGGTGGTACCATCTAGGGTAGAAAAGGACAGGAGGTGGGAAAGCCTGCCAAGTTTCTGTACAGTACTGAAAGCCATGGACACAATCTTCTTAGTGTTTAGTTTAAGCTGATTTGTGCAACCAACACAGAACTCTAAGAAAGTCACTCTAAACTGGGACTCCACCTCAGGGTTGAATGTCCAGAGGCGAGAGGACCATATCGTCTGGCGATTTATGGATATGGGAAGGGACACCGAGAGAAGTAAGGTCATTTAGAAAGATTGAGAAAAGGACAGAGCCCAGAATGGAGCCTTTGGGGACACCTGCTAGAATGGGAAGGTGGGGAAAAGGACACTTTCAGCCTGAACACATTTCGTACAGTCCATATGATAAGACCCACGCCCAGTCCACAACATGGGCTGATAGACCATGGTCAGACCAGCAGAGAGAAGTCTGACAAGAGTAGTGGATGATATTGAATCAAAAGCTTTAGCTAAGTTAATAAAGATGGCTGCTATGAAGTGTCCGTGGTCCATGCCTGTGAGTACAGTCAGTGAGCGGAGGAGGGACAAAATTGTAGAGTGATTTTTTCTAAAACCAGATTGAAAAGTAGAGAGGAATTCTGAGGGTGGAAGTCAGTAATCTAGTAAATCAGACATGGCCCTATCTATATTCAGTTGGATAGTGTTGGTACACAATATGACTGAATACAGCCTCCTGGTTGGGCACAAGGACAAGCGAGTGCAAACCTTTGTGCTCCACTTTGTCCATATTTCAATATCGGGCCCTGGAGACTAAAAGCCAGTTTATAATACCTGACCTGCACTGCTGCAAGAGGGGCAGGTGAGTTGCATTAGTACAACCCAGACAATGCAAACACCTTGTGAAGTGTTGCAGGTGGCTCCACTGTGACATGAGCACTTGCTGTTTTGGTCAGGAGCTGTACTGCGCAAGCATTTGCTAAGTCAAAACATGCTGCTCCTCCTATGATGGTGCAGCCCTGTGACACACCATGCCCCCCTCCCTCAGCTGACCACGCTGTACCTGCTTTCAAGTGCCAGCTGAGCACCAGAAGTCACTTAAAATGATTTGTATCTGCCAGCAACAGCGTTGCAGTTTTTTGCTGCTCTGTTCATCGGAGAACTACTCTTTCTTTTCCACCTTCCTGTCGTCTGACTTTCTGAACTGCCTCAAGTCAGCCTTCCACCTGCTCTCCTGCCCTAATGGCAATGTGGCTGAAATGCAGGAACGAACCCTGCCCTGATGCACTACGGCTGTAGTGTGAATGTGGGTCGGGGGCAGTGTGTTGGTGGAGCAGTGGCAAAGCAGTATAGTCCACACTGCAGTTTGTAAGGTAATGTAAGCATGCCCTTAGTATCACAGTATAGCCAAATGCAAGGCAGAGGAGAAACAGAGGTAGTAGGATCTACACACTTTGTGGGGCTCCTCCTGCTGCAGTGGAGAAGGAGAAGGACCAGGCAGTAATAACGGACAAGGGGCTAAAGCACGAGCAATGCGTGGCTGCTGTCAAGAAGGCTGAAAGAATGCAGAGGTACATTAAAATGATGGTGACCAGCAGAGCATGGGAAGTAACTTTACTACTTTACAAGGCCCTGATAAGGCCCTACATAGAGTATTGTGTGCAGTTCTGGGCTAACAATTACAACATGTATATGGAGGCAGAAAAGACAGTGCAATGCAGGGCTACCAAAATGATCATGGGCATGGAAGATAAAAGCTATGAAGAGAGACCGGGCTTGAGGCCCTTGACATGTTTACCCTGGAAAAAATAAGGCTGAAGGGGTTCATGATTTTAGTCTTCCACATACTGTGAATATCGACAAGGTTCAACAGATGAAAATGTTTGATCTGGTGTCCTCCAGCAGGATGTGGGAAATGTACTCCAAAGCTCAAAGGCAGTAAATATAGGGGTAATGTAAGGAGGCACTTCTCTCAGAAGGCAGTGAACACACGGTATGCCTGAACACATTTCTGTTTACCAAGGGAATTACTGGGTAAGCTGGGTAGTAGAGTGGGTGGGTGGGAAATCTCTATAAATCAGTACATGTTGGCATAGCATGCCTGCTGGTCCCTGCTTATGCGCTGGAGAGGGGCGGACATGATAAACTTGGGAGTCCCTTCTAACCTTAAATTACTAATACTATGTAAATCACCGCTCCCACAGCACCCCGCAGTGAAAAGAATGCAAGCTACTGTAAGTCCTTCCATTGCATGCAGTGGCCCAATTAACAGAAAAATGCAACTTCATTGAAGTGAAACAGCCAGCCCCCTTCACAGAAAAGAAACCCTAAGTAATATTTGGATTGCTTATAATTCCTATACCCAAAAGAACAATTTCTGAGTGAACTACAGAGAATCTCAACATCCAAAGACTGCAAAGCTACATGAACTGAAACTGAACAAACAAGCACTTAAAATTTACATGACTGATTTATTTGCAGTGTTTACTCCTCACAACTGAACTGTTAGCAAAGAAACCTTTTTGAAATGGAGGCTGGTAATGTTATTCAGTATTTCACAGAATTAGACAGCTCTTACATCACCTTAAGTGAACACCAGCTCCTACATCACCAAAAAGTGCAGTTACATAAGAACTTACCGTAACAGAGTAGATCTTGAGAGAGGTTTCCTGCATGGTCATAACATGTGGGACCTCGCCCTCTGGCTAGGACTGCATGGCAAACTTTTACACGTGCTCAGGGGACCGCCACTGACATCACGTGACTGACGCCAGCTTGATCCTATAGTGGGCGGTCCCCAAGCCCGCCCCAGTTCTTCTGCCGGAGATCCAAAGTGGGTGCGACAGGAGAAGCAGCTGAAATCCTGGAGCCCATCCAGAAAAGCCTGTAAAGCCTGCAAAAATGTTGGGGGGCAGGAGAGGGGGAAAAGGCGACCTACTGCAGGAACCTCTCTCGAAGATCTACTGTTATGGTAAATTCTTACATAACTGTACCATATTACTTCGAGAGGCTTCCTGCAGTAGGTTATAACATGTAGGACTGAATCCCAAGCAGTCACACTCAGTAAGACTCACTGAAGCAAGGGAGGAGGAAAGTCTGCAGAAAGACCAGAGCAGGTCAAAGACAGAAGGCCCTGCAGGATGGCTAGGCTGAAACCTGCCCTATGCCTAGAGCAATGTCCAGACTGTAATGCTTAATGAAAGTGTGGACCGAACTTCAGGCTGCTGCAGCACATATATCTGCTGAGGAAACATTCTTGAGAAAGGCCGTGGAAGCAGCCATACTCCTAGTAGAGTGGCCTCTGACCTTCCCTGGAAGAGGTGCGATGTACTTCTGATAAAAATGGTTGCAGTTAGCTAACCATTTGGACAAGCACTGCTCAGAGACTGCCGACCCCAGAGTCTTGGAGGAGAAAGAAAACAACTGATCTGATTTTCGGACATCCTTGGTCCTGTTAACATAATAACGTAAGATCCTGTGCACATCCAACATGTCTGCTGAGATAGAGAGTGAGAAAGCAGCCACAGCTTCCTTGAAACAAGGAGGTTATTTTCTGACTAGACTACACTGAACTGAATTATTACTTTTGGACCTGTAAGTAACTAGTATTGATTCTGATTTTGGGGTTGACATTTCTTAGTTTTAACTAATTTGCCAGGGAGGAACAGTAGCTGGGAGATATTTGCAGTCATTTGTGACTAAACCTGTTACTTAACCTCTGTAAAACAGGTGTCTGAAAGGAAGGAAGGCACTCCCCGGTGTGGAGGGTCAGAGTTGTAGTTGATTGTTTCTGAACGGCATAGATTTACTTCCACCCACCCACCCCAAGCACGCAACTTTTTATTTATTTATTTATTTAGTTTTTGTTGACCGGGTAAGTGCACTAGACAAATCCTGCCTATTTTCAGACACGACCCGGGGGAAGGGGATACAGATGAATGCCAACTGACTTTGAACCAGATTAAGCTGTTGGTGGTATTTTGAGTGAATGAGGGAAATTTGGCCAGGACACCGGGGAAATTCCCCTACTCGGCGGCTGCTTCGTGGCCGGTAGGGGGCTTGTTGACATTAGTCTGCGTTATGGCAGACAAGGAGGAATGCTGTCGAGACATGGAGGTCAGAGAGAGTACGTATTTTTGATTTGGAAGAAACGTAGAGAGCAGAATTCTGTGATACAGAATATTGACGTTGTACTGGAAACAGCATCGGAAGTTAGTATGGACTTACCGGAGTTGGCTGGTGATTTTCCAGCATCGGAGAGAGCGCATTTCGCAGATGTTATGGCTAGTAAAGACCCTGGAAGTACTATTGTGCCTACTGCTCCGTCTGTACTTGATTGCGTCACATCTCTTTCGACGGTTGCACAGGAGGTTGAATCAGATCTTTCTGGACCGGGGCGTGTTGCTGTTGGGACGGCTGTTGCCTGCACACCTACGGCGTCACAAACTCTGCGACATCAGTTTGGGATACAATCTGTAGACAAGGAGGGCTTTCTTCAGGACTGGTCGAGTCTAAAGCTTTGACTGACTCTGCTGGAAGAGAACTACTTCGGGTAAATGGATTCCGGATTTTTCATGGTCTTCTTCGTCTGCTGATACTACGATGTCGACTATGCATGCCACCGAGAAACAGAACCTGAGCTCAGGTAAAGACTCTGTGTGCACAGACACCAATATTTCTTGCAAACAGGTTGCTATGGGAGGGGAGAGTGATTTGGCTTTTTCAAAGCCAAGCACCTCAAAGGCTGGTATTTTGGGTATTGAACAGGGGCAGGAAGGTATTTCTTTGTCAAAAAAAAAGAGTTTGTTACACAACAACAAGCTAGGAAATTGCTTATGTCTGAGTTGTTTAAAAACAAATTGGAACAAGCACCCGTCCTTGCACGGTGCGGCTCACTATAAAGGAGGCCTCACAGACATCCTGATAGGTATTATGTTTTAGACAACCTTGAAAAGTTCTATGGGTTTTCTTCCTCTAATGTGTATGCATTGATACATATATCGGGAAAGACTCTTTGATGTCAGTTTTAAAGCTAATTTACACTTGGGAAAAGTATGCTCTACTTAAAATACCCCCTTATAGTCTCCTTTTTTTGCCATCCCTCTCACTAGACCTCAAATTCGTTTTGTCACTATCATGTTTCGTAATGAAGGTGTGAATGTGAGTGATATCTATCACTGGCTACAAACTAAGTGTGATATCTTAGGACCCACTGATACATTAATTGATACTGAGGGTATTTGGACGGGTGGCTGGGAAATTTAAGGTGAAACTTTTCCAGGTTAATGCTGAAATTGTTCACCTTCCAAATAGTTTCTTCTTAGGGAAAGATAGGGGGGGTTTGTTTTTATGGTGGTCAACCTAGGGCCTGCTATAAATGTGGAGCTCGTACTCACATAAGTAGTGTATGTGACATGATGAAATGTCCCTTATGTGGGGGGTTTGGACACTCAATGGATTTGTGTGATAACATTTTTCAATGTAATTTATGTGACGAAAAAGGCCACGCCTTTCATCAGTGTCCCTGGGCTAGACAAAATTGCTCCAAAGGTTGGGACCAAGATGATTTGTTTCGTAAAGCCCAGACTAAAAGAAGGGATTCCATGGGGACTGTTCCCCTCAGCACACCCATTGTTCCTGTTCAGCAAACACCCAGTGGGATGGCTGACTCTAGGAAAATGGGGGACGTAGCCTGTCAGAGTTACTGAGTCCCAGGTTCAAGTTGAGAAGCCTGTTCCTAGGCCTTTAGTATCTGGGAGACAGAGTCCTGCAACATCCATGCCTCCCCCTTTCGAGACTGTTAAAGGCAGACGTTTTATTAGGGCCTCACTCAAACAGTCTGCCGTAAGTCTGCTTCCGACTGATAATTTTTTTTTTCACCTTTGCAAGATGAGGCAGGGGATTCGGACTTAGAATCAGATACATCTCATAGGTCAGAATTAGTTACTAAAGATGAGGACAGCAAGACTACGGAATTGGCAAAGGAAAAGAAAGGGAAAAAAGGTAAAAAACGGAAAGTAAGTCAGAAGCATGGTCCTTGACTCAATTAGTTCCTTCCATGGCTGTGCTGAAACTAGCTTCCTATAATGTTTGTAGTTTAAAGGCATTCCAAAAGCAGATTTCCATCCTAGCATACTTAGATTTTTTTGAAATTAGTTATAATATTTTTGCAAGAAACCAGGGTTTCTTCTCTTTTTGAAGTAGAACAACTAAAAAGGCGTTGGATTTGGGGACCATCTTTCTGGACTTTTGGGCCAGATGCTGCAGATGGGATTGGGATTCTATTTAAAAATTCTAATTTTAAAATTTCCAAAGTGATAGATGTTAGGCCGGGGCCGGCCTTGATTTTGGATTGTTCTTTAGGGGATTATTTCTTTCATTTTATTAATTTGTATGCTCCTCAAACAAAGTTGGGCCAGATTGAATTGTTTGATGAGATTAAACCTTTTCTTTACACAAAAAAACACATTGTGTGGGGAGGTGATTTTAATTGTTCAACAGATGCTAAAGCTTCTGGGGTTTCAAGCAAAAAAATATATTGTGACACGAATGCTCTGAAAAACATTGTAAGAGATGCAGGTCTCCAAGATGTATATAGAAGCATTCACTTGCAGGCTGGAGCAACTTATTATAGACACACCTTTGCCACACAAATTGATATGGTTTTTATTTCTCACTACATTATACCTACGTTGTGTACAGTTAAACCCATAGAATTTTCAGATCACCATATTTTGGTTTGTGATCTTAGTTTGACTAATATGCCACCTAAACTGTTGTCCACAGTACAACGATGGAGATTGAATACATCCTTTTAGAGAGTCCAGTCTTTTTCCTCAAGTTGGAATATTTTTGCAGCTAAATTTTCCACCATTGATTTGTTTGATACAATCTATGATTGGTGGTTGCATACTGAAACGGAAATTAAAACCTTGTTTCTAGTTGGGAAAATTTAAGGCTAACTCAAGATTATTTGCAATATTTAATACATAGAAACCAATTATATAAATTGATGTCTTTTCCTCCGAAAGATCATGCCCTTTATACTTCTCAGATACTAGAAATTAAGAAACAGATGAAGTCATTTCAGTATGACAGGGCCAAGTCTTTAGACATGGAATTTAGATTTGGAACTAAACAAAACCCTATGTCTGATCCTTATCAGGCTTGTAAATCACGTTTGGAACACACACTGATGTCAGGTCTTTATAACTCAACTGGGGAAGTGATTAATACTGATATAGGCATGTTATTACTTGTGCAACAACATATTCAGGATTATTTTGCAGTCCATACTGACTTTTCTAAAGACACCTTTCCTGTCCAGACTTTAGGTCATTTACCACAGGTAGAGGAAAGTATGCAATTACTTTTGACTCAACCCATTTCTGCGCAGGAAGTAGAGGACGTAATTAAGCAGTTAAATAAAGGGCTTCCCCGGGTCTGGACGGGATACCTAATGAATTTTATAAGGTTTGTATACAGTACATGGGGTATTTCTTGTCTTTAGTATTTAACTATATGTTGACCTCAGATGTTTCTTGTAAGAACTTTTACTATTTCTCTTTTGTCCTTTATTTATAAAAAGGGGGATAAAAAACGT
Organism: Neoceratodus forsteri; assembly: GCA_016271365.2. Lineage (NCBI taxonomy): Eukaryota > Metazoa > Chordata > Ceratodontiformes > Ceratodontidae > Neoceratodus > Neoceratodus forsteri. Next base: position 557,491,664 of record CM028132.1, read on the forward strand.
CTGACTAACTGGAGGCCGATTAGCCTTTTAAATAGTGATTATAAGATTTTGACCAAAATTTTGAATAACCGATTGATGAAGGTAGCAGACTCCTTAAACATCCAGCCCAGACATGCTCTCCCTAATAGGAAGATACAGCATAATCTTTTTATTGAGGACCTGCAAGTGGTAAACTTACTGCTCGATCAGGATTAGTGGCAGCTGGTACTCTCAAATGGGACGGAGAGGATCTCTGATCTTGAAATGGGTAGCCATCTGGGAACAAGCGACCACCAAACAGAGTGGTTCACGATGAACTTAGCTGTATAGTCAAGCCACAAAAGTGAAGGTGCTGGACTTCAGGAGGGCTGATTTTGTCAAATGGGAGAGTGCCTCAGAAAAGCACTAGCAAACAGGCAAGAAGGTGGGATGCAGCAACAATGGGGCAACATCAAAACCACCATCACAGAGGCAACAAGCCTTGTGTGAAGCAAATAAACAAATCAAAACGAAAGAAAAACACTATGGTTCTCAAAAGAAGTGGCAGGGGAGGTAAGGGAGAAAAAGACAGCATTCAGGAAGTATAAGGGAAACACAGAAGGAGCAGGACAGAGAACTGTACCAGTTAAAGTAGAAGGAAGTGGGAAGGCAGTCAGAATAGTAACGCCCAAACCGAGAAAAGATAGCCAACTCGGTTAAGACGGGGATAAAACCTTTATAGGTACATTAGGGAGCAAAGAAAGACTAAGGCAGAGATACTAAGGCTGAATAAAGAGGAAGGTGGTTGGGCAGAGAGCGACAGTGAAAAAGCAGAGATACTGAACGAATACTTCTGCCAATATTCACAATGAAAAGCAGGGGGAGATACCTAATCCAGTCAATAGAAGCACTCTGGATAGGTGGTTGATATTAGTCCTTTCAAAGAAGAAAGGGTTCTGAAAGAACTCTTAAAACTGAAGGTGGATAAAGCAATGGGGCCTGATAGGATTCACCCCAGAATTCTAAAAGAACTAAGGGAAGAATTAGTTACACCACTGACTACCCTTTTTAATAAATCATTGGAGGATGGTGTGGAACCTGAGGACTGGAGGAGGGTGGATGTGATTCCATTTCACAAAGTGGGAGCAAGACAGAGGCAGGAAACTACAGACCCATCAGTTTGACCTCAGTGGTAGGGAAAACGATGGAATCACTTCTGAAGAAAGAATTGTTGAGTGCCTAGAGGCCAGTGGGGCACAGGACCCAATGCAGCATGATTCAGCAGAAAGATCATGTCAGACAAACTAATTGATTTCTTTGACTGGGTGACCAAAGTAGTAGACCAGGGAGGGTCTGTGGACATGGCCTACCTAGACTTTAGCAAGGCATTTGACACAGTCCCACAAAAGATTAATAAACAAATTAGCCAGCCTGAGAGTGGGTCCCAGGGTGGTAGCCTGAGTAAAACACTGGCTGGACAACAGGACACAGCGGGTAATAGTAAATGGAGTCCACAGTGAAGAAAGGAGGGTTACTAGTGGGTACTGCAGGGCTCAGTACTGGGGCCAGTCCTTTTAATGTCTTTATATGACATTGCAGAGGGACTGGAAGGAAAGTACATCTCTTTGCAGATGACACAAAGATCTGCAACAGGGTTGATACGCAAGGTGGGGTGGAAAGGATGAAAAGACTTGGCAAGGTTGGACGAATGGTCAAATGTATGGCAGCTTAGATTCAACGCAAAGAAGTGCAAGTGAATGTACCTGGGAAACAAAACCCAGGGGAAGAGTACACAATGGGGTGAGATACCAACAACAACAAAAATGGAAAGGGACCTGGGATAGTCATATCAGATGACCTAAAGGTGGGCCAGCAATGTGAGAAGGCAGTAAGGAGGGTTGGGGGATACTGGGATGCATAGGAGAGGCATCACCAGTAGAAAACAGGAAGTTGTTGGCCCTCTGTACAGACAGTTGGTAAGACCACATCTGGAGTACTGTGTACAGTTCTGGAAACCCCATCTCCGCAAAGATAGACAGGGTGGAGGCTGTCCAGAGGAGGGCAACCAAAATGGTGCAGGGTCTGCACCAGAAGACATATGAAGAAAAACTAAGGGAGCTTAAGATGTATAGCCTCGAGGAAAGGAGGGAGAGAAAGGACAGGATAGAAACTTTCAAATACCTCAAGGGGATAAACAAAGTCCAAGAGGGTAGCATCTTTCAGAAAAAGAGATGTGCAAGAACAAGGGGGCACACTTTGAAGACAGAGGGGGGACAACTAAGAGGTAATGTGAGGAAGTATTTCTTCACAGATAGGGTTGTAGATGCATGGAACAGTCTTCCTGAGGAGGTCATAGAGTCAAAAACAGTGGGGGAATTCAAGAATGCATGGGACAGACATAAGGCAATTCTAGCGGGGGGTAGGAGGAAGTAGGCTGTTGGTTAACTAGGAACTAGGATCTGCAGCTTATCCGTTAGGTAGGGAAATGGGCAGACTAGGTGGGCCAAGTGGTCCTTAACTGCTGTCAAATTCTCTGTTTCTATGTTTCTATGTGCAGGAAAGCCTCACCCTTATTAGAATAAGTAGGGTAGTACACGGCAGTTCAACTGTCTGGTTTAAGGTGAACTCAGAAACCACCTTGGGAAGAAACTTAGGAGTTGTGTGCAGAGCCAACCGGTCTCTGTGAAAAATTAAATAAGCCTCCTTAAATATGAGGGCCTGAAGCCCAGAAATCCTCAGAGCAGAAGTAACCACAATTAAAAAGAGTGCTTTCCAGGATAAATAGCACATCTTGCAGCTTACTGCCAGCTCAAAGCGGGGCAGCGTAAGCTTTTCCAAAATAAAATTAAAATCCCAAGGTGGGGCAGGCTTACGGATGGGGGCTTCAAGTTGAGGATCCCCTTCAAAAAGATCTTGGAGACCTCCAATTGGGCGACAGTTTTCCCATCCACCAAAAGGAAAGGCAGAGATAACAGACAAGTGAACTTTCAACGAAGAGTAGCTGTGTCCTGAGTCAGACAGGTGCAAAAAGTATTCCATCACTTGGGCACTCGGCAAGAAAAGGGGTACCATCCCTTCGAGGTCGCCCAAATGGAAAAACACTTCCATTTCATAGCATAAGCTGACCTAGTGGAAGGCATCCTGGCCTTCACCAGGACTTGGGCAACTCTTTCGGAGACTCCAAAGTGTGACACAATTATGTCTGAAGGAGCCACGCATGAGGATGCAGGGAACTGAGGCTCAGATGTACCAGTCTGCCCTGTTTCTGGGTTAGTAGTTTGTGCCAAAGAGGAAGAGGTACTGGAGATTCCACTGCCAGCTGCTGCAGGACTGGAAACCAGATCTGCCTGGGCCAGAGGGGGGCAATCGGCAACATCTGAGCCCCCTCTGCCTGAAGCTTCAGCAGAACTCTCTGCAGAATGGGAAAAGGAGGGAAAGTGTGCAAGCATCTTTCTGTCCAACAGAGGGATAACAACAGGCCCTTGAATGAGCGAGCAAAACCTGGTAAGTTTTGCATTGAATGGGGAGGCGAAGAGATCTACCTCCGGATGCCCCCAATGACGGAACAGATGTTCTGCCACTTCCTGGTGAAGTTCCCATTGCAAGCTTGAGCTGAGGATCGGCTGAGGTTGTCCGCCAGAACACTGTGAATGCCTGGAATGTGCACGGCTGTAAGATGTAGACCATACTGGACTGCTCAGTACCAGACCCCCATCACCTCCCGGCACAGGCAGTACGATCGGGTGCCTCCCTGCTTGTTGATGTACCACACCACACACGTTGTTGGTCTGTACCAGCAGTGTTCCTGTAGAAAGTAGGTACTGGAAGGCCTGAAGGGCATACAGGACTGCCCTCATCTCCAGAATGTTTATGTGAGAGAGGATTCCAGCTGGGACCATGTCCCTTGGGTCTGGTGGTCTCCCAGATGGGCTCCTCAACCCAGATCCAATGCATCTGTGGTAAGAGTCCACAGGGAGGGTGGGCCTGAGGGTATCCCCAAGAAAGATTCAGAGGATCCTGCCACCACAACAAGTGCCTCTTGAGTGTGCTGGATAGCAGGATAGGATGATTTCGGTCATCTGTACGCTGATCCCACAGGACCCTTAAAGTCCATTGGGTGACCCTCATGTGCAGCCTCGCCAAGGGGATGGTAGGGATGGCAGCAGCCATCAAGCCAAGGAGTCATAAAAACATCCTGGCTGGGGCATGGCTGGAGGAGGCTACCAGTCTGTCCTGCTCCTGCAAAGTATCCGCCTGTCCGAGTAGGAGGAAGGCCTCGCCCTGGACTGTATCCAATGCCACTCCAATGAACTGAAGATGTTGGGAGGGGACCAGAGACGACTTGGGGTAATTGATGGTAATACCCAGTCATGCAAAAAGGTCCAGGGTGGAGGACAGAAAGTTCTCCAGGCTGTTCCGGGATGGGAACACGAGATCCCCTGTCGGCGGAGTGGTGCTGCCACCACCGCTAGGCACTTGGTGAAAACCCTTGGTGCCGAGAAGAGGCCAAAAGGAAGGGCTTTGAATTTGAAGTGCTCCCCTTGGAAGAAAAAATGCAGGAAACGGTGGTGGTCGGGGAAAACTGGAATGTGCAGGTAAGCGTCCTGCATGTCCAGTGTACAGAGCCAGTGGTCTGTCTGGAGCAAGGGCAGGAGTCCCTGGATAGCCAGCATGTGGAACCTTTTGTATTCTACATAAAGGTTCAGGTGGCTGAGGTCTAGTATGGGACTGAGGGTGCCCATCTTTTTGGGGACAAGGAAGAATGGGAGAAGGAACCTTTCCCCCTCTGTGCCCAAGGTACTGGTTCTATGGCTGATTTCTGAATTATACATTACCAGAGGAATCTGGTTTGAGGGATAATGAGATCGTCTTTGAGGAGAGTCTGGAGGCCTTTCCAGAAACTCGATGGTGTGCCCTTTTGCTACTAGTTGCATCACCTATGAGTCCAACGTAATGCCCTGCCACTTTGTGAGGTGAAGGGCAAATCTTCCCCCCACTGGCTCCACGCTGCTGGGAGGCAGTGGAGGGGGAGGACTGTATGAGTCAGGAGGTGGAGAAGAGGTTTCCTCCTGTGGCTCACTGAGCCTCGGAGGCAGGGGTGACAGTGGACCCCAATGCTCTCCTTTTGGTCTGACGCCTGGAGAAGGGTTGCTTGTTTTGCCGCTTCTGCTGGTGCCAAAAGGGCTGTTTGGACTCAAAGCCCCCTTTGTACATAGACTTGACAGATCTAAGGGCCTGTCTGCTGTCCTGCAGACCCGCAATAATATCTTTAGTGTCTCCCCTGAAGAGGACTGAACCTGAAAGGGGCATCCTGAATTGCTGCTTGCACGCCTGGGGAAAGCCAAGAAATACGTAGCCAGACATGATGCCTGACGTACACTGTCGTGGCGGTGGAGCGAGCAACTCCATCTACAGAATCATAGGTGGCTCTCAGTGCGTGTATACAAGAGATCTTTGACAAGCACAGGGCCTTAGTGAGTTCAGTCTTGAGGTCCGAATCCTCCACAGTCTCAAGTCTAGCCTAGAGTTTCGCCATAGTGGCCTTTTGATACGACACCATGTATGCTATGTAGTTCAAAGAATGCAGAGCACACGCAGAAGAGGTATAGACCTTGTGCCCAAACTGGTCTAATTGCCTCGACTCGTTATTAGGAGGAGAGATGCTCATATGTTTGGGCCTAGCAGTATGATCATGAGCCACAGCTATCACGACAGACTCAGCCTTGGGTTGAGAGCAAAGATGGGATATGCCCTCTGGTGCATGACAGATACGGTCTGCCTTTTTGGGATGGCTGGGATCGAGTGAGGCAACTGCCAAATGGTAGAGCAGAGATCCTCATGGGGGGGCAGTCCAAGGAGGAATCAGAATGGGCGACACCTCTTCCATGTTCAGATGATCTGCTAGATGCTTGCGTTTGGGGTCTTGTTCCTCTGCGTTTTATTTGTTGGCCTGCTGGAGGATATGGAGGAGTTCTGTTAAGGAGGGTCTCTGGAGCGCACTTGGCGATCCTTACCCCAGCCCATGGTTCTGGATAGTTCCCCTGAAGAAGAGGCGGAAGAGTCCTCCTTGGACTCCGAAGATTCCTCTCTGCCAGAGGTTCTAACTCACGCTAAAGTGACCTCCTGAGAGCCGGCTCGGTTGCGCCAAGAGCTGAGGCACTGGATGCCTTACCTGCGCTGCAGCGACCGATGTTCGGGAACAAGCATGGGTTGCCGGGGTTGAGGGGGAGGAGAAGGATACAGCGCCCATTGGACTGCTCTCCTTCTCCGGGATTTCACCTCTGATGCCTTGATTGCCTCTCTGGCAGAGGCCGGGGGTCAGGCACGGGTGACAGCATTGGGAGGAGTCTGGGCAGATGCCTGGGGGGAGAGGCATATGGACGCATGCGCCTCTGCCCCCGCTGGTGTCACTGCACACCCATCGCTCCAGTAATGAGAGGGGAGGAGCGAACAAGCGAAAAAGGTGGCACTTCTCACACGGCTTGATGGACGTCCACGAGTGTTCATCGGGAGCTAGCACCCGAACTGGATCCGTGAGGGTGGGGAGTTAGGGGATTCCCTGCCGCCCTGCTGCAGGGGGCAAACCGCAGGGATTTCAGGGTGCCAGCGGTCCCGGTCGAGACGGACCGCAGCCGGATCCCCAGATGGGATGCGAGGAGTAACGGGGCAGAGGTGGCCCAGGAGGACAACACACACAAAAAAATGTGACCTCCCAAGTGGCCCTCCTGAAATGTGCACCGTGATCAATGGTGAGAACCTATGGGTGACAAAGAGTGGGGGGGGGTAGCCACTGGGGCTGGCAGTCTCTTGTCCAGGTCAGATACCAACTGTGATCTGGCCTCCTGCCACCAGATCTGGAACATGGCCTGGAAGTCCTGCAGAGGTTGAGGCTGGGGAGGAGGATGCTGGTAGTAAGGGGGGCCCATCCCAGAATGAGGGGAGAGTACCATAGCCCTGAAAAGAGGGCACAGTCCAAGGCTGATTCACTAGTGTAACTGTGGGCGTAAGGTGCCGATTTGGGGCCAAATGGCGGGTAACCTTGCATTGGAAAGCCTGGATAATGCGGGCAGCCGAGAGGGGGACCCTGGGGAATGCCATGCTGGTCCAGGGGAGGTGCGAGGCCTTGAAGGGCCTGGAAAAGGAGCTGTCACTGGACAAGCTGGAGTCGGGACACCTGCTGTCAGGGCTGAAGTCAGACTGGCTGGCTTCAGGGGCGGCCATAGGTGCCCCTGACGGTGGCTCTGATGGCAGTAAATCTTCTGACGGAGCATCAGGTGTCGGAGGCACAGAGTCTGACAGAGGAACCTCTTGGTAGGGGCCAAGGTAGGGCACAATGGAAGAAGAAGGTTCCTGGGAGTCAGCGTGGGGACTGACTCAGATGTCAGATTCCCAGGGAGAGGATCTGCGGGAGTCTTGGAGATAACTTGTATGGGAATGGGGGAGCAATTCACCACATCCAGAGGACCCACTTCCCACTCCAGAAGAACTGGAGTCCGGCTTACTGGTGGAGACTGTGTGATCGCCGGAGTCCCAGCAGGCGATTTAAAGGTTGAGGATCCAGGTTTGGAGCCTGTCCTGATGGGTTTGAAAGTAGAGGAGGTAACTGGAGAACCTGATGAATAAGAAGCCTGGACTGTCACCAGGGAGGCGGCAGAGATCGACCTTGTGCAATGGGCAGACTGTGGTCTTAGTGCCGGCAGCCTTTGTGGAGAAGACCTGCTCCTGGTCCTCCAGACGTTCTCGCTCCTGATGCTTCTCTTTATCTTTCTTTTTCTGCTTCAAAGAGGGAGAAGAAGCAGATTCCCTCAGCTTTTGCATCTCCTGCTCTAAGGAGGCCATCCTGCACTTCATAAGATGAGCTTCCAGGGCTTGCTGCCTGCGTTTGCATGTGGCCTGGTTGAAGGGCTTGCAGTCTGGGCAGTCCTCAGTGTCATGACCTGGGCCTAAGCAGAAGAGGTAGTTTATTGCTGTCCTTATGAGGAATCTGTGTGCCGCACTTCTCACACTTCTTCTTTGTCTTGGGTGGAGAAGACATAAAAAACAAATTAAGTAAACTATTTTAAGAAAAGAAGAAAAAGACTATAACAAAATGGCAATTGACTGCAGCAACGTTTACTGTGAGGTTCTTGAGCAGGTCGATGGCAGGAAAGAAGTGGAAGGCAGGTGCAGGGACCACCCACTATATAGGGTCATGCTGACACTGATTATGTGATGTTGGGTGGGCGGACCCCCGACAGACATTCCTAGCAAAAGTCTGCTGTGCGGTCCTGATGCCAGAGGGCGTAGTCTTACATGTTATGACCTACTGAAGGAACCCTCTCAAAGTAAGATGTAAAGTTTCTTTAATTGAATAACTCCAAACTGATACATTTTACAAGAAGAAAGCATAAGTACAATATTTAAGAAGAGACTAAAATAAAAATATGCAGAAGAATAAATGTGCAAAGCTTTTAAGGACGCACTAGCACTGCTCATATCTTACGGACTAGACTAAAAACTTTAAAACACAAATTTTGTAGCTGGAAAACATTTTATAAGTGATTCAACAGTTTGTGTTCTACCCCATTGGCATCCTTCATGGTGATTAATTAACCCACCACTTAGGATTTAACAGGGTAGAACACAAACTTCGGGTGTCATATTACTTACATAATGCACATTAATGTCTCGACTGCTGATACACCGGGTTCCAGTATGTTTTGTAACTGGTCAGATGGGACATCAACATTGACAGTTAATGTGTTTTCCTCAGAGGCCCATTCTTTAGGCTTTGTCTGTGAATTTTATATCTGATGGTCACCAGTATGAATGATGTCTTTAAAAAGGGCCACTCTGAACTCCATCAACTTTTAGGGGAGTCCTGCTAGCACAAAGAACTTACTGCTGCATTTTATTTCTTTTTTAAATATATGCGTACCAAAAACAGTGTAGACAGAGAGAATGTTATATAAAACCTAATTTGCTCAGCCCTGGATATCACATCAAAGTAATCACCCATTTTAATGGACAATTAAACAGAATCGTAGGAGGCATGCTAGGTGTTTTGTCATGAGAATGTGATAGAATGCTTCATTATTACAATGGAAATTCCCCCACATAGCTGCCAAGAAAGGCATATGAGTTGAATGAAAAATTATTCACTGTAGTAATGTTGTTTCTTCTTAAGAGATCACTCACCGTATTTTTAGTTTTTGTTTACAGGGTAGGTGAGCTAGCCATAAATGACTTATTTTCAGTCACAACCTGGGAGGTTACAACATAAACAAAACAGCAGGTACAAGTACAGCAAAGAAAGCATAGGAATACAGTGGAAACATTTCACAAATAAGGTCAAGGTATAAACATGGTGAAGACATAAGTACAACAAGTAGGAGCAAAGATAAGTATGCAAATACATATTTCCGACTTACTGACACACGGTGAAAGCAAAGCGACAAGTATATTTACAGTAATCTAGTGAGTACATAGCATGCGTACAGATTATAACAAAGTAAAAATTTCACACTGAAAGAAGTCAGGAATACAGTAACATGGTTACAGGCCACTGGAAGGCGTAAAGCAGCAGTATTAAAATATATGGATGGGTAAAGGAAGAATGGTGAGGCATTTAACACTGGGAGGGTCAAATTAGAGCTAGTTTGAGTAGTGACATACCAGGTGTCCAAGCAGTTAGGCTGGGGGAGATAAGAGGCAGGTTAGTGGGAGTAAGGTACAATAGGAGGGAGGAGGGAGAGAAGAAGAGCGAAGATCACGGGGTTGAAAGCATGAGCAAGAGTTAGAAGCAGATAGGAAAGCCAAGCTCTTTTAAAGAGGGCATGGGAAGGTGCCTGATAAGCTGATAATGGAAGGAGTTCCACTGCAGTAGAGCACAGTGTGAGAAAGCATTGGAACCTTTGGAGGTTTTACACCTTGGAACCTGTAATAGGATTTGTCAGCTGAAAGTGAGCTATAAGAGGATGTTTGTTGAACCAGCAGTGCAGCTAGACTTGTAGGAGTTTGTGCCCCGATTACATTATCCATAAGGAAGCCAACGGAATGGAGTCTCTGCACGGAGGGTGGTAGCCAGTTAAGGTCAGAATAGAGTAGGCAGTGGTGTTTGAGCTGAGGGGATGAGGAGGCATAGCGGCAAATATTATAAGCGGTGTCCCAAATACGAAGTTTAGTCTTTGGTACGGAAGCGTACGTGATGTCGCCATAGGTCAGAGATGGGAACAATATACCACAGGCAATAGCTATTCTAGCAGAGGGAGTAAGTGTATGGCTGGTCTGAAAGGCAATGCCTAGCTTGGAGTTGACCGATCTGCAGGTTGATTGAAAATGGAGATCAAAGTCTAGAGACACTTTATGTTTTAGACCTGTTTCTCTACCTAGAGAGAGCAGTCGCCCCATAGTGAACCCTGGTAATGGCTGGATCTCCAGACAGTTTTATCTGTAATTCATTGAAAAAGTTTATTTTAGTTAGTTTTTTCATTTACTCTGTAAGCTAGTTTTTTTTTCTTTAATTATGGTATCTCCAGTTTCCGTTTGATTCCCAGGAACCAGAGACTCTTCTAGCAGGCTACCGCTTTTATTTTTCTGAATATTTTGCCTACTACACCAGTTTTACTTCATTTTACAAGTGGTTTAGTATTTTAAATTGATAGCTAACAGAAAACTGAGCGCTTCGCTTCTGTCACTGCCCTTTCACTTTAATGAACTACCTGCCTCAGAGCTGCGCATTTGACTTTTGGCATAGTTTTCCTTTGTACAAGAGCCATTTTCACTATTTGGCTTTTGTACTGTAATATTTTTTAGAAATCCTTTTTTGTTATTATTCAAGGTTCTCTCGTACTGGTATGTCAGACAGACCTTGTGAACCTTCAAAAAAAACTTTAAAAATTACTTCCAGCTCCTGGCAAGGGCTAACTGACATGAGCTTTGTTTAAAGTGTCTGGGTTCACAGCACAACTCTGTACATTTTAAATCCTGTCATATTTTTTTAGCTCAAAACCTCAAAGGCTAAACATTTTAAAAGAAGCATGCCTTCTCAGTCTGTCTCTGTCACCTAAAAATAAAAAAAGGTTCTGAGGGTGTCCCTGACAATGGAGGAAAGCACGCACCAGAAGGGTCCATCTTCCCATACACAGCAAATAACGTAATGGTGACGAGAAAAAGTTGTACAGCCATCAGAAAGGCTTGGTAAAGATGGTTCAGATATCAGGGTGTCCGAAAGGGGGAGCCATGAATCCACTGATGGCAAAAATAGAAAAAAAGAGCCTTAGAGCAGACACTGGAAACGGTGTCTGCCAAAAAGAAATTTAAAGAAATGAATGTCACTATTACTCCTCCTGCACGAAGAAAGAAGCAGACAGATGGTACGGATAAAATGCCCTCATTAGAGGACAGAATCAAAAATGTGTCAGTGTTTCCTGGTGATCCTAGGCCATGGGAAATCTGAATGAGATACCTTCCACCTCCACCCCCTCAGGCTCCAAGCTATTTGCCTGCAGAGGAGGAGGAGGAGGATGAAAAATACTACATGCAAATGGAAGAAGGTGACCCCCCCCCTCACACCGGAACTGGAGGGTGCACTTGAGCAAGATTTCTAACCTTCTCCAAAGCAAATTGATGGCTACTGATCTTTTCCCTCATTTGTCAGACAAATGGTTGATTTCCATCAACATCTCCCCACTAGAAACAGAGGAAAATGAAGAGGATGCGGATTTTATGGACATGTTAGAGTAGCTCCACCAAGAAGGATGTAACTTCCATATAAACCACAAAGCATTAGTGCATGAATGTGGTGACATTTTGACCTAAACTTTTATTGTATTTTATACTGCTCGATATTCACTGACTTGTATGATACCCTTCTTTAACAGAATTTGAGTCTGTTTTAGTACTTTTACATATCTGAAATAATAAAAGGAGCATTCCTTTAATATGGCTTAGAACAGGTTTTCATCACTATTCTCAGCTGCTTTGTACATCAGCTGCTTAATATCACTTCTGTTGTGACTAAACTGAAATAGCATGCAGAAGATAGTGCTCCCTGACCTTATGGGACAGTAGGTGTTCAAAACAGCTGGGAATAGTAATGAAACCTTGCTTGAGCTTATTGAAAGAGTGCCTTTTATTATTTCAAATGTGAAAAAAAAGTACCAAAGTAGACTCAAAATGGACAAACAAGGTGTCATATAAGTCAGAACATAAGGGTCAATCTAAAATAGTATAAAAAGTATATGTTACAGTTTTCACCAGATTCATGCACTGCTGCTTTAAGAAGGCTATATCAAACATTTTTTTATTTTATTTAGTTTTGTTTACCTGGTAGGTGCGCTAGCCATAGGGATGACTATTTTCAGGCAAGACCCGGGAGAATTACAGAGCAATTACAGAGATGACAAACAGCAGCAAAAATACAGAATATTCAAAACATAATGGTCAAACATCAGGGTTGCATCATAGAACAAGGGTACAATGTACAGAGCAGTTACTTAAAATAAAGTTGCATTATTAGGTACAGAGGGTTTACACAAACATGGAAAATATGTCAGGTTAACGCAATTTGTGAAAGAATAGCATGTCAGAGGTAGGTTACAGTATAAGAAACTGAATCATCAGCAGTTTCTATTGAGCTGTTTACAAGTAGGGCACAACCAGCAAATCCAGGGAGAGATAGCCAGTATGGCTCTAGGAAACGCGTAAGGTTGATAAGTGCAAGTGGTGGTGGTGGTGGTGGTGGTGGGGCAGCAGGGGATGAGGAATGGATATTGTTTAAGTTTGGAGAGAGAGGGAGCTTATTTTGAGTAAACGAGAGGAGCACAAAAGTTAGGGGAGGAGAGGGTAGCAGGGTGAGTGAGGAAAGTAGTAGTAGCCCTATCGTATCTAGGTATTTTGCAGGTTAATTAGTGCAGTGACTAGATGAGATGAGGTGACAGTGGAGTGCTTTTTTAAAGGCATCATGGGAGGGTGCCAGGCGTACTTCACGCGGGAGGGAGTTCCATTGCTGGGGGGCATAGAGTGCAAAAGCACAAGCACCTTTGGCTGTTTTATGCTTTGGCACGTTTAGAAGTGATTTTACAATGGTGCACAAACCATAGTTGGAAGACAGAGGAGTGAACAGCCCCACCAGTGTTAAGGGGGTCTGGGTTCTAACAATATTATTAATTGTGAGCAGTGGCACAGAGTCTAGTTGCACCAGGAGACAGCCAATTCATAGAGTACAGGAGGCAGTGGTGCTTCAGTCTTTAGAAGGGAGGAGGCAAACCTGCATATGTTGTTGTATGTAACATCCCACCTTTGAAGGTTAGATTTAGGTAAGGCAGCATATGTTACTGACCTGTTGATAGGAGTATACAATCTGGCCGTGGGTGTTATAGCATAGCTGGTCCAGAACGCAATGCCTAGTTTAGAGTTAACAGAGTTGCAAGTGTTCTCTATGTGCAGTTCAAAGGTAAGGGCCTGATTTAGGGTTACCCCAAGGTACTTGAAAGTGGTTACAAAACTGACAGGAGAACCATCAAGGCAGGAGACCCTGAAGTCGTGCTGGCACGATTTGAGCCTTGATGGTGTACCAAATAACAGGGACTGCATTTTGGTTTCATTAAGGAAGTTTGTGTCAGATAGCCAGTTCTGTGTGCGTTGAAAGTCCAAGGAGAGCTGATGATTGATGTCAGTAATAGGTTTTTGCACTGGTGTATAAATCAATATAATCGGCATGGAGAAGGGAGGAGGTGGAGGAGAGGTTGGAAGACATATTATTGATAAATATAGAGAATAGAAGTGGTCCCCGGATGGAGCCCTGAAGGACTCCTATGTTAACAATAGCCTGATCAAAGTAGGTTGAATTGAACATCACAACTTGGAATCTATTAGCCATGTAACTGTGGAACCAACTGACGACATTTGAGGTAAAACCCATAGTCTTTAAGGTAGAGAGGAGAAGAGTGTGGTCCACCAGATCAAAAACTTTTGTCATGTCGATAAAAAACGCTCCAGTTCGGAGACCCGAGTCCATAGCGGTGAGAGTGTCAGAAGTAAATTTGAGCAGGGCAGTGGTAGTGCTATGCCCTTTGCAAAATCCATACTGGGCATTAGATAGGAGGTCATGTCTAAGAAGAAAGTCAACTGTTTGCAAGGCAACCATTTTTTCTAAGATTTCGCTAAGGACTGATAGCATCACTATGGGCCTGTAGTTAGATGTGTCTTTGTGATCACCTTTCTTTAAAACAGGTATGACCCATGCAATCTTCCAGATGTCAGGACCACAACTTTAACACATGAAGAGAGTAAAAATTTTGGCCAGAGGGGCAGCAAGTTGTAGCAGAAACACAGAAACATAGACTTTGACGGCAGATAAGGACCACTTGGCCCACCCAGTCTGCCCATTTCCCTACCTATTGGATAAGCTGCAGATTCTAGTTAACCAACAGCCTACTTCCTGCAACCCCCCACTATAATTGCCTTATGTCTGTCCCATGCATGTTTGAATTCCCCCACTGTTTTAGACCCCACAACCTCTCCAGGAAGGCGGTTCCATGCATCCACTACTCTCTTCGTGAAAAAGAATTTCCTCACATTACCCTGAGCCATCCCCCCTCTAACTTTAAATTGTGCCCCTTGTTCTTACACATCTCTTTTTCTGAAAGATGCTACCCTCCTGGACTTTGCTGATTCCCTTGAGGTACTTAAAAGTTTCTATCATGTCCCCCGTCCCTCCTTTCATCAAGGGTATACATATTAAGCTCTCTGTCTCTCTCTTCATATGGTTTCTGATGTAGATCCTGCACCATTTTAGTTGCCCTCCTCTGACTGCTTCCATCCTGTCTATGTCCTTGTGTAGATGAGGTCTCCAAACTGCACGTAGCCTGGGCTTGATACCATCAGAGCCTGTGGCAGTACTATCCGAGATTGTTCTGAGAAATTTTATTACCTGCTTGGTAGTAACAGCCTTAAAGTGAAAGGAGGGGATCACTGTCCCTTTGCAGTACCGAGCAGGGGTGTCCTTTATCTGAGTGGCAGGGAAAGATGAGGTAAACCTAGTGAGGTCAGAAAATTGATTGTTAAAGTAGTTGGGTATGGTTTGGGGATTAGTGCAGTGGGTACCGTTCAGGATCATATCATTAGGAGTGGTGGAATGAGAGGAACCCAGGAATGCTTTGATGTGGGACCAGAACTTTTTGGGGTCACTCAAGCAAGTGATTAGCAGGGTTTTACAGTAGGAGCTTTTGCTGTTCCTATATCCTTTTTGCAAGCATTTTTTTTGTTGCCTGTAAGTGTTGTAGTCACATTGTTGACCAGTGGACTTGAAACGGCTCCAGCACTTACAGTATCTCTCTCTTTCAGTTTAGTAAGCAAGTCCTTTTTAAACACCTAGTGTGTTTCCTTTTACTCGCGAGTTATAAGGAGGGAGTGATAGTCTTGTAAGGCTGCAAATTTCGTAATGAATATGTCAAGGGCTGTTGGCACAGCTCTAGCTGTCAAAATACTGGTCCAGTATGTTTCTAGACGCCGAGAAGGAATTTTTTGTGGTCTAGGTTGGCGAGTTACAGAAGGAGATGAAATGTGGTGGTGGTGGTGGTGGGGGAACTGCAGACCCCAAATGTAAAAAACAGGGAGTGGTCAGCAATTGCATCAACAAGAATGCTGCAGCGAGGATATGCTCAGAACGGTTTGTTAGCACCCAGTCAATAAGTGAGCTTGAATTGAGCACGTAGTCATCCTGGTGGGTTCAGTGATTAGTTACACAGAAACACAGAAGTTGACGCAAATAAGGACCGCAAGGCCCATCCAGTCTGCCCATTTCTTTTCTACCTTATGAAAGCTGTTTTGTGGTTTTAACCGCTGTGTGTGTTTACAACTATTTTAATCATTGAAACTCTGAGCAATATACTATTTGTATGCCAAATTATTTGTTTTTTGTATCTCACACGTAAAAACGTGAGACCTTGAGCCCTAGCAGTCCTAGCACGCTAGGTAGTGGAGTGGTAGTCTTTCTGGTTTCACTCCAGAACTACACCTCAGAAGAAATCACTTTTTTTTATTTTAAGACAACTGGGCAGTGATTATTACACTTCTGTAACACAAATATAGCCTCTGGGGTGTTTTTTAAACTCTAAAAAGGGACTGTGTAAACATCTTGGGTAGCAAGGCATGGAAGTCATCTCCCGCTGCTTCCGGTGTCCTACAGTATAAACAAGCCCTGCGGCGAGCAGGGCGAGCATGTGGTTAGCGTATCATCACGCAAGAAAGACACGCGTTGGCCTGTGTGTGTGTTTGCGGTTTAGCTTTTGGAGTTTTATTTCCCAGATATATAGAATACTGTAAGGTCTGGTTCTATTTATTATTTGTTAATAGCTACCTATTAATTAGAATCAGATCTGATAATTATATGAACATGACAACTACGGTTACTACCGTGGATGGGCACACAGGTTCTCAATGTGGCAACTGTTTGATGTTTAGTTTCAATCTTGATCCTATTCCTATTGGAATTTTTGAGTGTGCCAAATGTATAAAAAATAAAGAATTAGAAGAAGAAATAAAATTGTTTGATGAACATCTAAAAGTACTAGAATTTAGCCAGTTAGAAACTAGGAAAAGGTTACAAATGCCTACTGTTACAACTGGCAATTTGTATAATATAGAAAACAAAAGGGAACATCTTGAAATAAGGGATACAAACAAAAGAAAATGACTTAGCCATGAAATAGATCTGGTTGCTACAGAAGATGAGTGGTTTACAGTCCAGGCAACAAAAATATATAGAAAAGGAAGAAAAGCAGGTGACTTTTTGTTGCCTGTATCAAACAGTTTTGATCCTTTAATGCTACTTTCTGATACACAAGATCTAATTTCAGACTTAGTGATGGAAAACAATACCTCTCCTGTGGAAGTATCTAGCAATATATCTCCTCTTGTACCTTTATTAAATACTAAAACCAAGATAGCAGTTGAAAGTGGGCAAAAGATTTACTAAGCTTTAATCAGAAATAATTGTAACTTCTGAGTCAAATTTGATGGAATCATCTTTAAATAGTCCTAATCAAATATTTGCCTTGGGAGATTCCATACTATCAAATTTGGACAGACAAATATGTGACATAAATAAATCTACCCATACCCTTTCTTGTTTCAGAAGAGCTAAAATACAGGATATTACAAAAATGACAAAATATATACTTCGTAATAGTGGTGATGACCCCCTAGTGATTGTACATTCCGGCATAAATAATATCAAATACCAAAGTGAACAACAAATAAAGGAGGCC
Source organism: Neoceratodus forsteri (assembly GCA_016271365.2). Classification (NCBI taxonomy): domain Eukaryota; kingdom Metazoa; phylum Chordata; order Ceratodontiformes; family Ceratodontidae; genus Neoceratodus; species Neoceratodus forsteri. The sequence goes on from CM028132.1 coordinate 557,508,874, forward strand.
TACATAGGATTAACAAATATATTGGTAGAACTAGGTGCAAATATAATTTTTTTCAGAAATATTACCTGTTTTTGGGGCCGATGATTATATTACCAGTAAAACAAAACACATTAATAATTGGTTAAGGCGTTGGTGCTTAAGACAGAATTTGAAGTGCCTTACCAATTGGGAACATTTCTTTCATAAAAAAAGATTTTTATGCTCATGATGGTCTTCATTTAAACAAAAGGGGATCAAAAATTCTAGGAAATATATCATCAACACAGCAATTAATGCATCTTTAAACTATTAAAGGAGGGAGGGTTAAATGATCTCTTGGTCAGTGACAAAATACATAACGACATAAGTAATTTACCTAAACAACATGGAAATGTCCAAATAAATTAAATAAGAACTTAAGGGTGTTACTCTTGAATGCTAGAAGTCTCCTGAATGCTAGAAATCTCATAAATAAGATCAGTGAATTGCATATTCTGTTGCAAACAAAAAATATAGACATTTGTGGTGTAACTGAGACATGGTTCTCAAATGACCAGTGAGGACAAGAAATCCAGGGTTATATATTGTATAAAAGAAAGAGAGAACTATCACGAGGAGGAGGGGTTGCCTTATTTATAAAGGAATGTTATGATAGTATTAAATTTGACCTGGATATACCTGATCCATTAGGTATTGAAATAATGTGGGTTAAAATAAATTCAAATACTGAACCTTTAACATTTGGAATATGCTATAGACCACCACCATTGGATAATATTAAGAATGAATCTTTTTTATATTATCTTCAAAATATTAATCTACGGGATAACACTGTATTAATGGGGGACTTCAATTATCCTGGGATAAATTGGCAAACTTACTGGGATCACTCAACAAGAAAAATGTTTCCTTGAAGCAACTTTTATTCTAGGTGTTGATTAAACAGTACTAGAACCAACAAGACAAAAAAATGTTCTTGACCTAATTTTTACAAATATAACACAGTATTATGATAAGCCTATCGTTCTTGAACCCCTAGGTGATTCTGACCAGTATACGCTTTATTGGGTAATTAATTGCTTTATAAATGATAGTAGGGGAATAACCAAGATGAAAAATTATAACAATGTAAATTTTGAGGACATTAAAATACATCTTTCAAAATGGAACTGGAAGGGAGATTCTGATCATCTATCTGTGGAGGAAATTTGGACTAATATAAAATCTAAACTGCAATTTTGTATAGACAACTGGGTGCCTGATAGAAAAAATTATATTAATAAAAGGCGAAACCGGTATGGTTTAATAATGATATAAAAAATCTATAAAAAGGAAGAAAAAGGCATTTAATAAGCATAAAATAAACAAAACATATAAATTGAATAGGTTCAAATCAAAAGCAAAACAAATAAAATATAAAATAAGAAAGGCAAAAATGAGTTTTAACACAATTTGGTCAAACAAAAGATAAGAAAAGTTTCTTTAATTATTTTGGTTCTTTGAAAAATTCACAAACCAGGGTTGGTCCTCTGTTGATTAATGATACTCTAATATCAGATGAACAAGGCATGGCTGATGCATTTAATAAACGGTTTTCGAGTATGTTTAAAAAAAAAGATAATCTTGACCTATTTCATGGTTTAAATATAAATCATAATATCATTTTACACCTGCAAAGGTTTTTCTGCTCTGATGTCTTTCAAAACTTCTACTTCTGTAGCTATAAATAATATTCCATTTGTACTCTAGAAAGCAATTGCATCTGAGTTGGTTGATGTTTTGACATTTTATTTAATACATCTATATCAGAAGGCATAGTCCCAAGTGAATGGAAACTTGCACAGTAATCCCAATTCATAACAAGCATTTGTCAATGCCGAATGTTGCTTGCTTGTAAGTGCTGTTTAGGTATTTGGAAGTGACAGTTTCATGCCTTCCCAAGACATCCACTGTGTCTTTCCGTTCAGTATTCACAGAAAGAGTGGGAGGGCAAGGGCCACAGCAGTACAGCAGTTGCCAAGGGGTGAAGAGGTGGACAATAGTCCATTCAAAGGCAAAAGAGTTCTGCAGGAGCTCACTAAATTGAAGGTAGACAAAGCGATGGAACCAGATGGCATACGCCAAGGATATTAACAGAACTGCGAAGGAGATAGCAGTACCTCTGGCAGCCATGTTCACGGAGTCATTCAACATGAGTGAATTGGAGGAGGGTACATGTGGTCCCTCTACACAAGTCCGGCAGCAGGAGGAGGCAGGGAACAATAGGCCATTCAGCCTCACCTCAGTAGTGGGGAAGATCATGGCGACATTGCTTAAAGAAAGGATAGTGGGGCATCTAGATGCCATGGAACCAGGACCATAGACAACATGGATTCACAGCGGGGACATCATGTCAGGATAAATCTGGTTGATTTATTTGACTGGGTGACAAAGGAAGTGAATCAGGGTGGGGCAGTGGACAACGCTTACCTTGATTTCAGCAAAGCCTTTGACACCATCCCATATGGGAGGCTGATAAACTAGCTGGGTAGGCTGGACATGGGGGGAAGGGTGGTAAACTGGGTTAGAAACTGGCTAACAGACAGGAGGCAGAGAGTGGTGGTAAATGGTATGCAGTCTAGGGAGAGGGGGCGACCAGTGGGGTGCTGCAGGGATCGGTCCTGGGGCCAGTTCTGTTCAATGTCTTCATTAGTAATATTGCAGAACATCTGAAGGGAATTTTTTCACCAAATTTTCAACATAGCCATTTTAAGACCTCTGCTCATGAACAGTGTCACTGTGATTTTCTTAATTTGTCCCTAGATTGATTTCACGACACTGACTGCCATTCATGCGCCATATGGGGAAACACATTTTGGGTGAGATGTGAAAAATGACAGCTGTACTGCTCATAAGAAGGTGTGGTAAAATGACAATGTTGAAATATGGAGTGAAAATATTGAAAATTAGCGAACTTATGAGCATGCCAAGGAACTCTACAGCATGCGGCTAGTAAAACAGTCATTTTGGAATTTTTCCACCAAATTTTCAACATAGTCATTTTAAGACCTTTGCTCATGAACAGTGTCACTGTGATTTTCTTAATTTATCCCGACATTGATTTCAAGACACCGACTGCGCCATTGTGCGCACATTGCGGAAACACATTTTCGGTGAGATGTGAAAATGACAGCTGTACTACTTATAAGAAGGTGTGACAAAATGGCAATGTTGGAAATCTGGAGTGAAAATATTGAAAATTCGCAAACTTACGAAAGCATAGAACTGTACAACGACGCGTGAAACAGTCATTTTTTGATTTTTTCCAATTTTCAACATAGCCATTTTAAGACCTCTGCCTTGAACAGTGTCACTGTGATTTTCTTACTTTGTCCCTGCATTGATTTCACACACTGACTGCGCCATTGTGCGCTACATGGGCGGAAACACATTTTGGGTGAGATGTGAAAATGACAGCTGTACTACCTATAAGAAGGTGTGTAAAATGGCAATGTTGAAAATCTGGAGAAAATATTGAAATTTTCGGCTAACTTACGAGCCTGGTGTGAACCGCGCAACGTGACGCCAGAAATGAAGTCATTTTTGACTTTGATTGACAACATGAGTGCGGATTCTTAGAATGATGTCATTGTCATGGTTTTGCGGCCCGGGCGGCGATTTGCGCAGTGATTGGCGAAATCACCCTTCGGCCCGAATAACGCTATGACAGTGACATCATTCATGAGAAGGGGTCCCAAAACCCTATGTTGAAAATTTGGCAAAAATTCTCAAAATGCCTGAGATATGCAACAGTTGAAACCCCTATCTAGCCCATTATACAGCTTACCGCATTTCCTCAGTTCGCGGTCGGCTTTGAAGAGTGCAGACGTTCCCCGTCCACCAAGATCGCGCGCCGGAGTCCGGAGGTAAGTATGGGGTGAGGGGGTGGGGAGGCTGGGTGCGCAGTGGGTGGGTGCGGGTTGTGGGAGGGGTTGGGATACGAGCAGCGGGACCGTTTTGTTTACAGGTATTTAAAACAAAATTGACTACGTGGGGCGTTGCCAGGCTGGGTGGCTCCCAGCGTGGCACAAGGGCGTTGAGGCGTTCAGCCGACGGGGATTGGGCATCCCGTCGGCCACGCATTGTTGCCACGCTGGGGTGGGCTCCCAGCATGGCACAGGAGACGGGGCGTTCAGCCGACGAGAGTTAGGCACCCCGGCCAAGGATCGCTTGCCACACTGGAGTGGGCTCCCAGCGTGGCACTTACTGCACTGGGGGGCGAAACTCAGCCCGGCGGGGTTGGGCACCCGTCGGCTATACAGTGCGTGCCGAGCGGGGCGCCGCACGCCTGCAGTGCCTGGTGGGGAGCTGCGCTGTGAGCAGCCAATATTCATCGGTGCTCACTGAAGTGTAGCTCCCCCTTTCAACTGTATGCCACTGCATTTTGGAGTGTGTCATAGACAGCTCCAGAATGCATTGGCTTACAGGGCAGCATGCCAGCACACTGACTGAACTGGAGGAGGAAGTACACATCTCAAATCTCCGATGATGGCACTATGTTTCTTGCACATGCGTGCAAGCAACATAAAAATGGGTCAAAATTTAATACTAAACAGTACAGGCCAATTAGTCTAACATCCAGTATAGGGAAAATAATGGAAAAACTACTCTTACACAAAATTGAGGAACATATTATATTAAACGGTTACAGTGACATATTTCAATATGGATTTAAAAGGGGTAGATCATGTCAAGATAATTGAATAAATTTTTTTGAACCTGTAAGTTCAGCTTTGGATATGGGTTTACCGGTGGATATGATATTTGTGGATTATGAAAAGGTGTTCGATACCATATCACAGAGAGTTATAATCGATTGTCTAGTAAAATGACAGTTATGTAAAAATATAATTAAATGGATTGCATCTTGATTAACTGGAAGACAGCAGCAAGTCAGTATTCGAGGTGACAACTCCTCATGGAGTGATGTGACCAGCGGGGTACCACAGGGTTCTGTACTGGGGCCGGTTTTGTTTAATACTGTAATTTCTAGTATGACAACATCAAACGGTGTATGGCTTAATAAATATGTAGATGGTGCAAAATTAGGCTGTACTGTAAATAAGTCAACATCTGTACAAAATCTCAAAGGAATTTAAATGATATATCTAATTGGGCTATTCAAAATAATTTGTCTCTTAATATATCAAAATGTAAATTTATGCACTTTGGCAAAATTACCCAATGTCTTATTATGTAATAAATAATGTACCATTAATTAAAGTTTCTTCAGAAAAGATCTGGGTATTGTTATTAGCAATGATTTAAAATTTACAGACCACAATAATCTGACAGTTAAAAATGTCACCATTTAATAAACTGTATTTTCAAAATCTAAAAAGTAGAGATGCTGAAGTACTTATTCCTTTGTACAGCAGCTTGATTAGATCTAAATTTGATTATTGCTCTTCCTTTTGTACAGCAGCTTTAATAAAGGATAAGATCATAAAAGAAAGGTACAAAGAAGATACACAAAAAGAAAGAATTTAAAACTGCTTCCCTATGAAGACAGACTTAGAAATTTAAATCTTTATTCATTGGAATATCGGTCAATTAGAGGTGATTTATACTTAATTTACTGTGCAACAAGTGATGAGGCTTTATTTGAAACCTTATGTTTAGAATGGAATAATTCTTTAAATTCGACATGATGTCGCATAATCAACTGCGCTTCACCTCTGCATGGCTGCAACAAAAGGGTCTGGTTATAGCCCACATGAATATCCGAGTCTCACGAGTCACCTGGCTGAGCTCGAGCCTGGGCTAAACTGATTAACCCTGACATTTTATGCCTATCAGAGACTTGGCTGAAGCCTTGGGTGCCTGATGCCACTTGTCTTGTGCCTGGTTATACATTCTAAGGAAAGGGCGTGTTGGGTCAAAGAGAGGGGTTGCGATTATGTACAAAATCATCTATCCTTGAACATCCTACCCTGCACTGATTCCCTAACACCTTGTGAAACTCTGCCGCTACCCTGGCACTGGGTTCAAAACTGCTGCACATCATTTGTGTCTACAATCCACCTACAAGCGGATGAGTGGTCTCCAGAATTTGCTACAATATGTCTCCCAGAATGTAAAATCAAATGAGGCTCTACTCCTTGGGACCTGAACCTTAACTGGCTGGGTCCACAGCACAGCATCCTTGAATCTCTAATACAGAAGCACAATCTACACAAACTATCACAGGCTTTACCAGAACTACTACTCCGCACTCAGGGTCCCTACTTGATTGGATCCTCGCCACCAGACCTGATCATGTACTAGATGCCACAGTGCTTGCTGACTCAATCACTGATCATTCCCCACACTTTGTCGATGGCGATCCTGTCCACCTCCTCCTCCTCCACCACGTCTGATTAGGTTTTCAAACTATGCTGCCCTGGACAAACAAGCCTTCCTATTTGACCTCTCTTGTGTTGACTGGTCTAACATTTATACAGAACCAATGTTGATACTGCCCTCAATTCATTTCTGACTGAATTTGGCAACATCCAAAAGAAGCACCTCTCTACAGTCAAAAGGAGGGAGGCCAGCATTCGAGGTGGCTGAAAAAGACCTGCTTCAAAAGTTAAAAGTTAGAGACAATCAATGGAAAAGTACAAACAAACTGGACTGCAGTCAGATCTCATTCTGTATAAACAATATAGAAATGACTGTAAAGATGCATCAGGCAGGCCAAAAGTAAACACTGCAAAACCTGCTGATTAATTCTTCCAATGACCCTCGCAAGTTTTGGGGTCACATTAAGTCCTTCTTGGGTTCTGCTAAAGATGTCACTCCCTCAGATATGGTCCTACATGGTGTACACTGTAATGATTCTACTACCATTGCAAATGCTTTTAACCAACAATTTTCTGACTTATCTGCCTACACAGCTTCCTCCCATCACAATCCTCTGCTTCACAGTTTAACCCCACAGCATCTGAAGGACCCCCAAACTTAACCAACCCCTTCTATTTCAGGGAAGTGTCTAGGCATCAGGTCCTAAAGCTGCTCAGGTCACTCTCTGAAAACACCAGTACTGGTTCAGATGGCCTAGAACCAAGACTACTAAAAATGGCTTCTTACTACATCTCTGGCCCCCTGGCACACATCTTCACCCTATCTCTCTCCAATGGCATTGTCCCTGAAGTCTGGAAGGCAGCCAGAGTCACTCCTGTATTTAAGAAAGGCAGTAAAAATGACATCAAATTACCGGCCTATTGCTATTTTGTCTGTTCTGAATAAAATCCTGGAAAAAGTAGTATCCATGCAAATCACTGAATACCTTGAGAAATTCAATTTACTAAGCTCAGCACAACATGGTTTAGAAAGCATCACAGCACCATGACAGCACTTGCAAAATTCACTTCAGATATTGTTACCAATATGGATAGAGGAAAGTTAACAGGCAGTCTTCATTGACTTAACCAAAGCTTTGATCTGGTTGACCATTCTCTGCTACTATCCGCCTCAGTACCTTGGGCTTCTCTCCCCAGTCACTACCTGGTTCAAAAGCTACCTCTCCAACAGAACAAGCTGTTAAGTTTAATTCATCCATGTCAGACAGTGCTGTTATCAACATTGGGGTCCCTCAGGGGTCTATACTTGGTCCTCTTTCTATTCTCATTATTCATCAATAAACTTCCTGAGCTGGTCACCACAGGTCACCACTTCTTTATGCGGATGACCTGGTAATTTATTATCACTCTGATAAGGTCCTGGATCTAAATGCTGCCCTCACTGCAGATTTTCGTGCTGTACAACACTGGTTGAACTCTCAACGCCTGGTTTTAAATACAAATAAAACAAAAGTTATGATGTTTGGCTCCAACCACAAGCTTAGATCCTGTCCTCTGACCATCTCTGTCTCTGATATCGATGGGGACCCTATAGAAACTGTCACTTCCTTTCGTTACCTTGGCATCCACCTGGATCAAACCTTGGACCTGAAAGCACATATACAGAAACCTGCAAGTCAATTAACTGCAAGTTGGGGCTGCCTATAGAACCAAATACCTGCTCACCCCTGCTGCTAAATTGGCGATAGCCAGAGCATTCTATTGCCAACCCTTACATATGGGTGTCCCATCCTGTCCTTGGCCACCAAATCTTCACTGCAACTATGGGATACTACCTTCAATAATGTGCAGGTATGCAACCAAAGCACCTCGGCTGCAGCATCATTGTCTCTTATATCAGGACCTTGGTTGGCTCTCTCCTTCCTCTACCAGGCAGTACTACTTGTACAATTTAGTTGATTCCATCCTAAGGACGTCCAAGCCTGCTATCCTGTCTGATCTCCTCAGGCCGGCCATTCCCACAAGGAATCTTAGATCGGCTGATCAGACCTTACTATCCATCCCCTTTTGTCGGACTAAAAAGGGCATGGGCTCCTTCCATCATGCTGCCCCCCACCTATGGAACCTACTACCTCAGGATCTAAGAGATGTCTCCACTCATGTGACTTTTAAGAGCAAACTCAGGACTTTCCTCACTACTATGGACAAATGTGTTTGCTTTGACCCTACCTGATCCGCTGCACTTGTACTGTTTCCTCATTGCTAGCACTTTTGCCTGTCCAAATGGGTGTTCTATACTGTGCCTTGTAATTAATGTTTTATTTTGTGCCTTATAATTAATGTTGCCTTAACCTGTTTCTTTATAAGCCTAATGTTAGCTGTTGACAATTGTAAGTCGCTATTCTACTCTATGACATTCTTATCTTCACTTCACAGCCTCTCCTCACTTAACCTTTTCTGCTCTCTTCTCCCCCTTCTTCTGTTATTTCCTCTTCCCCTTTTGCCACTCCCACCAAACTCACCTTTACCTGTTCCTACCTCATCCATGCCCTCCTTGGTCCCCACCCTACTGGCTGTGCTTAGTCACCTCTCTCCACCTACTACTGCCTACTCCCACCGTCTGCAGCGCCCCCTTCCCTGCCCTGCCGTCTCTTGGTTCCACTGGCTCGGCTTGACTTTGACACTTTTGCCGCTATTGCCGTGACTCCTCCGCCTCTATCCCCTCTCACGCATCCTCACTCTGCCCCTGCTGTCTATCGGTTCCACCAGACGAAACATATTTTCCCACCACCTCCTACGCTGTTGCCGTACTGCGCTCCCCACCACCCTCTCTTGCCTGCCGTCTTTCGGCTCCATAGGCCCGGCCGCGGGTTGGTACCTCACCCGCTGTTGCCGTATCTGGACGGCACCTCCTTTCCACTTAATCTCCTCCCATCCTTTGCCAGTTTTCCCTTCCTTGTGTCTTTTCTACTGATGCCTATTCTCTCTTATTTTCTGCCTTCTACTATTCACGTTTGAGTATGTTCCATGATCAAGTGTTAAAGTATATTTTTGTTTACTAATGTATGTTACATTTGCCATATGTATTTCTCTCTGCATTTTTTGTACTACGTCTTAATAATCTGGCTGTACTCTTTGTGCTATTGTAATTGTACCTCCCGGGTGCGTGCCTGAAAACAGTCACTTGCTGACTAGCGCACTTACCCGGTTAACAAAAACTAAATAAATAAATAAAAATAATATAAAAATTAAGACATTTCTTGTAAAAACAAATAAGAGAAAAAACTTCATAACACAACGAATTGTTCCTGTGTGGAATTCTCTTCCACAGGAAGTGGTAAATAGTCACAATTTTAATATGTTTAAAAGTAATTTAGACAATTACATGGGAGATTCTAAATATTATTACCACCCAAGTTAAGGGTGGCGAAGTTAAAATGGGCTTGCCCCTCAACTTCATATTCTACCTATGAACCTATAATGTGCCATCGGCCTTTGCTCTGTCAATGGCCTATCTATTTATACTCATCTGTATTGCTCCCTTATGCCTATCAGATGCCTATTTGAAGCCCTGCACTGTACTCCTATCCACCACTTCCTGAGGTAGGCTGTTCCATGCATCCACCACCCTTTCTGTGAAAAAGAACTTCCTCACATTACTCCTTAATCGGCCTCCCTCTAATCTCTTGCTGTGTCCTCTTGTCCTGCTATTTTTCTTATATTGAAACATGTTAGACTCTTTCACCTTGTTAATGCCCTTAAGGTGTTTGAATGTTTCGATATATCACCTCTCTCCCTCCTTTGCACTAGGGTATACATATTGAGCTCCGTTAATCTGTCTGCATATGTTTTCTGATGCAGTCCCTGCACCATTTTGGTTGCTCTTCTCTGGACTGAGTCAGTTTGGTTAATGTCCTTGTGAAGGTGTGGCCTCCAGTACTGCACGCAGTACTCCAGATGGGGCCTAACCAGTGTCTTGTAAAGAGGGGATTATTACCTCCCTCTTCCATCTTGTGATACCCCTACTAATACAGCCCAACATCCCTCTAGCCTTACCTACTGCTTTAGTGGTCTGCATGGATGATTTCAGATCATCTGTGATGATGATGCCCAAGTCTCTTTCTTCCCTTGTGACTGCCAGCGACTCTCCTCCCAGCCTATAGGTGGCTTCAGGGTTTCTCTTCCCTATGTGCATGATCTCGCACTTCTTTACATTAAACCGCAGTTGCCACTCTTTCGACCATTTTGCTAGTTTATCCAGCTCTCTTCTCATTCTGCCCACTCCATCTGGATCTTCTACTCTGTTGCAGATCTTGGTGTCATCTGCAAACAGACAAACCTTACCCTCCAGTCCATCTGCAATGTCACTGATGAAGATATTGAAGAGGACTGGCCCCAGAACTGATCCCTGGTACTACACTTGTGACTTGCATCTCTTCTGACTGTATACTGTTTACCACCACTCTCTGTTTTCTGCCGTCAACCAGTTTGCCACCCAGTTGACCAATGTCTGACCCACCGGTCTACCCAGCTTATTAATCAATCTTCTATGTGGAACAGTATCAAAGCTTTGCTGAAGTCAAGGTAGAGTGACATCAACTGGTCCCCTTGATCCACCACTCTGGTTACCCAAAAGAAATCTAGTGAGATTAGTTTGACAGGACTCCCTTTTGTAAACCCATGCTGTCTTGCATCATGTGCTCCTATGGATTCCAGGTGTTGCACTATCCTTTCCTTAAGAAGTGCCTCCATAATCTTGCCCACTACTGAGGTAAGACTGACTGGTCTGTAGTTCCCTGCCTCCTCCCTGCTACCAGTCTTGTGGAGTGGGATCACATGAGCCCTTCTCCAGTCTTCTGAGACCTCTCCTGTGCTCAAAGACTCACTAAACAGTTCTGATAATGACTCTGTTAGTTCCACCCTTAGCTCCTTTAGTACCCTGGGATGTATGCCATCAGGTCCCATTGCCTTGTCCACCCTGAGCTTATCGAGCTCTTGTAGGACCCTTTCTTTTGTGAAGGGACTAGTGCACACCTCCCTCCCCCCTCTGTCCATGGTGCTGAGATGTGGGCCCTGCCCTACCTTCTCTTCAGTAAATACTGAGCAGAAGTATCTATTTAGGATAGATGCTTTTCCTTGGTCCTCCTCCTCACACTCCCCCTTATCCCCTCTGATCTTAGCAATACCTCCTCTGGACTTTCTCCTTTCACTAATGTATCTATAGAAAGTCTTGCCACCTTCTTTTACTGTTTGTGCTAGTGTGTTCTTGGTTTGGGCCTCTGCCTGCCTTACTGCCTTCCCTGCTTCCCTTAGGGAAGTTAGGTATGCTCTCTATCTTCATCCGCTGTGTTCCCTTATATTTCCTGAGAGGCCAGCCTTTTGGCTCTGACCTTTTCTGCTACTGTTTTGAGAACCAGAGTGGTTTCCTTCTCCTTTTCCACTTCCTCTTCTCTCGAACACAGTGGGATATTGCTTCAAGTATTGCATCCTTAATGTTTGTTCACTTTGCCTGTACCCCCTCACCAGTATTTCTTTTGCCAGGGCTAGCTTAACTCTGTTGGCCATCTTATCAAGTCAGCTCCTCTGAAGTTCCATATTTTTGCCTTGGATTGGGATGATTTAGTTCTAGTGGCCAAATTAACCCCATACATGTGATGGTCACTGGCCCTGCGGTGACCTTCTACCTGGAGATCTGAAATCCTTTCCCGTTAGTCAGTACTAGATCTAGGATAGCCCTGTCTCTTGTGGGTTTGTTGTACCAGTTGTTTGAGGCCCTTCCCCCGCAGGGAATCCACCATGTGTCTAGTTCTGGCAGATGTTCCTGCTGGTATTGACCAATCTGTATCTGGCATGTTGAAGTCTCCCATTATCTGAATCTCCCCTTTAGCTGTCATGTTTTGTACATCTTTTAACAGTAAGGTGTCTATGTCCTCCCCTGGTCTGGAGGCCTGTAGACAACCCCAGTTCATACGGCTGTCCCATTTCCTGTTTCCAGGGTGACCCACAGTTCTTCTGGTTCCTTATGCGTATTCTGAATTTCTGAAGCTTTGATGTTTCCATTGACATACACAGGCCCCACACACACACTTTACCTCGGTCTCTTCTAGACAGTACATGGTACTGAAGTCTTCCAAGTGTGGTTACTGGTAAACCACGTCCTACGCTAATTGCTACTATGTCCAATTTAGCCTCTGTCATTATGGCCTGCAGGTCTGGGATCTTGTTTCCCAGACTACGACATTGTGTACCTGATTTTCCATTGGTCAGATTTTGTGCGCTAGTTGTTGGGCAGGTCTGGCATTTCCTATCGCATCGTATGGGGAGCCAGACCTTTCCTTACCTTGTGATGCAAATGAACTACAAACATGCTTAACTCCTGTTTGACCACTAGCTGAGGGGGGAGGGATGTTCTTCCCATTTGACATATGGGGTGCTGCACCCCTCTCCCCAGTTGCTAGTTTAAATATTCTGCAAAGACGTCAAACTTCTGCCCCAATGCACTGACTCCCTCCTTAGTCAGCTGCAGTCCATCAAATTTAAAGAACTTTCGCTCCCAAAACTGTTGCCAGTTCCCTACAAATTTGTGTCCTTTTTCCTGGCACCAACCCTTGCGCCACATGTTTAGCTCCCCTATCTCCCCTTCTCTGACCTTCTGTCCATCTGCTCCCCTCTCCCAGACTGGCAGGATCTCAGAGAAGGAGATGCTGGAAGAAATGGATGATAGTTTGTCACTCAGCCTGGTCAGGTGTTCCTTGGTCTCCACAACTGCCCGGCTGGTGAGATCATTAGTCCCTATGTGTACCAGGACGTCAATATTTTCTCCTGCTTCCTGAACAATTTCAGCAATGTGGTCAGTGTCTCTCCATGCTGATGTACCTGGGAGACATCTGACCATTACCCTTGGTTGCAGATAGATATCAGCTCCCCGAATCATGGACTCTCCTATGATCATAAGTTTTTTTGGATTTCCTTTTTGCTTTTTTTGTTTTGGTTCGGTTCCTGTTTTGGTAAAGTTTTGTTGTACTAGCTCCTGTGCTGCAGTGTCCTGCTCTGCAGTGTTCTCTGCCCCTTTGTTTGATTTCGGAGATAGAGGCAGATGCCTGTTTGTAGTTTTTACATGCTTTGTGGAAGTAATACGTTGGAGAGCATCGAGTGATGGGGCACCCGATTTGTCCCTCCTAACCACCAGTCAACTTCCCAGACCAACTACCCTCTGCAGTCGATGTGCTTCTGTTGGATGTTGGGGAAATGGCGGGTGGTTCTTATAATATAGTTCCTCTTGAATATGCAATTTGAGGTGCGCAATCTCTGCCCATGCTGCCTGGAGCTGAGCCCTTAGATCTCCAATGGCCCAGCATGTAGGACAGTGCCCTAAATCCTGTAAAACTGCCTTTCTGAAAAATGTTCCGCAGTACCTTCAGTTAATGATATCCATTCCAGATAAGTTGCTGGGTTTATAACCTGGTCAGAGTAATTAGAAGGAAGAAAATGAAAGCAAAAGTTTGATTTTGTGTTTTGTTTGTTTGTTTTTAGTTGGTGAAAGTTATGGCCCTGTATCTTTGTGAGTGATGTTGGTTCTTTCCCAGTCAATTTATGTTTAAGTCTCCCAAGATGAGCATTTCATTATTGCTGGAGAGTAAGGGTGCCTGGGTTTAGAGCTCATCTAGACCAGAGAGGCCACTGTTTGGGGGGTTGTAGGCACAAATGATGTGCAGTGTTTTAGCCCCAAGAGTAAGGAGGGCATGCAGTGATTCGCAGTGAGTTATGCAACTCGTGTTTAGAGCCAAGAGGTGCAGGTGATCCTTAGAGTAGATGGTGATGCCACCTCCTCTTTTGGTGGATGGTCTATCCTTCCTGATAATGCTGGAGGAGGGAATCGCACATCGTGAGTCTGAGATGGAGAGTTTAAGCCATGTTTCCGACAGGCACAAAATATCCAGTCTGTAGAGTGAGATCCAAGCCTCAAGTTCCACAGGCTTGTGCTCCAGACTTCTAACATTATGATGGGCGATGAGAAGTCCCTTGACGCTGCTAAGGAGTGGATCTGAGTGAGAGACATGATAGGCAGGGCCTGGATTTGTTTCAACATCCCCTGACACCAGGATAGCAAAGATCAAAAGAAACATAGCTTCCGTGGATGAAAGTTGTTTGAATAGAGCAGCAGAGGAGGCATTTCTTTCTATCATAAGTAATTATGTAGATAAAACCCTTTTTATGAATAGCAGTGTTGGGTCATGTAAAGTGTCAGGGAGGAGGAGGAGGAGGTTGGAGAAGAAATTGTCTGGAATGGCAAGTGGTCATAGTGACCATAGCTAACTTTATAGCCGCATTTTGAATCTAAAATGAATAGCAGAGACACCACGGTTAGGAGGATTAGGTACTTTAGGCTAGCCATGATGTATATATCCCTTCGGGTTCAAGACCGAGAGCTCAGGCAGAGTTGTAAATAGATAACAATTTGGCAATTTGAAGCCATAACAGTGGCTCAAGAAGGTGGGCTGAGAACAGGCCCAGACAGAAGAACCAACCGTTTTTGTTAGTGTTGGGATCCCTTAGTGATAGGAGCCCCTAGTGGTTGGTGGCAATAAGGGGCCAATGGGAAATCAGGCACTTAGTCATCTGACCGTATACTGTCTATATAAGAAAGGGTCCATTAGTCATCTGACTGTATACTGTCTATTATAAGAAAGGGTCCACCCAGGGTGGGTGGGGAGCTGGCATGAAGCGCTGGCGGGTTTAGCGGTCTGAGGGCCAAACCAGCGGTGTGGCTCAAGGCTTTCCTCCAGTACTGAGGGCGATTTTCAGCGGCACTCCACGCAGATCTTGCCCTGACCACAGGCGCGGTACTGGGCGGGCAGGCTTCTACGTGAGCAGCTTTCTTTGGTGAGCTGCAGCCAACCTGAGAATCAGGCGGGACCAGCGGTACTCATCTCAGGGAGTCTCTTCTGAAAGGAGTCAGAGTTCTAAATCCACTGGAAAGGACAGGGTAGCAGTGGTCCTGCAGCCCAGGCAGGCTCGAAGCAGAGGTCTGGGGAAGAGGAGTGAGGTTAAGTACAGGCAGGCTAGGGAGTGCTTCTAATTAAACAAAAAAAGGTGTAGGCTGAGTGAGAGGTGTAGAGTGAAGAGAGGGAGGAGGCAGTCACAAAAGAGAGAGAATGGAAAAAATTCAGCAAAGAAACAAACTGTAAAATTAGGTTTTTAACTCTTAACACTTGCCCTGAAAGAGCTGTAACATCACTTATTGCAAACTGTAAAATTTGTTTTTTTTAACTCCTAACACTTGCCCTGAAAGAGCTGTGACATCACTTATTGCATACGCTTTTTGCTCTACAGCTTTAGAACTCTATGCTTTTCTTATATTAGCTGTAACGGGTTCTTTTCAGAGTAAAATACATTTTAAACACTGAGCACTTTCTGAGAAAAAGGCTGAAAACGGTGCTTACAAGGAAGGAGATAGTTGGGGAGACAGAAAAAGGCTTTAGGTGCCAGCCAATCCCAGATGGTGCCATAAGAGCCTGGACCAATCAGCGGTCAAGTGCCAAAGATTCAAAGTCTTTGTTGGCGGCTAGGCATTAAACATACCTGAGAGCTGCAGTCTGAGAGCTGAACCAGCGGTGTGGCTCAAGGCTTTCCTCCGGTACTGCAGGTGAGTTTCAATGTCATTCCGGGCGGGTCTTGTCCTGACCACAGGTGTGGTACTGGGCGGGCAGGCTTCTACGTGAGCATCTTTCTGTGTGTGAGTGCAGCCGACCTAAGAATCAGGCGGGACCGGGGGTACTCATCCCTGGAGTCTCTTCTGAAAGTAGTAGTGTCAGGTCCACCGGAGCGGAAGGGGTAGCAGCGGTCCAGCAGCTCAGGTGGGCTCTGAAGCAGAGGGTCTGGGAGCTGCGGTCTGAGGGCTGAACCAGCTGTGTGGCTCAAGGCTTTCCTCCGATACTGCGGGCAAGTTTCAGCTGCACTCCAGGCTGGTCTTGCCCTGACCACAGACACGGTGCTGGGGGCAGGCTTCTACGTCAGCGGCTTTCTTGGTGAGCACAGCCGACCTGAGAATCAGGCGGGACTGACGGTGCTCACCCCGGGAGTCTCTTCGAAAGGAGTCTATATTCCAAGTCCGACCGGAGCGGATGGGGTAGCACCGGGTCCAGCAGCCCAGGTGGGTTTCCTGGAAGCAGCTGCACCAACTTCAGTTGCAGCTTTTGATAAAAAAAAAAAAAAATAGAAAATAATCAGGTGGACAAACAGGGAGTGAATATCTGTATGCCCACCCTGACCATCATGGAGTGGTCCTGGCTGTCGTTCGTAAGAGAGCAAAAGTCACTCTATCTGCGTAGCCCCCTGAAAAGGACTACAAAATTGGATACTATGGCCAAAAAGGTATATGTAACAGCTTCACTGCTTATCAGGTAGGCGCCTTACTCAGCACATGAAGCACAGTACCAGAAAGCACTTTGGAACAAAATTCCGGCACCAGTAGAAAAAGCAGATAATGATTTGGCACAGAACCTGATTGCCACAAGATCAGCCCTTGATGCCACAAAATATCATTTCCACACTGTGGTGGGCACTAATGACACTGCTACTAAAGTTTGAGTTCATGCAGTATTCATGAGAAGGTTTTTCTGGCTTAGGAGTACCATCCTTTCTCAGGATACTCAAAAAAGGCAATAGATTTGGGAAATTCATTATTTGGTGACAAAACAGAGACCTACATGGAAAAAGTGGATCAATACAAAACAACTTTTAGAAGTAACAATGAGAAGGAAAAGGCCTCTACCTCCTGTAGATCCTATGGAAGGTGAGGCAGGAGATACTTCCCAAGAGCCTATGTCTCTTATGAGCCCTATAAGCACCAGTAACAGAAAGGTTACTATTGGGTGGAGGGAGGGGGCTTTCATTGTTCAGAGCACCTTTACAATAAAAATGCAGATAATAATAAACATTTTAAAATACATACTATACTCCCTGAAAACAGCATGCAAATTCAAGGCTTATATTCCTAAAAATGCCTTTCCAAAGAAATATGCTCTGAGGGAGCTTTTAAACCCCCTCCACGGTCAGGCTGTCATGTATCTGACGAGGTAGAGAGTTCCACAGGGTGGGGGCCATAAAGGCAAAAGATCTTCCCTCAAACATCTTCAAGTGTACCCTGGGAACCTCTAGCAATCCTTTGTCAGAGGATCGGAGTGAGCGGGAGGGACGGTAGGAAGATAGGAGGTCTTGCAGGTATTGGGGTCCCAGCTCATGTAGGGCATTATAGGTCAGCAATGTGACCTTGAGAGGGATTCGCCATTGTACAGGCAGCCAGTGCAGTTCGCACAGCACAGGTGTTATGTGACTGGATCTAGGGGTTCCAGTTAACAACCTGGCTGTCGCGTTCTGCACTAGCACTAGCTGCAGTCAGTGAATATCCACTCCCGGTAGCCCTAGGTAAAGGACATTGCAGTAGTCTAATCAGGTGGTGCCAAAGGTATGGACCAATGTTGACAGATCCTCAGACGGAACCAGGTGCTTCACCCTGGCGATGTTTCTGAGATGGTAAAAAGGAGGACTTGATTACGGCTGACACCTGAGCTTTCAGGGTCAAACCTTCGTCAAGCACCACCCCTAGGTTACGCACCTGGTTCGAGGTACTGATTAGGCTACCCCCAAGTTGTAAACCAGATGGTTTTCCTGCCCATGACCCGGCCGTCCTCAGATCTGGGTCCACAACCAGCACCTCGGTTTTCTCCGGATTTAACTTCAGCCAGCTGGCACTCATCCAGTTCTGTATCTCCTGTAGGCGGCTGTTAAACATTAAGACTGTGTCATATTCCTGGCCGGGTACAAAGAACATGTACAGTTGAGAATCATCTGCATAGCAGTGAAAATGCAACCATACACTTAATAATGTCCCCAGTAGCACATACACTGCGACAACATGGGGAAAGCACAGAACCTGCAACACTCCGAGGGCAGACCTTATGGGACGAGGAATAAATTCCTGACACCACCCTCTGCAGTCTGCCCTCAAGGAACGATCAAAACCAATTGATGACTGTTCTCTCCAGTACACAAAAGAATTGCAGGTGTTCCAGCAGTACCCCATGGTTCACAGTGTCAAAGCTGCTAGAGAATCAAGGAGAACCAAGATGGAACATGCTCTCCATCTCACCACTAGAAGGTCATTAAGTACCCGAACCAGAGCAGTCTCAGTGCTATGCCTTTTCCTGAAGTCAGACTGGAGAGGGTCATAGATATTATGGCTTGATAAATGATCTTCCAGCTGCAAAGCGACCACCTTCTTAATAACCTTCCCTATAAAAGGTAGGTTAGAGACCGGTCTGTAGTTGGCAGGGCAGTCTGGGTCCAGGGAGGGCTTTTTCAGCAGTGGTCTAACTACTGCTTCCTTTAAGGGATCAGGATAGATCCCTCTCTCCAAGGAAACCCCGACTATCCAAGCTAGGACTGGGCCAATAACCTCAAGATACCGTACAAGAAGGCGCGTTGGGCCCGGGTCCAAACTACAGCAAGTTGGTTGCAAAGTCTGGATGACCCTCACTATATCCATGGCTACTAGCTGGTTGAAGGCAGACCAGGTCAGCTGGGTGTTAGTACCACTCAGTAGGCCATCACAAAAACCCATGGGGAAACATTGGGTGATCTCTGTCCTCATGGTTGACACCTTATCAGCGAAAAACTGAGCAAACTCTCACACTTTTCCTGTGACAATGCTCCTCCAGCCCACAGACTGACTGGACTGCACAGTTTGTCCATGGTCCGGAAGAGCTGGGCTGGTCTGTTTCTTGCTGCCGAATTTCCCTGGACAGGAATTCTGCCTTCTTATTGGAAAACCTCATAATGGTCCAGTAACCTAAGTCTGTCCATCTCCAGGTGAGTTTTTCACCAAAGTTTCTACAAACTTCTCCCCGGCTTCTTTAATTCCCTTAGTGACCCATCGAACCAGGGGCACTAGGGAGAGAAATCAGAGGGCGAACACGAACTGGAGCAATGACATCAAGGGCCTCAGCTACTGCCTTATTATAAGCCAGCACCAGAGACCCTTGGTCACCACTATCTAATGGAATACCTGAAAGGTCCAGTACCGTTATAAAGTCTTCAAGTGTTATCGGTCTTAAAGGATGGTACTGTACCATTTCCTTAGGGGCAGGCCCAATTCGGGAAGTCGTGAAACTAAACCTCATGGCGTGATGGTCCCGACCATCCAACAAGATCCACCTCAATATGTGAGATCACCATCCCCAGGTGGAACACCAAGTTCAACAAGTGCCCTTTTTTATGTGTTGCAGTGGTAAAAACCTGTGCCAGGCCCAATGAATCCATCAACTGGAGGAGGTCCTGTCCAAGATCGCGAGAGTTCGTTGTCGACCCAGGCATTGAAGTCCCTAGAATTAACCATCTGGGGACTCTAATACCACCTCGGCGATGAAGTCCACTACTGCCTTGGAATACCCTCCCATCCCCAGGTGGATGGTAGATAAGAAGGATCCCGAGTTCTATACCCACAACAACCACGCACTCAAGGAGTTGGTGCTCCCACTGGCACTTCCCTGAGATTCAGTTCCTGCTCTAGCAGACTGTGATCCCCTGCCCCTTTGGTCCACTCGGTGGTGTATCACCAAGAACCTGGCCTGTACTGCAGTGGCCAAAATAGGTCCTGCATTCTCATCCAGCCACATCTCGGTGCTGCAGGCCAGATTTGCAGAGGCTACTGAGTCTGCAACCACTGCGGTCTTATTCTTAATAGACCTGGCATTTGCATAACACTGCCCGTGAGGATGAGGTTCCGTGGTGGGCCCAATACCTGCCTGAATTCCTCAGAGCCTTTGGGTATGGGCACCAGACATGGAAATCTTCGATCTTGGTCCCATTTCACCCCAGGGTGCCTCCTAGTCCCTATTGTCTCTAGCCGCTCACCCTTCTCCCATCCCCCCTCCGAGGTCTCCAGGACCCATCAGTCCTCCGCCTTCTAATTATACTTGGGCCCTACATCTATGGTATACCTGCGGGAAAGTGGAGGACACTCAAAAGGTTGCAGGTCCTCAACCTCAAGGGGAGTACTGCCTGACTGAAATAACAACCCCCGACACATATTTCAAAGCTTTCAAAACTACTGTCAATTCACCTTTCACTCTATCACTTACACACCATCTACCTACTTACTTCCCCACTATGTCCCTATCCTACAGTCACTAGAAATATATTCCCACAACCCCTATTGCGAATATACGAACAAGCCAGCAGAAGAATGCCATTTGGTCTATCAAGTCTGCTCGTATTGCAGGGTGCACAGCTTGAGTTACTGTCCCTGCCCTCTCTTCCCACTCCTCCCATCCTCCCAACCCATGATTCTTATCTTCCCCATTCCTATCCCAGCCTCTCTTAAAGCTGCTCACTGTCTTTAATGAGATGACCTCTTCCGGCAGAGCATTCCAAGTGTCCACCACCCTTTCTGTGAAGAAGTGCTTCCTGACATCCCTCCTAAACCTCCCACCCTCCAGCTTAAGACTGTGCCCCTCATGATATGGTTGCCACTCAGCTTAAAGAGACTCTCCTTATCAACATTATTTATCCCTTTCAAGTACTTGAACGTCCCAATCATGTCCCCTCTCTCTCTCCTGTCTTCCAGGGAGTACATGTTCAGTGCCCTCAACCTCTCCTCGTATGCCTTGCCCTGCTGACTGGCTATCATCTTTGTAGCCCTCCTCTGCACCTTCTCCAGCAGGTTAATGTCCTTTTTGAGGTGTGGGCACCAGTACTGAACTCCATACTCTAGATGAGGCCTTACCGGTGACCTGTACAAGGGCAGTATAACCTCCTCTCTCCTACTACTGATCTCCCTAGCTATGCATCCCAGCATCTTGTTTGCCTTTGCTGCTGCTTTCTTGCACTGCGTGGAGTGCTTCAGGTCACTAGTGATCATCACTCCCAGGTCCTTCTCCTCTGATGCAGCTACTTGGATTCCACCCAGATAATACTCTGTCCTGGGATTCTTGGCTCCAATATGCATAACTTTGCATTTCTTGGCATTAAAGCCAAACTGCCAGATCCTGGACCATCTCCCCCAGCTTTTCCAGATCTTCCTGTAGGTCCCGTATCCCTTCAGCTGTGTCCACTCTCACACAGAGCTTGGTGTCATCTGCGAATAGGCACATTTTGCCTTTAATGCCATCCCTAATGTCACTGATGAAGACACTGAACAACACTGGCCCCAACACAGAGCCCTGTGGGACCCCACTGGTTACATCTCTGGTGCCAGCTAACTCTCCCCCCCACCACCACCCTCTGGGTTCTGTCCCTCAGCCAGTTTTCCACCCATCTGGCCATTTTCTCCTCAACTCCAAGATCCACCAACTTCCTGGTCAACCTTTTGTGGGGCACAGAGTCAAAGGCCACAGAGTCAAAGGCCTTACTTGACCTCAAGACAGAGGATGTCTACTGCTTGTCAATAGTAAATAATCAAACCATCAGGTGCAATGCTCCAATGCCTAAGCTGTGAACAATCAAGATATGATACACACCAGCCACTCAAAAATATTTTAGATCCATAGATTTTCAAAATATATCAAAACACAGATCCTCTGCTGTTGCCAAACATTTTGCCCGTTGTGGGCTTCTTCAGGGGCTGGAAATCTAAATGTAAAACAAAATATTCATTTATAATGTGCTAGTAGACAGTCCACTAAATTATATGTTTTCCTTAAAAAAAAAAAAAAAAAATGTTTTTCCAACGACTCCGTTTTGGGCACTCTCCCCTAATTCCAATATCTATCGCTAATCAATATGTTCAAATATTTACAGATATATTACATTATTATACTAAACACTGGGTAACTCCCCATTCATAGCACTAGCAGACTGTTTTATGTTTAAACACACTTACTTTTATTAATA
This sequence comes from Neoceratodus forsteri, assembly GCA_016271365.2. NCBI lineage: Eukaryota > Metazoa > Chordata > Ceratodontiformes > Ceratodontidae > Neoceratodus > Neoceratodus forsteri. The sequence goes on from CM028132.1 coordinate 557,531,067, forward strand.
AAATCTAATGTTATTGATAGAATTTATTTATTCTTAATAAGACATCTACCTTTACTTTGCAACAGTATTCTTGTAACCATTATGCATTTCTGGGCTTAGTCTACACATATTGTATCCATCTATTTCAAGCTCACATATTGTTACATAAAAAACAGCCCTGCCGTTTCATTTACCTTTGACCTCATTTTGTTTTTTTTTTACATGCCTATTATCAGTATTGTAGCATATACTTTAGTGTAGTGCAGCATTTCACAGTGCTTAAGTTTTGTTGCAGACCAACTAAAATAAGACATTCTTATTCAGTTTCCAACTGTCATTGAATTTTAGCAACATCTCTTGGCTCCGGTTTAATTCTTTGCCAAGAGCAATTAATTCAAAACTTTTTTTTAACACCATTTTCTAGTTACTGTAACCGTTATGCACTTCTGGGCTTATTCTACACATCCTATAATTGTATCCATCTATCTGAAGCTTTCATATTACACAAAAAAAACCCAAAAAACTTCAGTTTTATTGACCTTTGACTTCACTTCAGTTTTTTAACATACCTATTCTCAGTATTCAGTTCCAAACTGTCACTGAATTTAGCAACATCTCTTAGCTCCGGTTTGATTCTTTACTGATAGCAATTCATTCCTAACATTTCTTAATACCATTTTCTAGCTACTGTTTGAATTATATACTGCCAGGTTCTCTACATTCATCGGCTCTTATGGCTGGCTGATAACAGTACAATTTATTTAACTGTTGCTACTCTTGGAAAAGTTTTTTAGCAAGTGTGTCAGATGCCACTCTGTACATACCACTGAGATCTGTTCTCATTTCTTGGCTCCCTGCTTCCAATGTCCATTTCTCAGGACGTTTCTGTCTAGAGTAATGGAGTACAATTAAAACACTAGTCCCAAACAGTATTTCATTTATAAACAATACTGCTCTTAGCTATTATGAGGGAGTCTTCAAAAGTTATTATTTTTTTGCTTACCTTGCAGTGTCGTTGACTGTGTTCAAAAGGTATGAGAGAGAGAGAGCGACAGCACTGAGTGCTGATTCCCTTTGCCTTTTATATGTTTCTGAGACAAAAGGTGGATACCACTGGTACCAATTAGGACAGCAAAAGGTGAACAGCTGAACTGCATCACCTTCCACAGCCTGCCCCCAGCTGGCAACCAATCGTTGGTTGCTAACAACCAAGCAAGGACAATAGATTGGGAACAAAAATTAAGTGTTTCTGCTCCCTCTGCCTCCTGCTTTCCGCACCATCTCAGAAAATTTTAAAGGGGACACAGTATGGTTAATCACTGAATGGCTAAAGCCCTATGTTATAGGGCTGTTTTATTATCGTTAGATGAGGAAGGTACTACTTGAGGTCTCCTTCATATTTTAAATCTCATGTTCTTAATTTCACTTTAAAACCTTTACCAGCTAAAAAGACATACAATTCCATGGTTTGATGTACAGGAGGCTGGGGGTGAGAAAATGGGGCAAGAAATAGGGGGCTTGGACAATCCAGGGATAGGGTGGAAAACGAAAGACCCAGCCAATGATGCGCTGGGAAAGCCACACATGGAGCGAAAGAGGGGGTAAGGACTAGGGAAATTAGATCATATAGATTCTTCTATTGTATTGCCCTGTTCTATACTATCATACTGCCTACATGTAGAATCTCTGATGCTAAATCACTGTCATGCAGGCTGTCCCAGACTTGCATTCCCTGACTTAACCTATTTAGTGTTTATTTGTTATATTCCTGCTTCCTGTTCTGACATTTTGTATTGGGTATTTTGTTTCTCCCTGCTGTTTATACTTTCTTTACCAGCAAGCTTGCCAATTTTCTTCTTTGTTTATACCCAGTCTAGTGCATCTAGAGTATTGATTCAGAACATTTCTCTCTGCTCCATTTTTTCAATCCCACCTCTGGATGGTGAGTCAACTCTCTTTCCCCAGAATTTTAAGGAGGCTGCTGTATGAGACTCTGAACTGAAATGTTGTGCTACTGGTGAATTTTCACTTCTAGTTCTTATTCAACTTTGTGCTCACTTATTTTCAATTTAAGAGCTCTGTTTGTCTTTCCTACATAATATTTAGAACATGGGCATGTGAGTACATATATCACATTATCGGTATTGCATGTGATGCAGGTTTTGATTGGGAAACTGCTGTTTCTATTTGGGTGGGGATATCCTTTTCTTTGATGTATACTACAATGCGTACATCTCCTACATGGTTGCACTTGGATCTAGAGAACCAAAAGCAGTTGTCCAATGTTTTTCTAAGGGTTTAAGTTCGAATGAACTAGCTCTCTTTCAATGTTCTGACTTTCTTTGATGTAATGACTGGTTGGGATGCAAATTCAGGTACCCCCACTGATCTTAATGTATCCCAATATTTGCACACAATGTTCCTGATTGGTGCCGTATGATGAGAAACCCAAGGCCATTACTACTCTATTCATTTCTTATCATTTGAATCTCTGTCACTATTTGGCTGTTGTCCTTTGCTCTGTATATCGAAGTGGTTTATTGTCCTCCTTTTATACCCGCTGTTTATGAACCTCTCTGCCATGAGATTGAATTCTCTCTTGTCTGTTCCGTGCTACAGTTTCGTTTCACTCTCAGCATCTGTGAGCACAGGGTGCTGTCAATAAGTGGTTTAGGATGGTAGCTAGTGGCATGATGCTGGGTATTGTGGTCCGTGTCTTTCCTGTAAATCCTAGTGTGTAACTGTCTGTCCTTTTTGTAGATCAGGAGGTCCAACAATGATACCTCTTGTTCACTTTTCATTATGGTAAACCTAAGGTTAGGGGTCAGTGTACTGATGTGATTAAAAAAGTCATCAAGTTCTGTGTCACTACCAGTCCATAATGTTAATATATCATGGACTGGTAAAAGCCTTTGAGAAAGGACCCATGTGGATCTGAAACATGTCAAGGTTGTCTTGGGTGTAATGAATGATGTGATGTAGGGTTTTGCCTCTGAACTGATCTTTTGTATCCCTCTTATGGAGTTGTGTGTGCTAGAAACTTTTCTTGCAATACTGAGAATAGGTATGTAAAAAAACTGAAATGCGGTCAAAGGTCAATGAAACAGCACGGCTGTTTCTTACGTAACAATATTAGAGCTTGAAATAGATGGATACAATTATAGGATGTGTAGAATAAGTCCAGAAATGCATAACAGTTACAAGAATACTATTGCAAAGTAGAGGTAGATGTCTTACTGAGAATAAATAAATTCTATCACTAACATTAGGTTTTATTAACAAAATAAGTATGTTTAAATATAAAATTATCAGTCTGCAAATGCTATGAATGGGAGATACCAAGTGTTTAGCATAATAATATAATATAGCTGTAGATATTTGAACATATTGAGTAGTAAAACATACTGGAATTAGAGGAGAGTGCCCAAAATGGAGTCATTGGGGAAAACATTTTTGAAGGAAAACATATAATTTAGTGGACTGTGTCTACTATCACATTATAAATGAATATTTTGTTTTTAGATTCCCAGCCCTGAAGAAGCTCACGTCTAGGTAAAATGTTGGGCAACAGCGGAGGATCTGTGTTTCGATACATTCTGAAAATAAATCTATGGATCTAAAATATTTTTGAGTGGCTGGTGTATATCATATCTTGAGTCTCTGAATCATTTTGCTGTGACCAGCCCCACCTAAGACGTCTCTTACACATATATGAAGGGGACCCACCCAGCTCTCTATTTTTCGTTCTAACTTCCAAACAAAACAACCCCCCCCCACGGCAATTTTGCCCAGGTCACCCAATCACAGCCAGTGGGAGGAAGACTAGCACACTACTTCCAGGAATGGGTAAACATTACCAGAGATAAGTGGGCACTGGAAGTATTGGGTTGAGGGTTGTGTCTGCAGTTCAAATACTTTGCAAACCTGCAGAAACACAGTGTTCCAGCTCACTCTCCCATCCCACAGAAAGAAGTCTGCTAGAAAGTAAAAAAAAAAAAAAGTTATTTATTTATTTATTCTTTGTTAACCGGTAAGACCCACTAGGCTCAACTGACTGTTTTCAGGGGTGACCCTGGAACTTTGGGCTGCTTACGTAATTGCTTAAGAGTGTCACAGCATGCAAGTAGAGGTTTTGGGAATCAAAGTCAAGCTGCTGGATGTACCAAGCTCATTCACAGCATGTTACTCTAATTTCTAGGCTATACTCCCAGCCAAAAGCTATTTATTTATTTATTGTTAAGATCAAAAGCTATAGAAAAAGTCCCCTCCTCAAAGTGGGGCAGAGGCCTATTCTCAAGATATTTCCCGACCCACAAGAAAAATGGGGAGAGGAGACCCATTTTAGATCACGGGTTTCTGAACAAGCATTTGAAAAAAGAAAAAATCAAGATGGTCACACTAAGTGTAATGTTTCTTTTTGAAGGATCATTTACTATGTTTACAGTCCCTACCCTGCCTTCCCTTCCAGAACCTGAAATAGGTTCACACAAGAATTACTTTTTAATTGAGGTTGTTTGTGCATTACTGTTGCAGTTCCTACAACTGTAAGCCTTTTATTATTTATATACTTGTTTAGATACCTGAGATCTAAAATGGGTCACTGTTTCCTTTTTTTTGTGGGTGAGGAAGAACCTTTAGAAATAGGCCATTGCTCCACTGAGAAGCAGGAACCTTTTCTACAGCTTTTGCCGCCGGTATTTTTTTACTTCCGATCCAGCAAAATTCTCTCTGTTAGAGAGTGTGTTGGAAAGATTTGTGTTTCTGCAGCCCTAAATAAGGCCTGCAGACACCCTTGGAGCTGACAGCCTAACTCACTTCTGCTCACTCTATGAGCAAACCGGATGGCTCAGCCTCAGAAATAGAATAAAATATCAAACATGCCTCTTGGGTAAGAAAGCTATACTAGGAAAATCCACCCCTAGCCTCAAGAAGATGCTCACAGAATTTTGCTGTAGCCACCAGACCAGAGGAAAGACAAGGTGCTCGTTGGCTGTCCCATTCATGAAGTCGACAATAGGTCAGCACTCCTTTGCGTACAGAGCTCCCCTCTGGCTAAATCAAATCCCTGTGCATATATTCCGCAATTACTTCCTACCACCTGAACCCATACTCTAAACTTTTCACCTATCCCTGTGCGGCAAAGGACTTGATGCAGGTACCTCCACTCCACCAGGTCAAATGCCTTTTCGGCATCCAAAGCGAGGATCCAATCCCCCCCTCCATCTCCACAGTGTTCGGAGTATGGCGAATATTACTTTTACCCTGCCTTCCCTTTACAAAACTCGACTGGTCTGGGTGTATTAATTCGGGCAGCCACTGTTCCAGTGGAGAGGCCATAACCTTTTGCAATAATCTCGTAGTCCATCATATGGATGGAGATGGGGCAGTAGGAGGAATACAGAATAGGATTCTTACCAGACCATGGTATAACAACTCTCGTCACAGACCAGGCGGACTGGGGCAGCAGATCAGTCTGCAGGCATTCAGTCATCATGCCTAGCAAGGGTTCATTATGTCCCCACAAAGGTTTTATAAAAATCAATGGTCCTGCCGCTTTCTTGCCCACTAGGCTCACCATCACTGCCAGGACCTCCCCAACTCCACTGGAGCATCCAGGGCCCTCCTCTGCTCCTCCGACAGCTGCTTGATAGGTGCCTGAAAAATGCATCCATATCCTCCACACTAGGAGTACATTCCGAGGAGAATAACCTCATATAAAATTTCCCAAGCTCCTCTTCTAGTTCTTTGGGCTGGGCTGTAACTCCCATCTACCTCCTCAGAATCCTGCTAATGTTACTCTGCTCTCGGCAATGTCCATCCAACCCCTGGTCCTCCTGGATCAACCTTATGCCCTCAGAGCAGAAGGGTGGGCTCTCTCACACTGGCATCTATCAATGTCTGTAGCCTTAGCGTAAACTAGATGGCCTCCAAACCTGGATGCGGCAACATGACCCCGATATCCTATCTGTTGTTGAAACATGGCTTAACCCTAAGATACCTGACAATGCAGTCGTCATCCCTGGATACAATATCTTCAGGCTGGACAGGACTTCAAAATGTGGTGGGGGCTGTGCCATCTACCTGAGAGATTCCTTAAAGGGGCACGTTATTCCATTCTCAAACCATGAATCGCCGTTCCAGGTCCTCGCCATCACAGTACTTCTTGGTGCCCACAATAAGGTGCTGACTATAGCCTCTGTATACTTATCCCCTAAGGACCAGGCCCATGTCTTTGATAGGGTCACGGAGTACCTAAGAGGCCTTCATCACAATGCGGAAATTATAATACCGGGCGACTTCAACATCAATTGGCTTTCGCCTGAGGCCAGCTGTGAGATACCAGGATGCTGTCACGGCACAGCACCTCACCCAACTTGTCTCCGCTCCCACCAGGTGCAATCATAGGACTGGGTCACTTTGTTAATCAACTGGATTCTGTCAAATCATCCAGAACGAATCTCCAAGGTCTCAGTGCTCCCTGACACCATAAGTGACCACTCACTCGATTATCTGTACCTGGGCCAATAAATTCGCTAAACCCCTCCCTACACCAGGGTGGTGAAGCATGGGAACCTAGAGCTACTAAAACCCATCTCACGAGATGGAATTGATCTACACTTGACTCAGGCAATGATATCAACCAAGCCCTGGACATGTTCATCAATTGCTTTACTGCAGCCTGTGGCATATATGCAACTGTGAAGAAGTTTAAGGTCAAAGGAAGGTCCAACCAAGGATAACCCCAGAGCTCATAACACGCCTCAAACATAGGGACCACCTTGGGCTCTGTACCTCGATCCACATTTATGCCTGGGGATATAATTAAAAACAAAACAGCTCAAATGAATGTACACGCTATAATGGAACGCAAAGAAAAAATTACCACCTTAGTAATGTTGTTTCTTCTAATGGAGTCTTGCTATATTCGGTTATATGCAGTGATGTCCAACCTTTGAACTGCCCTGGAGAGGAAAGAGTTAACTTTCCATGCAAGGCATGGAACGCTGAGCTCGAGCTTGGTTGAGACTCTGTCTGTTGTTGTTTGAACTCAAACCGCCAGATCTTTATGAGCTATAATCACTGGGTGTCCTGTGTGGAAACTGTAAACTCACACTAGTCAACTGGCTACTAAATATTTTATAATAAAGAGATTTTTTGGTTCCAAGGCAAAGACTCAAGTCAGGAAACCCAAAAATTAAAACAAAACACAACACACATACCCAAATTAAGAGGGTGAGAAAAAGGGGGCACCTCCAGAGTGCCAGCACTGTTGCTGCCCACCCACATCCCAAAACCCAGGTTCTGAGAGGGAGGCGGGAGGTCAGAATACAGCAAGACTCCATTAGAAGAAACAACATTACTAAGGTGAGTAATTTTTTCTTCAAACAACATGAAGTCTTGCTGTATTCTGACATATGCAGACTACCAAGCAGTACCTCCATGGAGGAGGGACAGAACCTACTTAGGAATAGGGTCTGAAGCACTGTTTGCTAAACCAAGCATCACTCCTAGCCTGGATATCCAGAGAGTAATGCTTGGTAAAAGTATGTACTGTTTTCCAGGTGGCTGCTTGACAAATCTCTAAGATAGGAATATCCCTGGCAGCAGCCATGGAAGCAGCTGTACCTCTGGTAGAGTGAGCTCTCAGGCCTGAGGGTGGGATCCTACCTAATTTTTCATAGCAAAATTGTATGCAAGAGACAATCCACCTGGCAACAGATCTCTTAGTGGCAGGTCTTCCCTTACCAACCTCACCATAAGTGAGGAACAGTTGGAGGGAGTCAAACCTGCACCCTTGGTGCGCCTATGTAGTAGCTAAGGGCCCTTTCACATCCAAGCTGTGCAGTCTCCTCCCCAGAGAAGGAATGGTCAGTGAAGAAAACGGGAAGAGACATAGACTGGTTAAGGTGGAAATCTGAAACCACCTTAGGCAAAACTTCCTATTAGTCCTGAGGACCACCTTATCTCTATGGAAAGAGATAAAATCAGGCTCCACTGACAGGGCCTGTAACTCACTTATGCGTCTGGCAGGAGTAATGGCTACCAAGAACACAGTTGTCCAGGTCAAGTACTTAAGCTCTGCTGAGGACAAAGGCTCAAAAGGGGGTTGCATAAGCTGATCAGTGCAAACATTAAGGTCCCAAGCAGGGGCAGGGTCCCTGAAGGGAGGATTGGTAAGCAGCAATCCCTTGAAGAACTTACAGAATACAGGATGAGCTGAAAGGGAAGAGTGCTTGCCTGCTGACAAGAAGGCAGAGACAGCTGCCAGATGCACTCTAAGTGTAGCTGGTCTGAGTCCCAAGCTATTGAGATGAACCATATAGTCAAGGACTGCAGGCAACCCAGCAGACGCTGGAGAAATATGCTTCCCAGAGCACCAAATAGTAAATCTTTTCCATTTTGAGTTGTAAGTGTTTCTGGTAGAAGGCTTTCGAGAAGCCTTTAAAATATCCAGAACACCTTGAGAGAGTTGCAAATCCGTAAATTCTAACTCTTCAAGAGCCAGGCCCCGAGATTGAGAGATTTGAGATTCGGATACCAGACCCTCCCCTGAGAACATGTTAACAGGTTGTAATTCCTGGGAAGAGATAGGGGAAAGTGGACTGCTAAGGACAGCAAGAGAGGGTACCAGGGCTGTCTGGCCCAGTCTGGAGCAATGAGAATCACTTTGCAGGGTTGAGACCTGATTTTGACTAGTACCTTGAACAGGAGAGGGAAGGGGGGAAAAGCATACAGGAACTTCCTTCCCAATTGAGAACTAGGGCATCCAGGGGGACTGAGCCCAACACTGGGGCCTGCAGCAAAAAAGAGGACGTTGGTGATTGTCTGGGGCTGCAAAAAGATCTATCTGTGGGGTGCCCCATCTGGAGAAGATCACCTTCAAAATCAGGGGATCTAGGGACCATTCGTGATGGCCCTGAGATATCCTGCTGAGAGCATCTGTCAGGACATTGTCCTTCCCTGGGAGGTGCACTGCTATGAGAGAGGTATTCAGGGAATAGGCCAGAGACCACAACTTCATTGCCTCTGTGCACAAGGCCATAGACTGAGTGCCCCCTTACTTGTTGATGTACCACATTGTGGTGGTATTGTCTGTCCTGATCTGAACTACTTTGTTCTGAACAGACTTGGAAAAAGGCTTGAAGTGCTAGAAACACTGCTCTGAGTTCTAAGAGATTGATGTGAAGCAGAGATTCTTGAGGTGACCACAACCCTCGGTGTTCAGGTCTCCCAAGTGGGCTCCCAGCCCAAGAGGGAGGCATCTGAGGTAAGGATTAGAGAATGAGGTTGAGTGACAAAGGGAACCCCTTGTCTTAGGTTGTCCTGATCCTGTCACCATTGCAAAGCCTGGATCAGGGTTCGAGTCACTGGGATTAGTTTGGTCAGAGGATCCTTTCTCTGAGACCAGAAGGCTCTTAAGTGGAACTGAATGTCCCTCATCTGAAATCTTGCTCCTTGGACCACTGCTGTAGAGGCAGCCATGTGGCCCAGGAGCTGCAGAAAATGCCTTGCTGGTCGAGACACCTGGAGGGTGAATGAAGAGGCCAGTGTAACAAGGGTCCTTGCCCTGTCCAGGGGAAGGAAGGCTCTTGCCTTTAATGCATCCAGCTCTGCCCCTATGAAGGTGAGGAGCTGCACAGGCTCTAGAACTGACTTTGAAAGATTCAGAAGGAATCCTAGAGAAGTGAGCAGTTGCTGAGGTATCTGTAGGTGTGACTTGACTTGGTCTGGAGACTGACCTACTATGAGCCAGTCGTCCAGGTATGGAAAGATGGAGATCTTTTTTCTCCTTAGGAAAGCAACCACTACTGCCAGGCATTTTGTGAACACCCTTGGAGCTGAAGTTAGGCTAAAGGGCATTGCTCTGAATTGATAGTGGCCTGAGGGCAACTCGAACCTGAGGTACTTTCGTGAGAGCTTTGGAGAATGGAAATAGGCATCCTTGAGGTCCAGGAAACTAGCCAGTCTCCTGGCCTTAGAGAGGGTAGAATTATTCCCAGAGTCACCATTTTGAACTTTGGCTTTAAAAGGTGCTTGTTTAAATATCTGAGATCCAGTATGGGCCGCCATTCTCCTGTCTTTTTGGGGGTTAGGAAGTACCTGGAGTACAATCCTTTTCCCTTATGTAGGGGTGGAACCCTTTCTATGGCTCTCAGAGCCAAGAGGGAAGAGACCTCTGCCTCTAGGGCAAGTGCCTCTGAAGGATCTGCAGGTGGAAAGGATCTGGTTCTCATCTTGGGAAATTTTTTGAAGCTGAGAACCAGTCCCTGGCTCACTACTTCCAGGACCCATTTGTCTGATGTTAAAGACATCCAGTCCTGGACAAAGTAAGCCAGCCTGCCCCCTACAGGTGGTGGAGAATTGGCCCTGGCAAACCCATCAGGGTGCCTGTTTGGCAGGGGCTTTAGGCTGAGGGGTGGTAGCAGGCCTGCTTGTACCCTCTGCCTCTCCCTCTGAAGAACCCCCTCTGGGCAAAGGCGGAAGAGGAGGCCTGGGCTTGGTAGAAAGGCCTATGAAAAGGCCTGCCCTGCCCCTGAATGCTGCCTCTGGGGAGTGGCTTGCCTTTCCTTGGCCTGAGCACTCCTATAGGTGGTCCTGTATTCATCCATTTTCTTCATAGTTCTCTGTTTGCTCCCAAACAGAGAATTACCTACAACAGGAAAATCCATGGCCTTAGTCTGGGTATCCTGAGACAGGCTAGTACATCTGAGCCAAGCCATCCTGCGAAGGGCCACAGATGTAGCCATGACTCTAGATGAAACATCATTGGAGTCTACTGCAGCATGAAATTGCACCTTGGATGCCTCAATACCATCTGCAGCCACCTGCTCCAGCTCCTTGGCCAGCCCAGCTGGCCAGGGACCTGTTTAGCCAGAGCCATTACAGTGTCCCATCTAGACTTCTGGTATCTAGCTGTATAGGCCATATAATTAGCCTGCCTGAGTCCCAAGGATGCTGCCATGTACTGTTTCTTTGCCATGGCATCAATCCTCCTGAGTCCAAGCCAAGGTGTATTTGCCTTACCACAGGCAGCAGCCTGCACTCACCTCAACATGGCTGCATTGTTGGGTAAGGAACTCCATATCGGAGCCTGAGAGAGTATACCTTTGTCCATTCTCTTGTCCACAGGAGGTATAGAATTAGAGTCTTTAAAATTTGTATTGTCTGTTTCCCAAAAGACTTATGGAAGGAATAGACAGCCTCCTGGACGTCCATCATCCTGATCCTCTAGTGCTTCCTCCATAGGAAGCTGAAGAGTTTCAGCCACTTTTTTGTAAAACATAAAATGGGAAGGGGACTCAGAAAGCCTAGGAGGAGAAACCCCTGAAGGTCTGCCTGGGGAGATGTCCGGGTCAATGGGCACATCCAGACTTTCATAATCACCATCACTATCCTCATACTCTCCTTCCTCCTCCTCCGGTTCATATAAATCCTCTAAATTATAACCCGGAACTGGGGGAACTGACCGAACCGAGCCCCTAACCGATGGCGCTGGTTCGGACGAACCGGGGTTAGCGATTGAACAATCCTTATCGCTCTGGCTATTTCATCAGCGGTCGGAGAAAGAACTTGTGGATCCGAACCGGCTGATTTATCCCTTCTTTTTCTTTTAACCGGAACCGACTCCTCAGAGTCGGTTCTCCTTTTGCCCAAAGAAGTTTCGCCCTGGTCAGAGGGCACTCTTTCTGGTTCGGTTGGAACCGAACCGGGCTGGCCATCTGGGTCAACGGACTTTTTGGCCTCCCTTTCCTGAGCCTACCAACTCTTTTCCAGGGTAGCTGAGGAAAATTTTGCAAATCTGGCAGTCTGAATCGAGGTGGTCAAACCCCAGACAATAAACACAGGTGGTGTGGGGGTCAGCCTTAGCAAAGGCTTCCCCACACACACTACAGTGTTGAAACCCAGTGGGCCCGGTTTTTCTCTTGGGTTTCTCAGACATGGCCAGTCCTAACCAAACTTACCCTTTTTTCGGCAATCCGCCAGGCAAGACACCCTTATCGGTTCCTGATCGTGTTACGGGTCGTGGAACAAAACGTAATGAAATACGTTTTTTTAGAACTGGTAAGGACCAGTTACCACACTCTAAAAGTAGAACAAACTTTTTTGAACAAACCTGATCGGTTCAAACTGAACCGATCCAACGTTTCAAGTTCCCACACAGAAGAAACAATAATAAACCTATCTAGTACTCATGATACCACAGAGACTGAACCGACAGGTTAAACGGAATAAATTTGGTTGAAAAATCGACACTTTGACTAAACTGAACCGAGCAAAGGAGAAATCTCCGGAGCGACTGTTCAGTGAGGTGGAGTAAAGAATCTTGCGGTTTGAGTTCAAACAACAACAGACAGAGTCTCAACCGAGCCCGAGCTCAGCGTTCCATGCCTTGCACGGAAAGTTAACTCTTTCCTCTCCGGGGCAGTTCAAACGTTAGACATCGCTGCATATGTCAGAATACAGCAAGACTTCATGTTGTTTGAAGTAAATATTTCAGGGAGGCACACTCCAACACATGGGGGGGATGGGAAAAAATTCTGGAGTAACATGAAAGACCTCACAGGGAAAGACCCTAAATCTCCACCCACCATGCTAAACATCGATGGAACTCCTACACTTGACTTTGGTACCTATCACCGACACCTTCAACAATGCATTTTCAAACCTGGACAATGTACTACCACCGGACTTTTTCGACGCCCCTTCTACCAGCACTCACCATGACACTGCTGGCAACGGCTGCTCACTCCTGAAATTCTACTTCAAAGTGCTTCCAATGCACTTAGCCCGCATATATATCGCAAAGTCATCCACAATTCAGCTGACTGCACTTGTCCAAGATGAAATCCTTGAACCCCTGACAAAGATCTTCAACCTCTCTCTAAGGCTGGCCCAATTCCCATCTCTCTGGAAACAGGCAACCATTACACCTGTACACAAAAGCGATGATAGGTCACTGCATACCAACTACAGACCCATCTCCATCCCCCCATATCTAAAGCTCTCGAACGAATCGTATTGGACCAGCTAACCGAGTATCTGGTAAAATATGATATCCAGTGCCCTGAACACATGGATTTAGAAAAGGGCACAGCACTGCCACTGCACTACTAGAGTTTACGGGATTCATCCACACCATCCTTGACCAAGGAAACTGTGTGGGTGTAATATTCATTGACCTAACAAAGGCATCTGATACCGTCAATCATCCACTCCTACTCAGGCAACTGTCAACTATCGGGCTCTCCAAGGATGCCCTGCTCTGGATAACAAGCTACCTTGAGGGAAGGGTCCAGTGAGTTAAGACTGCTGATGTCACCTCTGATAAGAAACCGGTCCTCTCAGGAGTACTGCAGGGGTCCAACCTTGGACCTCTACTCTTTAGTCTCTTCCTGAATAGCCTCCTAATGTCTGTCATCAGAAAATACGTCTCTATGCAGATGACGCAGTCCTGTTTTCTAGCCATCGTGACACCAAGCATCTAGAAGGGCAGCTACAGCATGAATTCAAACGTGTTGAGGAATGGTTCAGCTCGCACAAACTTGTCATGAACTACAGTGAGACAAAAGTTATGACTTTCTGCAATGCAAGGAGCAAACGTAACTCTCTAACCTTCATCATCACTAAGCATTCGGGGGTTACACTGGATCAGGTTCCTCAGTTCAAATACCTCAAGCTTACTCTAGACTGTTCCCTCTTCTCGCTCAGTGCATTGACAATGGTGCAAAGCGTCTTAACATATGGATTGGCCTGCTCCACAGGCACAAACACTGTATGACCACAGAGTCCTTTAGACTGGCTATCTACAGTTCTGTCACCTCCATCATAGACTATGGTCTCTTCATCTATGGCTCCTTCTCCTACAGCCCTCTGCAGGATATCTGTATCAGCGGCATGCAGACTTCACGTGCGCTGCCGCTTCGCATACTTGTGATTTGTACGCCCAGTCTGAGTGGCTCCCTCTCATCAGCAGGATCAAATACCAGACCTGCCTCTTAACCAAAAAGGTTCTCCTTGGGCTCATGCCACCTGGGGTTGAAAAGCTTCTGACTGCCCACTGCAGCACCCAACACACCCGAAGTACTCCAAGTTAAACCTTCCAGGTCCCCAGATGCCGGATCACTATAGACCAGAGGTCATTCGCCTTCAGGGCCACCCAGTGGTTTAATTCACACAACAAGGAATCCCTTTCAGCTACTATGCTCGCCCATTTAAAAGCAACTACGACTTCACCTCCCTACTACCAGCCAATGTGACTGCTTCTCCTAACTGGTCAATCTCTACACTCATGCCTGGCATTGTGGCCCCTAACTCCCTCTGGCCAATTATCCTTGTCCTCCACTTTCTCCCTCTCACCTTACCCTCCCCATTCCTCCCCTACCTCACCCACATCCTCCCATCTTTTAATACTTCAGACTTCTGTCCCTATCTTGCACTCTCATACCAACCCCCAGACAATGGCCCTTCAGCCTGCCCACCTTTCTGACCCCCACCCACCCTCCCTCCCCACCCCTACTGGTTGCTCATCTGGCCTTACTATCCTTTGCTGTCTCTCCGCTGAAATATGGTACTCTGTTTTTTGAGACTCTGTTATTAATGTTTACCTTTGTTTGTATGTTAACCTGTTATCCTTTGACGTGGAACCTTGTAAACCAGCAGTTCTTGCTCAAAGGTATTTGCAATTCTAGAATTTAATAAGTAAATAAATAAATAAAAATCTACTCACACACCTTTTTAAGTTTTGGAACAAAGGCAGCTCTGGATCTTGCTTTTAACTGCCAAGCTAACCTCTTTCTCTGTCCCATCACCTTCAAACAACCCCCTGCCCTAGACTTTATTATCTGCCCTACCAGCAGCTTGATATTTAGAATACTGTACTCTGACTTCACCCTCTGCAGGACTGTGTACATCTCGGCAAGTGGATTTATTTTATGGGCCTCGGCCCTGTGCAGCACTCTCTCGCCAACTTAGTCAATCTTTAGTGACCTTGTTCCAATGGTGTCAGTAGGAGATTATTTCACCTGGCAAACTGGCCTTAAGAGCCTCCACCTCATAGAATCTGATGTGTCCCCCTATAGTTATGCAAATACTCCCCTATTGTTCTAGTGATGTGGGCCCTAAAACCGCCGTCCTACAAGAGCATGGTATCTAGCTGCCACTGCTGCCTTGATTCTCCCTGCCAGCTGCCCCACGGCCAGCAATTATAATTACTGGGGCATAATCCAACACCACAATTTGCCCATAGCTGAGTGTGTTTCTTCCCTCATCAACCCCTGACTAGCTAGAATCAGGTCAATCCTGACACATGTGCCATGTACACGCAAATAAAATGTATATACTTGCAAGTCAGGACTGTTCAGCCTCTAGACATCCACTAACCTGTGTTGCTCCCTTAACCCCCAATGCCCGGTGCTCGCTGTGCTGCTCTACAGCTGCCTTGAGGACCTATCTAGGATCCTGTCTAACACACAGCTGGTATTCCTCCCATAGACCACCTCCCCGAAACTGTGCCATTTCCACTGCTAACCTCATGTGAAGTCAGCAGAATCTATGCTCAGGCCACAGAATGAGCAGAGAAAATAAACCCTGCCCAAATCCAGCTACAGCTGCATTAAAGAGACGCACCTCCCTGGATCGTCAATGGTCTTACTCACTGTTACCTGCACATGTGGGCGAACCCAAATAGCTGTTCCCCGGGCTTTAGAATTAAAGGCAGACCCCATCCATATCTCCCTCAATGCCTCTGGAGGTGCACCATCTCCCCCAGTATGGCATGGGTTTCCTGTAGCATTACTATATCAGGGTTAGCTTTTTCAATGACTCCCAGGACCTTTTTGCATTTTATATGAGTTTTTAGACCATTTATGTTCCACGAGAGAACCTTGGTAGGATTAGTCATAGGTACATAGACAGGCATTCATTATTCTCATATTTCAATTTAAGTGAAGTGAGCTTATCCGCCTGGATGACATCACATTTACAGTGGCCCATGAACTTGCAAAGCAAATTTAGAGCCTGCACTGACAGGCTCAGCTTCCCTCCAACTTGGAAGCTTCACCCGCCCAAACGAGGCCTCCCATATCCTCCCATTGGTGGTGGATGTAATTCATCTAACTGGTGGGTACTCCCTCATCCCCCAGTTCTCCACCCTCCAGTAGGCGCAGAGGAATCTCGACTGGGCCACCCCAATGACCCTCAAGAGTTTTCTAACTTCGTTACTGGCGACAAATCCCAGTCTCATGGCCCCATCCCTTAGTGCCTCGTCTACCAGCACTCCAGGTGTAATGGACTTACTCTGCATTCATCTACTGGATACATGGATGCCTAATGCCCCACATCCAAGCAGTGGTAGGCCACCTTAACCACGCTACCCAGGCCCCTCCCCAACCAGCACGCAACGAGGCACCCCAAACTCAAACAAATATCACATCCTGTACTTGTAAGTGAACTATAACTGTAAGAAGCGAGTCACAGCAAACAACCTGGCTGCTTCCACACATATGAAACAGCATGTTACAAACTAATAATAAAGCCATTCCATCCCTGCTCCATGGTGCCTTACTCTGTGTTCCATGTGCTGCAGCAGCACCTTGAGGGAAAAGAACTTCTGGTGGCAGGATGGCACATGAATGGGTGCTGCCTACAGTCTAACAATCCCCCCCTCATCCCTCTCTGGCACCTTTTTGTCACTCTTTTCCAAGCTGGGATATACACTTTGGCAGTTCTTTCTCCTTTGTCTGTCCAACCCAGCTAACCAAAGTCCTCCAGTCACAGGTGAAAAATCTGCCAGAGTTGGTACAATGCAACCAGTTCAGTCTTTATCACACAGCATAGCAGTGCTGGGGATACAATTTAAACCACGCCTTTGAGCACCGGATGGGGGTGGATGTGGGGAAGGGCCCTAGGGGAATGACTAACCACAACTTAAAACAGCTCAAGAGAAAAGCAAAGGGTACAGTGGTGTAACCCCTAGATGGCGCTATCCCAGGGGCTACTACCCCTGCCTGATTTGCCACTAACAGGTTGAGGGGCCTGGATCCAATGGCGGGTGCCTCCACCCAGAGGTCAGGGTTTGCAATAGTTAAACTAACTTGGTCACAGCCCTCTGGGACACTGCAACCCCCCTTTCTTCCCACTAGTGGCCCACACAATATATCAGAATTACCTTCACAGTATACACTTACCCCCAGGTCTGGTTCCGGCACTGGGACCTCCTGTGAAAGCAAGATACAGTGCAACAATCACAGTACAGTACTTTAACATAGACAAGTACCTCAGGCAGTATAACTTTGCTGAAACAAGCAGCTCTGATTTATTTAGGGGATATAACAAGGACAGGAAATCAGGTTAATTAGCTTATCACTTTAATAATCTATTCTATGGCTCTGTGCACAGGCCTATCCTATCAGTTACTGTCCCTGGGTACCCAAGCCCTAGTGGCTAGTCCAAACCGTGGCAGCTGGTAGGGCCCTTTCCACACAGAGAAAAAAGAGAATTAAACAGTCAGCAATACAGTAATTCCATTTGGATTTAATGTGGCAATTCAACAGGGAGCGACTCTGAATTAGTACTCACGACCTCCAAATAAGATAGGGTCCTTCAATGTCAGCAGGGCTCACTTGAGGTGCACAAACCTCTTCACACATCCATATAAAAGAAAGACTATACCAGGCAGGCTGCATCTGTATCCCGATCGCAATTACTGCACAATACCCGGAGAACACACAGCAGATTCAGTTCCTGACAGACCGAGTGTAATTTTCAGCAATTCCTCCAGTCTTCTACAGGTGAGCCTGGTTTCTACCTTCAGAGATCCTTTTGATTCTTTTCACAGGACGGATTCAGTCCTAACAAGCTGCAGACCGGAACTCCTGGGCCTTACACACGTTTTTGACTAAAACTGCACACTGAAAAGCACAGGGCTCCTTCCTCTTCACTGCCAAAGCTCAACTGAAACTCCAACCACAAAACTGGCACTTCCTTTGAGTTCTCCCAGTTCTTGACTGGATTGGCTGTCACCACAATAGACTGCTGCTGTTGGTCCAAAAGGCACTGAAGTCTAAACTACATCTCCCAGAGTCACTGCCCATAATCCTCTTGTGGCTGGCTCAGATTATGAGTCCAAGTTCTGATTCGTCCAAGGCACCATTTTAGAGCTAGCTTACCCACACTGATTGGTCCAGTTCAGCAGTTCAAAACTAGAATGGGAACTAGCAGACACAGTTCTGACTGCAAAGAAAGCAGGTTAGACAAACTGTAATTTCATTATTACTCTAAATAATTTCTGGCAAACAGTTACATCTTTCAGATAGGTTTCCTTGCACCCTAGTGACTGCAAAATGAAGCGATTGGCAGCAGCTTGAGTGGTACTCAATCAAAGAAACACACAGTCCCCATACAACTAATTATGTCTGCAAGCAGACAGCTCTTAAAGAGACAGTACCAGAGGTTCTAAAACACTCACTGATAAATGGCTTAAATGCCAAACACCATTCAGGCTTGGAGCATTCAAGCAAGCTCCTGAAGTCTTTTGGGAACCCCCATTTGCAGGGGGTTACACCCTTCCTGGTTTGGGAAAGCTTGACGTCCAAGGCAAGCAAGTACTTCCATAAGTTTCAACTGCAACCATATACATTTGCATTAGGCTCACATATGTAATCATCAGTCAATATATCATTTTACCAAGAACACATTTCTGAAACATTGCAGTACGTCACTCTTTACACAGTATTACATACACATTGTACCATAACTCAAGTTATTACCTCTTGTACATGAAACCTGAAGAGAGGGGCCCTTCCTATCAGTTACCTTGGGGCTGGATGGGGCAAGGGCACCATACTTAGAGGGCAACACAAGTAACTTTGAGTTAGCACTGATGCTCAGTTTGGGCAATGAGCTGGGACACATACACCTTTATGGACAACATTGAGAGGCAATCCACAGGCCTCCCAAGGAATCATAACTGAGGTGCACCACAGGCTTTACAGCTCGACCAGTCTTCTAGGTGGAACTGTTACAGTCTCTGCACTCTGAGCCTCATTTTCAGCATTGTCCCTCACTTGTCAGGAGTCTCCTGGGGGTAGAGAGGCTAGAACTTGGGGCACTTTCAGCTCCAGGAGTTACAGTTTCTGAGTCCACAACATTTGCCTGCATGGAGAGCTTTGGACACTGGCAGTGGACTGTCAGGGCACTCAAAATACTCTTCTTGTTCGGTGTATCACCAGTCTGCCCTAATCTATCATTTTCTCCCTGAAAGCTCAAACAGTTCAACCATGCACAATGATTCCATTTCATCTGATCTGATGCTTTGCACTTCACTTTCTGGGAGCATTGGTTCCAGGGATGAAGCTGGGGCTTAGACAGTCCAGAAGGCCCAGCTTCATCTCCAGTATTGACTAGGGACTGCCCAAACAATTGACTCAGTTCGTAAGAAGGATAGTATTCAAAGTCCTCTCACTTTCTTCCGATATGGACTGACAGTCATGCTCAACTGGGACTTGTGGAGGGAACACTTTAACTTTGCTTCTGTAGGTGCAGACTTTCTTGATCTTTTCTTAGCAGCAGCTCTAGTCACTGGTCCAGAGGGGAATCTTCTAGGGCTCAGACTCAATTAAGATTTGTCCAATGGGCAGTAAATGATTTCTATGCATTGTTTTTACATCTTTTGAATTATTCTCAGGCCTTACTTTGTACACTGGCAGATCATCTAGTTTGCCCACTACAATGTGAGGGAGATGGTGCCATCTGTCAGCAATCTTGTGCTTGCCATGCAGTCCCAGATTTCTTAGCAATACCCGATCTCCTCCTGGAGTTCCTGTAGCTCACCTTTATCATACCTTTCTTTGTTGGCCAGATTTCTTTGGCAGCCATGGTTTGAGCCAGTTGGTACGCATGAGTTAGCTGGGCCTTTAACTTTGCACATACTGTAAATAGTTGTCAGCTTGAACCCCATCAGGAGAGACCCCAAAACACACATCTACTGGTAGTCGAGCTTCTTCCAAACATCAGGCGGTAGGGAGAATCCAGTGGCATCACTTTTGGTGCAGTTATAAGCATGTACCAGGGTGCTAATTTGTTGGCTCCATCTAGGCTTGTCCTTTGGGTGCAGGGTGCCCAGCATATCTAGCAAAGTGCGGTTGAAACGCTCAGGCTGTGGGTCCCCTGGGGTGGTAAGGAGTGGTTCTGACTCTCGACTCCCCACAGAGAAAGCATCTTTGATCAGACGATCTCAAAGTCTCTCCTTGATCAGAATGGATTCTTTGTGGAGCCCCATAGTGAACAAAAAGTTTTCACAAGTACTTTGGCCACAGTGGATGCTTTCTGGTCTTTGGTGGGGAAAGCTTGGGATATCTCGTGAAATGGTCAGTGACCACCAGCACATTACTGATATTTCTTTGATCTGACTCCAAACTCAGAAAATCAATACAGACCAGCTCCATGGGTGCACTGGTGGTGATGTTAACAAGGGGGGCAGCCCTCTGGGGCAAAGCTTTCCTCTGTAAGCAGCGACTACAAGTTCGAATGTGTTGCTCCACATCAGCCCCCATCTTAGGCCAATAGAATCTGGATCTCACCAAGTCAAGTGTTCTGTCTATACCAAGGTGCCCCATGTGGTTGTGCAAGGACCTCAGTACTGAGTCTCGAAAGGCAGTGGGCAGCACTAGTTGTTGTTTGTCTACTTGTCCCTCTGTCTACTGTTTCTCTGTATAACAGTTTATTGATCAGTTTCAACTTAGGACCTTCTTTGTATAACAGTGCAGTTCTCAAATCAGTGGACGTAATTTGGACACATCTTTTCCTGCATAGAGGGCTTCTAAAGCTGCTTTGATCATGGGATGCTGGATTGAGCCCGCCATACTGTCATTGTCCAGCTGAGGCAGTGCACCAATGTCTATTGCAGAAAAGTGGCACAAGCAGCAGGTATGCAATTCTCAGAGGCTCCCAAGCAATCCACCATGCAGTCCACTGCGTCTGTGGGACATTTGTTCCTCCCTGTCAAACTTCCGCAGAGTGCCCGAATGTCAGGTTCTGCCAATCGGACCCAATCATTCTGGGGAACAGGCCTCCGGAGAGAGCATCAGCATCTATGTGGTTCAGACCTGCTCGGTATTCAGAGTATAGTCATATGTAGATAATGCAGAAAGCCACCTATGGCCAGTGGCATCCAACTTAGCTGAGGTCTGCACATAGGTCAAAGGATTATTGTCAGTTTTACTAGTATTTTAGCCCCATACAAGTACTCATGGAATTGGTCAACAAAGCCCACTTCAAAGCTAGGAACTCTAACTTATGTACAGGATAGTTCTTTTCGGATGGGGTCAGGCTTCTACTGGCAAAGGCCACTGGTCTCAGGCCATTCTCAGTGTTTTGGTACAACACAGCCCCCAACCCTTGCAAGCTAGCATCAGTGTGCAGGACGAAGGTTTCTTGGATCAGCATAGGCCAGCACTGGAGCATGGGTAAGTTGATATATGATCTCATGAAAGCAGTCTCACAATCAGGAGTCCAGCGGCCCCAAATACTTCACTGGATGAAAATACACTCTTTCAGTCTTGAGGACGCTGACTTTTGGTATTTTTGTGGGTTGGGGATACCCTTGAGTAAGGTTAAGTAAAGGGCGGATCACTCTTGAATAGTCCTTGATGAAGCGCCGATAATAACCACAGAATCCCAGGAATCTTTGCAGTTCTTTAGATTTTTGGGCTGTGGCCAGGTGGTCAAGGCCTCAACTTTACTTGGGTCGGTCTCTATTCCTCGGTGGATACTATGTGTCCACATACTTTACTGATGTTTGAAAGAATTGACACTTATCAATGGACAGTTTAAGGCCAAAGTCCTCCAGTCGGTCCAATACCTTAAATAATCTGCTCTCATGTTCCTCCAGTGAGCTGCCAAACACAATAACATCATCTAGGTATACCAGGCACTCTAGTAAGTTCATGTCCCCACTGCACGCTCCATCAATCGCTGAAAAGTGGCTGGGGCACCTGAAACCTTGAGGCATCCTCATGAATTATAGAAACCAAGCGGACAGATAAAGGCCGCTTCTCACGGTCCTCTGGGGCCATCGATCTGGTAGTACCCACTGCGAGATCCAGCACAGAGAACCACTTGCTCCCCGCTTAGGCAGTCCAAAGCATCCTGAATGCGGGCATTGTGTACTGATCAGGATAGTCCGCGGTTTAAGGTGCGATAATCCACACACATCCTTACTGTTCCATTCTTTTCCTCACTACCACAATGGGGAAGCATAAGGGCTTCTGATTCTTGTATTACACCAGCAGCTAACATCTCTTGCAGATGCCGCCTCACATCATCTATGTCAGCAGGTGCCAGGCGTCGAGACCTCTCACGAAATGGTCTTTCATGCAGCCAGATATTGTGCTCAGCTCCTTGACGCATCCTACATCCCATTCCTTTAAAGAAAACACCTGGTCTCTCTGGGCAAGCTTCTCACTGATCCTCACTTTCCATTCAGCTGGCAGCGGGAGTCGCCGAAATCAAACAAGTCAGGCGCCACTCTGTCATTCTTCCTGAACTCTTGCTGCTGGGTAGCACTGCAGTGTCTGCACAATGCACATTAGCCAGGATGCAACCTCTGTTTACTCGAATGTCTCTTTCAGACACATTATGAACTTGGACCATTACCCTTCTGGCATAAGCATGGGCTCTAGCGGCAAAATACTAGGCTTGACCAGCAGTCCCTCTGGCAATTTTCTATCGCCTGGTGCATCCAACATTAATATTTTATTCTTAACATCCTTTCTGATACGGACCTCTCCCTGTAAGGTA
Organism: Neoceratodus forsteri; assembly: GCA_016271365.2. Classification (NCBI taxonomy): domain Eukaryota; kingdom Metazoa; phylum Chordata; order Ceratodontiformes; family Ceratodontidae; genus Neoceratodus; species Neoceratodus forsteri. The sequence goes on from CM028132.1 coordinate 557,553,843, forward strand.
CACTGGGCATTTGGCGCCAGGATCAGAGACTCAGGATCCTTCTTCCATACAATTCGACCGGTCCTCTGGTTCTGTTTTTCAGCATCTCTGTGCCTCGTAGGCCTTCTTAATTAAAGCCGAACTCTTAAAGCTCTACTAGTCTTTGACCCTGTTTTTCATAACACAACTGTGCCAGCCTTCCTAACATATGAGCATTTGTTCCAATCAACAAAGGGACACCATCATACAATCCAGTGGGGGACACCACTAAGGCTAGGGTCTCTACTTGTTCGCCACTCCAGCCACGGAGGTGGGGAAAGACAGCCAAATTCGATATACCCGAATAGGGGTAGGCCTCTCACTTAACCCCCATACATGCAGTCCTTCTAATGGTTGTAAGGGTATGTCTGACAAATGCTTCTGATACCAATCCTGGAGCATAATTGTCACTTGGGAGCCACTGTCTAATACAGCTCTTGTAGACACTCCATTCACCTTTACAGTGGTCTCCATGGAGGGACCCACTATTCTGGACCAGTCTGGAGAGGCGTAGTGGGGCCTGGGCAACTGACCTGCCACAAAAGGACGTGAATTAGCATTTTGGTGCCCTCACTGACTGTCGTCGCACCTCTTAACCACTGATTTCTTCTCCCAAGCTCTCCTTGTAGCCTATATGCAACTTTGTCAGTGTCTTTTGGGACTGGCATTCCTTTCATGTGCCCATCTTTCCCACAATTATAGCAAAACATACTTTCTGGAGTTTGAGCTGGCCGAGGCGCCACACTGGGAGCCAGGGCGGGTATTACTAACTGGAAACCTGGGTGCCATCTCTGTCTGCGGCGTGATAAGCATTTGGAGACATCTCGCAGTTTCTCCACTTCCATGGTCAAGGAATTGAGTTTGGAGCTGTTATCAGCAGGAGATACATGGGTGGGTACCCCACCCCTTGCAGATGCAGTCGGATATAGGTCAGGGCCTGCATTGCAGGTGGCTTCATAAAGGGGACTGTTTTTGAATTTCGGATCTCTCTCAACAGTTCGCCCCATTGTGGCATATCTTTCCTTGTCAGAGCACTCATTGACTGTCAACCTCTGCCCCTGAACTTCACTTGATGGGTCACCCTCAGTCACTGGGTCGTAGCCACAGCTGTTGGTGCAGGTACCTCCCGAGGTCGCCTTTTCTCAACTCCTAATTCTCTCATTAACTCATCATAGGAGGGTGGGATTCCAGTCGATTTGCCAGGCTGAACTGAAGCAACAGCAGTTCTGGGAAGGGGCAGACTTAAGGATTCTGTCCAGTCTGGTTCGGTCCAGTTCAATCGCTGGCAAACTGCCCTTTCTGAGGCATTCTTGCAACAATTTTTCCAGCCGAGAGACATACACAGACAACAACTCCTTGGTACTGTTGTGCATTTCTTACTCTCCACCATAGGTCCTCATCAGAATCTGGGCCCCATACACATTCTCCAAGGCCTCAAGATAGGCCTGTGCAGTCGCCTCGGTTACTGGTCATGAGCACGGATGGTAGCCAGGGCAGGACCGGAGGCTCACCAACCTCTTTCGCCGCTTCTCCGAGCATTGCCATTCTAGCACTTGGGGGCAACATAGTTTATCCAGGTCTCCCAGTCATCCTCCCTTGGGGGTGGGAGGGTGCCAGAGAAGATCCTCAACCTTCGTAAGAGTCGTGACTAATGGCAGGTGCAGAAATAGGAGTCTGCATTGGTTCAGCCACCATTACGGGCACTGGAGCAGGAGAGGGTGTTGGGAGGAACACCCAGGTGGCAAGAATAGTTTCTTCAGTCCTCCACAGTTTTCCCTCTCCAGCAAACTATTCAGCAAATTTCTCCTCAAAAGTTTCAGATAGTGGTGGGGCTGATTCCCCGGTCTTTACTGTCTTAGTTATCACTCTCCAAGCAGTGAGGGCTCCTCTGGGGTAATGGTCTGTGGCACTTTGGAGCTATCTATGGGATCCTTAAACTCATATAGGGCCAGGAAAGTGTGGGTGAGCAGGTTAGCATGCCGACCCACCACCACAGGGTTTTGTAAACCTTCCACCTTGGAAAGTACTCCTGCACAGTGTCCGTGATTGATACCCAGGGGATGTCCAGGATAAGCATAGCATTTGGGGTCGATCTCCTCCCAGTACACCACTCCACCAGCCGGTGCACAGCCACTTCTGTCGGGTACCCATTTTTTCTTAACAGTGGTTCGTAATATGGCCACTAGAGGACACACAATCCCAGCGGTGAGCCTCCAAGATGTAACCCCTAGATGGCGCTATCCCAGGGGCTACTACCCTGCCTGATTTGCCACTAACAGGTTGAGGGGCCTGGATCCAATGGCGGTGCCTCCACCCAGAGGTCAGGGTTTGCAATAGTTAAACTAACTTGGTCACAGCCCTCTGGGACACTGCAACCCCTTCTTCCCACTAGTGGCCCACACAATATATCAGAATTACCTTCACAGTATACACTTACCCCAGGTCTGGTTCCGCACTGGGACCTCCTGTGAAACGAGATACAGTGCAACAATCACAGTACAGTACTTTAACATAGACAAGTACCTCAGGCAGTATAACTTTGCTGAAACAAGCAGCTCTGATTTATTTAGGGGATATAACAAGGACAGGGGAAATCAGGTTAATTAGCTTATCACTTTAATAATCTATTTATGGCTCTGTGCACAGGCCTATCCCTATCAGTTACTGTCCCTGGGTACCCAAGCCCTAGTGGCTAGTCCAAACCGGTGGCAGCTGGTAGGGCCCTTTCACACAGAGAAAAGAGAATTAAACAGTCAGCAGTACAGTAATTCCATTTGGATTTAATGTGGCATTCAACAGGAGCTACTCCTGAATTAGTACTCACGACCTCCAAATAAGATAGGGTCCTTCAATGTCAGCAGGGCTCACTTGAGGTGCACAAACCTCTTCACACATCCATATAAAAGAAAGCACTATACCAGGCAGGCTTGCATCTGTATCCCGATCGCAATTACTGCACAATACCGGAGAACACACAGCAGATTCAGTTCCTGACAGACCGAGTGTAATTTTCAGCAATTCCTCCAGTCTTCTACAGGGTGAGCCTGGTTTCTACTCTTCAGATCCTTTGATTCTTTCACAGGACGGATTCAGTCCTAACAAGCTGCAGACCGAACTCTGGGCCTTACACACGTTTTTGACTAAAACTGCACACTGAAAAGCACAGGGCCTTCCTTCTTCACTGCCAAAGCTCAACTGAAACTCCAACCGACAAAACGGGCACTTCCTTTGAGTTCCTCCCAGTTCTTGACTGGATTGGCTGTCACCACAATAGACTGCTGCTGTTGGTCCAAAAAGGCACTGAAGTCTAAACTACATCTCCCAGAGTCACTGCCCATACAATCCTCTTGTGGCTGGCTCAGATTATGAGTCCAAGTTCTGATTCGTCCAAGGCACCATTTTAGAGCTAGCTTACCCCACACTGATTGGTCCAGTTCAGCAGTTCAAAACTAGAATGGGAACTAGTAGACACAGTTCTGACTGCAAAGAAAGCAGGTTAGACAAACTGTAATTTCATTATTACTCTAAATAATTTCTGGCAAACAGTTACATCTTTCAGATAGGTTTCCTTTGCACCCTAGTGACTGCAAAAATGAAGCGAATTGGCAGCAGCTTGAGTGGTACTCAATCAAAGAAACACACAGTCCCCATACAACTAATTATGTCTGCAAGCAGACAGCTCTTAAAGAGACAGTACCAGAGGTTCTAAAACACTCACTGATAAATGGCTTAAATGCCAAACACCATTCAGGCTTGGAGCATTCAAGCAAGCTCCTGGAAGTCTTTGGAAACCCCCATTTGCAGGGGGGTTACAGTGGAATGTCAACGCACCTTAAAACAGCTCAAGAAAAAGCAAAGGGTACAGTACCTTTAGGGAGACCAGTTTGATGAGAAAGCCTGCATCTTGCAGGCACAGTAACTCTGGCAGAGGAATGGCCCTCCATGGCTGCTTCTCCTCTGTGTACATACTCTCAGACCTCCGACGCACTGGTAAAGACTCTCGGGGGTTACTCCGGTTTCGAGATTTGCAGTTTTGATGGGTACAGGTGCTGATGGGGCAAACTCAGCTGAAACTATGATTTCACTTCATTAAATTTCTGGTGCTCCTTCTGAAGCTCCCTACTGTAGTCAGGAAAAATTAAAGACATGGTCGTTTTCCATGTTGATGGCCCTTTAGCATGTGCAGCTCATAATACCGCTTCTTTGTCCTGGTAGCTATGGAATTCTACAAGAAAGTGTTGGGGACTCTCACCTGGCCTGGGTCTCCCACCTGGGGTGTGACAGGCTCACTCTCCACCTCACAGGAGCTACCATCAGAGCACAAGTCCAGATTCTCTTTAAGGCACTTAGTGATGAAGACATTCAGTTTGCACCCCTCCAGCTCCTTAGGCAGATCGATGATTCTAGCATTCTGCTGATGTGCCTGGTTCTCTTGGTCATCCACCTTATTCTGCAGGTCTCTCTATGCTAGCTACAGACAGTCACGGTTGCACATCAGTTGGGCGATTTGATCCTTGGACGTGCTGATGTGACCCTCTACCTCCATCAGCAAGTAATGTTCTGTGTTCAGTGCACTAAGATTCTCAACTAAATTCTGCCAGTGGGACATCTGCACGTTGATGTTAATGAAGCTGGCTCACATTTCAGACCTCATGCTGGTAACTACAGCTTGTAGCGACTTTGCCTGCTCCCCCTGGTCCTTGGCCTGCTCAGTTCTTTCTGTGGCCAAGCTGCCAGCCCATACTCTGGTCTCTGTCAGGCTCGCAGGTTTAGAAGTGCTAGAAAATGGCAGCTGTGTCTGCTTTTACCTGCCAAGGACCTCTTCAGGAATGAAGTCCAAATACTGTTTCTCGATTTAAGCAAGGGATACTGTCAATTTGTAAGGATTGAGAGCATTGCTGTAGCATCTAAGCCTTCAGGTGTCCACGATATTTACTGGTGTCATACGCCTTGAAAAGGTTTTCTTACTGGTGTCCTGAAAAATAAAACCAATAGAGGCAGGGCTGTCTATAATTATGGAATACGTAATACACTTACAGTCATTAGGCCTACGGTTTTAACTCTAAAGGTGCACTTAGCAGCAGTATCAGCATGCATATCAGCTGGCAAGGGAAAGTCTTTAACCTCACAACATTTTCAAAAGTTTCTTTTAAAAGGCTTCAGCCATTTGTACCCACCAGTGAGGGAACCTGTCCCACCTTGGGACCTCAATATATGCCTTGCCCAGCTTATGGAGGCTCCCCTTCAGGCCTACAGAAATGGCTGACCTGAAGTATGACACATAGCAAACCATATTCCTGGTTGCAGTGACTTCTGCTAAATGGGTAAGTAAACAGCAAACCCTCTGCACAGTGCCAAATTACATTATCCCCTATAGGGATAAGGAAGTTCTTAGAACCAACGGAAAATTCCTACCTAAGGTGGTATCTGAATTCCACATTAATCAGTCAGTGACCTTCTCTGTACTCTTTCCAGAGCATTCCAGTCCTGATAAGGAACAGTTGCACAGCCTGGACCCAAAGCGAGTCCTATCTACATGGACCGGACAAAAGAGGTCAGGTTCCAGAGTACCCAGCCCTTCATTACCTATGGTGAGGTTGGCAAAGGCAAACAAGCTACAAAGAGATCTATTTTTCGCTGGATAGTCTCTTGCATTCAGTTGTGCTATGAAAAGTTGGTAAAATGCCACCAAGCGGCTTAAGGCATACTTCACAAGAGGTACCTCTGCCTCTGTGGCATCCTCAAGAGGCATCCCATTGATAGACATCTGCAAAGCATCTACCTGGAACACAGTGCACACCTTCACAAAGCACCTTTGTTTGGACATACAATCCAGAAGGGATACCAGCTTTAGAACTGCTGTCTTGCAGATCCTTTTTCCTAATTAGGTTCTGGACCCAGTCTCCCAAGGTACTGCTACTGAGTCTGCATAAAGTGTAAACATTAAGTGAGTGATTCCTGGGCTTGGAAGAAAAAAATTACTCACCTTAATGTTGTTTCTTCTAAAGGAGTCACTCACTAGGTTTACACTCTACCTGTCTGCTCTTTCCGAACCTGAAACAGGTTCACACAAGAATCAGTTCCTTTTCACTGAGGTAGCTTAGCATTACTACCGCAGAGTCCTCAATAGTACGAGCTTGTTGTTATTATTTATATGGTAACATTTCACAAGTCTGCTTCAATTTTGTGTTTTAAAAGACTACTCATGAGTATGAGGGAATGCAGAAATGAACTTTCCATCACAATTGAGAGTCAGAGCATCCTGGTGTTAAGTCCCCCTATGAGGTGACCTGCAGCAGAACAGTGGTAACTTGCGATTGTCCCATGAAGCACACAAGTCCACCTCTGGTAACCCCATCTCCTGAATAACATTTGAACCACCTCGTGGTCTAGTGACCACTCATGGTTCCCCTGACTTCACCTGCTTAGTGAATCTTCCAGGATATTGTCCATTCCTGGTAGATGAACAGCAGCTATTTCTGTGTTAACAGAATGTGCCAGATTCCAGATCCTCATTGCTCTGTACATAATTTTGTGGATCTGGTGCTACCTTGCTGCCCTTAGTAGACTCAGACTCCACTTACTGTGTACATCGCCTAGATGCCCTCCTCATTCTAGTAGGGTGGCATCTATTTGTCAGAGTAAGTGTTGTGGACAGTTTTTGGAATGACATTCTTTCCCTTAGCTTGTTCACTTCCTTCCATCACTCTAGATCCCTGACCAGGCTTGCTGAGACTGATGCTAGCTAAGCAACCTCAATGAAAAAGGAACTGATTCTTGTGTGAACCTATTGCAGGTTCTGGAAGGGAAGGCAGGGTAGGGAGTGTAAACATACTGAGTCATCCCTTAAGAAGAAACAACATTACTACTGTGAGTAATTCATTCGTCTAAACTCAGGAATCACTCAATGTTTACACTTTATAAAGACTCATGGTTTTCCATGTGACATACTTAACATTAGCAGTTTCCATAGGCTTGAAGGGAGCCTCTGTAAGCTAGGTAAGGCATATACTGAGGTCCCAAGGTGGGACAGGGTCTCTTGCTGATGGGTATTAAAATCTTTCTGAAAATAGGTTGTGAGGCCAAATCTTTCCCTTGCCAGCTGATATGTATGCTGATACTGCTACTAAGTGCACCTTTAAAGCTGAAAGCCACAGGTCTAATGACTGTAGGTGTACTAGGTATTCCAGAATTACAGGCAACTATGCCTCTACTGGTTTTATTTTTCTGGGAGCACTCCAGTAAGAAAACCTTTTCCACTTAGAATATATTTTCCTGGTAGCAGATTTCAGGACTTCCTCAGAAAGATCAAATCCAGAAAATTCTAACTCCTCAAGAACCATGCCTTCAGGTGTAGGATTCTGAGGTTCAAGATGCCATTCTGCCCTGGGACACAGTCAACTGAGTGTGACTGAGCGGAAGGCTGATTGGATTCTTGCTTGACAGGACCAGGAGCACTGACTACCTGGCCTGTCTAGCGCAGTCTGGAGCTATCAGGATCACTGTTGCAAGTTCCTTTCAGAGTTTTAGGAGTACTTTCTGAATGAGTGGGAATGGCAGATACAATAACTTGTACAGAATACAGAAACTTCCCTGTCCATTCCAGTACCAGGGCATCCTCTGGGACTGTCACTCTGGCTGATGGTCTGAAACAAAACAGTGGGAGCTGATAGTTATCCCAAGATGCGATCAGTTACCAAGTCTTTCTGATGGCTGTGAAGCTTTATCATTCTTATTGTCACCTTTTACATCATTAGCTGCTGTACATGAGGAGATGGACCCTTCTCATGCGTGCTCTCCACCATCATCGGGAACACGATCACAGCTTTTGTTTTATTATAACAGGTTAGAGAAAATGGAGTGCTTCCACTTTCCATTTCTGTCTGTGTTCTTTCACCTTAACTGGCACCTGTTTTAGGAACCACAATTCGACCTTTGGCACAGTTTTTTCTCAGCGCAAGAGCCATTTTTACTATTTGGCCTTTGTGCTGCAACGTTTTGGAAATCATTGTTTATTATTCAAGGTTCTCGGATTGGTATGTCTGAGAGACCTTGCAGACTGTCAAAAAACTGTAAAAAATGCTTCCAGCTCCTGGCAAAGGCAGATTGCCACAAGCCTTGTTTAAAGTATCTGGGTCCACGCAAAGTAAGCGTAAAAACTAACTAAAATAAATGTTTTAAACAAATAAAACTGAATGGAGATGCAGCTGTTACTGGAGTTCACTACAGGACGACTGATCTCTTGAGGCGGAGAAACAGATCTGAAGCATAAAATGTAAACATTAAAGATCAATGGCAAACATGGATTTGCAAGTATGAGCTAAGTGACGTGAATCACTCCAGTCAAATAAAATCTGTCTTTAAATAAAACCCATGTCCTTTTTTGAGTCTCAGTGTGGTATTTACTTACAGCTAATGTGTGATTTTAGCTTCCAGTTCTGGTTACAGATTAGAGCATCCATCTTCCATTCAGACACAGGATTAAGAATTGTCCTAGCAGTCGTGACGTGTTTCAGGTTTTCCTTTTTTTTTTTTTGTTTAAAAGGTTTGATGTGAAGAGACTGACTGTGATACAGCACTTCTGACGTGAAGTGCTGTAAACCTGTGGCTGTGCCGCCCCTATCTGAAGTACAAGCACTTAGAAATAATGTGACAGCCACAATTTTTCTAAACGTCAGCTTGGTTGCAAATGCTGAATGAAACTATGATTGTTTTGTTCCAAGTAGGTAAAATGTGAATTTACAACTTGTTTTATATTTATTTTAAAATGACTTGTCACAGTGAATTGTTATTGACAAGAGGGGCAGTTTGGAAATGACATGGGGAAATATAATCTCTTGTCAGCGATACATTATTTAAATAGGACTTGCTGGCAGAGGGTGTGAGAGAAAAACATAGAAGAAAGACCAAGGGAGTGATAGTGAGGCTTAATAAAGGGGAGGGTGGGTAGAGGGCAACAGTGAAAAAGCAGGGATACTGAACAAATACTTCTGCTCAGTATTCACAAAAGAAGAGGAGGGGGAGGTACCTAATCCAATCAATAGAAGCACTCTGGATAAGGGGGTTAATACCAGTCCATTCACAGAATAAAGGGTTCTGAAAGAACTCCTAAAACTGAAGGTGGACAAAGTAATGGGCCCTGATGGGATTCACCCCAAAATTCTAAAAGAACTAAGGGAAGAACTAGTGACACCACTGACTCCCCTTTTTAACAAATCATGGGAGGATGGTGTGGTACTGAAGGACTGGAGGATGGCAGATGTGATTCTCCTTCACCAAAGTGGGAGCAAAGCAGAGGCCAGAAACTATAGACCTGTTAGTGTGACCTCAGTAGTAGGGAAAATGATGGAATCACTTCTGAAGGAAATAACTGTTGAGTACCTAGAGGCCAGCAGGGCACAGGACCCAAGGCAGCATGGATTCACAATGGAAAGGTCATGTCAGACGAATCTAATAGATTTCTTTGACTGGGTGACCAAAGTAGTAGACCAGGGAGGGGCTGTGGCCATGGCAAGGCATTTGACACAGTCCCACACAAAACATTAATAAACAAATTAGCCAGCCTGGGAGTGGGTCCCAGGGTAGTAGCCTGGGTAACAAACTGGCTGGACAACAGGACACATAGAGTAATAGTAAACGGAGTCCACTCTGAAGTAAGTGGGATTACTAGCGGGGTCCCGCAGGGTTCAGTACTGGGTCTAGTCCTCTTTAATGCCTTTATAAGTGACATTACGGAGGGACTGGAAGGAAAAGTATGGATCTCTGCAGATGACACAAAGATCTGCAACAGGGTTGATACACAAGGTGGGGGGTGGAAAGGATGAGAACTGACTTGGCAAGGTTGGAGGAATGGTCAAAAGTATGGCAGCTTAGAGTTAATGCAAAGAAGTGCAAAGTAATGCACCTGGGAAACAAAATCCCAGGGGAAGAGTACACAATTGGGGGGGGTATTAACAACAACAAAAATAGAAAGGAACCTGGGGGTAGTCATATCAGATGACCTAAAGGTAAACAAGCAATGTGAGAAGGCAGTAGGGAGGGCTGGGAGGATACTGTGATGTATAGGAAGAGGCATCACCAGCAGAAAACCAGAAGTTGTTATCCCTCTGTACAGACAGTTGGTGAGACCCCATCTGGAGTACTACTTGCAGTTCTGGAGATCCCATCTCTGCAAGGACATAGACAGGATTGAGGCAGTCCAGAAGAGGGCAATTAAAATGGTGCAGGGTTTGCACCAGAAGCCATACGAAGAGAGACTAAAGGAGCTTAATATGTATACCCTTGAGGAAAGGAGGGAGAGGAGGGAGGACATGATGGAAACTTTGGATCCACAATGGGTGTTCAACAAAATTTTTGTTTAACGCCACGATTAGGGAAACCAGCAGGTCGACTGCATTTTACAGTCGTGGCCGCCGGTTTCCATTAGCACTAAGTGTTTCTTCCCCGACCCCCACATCCCCCCTAATTTAGGATTATCAACCCGAGTTGAGCTGATTGGGGGTGCTGGACCCTGACAGAGAGACAGTGCCGGTTCCAGCGGTTCCCTACAGCGATGTGGCACTGTAGTCGCTGCAGGGATCTCGCTGTTGAAAAGTCGCTGTCGAGTGGGATTACCAGGAACTTCAAGTACCTCAAGGGAATCAACAAAGTCCAGGAGGGTAGCATCTTTCAGAAAAAGAGATATGCAAGAACAAAGGGGCACAATTTGAAGATAGAGGGGATGGCTCAAGGGCAACGAAGGAAGTATTATTTCACTGGAGAGGGTGGTGGACACATGGAACAGCCTTCCTGAGCAGGTTGTGGAGTCAAAAACAGTGGGGGTATTCAAGAATGTATGGGACAGACATAAGGCAATTCTAGTGGTGGGTAGGAGGAAGCAGGCTGTTGGATAACTAGGATTCGCAGCTTATCCATTAGGTAGGGAAATGGGCAGACTGGGTGGGCCAAGAGGTCCTTATCTGCCGTCAAAGTCTATGTTTATATGCCTGTGGTGGGTGAGACAGAAAAACACACAGTTTCCCCTGTATTAAATGTTTTTTTCCCTGTTGTTTAAGAGTGTTACATTATCACCAGATTATATTTTTTATTCACAAGAGCACACAATCAATGGACGTCACTGTCCCTATGGTGCATTGTAATCCTCCCCCCCAATCATCTGCAGCATCCAACAGATATGTGACTTTAATTCAAAATGCCTAATTTTTTTCTACCTATTATCTGTCCCCAACCACACTCAAACTTCCCCGTCTCAGAACTCTTATCATTTTATTTATTTATTCATATCTTGGATTACAGTACCTTTGAGTCAATAACTCTTTTACAGAGATTCACCGTCAGAATGAAGACAAACACAACAGAGAACTATGTACACAGCAAGTGGAACACATGATACATGGAGTTGGGGTTACAATCTGAAATAAAAGTTATAATCAGGTGAAAAGTGTTAACATTCAGGTTACAGCAAAAAATTTCAATCAGGTTAAATTTTACTTTCAGATTACAGTAAGCAGTGCAGTAGGTTTCAGGGATTAGGGAGATGCCCTGGGGGAAAGAGCATGGACTGATGCTATCAAGAAATTTGACATTGTCAGGGAGTGTAGTAGGAGATGCGAGGGAAGACTAACAGGTGAGAGGGAGGACAGCAAGGAGATGGGGAGAAAGCAGCTGGCAGGGGGTCTGTGGGCAGTGTTAGGAGTGTGAGAGTGAGGGGAGGACGAAGGAGAGTGAGGAAAGTGGAGGGAAAGGAGAGTCAGGGATGAAAAGGGAAAGGAGAGACAGGGAAGGAAAAAAGGGGGGTGAGACAGGATGGGATGATGGTCAAGGTAGGGGGAGAGTGCAGGCTGTAGTCAGCATGTGAGGCTAAAATGGGGGCTTACGTATGGCAATCATAGCTGCTAATAGCAATAAGGTGTGTCAGTTTCTGTTTGAAAGGGCCCAGTTTAGGTTCTTTTAGAGTGTCCACAGGAAATTTATTTAACCAGCTTGCAGCACGGAATCTGAAGGACTGTTGGGCTTATGTGGTCCGACAGAAAGCGGTCAGGCATGCATGCCTGACATGCATAAATGTAGTTTTGCTAGCAACCAACCCCCAACCTCCTCACCACATCTCTAATCAGATCACTGACTACAGGGAGAATGGAATTTTTTAAGGAAAATTGCAGCAGTTCCTGCTTTACAGTTTGCATACTAATGAGAAGCTGAGCAACACTTGCAGCTCCACTGCTCAGACGCTGTGAACAGCGGTATGTATCATGTATCACTGTAAAAAAAAAAGTTAAGAGATGGATGGACGGGTAGGGGGCATTTGTCAGACCTTTGGACTATTGGGCTTTTTATTTGCCTATTTCCTGTACATATAATATTCTATCTTCATGGCAATAACTCGTGTGCTATTAGAAGTATGCACTGTTTTCTGCTGCAACTACATTTACAATATGAGTTCTGAGATGGGGTAGCTGAAGTGGTTGTGGACAAATGATAGGGAGAAACAATCAGACATTTTGAATTAAGAATTACACAGTAACATATCTGCTAGATGCTGCAGTCGATGGGGGGTAGGATTACAATATATCATAGGAACACTGCTGTCCGTTATAGTGTGCTCATGTTGTGACTAAAATATAATCAGGTGCAGAGCCGTAGGGAAGGCATTTTGGTGCCCTGGGCAAGAGACTAGGTTTGCGCCCCCAAGAATAGAGCTAGAGTCTGGGGCCTCAAGGCCCCAGAAGCCTGAGGGGTTTACATGGTCTGTGGTGAGTGTTGAGCTTTTCTTGAAGAAAAACATACTTTGTTACATATTTCCTACCCCTGATTTCAGGAAATATTTTGCTCCCATGCAGTATGAGATGTGGGAGACTCGGGCTGGCTGGCATCACAGTGTGCAGCTGCAACTGTTGTGGATGAGTGGCTGACCAACAATGCCATCAACCAGCCACCCTATATGTATTTCTGAAATATACTGTGAAAGATTGCTACATAAAGCATGGGGGATCTGGGGGCCATAAGGCCTCCAGAAGGTCTGAGGGGTTTACATGCTCTGTGGTGAGTTTTGGGGCTTTTCTTGAAGAAACAATGGTCAAAAAAATGAAGTGATCCTGTATTTTGGGGTACCATGCGCTATATAGAAGTGTATGGCCTCCAAACAACTCGGCAACTCCTCCCCCTCATGTTTTCTATGACGGCAGAGGGACTGCTTGAGCTTTGCTCTCGTGGTCATCAGCCGTCATAGAAAACAGTCGGGTGAAGAACTGCCTTGTTGTGTATGGGCGGCCATACACTATCCTATATATAATTACAATTTACATGATAATACTACTTTTTCCCCATGACCCCAGTCAGTTGGGATGCAGGGTATTTGTGGAGGATGTTGGACCGGTGGAGCACTTTTTTGGAAACTCCACACACTACAGTGGAGGCGTGATCATGATGTGGGCATGCTCCTGTTGCAAAGTCCAACTGTCTCCACAATCGCTGAAAACTAGCAAAGAGAAGCCGGACCACCGGCGCAGCAGTTGGATTTCCACTTGCAACGCCAGTGACCAGGGTTCGGGAACGAGCCCAGAAGCTGGAAGGCCAGCCGGGGAAGGAGGTCCGAGCATCCCAGAGACAGCTCGCCTTCTCCGGGAGGAGGAGGGATCCAGGACTTGGTGCATGTCTGACCTCGGGTGGAGACCCAAGGTGCAGCAAGCCCAAGCCAGCGAGAAGGGTGACGTGCTGGATATCGGTGCTCAGGACCTTGATCTCAGGGCACACAGCATGCCAAGAAAACATGGAAAAACACCCTGCAGCGATCCTGGTAGATGGAGCACCATGGCCTCGATCCCCAATGCCCTTACCTGACCTAGTGACGGCATCTGACTTTGGGTGTAAGGGCCCCCACCTTGTACCCCACCTGGGGGCATAACCAAGGCTACATGGGGTATGGACCACGCCAGGCTCCAGCTAAGAGGGCAGGGACTGATAAGGCCGTATGTGTGTGTCTCCCGAAGAGTGAGGGCACTGTGGGTAGGGGAGTATAAAGAGAAAGATAAAAAAGAAAAAGAAAACTAGCAACGAGGGAACTCATAATTATTGATGGGGGTGTGGGGGAGGGGTGGAGGCCCCCAACTGCAAGAATTTTATTTTACAATAAGACTGCTTGTTTAACCTCCCCATACAATGCGATGCAATAATTACAACTTACTGACTTTTTTGCTGGAGCACATTCCAATGTCACAGGCTGCCAAACAGGCAGAGGAGAATGAGGATCCACAATAATTTAACTGCCTAGTTGTGAGGTTGATTTATGTTCTGTAATATTCTGTGATATTATTTCTGTGGGGGCGCTCCGCTCCACCCCACCCAGGTAAAAAATACAACTTCATCGGTGCACCGGGGGTGGGGTAGGGAGCGGAGTGCCCCCACAGAAAGAATAATAGCACGGAATACCACAAAACAGAAGACCAGAAACCATAAAAAACTAAAAGCATTGCTGTGAATGTACAGTATGTAACAGGGGCAACTGCAGCATTTGTGGAGGACATTGGACCAGTTGTAATTATTGCATTGGGTTGTATGAGGAAGTTAAACAAGCAGTCTCCGATTGTAAATGTAATTCTTGTAAACGGGGCGCCTCCACCCCCACACATCCCCATCAATAATTATTAAATATCAATTTAATTGACGGCGGAAGGGGGGCAGACCAAGCCCCACAAATGAAAATTACAAGATTATCATTCATAACAAGCAGCAGTCCAAATTACTGTGTGTGTCACTGTGTGTCAGATAGTTCTGTGCTTGTGCCTGCCATTTATTTATTTGCTTGCAAATTGCTGCCCTAGTGCCTGACAGATGGCCCCTGCCCTGGCTAGCCCTAAAATCAAACAATGTTGCCTTGCAGCCAATTGATTATTGCAGCAGCCATAAATGAACTTCTTACTTATCATCCCCCAAAAAAAAAACAGTCATGAGAGGGATCAGGCTGCTCTCAAGCAAGCACATACATACTGGATCTAGAGACTGGCGTTGGGGGAGGATTATGCGCCGGACGCCCTGGGAAACTAAAGGAAAAATAAAATCTAATCTCATCTCGATGATGATGTGACTTGAGGTTGAGGAGGCTGGGCGTCGCCACTCAGGCAGCTTCCGCACGCTCTCCATCTCCAGTCCTCACAGATAGTCTGTCTGACTCTGACTGACTGACTCAGCCAGCCGCAGCCACCCCTCTCTCTCTCTCTCACATCACCTCAGATAAACTAAGAGCGAGAGTCCAGTAGTGAATGAGAGAGACAGATGGCCAGGTGGGGCGGCTCACACAGACAAGTCAAGTCAGTCACATCGTAGCACTAGCACTCATCACAGTGATCAGCTGGAGCATCATCGGGAGCCAGGCAGGGAGGAATTCATTCGTGGTCAGTCACTACTCTTCACTCATCACACAGACATGTAAATGTTCAATTTGTGGAGGGTACTGACACACGGACACCACCCCACCATCTCAGGGAGATTCATGGCCCGGCCCTGGGACTGGAGAATGGAGTCTGTCCGTCTGACTGACTGGGAGGCACCGAGGTGGGTCGGGATGCAGCCATGCAGGCCTGAGGCCTTGCTGGCTGCCAGTGCCTGGAAGAGCTGGAAGATTTATTGTTCCCAATCAATTTGCGTCGGCACTCGGGAGTCAGGACTAATTAATTACTTAAAAAAAACATCATTCCCTATCCAGTACCAGGCAGCAGAGGCTGCAACTGACATCATTAATCATCTTCATCTGCACCCCGGTCCCCCCGAATATTAAAGAATGGTATATAGTGCTGGTGTTTGCCTTGCTAATTAAAGTTATTTTTGTTTGTCTCCATGGCGTGCTCTACCACTTGTGCGCTCTCCTCTCTCCCTACTAATTCTTTTTACTCTTTATCACTCCCTCGCCCTTTTTTTTTTTCCCTCCGGTCTCTAGTCTATGCCACTGGTACCGCTACCGCCTCTCTCAAAAAACCCACTCCAAGTCTCCCGCGCCCATACCTTATATACTGTCTGCAGTGTCTGTTACTGGACAGACCCCACCTGACTTCTTCTTGTAGGAGACAGCAGCAGACCATGTGACACCTCCCCCATCCTTCCGCAGGGCAGGGATGCACCCCTGCTGGCAGAAATTAGTTATTACAATATATTCCATGATGGAAAATATTTTTTAAATTCACAGCAGCACAAATTTTGTATTTGAAACTATAGCAGGCAGTGCGCCCCTCGAAAGTATGCACCCGGGGTGGGTGCACCACCTGCCCCACCCTTCCTACGGTACTGATCAGGTGATGATATAGCATTCTTAAACGACAGAAAAAAACATTTACTGCAAAGGGTACTATGCTTTTCTGTCACACCCTCCACTGGCAAGTTATATTTAAATAATATGTCACTGACTAGAGACTGCATTCCGCTGTATCATTTGCATACAGCGCCTCTTGTCAGTAATAGTTCAATGTGACAAGTAAATATAAAACAAGTTGTAAATTCACACTTTACCTACCTGAAACAAAACAACAAGTTTCATTCAACATCTGTAACCAAGCTAACATTTAGAAATTTTAGCTGTCACTTTACTTCTGAGTGCCTATACTTCAGAAAGGTGTGCCACAGCTGGGGGTTTGTTTACAGCACAGCATGTCAGAAGTGCCATCTCGCGCTCAGTTTCTTCACATCAAACCTTCAAACAAAACAAAAACAAAAAGGAAAGCCTGAAACGCATCATGACTGCTATGACGTATTCTTGATCCTGCTTCAGTGACTGAATGGGAGATGGATGCGCTGATCGGACACCTGAACCGGGAGCTGAAATCACACCTTACCTATAAGAAAATACCACACCAAGACACAAAAAAGACAGTTTTTATTTAAGAACAGATTTTATTCCAGTGTAGTGATTCACTTCAAATTAGCTCCTACTTGCAAATCCATGTTTGCCATTAATCTTTAAGTGAGTGATTTCTGGGGTTAGAAATTAATAAAAACAATAGTAACATGGCATATAGGTGCAGTGAGATGCAGAAAACTCAGCCCCTATTCTCTATTCTACTCTACTCACTGGAATGCCAGAGGGCGAACATAGAGCAGTGAAGGGTGCACACACACGCAGCCTGGGTAGGGACAATAACCTTGGGGATGCCTTATCCACCCCGCCGGCCTGGAGAAGCAATCCATGCTCAGGGCATGAACCTATGACACAAACATGGCAGATGGCTCTACAGCTGCTGTGCTATCAGTCTGGTCCTTAAGTACACTTGGAAATGCAACAAATATTTCTACTCACCATTTATGGCTTTTGCAATATCTACAAAAATGGCCAGGTCACAATTCTTCCTCATACCTGGGATCAAATCAGGTTAAAAATGTATTAGATACCACTTCTGATAAGAATGTGTCAAATCATACTGTAAGAGGGCTCCAATCACTAAAATTATTAAAATGATGAATGATGCCATTTCCTTTTTTTTTTTATTATTATTTCTTTATTCAGTTTTTTCCTTTTTCGCCCATCCCTACCTGCTCATCCTTGGCGTGGACGTGCGTATGTGGAGGCACACGCACGCCATGCACTGCAGGACACCCATTTATGCCACCACTGGACCTCCATCTGATGGTGAAGAGACTTTGGGAGAGACAGCATCCTCCCTGGAACAGGAGAGCTGCCGGTAATCGGCTCAATCATACTCCCTCACCTCCTGGCCAGCTCCCTGACGACCTGAGGTTGTTCCCGAACC
Source organism: Neoceratodus forsteri (assembly GCA_016271365.2). Taxonomy (NCBI): domain Eukaryota; kingdom Metazoa; phylum Chordata; order Ceratodontiformes; family Ceratodontidae; genus Neoceratodus; species Neoceratodus forsteri. The sequence goes on from CM028132.1 coordinate 557,571,593, forward strand.
CAGGTTGCTGGTGTGACATGAGGTAAGGCTAGATGCTTCAACCCTCAGCGCCAACAGGCCAGCTTGGTTTTAAAAAATTTTTTAATTCACAGTACTCCCCTGCCTCAGACATTTGCCTTGTTCTCTTCATCCTCTGTGGGGCTGCTCCAGCCTCGCTGATCCTGTCAAGCCTCTGGACCAACCCACCAAGTTGATTGCTGCCTTGCGGTGGATCACAGGCCAGCCAGCAACTCCAAACCAGCAGAAAGATTCACTGTGTGTCGAGCAGTAGGGACACGTGGGTGGATCAAGGGTTTATTTATTTACTTGTTTTTGATACTGGGTAAGATAGAAACATAGAATTTGATGGCAGATGGCTCAGTAGGTAGCACACTCACCTCTGAGGCCAGGAGATCAGAGGGCTGTGGGTTCAGTTATCACATCTCACACTTGGGTTAATATCCCAGTACTGACACTGTAGTGCAGCATGAGAGGGGTGCTGCACTTCTGAGGTGCCGTCTTTCGGATGAGACATTAAACCGAGGTCCCAACTGCCTGGATTAGTGGTAGCTCAGGTGGATGTTAAAGATCCCATGGCACTTATCAAAAAGAGTAGGGGAAGTTCCCCGGTGTCCTGGCCAAATTTCCCTCATTCACTAAAAATTCCACCAACAGCTTAATCTGGTTCAATTTCATTTTTTTTTTTTTTTACCAATTATTTTATCAGGTGAGACACACTAAGCTGAAAGCTTGTTTGCAGGTGCAACCTGGGAGCACAAGGAAGTTAAGTGACTTGCTCAGGGTCACACAGTATGCAAGTTGGGGCTGTGGGATTCAAATCCAGGTCTCCAGATTTGCAGCTGAGAGCCTTAAACCACTGTGCCATACTGCCTCCAAACTGTTTACCATCTGTATCCCTCTCAGGCGCCCCTGGAAAAGGGACTTCTAGGCCCAGTGGGCTTACCGGGTCAACAAAATTCAACAAACAAACAGATAAGGACCGCTTGGCCCACCCAGTCTGCCCATTTCCCTACCTAATGGATAAGCTGCAGATCCTAGTTAACCAACAGGCTACTTTCTCCTACTCCCACCCCCTAGAATTGCCTTATGTCTGTCTCATGCATTCTTGAATCCTCCCACTGTTTTCGACTCCACAATCCCTCGGGAAGGCCATTCCATGCATCCACAACCATCTCCGTGAAAAAATACTTCCTCACATTACCTCTGAGCCGTCCCCCCATCTTCAAATTGTGCCTCCTTGTTCTTGCACACCTCTTTTTCTGAAAGATGCTACCCTCTTGGACTTTGTTGATTCCCTCGAGGTACTTGAAAGTTTCTATTATGTCCCCCCCTCCCTCCTTTCCTCGAGGCTATACATATTAAGCTCCTTAAGTTTCTCTTCATATGTCTTCTGGTGCAAACCCTGCACCGATTTTTTCTATTTTTTATTTATTATTTTTGGTGCCCGCTCCGCTTTGTCAGGCATCCACCCGGTCACGGACGCCTTAGCTGCGGTATCCCCAGATGAGCTGCACTCCCAGGACCCCCTGGATTACCCCCAGGGTGGAGATGCGGCACCCCTGGCCCTTTAGGGTGCCGAGAACAACGGGATAGGGCGGGAGTCGTTCGGGGGAGCAGATTGCAGCTCAGGGGCGGGCTTCATTAAGGCAGCAGAAATAGGATAATTGTTTCCCTTTGTAGGGGGGTGGGAACGTGCAATGAAGCCTGCGTCCGTCCCGCCCCCAGGAACCTCGAGGACGTCAGTTGCTGTGGCACCCCTGGCCTCTGATAGAGGTTCCTCATGCACCGACGATGACTCTCGCCCTCCCCCGGAGAAGAAGAGCAGTTGTAGGACGCTCAATCCTTCTCCCCCGGCTGTCCCTCCGACAACCCGAGTCCGTTCCCAAACTCAGGTCGCCGGCGCCACAAGCAGAAATCCAACCACTGCGCTGGCAGGTGGATCACACAATTTTAGTTGCCCTCCTCTGGACTGCCTCCATCCTGTCTATGTCCTTGTGGAAATTGGGTCTCCAAAACTGCACGCAGTACTCTAGATGGGGTCTCACCAGCTGTCTGTACAGAGGGATAACAACTTCCTGTTTTCTACTGGTGATGCCTCTCCCTACGCATCCCAGTATCCCCCAGTCCTCCTTACTGCCCTCTCACATTGCTTGCCCACCTTTAGGTCATCTGATATGACTACCCCAGGTCCCTTTCCATTTTTGTTGTTAATATCTCACCCACCATTGTGTACTCTTCCCCTGGGTTTTTGTTTCCCAGGTGCATTACTTGGCACTTCTTAGCATTGAATCTAAGCTGCCATTCATTTAACCATTCCTCCAACCTTGCCAAGTCCCTTCTTATCCTTTCCACCCCACCTTGTGTATCAACCCTGCTGCAGATCTTTGTGTCACCTGCAAAGAGACATACTTTTCCTTCCAGTCCCTCTGCAATGTCACTTATAAAGACATTGAAGAGGACCGGTCCTAGTACTGAACCCTGCGGTACCCCACTAGTAACCCCCCTTTCTTCAGAGTGGACTCCGTTTACTATTACCCTCTCTGTCCTGTTCTCCAGCCAGATTTCTACCCAGGCTACCATCTTGGGACCCACTCCAAGGCTGGCTAACTTGTATATTAATCTTTTGTGTGGGACTGTGTCAAATGCCTTGCTAAAGTCTAGGTAAGCCATGTCCACAGCCCCTCCTTGATCTACTACTTTGGTCACCCAGTCAAAGAAACCTATTAGATTCATCTGACATGACCTTCCCGCAGCGAATCCATGCTGCCTTGGTTCCTGTGCCCCTCTGGCCTCTAGGTACTCAATGATTCTTTCCTTCAGAAGTGATTCCATCATTTTCCCTATCACTGAGGTCAAACTAATAGGTCTGTGGTTTCCTGCCTCTGTCCTGCTCCCACTTCTGTGAAGTGGAACAACATCTACCCTCCTCCAGTCCTCAGGTACCACCCCATCCTCCCATGATTTGTTAAAAAGGGTAGTCAGTGTTGTCACTAGTTCTACCTTAGTTCTTTTTAGATTTCTGGGATGAATCCCATCAGGCCCCACTGCTTTGTCCACCTTCAGTTTTAAGAGTTATTTCAGAACTCTTTCTTCTGTGAATGGGCTGGTATCAACCCCGCTATCCAGAGAGTTTCTATTGTTTGGTTTAGGATACCTCCCTCTTCATTTGTGAATACTGAGCAAATATATTTGTTTATCATCTCTGCCTTTTCACAGTCATGCTCTGCCCACCCTCCCCTTTATTAAGCCTCACTATCCCTTCCTTCGCCTTCCTTCGCCTCCCTGATGTACCTATAAAAGATTTTATCACCCTTCTTAACTGAGTTGGCCATATTTTCCTGGTTTGGGCCTTGCTGTTCTGACTGCCTTCCCACTTCCTTCTGCTTTAACTGATACAGTTCTTTGTCCTGCTCCTTCTGTGATTCCTTGTACTTCCTGAATGCTATATTTTTCTCCCTAACCTTCCCTGCCACCTCCTATGAGAACCACTGTGTTTTTTTACATCATTTTGTTTTGTTTATTTGCTTCACATAAAGGCTTGTTGCCTCAATGATGGCAGTTTCGATTATTCCCCATTGTTCTTCCACCCCTCCTTCCTGCCCATTTGCTAGTGCATTCCTTAGGCACTCACCCATTTTGACAAAGTCAGCCCTCCTAAAGTCCAGGACCTTTGCCTTTGTATGGCTTGACTCTACTGCTGTGTTTATTGTGAACCATACGGTTCGACTGTTGTTAGTTCCCAGATGGCTACCCACTTCTATATCTGTGATCCTCTCTCCATCTCCATTTGAGAGTACCAGGTCTAAGATTGCTCCCTCCTGAGTGGGTTCCAATATTAGTTGTCTAAGGTATGCCCCCTACAGAGCATCTAGAATGACCACGCTCTTTGATGTGGCTGCAGCAAATGCACTCCAGTTAACAACTGGCATATTCAGATCCCCCATCAACAATATATCCCCTTTTTCTGCCATTATAAGGATACCATCTATCATTTCCCTGTCCATTTCCTCCCCCTGAGATGGGGGTCTGTATACAACCCCTGTGCGGATTGTGGTGCCACTGCCTGTCTCCAAGTTGACCCACTGTGCTTCCTCTTCTCCCTGTTTACCCTTTTGTTCTGTTGCTTTGATTCCTTCCTTTATGTAGACAGCTAATCCTCCTCCTCTTTTACCCCCCCCTCCTGTAGACAGTGTACCCTGGTATGTTTATATCCCAGTCATGGTTCTGTGTTTACCATGTTTCTGTGACTGTCACGCTATCTAGATGTTCCTCTTCCATCAAGGCCACTAGTTCAGGAAGCTTGTTACCCAGACTATAGGCATTGGTACTCATTACTCTTCATATTTTGATGGCTTTATTGCTTGTAGCCCCATCCCTGCCCTTACTGACTTTGCTTTCTCCATTTACCCCAGTCCTCCTCCCTAAAGACCTTTCTACCTTGGTCCTTACCTCATTTATTTATTTATTTATTAACGAGATTTACCAGATAAGCATACTGAGCGGGAAAAACCACTCGTTTCCAGATGCGACCTGGATTTAGTACCCTGTTTTGTAGGGGGAGGCTGGGAATTCCCTGTTGCTTATCAGTGCCTCCCCCCAGGCTAGTTTAAAAGCTTGTCAATGAAGTATTTGAACCGATCACTCAGGAGACTGGTTCCCTTCCCGGACAGATGCAGACCATCGTGCCAGTATAGGTGGGTATCCCTCCAGGTGGAACCCCAGTCCCCAGTGAAGCCAAAACCCTGTGCTCTACACCAGTTTTTCAATCATTCATTGAACTGCATGGTGCGGAGTACCCTTGCCTAACCCATGCCATAAACAGGCAGCACCTCCGAGAAGGATACTGTATGAGCTACTTGTCTAAGGCCCTTCCCCAACTCCACAAATTCCTCCTGCACTGCTCTAATCTCATGCCCAGCCAAGTCATTTGCCCCTAGGTGGACAATGACATCCAGCACTGTCTCCCGCGCAGCTTCTGTCGTGATCCTCAGAATCCGCTTCCAGTCCCTCCAAGCCATGGCTGCCAGGAGGCACCTTACTTCACTTTCCCTTGCCCCTCCCAGTTCTATCCCCTGATAACTGAGTCCCCCACCAGGAGCTGCTTCCTTTCCCTGTGGTGTCCTATGCCACCTTCCTGTGGGCCTCCCTTGTGATGGCTGCCAGCAACCTCCTCAGTCTCCACCATGTGTGCCTCCATAGGGGAACTATGCTCCACCAGAATGGCCCATAGGGGAACTATGCTCCACCAAAATGGCGTATGGATTATAGAGTGGTACATGTGAAGGGATGCACCTCTGTTCCACCACCCTTACCCTCCTTGAGCCCACTGTGGTCCAACCGATGCTCCTTCTAGGCAACCTCTGAGGCAGAGGTGGTGGCCCTGGTGTTCCCTACGTGGGGGAGGTTCCTGTAGTCCTATCCAGTTTGGCCTGGAGATGGGTAACCTCCTCCCTCAGAGCAGAGAGTTGCCTGCAAATAGGGCAGCATCTCAGTCTCCAGAAAGTCTCCCGGAAGACTGTTGCCCCACAGCCAATGCATTGCACTACTCTCCACATGTCTGTCTTCTTTCCAGTTCACCCTGTGTCATTTTTTATTTTATTTAATTTTTTTTAAATAGTGTGTGTGCTTTCACTGTCAATGCAGTGTGCTGTGCTGTGCTGGTAAGGATATGACAGTTGTATGCCCCTAGAGGAAATGATGTCAGAACCCCTGGTATAAATTAAGTGACACTAAGGGGGGGTTGGGCCTAAGCCGTGCCCTCCAGAAACAGTCAACTACAAGCTCTGTCCTACCACTATGATTAGTGTTGACCTTCCTTTCAGCAAGACAACCTGCACAACGAGTACACAGAGAAAATACCCAGCAAAGGAAAAAACGGAGAAAAATCAAGCAGTTCAGCCCAACACAGGTAAGCTTCCCTGACCCAGTACAACCTGGTGTTGTGTGCTCTGAAAGCAATCAGGGGAAGACAATTCCCCCCACCTGAGGCTCTGTCTGGATTCAAATACACAAACTGCAGCCTTTGCTATGAGAACTAATCAGCCACCACCACCAGTAAATTATTTAAAAATAGTTTGATGCACACTGTCGTAGAATACTAGTAGACAGTCCAGTTACCCACAAGGGAAAACCAAATATGCAGTATTTCAATCCTTCTGAAGTTACTCACAGGATAATCTGTTTTACAAATTCCCTTCTTGATTTAAAAACTAAAATAATTAAACACAAAGCGATACCAATGTAAGAATTTCAAATAAGGTACACTAGGCATTTATATGCCTATTTTCAGCATGACCTGGAAGAATTATAGACTAACAGCAGGGGAATATACAGCAACAGTATACATATTTGAAAGCAACATCATCTGAGAGTTAATGACATCATGAATAAGCAGTAGTGCAAACAAAAAAAAATATATACAGTAGTCAGTGCAGTCAAAAAATATGCCTGCAAAAAAAAGGAAACACAGTACAGGACCCTGGGAAATTAGTGATATTAATTTTGAGGGTACAGGTACAACATAGAGATAGCAATATGATCCAGCTTATAAAAAAATAGTACACATCAGAGAACTGAGCAGAAAGTGCAATGGTGCTAGGCCAGGGCAGTCAGCCCTTTGGTTTCCAGGAAGAGCGAGGGCTGGGAAGACACAGCGAGTACTTAGATCAGGTGCTGGGCGAGAGCTGTAATTCTGTGGAAAGGGAATTACAATATATAGGGGCATAGACTGCAAAAGCCAGTTTTCCAAGGCCAGTGAAGCACTGACGCTCAGAAAGAGGCTGGGAGTCCACAGACCTTAGCAAGTATGTAGGGGACAGATGCTGCAGATACCTTGCTAAGGAAGCTAGGGTGGCTTTTCGAAGGAGTCTGTTCACAAAACAGCCCAGAGCAAGAGATTGTTGGCCAGCAGGGGAAGGCCAGCCCAGACCAGTGTCAAGGAGGCACTGATGTGTGAGCTTCAGAGAGGCCAGGGCAAAGCGAAATATGTTACTACATGTTGTATCCCCTCTAGAGAGGACATTTTGTTTTGCACCCAAGAATGCCAGAAGGCCATATAGGTGACCTGGCAGGAGTACACCTTGAGTTATTGACTGTCGGGCAGTTGGGGATAGGCAGTGCTTGATCCAAAAAGCCAGCCCAGCTTAGTGTTAACAGATTTACAGACTGTAGAGACATGGAGGGAGGAAGCAAGGGAGGGGTTCAGCCATACTCCTCTGTATTTGAAACGGCTGACACCATCCATGGGGATCCATCTTTACAAGTGATGGGAGTTTTGAGGGGCTACTATGGAGTGTCCACTTGGAACCAAGGAGCATGGACTTGGATCTTTTTGTCATTTAGAATGAGTTTGTTTGCAGATAGCCAAGACTGAATGATTCAGAGGGCATCTGAAAGGGATTTGTAGATGGTGGGAAGAGTCTTAGCCTTGTAGCACAGGACAAGATCGTCTGCATACAGCAGTGAGCTGCAGCCAGAGGCAGCATCAGGGAGATCATTGATGTAAATAGAGAAGAGGAGTGGGCCTTGGATTAAGCCCTGGGGAATCCCAACAGTAATGTCAGCTAGGCTGGAGGTAGCAGAGTGGTGGCAAAAAATAAGTTACTCACCTGTAACTGGAGTAGGAGTGGTATATAGTTCACATCCGCACTCTGGCAGTTCCACTGGAAGTGCTGACTCGTCAGACATCTTGAAGATAAGCACCTCTGACTACCCCGGCAGTATATCTGCATTCTCTGCCCCATGACATCAAATCTTTGCACACTGGAAGCAGGGATCTGTGAACCACTTGCCAGGGTTGGCGGGGAGGATTGTGTGAACTAAACACCACTCCGAGAATGACGGTTACAGGTAAGTAACCTTTTTTTCTAGGGGTGTAGATATGCCAGCAATAAGACACGACGAGGTGTGGGTTATGGCCTAATAAGAGCACGCCCCAGGTGCGTTATGAGGCACGAGGCGCTTGTGCCGAGTGCCTTTAGCACCTGGGAAGTGCTCTTATCAGGTCATAACCCACACCTCGGAGTGTCTTATTACGCTTACTAAACGGGCTCCACAGTAAAGAAGTAAATTACGAAAAAAGACATAAGAACTATATATAAAAATAGTAAAAAATATGATTATTTTAATGATAGAAAAAGTAATCCCTGTCATTGTGCTGTAATTGAGTTCTTTACAGTCAGATAAACCAGAAATCTCTCTTGCTAGACAAGCTATAAAGTTATATATTTTTTGAAGGTATTTTGTGTCCCTCACTGGCCATCTCCTAGTGTCAAATTAATTCTCTGTGCCACTCAAGTTTGCCGAGTACAAAGTAAGAGGTTCTGTCATTTCCGCATTCCATGCTGCTCCCCACAGCGCCGGTCTGCAGCCCGTTGTTTCTCAAAATAGGAGCACAACAACGTAGAACGCATCTAAATTTGATTTTCCCTTTTCTAAGACTTATCTGTTTCAGTCGGTTTGTTTTATTTTATAGTGATGGGCTGTTTGACTGGGAGTGTGTGTGTCCCTCTATGACTTCTGTAGCGTCTCCTTTTTTTGGTTTGCGGTTGCGAAGCTCAACAAGGAAAAAGAAAAAGTCAAAGCCATTGGGGTAGCATGGAATGCGGACATGGCAGAAACTCTTAATTTGTATTGGGCAGACTTGTAAGTGGGAGATGGAATTAATGTGATGGTATGTCTGACATTGTTTTTTTTTTTTTTGTTTCTTGCTTTTTGCTGGGGAAAAAAAGAAACCGCTGTTCTGTGATTTATTCCGTTTACCGGAGCTTCATTTTGAATGTGATGCAGTACAGGTGACAAGTTTAATTTTTCAGGTCTTTGGGATCCTATTATGTACCAGGCGCTGTAGGTGCCACCGCTGTGAGGAGACGCTGTGCAAATGCGTTCTTTCCTTGACAACCCGCTCAGCTGCTCATCCCGTCAGAAAGTGATAGTGTGGGCACAACGATATGCTACCTGTGCAGCGGCGGGTCTCTTTGAAGTAGTGCAGGTTGCAGGAATATGGCACTATAAGGACACGGCTCTGAGAGGCTCTTAGCCAATCAGGTTGCTGACATTTTTTTGCCCATTTTATAAAGTTCATTATTCACACTCTGACAGATTCCTAGCAGTTCACCGGGAGGAGGGTGCAAGGTGAGTGCTCCTATTTGGGAACAGAAATTGGAGAACCAAGGTCCCAAAAGCAGCATCGCAATGAGACTCAAGGTTGATGCTGTAATGGGAAATGAAAGTGTGTGCTGAGTTCTAGGTAGCAGCCCTGCGGACTTCCTAGACAGGTGCACCCCTGAAAGCAGCAATATGGCAGGTAGAATGAGCTCAAAGCTTTACAGGAGGCTCCCTACCAGCCAACCTACAGCAGAGGTTAATGCAGGATGTGATCCACCTGCCAATCATCTGCTTTGCTTCTGGTCTGTTAAGCGTGGCTTCAGCATAAGTTACAAACAGCTGGCGAGTCTCACCACGAACTCCAGACATGCACTCCTTGTAATAAGAGAGCGCTCCGAGCAGGTCCAGGGTATGGAGCCTGTGATCTGCCTCCGAAGATGGATTATTAAGACAGGAAGGTTCATCACCTGGTTAAGGTGGAACTCCAAATTTACCTTCGGGAGGAACTTCAAGCGGGGGTGAAAGATGACTTCGTCCATTAGAACACCAGATAAGAAGACACCACTGAAAGAGCCTGGAGCAAACTAATCCTTCTGGCTGATGTAACAGCCACCAGGAAGGTAGTCTTCCATGACAAGTGAGACATCCTGCACCTGAGCACAGGCTTGAATGGCTTGCCCATGAGCACTGCCAGCACTAGCAGTAAGTCCCATGGCGGTAGTGGTTCACACACTGAAGGGGACAGCTGATCCAGACCTTTGAAAATTCATCTGACCACCTTCTCCTGTGCCACTGTTAGTTTACCAGCCCACATACGGTAAGCAGAGATGGCTGCCAGGTGCACCTTGAGGATCATTGCTTGCAGTCCCAAATGAGAGAGGGACCAGAAGTATTCCAAGAAGCTCGACACAGGGCAGGCAAGAGGAGCAAGCTCCTCACCCTGGCACCAAATGAATAACCTCTTCCATTTACATGCATAGCATCTGCAAGTTGACTCTTTTCAGGAGGCCTCTACAATGTGGAGCACTTCTTCCAAGAGACCCAAGGCCTGGGATTCTAGCCACTCAGGAACCAGGCTGAGAGGTACAGGGATTTCAGGTCCAGGAGCAGAACTGTCCACTAATGTCTGAGTAACAGATCCAGGTGAAGAGATAGCTGCCATGGAGGTCTGCTGCTGAGGCTGAGTAGATCTGGGTACCAGAACTGTCTTGGCTAATCTGGAGCTATGAAGATCATCTATGTCTGGGTCCCTCCGGGCCTTGACCATCACCTTGTGGATCAAGGGAAGGGGAGGGGAGGGAAGGCACACATGAGGCCTGAAGTCCAGGGCCTCATGAAGGCACCCCCAACAGTGTCCCAGACTGTGTGTGTGTGTGTGTGTGTGTGTGTGTGTGTGTGTGTGTGTGTGGCAAGCACAAAACAGCCTCAGTTTGGCATTCTCCCAGGAGGCAAACAGGTCTGGCATTCTCCCAGGAGGCAAACAAGTCCACCAAAGGCGTGCCCCACAGGGAGAACAGGTGGTTCACCACTTCCTGATTCAGGGACCACTCATGTGACCTATTTCCTACCCATCTGATTGTGAACTCCTATGACATAGATCGCCACGAGATCTGCACCCAGGCTGCACAAGATGGTCCAGGTTTGGAGGAACTCCTGACACAGGGGGAAAGGAGTATGTTCCGTTCTGCTTGTTCAGGTAGTACAGCCTAGAGGTTAGAGTAACGAGCTGTAAATGAGCATGCTATATCCAGCAGACCTGGGTTTGATTCCCACAACCTCCACTTACATATTGTGTGACTCTGAGTAAGTCATTTAACCACTCCAGTAGAATAGGCACTTGTGCCCAGTGGGTTTTAACTGGTTACCAAAAGAACAAAGATAAATAAAGATAAAGGCAGAACATGTTCGTGAAGTTGGCTGTCTAGATCTGCATGATCTGACCCCTGACTAGAGGAGCAAACTCGTCAGAGCAAGCTGTACTGCATGGAGCTCAAGCAGATTTATATAGTGACGGGACACCCAGGATGACCAGAACTCATAGGCTCTGTGGTCTCCCAGGTTTGCTCCTCACTCTACCAGAGACACATGTGTTGTTAGCGTGATGGTCAGTTTTCGGTGGACAAACGGGATTCCTTCTCCAGATGTTCTGGGACCAAACACCATTGGATGGTATCTCATATCAGCTGGGTCACCGTGACCACTGGTCCAAGTGTCCTTGGCATTGGGACCACTGACAACCCAACAACCACTGAAAGTGGCACATCTGCCAGTGGGCTCAATGGCCCACATAGGTTTAGGATGCCATGTACTCCAGCAACTGCAGGAAATCCTGGGCAGAGCACAAGAGTCCAACCTGAAACAATCAGGCAAAGGAGGTAAGATCCAGTGCCCTGTCTGCAGGGAGGTAGGCCTTGGCCCACAGAGTCCCATTCTGCCCAGATGAACTTGACCACCTGCGAGGGTACTAGCTCAGACTTGTCCAAGCTGACCACCAGGTCCATGTCTTGACAGGTCTGGAGAGCCATTTCTCTGGACCTCTCTCGGTGGTTGCCTTGGATGGCCAGGCCATCAGCCAGTCATTCAGTTAAGGATATATACTGACATCTTGGCACCACAGGAAGGCTGCCACCACTGCCATGCACTTGGTGAAGACCCTGGGCACCAAGGAGGGACCAATGGGCATGACCTGGAACTGGTAAAGGACCCCTTCCACTCAGAACCAGAAGTGCCGACGGTGGGACAAATGGACTGGGATGTGGAAGAATGCATCTTGGAAGTCCAGGAAGAAAGATGGAATGATATGATTCAAAGTGATCATTCCGGAACTTGCGCTTCTGCATGAACTGGTTCAGATTGTGTAGTTCCAGCATTGGATGCCAGCCCCCAGTCCATTTTTGAACCAGGAACTACCGGGACACATAACCCTGATTGGCTGGGGCATTCGGGACATGGGCTATGGCTCCTTTTGTGAGGAGCTGCGAGTTGTCTTCCCAAAGGGCAGACAATGTGTCCTGCAACACCCTGGACTCTCAAGGAGCGTGGAGTCAGCAAGGTGGGAGAGCCCTGAAGTCCAGAGGCAGCCCTTTGCCTCCCACTTCTAGCACCCACTTGTCTATTGTGAAAGAGGACCAATATGGCAAGAAGTGACTCAGCCAACCCACTACCGGATGCACAGGCAGGGACAGGACAGGTGGCGGGTTTATGTCCCCAACCCGTCACAGTGTAGCTCTCATGGGGGAACCTGTCACTGCAGTCAGAGGGGCACCACCAACCCTGCCTCCACCCTTCTTAGGGCCCTGGCTCTCAAACATTGGCTTGGGACACCAAGCCTGGTACTGCCCATCCTGGGGCTGCTGCTGGGGAGGCTGTGGCTGACAGGACTGATACTGAAAAGCCTGTTTCTTAGGCTTCTTCTTCTTTTGGTCCTTCTGGGAAGTTGCCACATAGTCAAGGGTGGCACTGGACTTCTCAATACGGGTGAGATGTCCCTTCACCCAGGGCCAAGGAGGTCGAAGCTTAAGAAAGAGACATGGGCCAGCTTATGTGGAGTGTCCGCCGTGAAGGTGGACAGACGCAGCCAGAACCTATGAAACATACAGACGGCTGCTGTCACGGCATGGGCACAAGAGTCGTCCAATGTCCAAGGCCGACTAGAGCTGGTACTTTGTCAGTGGCTGACCTTGGTCTCTGATGATCTTCATTGCCAAATGCTGGTCAGCAGGGAAGTGAGGAAGGATGGTATCAAAGACTCCCATCAGGGAGTGACCGAGGTTAGCCATGACCACGGCGTAGCTCACTTGATGGAGACCCATGGACATCACAGTGTAGACCTTTTTAGTAGTGTGGTCAATCTTTCTGGACTCCTTGTCAGAAGGCTTGTCCATGTCCCCTTGAGCCTCGAATTTATGGAAGGTCAAATCAGACATCAGGCCCTCAGCAGAAAGGTAGTCTGAGAACACAGATAGGGACCTGGTGGGGACCTTGTACTTGCAGACCACATGGGCAGAGGGTGCCGGGCAGGATGCCAAAGTTCCAGAGCCGGTCCCAATATGACCTCAGTCATAGGAAAGGCATCCCTGGGGAATTGTCTCTTTCAAAAAGGTCCATAAAGAGACACTTAGCCTTGTCAAGACTGGCTCTAGTGCAACAGACATGGACTCTGAAATCAAATGGATAAGCCCACCAACAGATACCGGGCCATGCTCAGTGGTGAGTTCCTCGACTGAATCCTGGTTAAGGAGGAGAGTCCCAGAGGCAGGGGAACAGATAAGGGGAGTAACGGAGTATTTTACTGCCATTTTTGACTAAAATACTCCCACTTTCTGATTTTAGGAAGTTTTTTTCCCACCCTGCAAATTTACACTATGTGGTATATATGTACAAAGTTGGCAGTACCATGAGATGTTAACAGCCATGGCACTACACAGGAACTCGTAAGGGTGGGGACAGGAGTTGCTCACTGGCTGGTTAGAAGGACTGTTGCAACATAACAATGTTAAAAATAAGGGCATAGTATGACTCCACAGCAGTACTAGACAGTTGATGACTGCAGGCAACAGAGTGAGATTGAGACTTGGTTTAGATGTGGGGGGTACAAGATGGGTCAGTGGATGACATTACTACCATTTTGATGAAAATACTACCAGGTCTATGAAAGTAGTAGTAAATACTTCTGAGTCCTAAAAATGATCTGGACCACTGCCCAGAGGAGGCCTTGGACTCAAAATCCAAGTCATCCGAGGACTCCTCAGAAATGGCCCTTGACTGTTTCTCTGCCATGGACCACCCGAGTCTCTTCTGCTTGGGTGATCTGCATGGACAACTAGCCTAGCAAGCTGGTGGCCGAACAGGTCTCCTTGGTTAGAGCACCCATCATCTGTTGTGATGGCAGCAGCACCACCTGAAGGGGGTGGAAAAGCAGCTGTGGGGAGTGACACGCTTGGCCAGCTGGTTATGATTGTTTTATGATATTTGTAATATAAAAATATGGTATGCAAGTCTGTGCTCAGTGGATGACCCCCCTCCCCCAGGTTTCAGTGAAGCAGGAACCATTTAATTAACTGACTCACTTCAGAATGGTATTTTATTACCTTTTTATGATATGCCTAGGCTCTTTGAAGTGGAAACGAAATGTGACTTTATGAGTCTGTCAGGGGATGAGTCTAATAAACTTTTATGACGTCTTAAGAGGAAGAACATGTTATACCACCATGGTGCTAAAAGTTATAAAACCCTCTGATATGCCTTGACAATAGGAACTGCTCAAGATCAAAAAGAAAATGTTTAATTAAGGAGTCATATTTAGGAAGTGGAATTTTTGCTGAGGTCACCTTATTTAATATACCTCCTGATAGGACCTCCTGTTTGTATTTTTTTATATTCTAAAAGGAAGAGCTAGATGACTCACAGAAGAGGTGTGGAGAGACACAGTTTAAACTAATACTGGTGTCTGATTTTGTTGATATACCATCTTGGGACTCTAGAGAGACACAGCTGTCTGATATAACTATAAGCACTATAGAGGTAATACATTAGATAGAAAAAGTATAAATGTATCATGGTAGGAGTTTTTGTTGTGTTCTTTTCTTTTAAGTGATTGTATGCTCTTTGGTTTATTGTTCTGTGTTTATATTTTACATATTTTTATCATCTTTTAGCAAAATCTTTGTTTCAAGAGACTGCCTGTGTGTCTTCCAAGTTCTTTTTGCATGTGATGTATACGTGGTTAAGTCTGACAACTGTTCAAACGCTTGATGGTGTTACTAAACTGGGAAAAGATAAGAATATACCTAAGGTCTTTTATAGAGGTTTAAGGGTTCATTTTGGATACCTCGTTAGGTGCCCTTAGGCGAAAGATATATTGCATCCCCCGAAGAGAATATTATCTGAGCCTGTACATTTGGGTACGCTAGCATAAGGTTCACAGTTTGAATCTCCCTAGAACTTGAGACTAAAGGTGATTCGGGCCCACAAGCAGACAGGAGGGTTACCCTGTCTGTTACCTGTTCACATTACTGCGCTCGGAGGTTGCCACTGTGGGAGCAGAGCAGAGTGCGTTTGTGACAGGGAGTACCTGCAATGTGTGGATCAGCGAGGGAATCACTGACAGCTGCCAGGGTACCAAGGTCCCATGGGGAGAGCCCTACCACACCTTGCAGTGGCTCACTGTTTCCAGAGGAGTGCCTCATAGCACCGGGACATCTTGTGGCGGTGCCTCTCATCACCCGAGGAGAGGAGGATGAGGAGCATTGACAGCGACACCTCCCAGTTGAGTGGGATCAAAAGCACGAGTGCCTTGACAGAGACCTCAACCATCAACCCGAGGATCGACACTGAGGAGAGCTTTCTGGCTGGTTATGGTCAAGGTCCCCTGTTCTCTGCAGCACTGAAGACTAACTTCTGCGGCAGAGACTAAGAACTTCTACAGCAGACTCTGAAATTCTGCTGCGGCACATTAATAAATAAATAAATACAGGACCAGCATTAAACTTTTGGGGGGGCCTAGCAATGATGACCTGGCTGTGAGGAGGACTCCTAACTACCACCACATAAACATAGGTTACATAACTTTCCTTAAACACCCAGTTTTATGTTTTTTTAATAGCTGTTCTGGTTCTCTGTATTTATCTAAATCTAGTTACGGCTTGGTGTCATTGGATGCAACATTAATTACTATTAGCAGGCACCCACACCCCCAACCCGCTGGCAGCAAACACACTGCTGAACAGCTGTTCCCCAAGGGGGAGCCTGAAGTAACCTAGCCATGGAACACCCAAGACTGACCTCCCCCTTCTGTGAACAGCTATCTGGGGCCTCACACACAGTCACAGTTGGGGGTGACGGGCTTCAGTGGACAAAGAGGCTCCCCATACTACCACCCCCAAAATACCCATACATTAAAAATATAAAACATTATGCATCTGCAGTGTTAGTGTGATTATTTCTCTTTTTTTTCTGCTTGACTCTTTTCTAGTTTAGTTTTCCCATTTTGAATAAATCTTTAGCTTGGTTGTCATCTTTCTTACCTTGGCTTCAGCTTTTCTTCATTTTCTGTTATGTGTACCTCCCTGCCCTATCCTGGCATCCGCAGCACCGCCAGACCATAAGCTGTCCTAGAGTGGGCCAAGGGATACAAGGATCACACTTGAACATGACCTGCCATTATGGAACCTTGATGTGCTACCACTGGCCTGTCATGGTGACTCAGCTGGCTTTCTTTTTTTACCTTAACTTTTGTCTCTGTAGTCTCACTGTCTGTTTCTATGTCAGTCAAGAAAAAATTACTCACCTTAGTAATTATGTTTCTTCTAATGGAGTCTTGCTGTATTCTGACAATTGCAGTGATTCCCAACCTTGGAACTGCCCCAGAGAACAAAGAGTTAACTTTCTATGCAGGGCATAGAATGCTGAGTTCGAGCTCGGTTGAAGTCTCTGTCTGGAGTGTTTCAAACTTAAACTGTCCGATTCTTACAAGCCCAATTAACTAAAAATTCTATGTGGAAATTGTAAAAATTCCTACTAGCCAACTGGCTGAAAAAAGTTTGGGATTCCCAAGGAAGACTCAAGTCAGGAAACCCAAAAACCAATCTACTACAAATAACAATAATAAATCAGCACCCAAACAGAAAGGAGGAGGGTGCAAGCAAAAAACACCCCTGGGGTGTAACACTGCACCTGCCCACCCACTTCCCAAAAACAGGTTCTAAGAGGGGAGGCAGGGAGGGAGGTCAGAATACAGCAAGACTCCATTAGAAGAAACATAATTATTAAGGTGAGTAATTTTTCTTCAAACAACATGAAGTCTTGCTGTATTCTGATAATTGCAGACTACTGCAGTACTCCAAGGAGGAGGGACAGAACCTACTTTGGGAATAGGCTCTGAAGTACTGTTGTGTTAAAACCGAGCATCACTCCTAGCCTGGATATCCAGAGAGTAATGCTTGGTAAAGGTATGGACTGTTTTCCAGGTGGCTGCTTGACAAATTTCTAAGAGGGGATATCCTCCAGCACCTAATGAAGCAGCTGCACCCTCTTAGGGAATGAGCCCTCAGGCCTGAGGGTGGAGTTTTCCCAGTTTTTCATAGCAGAATTGTATACAAGACACAATCCACCTGGCAATAGATCTTTTGGTGGCAGGTTTGCCCTTTCCCACTTCTTCATAAGTGAGGAACAACTGGAGGGAGTCAAACCTGTGACCCTTGGTACGCTCTATGTAGTAACTAAGGGCTCTTTTAACATCTAAACTGTGTAGACTCCTCTCTCCTGAGGAAGAATGATCAGTGAAGAAAACAGGAAGAGACATAGACTGGTTTAAATGGAAGTCTGAAACCACTTTGGGCAAGAACCTTCTATTGGTTCTAAGGACCACTTTATCCCTGTGAAATGAGATAAAATCAGGTTCCACTGACAGGGCTTGCAACTCACTGATATGCCTGGCAGAGATAATGGCTACCAGGAACACAGTTTTCCAAGTCAAGTACTTAAGCACTGCTGAAGACATAGGCTCAAAGGGGTGCATAAGTTGAGCAATGCAAACATTCAAATCCCAGGCAGGGGCAGGGTCTCTAAAAGGAGGATTGGTATGAAGCAATCCTTTAAAAAATTTACAGAACACAGGATGAGAAGATAGTGAGGAAGACTTCCCCACAGACAAAAACACAGAAACAGCTGACAAGTGTACCTTGAGAGTAGCTGGTCTGAGGCCTAGGCCATTAAGATGGACCATATAATCCAGAACCGTAGGCAATCCAGCAGTGTCTGGAGAAATGTGCTTCTTAGAACACCAAATGCTGAATCTCGTCCATTTGGAGTTATAAGTCTTTCTGGTGGAGGGCTTTCGAGAAGACTTGAGGATATCCAGAACCCCTTGGGAAAGATGCAGATCTGCAAACTCTAACTCTTCAAGAGCCATGCCTTGAGATTGAGAGACTGAAGATCGGAGTACCAAATCCTTCCCTGAGAGGATGTTAACAGGTTGTAATTCCTGGGAAGAGACAGGGGAAGATGGACTGCTAGGGACAGCAACAGGGGGTACCAGGGCTGTCTGGCCTAATCTGGATCAATCAGAATCACCTTGCAAGGTTGAAACCTTATTTTGACCAAAACTTTGAACAGGAGTGGGAAGGGGGGAAAGGCATATAGAAACTTCCCTTCCCAATTCAGAATCAGGGCGTCCAGAGGGACTGAGCCCAAGACTGGAGGTCTGCAACAAGAGAGGGAGTTGGTGATTGTCTGGGGCTGCAAAGAGATCTATCTCTGGAGTGTCCCACCTTGAAAAAATCCCTTTCAACACTGAGGGTCCAGGGACCATTCGTGATGGCCCTGAGAGATCCTGCTCAGTGCATCTGCTAGCACATTGTCCTTGCCTGGAAGGTGAATTGCTACAAGAGAGGTTTGCAGGGAATAAGCCAGGGACCACAACTTCATGGCTTCCATGCACAAGGCTGTGGACCGAGTGCCTCCCTGCTTGTTGATGTACCACATGGTGGTGGTGTTGTCCGTTCTGACTTGAACTACCTTGTTCTGTACTGACTGAGAGAAAGCTTTTAGGGCCAGAAAAACTGCCCTGAGCTCTAGGAGATTGATGTGGAGAAGGGATTCTTGAGGGGACCACAGCCCCTGGGCAGTGAGGGACCCCAGATGGGCTCCCCAGCCCAGAAGAGAAGCATCCGTGGTAAGGACCACTGAACAAGGCTGAGTAACAAAAGGAACACCTTGTCTTAAATCGTCCTTATCCTGCCACCATTGGAGGGCTTGGATCAAAGTCAGAGTCACTGGGATCAGTTTGGTAAGGGATCCTTCCTCTGAGACCAGAAAGCTCTCAGGTGGAACTGAATATCCCTCATCTGAATCTTGCCCCTTGGACCACTGCTGTTGAAGCTGCCATGTGGCCCAAGAGCTGGAGGAAATGCCTTGCTGGCCGAACTACCTGAAGACTGAAAGAAGAGGCTAGTTCCATAAGAACCCTTGCCCTTTCTAGAGGAAGAAAGGCTGTTGCTCTCAGTGTGTCCAGTTCTGCCCCTATAAAGGTAAGAAGCTGGACTGGTTCAAGAACTGACTTGGGAAGGTTGAGAAGAAATCCTAGAGAAGTGAGCACTTGCTGGGTCACTTGCAGGTGAGACTTGACTTGGTCTGGAGACTGACCCACTATTAGCCAATCGTCCAGATATGGAAAAAATGGAAATCTTTTGCCTTCTTAGAAAGGCAACTACTACTGCCAGGCACTTTGTGAAAACCCTTGGGGCTGAGGTTAGGCCAAAGGGCATTGCTCTGAACTGATAGTGGCCTGAGGGCAACTTGAACCTGAGGTACTTTCTGTGGGAGCACCTGATGGGAATGTGAAAGTAGGCGTCTTTGAGGTCAAGGAGGCTAGCCAGTCCCCTGGCCTTAGAGAGGGAAGGATTATTCCCAGAGTTACCATCTTGAACTTTGGTTTTAAGAGATGTTTGTTTAGATATCTTAGGTCTAGGATGGGACGCCACTCCCCTGTCTTTTTGGGGGTCAGGAAGTACCTGGAGTACAGTCCTTTGCCCCAGTGTAGGGTAGGTACTCTCTCTATGGCTCTTAAAGCTAGGAGAGAAGAAACCTCTGCCTCTAGGGCAAGGGTTTCCGAGAGATTTGCAGGTGGCAAAGATCTGGCTCTTATCTTTGGAAATTTTCTGAAGCTGAGAACCAGTCCCTGGCTTACTACTTCCAGGACCCACTTGTCTGATGTAACAGACATCCAGTCCTGGACAAAGTAAGCCAGCCTGCCTTCTACTGGAATAGGAGAGTCGACCCGGGCAGGCCCATCAGGGTGTCTGCTTGGCAGGGGCTTTAGGCTGAGGAGTGGATGCAGCCCTGCTCATCCCCCTTCTGCCTCTCCCTCTGATGAACCCCCTCTGAGAAAAGGAAGAAGAAGAGGCCTGTGCCTGGTAAAAAGGCCTTTGAAAAAGCCTGCCCCTGCCCCTAGACTGCCGCCTTTGAGGAGTTGCCAGCCTCTCCCTGGCCTGAGCACTCCTGTAAGTGGTCCTGTACTCATCCATTTTCTTCATGTAATTCTCTGTCTGCTCCCCAAACAGAGAATTACCCACTACAGGAAAATCCATGGCCTTAGCCTGGGTGTCCTGCGAGAGGCTAGTACACCTGAGCCAAGCTATCCTCTGAAGAGCCACAGATGTAGCCATGACTCTTGATGACACATTATTAGAGTCCACAGCAGCATGAAACTGAACCTTAGATGCCTCAATCCCATCTGCAGCCACAGCCTCCAGCTCCTTGGCTAGCTGGCGGGAGGCCTGTTTAGCCAGTGCCAGTACAGTGTCCCACCTGGACTTCTGGTACCTGGCTGTACAAGCCATGTAATTTGTCTGCCTGAGTCCCAAAGAAGATGCCATGTACTGCTTCTTTGCCATGGCATCAGTCTTCCTGGAGTCCTTGTCTGGGGTGGGGGGGAAGCCAAGGGAATATTTGCCTTCTCACAGGCAGCAGCCTGCACTACCCCCAACATGGCTGCACTGCTGATATAAGAACTCTGTGTCTGAGCCTGAAAGTGTATACCTCTTGTCCATTCTTCTATCCACAGGAGGTGTAGTGTTAGGAGACTTTAGGATTTTTGTGTCTGTTTCCCAAAAGATTTGTGGAGGGAATAGACAATCTCCTGAACTCTGGGATGTCCATCATCTCTACATAATCAGGCTCCTCTTGATCTTCCACAGCCTCCTCCATAGGAAGTTGGAGAGTTTCAGCCATCTTTCTGTAGAACATAAAGTGAGAAGGGGACTCAGAAAGCCTAGGAGGGGAAGCACCTGAAGGTCTGTCTGGGGAGATGTCCGGTTCCACAGGCACATCTAGACCCTCACTTCCATCATCCTCAAATTCCCCTTCCTCTTCAAATTCCGGTTCATAAAAATCTTTGATGGTATAATCTTGAACCGGGGGAACCAACCGAACCGAACCCCTGCCAGAAGGAGCCGGATCAGTAGGAACTGGACAGAGCGATTCCACAATCTGAATCGCTCTGGCTATCTTTTCGGCGGTTGGAACATGAACCTCTGGATCAGAACCGGTCGAATTATCTTTTCTTTTTGTCGGAACCAATCCCTCAGAATCGGCTCTCCTTTTGCCTGAAGAAGTATCACCCTGGTCAGAGGGCACTCCTTCTGGTTCTGTCGAAACCGAACCGGGCTGGCCATCCGGGTCAGCGGACTTTTCGGCCTCCCTTTTCCTCAGTCTACCTAATCTCTTCTCAAGGGTAGATTTGGGAAAGTTTTTACATATTTGGCAGTCTGAATCGAGGTGGTCAAACCCCAGACAAAAAACACAGGTGGTGTGTGGATCGGCCTTAGCTAAGACCTCCCCACACTCACTGCAGTGTTGTAACCCAGTGGGCCCGTTTTTTTTCTTGGGTTTCTCAGACATGGCCAACCTAACCAACTTACCCTTTTTATGGCAACTGCCAGGCAAGACTCCCTTATCAGTTCCTAACCGTGTCATGGGTATTGGAAAAAAAACATACTAAAACACGTTTGTTTTAGAACCGATAAGAACCGGTAACCACACACTAAGTAAAACAACACAAAACACAATATTTCACTATCAAATGGCCAGTTCAGCCGAACCAAGATGCACTTTTACAAGTTCCACACAGAAAAAACAGAACAATTCCTATCTAGTACTCACGGCACCACAGACAGAGACTGAACTGACTATGCGGATAACTTTTTCAGTTTAAAAATACGATGTAAACTGAAACTTTAACCAACTTTCGAACCGAGCTGAAGAAGAAATCTCTGGAGCAACTGTTCAGTGAGGCGGAGTAAAGAATCTGACGGTTTAAGTTTGAAACACTCCAGACAGAGACTTCAACCAAGCTCGAGCTCAGCATTCTATGCCCTGCATAGAAAGTTAACTCTTTGTTCTCCGGGGCAGTTCAAAGGTTGGGAATCACTGCAATTGTCTGAATACAGCAAGACTTCATGTTGTTTGAAAGCTCCCATCACCCCAGAGGACACAGGTGACACGTCACTTTGCTCTGGTAAATATGCTCTGTGACAACTCATACCAGGCTATTAGTTCGCATCAACTGGCTCCTGCACAGTTTGTTCCCGATCTGCTCCCCCTGGATATTATTTTATTAAAATATATATATATATATATATATATATATGGGGCGAATTGTCAGGGGGTGATTTGCACATGGGGCTTATTGATGCCGGAGCTAATAGTAGGGCACAAGTTATCACGGAGCGCTGACCAGACTGAATTGTCATGCAGCCGAGTAAATAATAGCAGCAAAGCTATCTCCTCTATCCCAGATCAAAAGGTTGCAATGCTCTCTTCTCCCTTTCTCGCCAATTTAGTAAAAGAAAAGCTTTTTCCTCCTTATGTCCCACCTACCTAAAGGCAGCAATGCTCTCTTTGGGCTCCCCCTCCCGTTAAAGGGAAAGTCTCCTCAGCGTATTTTTTTGTATACCTGTGTAGTTTGTAGGCATGAACAATGATTCCCTCTCGTGCGTTCTCCTAATTTATAATTTCTAATTTAAATATAAATGAGGTTGCTTCACTGGTTTGCCCCGATGTGAAAACCTGTTTGATTCCCTTGCAAAGGCCATAAGTTGATGATGCATATCTGCAAAAGCCAGTAGAAATTATACTCTCAGTTCTGTTACATGTCTTGTGAAGTCCCTATATTCTCTGAAAGCATTTTTTCCAACTCAGATACACTTTAAACAGAAAACACCAGGGCATTTACTATGTCTTGAAAGTTTCATGGCCAGCATAAGACAAGAACATAGGAACTGCAGAGGACAGCAACAGCACTAATACAGTACAACTACTACGGGCTCTGGCACTAAAACTGGAAATCACATACCTACCGTAATTTTTGATCTTGTTGGACGAAGTCTTCATCATTCATTCACACTAATGTGACTATGCTGGAGGTGCTAGGACCCAGCAGGAGCCAAAAATCTTCAGGAGGGCCGGCACCGAGGTAGGACCGCGCATGTGTGGCACCATGAGGCTGGCTCACGCCTGTATGGGGTATCTCGGCGTTGACCCTCCAACTGCCTCAGCTCCTTTTCAACCAAGGAGGTACAGCATAAACTATCCTAGGAAACAACTAACCTAATCTGGGCATAAGACAGCCGGGATGACCTGTGTAAGAAGGGTCTACTCAACAGCTCCTTCACAGCCCAAGGCAACAAGGAGGTGAAGACCAGAAGCAGGATGAGTGAGCTCGGAGGATGGTGGGTGGGTGGGTGTGTGAATGAATGGTAAAGACTTTGTCCAAGAAGATCAAGAATTATGATAGGTACATAATTTCCATATTTTTCTGGACTAAAAGTCTTCACCGTTCATTCACATCAATGGGACAGTACCAAGCTAAAAAACAATCCCCCCGAGTAGGGCAGCAGGAGACAGAACTCGCTCAGGACAGAAGTCCATTAAGGACTGTCCTGCTGAAGGAAGTGTGCTGTCTGGCAAGGACATCCAGAGTGTAGTGCTTCACAAGGGTGTGCACCAAGCTCCAAGTAGCCACTTTGCAAATATCTGTAATGAATATGTTGCGAATTTCTGCAAGAGATGCCGCAACCGCTCTGGTAGAGTGGATGTAAACCCGTCCTTCCAACTTGACCTGCACCATCGAGTAGCAGTGACAAAGACATGCCACCAACCCTGCAGAAATGCATCTAATGGCAACAGGCTGTCCCAGCCAGGCCATGTTGAAAATATGAAAAGATGCTTGGATTTACGAAACTCTTTAGTTCTGTCAATGTAGAATCGTAGAACCCTCTTGACATTCAGAGAGTGAAGGATGCATTCCCCATCATTCTGGAAGCTGGAAAAATAAGTGAGAAGAACCAGAGGTTGGTTAAGGTGAAATTCCAAACTACCTTGGGTAGGAAATTAGGGTGAGTACAAAGTACCACCCTGTCCTTGTGAAAGACAGTATATGGAGGGTCTGTGACCAAGGCATGAATTTCAGAAACTCTGCAAATGGAAGCAATGGCCACTAAGAAGGCAGTCTTCCAGGTCAGAAACTTTAAGTCACAGGTGGCTAGAGGCTCAAAGGTTTACAGGTGAGCATATCTAGTATGAGGTTGATATCCCACATGGCCACCGGATTCCTGACCGGGGGTCTAGTGTATAGAATACCTTTGAGGAATCTCTTGACTAGTGGTAACTGAGCCAGCGACATGTTCAACACCGGCTCATGGTAGATGGAAATCACATAGAGGTGTACCTTCACTGTCGAGTATTGCAGTCCTGCATTTGACAGGTCTAGGAGGTACTCCAACACTTTATTCAGTGGCCAACAAAATGTGTCCAGTGTGGACCTTTTTTTTGCACACCAAATGGAAAATCGCTTCTACTTAGTTGTGCAAGTTTCCAAGTGGAAAGTTTGCATTAACAGGATTTCCGAGATCCTTTGAGAGACCGCAGACCTACCCACTTCTATCTCCTCAGGAGCCAGGCATGGAGATGAAGGAAGCGCAGGTTGGGATGGAGCAGGGGTCCCTGTATCAGGAGGTCCATCCAAGAGGAGCTTCCTTGGGGGGGGGGCGTCTGACAGTCTGTTGATTGGCGGAAACCATATCTGATGAGGTCAATGCTGGGTGATGAGGATCATTCTCTGCAGTTTTCCATTGAGTGGGGATGCAAGACGTTTCAGGTCTGGACCATCCCACTCATTGAATAGCGATTGCCCGCCACTGATGCATGCGACCATTCATGGAAACCCACCTCCAGCCTGCTGATGATATCCGCTAGGTTGTTCTCAATTCCTGGCAGGTAGACTGCCCGAATTAAGGTAACGTGCTTGAGACATCATTCCCTCCCCTTCATGGCCTTCCTGCACAGAGGATAGGAGCACGCTCTACCCTGGGGAATTGCTCTTTCCACCATGGAAAGAAACACAAGCGCCGCTGGTGCCGGTAATGGCACCGGAAGAAATCGAGGTCCTCCTGATCCCTTGACTCCCCAGACTGTTCGACTCTGATCAAGACCCTTTTGGTCGAAGGGAAAATCAAGACCTCCTTGGTACTCCCATCAGGCTTGTCGACTGACTCCAGTTGAGCAGGCCATGGACATCTTCCCAAGCGTATCAGTTGGCTATCAGACAAGATCGAGGAGTCGATCTCGCAGACCCAGGTGCTCCCGGTCCTCACCCAAGGGGACGTGGATCGGTTGGTGTCCCTGACCAGTTCACCTCAGGAGCAACCTCCGCTGGCAATCAAGCCTTCCAAACCTGTCCTCGTTAATTGACAGGAGTATGGTTTACCATAACCAAGGTACCTTGTTTCTGCAGTACTGCGGCAAATGGCACCTGCTGCAGAAATCAAGGCCACATGCAGAATTTTGGTCTGGCAACAGAAATTACACAGAAACTGCCCCAGTAAGTTAGACAGAGACTGCCCCCATTCCTTTCTGCCCATGTCTGTGCCTGTGTGTAGCTTTATAAGAACTAAAATTCACTCCTAACAATGTCGACCACTAATGCCCTGCCCACCCAGCTCTGAGAGCCCCCTTGAGTCACCCTTTTTTTTCTGAATTATGGCACCCTTTTCTGGTCAAAGGCAGCTTAATGATCTGCTGCCTTTTCCTTTTTTTTTTTTAAATTTAATATATTTTATTCATTTTTTATCAGTTGAAAGAACATACATGTGCTACATACCATAGTATCTAAACAGAGACACAGAGACAAAAGACGTGGACAAAACAATCACTACATTCTACCCCCCACTCTTCTTTTCTAATCAGCTACCCTCCCGACCATCCCTCCAACCCACCCCTTTATAGACCCGTGACAAAGCTAAAGAAACTGACACAAGTATAGGAGAAAAAATCCAGGAGATCTTGAGGAATAAGTATTTATTTATGGTTTCCATAAAGGCAGTAGTGTATAAAGGGTCTCCCATGTCTTCTTACAGACATGGGGTCTATTATACATGTGGGCTATATGCTTTTCCAATTAGAGAGCCAGAAGTGTTTCCTGTTACACCATTCTAGGACAGTCGGGAGTGAGGCATCTTTTCAGTGCCTCAACATGGACAATTTCGCTGTGGCAGATATCAAAGCCAAATGTGCTTTCCTCGTTCTAGGGGTACTGTGGGGAAAAACATTTATAAGACAGCTCTGTGGCATGAATAGGGATTCAAGGCCCAATAAGGGATCAAGCACCTGTTTAACTGAGGCCCAGAATTATTGGGTCTTTGGGCAATGCCACAATAAGTGGATCAAAGTGCAATTGTCTTCACCACACTGGGAGCAGGAAGAGGATGAAAGATGGCCTACTTTATAAAACTTGATTGGGGTATAGTAAAGATTGTGCATTATATTAAATTGGATAAGTCTAAGTCTATCCTGTTTAATAAATCAGTATATCGATTCCCAGACTTTTCCCCAATCCTTTTCCTCTGTAGAGAGATTTAATTCTTGTACCCAGTGATAGAATATACCTTGAGGAAGATGGGGGTCCAAGGATTGTAAAATCTTGTATGCCTTGGAGATTACATGTGAATGGCCAACTGCCTCTAATAAAGAGGAGAGCGTTTCATGAGGAGGGGGGACCATGGCTTCTTACCTAGGAAAGAAAGGATGGCCTCTCTGACTTGTAAAAATTTAAATAGGCCTTTGTCCGGGAAGTTAAGTTGAGCTTGGAGCAGGGAGAAATGAACTATAATGTCACCTTCTAGAAATGTGGATAGAGTAAAATTATTTAAGGGAGACCAAAAAGCTATTGGTATGGGACGCTTGTTTATCTGGAAGTGTGGGTTATTTAAGAGGGGCTGGTCACCTGATCTCTGCCAGTTTCTCAAGAGGTAAGTTTGGATTTGGGAGAGGGCTCTAACTGACCATCCCATTGGGGAATTTTTTAGAGCCTTTGGAATTTGAGCAGGAGTGGAATAGATCAGGGACGAAAGGGAACACTGATTTTCACTCACCAGAGCCTTTCTATATCCAGCCATAAGGGAGGGTATTCCTTAGCTCCACAAGTAGATGGATTTAAAATTCATTGTGCCAGCCTGCTAACATGGCAAGCACCATAATAAAGGAAAAAGGAAGGGAGTGGAGACCACTTTTGTATTTTGGAGCAGCAAGTTTGTGGTAGGCTCTACAATTCTCTTTTTCCAAAGAATGATGTTAAGGATTTTCTGAGGTTAGTAACCACTCTTAGGGAAATGGAAGCCTAACATGTTCATTGGGTACAGGAGTCGGGGGAGTATATTCATTTTAATAATGTTAATACATGCCCACATGGAAATAGGGATGCCTTCCCATCTTTAAAGGTCTTGCTCTATAGTTTGGAGCAGCTTGGTAAAATTTTCTTTGACCATAGTTGGGAGATTTCTGGATATCTTTATCCCCAAATATGTTAGCAAGGTAGGTTCCCAAGCTAGTCCCATGTTACTGACATCTGCTTGAACAGTGTGAGGATTTAGAGGGAATATCTTTGATTTAGATAGATTGTTTGTAAAATGAAATTATTGAGAAATCATGAATTTCTTTGAGAAGGATGAGAATGGTAATCTGTGGGTTTTCCAAATGAAGTAGCAAGTCGTCTGCGTAGGCTGAAAGGGAATAGCGCTTGCCTGCCACTTGGATGCCCGTTAAAGAGGGCAGATTAATTAACTTCCGAATAAGGGGTTCTAAATAAATACTGAATAACAAAGGGGAAAGCGGGCATCCTTGTTGGGTACCACGCTAGTGGGGAAAAGGGTCAGATAGGCAGCCACTGCACCATATGCATGCTGTAGGCGCACTGTATAAAATTTGTACCCATTTAATAAACTCTAAAGAAAAAACAAATTGGGGAAGGGATTCAAAAAGAAATTCCCAGGAAACACGATCAAAAGCTTTTTCGGCATCTAATGATATTAGTGCCGCGGGCTGATCAGAGTCTTTGGCTGTTGTAATAAGATAAAATAATTTTCTCATGTGGTCACTGGACAGGCGGCCAGCCATAAAGCCAGCCTGCTCCAGGCTAATAATTTCTCCCAACACTGGAGAGAGACGATGTGCTAGAATTTTAGCTAACATTTTTATATCAGTGTTCGGCAGTGAGATGGGACGATAATTTTCTGGAAATTGGGGGTCTCTCTCCGGTTTTGGAAGAAGAGTAATTAGGGCTTCTAGAAAGGTTAAGTTTGTCATCCCCTCATCAAACCAGGAGTTAAAAACGTCTACAAGAAATGGGGCCAACTGTGCACAGCATGATTTGTATACGTTATTGGAAAAAACGTCTGGGCCAGGGCTTTATCCAGTGGTAATTGCTTAATTGCTTGCTGTACTTTGCATAGAGAGAGATATGGGTACCCAAGATGGCTGCAAATGCTGCAGATATTTTGGGAAGATTGGCCGACTCTATGTAAGTGGATAGCGTTCGGGAAAAGGAATTGTATTCAGTTTGATTTGAATATAAATCTTGGTAAAAAGATCTGAAAGCTGAGACAATTTCCCTAGAGTCTGTGAGCACCTCCCCACCATGTGTGGGTCGAAGGCTACAAATATATCTACTGGTTTCCCTCTGCCGCATCCTGAGGGCTAAAAGTTTGCCCACCTTTTTCCCAGCTTCAAGATATTCGAGTTTAGTGCTCTGCAAGGCTAGTTCTGACTTTTGGGCCAATATTTCAAAATATTGAGATTGAAGACAGTGTAATTTGGTCCAAGTTGAGTCATTAGATGAATGATTTAGGGAGCGTCCCAAGTGATCAATGTCCGAAAGTAGGGAGGAGATGTGCTAGCGTGCCTTACGGGCTCTTGTCGCAGCCAGGCGAATAAGTTCACCCCATAAGGAACATTTAAGGGCTGTCCAAACTATGTCGAGCTTATTCACTGTGCCCTTATTCTGTTCTATGAAAAGGAGAATAAACTTTTGTACACATTTGAGCACTGGTGGAGACTTGAGGAGTTGATTATTTAAATGCCAGATGGAGTCACGTTTAATGCCGGGTCCAAGCAGATAGGACAAGCAGACAGGAGAGTGATCAGATATCATTCTCGCTTGTGTGGTAGAGGCCAGGATCCCAGGTAAACCAAACACACTGATGAGAAAATAATCAATTTGGGAAAGTGTATGGTGTGAGGGAGAATAATAAGTATATTGCCTTTCTGCAGGATGCAGAACACGCCAGACATCTATGGTTCCAGTGCCCTTCATGAGATCTCTTAATGCTCGTTGGGCAGGGGTTAGTCCTAATCTTCTACTATCTGATCTGTCAAGGTCAGTTTGAGGCACTAGATTCCAATCTCCTCCTAGAAATGTTAGTTTGGGAGGGTCCAAGATAAGTAATGACAATAGTTGAGAGAAGAAGTGGGGAGAATCAATATTTGGTCCATATATCGGGCTTAATAAAATGGGTTGGGGCTCTAATTTACCATGAAGAATAATATAACGCCCTTCTGGGTTATAACATTCCTGAACCAAAGAAAAAGGAACGGTTTTAGCAATAAGTATTGCAACGCCTCCTTTCTGTGAGGAGGATCCAGAACCGTACACTTGCTCCACCCAATTCTTTCGAAGGAGTTTTATGTCCTCTCTACGGAGGTGTGTCTCCTGTAAACATGCTATACTGGTCTTAAGGAGTTGGAGGTGGTGAGGTATTATTTGCCTCTTGTTTTTATTTTGAGCTCCTTTTACATTCCAGCTAATGAGGTTATAAGGGCCCCCCATTTAATCGATGTTCCGAGCAATTTTATAGAGTAGGTGAAAGGGTATCTTATAGTCTCCTATACTAGCCCACATGCTGCATTGAAAGATAATAATATGGCACAGGTCTCCCCTCCTATCCCCAATATTGTATAAACAGCAGGTCCATATAGTCGTCCCATCAGCCTGTTTCCCACCCTCCTCCCCAAACTCTTAATAAAGCCCCAAACAGAAAAGTGTAACTAAACACATATCTATAGTAAACTAATCTACCCCAGTTCTAAATAACTGCATCATCAATTATACACAGTTAGGCTATGTTTTCCAAAACTAACCAGAGAAAAACAGTTGTAATAACCTCCTACCCACCCCCCACCCCCAGCAAAGCAACTTGACATTGTAAAAGCTTGGGAAAATTATACTAAGTGATAAAGCAATTTTGGCAACAAATACCCTTTAGTTAGACAATTGTCTCCGATATATAATCCTGTACTCGAGTATAAAAGACAGTAATTTCCCAAGCAGTTAAAGTGTGAGACTTGTGATCACACGGAAAATCCGTGGGAGAACTGGTTTGATCAAAAGTAGGAGCTGCGAGTACATTAATATTATGTGCTACTTTGCTTTTTAAGAAAGGAAAATAAGTGAGCTGTCGACCATTGATACTCCCAAGTCCTAGCGATTCAAATTAACCGTGATAGTGGCAGCTCTGACAAGGGACTATAAAAGGTCCAGAAGGATACTAAAGCAAAATTCCAGCCATTGCTCAAGGTAGCTCTCAACTTGGATCAGTCACCAGGCTGTGTTTCCACAGCATTGTCAATAAAACAAGGCGGTTCAGCAACAGAAAAAGAAAAAAGTCCAGAACATTTGTAATAGGAGTAGCTTGCTCACGTTAACTCAGGGCATCCACGTTCGTTGTACTTAGTATTCACAGCGAGATGAACTCAGTGACTATTCCTCGGCAGTTCACCTGAAAAGATTGGGGAACAGAGAAAGAAGTTCAGTTACTGCTTGCTCAGGAGAGTCGAAAGGTATCCACTTGTCTTGGTGTTTGATTTGTAGGATTGCAGGATATCGTACTATGAAGGGCTTGCCAGCTGCAATCAGCTTGGAGACCAGGGGGTGAAGCTCTTGCCTCCTGGCTCTGACTGACTGACTGGGATAGATCCTGCGTGAGTCGTATCTTGTGGCCTTCCCATAGCAGAGTCTGGATTTCCTTGGTTTTCATAATGATATGCTGCTTATCCTGGAAGTTCAGAAGTTTAAAGATAATCAGCCGAGGGGGTGCATTCGCTGGCAGGGGAGGGCGCAATGAGTGATGTGCTCTCTCTATGACATACGAATCTCCATTCAGAGATGGCCCAGCTATTTTATTGCAGAATTTCTGGAGAAAAACAATAAGGTTGGGCCCTTCTGCATTCTCTGGCAGGCCCAGGATCAGGAGATTGTAGCGCCGATTGCGCCCTTCTAAGTCTTCTAGTTTTTCTTCTAGTTTTTTGATCCGTCACCGCATAGTAGTGGAATCTTGCTCTGCTCTCTCTTGCCACTTCTCCATAGAGGCAATTCGGGCTTTGAAGTCATTGACCCTTGTTGCAAGTGAGTCCATAGAGGTGCGGAGCCATTGGAGATCTGCAGAAATGCCAGAAATGGTCTCCTGCAGTGGCTGCATTATTTCCAGAAATCAGATTTCAGTAAGGGCTGCAGCAGTGGGCGTATTTTGAGGTGTGGGTGCAGTCTGTTGTTTAGGCCTCTTCACGGCCTTGTCCTTCCCTGGTGTAGTGGGAGGAGAATGAATCGGAAGCGTTTTTTTTTTATATCTACTTCCATATTCTGATTCCTTCATCGCAGGCTGTAGTGTCTCCTGTGACCCTGGTATAAAACTGTAGTACACTGAAGAGCTCGCTAAGTATATTATTTATGCAGTTTGTTTGCAAGAGGGGTCGGGAGCAAGAGAGATGAGTTGCCTTCCCTTAGCCAGTCATCACGTGACTCCTGCTGCCTTTTCCTATCACAGCTAATGGGCCGAAATGCTTGTTCCTCATCCCAGTACTGTCTACTGTGGTCCACACAAAGCCGTACTGGGGCATGAATCCAACATTTGAGCCCAGTAGTAATAGGAAGCAGTAAAGGATCATTCTACAGTGCTGAACCAAAAAAGTGTACCAATATAAATAATAGGGTGACTCAACGAGGCTCTGGGTGGAGTGAATTTTGTGGCTAAGATATGCAGGGTAGGTTTTTCTTGTTTTATGAGGGGGCAGAGTAATGTCTAAGAGGAGACCTTACAATACTTTTAAGGGAGGAAGAGGCAGATGATCATTGTATAGTGCTGGACTGGATATTGATGACAAACTTAAAACTACAAAGCCACTCAGTGGCACTTTCAAGGCTATTTAGGAAGATGGTGGGGCTAAGATGGGCAGGGGTTGGTTTCCTCTGTTTTAAAACCATGAGAGGGAAAGTGCTTGCTGGGGCAGTGGGCAATTTGCAATTCCATATGAGGTTAGGCCCAACAGGTGCCTGTGGATGGGTCTGGAAGGTTGCCAGCCTGATGAATCAGCTTTGGTGCTTGGGGGAGAAATGTAAATTATAGAAAAATAAAGCAAAGGAACAGCTAAGTAAACATAATAGTTGGGGCAGGAAAAGAATAAGAGAACACTGGATAGACTGAAGAAATTAAAAAGGAGCGAAGGTAAGAAACATAGAATTTGAATGTGACGGCAGATAAAGACCGCTTGGCCCACCCAGTCTGCCCATTTCCCTACCTAATGGATAAGCTGCAGATCCTAGTTAACCAGCAGCCTACTTCTTCCTACCGCCACCTCCTAGAATTGCCTTATGACTGTCCCATGCATGCTTGAATTCCACCACTGTTCAAGCATGCATGGGACAGTCATAAGGCAATTCTAGGAAAAGTGAAAAGCCAAAATTAAAAGATAATTTATGCAGCATGTGGAAACTAAATGAGGGAAGAGAGAAACAAAAAGAAAAATAGAGAAAAAATTGCAATGACGCCTCAGTTGATACATTTTTTAATATTTATATGTTGCTTAGGGACAATATTGTATTGGTAAAAAAAGGGAACGGTAGATGAGAGATGTATGGCAAGGCAGGTTTAAGCTCATTGCATTCTCAGCTAAATTGTCACTAAGACAATTTGATTTACCCAAACAGCACCAATGCAGCTTCAGAGTATTTTTAAAAAGCATATGTATGTTGACCTTTCAATACAGTATTCAAAGTAAACACTTATTTAAGGATGGGACTTACTTAAGTGACTGAATCAAATTTTGGCTGTATGTAACTGATGGCCCTATCTCTTGCAGTTCTCTAGTCTGATAACCAGCCCCAGTATGTCATCATTCTGTGATGAAATTGTTTGTGAAGCATTGCAAATATCATCATTTCCCTTCCTGGGATGGTTGGTGGGGCTATGATGGGCAGGGGTCGGCTACAATGGATTTTAAAACCTGGGATCGGTCAAAGCTGTTGGGGGGGGGCAGCATCATGTAAGGGAGAGGACAGAGAACCTTGCTGCCCCTAGGTACACAGTGGGGAGGGGAGAGAGAGAGCATCACTACCATTAAAGGTAAGGTCCCCTCTGCCTTTTATTCTGTTTACCTGTGTGGTTTGTAGGCACAAACAATGACCGCCTCTATTGCACCCTCCTAATTTCATCAGGATTTAAATGTAAATGAAGTTACTGAAGTCTGATGTGAAAAAGTGCTTGACTCCACTGCAAAGGCCATGACCTGACTCATGTAATGCATCAGGGAATTTTATGATGATCTTCCTGGACTAAAAGTCTTCACCATTCATTCACACTAATGGGACTACGCCGGAGGCGCTAGGGTCCAGCGAGAGCCAAAAATCTTCAGGAGGGCCAGTGCCAAGGTAGGACCGTGCACACGCGGTCCACAAGGCTGGCTCATGCCGGTATGGGCTATCTCGGCATTGACCCTCCAACCACCTCAGTTCCTCTTCTCCCGCCAAGTGCGCTTCAGTGATGACGACGCTCGTCCGCTGAGAGTCAAACTTCTCATCTGTACAACAGCAGCTTTTAGTCATTCAGTTTGTTAATTTTAAATCATTTTCTTGTTTATTGTTTAAAAAAAAAAAAAAAGAAGAAAGAATATTTCTCTCAGCCCTGCCCATGGACAGAGTCAGCCTTGGACAGTCTCGGTATCAGTAGGGATTCTTCTTCAGAAGGCTGCTGTTAGTGCAGACCCCAGTTACTGCTGTCTCCTGTTAATGCAGAAAGACATTAGTGTAGTCCACATCAACAAACAAGGGGGCGCTTACACATACCCCCTCTGCTGGGAAGCAGCGAGTGTCTTATATTGGGATCTGGATCATGATCTCAAACTGACAGCCGTTCATGTTCCAGGCATCCAAAATGTTCTGGCAGACACCCTAAGTTGGTCACAGTCAAGGGCACACGAGTAGGAGGGGGCACAATTTGAAGATAGAGGGGGGACAACTTAGAGGTAATGTGAGGAAGTATTTTTTCACAGAGAGGGTTGTGGATCCATGGAACAGCCTTCCTGAGGAGGTCGTGGAGTCAAAAACAGTGGGGGAATTCAAGAACGCATGGGACAGACGTAAGGCAATTCTAGTGGGGGGTAGGAGGAACTAGGCTGTTGGTTAACTAGGATCTGAAGCTTATCCATTAGGTAGGGAAACAGGCAGACTAGGTGGGCCAAACGGTCCTTATCTGCCATCAGATTCTATGTTTCTATGAGCTTCTGACCTCTATAGCTGAGAACCAGTTCGACAAGTGGGGTCATTGAGTACCAATGCCCGTAGTCAGGGTAACAAGCTTCCTGAATTAGTGGCCTTGATGGAGGAGGAACATCTGGATATCGTGGCAGTCACAGAAACACGGACACACAAAACCATGACTGGGACGTAAACATACCAGGATACACTATCTACAGGAGGGACAGGGAGGGTAAAAGAGGAGGAGGAGGAGTAGCTCTTACATAAGGGAAGGAATCAAAGCAACAGAACAAAAGGGTAAACAGGTAGAAGAAGAAGCACTGTGGGTCAATTTGGAGACAGGAAATGGCACCACAATCCGAACAGGGGTTGTATATAGACCCCCCTCTCAGGAGGAGGAAACAGACAAGGAAATGATAGAAAGTATACTTAGAATGGCAGAAAAAGGGGAGATATTGCTGATGGGTGATCTGAATATGCCAGATGTTAACTGGAGTGCAGTTGCAGCAGCCACTTCGAAGAGTGGGGTTATTCTAGATGTCCTACAGGGGGCATGCCTTAGACAACTAGTATTGGAACTCACTCGAGAGGGAGCAATCTTAGATCTGGTTCTCTCAAATGGAGATGGAGAGAGGATCACAGATGTAGAAGTGGGTAGCCATCTGGGAACTAGCAACCATCGAACAGTATGGTTCATGATAAACACAGCAATAGAGTCAAGCCAACAAAGGCAAAAGTACTGGACTTTAGGAGGGCTGACTTTATAAAATGGGTGAGTGCCTAAGGAATGCACTAGCAAATGGGCAGGAAGGAGGGTGGAAGAACAATGGGAATAATAAAACTGCCATCACAGAGGTAACAAGCCTTTGTGTGAAGCAAATAAACAAAACAAACGATGTAAGAAACCACTATGGTTCTCAAAGGAAGTGGCAGGAAGGTTCAAGAGAAAAGAAAGCATTCAGGAAGTACAAGGAATCACAGAAGGAGCAGGACAGAGAACTGTATCAGTTAAAGCAAAGGAAGCTGGGAAGGCAGTCAGAACAGCAAAGGCCCAAACTGAGGAAAAGATAGCCAACCTAGTTAAGAAGGGGATAAAACCTTTTATAGGTACAT
Source organism: Neoceratodus forsteri (assembly GCA_016271365.2). NCBI lineage: Eukaryota > Metazoa > Chordata > Ceratodontiformes > Ceratodontidae > Neoceratodus > Neoceratodus forsteri. The sequence goes on from CM028132.1 coordinate 557,607,165, forward strand.
CAGGGAGCCAAGGAAGACCAAGGGAGGGATAGTGAGGCTTAATAAAGGGAGGGGTGGGCAGAGGGTGACTGTGAAAAGGCAGAGATACTAAACAAATATTTTTGCTCAGTATTTACAAATGCATCCATACAGGGCACAGTACTACATCAGCCCTCCTTGAATTCACTGGTGCTATCCACAGCTCATTGACAACAGCCTCCTAACCGGGTCGGTCTTCATTGACTTGACCAAGGCTATTGACACTGTACATCATAATCTATTAATCACACAGCTATGTTCTGCTGGGCTCTCACCTGAGTCCACTACCTGGTTCAAGAGCTACTTGAGAACCACTCCCAAAGAGTGAAAATATCTGATGTTCTTTCAGATGCACATCCTGTTCACTCAGGAGTTCCTCAAGGCTCCATTCTTGTGCCACTTCTTTTTGCGTCTTTCTGAATGATCTTCCACAATTGTGTCCAGCACAAATCCTCCTCTATGCTGAACATGCCATCATCCTCTACACTCACAAGGATCCGGCCACCTTGAAAAGAATCTACAGTTGGCCTTCACTTCAATTAAAACTTGGTTTAGTACACATAAATTGGTTCTGAACTACAAAAAAACCAAGTCCATGCTCTTCTGCAAACTGCACAACAAACACAGTCTCAATCCCATCGCGATCAAAACCTGCCTTGGTGCAACCCTTGAACAGGTTCAATCCTTTAAATATCTAGGTATTACCATTGATTGTAACCTATCACAATGACAACATTGCTAAGGCTGCCAACACTCGCATTGGCCTACTCTTCAGGCACAGACAATGCCTTACCTCAGATGCCTTAAGGGTTGCAGTAGAGAGCTCAGTAATCTCAATAATCGGTTACAGCCTGATCATTTGTGGCTCTGCCCCAGCCACCACCCTCCAGTGCATATCCACTGCACTAAACATGGCTTGCCATCTCATTACCGGTGCCCATCACCTCACCCACATGTGTGATCTCTATGCACAGACTGGGTGGCTTCAACTTTCAAACCGGATCAAGTACCAAACCTGCCTTATGATGAAGGAATTAACACTAGGCCTTGCTCCCCAGGTGTCCAAGCTGTCCTCTGCCCATTGCAGACTACTCCCATCACCAGGGGTTCTGAATCCCAGCTTCTGCATATCCCACATTTCACACACCACACAAAGGCAAAGATCGTTTGCGCACAGAGCTCCCAGCTGGTTCAATGGTCTCAACATTGACATTATCTCAATGCCAAAGTTTGGTCCATTCAAATCTAATCTCCTTCACATCCTGTCTGCATCTAGCTCCTGTGACTGTCCTTCCTAATTGTTCTCCTCTCCTTTTTGTTCTTTCCACCTAGCACTTAACCCTCTTCCCTCAACTCTCTCCTCCCATGCACCCATTCATCCTCCCTCCCTCCCACCCTCTTTCCCTACCCCTGTAGCACTTAATTGATATTTGACAAGTGCCTATGGTCACCCCAGTAGTGTGTCTCTCTTCCATACCATGTCAACCCTGTTACCAGACCTCCTGCTGGTATTTTTGTCACTGTATTGAATGTATAAAACTGTATGTAACTGCCTGTAACCCACTGTTATACTGTTATTCAATGTCTTCTTTTTTCCCCCTCCTTACGAGCTCCACGGCAGCCACTCCTTTGGGCTTACCAAGGCTGGGCACTGACCCATCTGTCTTCCAAGCCTCCGCCTCTTATCGCAGCCAGCCCCCAGGGTGACCCGGCGTAACCCTTCACCAGATGGGTCCCCCTCCTTCAAGGGGGAGAGCACCAGCCAAGGGGGGCAGACCAGCGCAACACTTAGCCCCGGGGGTACTGCTGAAACAGAGAGCTCAGATAGACTTAGATGGCCTCAGAGAGCCGGGCAGCCATCATCCAGTTGCCGTGAAGTGGTATTTCCACTTTTCTTGGTGATCCCTCCTACATGCATCAGCAGTGCTCCTGGTCTCCACCAGAGGCCACTGTGGCATGACGACAGCCCGCTACCCACCCCAGGATAGGACAGCAGTCTTACAGATGCTCGATCCTCTCCCCACCCCTGCCAGCCCCAGCGTCCACATCTGTTCCCAAACCCAGGTCACCAGCATGGGTCGAGGTAAGGTGCAAGTGCCTCAACCCTCTAAGCCACCTTATTATTCAATGTCTTGTTTGAATTGTACCTCAACTGACATGGAACCTTAGAAACAGCCTTGGCTCAAAGGTACCTGTAATCCTAGATTCAAATAAAAAATAAAATAAATTATTTTACTTCTTAAGTCATTAGTATCTCAGGTCTTAAACAATTGGTATCAGGTATTTTAGGACGGATTGTCTTTAAAACAGAAAGACTGATGTGCAGGCTTACAGAAATGTTAATTATCTTTTTCCTGGGTCCCAACTGGTTAGGCAAGGATACTTCAGATCCAGGTTTCTTTTTATACAAAGGGGTCACTTCAATCTTACAGTGAAGAGTGTAGGCTTAGAGTTTCTGGGGACTCTGAGGTGCATACTCTTGCACTTACTTTGCAGCATCTCGGTGACCTGTTCTCTATCATTGGAAAAGAAGTAAACAAAGAGGTGTTTATATATGTTTATATGTAGAGTTACTGTGTCTCTATGGGTATCAGAATTCATTCTCAACTTCTTTGGGTGAGATAATTATGAAGCTGAGCAGTTCTGGCACACAAAGGAATTCAGAAGACTCTCTTCTAACCATAAGAGATACAGAAAATGTACATATAAATCTATTATAATTATTGATGAACATTTTAATGCTTCAATAACAGGTGCTAAAATGTGTTACAGCTGCCCAGTTGTAATAGCCACTGTCAATCAAATTCACACTGTTCAGGACCTTGTCGCTCACTGGTGGAGTAAGTCATAAACCCCTATTAAAAATGCTCATCAGTAATTATAAAAAACAAGACATGGGTAGGTATGTGTAAAGCAGAACTGTACACACACCCTTGGTGTGGGATTTTTTTTATAAATGTTTATGTAGCATCCAACACCTTGGGTGTGTGTTAAGGTCTGGTTTCCACCCATCCACCCATGTATTATTCTTTGTATAAATCATGTTGAAAATTTCTGTTTTTTAAATGTGAAACAGAGTTAAAATTTAAATGTTTTACTTTGCAGAAAATAAAGGAAACCCCAGAGACTGGAAATGGACTACACCAGCTGAACTTAGAACTTCAGCATTTTAGAACTGTTGACATGATACACCCTCTTGTAATTTAAGTTTCTGGACTGTTTAGAAACAACCAATCCTGACTGGCTACAAATGATGTCATGCTTTATAAGATGAAACACAGTTGCAGTCATAGATATACTGATACACAGAAATTGATGGCAGACAGACTAATCAGCCAATCTAGTCTGCCCATTCTACCTTACTACTCTAATGTGATCCTAATGGTTTTCCCCTCAATCACCCCCTCCTCCAACTATGGATGCATGCCTATTCCAACCTGCTTTAAAGTTACAGACTGAGTTGGCACTTGCCTCTCCCTCAGGTAGTTTGTGTCATTTACCTACTACCCTTTCCATGAAAAAGAGTATACAGACTTTCTTTAAACCTTCCCCTGAATGCTTTAGTGAGTTCCCTCTAGAACCTATATCTTTATTGTCAAGTTCGTTTACGCAGTGCAGGTAAACGTACATTTCTGTCATGTCACCTCTTCCCCTTCTTTTTTCAAGACTGTACATGTCTGAATTCCTCAGTGTCTCCTTGTATGTCATATCCCCTGTTCTGTGAATCATTTTTTTCACTTTATACTGTACTGTCTCCACCTTATCACAGTCCCTTTTAAGGTGAGGATTCAAGAATCTTGCGCAGTGCTCTAGCTGCAGCCTTACTAATGATTTGTAAAGTGGAGGTATCACTTTCCTTTTCTGCTATTTATTCCCCTACCTATGCATCCCAGCATCCTATTTGCTTTACACACAGCTCTGTTGCAGTGTTGTGGATTTGAGGTCATTTGATGTAAAGACTCCCAAGTCCTTCTTCTCCTTTGTGTATTCTAGTACCAAACCCCCATTTCCTACTGCATCATTGGATTTCTCTTTCCTGTTTGCATAACTTTGCATTTTTTACATTGACACGTAGCTGTCAGATCTCTGACCATTTTTCTAATCATTCCAGGTCATATCTCAAATCTCTAATCTCCTCTTCTAGATCTACTCTTGCACTGATTTTTTATGCCATCTACAAACAGGCAGACATTGCTTCTTATGCCTACACCAATCCAATATCATATATAAATGCATTATTTTTTATTTATTTAGTTTTGTTTACTGGGTAGGTGCACTAGCCAGAAAAACTATTTTCAGGCACGACGAGGGACAGTACAGAGACAAACTTCCAAAGAACATCATAATACATTGTACAAAGTGCAGGAAATTATGCTGCATAGTACAGATTACATAACAGTAGCAATGTGACAAAGAAACTGAGGCAGTTTGACCAAAATAAGCTCTTTAAGTTAGATTAAGACAAAATACAGTCAGGTCAGTATAGGAAAATTGAGGCAGTTAGATAAAATTATAGTAATTAATATTTACACAAAACTACACAGTAAGGTCAAAATTATGTGACCAGGAACAGTGCAAGTGATTTAGGGAAAAGGAAACTAAGAGCGATAGCCCCATTCATAGATTGATAAGGAGGAGCTTGGGAGAAAGGTGGAGAAAGATGATAGGATTACCTGGAGGGAGAGAAGGAAGTAGCGTAATGAAGTGAAAGAAATGAGGGCGTGAAAGTGGAGAGAAGGAGTTTCACAGACAGAGGTGGGCCCTAGGCTCCTGGATGATGACAGGCTGGGGGAGTAGGGTTGGAGAGAAGGCCTAGGGTGGTTTGAAACAGGAGCATATGTAGGAGGAGAGGAGATGATGATGGAGTTTTTTCTTAAAGGAGTAGTGGGATACTGATTGGCGCAAGGTTATAGGCAGTGAGTTCCAGTAGTGAGGTGCATGATAGGCAAAGACACGACCACCTTTATTTGTGTGATATCTCGGGATGATGACAGGGATGTTTGCCGCAGATCGCAGCACATAGTGGGTTTTCTGGTAGGGAAGGAGACAGGCCAGTGAATTTGGTATACGGGACCTGATAATGTTATCAGTAATGGACCCAAGTGCATAGGACCTTAGTTCAAGTGGTGGAAGCCATCCTAGATCAGAGTAGAGGAGACAATGATGTTTGAGCCGGGGGAGCTGGATGCAAAGCGACAGATATTATTGTGGGTAATGTCCCATTTACAAAGACTGAATTGCTGGTGGAGACATATGCATAACCTGGTGAGGGTGAGAGAGGGAAGAATATTCCACAGGCTATAGCAGTAAGGAATAGGGCCCAACACTGATCCATGTGACACTCTGCTCGTGACCTCTCTTAGCTCTGAAAATTCACCATTTATAACCCCTCTTTGAGTCCTTCCTTCTAGCGACTTTTTATGGCTGTGGGCCAAGCCTACTGCCATCTTGCTATCTGTAGCTGGTAAAGGAATATCATGGAACACATGTTTTTGACTTTTCAAAGTATCCTTCCATGCCAACTGAAATAAAATACTCCCTTCTTTCTGTTAAGAATGTTGGAGACATAATGCCAAGCTGCTTATTAGATGCAATTAGGAAACTGAAACAGCTTGTTAAATATTTGTTAAATATTGGTTGCCTATTAAACTGGAGATTTGTTGACCCCCTTCAGAATGCAGCAACTTGCACATTTAAATACGTACCATTTAAGCAGCTTCTTGCTACTAGTTTCACTTGGGAATGTATTGTCTTTCAAGAAAGATTCGTATCTCATAAATGTCATCCCTTTCTCAGCAAATCTATAATTTACACTGTTTTTTTAACCTCTAAAGACACTATCTGATAAGTACTGTCTCAGACATAATGCCAGGTCTTCAGTGAATTACCCAGGCTAAATATGTAACAATCTGCAGGCATTTTCTACTATGCCTTTTGGGAAAAAAAATATATTGAGCTACAGCAAACACACACACACAGTCTGTACCCACTATCCTCATGGCTGCAGCATTCAAAATAAATATTGCATTCGAATATGTTATAAAACAAGAAACTGTTTGTTTATGTCAGTGAACACAGTGAAGTTCTGTTTAGAGTAGATTTCCTTTAAGCATTTCTTATCCTATATTTTGTATCCTGGACTCTGTCTCTATCTCTCTCTCTGTCTCTCTCTCTCTCTCTCTCTCTCTCTCCACACCATCCTCATGACCACAACATTCAAAATAAATACTGCATTCTAATATGTTATAAAACAATAAAGAAACTGTTTGTTTAAGTCAGTGAACACAGTGAAGTTCAGTTTAGAGTAGATTTCCTTTAAATGTTTCTTATCCTATATTTTGTATCCTGGATAGCGCAGGGGAGATGCTACATCTCATTGTCATAGGGATCTTCATTTACACATTTTTGCACTGTATTTACTCAGGCTGTCCCAGATTAGATGCAATATCTTGTTTTCAGTGGGGTCATGATTTTACAATTTTGATAATGTATTTCTTCAGGGTAGCCTAGTCCAGGGCCCTAATATTCAAAGGAGATGCACAACGCATCCCAGTGGAAAAGGGAGATGTGCTGCACAACTCCAACAATGCTCCATAGCATGATATTCAAACATGCAGGATGCACTGGCCACAAGGGAATGGGCCAGGGTGCACACAAAAAGTATGCCGTGCAAGTCGAGGGTGTGTTCCCATGCATATGCCACACTGCAGCGCACTCAGTGGTAATGCACCCCTCACAGTCCAGAGCAGCGCGGCCCACAGTTAGGCCATGAATAGCTGGCCTAACCTGGCCAGCCACCCACAGGTGGGCTGCAGAAGTGCACCCAGGTGCACAACAGCCTGGCAGCTCTAGTGGACTAGAGATACCCCCTCCCATGCTCAATTAATCCAACTCCATCCCCAAAGAGCCCCATAGTGTAGGGACCCCCTAGACCCAATCACACCAGAGGAAACCACAGTCCATATCCATAGCATAGAGAATCCCCACCCACCACGTTGGTATGTAGACACCCCCGCTCCCCCATACTCGACCTGTTGTGGAGACTGGCACTGCCCTGCACACACTGCCATGGCCAGCCACCAACTGCACTGGACCTGGGATGGGTACCTGCACTCCAGAATGACCCAAGTGGCTGTACCATGCATTGGGGCACTATGCAAGCTGTGGACCCACCAGTGTATGCAGCCATGTATATGTCCCTGGCAAACTGTAGGAGAGAATTGACATACCTCCAATGCATGCCTTATCAATGCTGTATCTTCCTGCAGTCATACACCACTGCAGGCCCACGCTCTCTCCCATTCTCCTGTGTAACATGCCACCCTCTGGACTGCTGAGGTATCCTGTGTGCCATGGGGTGCAGTATCCTGCAGTGCCATTTGCAGTGTATGCTCCAGGCTATGGATAGTGCATCCACGGTTCTCCGATTGTACAAATGAATGGAAGGTCGGCAGTAACATGCCTGTTCCGGGACCTGTGTGAGTGGGTACAGCATCAGCTGTCACCCACACTGAACAGTGCAACAGTACCAGGACAATGGAGCCGCATGCGAGAGCCTGAGGTGTATGGCCACTAGGCATTACTGCCCACACACAGTTCTTGCCTATGTATGACACATTCCAACGTCCTACTGTCATTGCTTCACCACCCAAAAATAAGATGCCATTTCTTCTGTGACCTATCCAGGCTGAATATATAGCAATCAGCAGGCATATTCTAGGAAGATACATTGTAAAAATGTGTAAAAGGAAGACCACATTGAAACTGTCTCTCAGCAGATCTGCATTGTGCAAATTCATTAGAAATAATGGGCAAAAGCATCCCAAAAGCTCCCCACAGCCATATCAGCTCTGACAAGAGTTTGTTTATCCATATTAGCAATTTTGTTTTAGTTTCTTGACTAATCTCCCATGGGGAACTGAATCAAAGCCTTACTAAAGTGCAAATTTATAATGTCTGCTGCCTGACCTTTATCAGCTGCCCGGTCACCCAGTTGAAGAACTCGTGAGATTATTCTAGCATGACCTCCTAGTGAATCTGTGATGATCTGAGTTCTGTAACCCCATACCCTGCAAGAAGTCAACCATTTATTCTCTTGGAATGGTGTCCAATTCTTTCCCCACTGCAGATGTCAGACTAACTAGTCTATAGATTTCTGACTTGTCTTTCGTACCACTTTAATGCAGAGGGACCACATTCACCATCCTCCCACCCATGGGGACCAACCCCGTGTCCACTGAGCTATTAATAATGCCTGCAGTTGAAATGCTACCTCTCTCACTACCTTCTTAAGAATTCTGGGGTGCAATTGATCTGGTCCTATAGATTTGTCAACTTTCACTCTTTTTAACCTAATACCCTTTTCTCTTCTTCTTCCTTCTAATCCTTTTGTCTTACATTCTGGTAAGGGCCCCTCTTTCTCCTTCATAAATACTAAACTGAAGTATTTGTTTAATATCTCTGCTTTGTCTCTGTCCCCTTCCTCCCATCCTGCCTCATTTCTTAGTTTCACTATCCCCTCTTTACTCTGCATTGCTCCCGTAATTATTTATTTAAGTCTTTGGTAACTGGGTAAGTGCACTGATCTGATGGACTATTTTCAGGCATGACCCAGGCAACAGAAGTGGCAAAGATAACATAAACTACAGGATACAAGTACATTACAGTATGAAACCCCCACCAGACACTTTTTTAGCTAGTAGGCGCACCTCCCATACTTTTTCTGTCTAGGGGAAAAGAGAGGGGTGCAAGTACAAAGCAATTGCAACTGAAACACAAAGTGTATACAAGACACAAATAGACCTATACCAAAATCCAGGTCCTGAGGAGAGAACTTTTGCTGAGGGCTATGCTAGGTTTGTTACTTCTTACAGGGGTACCCAGTAAATCCACACAGGAAGCAGTAACTAGATTGTCCATACCAGTTTGGGATTCTAGAGTGTGGCTTTATTCTGAAGCAAAACTGGAACACAAAAGCAAAGATGGACCCCCAAGGGTTTACACTTCGAAGCACTAGGCAATGCAGAACACATCTGTAGAAAAACAAAAACTGAACTTCCCATAGAGCATAGGATTAGACATCTGGAAATGTGGTACTAGCCACAATGAAAACAAACAAAATTCTCCTGGAAGTGGCACTAGGCCATGACAACAGTTCCCATATGGCATAGGATTTACAGAAGGAAATTGTGGCACACTGGCCACGATGGAGCACACTAGGGCTCAAAACTAGCAAACCCACATACAAGGGGTAAACTTCATCTTCAGGCATTGGCCACGTGCACTGAAAGAAACAGGTGCTCTTGCAGAACCCGAAGTGCTGAAATGGTCATTCCAGATGGAGGGTTGCCCACCTTTTGCTTTCTCATCCATACCCAGCCATTCTTTCAAAGTTACATCTCAGCAGATAATGAACAGTAGAAATCATGCTTTCTTCAGACATTTAGCATATTTTAGCATCGGGAACACCACAAGGGGTGTAAGATTAAAGTTCTGAACAAAGTGCCTAGTCACACCTGGGACATCCATTGTTGTCAGCAAACTTTAAAACAATCTTCTTGAGAAAAGTCTCACAGAAATAGGTGAATGGGTCCCTTTATCAGAGTGTCACCCCACAGAAAACAAGGCAGGTACATATCCTGGGTAACTCTCAGACAGAATCTACTCACAGTTTGTACACCAAAGGCAGCTTCAAAATGTTCTAGATTGGATCAGGGATTGCCCCTCAAAACCTCTGCAGTCCCCCTCATCCCACTGGGAATTAGGGCATCAGGAAATCCTGGAGACGGTTTCCACCACTTCACAAGTCAGGCAAAAGATGTCCTCAGACTAGGGTGAGAAATAAGGATTCTCCTCACTCCTCCAGCTGCTCACACTCTCAGCTGCTACTGGAACTCACTCCAGCTCGAAATGAACTCCTTTCAGAATTCTAAACTCCCCACACTCACAACAAGCTGCAGCTTATGTTGCTGTGAGAGTCATCAACCTCTCTGCTCTCAGTTGAGACCAAGTAAACAGAGAGGGAACAGGTGAAAATCCATTGAACTAGATATTCACCAGCTGCCTTCACTACCTAACACTGACACTGATAGGATTCTAGTAACCCCAGGGAACAGGGAGGTTACAAGTAGAAGTAAAGCATGCAAGCTGTAACATGGGTTTAGTGCTAACAATAACAAACAAGCATTTGTCAAAGTCGAATGTTGTCTCGCTGGCATTGACATTGGTAGTGCCAGAGTTAGAGACACATAATAGGAATGGCAGTGAAGTATTACAATGACACCAACCCCACCCCCACCCTGTAGAAACCGATAGGCATTGGGGTGTGTCTTTGGGTCATCAGCTATAACGCTCATGCCATTTCACCTCACCCTACCCTGTAGGCACTGACATGTATTGTAGTGGGCATTATACTTTCCTCATTCCATAAGGTAACATGCTGCGGTAGGTGCAGTATAGGAGAATGAGGTGAACTTTGTGGCCGAATAGTGCAAGGCACACCACGATGCCTGTCACTGGCTGCAGGGTGGGGGTGTGAGTGGAGGTGGGGGTGGAATGGCGTGAGCATTACAGCCAATGATCCCAAGTCACACCCCTGACACCTGTCAGTCTCTACAGGGTAGGGTGCTACAGTTGGAAACCCTAACACCATAGGCGTGTGTTAGTATTTTCACTCCAAATTTTCAACATGGGCTTTTTGTGAGCCCACCTCATGAAAAGCTGCACTATCAGTTTGTTAGCAGAAGGAGGTTTTGCACATCGGCTATGCCATGTGGCAACACAGGGACAAAAACACATTTTGGGCAGGATGTGGAAAATGACAACTGTATTGCTCATGAGAAGATGTAAAAAAATGGCAACGTTGAAAATCTGGAGTGAAAATATGAAACATTGGTGAAGGTATGATCATGCATAGAAACTGTGCAACACACGTCAGTAACTCAATTATTTTTGGGATTTTTTTAACCACATCTTTAACATAGGTATTTTGGGACCTCCCCTCATGAATAGTGGCAGTGTGATTCTGTTGATATGTCCGAAACGTTGATTTCGCACAGTGACCACGCCATTGTGCACCACAGGTGCGAAAACACATTTAGGGCAGGATGTGAAAAATGACAGCTGTACTGTTCATAAGGAGGTGTAAAAAAATGGCAGTGTTGAAAATCTGGCATAAAAATAGTGCAAATTTGCGAAGTTACAAGGGTGCGTGGAAACTGCCCAATGCACACTTGTAACAGTCATTTTATGGAATTTTGTCACCAAATTTTCAACATAGGCATTTTAGGACTTCTGCTCATGAACAGTGTCACCATCATTTCCTGAAACTGTTCCAAAAACCGATTTTGCGTAGTGACCGCGTTATTCTGCACCGGACATGCGAAAACACATTTTGGCCAGGATATATAAAATGACAGCTGTACTGTTCATAAGGAGGTGTGAAAAAATGGCAATTTTGAAAATCTAGAGTGAAAATATTACAAATTCATGAAGTTACGTGCGTGCGTGGAAACTGCGCAATGCACACTCGTAAAATAGTCATTTTTGGGATTTTTCCCACCAAATTTGCAACATAGGCTTTTTGAGAGCCCACCTCATGAACACTGGCATTGTCGTTTCGTTAATCAGTCCCAAAAGGTGATTCCATGCAGTGACCTCAAAATCACCTTTCGGGGCCGATTAACACCATGACAGTGCCAGCATTCATAAGGAGAGGTCCCAAAACCTCCATATTGATAATTTGGTGCCAAAATTCCCAAAAATGCCTGAGATGTGCATCAAAGTTGAAAAAGCCTATTTATTCCATTGTACAGCTGACCAGCATTTTCTCAGTTCGCGTTCGGCTTTGAAGAATGCAGATGTGTTCCCAGTCCACTGAAGATCATCGCGCTGGACTCTGGAGGTAAGTATGGGGTGAGGGGGTGTGTGGGGAGGCAGGGTGCACAGTGGGTGGGTTTGGGTTTTGGGAGGGGCAGGAGACCACGAGGGACCATTTCTTTTTAACAGGGTAAAAAAACATTGCGGACTGTTTTTTTTAACGAGGGGCATGCTGGGGTGGGCTCAGTGTGCCAACTGACTCTTTTGGGGGCAGCTGTAGCTGACGGGGATTAGGCACTCCGTCAGCACACAACAAAAGCTGGGGGTGACAATATGCTGAGGGATTGGGCACCCCCATCAGCACACAACAAAAGTGGGGGTGTTACATAATGCCAGTGGGGAGTGGGATCCCACATCAGCAACATCACTCAGGCACTGAAGCAGATGGGGATTGGGGCCCCATTGATAAAGAAAACTGTTAGGTGTGCATGATGCCAAGGGATTGGGCACCCCTTGGCATCCATTGAAAATGGGAGGGTTATTATGCTGATGAGAGTGGGATCCCCCATCGGCATTCTGACAGGAGGCGGCAGCAGTGTTGCGTGCATGTCAGGAGGCATGTTGTGGTCATGCTGCGTGAGAGCTCCATCTCATTGCAGCGGACCTTTGTTAAATCTTTGGCCATATTCAAATTGCTGATGTGGCACCTGCATGCTGCCTGATTGGGGAAGGAGGACGCACCTACTGATGCATGCTTTGCATTCATCCAACAGTGACCGTGCCTCCAAATCTGCTACTACCGCAATATATTTGGCTGCACATGCAGCAGGCAACATAAAAATGAAATACATACAAGCTACAGCACAATTCCAGAGATTGCATGTACTAAAAATAAATCTACATGTTTTACACCTCTTATTAGCCTAAGTTCAGTCTCCATTTTTGATACTCTTATTTTCTTACTAGCCTCTTTGGGTACCCTTAGGTAGTCTTCTCTATCCTCATCACTTTGTCTATCGTTGCATTTCCTAAATAACTTTATCTCTCACTGCTTTCTTCACTTCTGCTGCGAATCATAACGAAACTCCTGTATCTTTTACTCTTGGATATTCTAGCTATACAGTCAGCTACTGCTCCTTGAATTTCTGTTTTAAATGTTCCCCATTTCTCTTTGACTCCTATTATGTGCCCCACTATCTTTGCATATTCCCAATTGCACCTCACAGCACACTGTCTTGTGATCAGTGGACATCAATGGCTCGAGGACTGGCACATTTTGAATCCTCTCACTGTTTGTGAGATTCAAATCTAACAGGTTACCCTCCAGTGCCAGCTCCTTAACCAGCTGTACCAGAAAAAATCCTGGCGTGTTTCTACCAAAGCTGATTTCTTGCACTTACTGTGGCGATTTATCAGCCCATGTCAGCATGTTAAAGTCTCCTACTATTAATGCTTCCTCTAGCTTTGCCACTGCTCTCAGTGTAGTAGTAGTAATAGTTTATTTGTACTGTGTCCTTTCCCAGGGGCTCAGCACACCTTACACATAGATAAAAACATTACAAATAAAATAGCAATAAATATTAAAAATTAAATGATTCAAAATAACAGACAGCATCAGCAGGTATAAATACAGAGGCCCCTAAGAATAACCAAAAGCCTCATTAAATAAAATGGTATTTAGGGACCGTTTGGAAGTATCATCTACTTGTTGATCCCACACATTTTGCTTGCTACCCCCAAGCAGAATCCCAATACATGCCCATTCAACTTTCCAAATGCATCCTATAGCTTCTGCCAGCACCTTTTTGATTAATTTTCTTATAGTCAGTTGCTCCTTGGTAAAAGTTATTTAACCTTTATACTAGTGTTTCCCTTAATTCCATATCTGCTCCCTGGTCCTGTCTGAGTGGCCTGTACACCACACCAATTCTAATTCATTTTCTATTGCCTAAATTGCTCCTGTCCGTGTTTGCCCACTCACTCAGCACCCGAGGATGCCATGGTTTGATGGGTCTTTAAAGGAGCTGAGGAGAGTGGGGTGAAGGCTAGAGAGAGCTTGGCGGAAATCCGGCCTGGATGCTGACCGTCTTAGGTTGATGGACCATTATGGTATCTATCAATCAGCAATCACCCATAAGAAGCGGAATTCCTGTCCAGGGACATTGCTACTGTGTGGAACCGACCATTTCAACTCTTTCAGACTGTCAACAGATTGTGCAATCCACTCTGTCTGCAGTCTGGAAGAGATTTTCACAAATAAAGTGTGACGAGCTTGCTCGGTTCTTCACAGATAAGATTGCCAGCATTAGGTCAGGCATTGACCCAGCTCCCTCTTTAAGGGATTGCGATGATCAGCGGGAGGAAACGAACACCCATGCTAACTGGCTTGACTTCAGTAGGCCGGAGTTCATGGATATTGTGAGGATTGTTTAGACTGTATGACCAACCAGCTGTAGTTTGGATCCGGGCCCTACACCACTATTATTAGACTGCATGGATGTTATCTGCCAGATCCTTGCTGAAATTGTCTGGAAGTCTTTGGAGCAGGGGGTCTTTCCTGATCCCCTAAAGGAGGCAGTCGTTCGAGCACTCCTTAAAAAACCTTCATTGAACCCAGACTGCTTAGCTAACTTCAGACCTATCTCTGACCTGCCCTTTGTGGGTAAGGTCATTGAAAAGGTGGTTGCGCTACAACTGGATGACCATCTCACAAATCACAGTATCTGTGATACTCTCCAGTCAGGGTATAGGAAAAGACATAGCACTGAGACCGCCCTTGTCCAGGTTTTAAATGACCTCCTAATTGCGAGATCGAAAGGCTCATACTATTCTAGTGATTCTTGATCTCTCTGCAGCATTTGATACTGTGGACCATGGTCTGCTTTTGGAGCACCTGCCGCTTCTTTGTGGACTGTCTGGTACAGTTCTGCATTGGTTTCGATCTTTACTCACAGGCCGGTTACAGATGGTTGTCACTGGAATTTATTTCTCTGATGCCATCTCTCTGTCCTGTGGGGTGGCGCAGGGCTCCATTTTGGCGCCCATGTTGTTCGCAGTCTATATGCTGCCATTAGAAGCTATCATTAGGCAATACAGTCTGGGTTTTCACTGCTATGCAGATGATACCCAGCTGTATTTGTCCTTTAATCCCAGACAGGATGATGCGATCTCTATGCTTAACAGCTGTCTATCCGAAATCAAAGACTGGATGAGTGCCAGCTGGCTGAGGTTAAGCCCGGAAAAGACAGAGGTGTTGTCTGTGGACCCGGGTCATCTTGAGGCACATCATAGGGCTGGGGTTCTATCGGGCCTATGGCTTGATGGTGTCCAGCTCTGACCTCAGACCAGGTACATAATCTGGGTGTTATTATTGACAATGGATTGACCCTGAAATCTCAGGTGTCAACTGTTGCCAAAGTCCTCCTTCTACCATTTTAGGAATATCACCCAGGTGAAACACCTGGTTGCTCTGGCTGCTCTCCCTACCTTGGTCCATGCCTTCATGACATCCACCTTGATTACTGCAATGCCCTGTACCTAGGGCTACCAGGGCTGACATCCGCCGCTTGCAGCTAGTGCAGAATGCAGCAGCCAGGCTTTGACTGGGACATCTAGAAGTAGTCATATTATGTCTGTGCTGTGTGGACTGCACTGGCTGCTGGTTCAGTGGCGGATCACCTTCAAGGTCGGACTACTGATCTATAAAGCCCTATATGAACAGGGACCACAGTATCTGCAAGATCTCCCTACTCCCTACTGCCCCTCTCATTCCTCCGATCCGTAACGAGGATTTCTAGAGCTTCAGGGTTCATTTAAAGACATCTGGGGCATGTGTGTGCACATTTCTCCTACGCTGCCCCTGCCCTGTGGAATTCTCACCTCACCGGACACGCTTGCCTGACCATCGTGAGAGCTTTAAATCGGAGTTCAAAACCTTTTGTTTTAAAAGCTTATGGAGAATGATTTTATTACTGTTTATGTTTGTTGTTTTAAATGTTGCTTTATTTGTACAGCACTTTGACTTTTGAAAAGAGCTTGGAAAATAAATTTTACTTACTTACTAACTTTACTAATACCCACATAGACTCTTTTTTCTGATTCCTTTATATTATCTGGTATCCGTGATAAAGACATCCGCTATTCAGCACTTACAAAAGGGTGATTCAATAGCAATACCTGTTCACAGGGCTACTGGACAGAGAAGCGAATACAGGTATAGCGACATCCTGTCGCTTTATGTATACGTGGGGGCAGAGGGGCGAGCAAGCTGTGCAGTGGGCAGAAGGGGTTGGAGGATTTGTGAGGTGTAACGTGATGGTGGATTGCCGAGCTAACTGTGTGGTGTGGTGGGCTTGTGGCAGGCTAAGGTTGGGAGGGTGATGGGTTCGATGCTGGGTGCATTGGGATTTTTGCACCTGTCCATGAACATTTTTTGTTGTTGTTTTCACCCCCCCCCCGACGTGCAACCCCTTGAAGTTGAGAATCCTTTAGTAGGGGGGTGCGGGGGGCACAGCCCCAACAAAACAAAAAGAATGATCTTTTCGCAACCTTTCGGTTTGTAGAGATGAGGTACATCAGCGTAAATTGATTTTGCTGATGTACATTTACTCTAATGGCGATCAACTTTCCATGAATCGCCATTATCACATAGAACCATATTATACAAGTATGTTGCTTCTATTCCTTCTCTTATATAAAGAGTTACACTTCCACCCCACCCTTAGTCTCTGCATTTATTAACAGCATGGCACCTGCAGGCAAACCTGCCAATAACATTCATACAGCTAAGCACAGTGAAGTGCACACAGTTACAGAGGGGTGTCAGATCTTTCATCGAAAACAGTTACAACGGTCTCAAAGGAAATCCAATATTAGATTTGCAAAATGGTTCTTTGCTGAAATAGCCCTAAATATCTGAGTGTACATACAAAATAGTGTTAGCACAAAGCATTTCCATTTAGTGGTTGGACACTTTCATACATTCATGACTGGAAGAAAGATGGCAAATGCCCAGTGAGCAACCCAAGCACCAACGCCATCCCATCCCATGGTGAAGCTCTATGGATGGCCCTGTATGACACAATTCCATTGCACTTTTCATTCAGGTCTTGCAAATTTGAGACGTCAGCAGGATGCCTCCTGGTAAATTGACAAAAGTTAGCAATTTGGAATATGTTACCTTGGGACCACAATTCTGGAATCTGGGTAGGTTAGTGCAGTGCCTTCTATGTTCATGGGTTGGTTTGTGGCTGCAGAACTGACTAGGTGGCTGATTGGTCTAATCAGGAGATAGGCAGTCTTTGTGGCCAGGAAAGACCATGACAAAACTGGCTGGTGTGCCAAACGAGATGGACTGTCTCAGAAACTGCTGTTCTTCTCCATCCCTGGAGTTTTGTGCATGCACTGGGTGTCCCAGGCAGTGACCGTGTGGATCGTGACTGGGAGGAGAGCAGCCCCACCCTGGGGTGGCCACTTCCCTCACTCCATGATGCAAGCTGGAGTACTTGTATCTCAGTTCTCCTCCTAGAACTGCAGGAAAGCCCTACAATATATATATATATATGTTTCCCCTACAATTACTTCCTGTATCAAAGGTGGTCCTGGCCAGAAATCCTACTTTAAGGTGATCCCCACATCTTAAGGGAGGTAACAAGCATAAAGCCAACACCCATAAGGAAACCCCTGCACCTGCTCTCTAAGCTGCAAGAAGGCTCTTTCATTTCAAGTTATAAGAAGTAAAAAACATGCTTTATTTCATATAAATTATTAAAACAAAATGTAAATATTCACAGGCACAAACGATAACTGTATACAGGGGCAAAGACAAAATATGCTTTGCCCCTGTATCCAGGGTTATCGTTCATTCCTCGCGAATATTTGCACTGTTTTAATAATTTATATGAAAAAAACATGTTTTTGACTTCTAACTGAAGTGAAAGAAACCTTCTTGCAGCATAAGAGCTGAAGTAGGGTTTCCTTATGGATGTTGGCTACTGATTTGAACTCAGACACACTGCTGTTTTTGGAGTGATTCACTTTTCCTTTCTCTAACATGTATAAATCAAACACCACTGAAGGACTTGCTTTTATCAGTTTTGCAGGTGCTATATTTCCTAACATGCTCCATTTACAGTGAAATTTCAGGCATCTGACTATTAAGGTGGCTGAGATATAGATGTGCAAAAAATTACACATTTATAACAAAATGCCCAATGAACCTAAGTAACTACTCTGTAGTCATAATATGACAACATTTGGGGTGGAATAACACTCTGGCACACAGTGAAACACCTTCCTGAGTCGCTGACAGCCACTCCAGGGCCATATAGGTTATCAACAGCACTGCACTCCCTACATATGTTATTCCACAAATAATCAACATGTACAGTAAAAGGCTAATAAATACAGATGAGTTGAGGGGTCAGGTGTGACCTAGGGGTTAGGTTGCTAGAGTTTCACAATTCAGTCTGATTCAGGCTGTTTTCTATTGAAATTACCACTGGAAAACATGAATAACTAGGAATAATCCTATTCATTTAAGCTTTAATGATGCCACCACACCTGTGTGATATACCTGATCCCTGCCAGTCCTTCATATTAACCTTTTCTGAAATGTCCTTTTCTTTAGCTAACCTGCTGCTTTCCTTCGTGTTTTAGAGGTCAAGAAGAACTGGTCAGATCATGCCTTATGGTGGGAACAAAAGAAGCAGTGGCTTATAAAGAGCAACTGGACCCTGGATAAGTATGGGATCCTGGCCGATGCCAAGCTCCTCTTCACCCCCCAGCACAAGCCAATCCAGCTGATGCTCCCAAACATGAAAACCGTGAGGATGAAAGCCAGCTTTTCTGATCCGGTCTTCAAAGCTATCATCGAGATTTGCAATGTACTGAGTGAGTACCACAGAAAATGTAGATCTGTACTATGCTAATACTGACTATAGGCTTGTGTGATCTGTAACAGATCTGTTGGGTACTACTCAATACCAGCAACAAGAGCACAGTTTGTGATGCTTCAGGCAGGGCGAGGGTTGGGAACAGCACTTCTTAGAGTGCTCTCCTGCTGGAGGAGAAGAGGAATGAGTCAGTGCCATTGAACAATTCCATGCTTCTAGTCAATTTAACACCACTGTGAGATGACAGCTGTACTACAGGTAGAAATTCCTGTAGTTCTCAATGCAGATGGCACTATAAAGGTAAAATGCAAAATTAAAGTGTAAGCCTTCAATGACTGGTTGAGGACTCAATATCTCTAAAGTAAAATAGTTTTACTTTGAGGTATTAGCTCACCACCAAACATAGGAAATGCAATGTTTTTATATCAAGAAATCAGCATCAGGCTGGAATTTGAATCAGAGTCCTGAATTACATCCAACTTTCAATGGCTACAGTCTTTGACCGAATGGATAGTCTGAGGTTCTGGCTGCCACATTTGCATTTCTTACCCACACTGTGTAATCAACAGGAAGGAATATTTAGATTAAAGCCAAATATTGAACCATTTCTTATTTTAAATATTTATATTTTGGGGCGCTGTTTAGAGAGCAGTACTTCGATTAGTCTCCAGATCTGGGGGAAACTTTAGAACCAGAATTTTCCATAGATTACCTTAACACCATGTAGAAGTTACTCTGTGAGACCCTGATACAGTGGGTTAATTCCTGCATTTGTACTGAAATACACAGCACTACCATAGTCACACAGCTACCAGAAAGTATCACAGTGAGTCCTGGCATGTAAGTGCTGCAATTCATATGAATGTTGTGGGGTGGGTGGGCTTTGTGGAAACAGAAATTTATTTGGGGGCCATATTCCTTATTTCCCACTCCCCACTCAGATCATGTGGGACACTGTGGGTGCACATTTTTCTTTATTTGAGAGGGCAGGCAAGGTGCCACATTTGCAACCAGTGCCAGTGCTGTCCTGTGGTGGTCAAGAATGTCTGATGATCCACATCCTCCCTCCCTCCTTGGGGGCTGAGTGCTTCATCTCTGGGATGTACCTGACCCCCCACCAATCCTTGAGTTTGACACCTGAGGTAGCTCTCATGACCCTTAGTTTCTCAGGGGGTGTTGCAGAATGATTGATGCCACCACACTTCTGTGATGTACCTAACCTCCTGCCAGTCCATGGGTTTGACACCTGAGCCACCTCACAACTGTTGGTCTCTTAGGTGGCAGGGCTGAATGACTGTTGCCACTACACCACACCTTGATACTTGAGATTCCGAGAACATGGTCCTGTGCAGGCAAAAGATCCATTGCCTAGTCTGTTCCTTATCTTTGAAATGCCCTACCTGCACTTCTTCAAGATTGTTCCTGCTTGGTGGCTTTAAAAGACAGATTTAAGACTTTTTTCCTTGAACCCGCTCTCTGTACTTGTATTCGTTGAAATGTACCTACTTGGTGAATCTGATACTTTGTAATCGTATACTTGTCTGTGTGCATGCACTTAATTGTGTATATACCAACGTTGATAACTCTGTAACTTTTTGATTTCATTGTTATTGTTATGGATTGTACACTCATCTGTCTTTGTGTGCTGCTTTGTTATGCTATGATTACATGTAATTCATTCCAGGTCACCCCTGAAAAAGGGACTTTTAGTCTCAGTGGATGTACCCGGTCAACAAAATTTAACAAATAAAAAAATAAATAAAATGTTACTGACTCCCTGCCAGTCCTTGGGTTTGATACTGGATCTAGCTCATGATCACTGGTCTCTCAGGTGACAGCACAGAATGATTGCTGACACCACACCTATGTGATGTATCTGACCCTTGTCAGTCCTGGTGCGACACCTGAACTAGGTTATGACCCCAGTATCTCTAGATGACAGTTCATAACGATTGCTGCCACCACACCTCTGTGATGAACCTGATCCCCTGCCTCTCTTTGGGTTTGACACCAGAGCCTGCTCATGACCACAGCTGATCTCTCAAGCGCAGTGCAGAATTAATGATGCCACCACACCTGTGTGATATACCTGATCCCTGCCAGTCCTTGGGTTTGACACCTGTGCTAGTTCATGACACTGGTCTCTCAGTGGCAGTTCAGAATGATTGCTGGTGCCACACCTCTATGATGTATCTGACCCTTGTCAGTCCTTGGTGTGACACCTGAGCTAGCTTATAAGTGACCCCAGTCTCTCAGGTGACACTCAGTTCATACTGATTCTTGCCACCATACCTCTGTGATGTACTTGACCCCCTGTCTGTCCTCGTGCTTCACACCAGTGCTAGCTCATGACCCTGGTCTTTCAGGTGGCAGCACAGAATGACTGATGCCATCACACCTCCGATGTACCTGACCAATTGCCAGTTCTTGGGTTTGACATCAGCGCTAGCTCATGACCCCTAGTCTCTAAGGTGACAGTACAGAATGACTTCAACCACACCTCTGTGATTCATCTACAGCTCTTGGGTTTAACACCTAAGATACATCATGACCCTGGTCTCTCAGGTTGCAGCACAGAATGATTGCCAATACTACTCTTTTGAGATGTACCTGACCCCCACCAGTCCTTGGGTTTGACACCTGAGCTAGGTCATGAACCCTTGCCTCTGAGGTGGTAGTATAGAAGGAGTTCTGTCACCACTCCTGTGGCATAGCCCAAACAGGGCAATGCTGATGTGGTTACATGAGAGATTTTTAAAACGTTAACTCGCCGAGTAACATGTATCCTGTTTAAAACTGTCCTGCAGATATTAGGCATCCAGAGGAGCTGTCACTTCTCAGGCCTCCAGAGGAGAAAGAAAAAAAGAAGAAGAAAGACAAGGATGAAAGTACAGAAGAGATGTGTGACATAACTGAAGCTAACCTGTCTGCAGGTACAGTAGAGACATATCTTTGAACATGTGGCCTGTTGTGTGAGATGCATGTGAGGTGGCGGGATGCTCTAAGGCAAAAAGCAGCTATGTGAGTAAATGTGACTGGCTATGGAAAATCTTAGATGCTAACTACAGAGCCACATTCTCTCCTCCCTTCCTCCCTTCCCTTCCCTTCCTCTCCTCCTTCCCTCCTTTCCTCCCTCCCACCTTCCCTTCCTTCCTTCCTTCCTTCCTTCCTTACTCTCCCTTACTCTGCCAGGTTGTCTCACTCATTTTTCCCAATCTGATTCAATCTGTTTGTCTATTTCTCTTCTCCTCTTCAGTTCTGCATTCATTTTCACAAGAGTTCACACCATACAAAAATGATTTAAAAGGCTTGAAGAAGCATCATTATTCACCAATCCTTGCAATGAGAAAAAACTTCCCTTAAATACTGTAAAAATAAAGAGGGACTTGTGTTTACAGAGTCCCAGACTCAGTCTCAGGAAAGAGCCTTGGCTCTTTGAGATCTTTATGATACACCAAGCAGATGGGGCCTCAGAAGTTTGTCTTTGTGATGAGATGCAAAACCAACACCACTATCCATCATTGTAAGGGTTGTTGGTAGATAGAGAATATACAGAATGTATTTTGAACCTGTGAGCTCCTGGCACCAAATGCTAATTATGTAAGTAAGTACTAACATACAACAGGATGTGCGATAATGTGGATTAATGCACACCTCCATACTGAGACCCCTGCTTAGCTCCTGTTACAAATGGCTGCTGTTAACTTTTCAGACATGCCGTCTGAAACAGGTACCGGTCTGTCCCTTGATTCTTGATCCTTTCCAGGCTGGACCTCATCACACTGACTGTGCTGATAATGTGGATTATTGCACAGTCAGGTGGTGCCCGACATCCAATCAAACTACACCCGCAGGAGACCCATGTAATAATATAATTTAAATTTGAAGTAAAGACAAAATCAATCCAAAATTTTTCTGAAACGGCTTTAAGAGAACGGTTATGCTTTAGCTCATTACAAATAGTGTAGTGCCTTTCAATGTCAGAGGTCACACTTCTTAGCTCACAGCTCACATTTCTTCCTGTAGCAGGTTTCTCTCTCCTCTCCTCTACTACCAGCTCTGTTTTTAAAACCAATAACTATACTTTGCAAGGTCAAGTCACATATACAGCACTCAGTTCCCTAAATGGAATGTTATCAAAACATAAACAATTAAAGGTGCATGTTATGGTAAACATTTTGAACCTGTAACTTTTTATAAAATTTTGAGTGCTTGTTTTCTCCAGTTTTGTAACAATTCCACATATTTTTTTATTTGTAATTTTTTAAAGAACACTTTTTCTACCTGACAATCCTCACATTTTTACCAGTATTCTGAACTGTTTTTGAACACCTGGGGCCAGATATTTAAAAGTCTGCCCAGTGGGCAAAGTGATTGTACACTGTTTGCATAGAGTTTGCACCTGAGTGCAATATTCAAAGAAGGAAGTTTGGCGTGCTAAAATGGATAGCACACGCACTAAAAAATAATGCATTTGGTGGTAAAGGGAGGGCGACACAAATACAGGTGCAGTGATTTATTTAGCACATTTGCACTATGCAAAGGTTTAGTACAGTCCACTTTGTACAGCACAGTTACCACCTAGCAAAGCCTGATTTACTTCAGGCATCCCTAGCAACTGGCGGGTCACTGGAGCTAACAACCAAACTGGCAGTAGAGGGAGCACACCTGTTCCCTGGTGTCTAGTGGCATCCCCTTGGATCCCACCCCTGTATGTGTTAAGACAGTCCCTAGTGTCTAGTGGCACCCCCACTCTCTGATCCCAGTCAGTGTAAAATAGGAAACATTCCCTGGTGTCCAGTGGTACCCCCACCCTCTGATCCCTGTCCTTGTAGTATATAAAACATTCCCTGGTGTCTAGTGGCACCCCCCCACCCTACAATCCCTAACCCAATAGGTTTCCAGATAGCCCCTGGTGTCTAGTGGCACCCCGACTGCTCAAGACAGTTTGCTGCAAAGTTGCCAGTGTCTAGTGGTCCCCAAAACCACCCACACTGGGTACACCACCCTGACCCCCCTTACCATAGTCACCGGTACTGTGAGGAGCCTATACGGCAACTGGCACAGCTCTCCTCTAGCCACCACGGCTGGTCACCATATACAGACAGGGAGTACACATACTGCATACTGTAAAGGGAGCATGCATACTGTGGAAAATATGTGCACTCCCTTTACAGTACACAGGATGCGTGCTCCCAGTCATCACATATGGCAGCTGGCTGAAGAGTTGAGAGGAAGGCTGAGCTAGTTGTTGTATGGGCTCTCCTTTGTAGAAACTGCAATGAATGTATCATTACTGGAACAACTAGCAAATCAATCCTGAAATAATTATAAGAGGTAGTGTAACACAGAAAGATTAGGAACATAGGAGGGCGGGCAGGGGAGGACACCTGTGTGAGCCCACCTAGTGAGAGAGGTTACCTCGAACCAGTTGTGCTTAAATAAATTCCCATGTTGAAACATCAGTGTTATAGGGGGATCAAATAGTATGCCACAAAATGGTTGATTGTTATAATTTTCTGTCTGATGTATCTTTGGTCTAATGGTCTATGTTTTTGTCCTTGTGCTTATTGCTATTACTGGAAAATAAATAATTAGCAAAAAAATGGATAGGAAAGCTGGAGTATATAAAGATATCTGAACTGGTGAGTGCATGCTGAACTAGAGGACAGGCAATCAAATTGAGGGGCAGGATAAGAGAAAACATTAGAAAGCATTTCTTCACACAGAGAGCAGTTAACATGTGCAGTAGCCTTCCTTGGGATGTTACAGAAGCTAGCACTGTTTAGGCTTTCAAAACAGGAGTGGACAGATTCCTGGGGAGAGTAACATTGAAAGTTACACAAAATGAGTAAAGGGTTGCATTTCGATTGAGAAGTTTGGAGGTATGTCCATATTCAAATTGGGTATAGTCACTGCTGTGTTGCAAGAGTGGCAGTCAGAATTGATTCTAAGTCCCTGCAATCATCACAATGGTATAATGTATGGGAGCCCTTATTATTAACTGAAATCTAGCAGATTACAAATAGAATAAAGTGTGGGTTGGTGTGTGCAATGAGAAGCTTATACACACCCGAGGGGTTAGATGCTACATAAACCCCGAGAGTGAAGCTTGAGGGGTTTATGAATAGCATCTAACCCCGAGGGTGTGTGTAAACTTCAAGTTCACACATGCCGACCCATATTTTATTTTATATAATTGCTGGGTTTGCCTTTTTCGCCACAGCAATTATATAAAATGTGATAGGTTCCGTTGCGGCAGTGCTCCGGTTTTGTTTTCGGCCACTGGTTACATTTTTCATGTCTGCATTTTTTTAATATTGTTTTTGCCGCCTTGTGATGTAAATTAGCTTTTTTTGTTTAAATAACTTACCGCTGAGTTCCTCTGGTGGTTGGCTTTAGCATGGGAAGGAAAGTTGTGAGTGATCACCCAGTCAGGAAGGGGCAAAGTCCAGTGGGAGCATCAAGTGTGAGAAACTGTCGCGTGTTTGCAGTAATAAACACTCCTTTATTACGTCCAGATTATGCCACAGTTCTCTATGGGAAAAAGGGAAGCCCATTAATTATAACCTTGTTATACCATCGTTATGACATCACTCTGTTGTTAACCCTTCTTGAGTATGTCATATCAATGGTATAACAAAATGGAATGCTCACAGCAATCCATGCTCTAACAAAACAGAATGCTCACAACAATCACTGTTCTGTAAAGTAATTCAGTAAAGCAATTCAATCCATGATCACACAATCTTGGTAGCCCATGCACTATAAAATATAATGTATGGTCTTTGGTTAACAACTGCACTGAAAACACTTCAGGCTTGCCATGACATCTGAAAACCTCGAGCTGTGATCCGAGATTTACAATGATGTCAAGGCAACCTCGAGAAGTGTTTGCAGCATGGTTACTAAACAAAGACCATACATTATCCTCTGCATTATAGAATTACAGTATGTATGACAGGAGCCATTTAGATTGGGAAATTAAAGGGCGATTCTCTACTCAGGATTCACCAGCAACCCCCCACACACACACACCCATGCAACACATGAGCAGTTTGAGTAACTATTGAGTCAGGTGTATTATTAATTAACTATTATCTGGATTAAATAAAATTACTTGGATTAGCAGAACATACAGATTTAGTTTAGCTTCTGAATCTGTTCTTGGATTAGCAGAAGTGCTCTTTGCTGTATTATCAAGTATTTTCAGTGTCAGGGTATTCATTTCTTAGTGCTATCATTTTTTTTACTTTCCTTCAATTGCAAAAGCCTCTTTTATTCTTTAACTGTAATGTTTTTGAAATGTCATTGAAATATTGTTTAAAATTAAAAACAGAAACAGCAGGCTAAACTGAAAGAATACAGAAGTCATCATCTGTTAGTACCCTTTGCAAACTGTGTGAGAGGCCTTTCGGCACCATGCAATTCTGCTTAAAGTTGAACCAGCATAACATTCTGTGGTGATTTGCATATGCAGCCCATGATGCTTTGCATAGTGGGGGCATGTGTGATTTTGTATCTTTCTGTAATGAAATGTGACTGACTGTTGAGCTACTTACTAGCCTGACATTGGTTTGGCCCTCATACTGTGTCTTCAACATTCTGTATTGCTCCTCATAGGTCTGACAATCCAGCTGAGTAATGGGATGCCAGCTTACTTCATGGACAGCCCCAATATGGAGAATTGCTACAAGATCCTGTCCCAGAGCCAGCCTAACGTGATACCTGAGGTGATGGCTAAAATGTTCCGCCCCAGCTCTCTGATTGAGAAAGCACAGATTAATAACCGGTAAGGACTGATGTCATTACTGACCCATGGAAAAATAAAACAAGGCAGTTCCATCCCCTCTTCACACTGTCACAAAGATAACATTACCCATTGGTGGCTGTATCCAACTGTCTATATTTCCAGTCTTCATCCATTTTATCTCATTCCCAGTGAGTAGCCCCTTTGTGTGAAATCATCCCACGTTCAAACACTTTTTTTTGAGCTCCAACAGAGGGCAGTAAAGAGCAAATTCAAAGCAAAACAACATGTTAGGCACACATTGCCAGGTGGTTGCATGGCAATGTGCCGCTGTAACTCAGAGTAAACACAGCTTTGGAAAGGAGCTTGTGTCTCTCACTCCCCAGGTAGCTGGAGAAGTTCAAATAGTGGATGTGCTTTTGATTTCCAGGGGCTGCCCTGATGCATACCCTAAACCACCATGGCATCTATCTAAAAAGTGACTGGCCGACTATATGCATTGTGATCATGGTGAGATACTACGGGGTGCTGCTGGTGCATCCAAAAAATAATCAGAGAGCAGGGGGACCAGGGTCACATTAGGATAAAGAAAACAATGTAAATAAAAATGTATACTGACACACTAACATATTGGCATATTGAGGAGCTTCATGTGCTCCATTTTTGGGACTTTTAGAGGTGGGATAAAAACGTGCCAAAGATTAAATCAGAATTTCTGATAATAAATGTCTCCGCAAGGACATAGACAGGATGGAAGCTGTCCAGAGGAGGGCAACTAAAATAGTGCAGGGTCTGCACCGGAAGACATATGAAGAGAGACTTAAGGAGCTTAATATGTATAGTCTCGAGGAAAGGAGGGAGAGGGGAGACATGATAGAAACTTTCAAGTACCTCAAGGGAATCAACAAAGTCCAAGAGGGTAGCATCTTTCAAAAAAAGAGGTGTGCAAGAACAAGGGGGCACAATTTGAAGATAGAAGAGGCGGCTCAGAGGTAATTTAAAGAAGTATTTTTTCACAGAGAGGGTTGTGGATGTATGGAACGGCCTTCCAGAGGAGGTTGTGGAGTCAAAAACAGTGGTGGAATTCAAGCATGCATGGGACAGTCATAAGGCAATTCTAGGGGGTGGGGGTAGGAAGAAGTAGGCTGCTGGTTAACTAGGACCTGCAGCTTATCCATCAGGTAGGGAAATGGGCAGACTGGGTGGGCCAAGTGGTCCTTATCTGCCGTCAAATTCTATGTTTCTATGTTAAATGATTTGCATCTAAAGCAGGTAAAAAAATACTAGGGATCTGATTAGTTGAGAGTGTCATGTGACTGTCCGATTATTACAGAACAACAGGACGCCTCTAATCCCATGGCAGGTTTTTCATTAACTGTGTTTTTTTAATGACATTTTATAAGAGGAATAACACACATCAAGGTGTCCCATCATGCTAGATACAGTATATGGATGGGTCATGTGTTTGAAAACACTTGGCTACACCTTATGCTTTCCAAATGCACAATGGAAGAGGCCCTATTTCTCAGCAGAAGTTTTGTGCAGTGTGCCCTTCCTTACACTAAGCAGCATGGTGTACATTGAATACATGGTAGACAGAGACAATAACTAATGTAGGTAGAACTGTCAACAGATTTACAGTGGAAGCTGTAGTCCTACCAAATTTATTCTAAAATAATGCTATTGTTTTAAAGAACCCTTGACACTTCAGTATAAACTTTGAAGAAACATCAGTTTTAGGCCCAATTTAGCTTGTATTTTATGTATTTTTCTGTATTAAGCTCCCCCTTTTCTTTACAATTAGGCACAATAACTAGGTATATGACCGCTGCCCCCTGTGCTCTGCTTGCTTGTCTGCACATTGTGTCATAGTCTCCTGATTGTGACATCACAATCTGTTGCCTTGGAAATTATTATGATGTCAGGTGTAGACAAGCAGCCAGGGCAGAAAAAGTATAATAGACAATGAACCTGGTTTTATGTTAATGTGCAAAGTTACATTGAAAAGGGTGAACCTAAGTACTTAAAATTGTATTTATTTATTTAAAATTGGTGACCAGGAAAGGCACGTTGAGTCGAAGCTCTTTTCCAGCTGCGATCCGGGTGTACAGTATACACAGGGTAAACAATGTTACAGAGCAAGTATAAAAGATACAAATTAATGAGTTTTAAGCCAAAATATATACAATACATACAAAGGTAAGAAACAAAATATAGGGCAGGATACAAAGCATGTGAAGCAGTTAAATAATGTGACCAGTTGAGGCCCCTAACTTTGGAGACCTGGAAAGGAGATGGTTTGGATTGAGATCGAGATGATAGTTGAACTCCAGCCTACAGGACCTGTGGGTACAGGGCAGGAGGCTAGTGAAGGTAAACGCTGAGGAGATGGGAAGGGGAAAAGAAGGTGGGGGCAGGGGTTAGGAGCATTGTGGGTGGGGAGGGGAGAAGTCTGAGTTGTCTTTATATAAAACATAAGTTGAACTGTGATTAATTCATTTTTTTGAGTGTTCTGAGGCACCACAGGCTCTTTAAAGAACTGTTACAGTATGCTGCGGCATTTTAGCCATAGGATAATCTGGCCTCTTCAGCAGCAATGCAAGGATTTTCAGTTAACTCGGTACAACCTCATGGTACTCACCTGCAAGTACTGGAGTCCTTGTAACATGAGCCTCATGCTAGAAGGATTCCAGCCCTTGCAGGTGAGTAAATGAATGTACTCAAACAAGAAACAGTCCCAACTGCAGCAGATAAACAGAATCAGATCTGAGAATGGCGACCTTGCTATCATCAGTAAACTTTACTGTACAAGTGGATGTGGTATGGGTATGAGCCAGGATGGATATTTAAACAAGACACTGCTGCCAGTAATCCACTCTTATTAGCAGTTATTTAAATGGTTCTTTGTAGTATTATTTAGTACAAGGATAATGGCCACTTATCTGTTTTATTCATTTTGAAGAATTTCATTCTTTAGGATAGCATAATAGAAATTGAACATGTTAGTTACAGTAAAAGCTTATTTCTATCCTACTTTTACATCTGGGAAGACAAAACTAGAAGGAGCAAGCCAGATTGCCAAAATTACATAATGACCCAATTACTACTCTGGCATGCAAACCAAGGTTTTGTGACTCTTCATTCTTGGCTGTAACCATGACACCTAATGACACTTCTTGCAAAACATATTGTGGCAATGCTGAATGTCTTTCACATACCCCTCAAGGAGTTTTATAGGAGCAGAGAGAAACAGCAGCTTAAATAACAAAATTTACAAGTCTTAAAGAACTAGTAGCACCCCAATTAGCACACAGAAAATCTTAACTTTTAAAAGTAGACAGTTGTTACTTTTCATTTTAGAAATATTTTTCCTTATCTGTTTGCCAAATAAATGGCTGTCTCCTTTTATTATATGGCGCAAGGTATTCCACAGCCAGTTTTGCATTGCATTTTGCAATGCACACCGGCAGCTCATGCAATGCATTTTGTGGGCTATAGCGCAAAAAATGGGGGCCATTTACTTTTCTATGTAAAACCTGTGATGCTTGGCCAGCTGGTTATGACTGTTCTATGATATCTGTAATATAGAATGTGGTATGTGAGGTGTCTCACATGAGACATCTTGTGCTCCTGGGTGACCCCCCCAGGTTTCAGTGAAGCAGGAACCATTTAATTAACTGACTTACTTCAGAGGGGCATTTTATTACCTTTTTATGATATGCCTAGGCTCTTTGAAGTGGAAATGAAATGGGACTTTATGAGTCTGCCAGAGGATGGAGATCATAAACTTTTATGACATCTTAAGAGGAAGAGCATTTAATATAAACTGGTGTTAAAAAGCTATATTGCACCTAAGTGAGATATGGCAGAGTTGTATAAAACCGTTAATGTCCATGGGAAAATAGAAAGCTAGCCTCCAGTTCAAAGGAAAGGGCTTGATTTAAAGACGGTCATAGTTTGGGAAATTAGTTTTTGCTGAAGTCACAGTATTTAATATATCTTCTGACAGGAGATCATTGTTTGTATAATTTTTATATTTAAAAAGGAGGAGCTAGGTGACATCATAGAAGGGGTGTGGAAACACAGAGTTTAAACTGTATTCTGTGTTTTGACTGTGTGATAATTTCTTTTTGGACTCTTAAGAAACAAGACCTAATTAAGGCACTTATAGAGGTAATACATTAGATAGAAAAAGTCTAACTGTATGTTGGTAGGAGTTTGTCTGTAGTTTTCTTTGCTTTTCTTTTAAGTGATTGTATGCTTCATGATATAGTGTTCTGTGTTTACATTTTACGTGTTTTTATCCATTTTTAAGTAAACCTTTCATTTGAAAGACTGCCTGGGTGTGTCTTCGAAGTTCTTTTTGTATGTGACGTATTGAGGGTTAAGACTGACAAAAACTGTTCAGAGCTTGATGGTGTTATCAAACTGGAAAAAGGTCAGAATACACCTAAGGTCTTTTATAAAGTTTTAAGGGTTCATTTTGGATACCTGGTTAGGTGCCCTTAGGCGAAAGATATCTGGCATCCCCCTGAAGAGCAGATTATCTGAGCCTGTACATTTGGGTAAGCTAGCATAAGGTTCACAGTTTGAATCCCCCCAGAACTTGAGACTAAAGGTGAATCAGACCCACAAGCAGACAGGAGGGTTACCCTGTCTGTTACCTGCTCACAATACTGCACTCAGAGGTTGGCACTGTGGGAGCAGAGGGCCTGACCTGCTGAGTGCATTTCTGACAGATTGGTTGGCAACGGTGCAGATAAATTTGGTAACACAAGCTTTAACTGTTCAGTGTGTCAGCTTAATACTGTACAGCTCACTTGCAAAAAAAGGAAGTGATTTATTTTTAAAAAGGAAACAGAACTATATAATTTTGCTTACAGTCAAGTTCCTACCTGTTTTATTTTTTTTTTCTCAAGTGCAAGTCAGAGTAGCCATAGTTAGGGAAGAAGATGGCTTCCAACTACAGCAGACACACTGTAGACTACTTGAGGCAGTTGTGCCAGGACAGAGGAATCCTGTATGAGGGGACAGCCACCAAGCAGAACCTCATGGATGCCCTGATGGCAGCAGATGCCCAGAGCATCGAGTCACTGACTGTGACTGTAAGGGACCAAACCTTGAGCATGGAGGGGCTAGCGGCCAGTGCAGTGTCCAGATCCAGTAAGGATGACAGCAGGGCCAGTGCCTGTGAAGGGCCACAGCAGAAGGGGAAGGTCACCAGCATTCTGGAGCCAGAAGCACTCAGGCTGCAGATTGAGTTGCCCAGAATAGAGCTGGAGTTCCAGAGAGATACTGAGTGAGAGAAACGAGCTGCAGAGGAGAAGAGGGAGTGAGAACAGAGAGAAGCAGAATGAGAGAGACGAGCTGCAGAGGAGAAGAGGGAGCATGAACAGCGAGAGGCTGACCAGGAACAGCGGAAGGCTGATCGTGAAGAACAAGAGCACCAGCGAGCTGCAAAGGAGAAGAGGGAGCATGAACATCAAGAGGTGGACAGTGAGGAGTGTGAGTGCCAGAGGTGACATGAACTGCAGAAACTACGATTCCAACCACCAGCACCAGAGCAGATAAGTGGCTTGGGTTTAACTGGAACTGTAGGACTGGGTTACAAATTGAATTCCAAATTGATAGCTGAATTTAAAGAGGGGAAGATATGGATGCCTTTTTAAATTCCTTTGAAAAAGTTTGTATTCAGGCTAAAATTCCTAGAGGGTCCTGGAGCTTCCAGCTATCCCCGCTACTTACCAGGAAAGCTCGGGATGCATTGGGTCAAATGAACAATGAGGACAGTAATGACTACAGCAAATTTAAAGCTGCATTGTTAAAAAAGTTTGATTTAACTGCTGAAGCATACAGAGCTAAATTCCGTAAGCTCAGGAGAAGCCCTGATATGAGCTACGAGGAGCTAGTCATGAAACAATGTCAGTTTTTAAAACATTGGTGGGAAGGAATTGAAGCAAACTCTGTAGATAAAATTGAAAATGTTATTTTGTTAAAACAGTTTTTTTGGGCATGCTCAGCAGAGCTGAAAACATGGCTGAGGGACCGAGATCCCAAAACAGTGCAAGAGGCTGCTGAACTCTCAGACCGCTAAGCCAAGAGCAGCCCTGCTCTGAGAGAGAATGGGGTTGGCATGGCAGTGCAGAGAGGGAAAAGCACACCTTCAGGGTAGCTAAAACCCTCACTGCCTCCTCCAAAACCAGTTAGCCCCAGGTTTCAGAGAAAAGATTTCTCTGAGAAAAGAAACAAATGTTGGGTCTGTAAAGAAACTGGGCATATTGCCAGACAGTGTCCCAAAATTATTATTAGTAGGGATATCACAAGTCGGAAGAAGGAGGTAATAATCCCTCTTTACAAGACACTGGTTAGGCCCCATCTGGAGTACTGCATGCAGTACTATAGGCCACACCTTCACAAGGACATTACCCAAATTGAGGCAGTCCAGAGAAGGGCAACCAAAATGGTTCTGGGACTGCATCAGAAAACATATGAGGACAGATTAACTGAGCTCAATAAGTATATCCTAGAGCAAAGGAGGGAGAGAGGTGATATGATTGAAACATTCAAACACCTTAATGGCATTAGCAAGGTGAAAGAGTCTAACATGTTTCAGTATAATAAAAATAGCAGGACAAGAGGACACAGCATGAGATTAGAGGAAGGCCGATTAAGGGGGAATGTGTGGAAGTTCTTTTCATAGAAAGGGTGGTGGATGCATGGAATGGCCTACCTCAGGAAGTGGTGGATATTAATACAATGCAGGGATTCAAACAGGCATGGGACAGCCATAAGGGAGCAATACAGATGAGTATGAATAGATAGGCCATTGACAGAGCAAAGGCCAATGGCGCATTCATAAAGTAGAAAAGAAATGGGCAGACTGGATGGTCTTATGTCCTATCTGCCATCAACTTCTATGTTTCTATGTTTCAAAAGGGCAAGCAATATGCAACATGGGGCTAGGAAAGAAGTGGGTTGTTTATGTGTCCTGGAAGCATGCCTGTGAACATGAGGAACATGCACCCATCCATGGTGAATGGTACTGACAACATTGCCTAAGGGACACAGGTGTATCCCTAACATTGGTAAAAGGGGATCTGATAGAGCCTGGTCGTCTTATACCCAATGAATTTGTAACTGTGTATGGGTTCACTGGTGAGGAGACCACATTGCCACCTCGCCAGTGTTCTCCTGGACTGGGGTGAAACAGGGGAACTGTGTAACAGGTGGCTGTAGCCAAAACATTAGCAGTTGATGTCATCCTTGGCAACAATCTCAAACAGGGGATGGTGTGTGCAGTTACCCGTAGCCAAGCATGAAGGGGAATTGTAGTTCCCTGGACCCCACAGAAGCCATTGTGGAAACCACTGGGAGGCTGGTTCCCCAGCCTGTGTCTCCTGATATGGAGACTAATGAAAAGGGGTAGAAATTTCCCCAGTAGCAGTTAACCACACAGCTACAGAGGGTTACTCTGAAGAAGAAGGGTGACCCATTATCAGAGGGTTAGGGATGACAGTAATCCTGAGTGCCCTGATGTTAGTACCAGGGACCCTAGTCTAGAAACTGAAGGGGATCTGTCCCATACCTTGGGAATGTGTAAGGAGTTTGCAGCTGCTTAGAAAACTGACCCTAGTCTAGAGAAGTTGAGGGCTTGGGCAGACTCTGATGGCGTACAGGGAGGTGATGGTAAACATAAGGTTTATTGGGAAAATGGACTGATGTATACTCATGTTGTGCAGACAGAGGGAGGGGTGATAGGCATGCAGCTTGTCATTCCCCAGTGGCACTTAGCAGCGATTGGCCCAGAATTTCTATTATCCAACTTCACCCAGTAGGTGAAGGAGTATTGCAGGTCTTGTCAGGGAAGGCAGGCAAGAAAACCCAAGCCACCCTAATTTCATTGCCCATAGTGGAGGAGCCATTCCAGAGGGTGGAATGGATATTGTGGGGTCTTTAAATACTCCCAGCTCCTCCAGGAAGAGTTTCATCCTGACTGTGGTGGATTGTGCCACCCGTACCCAGAGGCAGTTGCCCCATCCTCACTGAGGACAGACAAAGTGGCAGATGCCTTACTTGGGATTTTCTCCCATGTTGGGTTTCTGCAAGAGGTCATCACTGATTGAGGGGTTCCTTCATGTCAGACCTGATGAAATGTTTGTGAGAGAAGTGTGGGTGGTGCAGAGATGCACGACACTTGAGTCACCACAAGCCAATGGGCTTAGGAAACATTTAACAGGCACCCAAGTCAATGCCCAAGCGCTTGCTGAACAGCATGGGAGGGTCTGGGAGAAATACCTTCCCACCTGTTGTTTTCATATAGGAGGTGCCCCAAGAGTCGACAGGATTTTCCCCCTTCGAGCTCTTATATGGACACCAGGTACATGGGCCCCTAGACTTGTTCTGGGAGGACTGGGAAGACAAGCACACCACCCAGGGAACTCCCCTAGTGGATTACGTCCTTAGGTTTAGGGAAAGGCTGAAGGAGCTTATGGGGACAGCCCAGAGCAACCTGGCAGCTGCCTAACAGAAACAGAAAATGTGGTACGACTGCAGAGCCAAAGCTCGCTCTTACATGGTGGGTCAGGATGTCATGGTCCTTATTCCGGTCTAGAAAGACAAGCTGCAGGCTGAGTGGGCAGGACCGTACAAAGTAGTTAAGAAGGTAAATGATGTGAACTATATCATAGAGTTACCTGACAGAAGACAGACAGAAAGACTGTATCATGTCAACATGATGAACCATATGCTAATAGGGCTCACATGGTGTTTGCTGTCTGTAGTCCTGGGAGGGACAGATGAAGGAGACCCCTTCTGGACTTGCTGGAAGAAAGCAAGTGAGTGTC
Source organism: Neoceratodus forsteri (assembly GCA_016271365.2). Taxonomy (NCBI): domain Eukaryota; kingdom Metazoa; phylum Chordata; order Ceratodontiformes; family Ceratodontidae; genus Neoceratodus; species Neoceratodus forsteri. The sequence goes on from CM028132.1 coordinate 557,642,486, forward strand.
CTCTGTGGAGGCAGTTAAATTGTCTCCCCAGCTGGCCCCAGACAAGATCCAGGAAGTAAGGAAGGTCTTAGCAGACTTTGCTCCCCTGTTAGCACCAAGTCTGGACTAACCCCCATAGCAACACATGATGTGGAGACAGGGACACAGACGCCCATACGGCAGACAGCATATCGGGTGTCGGAGGCTGTCCAAAAGGACATTAGGAGGGAGGTGGAGGAAATGCTGGATTTAGGGGTAATCCAGAGATCCCACATCCTCTGGTCTCACCCTTAGTCCTTGTGCCCAAGTCAGATGGCTCTACTCATTTCTGTGTGGACTATTGTGGACTTAATGCAGTCACAAAGTCAGACACCCACCCAATGCCCCAAACGGACAAACTGCTGAACAAGTTGGGAGGGGCGACATACCTTACGACTATTGACCTGACAAAGAGGTATTGGCAGGTCAAGTTAACGGACAGAGCTAGGGAGAGGTTGGCCTTCATCACTCCGATAGGCTTATTTGAATTTAAAGTAATGCCTTTCGGAATGAAGAACGCCATGGCCACTTTCCAAAGGTTGGTGAACCAGGTGTTAAATGGTGCTGAGGAGTACGCCATGGCATACCTGGATGACACTGCCATCTTTAGTGCCAGCTGGGAGGAACACCTGTCCCACCTTAGGGAAGTGCTGGGCAGAATACAGAGGGCCAGGCTCTCTGTCAAAGCTGAGAAGTGCCAGGTGGCCATGGCTGATGTGGCATACCTTGGACATGTTGTAGGCCGGGGACAGCTCCATCCTAACCAAGTAAAATAGAGGTGGTCAAGGCATGGCCCAGACCAGAAATGCCAGAAGCAGGTCAAGAGTTTTCTAGGGACAGCAGGGTACTATAGGAAATTTGTACCCAATTACAGTGCACTGGCTGTTCCCCTATCTGACCTAGTAAAGAAAAGGATGCCTAAGAAAATTACCTGGGAACCAGCCTGTAAAAAAGCCTTTACCAGACTGAAGGAGGTGCTGTGCAGTGCTCCTGTATTGACAAGTCCTGACTGTAGCAGACCCTTTATAGTTCAGACTGACACCTCAGATGTGGGTATTGGGGCAGTGCTGAGTCAGACATCCAACCAAGGGAAAGATCACCCGATAGTGTACCTGATTAAAAAGTTACTTCCCAGGGAGCAGACTTACTCTACTGTGGAAAAAGAGTGTCTTGCCATAGTGTGGGCCCTAAAGAAGTTAGAGCCATACTTATATGGGCAGCATTTTGAGGTACAAACGGACCACAACCCCCTGGTTTGGCTGACCCAAATGGGAAAAACTAATGGTAGACTATTAAGCTGGAGTCTTGCCTTGCAAGGGTATGACATGACAATCTTACATAGGGCTGGAGTGACCAATCAGAACAGCGATGGCCTGTCACGTCTGTATGAGGAGTGAACTGATTTGGGAAGCTCATCCCATGCAAGGGATACAAAGCCCCAAATTCAGTCTAGAGGGTGGATTGTAATGCTTGGCCAGCTGGTTATGATTGTTCTATGATATTTGTAATATAGAATGGTATGTGAGGTGTCTCACATGAGACATTTTGTTCTCCTGGGTGACAGCCCCCCCCCCAGCAGGAACCATTTAATTAACTGACTTACTTCAGAGGGGCATTTTATTACCTTTTTATGATATGCCTAGGCTCTTTGAAATGGAAATGAAATGAGACTTTATGAGTCTGCCAGAGATTGGAGATCATAAACTTTTATGATGTCTTAAGAGGAAGAGCATTTAATATCAACTGGTGTTAAAAAGCTATATTGCACCTAAGTGAGATATGGCAGAGTTGTACAAAACCTTTGATGTCCTTGAGAAAATAGGAAGCCAGCCTCCAGTTCAAAGGAAAGGGCTTGATTTAAAGCCTGTCATAATCTGGGAAATTAGTTTTTGCTGAAGTCACAGTATTTAATATATCTCCTGACAGGAAGATCATTGTTTGTATAATTTTTATATTTAATAAAGAGGAGCTAGATGACATCATAGAAGGGGAGTGGAAACAGAGTTTAAACTGCATTGTGTTTCAACTGTGTGACAATTTCTTTTTTGGACTCTTAAAGAAAAATAAAAACCTAGCTAAGGCACTTATAGAGGTAATACATTAGATAGAAAAATTCTAACTGTATGTTGGTAGGAGTTTGTTTGTAGTTTTCTTTGCTTTTCTTTTAAGTGATTGTATGCTTTGTGATATAGTGTTCTGTGTTTACATTTTACATATTTTTATCCATTTTTAAGTAAACCTTTCATTTGAAAGACTGCCTAGGTGTGTCTTCGAAGTTCTTTTTTTTATGTGACGTACTGAGGGTTAAGACTGACAAAAACTGTTCAGAGCTTGAGGGTGTTATCAAACTGGGAAAGGGTAAGAATATACCTAAGGTCTTTTATAGAGTTTTAAGAGTTCATTTTGGATACCTGGTTAGGTGCCGTTAGGTGAAAGATATCTGGCATCCTCCTGAAGAGCAGATTATCTGAGCCTGTACATTTGGGTATGCTAGCATAAGGTTCTAGTTTGAATCCCCAGAACTTGAGACTAAAAGGTGATTCGGACCCACAAGCAGACAGGAGGGTTCCCCTGTTTGTTACCTGTTCACAGTACTGCGCTCAGAGGTTGGCACTGTGGGAGCAGAAGGCCTGACCTGCTGAGTGCGTTTTTGACAAAACCCTTCCCCACCCATTTTAGCCCCACTCAATGTTTAGTAGCACTTTTTGAAAATGACTTATTTTATTTGTTTAACACCCCACCCACACCCTTCTTAGTCCCACCACCTTCCACATGCAGTTTTCAGTAACACCCTTGTGGTCCTTCTCAATAGAGTGTACCTTAAGAGGGACTGAGGCCAAAATTTTTGGCATCAATAAAATTCAGAATTTGGATCAGAATATCCTCAATCAGCCTCATACCAAAAATTAGATCTGTAAGTTACTTTGTTTAAAAGTTACAAATAATTATGTAACCCTTAATTCACTGCCTGTTCTAAAAAGCAAGTTTCAGAGAATCGCTACTAATGATATCGTAACATGAAATCACAAGCTAGTCCTCCTACAAGCTACCTTATACAACTTATTTTTCTATGTTACTTAAAACTGCAGTTGTAGTAAACATCTGTAAAAGGAAAACTGACACTGGGTGGGTCAGCACATGCACTTCCATAATGTGTGGACGCAAGGAACAGTATTTCCAGAACGTGATGAGGGGTTGGAATGAGCAGCAAACATGGCTTTAGAATGACAAAGTTGTGTGCAGTTTTAGAATATTGCAAGTATGGGATTTTGAAATGTCACTGGTTGCAATTATGGAATGCAGCAATGACACAATCTCAGAAAGTAGCTTGGACACATCATTTTGGAATGCCGTGGTGATGCTCAGTTTCAGAATGTGGTGGTGATGTGCAATTTTGAAATGCAGTGGTGATGTACAATTTCAGAATGTGGCTGTGATGCACAGGTTTGGAATGTGGTGGTGATGCACAATTTCAGAATGCGACGGTGAGGCACAGGTTCAGAATGTGGCGGTGCCACACAGGTTTGGAATGCAGCAGTGACACACGGTTTTGGAATGTGGTGGTGATGTGCAATTACAAAATGCGGTGGTGACACACAATTTCAGAATGTGGCAGTGATGCGTAATTTCAGAATGTGGCAGTAATGCACAGTTTTGGAATGTGGCAGTGATGCACAGGTTTAAAATGAGGTGGTGATGCACAATTTTGGAATGCGGTGGTGATGTGCAGTTTTGGAATGCAGTAGTGATGTGCAATTTCAAAATACAGTGGTGATGCACAATTTCAGAATGCAGTGGTGACACTCAGGTTTGGAATGTGGCAGTGATGCACAGGTTCGTAAATGCAACAGTGATGCACAATTTCAGAATGCATCAGTGACGAAAAATTTCGGAATGCTACAGTGACACACAGGTTCAGAATGTGACGGTGATGCACAAGTCAGGAATGCAGCAGTGATGCACAATTTCTGAAAGCGGCATTGATGCACAGGTTCGGAATGTGGCAGTGGCACAGGTTTAGAATGCGGTGGTGATGCACAGTTTCAGAATATAGTGGTGACATACAGTTTTGGAATGTGGCGGTGATGCATAGTTTTAGAATGTATTAGTGCTGCATAATTTGGGAATGTGGTAGTGACACTTTTTAAATGTTGCACTGAAACACAACTTGGTGGGGATGTGTAATTTTGGAATTTGGTGGGGAGGCATTGTGATTGTGGCAGGGATGCGCAGTTTGGGAATGGGGGAGGGATGTGCAATTTCAGAATGTGATAGGGATGCATAATTTTAGAATGTGGCTGGGAAGCATCATGTTGAAATGTGGTGGGGATGTGATTCACAATTTTGAAATATGGTGGGTACATACAATTCTGAAATGTGGCAGGGACAAGCAATTTCAGAATAATATGGTATGTCCTGTCACATTCCAACAGCATGCATCCCCACTATATTCTGAAATTGCTAGTCCCCACCAAATCCCTCAGTGTGTGTCCCTGTTACATTCCAAGACTGATTGTCTCACCACATTTTGAGATGGCACATCCCTGCTACATTCTGAGATTGTATGCCCCCCCCCAACATTTTAAAATTGTGCACCACCTTGACATTCTATACCTTGGTTCAGTGCTGCATTCCAAAACCACCTTCTGAGGTGTTGTAAAGTACAGTACCATGCATCTGAACATTCTGAAAACACAAGCACTGCAGCCAACCCTATGTCAATTGTTTTTTAACGATTACTATAGCTACAGTTTCTTAAACTTTGGAGAAGCAGATCCTATAAGGCTGCTGACACAGAGGATTGGACTGTGAGTTCAGGAGATGACATCATCAGTGGCTCTTCACTGAAAATGGCTTTTTTGAATAGGTAGTGAAATCAGGGTTACAAAATAGCTCATAACTTAACAAAGTAACAGAAAACAAATTTTTGGTATGAGATTTATTGGGGGTATGCTTATTCTAATTCTGCAATGTAGCACTTTTTGAGGGAGTCCCTCTTTAAATAACTTCTGAACATCATTCAGTGTTGTACAAAGTGTTTCAGCCTTTCCATTAACACCATTGGGCTCAAACTATGGTAATCCTGGTTGGCACGAGATTACAGTTATTTGGGCCAATTTGTCAGGCTGGAAAAGATGAGGAACTTTATATTGTGTTGGACAGTGCTTTAAAGTTATTTAAGGTACAGAGTAGTGAGAGGGGCCCCAAAGGGGTTAGTAAACACTGGGTAGAAAGGCTGGCAGGGCTGAAATGGGGGGGGGGAGTACATATAAAAGAAAACATTTGCAAAGAGTACTACTAAGCACTGGGTGTGGAGAGTGGTGAGGCTGAGATGAGTGGGGGACAGTTTTACATATTAAGAAAGCTATTTTAAAAGGGTAACTAAGCACTGGGTGGGGGCTGAGATGGGTGAGGTGGGGTAGGGTTTACTGTACATACAAAAAGTCATTTTCAAGGGGGTTACTAAACACTTGAGGAGGGTGGTGGGCAGAGGTAGGTGGTGAGGGTATTATAGTAAACATAAAAAGTAATATTCAAAAGGGTCTACTAAGGACTTGGTGGTGAGGGTGGGGTCTGGGATAGATGGGGAAGGTTTTACTGTACATATAAAAATGTAATTCTCAAAGGAGGCTACTAAGGACTGGAGGTTGGTGTGGCTGAGATGGTTGAGGGGAAGGTTTTATATATAAAAAGAAAAGTAATTTCCAATGATGGCTGCTATGGAGTGGGTACTGCTGGGTATTGAGGATGGCAATGCTGAAATTAGTGGTGGAAGGATTTTACCAGGATTTTACTTCAGGATCAGGAGCTGTTATATATTCAGCTGGTGCATCACCAAATTTGTTGGGATGTGGGATCTCCCCGAGAGATACTTCAAGCATCAGAATTGTAACCTCACTGATTATATCATTGCTGATGACCAATCTCATAGCAGGTGATTTGCTCTTTTCAGTCACTTGCGACGAAACAGCAAGTTCACAAGTCTGATGAGGTACGAAGGGGAATAGAACTCGACATGTCAGCCTCCATACAGAATGCTGTTCCACACATTACCCTTAGTACTGTTGAGTAGAAAATCTGCTTCTAGTTAGCAAAAGAGAAAAAAAGCATTTTTGCTGACTTTTACAAGTTAAGATTAATTTAATGCAACGTACTGCCCCTTTAAAGAATCAAGGATTAGGTACAAACACTCTATAATGATAGTTTTTTTAAGCTAGATCTTGAATTTTGGTAAGGTTTCAGCTTCCTTTATATAAAAATGTAGGGAGTTCTGAATGAAAGGTACTCATTGATTAAAAGTTAAGCAGCCACCCATGATTTGGGGTCTAATCATATTTAAAAAAAACTTGCATCTAATGATCTTTTTTGCTTGAGAATGTATTCAGTTGTAAATTCTGACAAGGATATATCAGCTAGAATGTGTCATACCCTAAAGGTTGGAAGCACATATGTTTATAATTGCTATAGTCAGAAACAGAACCAGGGTATTTTAGCAATAAAGTAATAATGACTGGAGTCTCGGAGACTGTTGTCAGTTCTAGTGAGAGCTTGGCCAATCAAATTACTTGCAAGTTGAGGTTTAGTTATAGAACACCTGAGTACAATAATCCAGAAAGAAAAAGTTAGTAGCATTAGCCAAGTTGTGGCACAGAATAATGCATGGGTCAGAACTTCAGTGCAATTATGATAAGGTTGTTTCTAGTACAACTCACTTTTCTTAACCCTTTCAGTTTGGGTAAAAGAGTAAATAATGCCTATTACAATGAGATTAAGTGGTAAATACTGAAAACAAGCACTGAAGGGGTTAAAGATCATGAAAATGCTGAAATATAGGTTATATTATTTTGGTACCAGGTCAATATCATGTAACAAAGTCAGCAGGGCATTAACCGTGCTGTGTAGAGCACACCTGCATTCACAGTGACAAAGGGTATAACAGTGGTAAGTACCACTACCCGTCACTGTATGCTTCAATAAGGAGGGATCATGTTGCTGTGTGCTGGGGTGCCTGGTCGAGCCGCCTCCCATGTTGGAGTGGCTAGGCACCAGCACATGACAGGATCGGAGACCTGAGAATGTGGTTCCATTCCCCCTAGTTCTCCTGGTGCTACTACTTTTGCAGTGTTTTTTTTTTTTAGATGAAGTTTTCCTTCCTCCTCAGTTTCTCCCCATCCTTGAATTCCATCCCCCCTCAGAGTTTATTTAAATTCCGGGGGTGGGAGGGTGGAGGGTAAGTCCCCACATCGGGAGGGGTGCGGGGTAAAGCCCCTGCAAAAAAGCAAGACATCCCATTGTTTAGTGTGGTGCACTGCTTGTGTTGTGGTCAGTGCTGTTTCTGATGTTATTTCAGCACATGTCCTTTTGCTTGTGGCATTGATTGCTGTACGTTTTTGTTTTACCACGACCCCTACCTTTTATTTTTAGTTGTAACATGTACTAACAATAGAAACTGTGTTTAATATAAAGTGTCAGAAGGCACTGTTGAGCTGCTCAGCAAGATGCTGCTTAAACACAAAGGTCTGCACCAGCCCCTTTTCATCCTCGCTGACCCACATTTTCCAGGGCTCAGTCAGGAGTAAATCTCCACCAGTTCAACATGTCTCACACCTGGATATACTTATTTTGTTATTTTGGTGCAAGTGTAGTCATCAAATTACTATGTTTGGCCTACTAGACAACTGACCAAATGCATAGGGAACATGGTGACAGCTGTCAACTCTCAGGCCCTCTACGCTGGACTACACATGACCATCTCTTGGAAGTGATAGTAGCCAACATGGCAGGATTCAAAACTTCACTGCTAGCAGTATAGCCTAGAGGTTAGAGTAATGAGATGTGAATAAGCTTGGTACATCCAGTAGACCTGGGATGGATTCCCATAACCTCCACTTGCATACTGTGTGACCCTGAGCAAGTCATTTAACCACCCCAGTACTCCCAGGTCGTCCCTTAAAACAGACACTTGTGCCTAGTGGGCCTTACATGGTTACTAAAGAATAAAATAAACTTTACCTTGACCAAGAGGACATTCATTGCCTTACAGACTAGTTATACCTTCCTGAGGTGGAGAATTCACAAACAGAACCCAGTGCTGCCTGGTGTCCATGACCGATGCCTTCATCAGCTGTGGGACTGCACCAAGGACCAAAAGAACCATGGTTCCAGAACTAATTTGTGCATCCAAGGGGTCCAACAGAGGACTAAAAGGCCCCATGTGGAACACTTCTTGCAGGAGTTTCTACCTTAACTGCTTGCCCCAGCTGGAGCCACAGGAAGTGAAATGGACCCCAGCACATGAGTTCTGATCTCTGCACATGAGGCCACCCATATCCCATAATAGCATATTTCTTGCACTATTGAGAAGAAGATATTGCTTTGACTGGCAACAGACAAAGTACCTCTTTGTAGTGTGATTCTCACATTTGCCTGTACCATTATTTCTCAGCTGAAGTGGTAGAGTGGCAGAAGGAGTTCAATTCACTGTGCACCATACTCGGGCATCAAGTGCTGCATCAAAGGGCTTACTAATGTAAGCCTTCCCTTCCCATGTCTAGGGATATGCCAGATGGTAAAATGGGAAGAAGGGGCCACAACAGCAGAAACACATACCAGGCCATTTGAAGCAGTTCTTGCCAGGATTTGACTATGCTGAATGGGTCCTTCAATGCCAGACGGGTGCCGATCTTCGGTGCTGGGCTGCAAGGGAACTTCAAAGTTAAACAGCAGCAAGATTTAAATAACTGAATGTCCACACAGAAATAATGCTGGTACAGGAAATCTCATCTTTAGTTGATGAACCTGGCCAGTTCACAATTGGAGGGCTTGCCCGAGGTTCAATGTGGGGATTAGCTCCTCCCACAACCTCTACATAAGCCCTCCGCTAACACATCTCCCTTGCTTAGGGAGTATTTTTCCCCCGGGCTCCTTTGTGGCTTGTGTGGCTGCTCCCTCATCTCACTGGTGCTCTGGTTTGTTTGTTTTTCCCCTCCCTCCTCCCCTCCTGTGTTTGTTGTTTGTTTTCTTGCCTTGTCTTGGTTTTCTCACTCATTGCTGCATTACTATGATGCCCCAGGCTTTCTTTTAATTTCATTTGCTTGTATTGAACTTTGTGGGGTTTGAGCTGGTGCCTATTGTGCCGCCATTTTCTCTTGCTGCTGCCCCCAACCGCTCTCTTTCTTCAACTCGTTTTCTTTTTGGGCTTCCTTTGCACCCTGCGCTTGCAGCGCCTCCTGTTTCTCCTCCCATGCACTCTCCTAGCGCTACTTCCCTTCGGCTCCAGCCTGGTTTCATCGGTGATTGTATCACCATCTTTCCGGCTCCATTCATATGCTTCCTCATCATCCTGTCATGATAATCCCCATGCTCCTCTACCTGTTTGGGACTGCTTGGACCCAATGCTACTTGGACCAGCCGCCCAACAGGATTTCTTATCTCCCCTTCCTATGTTGGCACTGCCTCCCAGCCGCACCGCGACTCCCCCTCCATGCCTACTGCAGCCTGTAAGTACACCATTTTTCACAGCACATTTCCATCTCATGCTACCTCTTCTTGCCATGTGGAACTCCCATTACCAACTAGTGCCCAATTGTTTCACTACCTATCATTGCTTTAGCTTCATTTTCCTTGCAGTCGGAATCTTGAACCAGTTTGACACTGTGATGAACTAATGCTTGCAAACCTCTCCAGTTCTATGATAATGTCAGTGAAAACAAGTGGTTGAACTGCCTGATTATTTAAAAGAATTCAAGTCTGTGCAATATTATATGGAAAGGAAAATGTAAGGTCACTATGACTTTGGGTATCTGCTAATTATAAGCATGCATACGAGGACACTCGCTCTACCAGATACATTCTGCATTTATATTACTGGTTGGGCCCATGAACCAGGGTTTAAACAATCTTTTAAGTTCCCCACTAGTCCGTGATTTATACAGTTTGTGTCTGCTTACTACCACTGCTACCTCCATTGGAGACCATTTGGTTGCTACTACTATAGTGCCTACTTGCAGCCCATTCAGACACCCATGCCTCCTATGCTACCTGGATCATGCACTCTCCACCTGGCTTGTCCCATTGTTACCTGATTATACCCAGATGCTTAGGAACAATTTTCACTGATGTGCTGCTCCTTTTCTCCCTTGCCTTATGAAAAATTCAAGCTCTTCATTCCTCATTCATATCCCTCAATTCCTCAGCCCACTGACCTGTACCAGAAAGCAAAGCCTTTCCAGCATGGACAGCTAATTTGGATCTGCAGTTCCACTGGCATAACTCATATTTACATAACCGACCATGTACAACTTTTTCTTCGCAATACATCCTGAGCTCATTCTGTTCATGCCATCATTTATCTATACCAATCCGTCACATTATATGTTGCCAATCTATCCATTCACTTTATACCTTAAATTTCATCTCCTATTTCTTATACTGTTTTATACATGTGCCATCACTTCTCTACTTTCTGTACAGCAGTGTTGTGCATTGGCAGGCCCATACCAGCAGTATTTCAGTCTCCGTCCATAACTCGCACTTTCTGAAGTGCTGAATGAAGGTAGGCTTCCCCTGTCTACCAGGGATGGGAGTGCGTTTCATTCATCACATCCTACTAATACCAGCCAGACATCCTCCGTCCCTAACTCTGCTTGACTGCATCAAGTGAAGGTCTGCTTGCCCCAACGACCAGGGATGGGAGTCATGTCTACCATCTACAGACTATTACCATACCTTCTTTAACCATACCGGTTGCTGCTTCCCTTTGGGAACGGAACTTCATCCTGCTTACCACTTCAACAGTCTCTGTCCTAACTCTGCTGGATAGCATCGAGTGATAAGCCCACCCCAACTACCAGGGATGGGAGCTGTGTCTTCAGTCTACAAACTTCTACCATACATGTCTACCTTATGCCAGTTGCAGCTTCTCTTCAGGAACAGAACTCTCACACTCTGCATACCATAATCATGCTACTTATGTTGCTTCAAGGTTCTACTTGTCTGGCTCTCCCTTCAGGATCAGGACTTTGCCCTACTTACTTCTCCATCTTACCTTGTCTGCAACCTAGACTCATCATCCTATCTGCTGCCTTCCTCAGCCAGGAGCCTGACTCTCAATGTCTATCTCCACCTTTGCATCCCCACTGATGAGGATTGCCATTCAATTTTGGATCTCAACCTCGTTTCATCATCCTGTATTCCTCATTGCATGCAGTCCGGATCTTACTACTTGGCTCATCCCTTCTGGACACATTTCTGCCATTCTGCTGCTTCATGTGTTTCTCCACCTGCTACCCAATGCCACAATCTTTCTGGACTTGGATCTCCTGCTGCTGGACAGTCTCCAATCCTCCTTGCTGCAGCTGTTCTTCCAACCTCAACATCTATGCACTAAGAAGACTACCCAGCAGGGTCTATGGCCCTAGTTCACTTTGCTGTGTCGTGATGTCTCCTCTCACCCTAATGCAGGTTGCTACTTCCTTCAGAACCAGGGCATTTCACTCCTCCAGCCTTTCATTCTCAGCTCTGCCTGTAACTTTGACTGCAGAATCAGGACCTCTTCAGTTTGGTTGCCTCCATCATGTCAGTTTACCATGTCCCTTCCATCGCTGGACCTTCTGATTCAAATGATTCCACTTGACATCCTGTTCTTCCATGGACCTTCATTTTTAAGCCCCTTTGGCATCCTTCCCTCCTCATATGGATCTTGCTGGCTTGTTTAATCCACTCACTCCTGGTTAACTGCCTCATGGACTTCCTTGCTACGGGTTCTCCGTCCAGCTGTCATACGAACTTCTCTTCCTTGCTGATTGAAATTCATCCTTCATCCTCCATCTCTTCCCATTCTCTCCTCTGGTTGCTTCCAGTCTTCGTCAGATATGGGATCTCTGTTGCTCATAGGACTTGGCTTGGCTCCTAGCTTCCATGGATCATAATCCTATGCTTTCCTTCAGCATTGTTGCACGCTGCCATTCACTATGGAACTGACATCATCCTGCTCCGTTCTGCTCTGGATGTCCTCGGTTTCACCTGGCCCATTGCTTCCTCTGCTTCTTCCTTCAGTTGCTCAGGATCCACTCTCTACTTCCTTCTCATAGGTATGGCTGCCTTCTCCTCTTCGCCTAGCTGGCTCGGGGCTTCGTACTATTTGCTGTGGCTCTTTTGGGCCTTGTACCTCATTTCCGACCAGTACTCCTACCAAGCCATCTGCTTCCAAATGATCCATCCCCTACTTCTATTCCTGCCCTTCTAACAGTACCTTCCACTACTCATTCAATCATTCATTCATTACTCTGGAATAATACTTCTGCCAGAAAAACATTCCTTGGCTCACATGCCCCACATACTTACATTATTTTTGAAGTCCCACACTGCCCATTCAGTTCTTCACAATCATTCATGGAATCCCATTCATCTGGACAATAGAAAGATCTCCTTCATCTCTATTGGATATACCTTCCGATTCCTGTCCATCCAATCACCATCATTCCTCCGATGCCTCATCTTAGCCATCTTCATACATGTAAAGGACTTAAATCCTTCAGTTCTTTTCAGACTTCATAATCAGCATCGCTTCTACAGACACTGGGAATTGCAAGATAACCCATTCAAGTATGAACTTCATCCATTTTACCTTATGCCACCTCTTATTTCAACAATGACTCTGATAACTAAGTTACTCGACTCCTACTTCCCAACAGTCAGTGCTAGTTTTAGGAATTGCATAGATATCGTCCAGAATATTCATCGTGGGACCTCCATCGCCTAGCTGATTCCTGACTCTACACACGATCCACACCTTCTATTTCACTCGCAGACATCGTCATTCCATATACTATTATCCACACCTATTTACCTAGTACTTTCCGCCAAGTTAACTATTCCTCCAGTGGCCCATTCAGCCTCTTCTTCTCAAATACCTTTGTTAATCTCTGCAGTAAAGACCATCACCAAGAACTGGCTCTTCTAAATTCTATCTGGCAATCCTTAATAGCCAAGTCAAATTCTCCAACTCAGCCTTGCATCCCAGTCGGTATTTATGGGCTGTAGCGCTAAATCCTATGGCACCTTGCATTTATCGATTTCACTGCCAATCCAGCCTACAGATCCTTCCTCTGATCCACCTTAAGCTTTTCCCATGTACTTCAGCATCAGGTTTACCATAAACTTAACCACTTATGCCACCACAGTGCATCTCCTAAATGATCACACCACAGGAATATCCACACGTACTTCAGGCAGCGTATCAGCAAAGGATTAAGCATAAAGCATGAACATCACGACCAAAGAAGCCATCACTTCCTTATACCGCATTTCCAATCATTCCTCATATACATTAGGTTACCATCTGGATGGCTACACAAATTATCTTCTGGGCTTTATTAATCACTTATGGCATTACTCTTATCAGACACTCAAACTCCTCTACTCATTTTACTCTGGGATGCTTACCTAGTGACTTTCGCTCACTAATCAATTATTTACATTCAGACTACCTAGATATGGAACCTTATATGAACTGGACCAGTCACTCATAACTTTACTAATCATCATAACTATCACAGTGTACCATCTGGTCTTATATCAATCTCATCTTGCTCTCCCGCCTCATAAGCCCCCTACAGTTCCTTGGACATCCATCCTTTGTCACTTCAGAAATATGGTTTACATTATCCCTTCTCTAACTGGATCTGCTTTACACATAGGATTTTACCATCCCTGCGGAAAGATGTACCCTTCATCTTCAGGATCATCATTCAAGCTGTATAATCCTTGGATCGAGAACGAACCATCATAGCCATGGCACTCAAAGACTCTTCTACAAATTATACTCTATGGATGTTTCCTTAGTGACTGCTTGTTCAATACAGAATTCCTAGTCTCCAGACCATACCCTTACATTCGAGCCTCTCACAAGTTGGATCATTCACTAATGACTTCATCTATCATTGCAGTTCCACCATTCCCAGTTCAGTACCTTATTGAGCCACTCATGATCCCTCTGTCTATTACAATTCAGTTGGACAAGCATCATTCATCATCGCAGATACTTGGACTTCCTTCATCCTCCTTCACTTGGATTTACTTTATACTCAGGATTCTAGCGCTCATTCAGAACGGATCTCCTCTTCAGCCTCGGGATCATAATGCAATCGGCATCATCCATGGATCAAAGATGGATTATCAACTCTCCAAGCAACTCACCAACTTTGAATTAGCTATGATTACTAGAACCTAGATCCTTCTCTATTTAGTATGCCCAGAAGGATGGGCAGACCTCCAGCCATGGGTCCTCAGAAGTTTCCTCCACCTGGGGGTTTTTCCCTCTCCTGAGTGCCAGGGGGTCATACTCTCCGTGAGTTGGAGGAGGTTTATTTCTGGGCCTTCTATTCCCTACAAATTGCTACCTACCTACCTACTACTCAAGGGTGGGAATAGAGTAAAGCCACAAAAAGTACTACAAGTTACACAAGCACTATATACCTCATCTCTCCTCATTGCTTTTCCACAAACATTGAATGGGAGGGCTTGCCTGAGGTTCAATGTGGGGAATAGCCCCTTCCACAACCTCTACATAAGCCCTCCACTAACACACCTTCCTTGCTTAGGGAATGTTTTTCATCCACCCCATCCCCTCCTCCTTCTCCGGCACTCTTCTCACCCTTGCTCATGGGCCTTCTATCCCCTATAAATTACTACCTACCTACTACTCAAGGGTGGGAATACAGTAAAGCCACAAAAAGTACTACAAGTTACACAAGCACTATATACCTCATCTCTCCTCATTGCTATTTCACAAACATTGAACTTATGTACAAAGTTAATCTTCCAGACATATGAGTCCACAATGGGGTCACATGGTGGTTCTATATGGTTGAGCGAACCCACAACAAATACATTTGCTCCCTGGGCCGGGTAACCACACTCAGGATTTCTGGGCAGCAGTCCTACATTGAGGGGCTGGGTGACCCCTAAATACAGACAGCAGTGGTGATTCCCAATACTATCCTCATGTAGCTCACTCACTTGCATTGGAACACAGGAAGGTAGCTCCCACATTTTAGCCACCACTACACTACTTCCAGTCCTGATCACACTATCCCTGTGTGAATGTTTGAGGTTGTGGGCTGAGTGGATCCTTTATGATTTCAAGCTCCACTCACTCTCCCGCCTATCCAGGGTCTCCAAAACTCTTCTGAGACAAGTGACTCTCCCCTTACTCTCACTGGGGCAGATGTCCCTGCTGACCCACACCACTGCACTAGCCATACCACTCTTGCTGGCTCCTAACAGTTCACACATGTGCATCATGCTGTTCTCAAACCTCCCAAAGATCCAGGGGCTGAAAGTTCAAGGCTGACTCCCTCTGATTGGGGATGGATAAAAACCCAGGCAGGGGGACAGGAGGAGACTTTAGCCACAGCTGCCATGTCAGACTGCCACACATCAACTGCTGGACCATCCAAAATATGGACTTCTTCAGCAAGAGTAGGCAATTGCCCCTGCTTCCACACCCTCACCACCGCACCTTCCCATGGTGAGGGGATGACCCCCATTTCTTAGCAAAATCCCCATTTATGGCCGTGAGCACCAGGGTAACCCCCAACCCACAGAGTCCCCACCGGTGGGTGGATTCCATAAATGTTAATTAATCAGTTAGGCCGCCAACCTAACCAGGGCACATTAAGTACACCCAACTCATGGGGGGGTGTCATCTTCTCCTGTCTCAAATGTTCACCATCCTGGTGAGCATCCCCTTACCCAGTTACTACAATCCCCACGCTTCAATGGGGTATGTGAACTTTCCACTGAGCACAGTGGCACATGGCCTACTGGCACACTGCCGAAATGATGGATTCCTTCACTGCACTGATACTTTTGAGACCCAAAACTGAGCATCCTGACCCAAAACTTTGAATCCACTAAACTCTTAGGGGACCTAAACCAGGCATCCAACCCCAGCCACTCTAGAGACCCACCACATGATGCTCATGGCAGTTTAACTGGCACCACAGAGGTGGCATCCCAGTCTAATACTGCACTACACTGATCTACTGTTCAAAAGGTTAGCTGCTACCAAAGCTGCCTAAAAGTTGCTATACCCAATAAACAGATTTGCCAAACTTAATAAACACTCTACATCTCCCCTTCATTTTTTTCCCCACAAAACATTTAAAACAGCAGGTAATATGAAACAACCAGAACAATTTAAACATTAGCTGCAAAATTCAAAATACAGTGCAACCATAGTCACGTTCCCCCCATCTAGCAGCACCGTGGCGCAGAGTCCCAGTCTGTTAGTTGTACTAAATGCAGTAATTTAAAATTAAATGCTAAATGTTCATTATAGCAAAGTCTCTACAAAGTCTCTGCAACCACTTTTAACCGAAATGAGGCAGTTAAGAAAAGGGTTAATCTCACCCATGTAATGAGGCAACAGTCTCAGTTTAAGTTCCATTTTCAAATGCATCTTTGGGGGGCAGGATGGAAGACTCTGCAAGCTAATGGAGTCCTCACTGCTGGGAAAAATAATAACCAGGCAGGGGTTTGGTGGTAGCCTGGCCAAAGGAGTCGACACCGTCCACATAAACCTTGATTTCTTACCCAGCAGATCATGTACCAGGGCATACGTTTTGAACAGGGTAAGGCCTTTCCATGCATAGCTGGCACACTTGGATTATGCAATATTCTGGATGATCTGGAGGGCATAGTTGGTACTATTAGGGGCTAGATAGTGCTTCTAGTACAACTTATCTAGGCTACCCCAATATACCCACTCCTGTGATTTTCTTCAATTATATCCCACAGCCTTTCAGGGAGGTAGGGTTAGACAAACTGTAGGTAGTTCAGGTGGATCTTTTTAAGGATAATCCATTCCACTTGTGACCATTCAGGTAGTTGTCAGATGCTGGAATGAGGGGCTTGCCCATCCAGTAGCCACACACCCTCCCTATATCTCCTTATTTGTGGATCTCCATTTACTATACCCTCATTATAGCTCTTGCCTCCAACGGCACTTGTCCACTAAACTGGGCTGGTCTTTCTATGATGTGAGATACAGTGACTCATGCTGAGTTGGAATGTCCCTCTCCAGGTCACCATCACTGACATGACTCACTACCTCCAGTAGTAGTAATCCAGTGGATACTACACTGGGCTTTTGTGGTGTGGACAGGGGAGTAGCTGTTCTCTCCGGCTCTTGACTGGCTTTTCTGTGGCTGAAGTGGCTGTGCTTGGGGTTCTGTGGGCATAGGGGTGAAAGCCAGGCTGGTTTTGAAAGGTCCTTAGGAGTTAAAAGTTTATATGGGCACTGCACCCTCAACCACATCCACAGCCAGTGAGTGGAAGATTCAACACAGGAGCTTCTGTTTTCTCTGGAGCTGCCCGACCAGGCCTCTCAGATTTTTGCTTGATGCTCAACATGGGATGGGCTTCTGGGCTGGTTATAAAAGCAGTCACAGTTTCAAGCTCATCCCAGCTCTCTAGCACTGACTTTGTAGGTGTCACAAATCCCACTAGCCCACTCAGCCAAGATGCGACTTGGGTCAGCAGCATCCGGGGTCTTTCATTGGCAGGTAGTGCAGATCGTGAGTAGATTTACCCCTCCCTCAAATTGGCAGATTACACACTTGGGCCTGTAGTTTCTCCAGGATCTCCACGACAGGAGCTCGACAAATTTTTGTGAGCCCTATCAGTGACACACGACAGGTTGACCGCATTCTGCAGTCAACTGCTGGTTTGCACTATCCATCCTTGTTTTCTTAAGGGGCTTCACCCCCAAACCCCCCACGAGGGGACTCCGTCTCCCGCACTGCCCCCACTTAAAGATTATCAACTCTGAGTTGGAGCTGATTGGGGGGGTGCAGGACCCCCGACAGACAGCTCTGGGTTCCAACGGGTTTCCCACAGCGGCATGGTGCTGTAGTCACTGTGGGGGGACCTCACTGGTGAAATGTCGCTATAAGGGGGGGTAACCGCTTTCTCCACAGTGCTCCGAAGTCATTTTAACACTGCTGATGGCACAGTCATATCAGGTGCATCAGAAGCAGTAGCCATTGCCTTTTTTTCTGCTGGAAATGTGGAAAATATGCTTTCCGATGTATACAGTCTGCACAGCACAAACAACTCTGATCTCTCTCTCTCTGGCTCCAAACTCTGCTGGCTCACCAGACCATCAAGATTCCAAACATACCAGCCAACCAGCCCAATATTCAATTAGTGTGCATCCCCAGGGCAATTTGCATATATCTCACATGTACTGCCCTGCTGTCAGCTCAGCTCAACAGACTCCGTGGCACCAACACTGCACTGAAAGGCGCCAAAATCTTCAGACTACACCATATTGCGCATTCATCACTCCAAGCAGAACAAAACTTTAAAAGACCAAAACTTAATGCCCAGCACCCACATCAGGCATTTCAGTCCAGGCACCCCAAACAAATGAATCCTGGATGAGCCCCCACGTTTGTAAGCCACCCATCCCCATGTCTAAGGGTATGCCTGATAGTAAAATGAGGAGTAGGGCCACAACAGCAGAAACACATACCAGGCCAGGATATGGCTGTGTTGACTGGGTCATTCAATGCCAGCGGGGTGCCAACCTTCGGTGCTGGGCTGCAAGTAAACTTCAAAGTTAAACAGTGGTAACATTTAAATAACTGAAGTTCCATGTAGAAATAATTCTGGGACAGGGGATCCCATCTTTAATTGATAAACTTGGCCAGTTCACAACTTATTAATTGATAAACTTGGCCAGTTCACAACTTATGTTAAAGTTAATCCTCTGGGCATGTGAGTCCACAGTAGACTCATGCTGTGTTTCTATGTGGTTGAGCTGGCCCCCACCAAATACATTTGTTCCCTAGTCCGGGTGGCTGCACTCAGGATTTCTGAGCAGCAGGTCCAGCACTGAGAGACTGGGTGACCACTACATACAGACAGCAGTGGTGATTCCCAATACTATCCTCATGTAGCTCACTCACTTGCACTGGAACACAGGCAGGTAGCTCCCACATTTTGGGCCGCCACTACACTACTTCCAGTCCTGATCGCACTATTGCGCTACCTCAGACCAGGTGTGTAACCTGGGCATTATTTTTGATGATGGTCTGACACTAAAATCTCTGGTGTCAGCTGTCATCAAGTCCTTTTTTTACCATCTGAGGAATATCACCTGGGTGAAACACTTGGTACCTCCTGGCGATCTTCCAACATTGGTCCATGCCTTTGTCACTACCGCCTTCATTACTGCAAGTCCCTCTACCTAGGGCTACCAGGGTTGATATCCGCCTCTTGCAGCTGGTGCAGAAACACGGTGGCCAAGCTTTTGACTGGGACCTCTAGAACCAGTCATACTATGCCTGTGCTCCACGAGCTGCACTGGCTGCCTGTTCAGTGGCGAATCACCTTCATGGCTGGCTTGCTAACCTTTAAAGCCCTACATAATCAGGGACCTGGCTACCTGCAAGACCTCCTGGTACCCTACTACCCCCTCCATCCTCTCCGATCCACCGACGAGGGATTGCTGGAGATTCCCAGTGTGCAATTGAAGACATCTGGTGCCTGTGCCATTTCTTTTTTGGCTCCAACCCTGTGGAATTCTCTACTTCATTGGTTAAGAGAATGCTTGACTGTTGACAGGTTTAAAACTGAGCTAAAAACTTACTTATTTAATTTAGCCTTCCCTAATTATGGATAATTCATTTTTATTATTTCTGTTTTAGCTTATACTTATATTTGTTTGTATTTGGTTTTGTGTACAGCGCCTTGGCTTTGAAAGGTGCAATAAAAATAAAGTCTGATTGATTGACTGATTTATCCCTGTGTGAATGTTTGAGGTTGGCAGGCTGAGGGAAGCCTTAATGATTTCAGGCTCCACTTGCGCTCTCCCTCCTGTTCAGGCTCTCCTTAACTCTTCTGGGTAGGCAAGTGACTCTTCCCCTTACTCTCACTGGGGCAGACATCCCCGCTGACCCACACCGTTGCACAGGCCATACCACTCTCTTGCAGCCTTCTAATGGGTCCCACTCTTGCATCATGTGGTACATGACCTCCTGAAGATCCAGGGAGCCAAGCGCTCAGGCCAACTCCCCGCCATCACAAACCAAGCCGGGAGGACAGGAGACTTCAGCCATGGTCACCACCACTTCACTCACCACACGTCAATCTCGGACCACCCAAAACATGGATTTTATCAGCGAGACAGGCAACCATCCCTGCTCCCATACCCCCACCTCCGCACCTTCCCAGAGCAAGGGTCAACCCCTCCTTTGTGCCAAAATCCCCATTATGGATGCAAGCACCAGGTGGCCTCCTGACTCACAGACCCCACCAGTGAGTGGATTCCATAAATATTAATTAATTAGTCAGGCCACCAACCTAACCGGCCACATTAAGCACATCCAACCCACGGGGTTACACTAACTGGAATTTACAGGAATGGCAAGAGCATACCTCTTCCTACCCACAGAAAGCGTGGGCCTTTTTTTTCATAACTCAAGTTTATTTAAGTGAAGTCAGTACATTATACCACAAAAACACATGACTGTCATTGCATATTCAAGGTACATATGAGTTGATGTACAATCCAAGGTTCAAATCCAAGTAGATAAGGTAGACACATCTTTTAGCCCCTCTGAAAATTACCTTTGTTATAAAAATCATCTGGATAGATATCTCATTTTATTTTTTTGTTCAGACAAATGACAGCCCTCCTACATACTACAATGTAGGGGCTGACTAAATCCATATAACCTCAATAACTATTTACAATTACCTAGAATTCATATCAGATTTACTATGAAGTGTTAACTCCCACAGTTTATAGAGTAATAGTCTTCTTCTTTTTGGTGGGTGGGAAAAGAGACCCCCCCATTTGCTGGGGGTGTGGGGGGCACAAACCACGGAGAGCAATGCTGCCTCACCAAATGTGATGACTTAGTTCAGGATTCTTCTTTGGTTGTGGGATCAAAATGTGTGTTAAGGGTTTCTTTAGTTTCCTGGCTGTGCCCTAGTGGAGGTAAGTCTGACCACTCAGACTACTATCTATATTTCTTTAATCAACTTACCCAGGGTCCCATATTAATCTATATTGCTCTTCCCTTAAGTCAATTCTAGCTGTTCTCAACTCCATGTCACAAATATGAGTCAATCTGTTCACCCATTCTTTCCTTGTTGGGGGGTAAGCATCCAGTCAATGGGAGGTGATGCATTTCAAGGTTGCCACTATACAAGCTAGGATTAATTTCCTTCAATGCAGGTGGGAGTCCTGCAGCTGTGGGTATACCCAGAACTCATTCAGAAAATTCTGCCATAATCTGTCAGACATCTTCTTTTACCACAAGCCAGAATCCCTCAATGGCTGGGCATGACCAAAAAATATATACGTGTGAGCCTACCCTGCCACATCCCCTCCAACATTGAGTGGCATATGATGGGTTAAAATGATGGCTTACCACAGGGGTCCTAAAGAAGTGTACCAAAATCTTCCAGAAGAACTCTTTCCATCCCAGGGAGGTAGTAAGCCTCCATCCTATTTTGATCCTTTTATCCCAGTCCCTTCTGGGGATAGTGTCTTGTAGGCCTTTCTCCCAGGACACCTTCACCCTGTCCATGAGGTTAGGACCCATCTGGATAAAATGGCCATATACCTCTGATATGCATCTTATATTCCTTTTCAGGGTAATAACACTATAGATGAAGTCTTCTCATGGGGTCTTGGGACTGCACAGTGCAAACAAATTGTCTGCACTGGTGATAAAATGTCTCACTTGCAGAAATCTGAAAAAATCCAATTGGGGCAGGCTGAATTTGTCCTTCATTTGTTGAAAAGAAGCACAGCCCTCATCTATTACTAGCTGTGCAAAATGAATAAGGCCTTTATGCTCCCATCTCGCAAAACCCTGATCCAGTCTGGGGGCATGAAGCCCGGATGGTAACATATTAAGGACTGGGGACCTAGGGAGGAGGCAGAGGCCAACTTGCATCTGACCTGACCTAATGTTTTAAGGGTATGCTTCACCCATGGGTTCTGAAATGCGATTGTATCTGTGTCCACCTGCCCCTCACTAGCCAATGTAAACAGAGGCTGGGGATGAATAAAAATAAAAGTCGGGGAAGAAGGTTAATTTTGACAGAGTCAATTCTGCCTGCCAGGGCAGGGTAGAAGCGTCATCTCGCCATGTCTTTCTGTATTCATTACACATCCTGCCATAGTTTATTTCAAAGAGTCTTGACTGATGTGTGCAAATCTGGACCCCAAAGTATCTAATCTGGTTGTTTTTAGTCCAAGCAAATGGAAAGGAGGATATAAATACCTGTGGACAGGTGCCACTGAGTACCATCACCTCCGATTTAGCCATATTGATTTTGTACCCTGATATTTTCCCAAACATTTCCAGCATGTCTAATAACCCAGGTAGGGAAGCTTCTGGGCATCTCAAGAAGAAGATGGCATCATTGGCATAGACAGACACTTTATGCTTTTGTGCTCCCGCCCTTACTCCGAGTATATTGCGATCCTGGCGGACCGCCACTGCCAGTGGCTCCAAAAAAATTGCGAATAACAAGGGGATAAGGGGCAGCCTTGTCATGTTCCCTTCCCAATCTGAAATCTATCTGAACTGATTCCATTCACCCTCACCTGGGCCTGTGGGGAAGTGTAGAGGTGTAAAATAATGTTTAGGAATTTGGGGCTGAATTGCATTTTCTCCATGGCCTTTTGCAAAAAATACCAATTAACTCTATTGAATGCCTTCTCAGCATCCATGGAGATGGCTAGCTGAAATTCCCCTTCCCCTCTACAAGGATATTATGTTTAATAACCTTCTAATATTGTCTTGTATATACCTCCCAGAGACAAACTCCGTCTGATCGCAGTATATTAACTTTGGTACCACCTCTAGATGGTGGTCCGCCAAGATCCCTGTGAAAATGTTTAAATCTATATTAAGGAGGAAATAGGGTGATATGAGCCACATCTGGTCGGGTCCTTTCCTCCTTATAAAGGTCAGAAATTTGGGCATATTTCCATGAGTCTGGAATGTCCCTCCCTCCTGGTCATGTTGAAATCGCCTGCAAAGGTTGCAGTACTTTCCCAGAAAAACTTTGTAAAAGTTACTTGGAAAGCCATCTAGGCTTGGAGACTTTCCTGGTTTTAATTGTTTGATTTTGCCCAAAGTTTCTGAATTAGTGATGGGGCCTTCCAGAAACTCCCTATCTTCCCGAGACAGCTGAAGTAGGTTTAGGGATGACAAGAATCCCTCTGTCGTATCTCCCTCAGGACTCATGAGGTCTGCATTATACAGCTGTTCATAGTATTTTGCAAACCTTTATGCAATAGAAGGATGATCTGACAGCAGTATATCTTCTAGTGTTTCATCACGTATGCCCAGCACTGCCCTACTACAGGTCTGTTTCCGTAAGGCATGAGCCAGCAGTTTCCCCACCTGATTTCCTCTATTGTAGAATTTGTGTTGGGTTTTAAGTATGATCCCCTCTACTTGTGCCACTAGTAGGCGTTCCAATGAGGATTTTTGTCTCCTGAAAGATTTCTTTATCTACAGGATTTAAAGTTAGTTTGTACCTAAATTCTGCCCCTCTTAGTTCCTCCTCTAGCTTCCTTTAAGCAGCCAACCTTTCTCATTTGCACCTTGAGCTATATGAAATAATTTTCCCCCTTAGGTAAGCTTTAAGAGCATCCTAGCTTACTGCTGGGGAAGTCGATTCTGGGTCATTCACACTCAGATATGTTGTTACCCCCTCCGATACCTTCTCTTTGAATTCTTCTGAATTCAGCAAACTAACATTTAGGCGCCAATTGGAATTTCTTACAACTGGGGCAAACTGCAAATAAAGATATACTGATGAGTGGTCTGACCATGCCGTGGGCTTAATAACATGCTTCTGAATATCTTGTCCCTCTCCTGGGCGGGCAGATTCCTCTATGCCTTCCCCCCTTTCCGTTGATCAGAGGTTCTTCTGAGACTTCGCAGAGAGCAGGTAGCGCTGATACTCATCACACCGTTCTGGCCCAGCGACATCTTGTTCCCTCTGCTACATCAGCTATCGAGGAACCTCCGATTGCCTCTGCCCAATCAGCTCTCACTTGCTGTCTCAGGAGGAGGAGGGCTCATGGTGCATCAGACCTTCATTCACTGAGCATGCATGCTTGGCTCCTAGAGACATAGCCATTTTTGCGAACAGGGTCTCGCATGGTAGCTTGATGTGCAGGTGACAAGAAAACAGCCACTCCGCTACTCGCCATGAAATGGCGCTGGTTTACCTATGGGCTCAAAAGCATGAGGGTTTTCTCTAGACTGTCCAGAAAAATTGGTCTTGGACTACCTCCTGCCCTCTTTTTCAGACAGACTTGGCCTCACTCCTCGATCAAAGTACACCTCTGTGCCATATCAGCCTATCATTGTCCAATAGGGGAACGTACCATATCCCAGTTGTACACAGCACGGTCCTTCCTGAGAGGTATTCTCCACCTTAGACCCCTGATTAAGGATGCAATTCCACCATGGGATCTACCCTTTGTCCTGGAGCAGCTCACGCTGCCACCCTTTGAGCCAGCTGCTGGTTGTGAGCTACGTCTTCTCACTTGGAAGACATTGTTTTTAGTTGCCGTTACTTCGGCCAGAAGAATTTCTGAACTCCATGCACTCATGTGCAAAGAGTCTTATTTGGTTTTTCACCAAGACAGGGTATCCCTACGGACTAATCCCAAATTTCTGCCTAAGGTGGTCTCAGCTCTCACCCTTAATCAGGATATCGATCTACCAGTGTACTTTCCCAACTGTTCGAATCGAGGAGAGGCCCTGTTGCACACCCTAGATGTACATAGGTGTCTCCGACACTACCTGACCAGAAGCAAACACCACCGAAAATCAGACCAACTTTTTGTCTCCTTTGCCCACAGGATGATGGGAGCTCCTGTTTCCAAACAGTCGCTGTCCAGGTGGCTCATTCAGTGTATCACGTTCTGTTACCAGAAGCGTAACAAACCGTTACCGGGCTCGGTTAAGGGTCATTCCACAAGGGGGGGTGGCTACCTCCTTTGCAGCCCTTAAGAATGTGTCCACCTCGGCCATCTGTGTTGCAGCTACTTGGAGCTCCATGTACACTTTCATCAGGTATTATAGCCTGGATATTGCATCGAGGTGAAGAGCAGGTTTTGGTCTAGCAGTCCTTCAAGGACTTCTGTCCTAGGCTTTGGTTTCATTAAGATTTCTACCTCCCTCCTCCCAATGGTGTGGGACTTCCATGATTGCTTGGGAATCAGTCCTAATGGTGTAACCTGCTGCAAGAGCTGTTTCAGTAGATGAGTACAGTTACGTGAGCGAGTACCGTAACAGTAGATCTTCGAGAACAGCTCTTGCAACAAACTCTCCACCATCCCCTGCTGGGTAGATTCAAGTTCAACATCCTTCTCGTAGGATCAGGTGTTTCAGCATCTTTCTGACTGCCATTTGATGGCAGATCCTCAGTCTCTCTTCTGATGTCATACAGCGGCCAGGAGTCTCCGGAGGGAGAACTGGGGATTATGAGGGACCGCCCCCTATGTACCTGTCCCCAGACGTCCGGGGCAGTGCACTACTGCTAGCTAGAAAATTTCCATGGGGGTCCTGCACCTGCCGGCTTCAGTCCAAATGGTGTAACCCGCTGCAAGAGCTGTTCCTTTAAAGATCTACTGTTACGGTAAGTTCTTACGTAACTGTACTTTCCCCCTGTTTCACCCCAGTCCAGGAGAACACTGGCCAGTGGCAGTGTTTTCTCTTCACCCTCAAAGTCCTGTACAGTCACATACTTATTGGGTATAAGCTGACCAGGCTGGACCAGATCCCCCTTTACCAATGTCAGGGATGCCCCTGTGTCCCTTAACCCCTGCATCTGTACGCCATTTACCATGACTGGCTGCATGTGTTCCCTCATGTTCACTGGCATGCTTCCGGGGACACACAAACAACCCACTTCCTTTCTGGTACTACTTTGCGTATTGTTGCTTGCGTTCTTGGACACTGTCTGGCAATGTGCCCAGTTTCTTTACATAACCAACAAACATTTCTTACTTCAGAAATCGTTTCTTAGAAACCTAGGGCTAACTGGTTTCAGTGGAGGCAGTGAGGTTTTATCTGCCCTGAAGGTGTGCTTTTCACTTTCTGTGATGCCACACCCATTAAGCTCTCAGAGCAGGACTGCTCTTAGCATAGCGGTCCGAGAGTTCAACAGCATCTTGCACTGTTTTGGATCTCTATCCTCTAGCCCAGGTTTTACTCTGCTGTGCAAGCCCAATAAGCTGTTCCTAATAAAATCATTTTAAATTTATCAACAGAATTTGCCTCAATTCCTTCCTGGCATTTTTAAAACTGGCGTCGATTACGTGGCTAGCTTCTCATAGCTCATATTAGGGCTTCTCCTGAGCTTACAGAATTTAGCTCTGTGTGTTTCAGCAGTTAATTCAAACTTTTTTTTAACAGTACAGCTTTTAGCTTTCTTTAATCATTGCTGTCATCATTGTCCATTTAACCCAATGCATCTCGCGCTTTCCCTGTAAGTAGCGGGGGTAGCTGGAAACTCCAGGACTCTCTAGGAATTTTAGCCTGAATACAAACTTTTTCAAAAGAATTTAAAAAGATGTCCATGTCCTCCCCGTCCTTAAGCTCAGCTATTAATTTGGAGTTCAGTTTGTAATCCAGTCCTGTAGTCCCAGTTAAACCCAAGCCACTTACCTGCTCTGGTGTCGCTGGTCGGAGTCGCATCTTCTCCAGCTCGTGTTGCCTCTGGCACTCATGCTCCTCATGGTCTGCATCTCGGCGTTCTTGTGCTCTCTTCTGCTCTGCATCTCACTGGCACTCACGTTCCTCACAGTCTGCATCCCTCTGTTGTCGCTCTGCCTCTCTGCGTTCTCGCTCTGCCTCCCGGTCCGCCTCTCGCTTCTCTCGCTCTCTCCTCTCCTGGAACTCCAGCTCCATCCTGCGCAACTCAAGTTGCAACCTGAGAACTTCCAGATTCAGGATACTGGTGACTCGTCCCTGCTGCTGTGGCCCTTCACTGACAGTGGCCCTGCTGTCCTCCTCATCGGTTCGGGACCCCTCACTGGCCGCTAGTTCTGCCACACTCGAGGTCTGGTCCCTTTCAGTCATGGTCTGTGACTCCCTGCTCTGGGTATCTGCTACCGTCAGGGCCTCTATGAGGTTCTGCTTACTGGCTGTCACCTCGAACAGGACTCCTCTGTCCTCGCACAACTGTTTTAACTGTTCTACAGTGTGCCTGCTGTAGTTGGACGCCATCTTTCCTAACTACTGCTACTCTGACTTTGCACTTTAGAAAAAAAATTAAAATGGGTAGGAACTTGATTATACACCAAGTGATATATAGTTCTGTTTTCTTTTTAAAATAAAACTCTGTCTTTTTCTTTCTTTGCAAGAGAGCTTACGGTCTCGGCTGACAAAACAATAAAGCTTGTGATACCAAAATTAATCCCACAACTGCCACCAGTCTGTCACAGATTCACTCAGCAGGTCAGGCCCTCTACTCCCAAAGTGCCAACCTCTGAGCGCAGTCTAGTGAACAGTGTAACAGACAAGGTAACCCTCTTGTCTGTTTTTGTAAGTTCGGATCAACATTTGGTCTCAGTTCTGGAGGGATTCAAACTGTTAACCTCTTGCTAGCATACCCAATCCGGAGGCTCGGATATATCTGTCTTTGGGGGGCCAGATATCTTTGCCTATGGGCACCTAACCAGGTATTCAGAGATGAACCCTTTAAAACTTTAATAAAGACCTCAGATTTAAAAAACTTCTCTTTCCAGTTTGGTACCACCCTACAAGCTTATGTCTGCTGTTTGCTAGAGCCACAAATATTTCTTAGCAAAAGAAAGCAATTCAAAGACAGACCAGGTTTGCTCTAAAATTAGAGTTTTTACTAAAATATAAAATGATATATCAAACATACAATACAGAACTCTCATATCACAAGACATACATATCTGTAAACAAAAAAACAAGGTTTCAAACAGTGCAATTCCTACAACTATATTTAGATTTTGTCTAGCTTTCTAAATACCTGTTTTCAGTAATCAGATGTTTTCTTGGTCAGTGTCAGATAAAAAGTGCCTGTGTAGTGAAAAAGAATAATCTTTACAAGCAGTATTTGCCAACCCCTTTTGGATGAGGTCATCCAGCTCCTCCTCTGTCAAACTATCTAAAAAATATATATTTCTATACAACCACAGGATGTAATTTCAAAGTATTAATTCTGCAACCTTAGCATAACTCAGTTTCAAATGACACCTTCTTTGATATCATGCTGTACCCTCCTCACACAGGCTTCACGGGGTCATTTACAACCTTACACCTCTATGTAACATCCTAGCTTCCCTTTTTAACGTCATAAACCTAGTTTATGATTTCTCTCTTAACAAAATTAACTTAAACAAGTCTGTAATTAGCTCAGAGAAACAGGATCCTTAATAAAAGTTTTCCATGTAATATATTGTCTCTTAAAAAAAAAAAAAAAGAGTGTGTGTGAACTCGCATACCATCAGCCGTTTCCCATGGCTTTCATCTCTCAGCTGGAATGGGGGGGGGGTGAGTGAGGTCATTCCTACAGCATTTGAATTTTCAGCAGAGACATTAATACATTTTTTATAAAAAAAAATATTATGTAGCACTCAGAATGGGCTGTCTACGTCACAGGCTGAAGGAAATAGAGGCCGAAAAATCCACTGACCCAGATGTCCAGCCTGGTTCGGTCCTGACCGAACCTGAGGGGGTGCCCACTGACCTGGGCAATACCCCCTCGGGCAAGAGGAGAGCCGATTCTGCGGAATAGATTCCTACAAAGACAATGCAAGTCAGCCGGTTCGCATCCCGGTCCCCATGTTCCGACCGCCGACAAGATAGCCAAAGCGATCAGTATTGTGTAGTTGTTTCCCCAGCCTGGATGGTCGTCTGGCCTGGATTCCACCTGTTTCTGAATATGACCATGAGGCATTTTATGAGGACGAATGGAAGGGAGACGAAGATGATGAAGATGAAGATTACGAAGGCCTAGATGAACCTGTTGAGCCTGACATCTCCCCAGACAGGCCTTCCAATGTGTCTCCTCCCAGGCTTTCTGAGTCTCCCTCCCACTTCTTGTTTTACAGGAAGGTGGCTGAAACTCTTCAGCTCCCTGTGGAAGAAGCTGAACAGGATCAGGAGGAGCCTGACTATGTTGAGATGATGGGTGTCCCAGAGTCCAAAAGGGTGTCTATCCCTCTGCACAAGTCCCTGGGAAACAGACCCAAAAAATACTACAATTTCCAACATCCATACCTCCTGTGGATAAGAAGATGGACAGGAGGTATGCTCTGTCAGGCCCTGGGATGGAATTCCTTACCAATCATTGCAGCCATGTTGGGGTAGTGCATGCTGCAGCCTGTGACAAGTCTAATATTCCTCTGGCATCTCACCCCCTGGATAAGGATTCCAGGAAAGTGGATGCCATGGCTAAGAAACAGTACTTGACATCCTCTTTGAGACTCGGGCAATCCAACTACATGGCATATACAGCCAGATGCCAGAAGTCTAGGTGGGATACAATTCTGGAGCTGGCTAAAAATGCCCCTCCCCAGCTGGCCAAGGAGCTGGAGCAGGTGGCTGTGGATGGCATCGAAGCTTCTAAGGTCCAGTTTCATGCTGCTGTGGACTTGAATGATGTTCATTCTAGAGTTATGGCTACATATGTTTCCATGAGGAGATTTGCCTGGCTCAGGTATACCAGTTTGTCTCAGGATACCCAGACCAAGGCCATGGATTTTCCTGTCACTGGTAACTCTCTGTTTGGGGAACAAACAGTAACTTACTGTACATGAAAAAGATGGACGAATACAGGACCACATGTAGGAGTGCTGCAGCCAAAGAAAAGCAGACCACTCCTCAAAGGCAGCAATCTAGGGCTGGCAGGGGCAGGCATTTTCAACTGCCTTTTTACCAGGCCCAGGCCTCCTCTTCTTTTCAGCAGAGGGGGTTCTTTAGGGGAAGAGGCAGAAGGGGGATGACAAGGGCTACATCCTCCTCTCAGTCTAAGCCCCCTGCCAAACAGACGCCCTGATGGGTCAGTCAGGGTTGCCTCCCCAATCCCTGTAGGGGCAGACTGGCTCACTTTTTCCAGGCCTGGAAGTCTATCACTTCAGACAAGTGGGTCCTGAAAGTCGTGAGCCAGGGCCTTGCTCTCAGCTTCAGCAGATTCCCAAGGCTGCGAGAAAAGGGTTTTTTGTCCTGCCTCTCCAGAGGAAACACAGGCTTTGGAGACAGAGGTCTCATCTCTACTGCTTCTACAAGCAGTGGAAAAGGTACCTTTCATTCACAGGGGAAAGGGATCTACTCCAGGTACTTCCTTACCCTAAAAAAGTCAGGGGAGTGGTGACCCATCCTAGATCTACGATACCTAAACAAACATATCTTAAAGCCAAAGTTCAAGATGGTGACTCTGGGATTAATTCTTCCCTCTCTGAGACCAGGGGACTGGCTAGCCTCCCTGGATCTCAAGGATGCCTATTTCCACATACTTATCAGGCAGTCCCACAGAAAGTACCTCAGGTTCAAACTGCCCTCAGGCCATTATCAGTTCAGAGCAATGCCTTTCGGTCTAACATCTGCTCCAAGGGTATTCACCAAGTGTCTAGCAGTAGTAGTGGCCTTCCTCAGGAAACAAGGCATCGTACTGTTCCCCTGTCTGGACGATTAGCTCATAGTAGGCCAGGCCCCAGACCAAGTCAGGTCAGCTCTAGGGGTCACTCAAAACCTTCTAGACTCCCTAGGATTCATTCTAAATCTGGAAAAGTCTGTTCTGGAACCAACCCAGCTTCTCACATTTATAGGAATGAAGCTGGACACTGTTCAGGCCAAGGCCTTTCTCTCTCTCTCTCTCTCTCTCTCTCTGTCTCTCTGTCTCTCTCTGTCTTAAGGGTCCAATCCCTCATCACTCTGGCCTCCTCTTTTCGTCCACTTATATCTCGGCCAGCCAGACACTTCTTGCAGTTGCTAGGCCACATGGCAGCCTGCACTGCAGTAGTGCAAGGGGCAAGGTTTCAGATGAGAGATATTCAATTTCATCTAAGAGCCTTTTGGTCTCAGAGAAAAGATCCCCTCTCCCAGTTGGTTCCAGTGTCGCTAACTTTGGTTCAGGCCCTCCAGTGGTGGCTGGAAGGGGACAACTTGAGGCAAAGGGTTCCCTTCCTCAGTCAGGTTCCCACTGTGATTCTAACCACAGACGCTTCCCTGCTGGGATGGGGAGCCCACCTGAATCAGCATACTGCTCAGGGAACTTGGTTTCATCAGGAGTCTCTTCTACACGTAAACCTCCTCAAACTCAGGGCTGTCTTTCTGGCATTTCAGACATTCTCAGACTTAATTCAGGGGAAAGTGGTGCAGATCAGGACAGACAACACCACAACCATGTGGTACATCAACAAGCAGGGGAGTACTCGGTCCTCAGCCTTGTACACCGAGGCCATGAAAATATGGTCACTAGCTTATTCCCTGCAGGTTTCCCAGATTGCTGTGCATCTCCCAGGGAAGGGTTTCCCAAGGTCACCAGGAATGGGCCCTGAATCCTCTCATTCTTCAGATCACTTTCAAGAGATGGGGCACTCTCTTTGCAGCCCTGGACAACCATCTGCTCCCTCTGATTTGCTGCAGACCCCCCTCTCCTGGGGTCTGTTCATCTAGATGCCCTCCTGTTGGATTGGACCAATAGATTTCTCTATGCTTTTACATAGAAACATAGAATTTGACAGCAGATAAGGACTGCTTGGTCCACCTAGTCTGCCCAGTTCCTTACCTGATGAATAAGCTGCAGATTCTAGTTAATCAGCAGCTTACTTCCTCCTGCCCCTGACTAGAATAGCCTTATGCCTGTCCCATGCATTCTTGAATTTTCCCACTGTTCCTGACTCCACAGCCTCCTCAGGAAGGCTGTTCCATGCATCCACAACCCTCTCTGTGAAAAAATACTTTCTTACATTACCTCTGAACTGTTCCCCCTCTATCTTCAAATCGTGCCCCCTTGTTCTTGCACATCTCTTCTTCTGAAAGATGCTACCCTCTTGTACTTTGTTAATTCCCTTGATATACTTGAAAGTTTCTATCATGTCCTCCTTCTCCATCCTTTCCTCAGCTGGACCCTCTCTTCCATTCTTTCTGCCGTTTTGCCCTGGACTGCCCGCCCACAACTCACCACTGTAAACTCTATAGCTCCTTAGACCTACCTTCCTTACAGGATCGGAGAATGGCACATTGCGCTAGGATAACAGCAAAATAATGGTCCCAGTCCCTCCCCCTGTACCTTGCTAATACCCTAGCTGCTCAGACCTCTTCATCCTATGCCCTCCGTAACTTCGACTCTAGGCTCCTCACCCTCCCACGTATGTCCTCCACCAAGTGTCAGCTTGCATTCAAGTACCGAATGCCCTACGTTTGGAACACTCTCCCTGGTGAGATCAGACACTCCTCCTCCTCTCTGCAACTCAACCTCCTCCTCAAATAGCATTTCGCCACTGTCTGCACGTGCAGCTAGCCCCATAAGGTATCCGACTGCTTAAATGTCCAAGTGTTTGATTGTATATCTGTTACTACATTTTAACAATGCTCTACTTCTGCTGCACTTAAGTCTCTGTGTGTGCTCTAGCTCTCCCGCTGCACAATTTATCTTTCCCCTGCCAAGAAGCAGTTGTATTTTGTACAGTGTGATTCTCTTGACCTGTATTTGTGCTGCAGCATGTAATGTATATATTTTTTTTCTTTGTATACTGTCTATTCTAAATCCCCCTCCCCCAGGATGCATCTGGAATCGAGTGTTGCACCGCTCAGTATTTCTTCCTGGTAAAACTCTTAAATAAATAAAGGGTATACATATTAAGCTGCTTTAGTCTCTCCTTGTATGTCTTCTGGTGCACACCCTGCACCATTTTAGTTGCTCTTCTCTGAACAGCCTCCACTCTGTCTATGTCTTTGCGGAGATGGGATCTCCAGAATTGCACGCAGTACTCCAGATGGGGTCTCACTAACTGTCTGTACAGAGGGATAACAACAGCCTGTTTTCTACTGTTGATGCCTCTCCCTGTGCATCCAAGTATCCCCCCAGCCCTCCTTACTGCCTTCTCACATTGCTTGCCCACCTTTAGGTCATCTGATATAATTACTCCTAGGTCTCTTTCGATTTTTGTTGTTATTAACTCACCCCCCATTGTGTACTCTTCCCCTGCGT
This sequence comes from Neoceratodus forsteri, assembly GCA_016271365.2. NCBI lineage: Eukaryota > Metazoa > Chordata > Ceratodontiformes > Ceratodontidae > Neoceratodus > Neoceratodus forsteri. The sequence continues at coordinate 557,675,753 of CM028132.1, forward strand.
TTTGTTTCCAGATGCATTACCTTGCACTTCTTTGCATTGAATCTGAGCTGCACATATTTGACCATTCCTCAACCTTGCCAAGTCCCTTTTCATCCTTTCCACCCCACCTTGTGTATCAGCCCTGTTGCAGATATTTGTGTTATCTGCAAAGAGATCTTCCTTCCTTCCAGGTGCTCTCCATTGTCATTTATAAAGACATTAAGAGGACCGGTCCCAGTACCGAACCCTGCGGTACCCCGCTAGTTACCCTCCTTTCTTCACTGTGGACTCCATTTACTATTACCCTTTGCGTCCTGTTGTCCAGCCATTTTTTTTATCCAGGCTACCACCTTGGGACCCACTCCAAGGCTGGCTAACTTGTATATTAATCTTTTGTGTGAGACTGTGTAAAATGCCTTGCTAAAATCTAGGTAGGCCATATCCACAGCCCCTCCCTGGTCTACTACTTTGGTCACCCAGTCAAAGAAATCTATTAGGTTCGTCTGACATGACCTTCCTGCTGTGAAACCATGCTGCCTTGGGTCCTGTGCCCCATTAACATCTAGGTACTCAGCAATTCTTTCCTTCAGAAGTGATTCCATCATTTTCCCTACCACTGAAGTCAAACTAACTGGTCTGTAGTTTCCTGCCTCTGTCCTGCTCCCACTTTTGTGAAGTGGAATCACATTTGCCCTTCTCCAGTCCTCGGGTACCACCCCATCATCCCATGATTTGTTAGAAAGTAGTCAGTGGTGTTACTGGTTCTACCCTTAGTTCTTTTAGAATTCTTGGGTGAATCCCATCAGGACCCATTGCTTTGTCAACCCTTAGTTTCAAGAGTTCTTTCAAAATCTTTTCTTCTGTGAATGGACTGGTATCGACCTCCCTATTCAGAGTTTCTCTCTTGTTTGGTTTAGGTACCTTCCTCTCCTCTTCCGTTGTGAATACTGAGCAGAAATATTCATTCAGTATCCCTGCTTTTTCACTGTCACCCTCTGCCCACACTCCCTCCTCATTATTAAATATCTGTATCCCTCCCTTGGTCTTGCTTCACTCCCTAATGTACCTATAAAAGGTTTTATCCCCCTTCTTAAGAGTTGGCTATCTTTTCCTCAGTTTGTGCCTTTGCTATTCTGACTGCCTTCCCTGCCTCCTTCTGCTTTAACTGATAAATTTTTCTGTCCTGCTCCTTCTGTGTTTCCTTATATTTCCTGAACGCTATCCTTTTCTTCTCAACTGTCCTTGCCACATCTTTTGAGAACCATAGTGTTTTTTTCCTTCATTTTGTTTTGTTGACTTGCTTCACACACAGGTTTGTTGCCTCTGCTATGGCTGTTTGATTATTCCCCATTGTTCCTCCACCCCTCCTTCTTGCCCATTTGCTAGTGCTTTTCTGAGGCACTCTCTGCCAAAGTCAGCTTTCCTAAAGTCCAATACTCTTGTTTTTGTATGGCTTGACTCTATGGCTGTGTTTATTGTGAACCACACTGTTTGGTGGTCACTTGTTCCCAGATGGCTACCCACTTCTAAATCTGAGATCCTTTCTCCTTCCCCATTTGAGAGTACCAGGTCTAAGATTGCTCCCTCCCGAGTAGGTTCCAACACTAGCTGTCTGAGGCATGCTCCCTATAGGGCATCAAGAATGACCCTGCTCTTGGATGTGCCTTCAGCAAAGGTACTCCAGTTAATATCTGGCATATTCAGGTCCCCCATCAACAATTCCTTTCCTCTGATATTCAGAGTTCTGGTCAAGATCAGATCCCAACCTTGCACAGTAATTCTAGTAGCCCCGGACTGGGTCAGACAACCTTGGCATCCTCCACTATTGTCACTATCAGTGACAATAACTCTGTGCCTTCCCAGGCAGTTCAACCTCCTCACCTCTTTTCAGGGGAGGATTCTATACCCCAACCTTCTCTCACTCAGGCTGAAGGCCTGGCTCTTGAAGAGCTAGAATATGCAGGTCTGCATCTCTTTCAGTCAGCTCTGGATATCCTTAAGGCTAGTAGAAAGCCTTCCACTAGAAAAACCTATAGTTCGAAATGGAAGAGGTTTGGGTTCTGGTGCTCCCAGAGGCACATTCAGCTGGACTCAGCTGACATTGCCACTGCTTTGAATGATTTGGTGCACCTTAATAGCTTAGACCTTCGGCCTACCACCCTCAAGGTACATTTGGCAGCTATTTCTGCTTTTATTTTGGCTGGGAAAGTTTCTTCTCTAGCATCCCATCCAGTTTTCAAGAAATGTTTCAAAGGTTTGATCCATATCAACCCTCCCTTCTGGCATCCCACTCCCCTATGGGACCTGAATATTTGTATTGCACAGCTGATGCAGCCTCCCTTCCAACCACTTTGCTCAGCTGAGCTCAAATACCTGACTTGGAAAACTGTGTTCCTGGTAGCTATCACCTCTGCCAGGAAAATCAGTGAGCTACAGGCCTTATCAGTGGAACCTGATTTCATTTCATTTCACAGGGATAAGGTGGTCCTTCACACAAATAGGAAATTCCTTCCCAAAGTGGTAACAGATTTTCATCTGAACCAATCTATGACATTGCCTGTATTTTTTACTGATCACTCGTCCTCTGGAGAGAGGAGATTACACAGTCTTGATGTAAAGAGGGTTCTGAGTTACTACATAGAATCCACTAAACCACATAGAAATGACTGCTCCCAGCTGTTTCTTACTTATGGGGAGGTGGGTAAAGGTAAACCTGCCACTAAGAACTATTGCTAGATGGATTGTTTCTTGCATACAGTTCTGCTATTCAAAATTGGGGAAGGAGCCTCCATCAGGTCTGAGGGCTTACTCCACCAGAGGTACAGCTGCTTCGGTTGCAGCTGCCAGGGATATGCCCTTAGTGGAAATCTGTAAAGCAGCCACCTGGAAGACTGTTCAGTTATTTACCAAGCATTACTCCCTTAACATCCAGTCAAGAAGTGATGCTGGGTTTGGCACAGCAGTACTGCAGAGTCTGTTCCCAAAATAGGTTCTGTAGATCCCTCCTCCTTGGGGGTACTGCTTGGTAGTCTGCATATAGTCAGAATACAGCAAGACTTCATGTTGTTTGAAGAAAAAATTACTCACCATAGTAATGTTGTTTCTTCTAATGGAGTCTTACTGTATTCTGACCTCTCTCCCTGCCTTCCCTCCTGGAACCTAATTGTTTTGGGATGTGGGTGGGAAGGTGCCGTGCTGCACCTCAGGGGTGTACTTGGTTGCCTCTTCTTTGAGTGAGGTTTGTTGTTGTTGGATATTTTGCTGTTGTATGCTTTATTACCTACTGGGATTCTGTTTTGGGGGTCATGACTTGAGTCTTTGGACCCAAAATTTATGTTTATTGCCTTTTGGCAGAAACTTTTTAAAACAATTTCTGGGTTGTTAGTCAGTTAGTTTAGTGCTCATAAGAATCTGACGGTTACACTCAGGAGTACCTGGGACAGAGGTTTGAAAACCGAGCTTGAGCTCAACGTTCTATGCCTTTGCATAGAGGTAACACTTTCCTCTCCGGAGCAGTTCAAGTGCTGGGGCTAACTGCATATAGTCAGAATACAGCAAGACTCCATTAGAAGAAACAACATTACTGTGGTGAGTCATTTTTTCTTTGTGGCTAGTGCACTCACCCGGTTAACAAAAACTAAATAAATAAATAACTACATATATTGGGCCCAAAAGTATTGATTTTAACATGATCTGCCACAACAGTAGCATAATTTTTATTAAGTGTCCTTTCATCAGCCCATGGGAAACTGTACCCAGGCATGAAGCTCTACCACCTCTCTTTCTACTTAGGAGGATGTATGCAGCCCAGAAATGCCTATTTCAACCTTTAAATTATGTATTTTATTAAGGTTTATTTTTGTACCATAGAATTGTTTTCAGGATGAAAGGACATGCTTGGTGCAATAAGGGTGGGGCTGCATGGATGGCATTGACTCACATTGTCCATTAAGAAGAGCTTGGGTCTCCTACACCTGTAAGTAATGGCAGCTATGGGTCCATGGATGGTCCTTTCAAAGTCTGATCTGCAGTGATGTCCAGGAAAAATACAGATTTGGGAGAATGGGATGAGAGAGGGAGCAGCCATGGTGAGCCTGGGATAAAATCCATCACCTGCAGTGCATACTCTATAAACTTCTTAGCATTTTGTCACTGGAACGATGGATACAGACACTCAAAATGTAGAGAAATGAGGGGTACTGGTCTTCATAACATGGGACAAATCAAGCACATAAAAATAGGTTTAGAGCACTAGAAGTTCGTGACTTAACAGCACTCTACCCTTGATCACAGCCTGGACGCTAGCTTAAGGCCATAACAGTGGAATGATAATGACTCACATTGAGTCTTTTGTGGAATCCCCTCTTGTACTGCCAGATAATTGCAGCTCTTAAAGAGCTGTTAATCATATCAGGCTGTATGGAACACTGAGGCAGAGTAGCTTGAGGACTAGAGCCTACTAAATTAGGGAAGTTTTTTAACTTCATTTACAGCCATGGAAAACCTGCACTAGTTAAGATGGGCAAGTTATGGGTTAGCAGCAGCAGTCTCAAGTCAATTTTCACTAGGCCCTGGGATAGTAAACCAATGTTAAAATCGATCCCTGAGGTCTCAGTCCCTGGTTCACGAATCAGAACTGTTGACCTCCATGGTAAAAGACCTCTTCACAAGGTGGGGTTGTCCCGAGTTGGACCTTTCTGCATCCACATACAACAAAAACAACCACATTTTTGCTTGCTGTCTCCAGAGTCTGGAGTTTTCTGGTGAGACTAATTGTCCTTCTCCTAGAAAGGAAAGATCTTGCTTTGAGAGGGCTCTTGCAGTAGGTATTCACATATGGGACTGAAGTGACCCGTCAGGCGTCAGGACCCCACGGAAAAATTTCTAGCTAGCAGTCTCTGGCGGGGGACCGCCCCCACGTCAGGTAACCAGCATCATACAACGTCAATATAGTGGGGCAGTCCACCACACCCGTCTTCCAGTTCTTTCCTGCCATCAGCTTGTGAAAGTTCCTCGTGGTAGAACAACACTCGTCAGTCTTTTGTCGGTCCCTAAGTTTTCGAGCTTTTTGACCTATTTTCTCTGTTTTCATCTTTATTCACGATTCGTTGTGTATGTCGTCCCCAGTGCCCTCTGAATCGCATAAGATTAAGTGTGACGTGTGTGGTTCCCAACTTCCACACAAGGACAGCCACTCCTTGTGCCTCTTCTGTCTGGGCCCAGACCACCCCGTGGAGAAGTGCCAGCACTGCCAGAAATTTAAATCCGCTACCCTCAAAAGAAGGCAGCAGTCCCTGGAAGAGAAGAAAATGGCCTCCATGGAAAAAGAGCTAAAGAAACTCGGGCAGGCGTCCACTTCCCCCAAAGGTCACAAGAAAAAACACGACAAGGAGAAGCACTGGGAGCGGGAACCGACTTCCACAGCAGCCGCGACTCCGGCCGGAGTCGCAGCACTCAAGATAACGTCCCCTCCCGGGGATCGCTCCATGACGGCCGTCTTGGTGGTTACCAAGAAGTTGTCGCCTCTCCATCTGGCTTACTCTCGGGCCCTTCAGGGCAAAGGAGGCCTCCACTCCCATGAAGGCTGCTTCTACCACGTGGCCTTCAGGTCAGAGCAGGTCCAGTAAGTCAGATGTAGGTCCCATCGATGCCTGTCCGGACAAGGCTGCTAAGCTGCTTACCCCATTCAGGGGAGCGCCCAGCAAAAACTCCATCCGACAAGGCCACATCTCCGCGTGGTCTTCCTCAGGCAGGGAGTCCGATAAGTCAGACACCCGCTCCTCTGACGCCTGCCCGGATTCGACCGATAATTTGGACACCGGTTCCATCGATGCCCGCCCACCCAAGAAGCCTGCGCCGGACCCTACGGAACAGTCCGCCGCCCCAGGCTCTCCGCAACACTCCAAGTTGCCCTCTGAGGTTCCCATGTCTCTTCGGTTGACTCCCGGGGATTATAATCCTCCTCCTTCCTAGTCATCCCTGAGGATATTGGGACGTTGCCATCAGGGAACCCTCCTTCTGGAGATCTCCTGACGCCGAACCCTCAGACACCGGCCCCGATGCCAGCCTACCCGATGCCATCTGGCTTCCCCTTACCTAGCGATAGGCCTATCCTTCTGTCAGGTCCTTTGGACCCTTTCGAAGGTATACCCACACCGGGCCCAACACCCACGGGGCCAGCGTTATGATCGCCTGGCCCACCAGCAGGGTCTCTGCCAGGTCCCTCTGCTCCATCAGAGCCCCTGGCGCCCCAGTACCCAATGCCGCAATATCCGGCGTTGCAGTACCCGACGCCGCGGTACCCGCCACCAGGCTACCCACCGTTGGGTTACGGATACTCCTCCTACGGATATCTTCAATATCCGTATCCCCCTCCACCTCCGCTGCCCACTCCCCAGCTGCTGGCAGATCTGAAGCAGACCTTGGTCTCCTGGTGGGCTGAGGCCAAGGCTCAGCTCACTCGTGAGGTCGAGAGTCGTCTGCCGACGCCGGACCCTATACAGGATCCCCTACTACAGAGATGGGAGACTCCTTCCCCCTTCCTGACACCAGAGGAGAGCCCTCTGGTGCCCGAGGAAGGGAGGATACGTGCCCCTGGGAACTCCAGAGGGGCTGCCCTTCCCCCTCATGGGGGGAGTCTTCCTCCTCTTCCTCAGATACATCTGACTGAGACTCAGAGACAGGATGCTCTGATCCCGAAGACAAGCCACGCACTCCAGAACGCCCCCAGCTGAGGATTCTTCCAAAGTCTCCTCTGGAGGACCCCTCCTTTCTGAAGTTATTGAGGAAAATCCAGGAGGTCCATCAGTGGCAATCAGTGGAGCCAGACCCACAGCGTAAAAAACTCGCTGCTCATCTGGACCTGCCCAAGACTGCTCCTATGCTGATTCCACCCTGGATAGAGCCTCATACGGATCTGTTTCCACTATATGGAAACAACTGTCTGCGCTAGCTCCCCTTCCAAGGAAGGTGGACAGGCTATATCAGGCTCTTAAGGATGTAGACTTCCTTAGCTCTACTCCAAGGTGGACTCGGTCATCATCAGCGCCGCTCACGGCCGCTCTGCAAACCCCAAGCACCTCAGCTCGTCTCCACCTGATAAGGAATCCCGGCTTCTGGACCAATACGGGAAGAAGATCTGTTCTACCCTTGGTATTAGGACCCTGAACTGTGTGGCACATATGGGGGATTTTCAGAAGACCATCCTTAGTTAGGTGGAATCTAAATTGGACTTCCTTCCTGAGTCGCAGACCAAGCAGGAGGTGGCGGATCTTGTCCGTTCTGCTCATTCGGCCAGTCGGCACATGCTTCGTGCCACTTACGATGCAGTGGACACAGCTGGAAGGAGCTTGGCCTTTGCCATAGGCCTACAGCATCACACCTGGCTCTGCGTGTCAGGTTTGGTCCCTGAAGTGCAATCCGCTATCCAGGATGCTCCCTTCAGGGGTTCGGTGCTCTTCTGGGGTGATGTCAAGGACATCATTCCCAAACTGCAAGAGAAGGGCACTGCACTAAAGTCTGTCAACTCTATGTACAGGCCCCCTCAAGAGCAGTGGCATCCTTTTTGTAGACGAAACCGACAACGACAAAAACCACAGGGTAAATGGGCCAACAAACGTCGGGCCCCTTCAACAACCAAGACTCCCCCCAGCAAAAAGGCCGCAGTAGCCTCGGCTGCTCCACTGCCCCACACCATCTGACTCCCTGCCTCTGGAGGTTCCAGAGGAACCAGTAGGGGGGAGATTCTCCTCTCATCTGCGGGGTTAGGAGAGGATAACGTCGGATGCTTGGGTGATCCAGTTGATATCAGCAGGACACTCAATAGAGTTTCTGCAGAAACCACCCCGAAGACCGCCCCCGAAATCATTGTACTCCCTGCAGCATCTTCTTCTGGTCCTAGAGGAAATCATCTCTCTTCTCTCAAAGGCGGCAATAGAGCCTGTTCCCACTCATCTCTGGGGAACAGGTTACTATTCCCATTTATTCCTAGTTCCAAAGAAAATGGGAGATCTGAGGTCTGTCCTAGACCTCAGCACCCTGAACATGTTCGTGGAGTACAAACACTTCAGAATGCTCTCCTTGCAGAGCCTTCTACCTCTTCTTCGGTAGGGACAGTGGCTATGCGTTCTGGACATGCAGGATGCTTACCTGCATATCCCCATATGCCCTTCCCACCGCAAATTCCTTCATTTTGGCTTTCAGGGGGACCACTGCCAATTCAAGGCCCTCCCATTTGGTCTTTCCTCAAACCCCCGAGTGTTTACCAAATGCCTGTCAGCGGTAGCGGCCCACCTTTGTACCCAGAGAGTTCAGGTATTCCCGTACCTGGACTGGCTCCTGGCAGCCCTGTCCAGGGTGGAACTCCTGCACTCCCTTTCCCTTACCCTGCAGGTTTTCACTAGCCTGGGTATCACCATCAACTAGGCCAAGTCCCATTTGGTCCCTTGCCAATGCCTCCAGTTTATAGGGGCAGTTCTGGACATGACCACCGGCAAAGTCTTTTTGCCTCCGGACAGGGTAGACACCCTTCAGACTCAGGCCCATCTTCTGTCCGGTCGCAGGAGGATCGGAGCCAGGTCAGTCCTCCGCCTTCTCGGGCTAATGGCGGCTGCCTTTCCGACAGTCCCACTCGCTTGGCTCCATATGAGAATCTCTCAGTGGATGCTTCAATCGCAATGGAACCAGACCATGGACACTCTAGACCAAGAGGTATTAGTTTCCGATCCCATGATCAAGGTCTTGCAATGATGGATGGTTCAGAAGAACCTATGCATGAGAGTTCACTTCTGCATCGAAGCCCCCTCCCAGACATTAATGACAGATGCGTCAGGAGAAGGCTGGGTTGCCCACCTCGGGTCTCACAGGACTCAGTGCAGCTGGTCCAAGTTTGAACAAAATCTGCACATAAATGTGCTCGAACTGAGGACAGTCCTTTATGCCCTTTAGGCTCTACACTCCTTCATCCTTCCCAATCATCTCCTCATACAGTCAGACAACATGTGCGTAGTCTGATATATCAAACAAGCAGGGAGGAACATGTTCCTACCCTCTGTGCCGGGAAGCGATGAGAGTCTTGTATTGGGCAACCCAGCATCACCTTCACATGACTGTGGTTCACGTTCCGGGAGTGGAAAACACATTGGCAGACCAACTTAGTCAGTCGTCAGCCAGGTCCCACGAATGGGAGTTAGATCAACAAGTCGTAAACGACATCTTTTAGCGATGGGGGACACCTCAGATAGACCTCTTCACCTCTCCCCAAAATGCAAAACTTCCCTCCTTCTACTCGCTCACTCCAGGGCGAGACATCTTTTGGCGGGACGCTCTGTTTCTCGCTTGGAGGGACAGATTCGTTTATGCCTTCCCTCCCATTCCTTTAATTCTGAGGGTCCTGAACAAACTCAGATCGGAGGGAGCTCGAATGATTCTCATTGCTTCCTTCTGGCCCAGGCAAGTTTGGTTCTCTCTTCTGCAACAATTTTTAGAGGAACCTCCTCTTCCTCTGTCACAACAATTGTTAACCCAGGATCAGGGGACCCTTCTTCATCCAGGTCTCAGATCCCTTCATTTACATGCGTGGCTCCTGCAGACGTTGCAAAAGCCTGCTTTGGAGAGTCTCCTCTCATTGCGGACATCTTGGTAGAGGCCAGAAAGCTTTCCACCAGGTCCACCTACGCCATGAAGTGGAAACGATTATTTGGGCTAATTCTAAAGACTTGGAACCTTTCTCATGCCCAGCCAATAAAGTCCTGGACTACATGCGTCACCTCTTTGATCTGGGCCTCAGCCATTCCTCACTAAAGGTCCACATGGCTGCTATTTCAGCCTACCATATCCCCTTTGGAGACGGGACTTTTGCTCAGTTGGAGGTCTCCAAGACCTTCCTCAGAGGGGTTCACCACTTGAGACCCCCCCCATCCGCATTCCTGCCCCTACTTGGGACTTGAACTTCATTCTGGAGAAGCTTACCCTGCCTCCCTTCGAGCCGGCAGCTACAGCTGATTTAAAGTTCCTTTCCTGGAAGATACTCTTCCTAGTGGCCATTACTTCTGCTTGACACATTTCCGAGCTTCAGGCTTTGATGTGCAAATTCCCGGACTTGATTTTTCACAAGGAACGTGTGGCTGTACGCACCAGCCCTAAGTTTCTCCCTAAGGTGATGGCTGTATCTACCCTGAATCAATCCATTGAGCTACCCGCTTTCTTTATGCAACACTCCAATCAAGGGGAATACCTCTTGCATACTTTGGATGCTCACAGAATTCTGAGCTACTACACCACTCTGACTAAGGATCTCAGGAAGACTGATCAACTTTTTGTCACTTTGCTTTCAAAAGGGAAGGCAATGGTGTCTCTAAGCAATGCCTATCAAAATGGTTGACTCACTGTATCACTTTCTGTTATTATAAGTACAACAAGACCCTGCCGGGTCAGGTCAGAGGTCACTCCTCCAGAGGAGTAGCTGCCTCTGCAGCTTGTTTGAAGAATGTGTCAGTGGCAGACATCTGTGCAGCCGCAGCTTGGACTTCTGTCCATACCTTCACAAAACACTACAGTTTGGACATTGCCTCTCACTGTAGAGCAGGCTTCGGGTTGGCTGTTTTACAAGGTCTCCTTTCATAAGACCTTTCAGCCTGAGGTTTCATGCTATGGATGACAGTCCTCCTCCCGAGTACTTTTCCTTTTTCCAGACTGCTTGGGACTCGGTCCTATATGTGAATACCTACTGCAATATCCCTCTCAAAGTAAGATAGTACAGTTATGTAAGAACTTACTGTTAACAGTAGATCTTCGAGAGAAGCTCTTGCAGTAGGTATTGCCTTCCCATCCTCCATCCCCTTTTGGCTCCATTTCCATGGGGGGAATATCCTCTTCTCTCTCATCTCATCAGGCGTGGGGGCAGTCCCTGTCAGAGACTGTTTGCTAGAAATTTTTCCGTGGGGTCCTGATGCTTGGCGGGTCAGTCCTGTATGTGAATACCTACTGTAAGAGCCTCTCTCGAAGATCTACTGTTGTGGTAAGTTCTTACGTAACTGTACTTTCCTTTAAGCGTTCCTTCTGATCACTCTCATTCAGGGTGTCTTGTTTAAGCCGTGGACACAGGGTTACCACCTTTTAAGCAGTCTAAAGTGGGACATTTCTTAATGAAACATTATTTTTTTGTTGGCCGATATGTAATCCCGACCAATGCAACAGACTTGTTTTCTCTAAATAATCAGAATTAAGACTAAGTGTTCACCTCGCGCCACACCGGCGACCCGGGTTCAGGAACAAGCCCAGACCGCTGGGGGTTGGCAGGGGAGGGAGAGGATTGAGCGTCCGGAGGATGGCTGTCCTCTCCCTGGGGTGGGTTCGGGGGATCCTTGGCCCAGTGGTGACACCCGGTGGAGACCGGGTGTACTCTCTGTGCCTGGAACACAAGGGGGAGGAGCGTGGTGGACGCTTACAACTTCTCCATGCAGGCGTCACTGCACATCTGGCTCCTGGGTGTACCAATGCAAAAATCCTCTCCCTGCAGCATGAAAGCCACCGACAGACGGCCTGATCAACTGGGCCAAACAAAGCCCGACAGTTGGGGACGAGGGCTTAGGGTGATGCAGTCTCCTCTCCCGGTTCCCCCTCGCTGGAGGAGGCCCGGCCGTGGGGGGCAAGCCACGGTCCTCCTCACTTCGGTGGTCCTGGCGGAGGCTGGCTACACCTAGATCAGTTGAGCGTCAACATACATGGCCTGAGTGGGGTAAGTACACCCCAAGCTGCAGAGGAATGTATAAAGAAAGTAAAAAAAAAAAAAGACTAAATGTCGTTTTTTAGCTGTTTCTAGTGTTTCTTATCATTTTAAGGTAATTTAGTTATTACATTGTTTTGCAGCATTTAGAGGAAAGTCAGAAAATATTTTTTTTACTATAATGTCAGGACATGTAGCATTTTTCATGTTTTTTTGCAGGACACAGCTGCCAAATAAGGAGGACAGTCCTGCAAAAATAGGGACAGGTGGTAATCCTATCTGGATAGAGCAATCTGGTTTCCACTTCTGCAACATCTAGCACTGCAGCCTCCTGTTCAGCTTTGTCTTTGTCAGGGTCTGATGTCTTATGCTGAAGGGTTCCTGGTCCACCTGGACCTGCAGTCTCTGCATCTGCATTTCTTTTATTTTATTTATTTATGCATACCTGGTTCCTGAAGACGTAGACATTTGCTATTTTTGGATTTCACCCAGATGGTTGATGCCTTGCTTGTGGCTAGAAAGCCTCCTATGAGACACATCTATTCTTTGAGGCTGAGGTACTTCTGAATATGGTGTGCTACCTGTTCCATGGACCTGTTTAATGTCCTCTGAATACTGTACTGGACTACCTTCTGCCTCTATTGAACTCAAGTCTCCAGTACTCCATTACCCCTATTGATGGGCATACAGTGGCACAACGGTGTTTCTTAAAGGTATTCTGCAAATGCATCCCCTATTCATAAACCACTTCCATCTTAGGACCTTAATTTCATCCATGAGAAATTGACTCTGGCTTCGTTTGAGCTTGCTGTGATTTGTGAGATGCGTTTCCTTTCACGGAAATTGCTGTTTCAAGGGACGTGGATATGATGTTCGATCCATACTTCAGGCAGTGTTCCTTTCCCCTTTAAATCAGCTGGAATGTCTTCAAGCTGGCTTCTTCCGCCCACCCAGGTGGTAACTCTCCTAGCACCACCCCATGACGTCCGATCTTCCTTTCCACTGGAAAAAGGGAGATGTTGATAAGCCTTCTGACAAGGAGTCCAAGAAATTGGTCCACATGGCCAAAAAAGTTTATGCTGCCTCCTTTCAAGCAACATGAAGTCTTGCTGTATTCTGTCGTAATGCAGTTAGCCCCAGCACTTGAACTGCCCCGGAGAGGAAAGAGTAAACTCTATGCAGAAGCATAGAACATTGAGCTCGAGCTCGGTACTTCCCAGTGTAACAGTCAGATTCTTACGAGCAAACTAACTAACTAAGTACTATACTATGGAAATTGTTCAAAACATATAGCCAAAGGGCAAAACATTTTTGGGACCAAAAAGACTCAAGTCGAGAAACCAAGAAGGAAATGTAGTGACAATATTTAACTATAAAAACACAAGAAAAGAACAATAACAGCTACCCCACCCTAGAGGGAGGATACAAGGTACACCCTTGAGGTGCAACACTGTACCTATCAGCTCACTTCCCAAAAACTAGGTTCCGAGAGGGGAGGCGGGGGAGGTCAGAATACAGCAAGACTCCATTAGAAGAAACATTGCTATGGTGAGTAATTTTTTCTTCAAGCAACATGAAGTCTTGCTGTATTCTGACATAATGCAGACTACCAGGCAGTTCCCTATGGAAGAGGGAATGCAGAACCTACTTTGGGAACAGGCTGTGCAATACTGCTGTGCCAAACCTATCATCACTCCTAGCCTGAATATCCAGGGAGTAATGCTTGGCGAATGTGTGTACTGTTTTTTTCAGGTGGCTGCTTTACAGATTTCTAACAAGGGTATATCTCTGGCCACATCTAGAGTAGCAGCTGTACCCCTAGTCGAGTGAGCCCTCAGGCCTTAAGGGGGTGTTCTACCCAATTTGTCATAGCAGAATTGTATACAAGAAAACAATCCACCTGCCAATAGTTCTTTTAGTGGCAGGCTTACCTTTCCCCACTTCACCATAAGTGAGAAACAATTGAAAACTGTCATTTCTGTGTGCCTTAGTATGCTCTATGTAGTAGCTAAGAGCCCTTTTAACATCCAAACTGTGTAATCTTCTTTCCCCTGAAGAAGAATGGTCAGTGAAAAACACAGGGAGAGATACAGATTGGTTCATATGAAAATCTGATACCACTTTGGGCAAGAACTTCCTATTGGTTATTAGGACCACTTTTTCCCTATGGAAGGATATGAAGTCAGGTTCAACTGACAGGGCCTTTAATTCACTAATCAGCCTGGCAGATAATAGCTACCAGGAACACAATTTTCCAGGTCAAGTACTTCAACTCGGCCGAAGCCAGAGGTTCAAAGGGTGGCTGCATAAGCTGAGCAATGCAGACATTAAGATCCCAAGGCGGAGTAGGCTCTCTAAAGGGAGGGTCAATGTGAACCAGACCTTTGAAAAACTTCCTGAAAACAGGATGAGATTCCAGGGAAGAGCCCTTCCTTGCTGAAAGGAATGCAGACACAGCTGCTAGATGAACCTTCAGAGTGGCAGGCCGAAGGCCTAGACTATTCAGATGAACTAGATAATCTAAGGCTGTGGAAATGTCTGCAGAATCAGGCACAATGCCTTTCTGAGAACACCAAATACTGAACCTCTTACATTAGGAATTATGTTTTTCTAGTGGAAGATTTCCTGGAGACCTTCAGAATATCCAGAACTCCCTGAGAGAGATGTAGTGCTGCATATTCTAACTCTTCAAGAGCCAGGCCTTGAGGTTGAGAGACTGAAGATTGGGGTACCAGATCCGCCCCTGGGAGGAGGACAGGAGATTGTCCTTGTTCTTGGGAAGAGACAGGGGACGTGACACTGTCAAGGACAGCAGTAGAGGATACCAAGGCTGTCTGACCCAATCTGGAGCCACTAGTATCACTGTGCACGGTTGAGTTCTGATCTTGATCAGAACTCTGAACAGCAGAGGGAAGGGAGGGAAGGCGTAGAGAAACCTGCCCTTCCAGTCCAAAATGAGAGCATCCAGGCTTATCAACATCTCCCTTCTTTTTCCAGTGGAAAGGAAGATCGGACGTCATGGGGTGGTGCTAGGAGAGTTACCACCTGGGTGGGCGGAAGAAGCCAGCTTGAAGACATTCCAGCTGATTTAAAGGGGAAAGGAACACTACCACAGACAGAGGTTTGAAAACCGAGCTCGAGCTCAATGTTCTATGCTTCTGCATAGAGTTAACTCTTTCCTCTCCGGGGAAGTTCAAGTGCTGGGGCTAACTGCATTATGTCAAAATACAGCAAGACTCCATTAGAAGAAACAACATTACTATGGTGAGTAATTGTTTCCTCTTAGCCTTCAGCAAGTGAGGTTGGCCCTTTTAATGGACCACATTGCCCATCCCCTTCTGGGCACGCTTGATGAGGTGCTTCCTCATCTCCCAGCGGACGAACAGATCGCAGTCAAGCAGGTCCAGAATCATGGCTGAGCAGTGACTAAGCAGCAGCTCCAGACTGCCATGGATATTGGCGACTCCTGCTTTCGGTCCGTGGTGGCCACGATTGCCATGCATCACAGGGCTTGGCTGCAGATCTCGACCTTTATGGCAGAAGCCCAGCACAAGCCGGCGGATGTCCCTTTCTTGCGCAAGGACTTGTTCGGGCCTGACTTCTACCCAGAGGGATCCCAAGGGCTCTAAACAGAAGAAGAAGAAGCCCTTTCAGACCCTTGCTGCTCCTGCAGCCAAACTGGCCCAGCCTCAGTCTGGACAACAAGCTCAGGTTTGGTGTCCCCAGCCAAAATTAGTTGCTACGGTCATCTGGAAGCCATGAGGTTGGGGTCCCGGTGGCTTCTTAGTCAGTCCTTCCTCTGCCTCCAAGCCTGCCCAGTGACGGGATGGGGGTGCCTCCCCCATGCCCATCCTGTCTCCCCTAGGTCCTCCTGTGGGGGGGTTGGCTCCGCCACTTCCTTTCCACCTGGTCCACTGTCACCACGGATGGACAGGTGGGTCCTCGAGGTGGTCAGTGATGGTCTTCCTCTAGAGTTCAAGGCTTACCCACCTTGCTGAGCCCATGCCCCACGGGAGGACATAGTGTCTATCGACATCCTGTCAGCCCTTCGGTACAACATTGCCCAGCTCCTCTGCAAGGAGGTCATTGCTCCTGCCTCAGACCCTCTGGTACAACTAGGGTTTGTCTCCAGGTACTTCCTAGTGCCAAAATGGATGGGGGTACCTCATCTTAAATCTGCATGACCTGAACAAGTTTCTCAGGCTGTGCACCTTCAGGATGGTCACTCTTGCCTCGGATCATACCATCTCTCCAGCAGGACATGTGGTTTTGCTCTCTGGATTTTCAGGACGTGTTCTTCCATGTCCCAGTCCATTCCACCACCAGTTCCTCAGGTTCTTGGTGGAGGGAATCCTCTACAAGTTCCAGTTTATACCATTTGGCCTGTCCTCAGCCCCCAGGGTCTTCACTAAATGCATAGCAGTGGTGGCAGCTTACCTGAGGTGCCGAGAGGTCTGGGTATACCCCTGCCTGGAAGACTGGCTAATTGCAGTCCCTCCAGGCTAGAGGTGGAAAGGTCCAGTGAACTGGCCCTCCAGACCTGCAGCTGTCTTGGCCTCCTGGTCAACAAGACCAATTTGGAGCTCATGCCCTCACAAGTCATCCAATTAATCGGGGCAGAGCTCGACTATTGCAGAGCCAGGGCTTGGCTTCCAGCAGATGGGGCGGACGCTCTCTCCACTTTTGCCTGATCATCTTGGGTTGGGTAGTTGTGCCCTGCTCGGGATTTCCTGTGTCTCTTGAGATACATGGCAGCATGCACCACCATGGTCAGTTGGGTCCGGTGGGGAATGCGCTTTCTGACATGGGAGCTTGCCTGCCAGTGATCTCGGTGCAAGGGCCACTTAGACCAGCCTGTCAATGAGACCCAGCTAATGTGGGACACCCTTCAGTGGTGGTTAGTCCTAGAACATCTGCAGCAAGGAATCCCATTTGTCCACCCAGAGCCGACGGTCATCCTGATGATTGATGCTTCTCTCATGGGCTGGGGTGCCTACCTGGGGGAACAAAGAGTCCATGGGCTCTGGACCCCTGAGGGGTCCTTGCGCCACATCATCCTGCTGGAGCTTTGTGCAGTTCAGCTGGCACTGACTGCTTTTGCTCCACATATCCAAGGTCAAGTTGTTCCGGTCCAGAGTGACAACACCACTACCTTGTACTGCCTCAACAAACAGTGGGACGCACTCCCTTCCTCTGTGCAGGGAAGCTCTCTGTGTTTGGACCCTCATGCGCAGCCTGGAGGCTGATCTCCTGGCCATCCATATGGCCAGTGTCTCCAACCAGCTGGCGGACGCTCTCAGCAATGTGGGCGAGGCGTCTCATTAGTGATCTTTCCACCTAGAGGTAGTACACAGTCTGTTCTCCCTGTGGGGCCACCCCTCTGGTGGACTTGTTTGCCTCCAGGGAACTCGCAAAGCTGAGGCTGTAATGTGCCAGACCCCCTCAGCAGGGAACTCTGCAGGAGGATGCCTTCTCAAGGCCCTGAATCCTGGGCCTTCTTTACACCTACCCTCTGTTTCCCATGATCCACAAGGTGTTGCTCAAGGCCAGGAAGGACAAAGCAGGGATGCTCCTGGTGGTTCCGGACTGGCTTTGCCAGTTCTGATATCCTGATGATCTCAGCCTCAGCAACAGGCTCCCAAGGCTTCTCCCTCTCCGCTGGGACTTGCTCTCTTGCAGTCAAGGGAAGGTACTATATCCGGACTTTCAGTCCCTGCACCTGATAGCCTGGTTCCTGAATGGCTACAATTCCAGGCCTTGGGTCTCTCCAAAGTAGTCCTCACTATGGTCGAGGCTTCTCAGGAGTTGACCCAAAAATGCTATCTTGTCCAGTGGCTAGCATTCTCAACTACCTTTGGTCACTCTCTCAGTAGTGCCTTCGGCCAGTGACCCTTAAGGTGCACCTGGCAGCCATCTCTGCCTACTACGTGCAGTCTGGTATGCAGTCAGTGGCACAGGAGAAGGTGGTCTGGCGCTTTTTTAAAGGCCTTGACCACATTTCATCTCCAATGTATGAGCAACCACCAGCTTGGGACTTGTTGCTGGTGTTGGCAAAGCTCATGGGCAAGCCATTTGAACCAATGCACAGGTGTGAGATGTCTCACCTGTCATGGAAGACTGCCTTCCTTTTGACTATTACATCAGCCAGAAGGATCAGTGAGCTCCAGGTGCTCTCGTTGGAGTCTTCTTATCTGGTCTTCGACACGGACAAGGTTGTCCTTCACCCCAACCCAAAGTTCCTCCCAAAGGTTGTGTCTGATTTTCACCTTAACCAGGTGATTAATCTCCCAGTGTTCTTCACCAACCACACCTCGAGACACGAGCACAGGCTCCATACTTTGGACCTGCAGTGAGCACTAACCTACTATAAGAAGTGCATGGCTAGAGTTCAAGGAGAGATTCGCCAACTATTTGTCGCCTAAGCTGAAGCCGCACCTGGCAGACCAGCAACTAAGCAGATGATTGGCACTGGCAGGTGGATTGTTTCCTGCATTGACTTCTGCTGTAGGCTGGCAGATAGGGAGCCTCCCTTAGGGCTAAGAGCTCATTCTACCCATCATATCACTGCCTTGGTGGCTGTTGCCAGGGATGTCCCTATCCAGGAAATCTGCAGGGCTGCTACCTGTAAGTCAGCACACACCTTCATCTCCCATTACCACATCGACCTTGAGTCACGCTGGGATGCTGGTTTTGGGGCCTCAGTTCTCCAATTTCTGTTCCCTAAATGGGGGTGTGCACCTTGCCCCTTTCTCCCGGAGAACTTCTAGGAGTCTGCCTGAAGTGTGGATTGAACATCATATCCACATCCCTAGAAAACGGGTTACTCACCTGTAAAAGTAGTTATATGAGTGGCATATGAAGTTCATCCACATTGACCCACCTGATCTCCCCTGGCAAGTGGCACACGAGTCTTGCTTCCAGCGGGTAAGTTCTGACGTCACGGGGCTGTGCTAGGGGAGTTACCACCTGGGTGATTGGGAGGAGCCAGCTTGAAGATGCCTTGGCTGATTTAAAGGGGAAAGGAACACTGCCTGAAGTGTGGATGAACATCATATGCCACTAATAGAACTACTGTTACAGGTGAGTAACCCATTTTTCTTGTTGCTATGACTTTGACTCATAGACTTTCCAAGCTTTAGGTTCATTTATGGGCCCACTTATTTGTTTTTTCATAAGGACAGGGCACTTTCTGAGGACCAGTCCTCGTTTCTTACCCAGGGTTGATTTTGATTTCACACTGAATCAAACAGTACCATGTAATAAGAGCTAATGAATAATGGCGCCATCACAATACGGTGAACACAAAATAATGATCGGCACTATTGCGACCAGCACTACAGCTACTAAACAAACAACAAAGTGCTTTGTATAACCCCCACCCCATTGTGGAGGGTCTTCATACACCCCCTAACTAAAATAAGATTCTGGGGGCAACTCAAGAATGGGAAAAACTCAGGAGGAGATGTTCCCCGGCAGAAAAAAATGCAAACACCAACAAAGTAAATAAAAACATACCAGCTGGGAACCGAACCCAGCTCTGCCTGCACTACCCAGCTACTCAATGGTGGTAACAGTAACCTCCATGCTAAGCGAGCAGCTCGGTTTGCAGCCCACAGTTGCTTCTCCAAACATCGCCTGTCCTTGTTCCCTTTGCTGTTTCCCTACTTCCGTATCCTTTGTTGTTTTCCTTCTCGCTCTCTTCACCTACTCGCCATTCTTTATAGCTCACCATACCTCCAGGCACTCAAACTGAGTTTCTCAAATTGAGTCGCCCATTTGACGGGTTACCAGTCAGACCATACACCTTCCTATGTATTATCCAGAACATGCTTATGATAGGGTTGAATAGGACCTTGTCCCAGTTGTTATAGAGAGTTTGAATGCAGGGATCTGTTCTGTTCTTTCCTTTCTTGTCTCTCATCTGTCTGGTTGCACAACCAGATTTTCACTTGAGACCTAGGACTTGATCACCCCGACAGTCTCGTAGTTCTCACTATCTCTCTACCTTCACTAGATGTTTCTGTCTTTTCCTTCCTCGCATTTCTGCTGGTATAAAAATATATGCAAATCATTATGTGGAAATGTAACTGATATTGGGATCCCTTTGTTTAGAAATTATATAGTTTTACTGTTGAAATGTATATAATTATACTTAAGATAATTGCAGAAAGCTATTGGAAACCTAAGGGGTTAACCTGAAATGCAGTTGTTAAGTCTTTTGCAGAAGCTGTGGAAAAGGGGTCTCAGTTCTGGGACAGTGTGTTCCTGCCTGCACTTGCCTGCAATATACTAACATACTAAAATGTCAGCAGAATAGGCCTAATGGTCTTTCGTGTCTGCTCGTTTGGTCAGCCCCCACCCTGGGAGCTGACCTTGCTGCCCCCCTCTCCCTCTCTGGCTTCTCCCTTCCCAGTCCTGGATATTCTCGCTGCACTGGTTTTTGCTTCCAGAACCCTTCCCCCATACCTGTCCCACCCCCTCTTGAACCCCTCCACCATTTCTGCCTCAACCAGTCCCCTGGGCAGTGCATTCCATAGCTCCACAACCCTCTCAGTGAAGTAACACCTCCTCCTTTCTCCCCCGAATCTTACCCCTCTCCAGCTTCCACCCATGCCCTCTAGTTGCCCCCCCTTCCTTCGGGGCACCCTGACTGCTTCTCCCCCATTGATCCCCTTCATGTACCTGAAGACCTCTATCATGTCCCCCTGGTCCCTTCTCTCTTCCAATGTGTACATATTTAGCTCTTCGAGCCTCTCCCCATAGGTCCTATCCCCCAAGCCCCAAATCATTTTGGTTGCCCTCCTCTGGACCCTCTCCAGGAGTTCAGTGTCCCTCTTTAAATGTGGCCTCCAAAACTGCACGCAGTACTCGAAGTGTGGCCTCACCAAGCAGTTATACAGTGGGAGTATCACTTCCCTCCTTCTGGAGGTGAGCCCCCTAGCGATGCATCCAAGCATCCTATTGGCCTTTGCCGCTGCCCTCTTACAAGTCTATGAGTTTTTCATCTTGACATCCACCACCACCCCAGGTCCCTCTGCCATCGAGACTCTGTAGCATCCCCCCACCCAGGTGTGGCACTGGCCCGAGTTTCTGGCTCCCAGGTGCAGCACCTTGCATTTCCTGCATTGAACCTCAGCTTCCGCTTTCTAGACCACCTTTCCAGAGCCTCTAGGTCCCCCTGTAGGGCCACCCTCCCCTCCTCCCCATCCACCACCGCCCCCAGTTTTGAGTCATCTGCAAAGAGACTCATCTCACTCCTGATACCCTTCCTTATGTCAGAGACGTAGGCGTTGAACAGGAGGGGCCCAAGGACTGATCCTTGAGGGACTCCACTAAGGACCCTCCTTGAGGATGAGACTATCTTGCCAACCACGACCCTCTGGGTCCGGTTCTGGAGCCAATTGCCTATCCATCTGATCATCTAGTTCCCCACCCCCTTTTCTCCCAGATTATCCAATAGGCCCCTGTGAGGAACAGAGTCAAACGCCTTAGGACAACCACTGGTCTACCCAGGTCCAAGGCAGTAGTCACCCAGTCATAGAACTCCACAAGGTTTGTCTGACAGGATTTCCCCAGGACGAATCCATGCTGTCTATCATCCAGGCACCCCAACTTTTCCAGGTCCCCCCCCAGTCTCTCCTTGACAATGCCCTCCATCACCTTGCCCACCACCGATGTCAGGCTGACGGGCCTGTAGTTCCCTGCCACCTCCCTTGACCCCCACCCTTGTGGATAGGCACTATATGCGCCACCTTCCAGTCCTAGGGCACCCATCCTGTCATCAGAGAGATGCTGAAGAGCTCTGCCAGGAGTTTCACCAGGATATCCACCAGTTCCTTTAGCACTCTGGGATGTAATTTATCTGGCCCTGGTGCTTTCTTCGTCTTAAGGGACCTGAGGGCTTCCTTCACTCTTTCTGCCGTGATTTTCACCTCCACTACCTCGTCCTCCTGCTTTGCCCCCCCCCCAGATCCACCAATCGGTAAGGGCCCCCCTCCTCAGTTTCATCGTCTCCTCCCATGTATGATGCAGCCCCCCCATTTTCCTTGGTGAAAACTGAGGCGAAGTACTCGTTTAGTACCTCAGCCTGCTCCCCCGGGTCTTGTGCCCATCCCTCGCTTGTTTTAATCCTGCTAATCTGCCCCTTCACCCTTCGTTTTTCCCCAATGTATCTAAAGAACCCCTTATTCCCTCTCCTAATTTCCCTGGCCAGGTTCTGCTCCTTTCTTGCCTTAGCCGCCCTCACCACCCTAGTGGCCCTTCTGGCCATCAGCTCATAATGACCTTGGTCCCTTTCACTCCTTGAGCACTTGAATTGCCGATAGGCCGCCTTCTTTCCCCTCACCACCTCCTGAACCTCCTTGGTCCACCAGCAGGGTTTTCGGGCCCTACCGCATTTTCGTCTTACTCTTGCGCAGGTGCTGGTCGCATCCTGCAACCCCATCCTGATGATTTCCCACCTACTGTCAGCGTCCATGTCTGACCCAATCCCATCCAAGTGCTCCTTAAGGATCCTTCCCATTTCCTTGAAATCTGCCCCCCTGAAGTCAGTTACCACCGTCTTTGTGCAGCCCTCTACCTCTCCTAGGTTCAGGCAGAACCAGACCATGGCATGGTCACTCCCCACCAACGGGTCCCTTGCCTCCAGGCCCCCAATCTGGTAATTGTCTGCCAGGACCACATCCAGTATCCACTCCTCCCTGGTCGGTTCCCCCACATGCTGAGTTAGGAACGCATCCTGAAAGACATCCAACAACTTCTGTTCCCTGGCCACCAAGGATGTCATAGTCTCCCAGTCTATTCCTGGCATGTTCAAGTCCCCCAACACCACCACCCTTCCCCTTCCCAATCTGCAGGGGGTCTATACACCACTCCTATTTTTACTCTCTTGCCCCCCCCGTTATCAAGGTGACTCAAATCACCTCCACATTTCCCTCCGCCTCTTCCACTCCTCCTATGGCAATGCAGTTTTTGACTATTATTGCTACCCCTCCTCCCTTCCTTCCCCCCATCCTTCCTGAACATGGTGTAACCCTCCAGGTTCAGGTCCCAGTCATGCTCTGTGGTGGCCCAGGTCTCAGTGACCACTGCCACATGCACCTCTCCCTCAGTTGGCATCGCCTGGAGTGCAGGCATTTTATTGCCCAAGCTCCTGGCATTTAGCAGGATTACCTTCCACCCTTTCCCTATACTTTCATTTCCCCTGCTCATGTTCCCGTGGGGATTCTGTCTTCCCCTGGTCAGCCCCTTACCAGTTGGCCTTTTCCTGCTTTCCTCCAGCTCCCCAGGGGGGTGGAGACAGAGTCCCTCCTTTATTGGACCCCCCTAGACAGCCTTTTCTCCCATCCTTCCCCCTTCACAAGTTTAAACCCCATGTTTCACCAATGAACCCCTCTATTTTCAACTTAAGGTTTCCTTCCCTCCGAATTGAGATGGAGCCATCTCTAGCATACAGCCCTTATCCTCCCAGGTCTCCCCAATACCCCATCAACCCATACCCTCTGGCCTCACACCACTCCCTGAGCCACTGGTTTATCACCTGATCTTCCTCTTGTGTTTCCCCACTAGCCCTTGGCACCAGCAGGATTTCGAGAAGGAATTGTGCATCCTGTATCATGACAGACCCTGGCAAGCTCCTGAACCTTGCCTGTATCTCTAGCTCACTATTTCCCTCAATGTCATTGGTACCCAGGTGCACCAGTATGTCAGGAACCTCCACAATCCTTTGCCAGCTGATATACCTCATGCTTGTGCACTGTGCACCCGTTAGTCCAGGGCGCATTTTTTCTAACAGGCAGGCTTCTCCTCCCTATCCATTTGATCCCTGATCATGGAATCACCCACAAAGCACTTTGGCCGCCTTTTCCTCCATTCCCCCTTCCGTGTCCCTCATCCTTTCTACGGCCACTCCCCCAGCGGCTCCTTGCTCCTCCCCTATCTGGTGCCACCTACCATCCCCTTCTTATTTACCCTCCTCCAATCCTGTGCCTCTCGTCCTCCTGAGTATTCTTCTGTACCTCACTACCCCCGTTACTGCTCGCGACTGGTCCCCCCCTCTAAACTAGCTTGGCTCTTCCTCCCTTCCTTCCCGTCTCTATTTAGCCTCCTCCTTGTTTGTCATGCTCCCCTGGGCTAAACCCTCAGCTCTCTTTACTGTATCCTCCTTGTACTTCTGGTCCTTCTCCTTGCCCTTTCCTCCCAACTGGTCCTTTTCCTTGCACTTTCCTCCCTCTACCCCCTCATCCTCTTGCTCTGATCCCCTGCTCCCCCGTTTTCCTGCATTCCAGACTTCCCCATGTTCCTCCTGCTATCCAGCTTCCGCCTCCTGCCCCCTGGGACTTTGCGTCATATGCCCCTAGACTGTGGAACTCCTTTCCTGTCCAGGTCCGGACCTCCCCCCAGTCGGGCCTACGCACCTCCCTGTGGAACCACTTGAAGCTGTCATCAGTATGTGACTGTCTTAACCCTCCCTGATTAGCCTGGTCCTCTGCACAGTATACTTGAGTGTATTCATCCCATGTATCTTGCAAATGTGTAAATTTTGTATATATCTATATCTATATCTATATATATATATATATATATATATATTGCTGGTGACGTTGTGTCAGTGACGCTATACCTTAGCATATCGACTATGATTACTGTCGTGACCTGAGATATCTTACTATGTATGTTATGCTTCTCCTGACATCTCTGTATCTGCCCTACTTGCTTCAAATTGTACTCTGTATGTTCTTTGATTTCCTGTACTCTCCCAGGTCGTACCTGAAAATAGGCATGTGTTTGTCTAGTGTACTTACCTGGTTAACAAAACCTAAATAAATAAATAAATACTCCCTTTCCATCTCTAACCGCCCGTCATGGCTACATCACCCCCCTCATCCTCAAGCAGAAGAAGAAAATTTAAGCAGTTACTGTGCTTTAAGTTCCGATCCACCTCCCCCATTGCTTCCTTCTGTCTAGCCCCAGCCATCTGCCTGGCTTAACCGCTGTGTAAGATGATTTTTTCTGGTTTAAGTCATGTCTGAGAAACCCAAGAAGAAAACCGGACCCACTGGGTTTCAGCGCTGTATCGAGTGTAAGGAGGCCTTTGCTAAGGCCGACCCTCACCTCGTCTGTGTGTATTGTCTGGAGTTTGACCAACTCAAGGAAGACTGCCAAATATGTAAGAACTTTCCCAAAGCCACTCTGGATAAACATTTGGTAGTCTAAGAGACAGGGAGGCTGGGAAGTCCTCTGACCCGGATGGCCAGCCCGGTTCGGTTGCGGCCGAACCTGAAGAGGTGCCCACTGACCTGGGCGATGCCTCTTCGGGCAAACGGAGAGCCGATTCTGCAAAATCGGTTCCGAGTAAAAGAAAGAGGAAATCAGCTGGTTCAGATCCCGCTTCCCATAGTCCGACCGCTGATGAGATAGTGAAAGCGATTTCAATAGTTCAATCGCTTTGCCCGGTTCCGACCCGATCGGTTCGGTCGGAAGTACTTGCTTCAGATATAGATCCTGATGTATACTATGAGGGCGATTGGGAGGAGGATGAAGACTATGAAGAAGAACAATGTGAGGGCCTAGATGAGCCAGTAGAGCCTGACATCTCCCCAGACAGGCCTTCTCAGGCTTCTCCTCCTAGGCTTTGAGTTCCCTTTTGAGTAATGGCAGCAGTTGTTTGTACTTAAAAGAGTTATCCTTTCAGTTTACTGCGGAGATGCATAGTGCTACCTGCGAGTTCTTTTTGCTGGTTTTTAAGTCCCTCTACATTTTAGGATCCCATTCCTGAAGGAGACTACCCTATATGCGGATGACCTTGTCATCCTGACCAGCTACCATGACATCTCTGTCATTAACACCAGGCTAAATACCGATTTCAACCTTATCCAAACCTAGCTAAAGACTCACAAGCTAACTATTAACCTTCAAAAGACCCTGGCCATGCTCTTTGGTTCCCTGACCAAGATGAAAGCCTGCCCCTCCCCCCTAACAATCTCTGGAGATGATGGTTCCCTCTTGCATGTTGTGGAAGTTGTCAAGTACCTGGGGGTAACCCTTGACCCGCAACTGGATCTGTCTCTACACATTCACAACATATGCAAGGCCACAGATAGCAAGCTGGGCCAGGCCTACAGGGCCATAAACTGTCTCTGCTGTCGCTCGACTCACCCTAGCAAGGGGGGTCATACTACCCTTGCTGTGCTAATGGGCTTGTCTCCTTCGCCCATGCTCCTAAAACCAGCCTCTTAAAATGGGACACAACATATAACAGTTTGTCGCTTTGCACTCTTGGCTCCTCGCCTCACTCATCGTTGTGAGCTTTACTCTCAACTGGAGTGGTTTCCCCCTGGAAAAGTACCGCACCTTTGTCCTAGGTAATTTAATCAACAACATTGCCCCCCCCCCGCTCTTGCCTCATCCCTCAAGTCAGCAACCCCCCCTCTATAACCTTAGATCCAGTGTCTCTCAGGCCCTCCTGGTCTCACAAACCCGCAATCAATTCGGAGACCGGGCCTTCACTGCTTATGCACCTAGACTGTGGAATTCCCTTCCCGCTAACACTCGCTCCTCCCCCTCCCATCAGTGCTTCCAACCCTCCCTCTGGGGCCTGCTAAAATCAGCCTCCTCCTGTCTTTGCTCCCCTCTTCAACCCCCCCCCAGACTAACTGGGGCAGCTGTGACTCGTAATATAAAAACCTTGCTCAACTATAGTGAGGACAAGTATCCTGACACTGAATGCACTTTGCCCACTGGAGAGCTCTTCGCTGTCTGATGTACAGTATACTAAGCTTTGAGAACTATCTCTACCCTACATGTCATGTATAGGCGCACCCACCTGCGACTTTGGATGACCCTAGATGCATAATACTGTTTGTCTATGCCTGATCTCATATGTTCTTCTATTCTGCCTGTATGTTTACGCCGGATGTATTATCCAGATGTTACTGTATTGTACCTTGATTTTGCTTGTATGTTCCTACTATGTACACTGCATATACGTTCCTCCAGTGTACCTTGTAATCTCGCAGGTCGCACCTGAAAATAGGCACTTGGCTGTCTAGTGTGCTTACCTGGTAAACAAAGGCAAATAAATAAATAAGTTGGGGTAAGCAACTATCGAAATATTCTGGTTAAAAAAATTAGTAATAAGAGAGTGCTTCTAAATGTGACATATAAAAAGAAAACATTTAGTAAAAATAAGCAGGTATTTAAAATACCTCTTTTCTTTTTCCCACATTTTTATGTTGCTTGCACGCATGTGCAAGAAACATAGTGCCATCATCCGAGTTTTCGGAGGTGTGGCACCCGTCTCAATTCAGTCAGTGTGTTTGCAGGCACGGCCCTAGTTCCCCAATCACTGCTGCAGCTGTCTATGACAGCAGTTGAAAATGCAGTGGCATACAGTTGAAAGGGAGAGCTCCGCTTCAGTGAGCAGACCCCCACACACACACACACACTGCAAGCCGCATATTGCGTGCTGATGCTCCCTCCCCATGCACTGTACGGCCGGCGGGGTGCTCAATACCCGTCAGCTCCATGCCCCCACAAAGCTGTCCTGGTGCCCGCGCTGGGGGCCCACCAGCATGGCAAAAACTTATCATAACCCGGTAGGATGCCCAATCCCCGTCGGCTCCATTTTCACCGCCCCACAGCTTTCCAGGTGCCATGCTGAGGCCCACCCCAGGCGTGGCAAAGCTTGTTATGGCCGACGGAGTTGCCCTATCCCCGTCGGCTCCATGCCCCCCCTCAAGCATCCAGGTGCCCGCGGCTGAGGCCCACCCCAGCGTGGCAAAATATGTTAGCCGGCCCGGGGTGCCCAATCCCCCATCGGCTCCAACCCCCAAACAGCCTTTCAGCTGCCACGCTGAGGCCCACCCAGCGTGGCAAATATCCCTCATCGTCTTAGTAAAGAAAATAAACCTATAAAAAAAACTGTCCTCGACGCTTCTCCCTGCCCCCCTCCCACAACCCGCACTCCACCACTCGCACCTGCCTCCCACACCCCACCCCATACTTACCTCCGGACCTCGGCGCGACAATCTTGGTGGACCGGGAACACGTCTGCACTCTTCAAAGCTGACCTGAACTGAGGAAATGCCGGTAAGCTGTATAATGGGATAGATAGGGTTTTTTCAACTTTGCTGCATATCTCAGGCATTTTTGGAATTTTGGTACCAAATTTTTAACATGGCGTTTTGGGACCCTCCTCATGAATTCTGTCACTGTCATGGCGTTAATCGGGCCGAAGGGTGATTTCTGCGGTCACTGCAGCGAAATCACGCTTCGGGACCGATTAATAAGCTGGTGCCAGTGTTCATGAGATGGCTATCAAAAAGCCTATGTTTAAAATTTGGTAAAAAAAATCCAAAATGATTTCTGAGCGTGCATTGCAAGAGTTCCTAAGCACTGTGAAGTTCGCGACCTTAATATTTGCACTCTGATTTTCAACATTGCCATTTTATGATACCAAGGTGGGCGGTGGTGGATGACCTAGGGGATGGCAGGGGTTGCAGGATGATCTGGCAAAGCTTGAAACCTGGTCAGACACCTGGCAACTGGGCTTTAATGCCAAAAGTGCAAGGTGATGCATTTTGGGATGAAGAACCCAAGGAGGACTTACCAGCTAGGGGAGTGCAGCTAGCCCAGACAGAGGAGGAGAAGGATCTGGGTGTGCTCATCACAGGGTCAATGAACAACTCGGCACAGTGTAGGAAGGCAGCTGCAAGGCCAACAAAATGCTGGGTTGTATTGCAAGGGTATATCCTCAAGGAGGAGGAGGTGATTCTGCCACTGTATAGGTCATTAGTTAGACCACACCTGGAGTACTGCGTGCAGTTCTGGCGTCCGTATCTGAAAGGGACATTAAGTTACTGGAGGAGTGCAGCGCCAGGCGACAAAAGATGATCAAGGGTCTGGGGACTTATCATATGAGAGGAGGTTGAAGGAGTTGAACATGTACTCACTGGAGGAGGAGAGACAGGGGGACATGATTGAAACCTTTAAATACATGAAAGGAATAAACAAGACAGGTACAGAGGGCTGTTCCAAAGTAAGGGAGGGAGGGCCACCAGGGCCCATGATATGAGACTGGGCGAGGAAGGTTCAGGAGGGAGATGAGGAGACACTTTTACAGAGAGGTGGTGGATGGGTGGAATGCATACCTGCAGAAGTGGTATGCAGTAGAACAGTGGACTGCTTCAAGCGAGGATGGGACAGGACAAGGGAGGTTAATGGAGGGGAAGGGTGGAAGGAGGGGCAGCTGCAGATAAGGGGTGCTAGCTGCACATTCGAACGAACTTGATAGACCTCTAGGCCTTTATCTGCTGGCAAATTTCGTATGTTAGTATGTTACCACACCTCCTTATGAGCAGTACAGCTGTCATTTTTTCCTCCCTTTTAAAATGTGTTTCTCGCGTAGCGCACAATGGGCGCCGGAGCGATTGTCGCGAAATCAATGTATGGGACACAATAAGAAAATCACAGTGACACTGTTCATGAGCAGAGGTCTTAAAATGGCTATGTTGAAAATTTGGTGAAAAAATCCCAAAAATTACTGTTTTACGAGCATTTGTTGTGCTGATCCTACGCACGCTCATAAGTTCGCAAATTTTCAATATTTTCACTCCAGATTTTCAACATTGCCATTTTACCACACCTCCTTATGAGCAGTACAGCTGTCATTTTTCACGTGTCATTCAAAATGCATTTCTGTGCCTGTAGCGCACAATGGCGTATTTGGTGTGCGCAATCAATGTTTGGGACAGATTAAGAAAATCACAGTGACACTGTTCATGAGCAGAGGTCTTAAAATGGCTATGTTGAAAATTTGGTGAAAAAATTCCCTTCAGACGTTCTGCAATGTTACTAATATAGCCATTGAACAGGACTGGCCCCAGGACCGATCCTTGTAGCACCCAGCTGGTCATCCCCTCTCCCTAGACTGCACCCCATTTACCACCACTCTCTGCCTCCTGTCTGTTAGCCGGTTTCTAGCCCAGTTTACCACCCTCTCCCCCATGCCCAGCCTACCCAGCTAGTTTATCAGCCTCCTATATGGGATGGTGTCAAAGGCTTTGCTGAAATCAAAGGTAAGCATTGTCCACTGCCCCACCCTGATTCACTTCCTTTGTCACCCAGTCAAAGAAATCAACCAGGTTTGTCTGACATGATGTCCCCACTGTGAATCCATGTTGTTTATGGTCCTGGGTTCCAATGGCTTCTAGATGTCCCACTCTCCCTTCTTTAAGCAATGTCTCCATGATCTTCCCCACTACTGAGGTGAGGCTAAACAGCCTATTGTTCCCTGCCTCCTCCCTGCTGCCGGACTTGTGTAGAGGGAATCACATGTGCCCTCCTCCAATTCACTCGTGTTGAATGACTCAGTGAAAATGACTGCCAGAGGTACTGCTATCTCCTTTCGCAGTTCTCTTAATATCCTTGGGCGTATGCCATCTGGTTCCATCGCTTTGTCCATCTTCAATTTAGTGAGCTCCTGCAGGACTCTTTTGCCTTTGAATGGACTATTGTCCGCCTCTTCACCCCCTTGGCAACTGCTGTACTGCTGTACTGCTGTGGCCCTTACCCCTCCCACTCTTCTGTGAATACTGAACGGAAAGACACAGTGGATGTCTTGGGAGGAAGGCATGGAACTATCACTTCCAAATACCTAAACAGCACATACAAGCAAGCAACATTCGGCATTGACAAATGCTTGTTTATATAGATCGTTGTGACACTAGGAACTGATTTATAGGGATTTTTTAAGGGACCTGGCATATCAGTTGAAAGGTACTAAAAATGAGAAAAATTTTTCTCACTTTCATATTTGCCTTAGAAAAATACAAAGCAGACTCTAAAATAGTTTATTCTGTATTTTTATTAGCTAAAGCCATTTCGAAACTGAAGTTGAGAAAGACATTTAAAGGATTCTTTGTGATCAGGTGTGTTCCCCCTGATTACTAATATCATATGTTTGTTCAGTTTTATAAATATAGCAACATTTCTTACTATCCTTTATTCATTATATATTATTATATTTTGTATGCAGCACTTTACTTTGGTCTGAAGAAGGGACAGGTTAGTCCTGAAAATGTTTACCATTTGAAAACTATCTGAAAGTTCAAGTTTATAAGTTGCTGGAGCTTACAAGATTATATATACTTAATTTATGGAAACAAAGATTCAAGTTAAAAAAGACAATTTACACTTATGAATGGGTTGAGAGTCTCCTTCATTTATCTACACACAATTTCTAAGTCTCTGTCCCATTTCTTATTTTACAAGAATGTGGCTGAGACTCTTCAGCTTCCTATGGAAGAGGCTGAACAGGATCAGGAAGAACCTGACTACCTGGAAATGATGGATGTCCCAGAGTCAAAGAGGGTGTCTATCCCCTTACACAAATCCTTGCAGTTTCCTACATCCATTCCTCCTGTGGAAAAAAGAATGGACAGGAGGTATGCTTTGTCAGGTCCTGGGACAGAATTCCTTTCAAATCATAGCAGCCATGTTGGGGTAGTACAAGCTGCAGCCTGTGACAAGGCTAATATTCTCCGGCATCTCACCCCCCAAATAAGGATTCCAGGAAAGTTGATGCCATGGCAAAAAAACAGTACTTGGCATCCTCTTTGGGACTCAGACAATCTAACTACAAGGCATAGACAGCCAGGTACCAGAAATCTATGTGGGATACGGTTCTGGCACTGGCTAAGGATGCACTTCCCCAGCTAGCCAAGGAGCTGGAGCAGGTGGCTGCAAATCTGGTATAGAGGCATCTAAGGTGCAATTCCATGCTGCTGTTGATTCCAATGATGTTCATTCCAGGGTCATGGCTACATCTATCTCCATGAGAAGCTTTGCTTGGCTTAGGTGTACCAACCTCTCACAGGATACCCAGGCTAAGGCCATGGATTTTCCTGTAACTGGTAATTCTCTCTTTGGAGACCAAACAGAGAACTACATGAAGAAAGTGGATGAATACAGGACCACCTGTAGGAGTGCTGCAGCAAAAGAGAAGCAGACCACTCCTCAGAGGCAGCAGTTTAGGGGCGGGCCTTTTTACAGGCCTTTTTACCAAGCTCAGGCCTCTTCCTCTTCCTTTCAGCAGAGGGGGTTCTTTAGGGGAAGAGGAAGATGTGGGGTAACTAGGATCCCATCAGCTACTCAGTCCAAGCCCCCTGCCAAGCAGACACCCTGAGGTGTCAGTCAGGGTTGCCTCTCCAATTCTAGTAGGGGGCAGACTGACTCACTACTCCCAGGCCTGGGAGTCTATTACTTCAGATAAATGGGACCTGGAAGTAGTGAGCCATGGACTTGCTCTCAGGTTCAAAAGGTTCCTAAGAATGAGAGCGAAGTCTTTCAGTCCTCCCTCTCCATTGGAGACAAAGGCCTTGGAGGCAGAAGTCTCCTCTCGTCTGCAAGCAGTAGAGAAGGTACCTCTTTGTTACAGGGGAAAAGGGCTGTATTCAAGATTCTTCCTTACCCCCAAAAAGACAGGGGAGTGGTGACCCATATTGGATTTAAGGTACCTAAACAAACATTTGAAATACCCAAAGTTCAAAATGGTGACACTTGGAGTAATTCTTCCCTCTCTGAGACCAGGAGACGGGCTAGCCTCCCTGGATCTCAAGGATGCCTACGTCCACATACCTATCAGACATTCCCACAGAAAGTACCTCAGGTTCGAGTTGCCCTCAGGCCATTACCAATTCAGGGCCATGCCCTTCGGCCTAACATCTGCCCCAGGGGTGTTCACCATGTGTCTTGCAGTGGTGTAGGCATTCCTCAGGAGGCAGAGCATCCTTCTGTTCACATACCTCGACGACAGACTTCTAGAATCCTTGGGCTTCATTCTAAATTTAGAGAAGTCTGTTCTAGAGCCAACCCAGCTTCTCACTTTCATAGGGGTAGAAATAGGTACAGTTCAGGAGGGAGCATTTCTTCCTCTCTCAAGGGTTCAGTCACTGGTCACTTTGGCCTCCTCTTTTTGTCCTCTAGTGCCATGGCCAGCCAGACACTTTCTACAGCTGCTGGGCCACATGGCAGCTTCCACAGCAGTAGTTCAAGGAGCAAGATTTCAGATGCGAGATATTCAGTTTCATCTCGGACCTTTCTGGTCTCAGAAAAAGGACCCTCTCTCCAAACTGGTGCCAGTCTCCAAATCCTTGGTCCAGACCCTTCAGTGGTGGTTGAAGGAAGACAATTTTCAACAAGGGGTCCCCTTCATCAATCAGGTCCCTTCTGTAATTCTCACCACAGATGCCTCCCTGTTGGGGTGGGGGGCCCACCTAGATCATCTCACAGCTCAGGGAACTTGGTCACACCAGGAGTCCCTTCTGCACATAAATCTTCTTGAATTAAGAGCTGTCTTCCTCCTGGCTCTTCAGACGTGCTCAACGTTTGTCCAAGGAAAAATGGTGCAGATCAGAACAGACAATACAACAACCATGTGGTACATCAACAAGCAGGGAGGCACTCGATCCTCGGCCTTGTGCACAGAGGCCATGAAGATTTGACCTCTAGCTTATTCTCTTCAGGTTCCTCTGGCTGTGCATCTCCCAGGGAAAGACAACATTCTAGAAGATGCTCTCAGCAGGATTTCCCAGGGTCACCACGAATAGACCCTGAACCCTGTCATTCTTCAAGTCATCTTCAGGAGATGGGGCACCCCAGAGATAGATCTCTTTGCAGCCCCGGACAATCATCAACTCCCTCTTTATTGTTGCAGACCACCCCTTCTGGGTTCTGTTCCCCAGGATGCTCTTCTACTAAATTGGACAAGCAGGTTTCTGTACGCATTTCCTCCTTTTTCTCTGATATTCAGGGTCCTGATAAAAATCAGGTCTCAACCTTGCAAGGTAATTCTGGTGGCTCCAGACTGGGTCAGACAGCCTTGGTATCCTCTACTGTTGTCACTGTCAGTAACACTGCCCTTGTGTCTTCCCAGGCAGTACAATCTTCTCACCTCCTATTAAGGGAGGATTCTATACCCCAACCTTCAAGCTATCAGGCTCAAAGCCTGGCTCTTGAAGAGCTAGAATATGCAGGTTTGCATCTTTCCCAATCAGTTTTGGATATTTTAAAAGTTAGAAGGAAGCCTGCCACTAGGAAGACTTACAACTCCAAATGGAAAAGGTGTTTGGTGTTCCACTAGGCATACTAAGCCAGAGTTGGCTGACATTGCCACTGTCTTGGACTATTTGGTACATCTTAACAGTTTAGGCCTCTGGATTGCTACTCTTAAAGTGCATTTGGCAGCTGTGTTTGCCTTTCTTTAGGCTGGTAAGGGCTCTTCCCTAGCTTCTCATCCAGTTTTCAAGAAATTCTTCAAAGGCTTACTCCATATCAGTCCTCCCTTTCTGGAGCCTACTCCTTCCTGGGATCTGAACATCTGTATTGCACAGCTTATGCAGCCCCCTTTTGAGCCTTTATCTTCAGCTGAGCTGAAATACTTGACTTGGAAAACTGTATTCCTGGTGGCCATTACCTCTGCTAGGAGGATCAGTGAACTACGGGCCTTATCAGTGGAACCGGATTTAATTTCCTTTCATAGGGATAAGGTGGTCCTCCGCACCAATAGAAAGTTCCTTCCCAAGGTCGTGTCAGACTTTCATCTGAACCAGTCTGTGTCTCTGCCTGTCTTTTTTACTGATCATTCTCCCTCTGGAGAGAGGAGGTTACACATCTGAATGTGAAAAGGGCTCTTAGTTACTATATTCAGCATACAAAGGCCCATAGGAAGGATTGTTCTCAGTTGTTTCTCACTTATGGTGAGGTGGGAAAGGGCATGCCTGCTACGAAGAGGTCTATTGCCAGGTGGATTGTCTCTTGTATTCAATTCTGCTACTCTGAACTTGGGAAGGAGCCTCCCTCAGGCCTGAGAGCTCATTCTACCAGAGGTACAGCTGCTTCAGTCACAGCAGCTAGAGATATACCTTTAGTAGATATATGTACAGCAGCTACCTGGAAATCTGTTTACACCTTCACCAAGCATTACTCTTTGGACATTCAGTCACAAAGTGATGCTAGGTTTGGCACAGCTGTGCTGCAGAGCTTGTTCCCAAAATAGGTTCTGTAACTCCCTCCTCCAAGGGGGTACTGCTTGGTAGTCTGCATGTAGTTATAATACAGCAAGACTTCATGTTGTTTGAAGAAAAAATGACTCACCATAGTAATGTTGTTTCTTCTAATGGAGTCTTGCTGTATTCTGACCTCCCTCCCTGCCTCCCCTCCTGGAACCTAGTAGTTTTGGGATATGGTGAGGCAGGCACAGTACTGCACCCCAGAGGTGCTCTGGATATGCCTACATCTCTTAGGGGTTTTTCTTTTAGTTTGGTGAATCACTACCTGTTGGGTTCTTTATGGGTTTTCTCGACTTGAGTCTTTGACCCTAAAACCTTGTTTTGCCACTTGGCACAAAAATTTTTAACAATTTCTTCCTTTGAGTTAGTTAGTTTAGTGCTCGTAAGAATCTGGCGGTTACACTTCAGAGTACCACAGACAGAGGTTTGAAAACCGAGCTTGAGCTCAACGTTCTATGCCTTTGCATAGAGGTAACCCTTTACTCTCTGGAGCAGTTCAAGTGCTGGGGCTAACTGCATATAGTCAGAATACAGCAAGACTCCATTAGAAGAAACAACATTACCATGGTGAGTAATTTTTTCTTTTAGTTACCATTACTTCCGCTCAAAGAATTTCCGAGCTTCAGGACCTGATTGGTTTTCCACAAGGACAGGGTATCTTTGCAGACCAATCCTAAATTTATTCCCAAGGTGGTGTCAAGAGTTTACTTTGAATCAAGACATCCACCTTCCTGTCTACTATCCAGAGTACTCGAACTGAGGGGAGGCACTACTTCATACTCTGGATGTTCACAGAATGCTTTGTTATTATTTGGAGCACACCATTGCCACTAGAAAGTCTGATCAGTTGTTTGTATCATTCGCCACCAGAATGCTAGAGGCTCCTGTTTCTAAACAGTGTTTATCCAGATGGTTAATTGCATAGTTGTTTTGCTTCAACAAGTATGACAAACCCTTACCAGGCTGGGTTAAGAGTCGCTCTACCAAGGTCAAGGCAGCTTCCTTTGCCTCTTTGAAAAAACGTGTCAGCCACAGACATTTGTGTAGCTGCTATGTGGAGTTCTGTCCACACCTGTGTCAAACACTACAGTTTGATCATTGTGTCTCGAACGCAGAGCAGGCTTTAGATTGACAGTCCTTCAGGGCCTCTTCTCCTGATTTTCTTTAGGAGACTTTTACCTCCACCTAGACCAGGGTCTCTCCTTACTGATTGGGAGTCAGTCCTGAAGGTGTTACCTGCTGCAAGGGCCCCCCTCAAAGTAAGATAGTACAATTACGCAAGAACTTACCGTAACAGTAGATCTTCGAGAGGAGCTCTTGCAGCAGGTACTATATCCCCCCCCCCACCTTCCCCTGGTAGCTGCTTCTCCATCACAGATACCTTGTTTTCCTCTGTTAGAGGAACCTCCTCAGTTCTCCATCTTTCTGACTTGCCAGGGTCTCCAGCGGGAGAATTGGGGATGGGCTGGGGGACCACCCCTTTTGTACCATAAGCGATGGAGGTGGGTCAGTGTAGGAGGCAGTCCCCCATTGCATACTGTTAGCTAGAAGTTTTCTGTGGGGTCCTGGTGCCTGCAGGCTTCAGTCCTAAAGATGTTACCTGCTGCAAGAGCTCCTTTCGAAGATCTACTGTTACGGTAAGTTCTTACATAACTGTACTTCCTCTGTGGTTAAAGCTTGTCAGCTTGCCCCCCACACAGGGGGTTGCATATCCATGATGCTTTGCACTTGGTTTGATGCTTTAGAGTATATAGTGTGGTTTAGAGAGACATGTAGAAACCAATCTCATCATAGCTGTGGGCAGACTAGATTACGCTGTAGTAAATGTCAGGTTTATGAGAGTAGAAATGTCAGTTCCAGGATTGTTAAGGAGAGTTACAGGTTGCACTGCAGTGTGACTAGAGAATAAAAAGAGCAGAAAAAACAAATATGGAATTTTTGCTATGGATATTTGTTGTTACAAAAGTGATATCTGATCTTCCCACCATTTCAGGAAGTGTCCCCTTTTTCCCCCTTCATTCTTTTGGTAACTGTCTAAGGCCCACTAGGCACAAGTGCCTGTTTCCAGAGGCAACCCAGGAGCACTTGTGAGGTTAAGTGACTTTCTCAGAGTATTTTATTTATTTGTAGTTCTCGGATGGATGGATATAGAGATAGATATATAGATATATATATATATATATAGATATATAGAGATATATAGAGATATATAGAGAGATACAGTATATATAGTATGCAAGTGGAGGTTGTGGGACTCAATCCCGGGTCTGCTGCATGTACCCAGCTCATTCACGGCTCATCACTGTAACCTCTAGGCTATCCTGCCAGCCCCTGTTAGGTTACTTCGCACTCCTTCTCAGCTTCCTTTTTTAATGTCCCATACCAGTGTGCCTGCTAGACTTTCCCTTGTTCTTGGCTTAAGAGTTGAGGAATTTGATATACAATTTTGTTCATGATAAAATGTATCACATTTTAAATGTCTCATTCTTCTCATTATAGGGTGTGAGCTTCCACTTGAATGACCAGTCTGACTTGAACTCTGTTGGCCTTGTACTTGTTCTGTATGTAGATCCAACCTCAGAGCCCTTTCTCTGGAAATGATTGCAAACTGGTGGATGCGAGTTCATATAACCTGTGACATCTAAACTCCTAACAGAAACCTCTACTACTTTGAAACAAGTGTCAAAGATCTGAGTTTCACTTTGCTTGTGAGCATGCTCAGTGAGGCACCTTAACTTATTCTCATCTAGAGAGGCTCAGTGGGGAAAACATTTTATTTTATTAAATGCCATAAGGCTGCACCATTATACAAGATGTTCTTTTGTCATATCAATAGCATATATTTGTTCTTTAAATTGAAAGGGACAATTTTGTGAGACTTTCTTAAAAAAAAAAATAGGAATAGACACAAAAGCCAATGTAATTTTTGAAAGAAAAACTAATTTATTTGGCATAAATTCATATTCATGCTTAAGTGAATAAAACCGTTTTAGCTTTATTGTGAGAAGTTGTCTTTATTTTGGCTGTTATGTGAGAGTGTAGTGCACATGAAGACAGCAGTACTCAAATAGCCTTTTGGGGATTTGCGATGTTACACTTTGCTCATCTTTAGCACTCTCTACGTCCATAGAAAAGTTTTAAAATGATAACCTACAACTTGCGTGACCAAAGACAAACCATTTTACTGATTTACAAAATAATTTTACTTTGTAAGTTTAAACGGTGTCGAGTGGTAACCGCTCCTTTCTCAAGACAGGCCAGCCAGCTGCCATGAAATAAAGGCATTTTTCCACAAGTGGGAGGAAGAGAAAGATGCTGTAAAGTGTACGCTTGTGCCTTCTCAGTTCATGGGCTTGTGAAATTGAAAGCAGTATTTACTAAACAGATGTATAGTCCAGTGCAGCTGTGTGCATATGTGGTTAGTTTTTGCCTCCAGACTGCTAAGAATCTGTGCACTATGGACATTAATGTTCGCATGAAATCTTCTACAGTCTAAAGGTTGATCAGTGCCCAGATCAAGAGGTGCGTGTTTGTACTCAGAGTGCTTCATGCCCGCCTGTGAGTTTGTGAAAGAGTTCTTGGTTTAGGGTCTCATTCTGATCCTTGGCGCGGGTGGACATGAAGATGTAGCCACCGATGTACTCGTGGACAATCTTGCAGTTGGCTGTAACACAACTGAATGCAACATTTATGTGTTCATCAAACTCGATGGCAACCTGGAAGGTGGGGGGAGAAAAAGGGAAAGGCATGACTCCAGGACTGATAGAAAATATAACAGTAAGAAACATGTTAAACACGTGCACAAAGTAACTGAAATAAAATTCAAGATGTTACAAACTAGAGAATTTATCCTCTGCTACGACACTGGCTTTTACTGGGAACATAATAGCAAACACTGTATATTATGCATATAATGAATACATGGGATACAAGATGGGTTTGCTGTTAGCTTCATTAATTATGAATGGACTGGCATCATGAGTAGAGGAGTAAAGTGTAGCTACCAGTGCAGTCAAGCATGTCCAAAACCACTGATGACAGAAAAATGTATCCACAGACTTGTGATTCATTCTGTATTGACTGTACAGTGTCTAAGCCTCAGGGACCGTGTGCTTTATCAATAAACCTTGTCATGCCTTGCCAAAGAACAGTATCATATTCGATTTCTACATTGTGGGTGAGTTTGTCATGACTCATGGTATTGTACTGATTACACTGCACAGAAATTTCAAGTGCAGATAAAGCATGTTTCTTATTAAAGAATTTTCCAAAAAGATAATTCCTTCATCTTCATTTGGATTCTGCACTCAAAATAACAAGTTTTAGCACACATTTCACAAACTCACCCTAATTGTATAAATTAAGTAATGGATTTACACTGTGACAAGTAATAGATAATCCACTACAGGGTGTGCTGTCATGCTGTGATATATGCACGCCTTGGGTATCTTGTGAGGCACTAGGCCACAGGCTGAGTGCATTCAGCCACCCAAAGCGTGTGCATATTAGAGCATGACCGCATGCTCTGTGGTGGATCATCTGTCTTATAAAATGTCCAGAAGGTTCCAAGGGATAAAAACAAGGGCATGTGTGTGATCATTGTGGAATACTGCATAGTAATGTGGTATGTTTCATTTAGTCAGTGGACTGGACTTTTACAGGTTTCTCTTACCCATTTTATAAATGCATTTATACCATGGGAGTTATGAATAACAGTGCAGAATAGAAAGTGTCTAATCTTCCTGGACTCAAATCTCCACCACTCACTCACACTTATGGGACTTGGCCAGAGATGCTAGGACCCCGCGCGAGAGTCAAAAATCTTCAGGAGGGCCGGCGCCGGGATAGGACCACACATGCGCAGCACCATGAGGCTATCTTGCACTTGTATAGGCTATCTCGGCGTCGACCCTCCAACTGCCTCAGTTCCAGTTTTCCTGGCCAGTGGTCCCAGTTCCAGGGCCTCTGGGCCTTGGAGCCGCTGCACTGGAGCCAGATTGATTGGGTCAGAATGTGCGTGGTGTCCTCTTGGTGCCAACCCCTCATGCCTACCCCCCCTCTCCGTTTTCCATGTAGGGGCCAGCACTGGTACTGCTTTCTTTCTCCCCCTTTTTCTTCAGAATCTGTGGTGGTGGTGCGGTTGGCGCACTCGGTGCCACGGACAGTGCCGTAGGAGCTGGGCGGTGCTGCAGGCAGTGCCCTGAGCACTTGAGGGTGCTGCGGGTGCAGATGGTCCCGCGGGTGGCATCCGCGCTGTTTGGTGACTCCCTTGCCAAGGGTTATGCTGGGTGCTGTGCTGCAGAACAACTGGTTTTCCGTAGATCTCTTCTTCTCCGCGGAAGTTGTTGCGGAGTGGTTTTCTGCAGAATGGAGCTCTGTTCCACGGAATATTTCCACGGGGAGCCTTTTGGCTGGAGATCAGTGGAGGATCCAGTTAAATTCCCACAGTTTTCCGTTGGTGGAGCTGTTATTCTGTGCTGTTCTAGCAGCGGAATTCCGCATCCGTGCAGCACTATTTCCAGTTCCATGGAATGGCATCAAGTTCCTTGACACCTTTCCAGGTGGGGGAGACTCTGGTGATTCTGACCTAGACCTTCCTTTGGAGGTTCTTCTGGGGTAGAAGTAGTTCTGGATGAGTCTCTCCTGTCCTACTTGTCAGTGATACAGTGGTTGACTCACTTTAGTGGCTGGAATGCAAGCCTTCTGTATCACCAGAGTCTGTGATTTAAGATCTTCTTTTCAGTTTTTCCTCAAGGAAATGGGGTCCACCATAACGTCTCAGGCTTCTTCTGTGGAACAAAGACTTCTGCATCTAGACTTCTTTCAGTCATCAGTACAAGTACCCCTTTAGATCACACAAACTCAGTGGTCGAGAGCCTTCCAGACTCTTCCACTCCTTTGATAGGGGTATATAGTCCCCCTGTGATACTGCCCCTACGGTGGCTTCCATCGGCAATGGGTGATTTATATCTCCTCAGCTGTAATTATTGGTTCGGTCCTCAGTTTAAGTTATGGACACTCAGGCTCCTTCTGCCCCCCTCAGATGGATGACATCATCGTCATTCTTGTAATAGGCAGTCTTTTCAAGGTAGAGGCTTGAGAACCTTGTCAGGCTCTAATTGTTTAAAAAAAAAAAAAAACATCACCTCAGCAGAGGGCCTAGGCCAAAAGCACCTAATACCATCCTTCTGGATCCAGCCCAGGTTCTGCCTTCAGTTCCTGAGGCGGTCTCCTCTTCACAGTGGTGGAGGGCACCTGACTTCTTTTACTTTTAGGGGAAGTCCAGTCCAGCGGAGGTATGAGTCATCAGGTTTTTCCAAGAGGGATTCTTTCTTAATTCAGAAATGCTTCCCAGACCTGGGCCATGCCCAGTCTGTTGTTTTTTTTCTGTCCGACTCTCTTTCCTTGGATCAGGGCCTCTGAGCAACAGAAGCAACTCCACGACGACTCAGAACACAGGTTCCTACTTCCTTGCTTGCTTCCACGTTAACAGACGGCATGCTCCCTCTCTCGACCGTTAAGGTCAAGTAGGTACTTGTTCAGGAAGGAGTTTTTGGTATTCGAACCTTCACTTCCTGCACGTTGGCTCCATATCAGTCGCTCTGGGCTAGACTCTTTGGAAGCAGTTGCCTCAGCTTCCTCTTCCTTCCCCAGGAGGGGTATTTTCCTTTTCAGGCAAGGTATCAGTTTCACCTTCCCAGCAGCTTATTCTCTTAGGAGATCCCCTAAATTCATCAGGGTGAGATAAACCCTCTGTCACAGGGTTATTTCACTTTAGGCAAATAACAGAATTGTGATGCTTTTGTCAGCAAGCAAGGTGGAGCATTTTTCTAACCCCCTGTACAGAAAGGCTGTGGTGGGTGGTGTCTTGAGCACACCGT
The DNA here is from genome assembly GCA_016271365.2 of Neoceratodus forsteri. Classification (NCBI taxonomy): domain Eukaryota; kingdom Metazoa; phylum Chordata; order Ceratodontiformes; family Ceratodontidae; genus Neoceratodus; species Neoceratodus forsteri. The sequence goes on from CM028132.1 coordinate 557,717,407, forward strand.
GCCAGTTTCAATCATTGTACAGTCTCTTCGACAACTGGGGCAGCCCTAGTCTGATTCTTCCTGCATCCCCTTTTAACGCAAGTCTGCCCCTATTCTGCTTCAGAAATCCAGACCCTGGTGTCTTCTGTCAAGATCATTATCTCAATAGACAAGTTCTCCTGTATATTTTTCCCCTCTTCCCTTGGTTCGGAGAGTTGAAGGCAAACTGGAGCAGAGTGATTCCTCATTGGAATGGAAGTGGGTAGACACTGGTTCTCCCAGACCTTTGCAGAAGTCCTCTAAGTCATGTATAGGCCTTCCACCGGGAAGGGTTACGTGGCTAAATGGAGACCCTTCTCCATTTGATGAACTATCCCACCTGTACCCTTCAGTGTTCACCAAGTAATGTGTTAAAGTGCCTCTTGGACCTGTCTTTCACAGGTCCGCCATACTTGGTGGTTGGGGTACACATCTGCCCTTCTTCGATCTAGCTTGAACCAGTAAACTTTTCTCTGGCTCTTACCGTTAATCAAGTTTTTGTCGTAACTCCAGAAGGGAAAAGGTGCGTTCCCTTCTCTCTCTGAATGTTAGGTCGGTTCTGTGATTTTCTTCGACAAAACAAAAAGCTACACTTCGAGCAATTTGTGTAGCTTCAGCATGCCTCAGCTAGATCAACTTCTTGAGATGTTTTCGGCTAGCTTAGTAGCATGTCTTCAACACTACTGTCCTTGTCTCAGACCATACTGTAAGGCTAGTTTCACACCACTCTATCAGAGTGATGGCGGCTTCCTGGCGGAGATTCGTATGTGTCCTTTGCAGTCATCTGCAAGATAGTGAGTTGAAGCTCAGTGCATACCTTTGTAAAGCACTATGTTCTGGATGTCCTTCCAGACAGCTCTTTCTTTTTGGTGGGACAGTCCCTTGGACTTCCATTCTGAGTGAGCCCTATCTCCAACCACCCTGCTCAGGGTGGGTTGGTTTTAGCTTGGTACTCTCTCATAAGTGTGAATGAGTGGTGGAGATTTGAATCCAGGAAAATATGGAAATTACATAATTACCATAATTCTTGATCTTCTTGGACACAATCTTCACCACTCATTCTCACGCCCACCCATCATCCCCCGGGCTCACTCACTTTTGTTTCCTTGGTCTTCACTGTCTTGTTGTTTGAGCTGTGAAGACATTGTTCAGTTGACCCCTCTTACATGGGTCATCTGGGCCTTCACAGGCCTGGAGGTTTAGGTAAGTTATTTATTTTCGTTAGTTACACTGCACCTCCTTGGTCAAAATGGTACTGAGGCAGTTGGAGGGTCGATGCCGAGATAGCCTATACAGGCGCAAGATAGCCTCATGGTGCCGCATGGTCCTATCCCAGCGCCGGAAACTCCTGAAGATTTTTGACTCCTGCAGGGTCCTAGCACCTCCAGTGTAGTCCCATAAGTGTGAATGAGTGATGGAGATTGCATCCAAGAAGATCAGGAATTATAGGTAAGTACTTAATTTCCATTTTTGCCTGTTATTTAGTTACAGGGAAAATAGCATGTTAAGCTACACAAGTGCTGTTCGACCTTTGGTAACCTCTTGGGTGGCATCATTTCATTGTGTGTAATAGGTCTTAGTTTTTTAGTTTTTTTTTGTCCCCAGTTTGTGGTCTGGCTTTTTTTTTTCTCAAACAGACAAATTAAAGGATTAGTTTATGGTTTGCTGTGTACTTATCCACCTCCTTGGTCTAGTTATGGACGCAGCAGCATTGGTTGCTAGGGATGGGACTCCCTATGTTGATAGCATGTCATTAGTGCAAGTTTAGTTTGACAGTGGGGGGTTATGCAGCCTCTGCAGAGGAGAAAATCTTGCAACCAGTTTCTCACTTCAGGGAGAATAAGCGACGTGCTCAGGATTATGAAACTGTGGTGCTGTTTCTTTTTCTGACATTTTGTATGCAGTCTGGACAGGATTTGAATGGGGGTGGTAGTGTGTTTGAATGTTTGTGTGTGATCTAGTTGGCTTCAGGCAGCAGCATATAGTATGGCGGTTTGAAGCAGTCATGTTCTTGGAGGCATTCTCGGAGGTCAGGGCTTGAAAGCGGGATCAAACAAAAAATTTCCTTTTTTTTTTATTTGTTTTGTCTGGTGGACTTTTAAGGAGTTATCTGTGTAATTTATGTGAGGGTTTCCTGAGTGGGGAGGGGGGGACCACAGCAAGCTACAGTGGCACTGGGGCTACTAGACTGAAGAAGCAAGCTGGAGCTGCAGTGTAAAGAAATGAGAGAAAGTGAGTTCTGCTTTTAAAAAGAAAACAGTTGGAAGGGAGCTGTTTCTGTTGTAGCTAGAGGGGACAGTATAGTATGCCAGTCACTGCGGAGAGTGTGCGGGGCAGTGCGACTGCGGGTGGATAGTGTTCAAGAAAACTTGAAAGAAATGTGTAAGTAGTGCTGGTAGGGTGGGAAGGGGATACACGACAGCTACCAAGATAAACCTGACTGTTGAGATAAATGCATTTATCTCACTGCTGACTGTTCAGCAGTGAGATAAATGATTTATCTAAAACTGATTTCCGTCCACACCTATTGCATAAGTAGGACTCTCCATAGGACATCCAGGATTAAGCTTTTTATTACCCTGGAATGTTGCCTTCAGTGTGTCACCACTTGTTGCTAGGCAGCATTGTTGGCACCATTCCTGGATACATTGTGGAATATCCCTTATGTATACAACATAAGTAGATTAAAAAGAGTGAAAATAAATGGGTTATTTTCAACAGCTATGGGGTCTTCATGGGAATAAATGACCCATCATGGAAATGAAGGGTTTATTTCCACAATGGGTCATTAATTTTTTTACTTGAATATGTCATTAATCTCTTGAGCTATCAGTAAACTTACTGAACAGCTCATAAAAAAAAAAAACAGGCACACAGTCCCTTCAGAATTCTATGTGGTCACAATTCTATGTTAAGAATGAATCCTTGATCTGTTCCCTACCCGCTTTTCCCTGTGTAAGTGCCCCATCTGCTTAACACATCTTTTTTTTTTTCCTTACGAGTCCACATCTGAAAATCTGGTTTGAGCTAAAACAAACTCTTACAATAAAAGCAAGCATGGCCACTCCAGCTGACCTGTGGCCTTGCATCTCCTTGTCACCATCTGAACAATGGATGCGTTTTAACGCAGCTGTCCAAATTATATGTCTGCATATGCATATTCGACTCCAGCATTACAACTTGACTGCCTATTCCTGGCAGCAGAGCATGGTACGTTCATTATAGCAGGGCACAAACAGCGGAGGAGAGGGAATTGTATACCTCAGCAAGCAGTAACAGTGTGAAGGAGATTGGGGGGGGGGGAAGCACTACAGCAGACCTTTAGACAAACAGTAAATGTACCAATGGCAGGGAGGCCTCTACATGTAAGTTTTAAATAAGTTGTATACTGTACATTGATTATTCAGTTGCCTGCCTTCAACTATGCAAGTTCTGTCCATTTGTGAGGCAGCATAATTTTCATATCTCACCTTTCATGAGTTGTGGTTCTGCCCCCTCACTTATGGAAATAAAGCGCATATGTGAAGCTAGTGGAAAAGAACTCTGTTCCCAGGATCCCAGTTAGTCTTAAAGGGAAAGTTATCTCAACGTATATTCTGTATACCTGTGTAGTTTGTAGGCATGAATAGTGATTCCCTCGCATCCCCCTGATTTCACCTTAATTTAAATATAAATGAGGTTGCTTCACTGTGTTCTGCCTTAGTGTGAAAATGACCCCACTCGTGCAAGGCAACATGTAAGTTGATGATACCTATCTGCACAAGCCAGCAGAAGTTATAATCTCCATCGGTTCTGTTACATGTCTATTGAAGCCCCTGTATTCTCTGAAAGCATTTTTTTTCTGACTCAGATACTCTTTAAAGGAAAGCAATCTGTATCAGTGACACCCCCCCCAAAAGTTTTACATGATTAGACTTTTCTGCTAGAAAAAAAAAAGGTTTTTTACATGGTAACTTACTTACTTTATTTTACTTTGGAAAAGTCTGCGATTCTTAAACATGGAGGATGTGTGCGGCTTCATTTAGTGTGACAGTGCGGTGCCGCACCGCTTACTTCAACACATTTGTATTGAAGCAAGTGAGTGCCCGCCTGTCACACTAAATGGAGCCGTGCACCATCTGCCATGTTTAGGAATCACGGACTTTTCTGAAGTAAAATAAAGTAAGTTACCATGTAAAAATAAAAACAATTTCTAGCAGAAAAGCCTAATCGGGGGGTAAAGCTTTGGGGGTGTTACTGATACAGATCGCTTTCCTTTAAAGTACAGAAAACAGCAGGCCACTTGCTGTACCTTGAAAAGTTTCATGTGCAGCATAAGACAAGAACATAGGGACTGCAGAGAGCAGCAACACTGACTGATGCACTATAACTACTGCAAGCTTTAGCTCTAAAACATAAAATCCCAGGATGCCTTATGTGCATCAGAACATGACCTTTGCAGTGGAGTGAAGCAGGTTTTTACACTAGACTTGAGTAATTTCATTTACATTTAAATCCTAATAAAATTGGGAGGGTACAATAGAGGAAATCACTGTTCATGCCTACAAATTACACAAGTAAACAGAGTGAAAGGCTGAGGTGACCTTCCCTTCAGTGTGCCATTTATGCTGTGGGTTTGTTGCAGGACATTCAAACAGAATACAGGGAACACAGACTCCAAAAAGCTTTTCCGGTTGCCTTTGCTATTTTTCATAAATTGACTGGCCACCTTACTCTCCAGCGTTTCACCCCTTAAAACTTAGGACTTTATCAAGGAAAGTGGACCCATATCAGTAAACAGGGAAAAGGTTTGTTCAAAAACCAGTTTGAAATGCATGCTGTTCTTGATCAACAGACAGCACAGTTGTAATTCATTTCATAATTTGTACACCTTACTTAGTATTCTGTCCTCACTCGATTTAATGCTCAGCCTCCAAAGAGGTAATCTAAGAAATATGTGAAGCAGCGCCATTCCAGCAGCCATACTGACTAGCCTATGTCTCCTTTATGTTGTTTGCTGCAGCTGATATCAGTGCGTGGTACACGTGCTGCAGGATGATGTAATGACGTGGCTCGTGTCATGACATCATACATCAGCCATCCAGCATCCAAGACATTCAGAAAAGCAATCCCTGAACTGCAGTGGGGCCAATCAGCCCAAGATGACCCCCTACCTCATAAAAGCAGTATAATACAAATCTCTCTTTAATCACTGTAACAGAATGACCGTCTGTTTCACTAGTATCAAAATAATAGCAGACTTACAGTGGTGTCAGCGTGGCTCAATTGGTAGCACTTCTGCCTCTGGACCAGAAGGTCATAGGTTCTCAACCCACACCAGGATTGGACTTGCACCTAAAATGCTGGCATCCGAGTGCAGTATTGGGGGGTGCTGTACTGCTGGGGTGTGCCATCCTTCAGATGAGACATTAAACCGAGGTCCCTTCTACCCATCCTGGTGCTGCCCTGGTGGGTGTCCAAGTAAAAGAACACAGGGCACTCTTTGCAAAGAGTAGGGGGCATTCCTGGTGTCCTGGTCAACATTCCCCTTCCCAAAAACCGTTTTTTGCAGTTGTCCAGGCTGTGTGGGTGTTGATGTGCGATATGGCTGCCATTACACATTCAGTCACTTCACTACCAGTCTAGCATTGCTTGTAAAGTGCTTTGGGATACACTGTGTATGAAAAGCATTATATAAATGCTGATTCTTCTTCTTAAAAACTGCTAGAGGCTTCCTGGTGCTAGGCTAAAAGATATATACAGTATGCCCAGTAGATCAGTGACATAAGAATGAGACCAATTCCCACTTCCCTGCATAATGTAACACATGTCTTATTTACTTGCAAGATTATGAACATTTAGCCCAAACTACACAAAATTATTCCTACTTGATGGAAAACAGTATGATTTTACTTTGGGGGGTCAATATGAGCATGTCATTAATCAGAAATTATTTTTCTTAGCAAGTCACAATGTTTGAAAACAGAACAATGGATTGTGAACTGTCCATCTCCAAAAATTTAAATCATATATGAGTACTGATTCCTAAAGGTCAGTTCTGTAAATGTGAAAGGTCATGACCTTATCAATAACTCAAAAAATACAACCAGTCCCAATTTGTAGTTCATAACTGAGTCCAGTCTAAAATATATTTAGGACTAAATGGAACAGTAAGATAATGAACAAAAATCGTAAAGGTAATTTATTCACAGTTCAAAGAATGTAGCAGCACAGCCGTAAACAGCAATGTCATTTTTTTACAAAATTGGTGTTCAATCAATGGACTCATTCAAACCTATATCTGCTCTGAAGCTACAAAACCTATAATTCAGTAAGTCCCTCTCTTCAATAACCTCCATTCCCAGTTCCCACCCCTTCTTGGCATAGAAACCCTTTCAAGTCCCCAAAAACTTAACTAATAGAATGGCCCATTTCATGAAAATTTCTTGTTATACATGATTTTTCATCAAAGGTTCTGATGACTTAACATCCTCAAAGTTTATCATTATAACTTGTCACATGGACACTTTATTAAGTATATTACATGAGTGGTTATGCATGTAAAACTTTTTTATCTCAGTCCTTTAATTTTTGAACTTACTTGATAATGTTTAGGGCTGTGGGCAGAGCCTACAGCCCTTCTGTCATCTATCAGACTGTAGCTCTAAAATGGCTTTTCATGGACCTCAATTTTTAGACATTTGGAAGTATTCCTCCACAGCTGCAAAGTGGTGCACTCCCCCTCTATTTTTGCTATTTGCTGCTCTATGTTAAAGGCATCTGAATGGAGGGAGGGGGTTGCCACTGTATTGTGCCGCAGAACTTCTCAGGCTATTAACAAAAAAAAAACCTTTTTTAAACTACTGTTTCTATCATCTGGCCAGCTCAGTCTAATAGATGTATTCTATTTCTTTCAGCAACATAAGGGGGTAACTCATTATATGAGGTCTGTAAAACACTGAGCTGCTACAGTGTCAGATTACAGATAGTGGTCTATGAGCTACTTCATTCCTATGAGCACACATATGAACTGCGGGCGGGGGGTGTAGCCCCATCACTTTTTTGGCCCAAAGGATCTTGCCCTTTAAACAAACAAAAAAAGTAAGCATAAACTAGCGTGATGGAGTTAATTCAGTCCAGCTGCCTAGGCACACATAGAAATTGCTTGTTTGCTGTTTCTGGAGTCAGAAGTGGAAAGTGCTTTTAAGCGTGTGTGTGTGTGTGTGTATACAATCCTGCTTTGGGATAGGCCATGTGACGCAGACTGCTCATCTCTTATCAAGGATTTATGGCCTGAGGCTCAGCTACACTGTTTGAGCCCTCCCACGCAGCAGAAGGTCAGTGTAAAACTTATGTTTCCAGCCTCCAGACAGACAGTTTCAAAAGTAAACTAAAAGGGATAAAAAAAATAATGTCATTTTATAAATATATATGTATTTTTTCCTTTGGTAACCAGGTAAGGCCAACTAGGCATAGGTGCTTGTTTCTACAGACAACCCAGGAATATTGGTGAGATTAAGTGACATTCAGAGCCACACAGTATGGAAATGGAGGGTGTAGGAATCAAACCCATGTCTGAATGCTGGCTGTACAAAGCTCATTTATAGCTCATCACTCTAACTTCTAGGCTATACTGCCAGCCCCATAAATAGTGAACAATTTAGACTGGGCTGTTAATATCTTAAAGGAGAACTGCTATGAATCGGCAAACATGCAGTATTGTAGAAGTAGATGTTATTTTTTGAAATACCAGTTCTCATTTTGTTACTGCTTAATCTGAACTGGCCTTTTGGTAAGCTCAGTGAGTGTTTCTGATTCACACACTGCTGGCATTGGCCATTTTAGAACAGTACGATCTTGTCCAGAACTTACATTGTTGGTACAATGCATCTGTGTTCTAATTTAGAATTCTTAGGTTCATGGGGACAATAACAACATCATACAATTCTTAGATGGCACTTTACAGCAATATGTACCTCATAAATATCCAATGGGTTAACTAAAAGGCTAGCAAAAGTGGGGCAGAAACAGAAGGGAACCCACTATATGAAAAAAAGCTTCCACAGGAAACATTACTCACAGGTTCAGTGCAGTTCTGCTTTAACTAACCTTATAGGGAATGTCAGATATTTTATCTAAATGGTAAAGAACTCTGTTTACAGGGATTTGGAGCCATATACAGGGACATTTTTCCCATAGACTTGCATTCATCATATGGGAAAACAGAGGAATTTGGCTTCCATTGGAAATAATGTAATCTGCAGGAGAACATAGGAAAATTGCTCTGCATTTACTGGAAAAAGGCAAACTTAATCTGGGAGCAGTCACACACACGCACGTAGCATTTACTCTGACTAAATAAACTCAAGAGGACTGATTTAGCAGCATGGCAGTTTTTGATGATTATCACTAAACAGGACCATATGACATCAACAAGAAAGTAACTTTGGTCACTTGGTAACTCTTCACATCCCTATCGGCTCTGGACAGAGTTTAAGTTTGTGAGGGTTAGAACACTAAGCACAGCATTCACAGATGAGTTCCAACACTTAAAAACTTAAATCTTTTTGAGATTACCTCTTTGGAGGCTGAGCACCAAGTCAAATGATGATGGAATACTGAGTAGGTTTACATGTGAATGAACTATGATGAAAAATAAATAAATGAAACAAAGATAATTGGGAAACGCTTTTTGGAGTCTGCGTTTCCTGAATTCTGTTTGAAGTTAATCCATTGTATATCCCCGATTGATCTTGATTATCCATAGCTCGCAAGTGTCATGTAGAAGAAACCGAGCTGATTGTTTCTACAGTCTGCCCAGCCTCTTTGATGCCCAAGTTCAGGAGCCTGAAACCATGCCTGAACCCAGCCATCCCAGTGTTTTTTTTTTTTTATTTAAATCTTTATTTTATTTAATACAAACGTTGTGCACATACTGTATATACATACATCTACCTTTTGTTAACAGAATAATAGGATAATCTTACCAGTATATTCCATATTTACATCCAGACAGTTGGATGCTACATAAAAATTTATCTCCATATTTTCTTTGTGGTGACAAACTACACTTCCTGGAAGAATAACCCTCTACCTACAGGTGTTAAATAGATAAGGTATGAATGATTTCCTTCTGCTTATTAGGGAGAGCACATTTATATCTAAAATGTATGAAAAGTTTTAAGTATTAAGACAGAAGGGAAGGGTGTAGACAGAGGAAAGAGAGAAAAGTAAGAGGATTAGAGGGAAAGTTTACTTAGCGTTATTTCATATGGTGTCCTATTTATCCCTGTGCTCCAAACTGGTGGATACCTAAGGCACAAAATCTTGATAGTTTTCTAGTCGATAAAGGGCCCATTTGTGCCATCTTTCATCAAAGGCCGTGACACAGGATCCTATTCTGGCTGATACCCGTTCCATATTACAAACTTCATATACCAGCTGTTGCCAACTGGTCTTTGTAGGCAGGATTTTTGTAAACCAGAGCCTGGTGATCACCTTTTTGGCGATCAGTAGGAGTAGGCAAGTTTGCCTATATAGGTGTTTAGTGACTTTAGCTCCCCTTGGCGGCCTTGCGGTTAAGTTATAGGCCAGTGTGAGAAGCTCTGGGGTTTCACCTCCTGTGCCTAGAACTGGACAAGACCAGAGCACATGTTCTATATTAACATAAATCTGTCCATAGTCTTTCCAGCATGTGCCTTTGTCAGGGCCAGCAAATTTGACAGTGATTTTGGGGGTTCAAAAGTACTGGATTCTAACTTCCCAGGCATATTCTCGACAATATGTGGAGGTAGAGCTCTTTTGGGAAGGGAGTGCACTTACCTCCCACTGTTTGCTATCTATTTCTTCCCCAAGCTCCACTTACTATCTATGCCTTATATATTCCGTGTTTTCAGGGAACCTCTCCTTAAGCACTTTATAAAGTTTACTAATGAGGTGATCTTGGTTGCCACCTTCAAGACAGGCCCTCATTTGAATCATTAACTCGGAGGGTGCTTCTGCTATTGAGGAGAGGGCCACTTTATATGGTTTCAGGATGTTTTTCAGGCTAAGGTAATATAGAAATTCTGCGGCTGACAACTTAAAGGTTGCTTGTAGCACCACAAAAGATAGGATACCCGATGGTACCACTAGCTGGTACACATGTCAAAGTCCGCTAGTCTCAGGGATTCCTTGAGTGTTGGGGGGGATAAGGATAGTATCAAGAGGTCATGTATCTCAGGAAGAGCCTTTCAGCTCCCGCGTAAAGTAATTCAGTACATTTATCCATTGCCGGTGTGGTTCAGTAATAAAGTAAGGAAATTGGGTCAATGGGAGGCATGTTTGTGGGTTGCCAAATAGGGCTGAGATTAAATCTGGCACATGCATTCAACTCTCACTTCTCGGATCTGTCTGCCTTCACCTCCCTGTTCACTTCCGGTGGGAGTGATAGTCGTGTCCCAGCCTCTGCCCCACAGTCGGCCCCTATCTCGTGCCCATTATTCTACTTCAGGGCTGTGATGGCACAGGAGATGCAGAGACTTATCTCTGATCTCACCCCTCACTCTAGTGCTGGCCACAATAGCATGGAACCTAAGCTCCTACGTCTTGGAGCCTCTTATATTGCCTCCCCAGTGGCCCATATCTTCAATTTGTCCCTAGCCTCTGGAGTTATCCCTGACCTCTGGAAGGTGGCAAGGATTGTCTGTGTTCTGAAACAGGGCAACCCAAAGATCCTTGACAACTACCGACCGATAGTCATCTTGTCGGCTATCAGTAAACTTCTAGAGAAAGTTGTGGCTGGGCAACTCTGGGAGTATATTCAGGCCCATAAGCTACTGTCTCCCGTGCAGCATTACTTTCACAAAGGGCACAGTACATCCTCTGCCCTTGTCACTGTCGCCTCTGAGATCAGGGCAGCCATGGACCAGGGTAAACTCTCAGGCGCCATCTTCATTGACCTATCCAAGGCCTTCAACCTAGCTGACCATGTTCTACTTTGCTCTTAACTAAGGTCCCTTGGTCTGTCCCCACCTGTCCTAAGATGGTTCACTAACTACCTCCAGGGCAGACAGCAACTTACTAAATTCAGTAAGGTCCTCTCGGACACCAATCCCGTGTCCTGTGGTCTCCCCCAGGGTTCAGTCCTAGGGCCCCTTTTCTTCTCTGTCTTTGTCAATAATCTATCCTCTACCTCTTCCAACTGTAGCTCTATCCTATATGCTGATGACCTGGTTATCCTCACTCATTCCCATGACATTGGGGTCATTAACCACCAACTGAGTGAGGATTTCGGGAATATCCAGTCCTGGATAATGACTCACAAGCTGGTCCTCAACCTTAAAAAAAACTCTGACCAAGTTCTTTGGGTCCCTGGCCAAGATAAAGGCCTCCCCTGCCCCTCTGTGTATCACTGGTATTGATGGTGCTCCTGTCCTAATCACTGACTCCATCAAATACCTTGGGGTGACACTTGACCCCCAGCTTGACCTTGGACACCATATCCAAAATGTGTGCAGAGCTGTCAACTGCAAACTGGGTCTGGCCTACAGAGTAAAGAACAATCTCACTTCTGCTGCTCGCCTTGCACTGGCCAGAGGTGTGTTTCTCCCTTCTCTCTGCTATAGATTCCTCCTGTTTGCACATACCTCAAAGTCCGCCTCTCTAGGTGGAACATAACCTATAATAACATTTGCCGCTTTGCACTTGCTGCCCTTTGCCTCACCCACCACTGTGAGCTACATAACAAACTTGACTGGCTCCCTCAGCCAAACTATATAAATTTTGTCTCAGGCTGCTTCATGGGCAAGGTTCTCGGAACTAGCACCCCCCCCCCCCACCAGACTGACTGAGCTCCTCAAACCAGCTGCATCTTATTCTTACTCCCTTAGGTCTTTGGGCCCTGCTGTTCTCAAAGTTCCTGCCACTCGCACACAAATGGAGGACAGAGATTTTGCCTTATGTGCCCTCAGAGTATAGAACTCCTTTCCCGCACAGGTCCGCTCCTCCCCCTCCCACTCATGCCTTCGGAGCCCCCTGTGAAATTACTTGAAGCTCTCCTCTGCATGTGGTTGTCCTAAACCTCCATAACTAATCCTAGTCCCCTGCACTGGACTTGCACGTCCTTCTTTTTGTACCCTTGTGCAGGTCCTGCTGATGTATCCTGCCTGCTTGGGTTCTGCTCTGTATACAGTATATTCACTCTCTTTTGGGGCCCTGAACTGTATATAATTGTATAATGCACCGCTCATAGCCTTGGTGACTCTATGTATATATATTTTTCTCATATTTTTAACTGTGTGTACTGACTGCTTGTGTTATGTTCATTTGGTTCTGCTGATTCTGTGTAAATACGTAACTTGTATCGTGTTATCCTCTGTATGAACTTGTATTTCCTTGTACTCTCCTGGGTCATACCTGAAAATAAGCAAATGTCTTGTCTAGTGTACCTATCTGGTCAACAAAAGCTAAATAAATAAACATCTAGAAGGGCTAACTCAAGCTGTTTCTAGTGGGCCTGAAAAGACCTCGCATGTCGGCAAAAGAGGGTACAAAAATGTGCCACTCGGGAGTATAAATTTAGTGCTGAAAGATTTAACCCTCCTCTCTCCCAAGGAAGTTTATTTATTTATTTATTTATTAAATTCTCAGATTACAAATACCTTTGAGCAGAAACTGCTCGTTTACAAAGGTGCCACGTCAAAGGACGAGGGTCAACATACATACAGAGGTAGTAAAAGAATGCACAATAAACAACCAAAACAACTAAAAGAAAAAATAAAGATACTCAGTTAGTCACCCAAAGATATCTGTCTCGCTCCATACTGCCGGTATCCAGATGTCTGGGGCTGTTAGAGTTAAAAATAGGTCATCGGCAAAGAGGGTGATCTTGTGGGAAACTGCCTACAGTTAAGCCGGTAATATCAGGCATTCTCCAAATCATCATGGTTAAGGGTTCAAGATAGAGAGTGAATAATAGTGGGGATAGATGGCATCCCTGGCATGTCCCCCTTGAAAGAGGGAAAGGGTCTGAAAGGGAACCATCTATTTTAAGGTACTGTATGCTTGAGGGGATCGATACATATTTTTGATCAGAGTTATGAACTGGTCTGGGAAACCAAAATGTAACAGAGTGGCCCAGAGAAACAGCCATGAGACCCTGTCAAACGCCTTCTCAGCATTATGGTCGAGAAGGACTAAGGGAATTTTCTGGAGGGTAGCATGTTCGGTTAACAGTAATACTCGGTGAACTGCATCGTGAGCTTGACGGTGCTTAATGAAGCCCACCTGATCCACATCTATGAGGTGCAGAAGGAGGAGGACATCAATTCTGTGGGCTAGTATGGACATAAACAGCTTGTATTCATAATTTAATTTTGATATGGGGCAGTAAGAGGCTGGGTATCTAGGATCCTTGAAATCCCAGTTTTTAGTGACTGACATTCCAACTATACCTGGGGTTGTCATTTTAATGATTTTAGATGAAGTTTAAGATTGCTTATTCGGAACTAGTCATTGAACAAAGCTTGTTTACAATGATGACCCAAGTATGAAGAACCATCACACTAGTTACATAATATAAAAATTGCAAAATTACATATCTAGTAAATAAAATAGATTAGAAGCTGGCCTGCTGGTCCAGAGGTAGCAGTGCCGCTTGCGACACCAGTGACCTGGGTTTGGGAACAAGCCTGGATTGTCAGAGGGCCAGCTGGGGAAGAATGGTGAAGTGTCCCAGGGACACTCACCTCCTCAGAGGTAGTGAGGGCTACCATTCTCCGCTGTGTTACTGCCACCTGGTGTCCCCAGGTGGTGGTTGCAAGTCGGATGCTGAAACAGTGAGGGGGGAGTTAATGCACTCCGGCATTTGTGCACACCTTGCGTGTGTGCAATGGGCAGGGCTTCCATTCAACGTCCATGAGTGGGAGAAAAAAGGAGGATGCGCCAGCTGCCGCAGTTTGTCATCCTGTCACTCTTCGCAGGTCCCACTCTGCCGATCAAAGGCATCATCGCGAGATCAAATGTTAATGCTGCTGGAGGAATTGGGGTCCTCTCAGGCAGTCCCACCCTAGGGGACAGCTCAGGGAGGACCACGGCATTGAGTAAGTCCTAGGGATGGCTGATGAAGTGGCCGAGGGAAAGGCACAGACCAAGGACAATCCGGCTAGAGGAGGTGATAAAGTATATATATTACATTAAAATACTGTAGTACATTTGTACATATAATAATCATCCAATTTATAGAAAGAACCACAGTGAATATCAACAAAATAAAGTGCACAGCCGGCCCAGTGGCGTGGAGGGCTAAGGCATCCGTGCCTTATCTCCTGCCATGCCAGTGACCTGTGTTCGTGGTGTGAGCAGGATGCCGGGGGTCAGATGAGGAGGGAGAGGATCAAGCATGCGGAGGACTGCTATCCTCTCACAGGATGAAGGACTGCCGTTCCTACCAAATGACTGCTCCCAGGTAGAGGCCTGAGGGTAGTATGGGACTGATGGGCACCAACAAGGGGAGCGTGCTGTAAGACTTCTGCAGCATGCACCTCTATGCACATACAGTGACATGTGCACCCCAGCAACAGGGAAAGGAAGGGAAGGGAGAAAAAAGGAAAAACACCCCAGGCTGCAGATCACACGCCCCCGCCCTCCCAGGCTCTGTGCGTGGTGGCCGGGCACTGCCGCAGCCCTGTGGCAGAGGGTGTGAGGTGAAGGTAAATCCGGGGGAGCCAGGGTGACGGGGCTTGGGGGCAGTTAGAAGAGGCATCCAGGGCAGATCAGGCGATAAAAAGTACAATCGTAGCCAAAAATATTGACGCCCTTGCACTTTTTCAAACAACTCAATTTCCTCTAAACATAAGTTGAAATTAACAACAGTACAGTATTTGGTCTCCACAATTCTTTATTTCTCTGTTAATATTACATAACCTTTGTTTTTGATTCAGAATTTAATATGAGGAGGTAGTATGGTGCAGTGGTTTAAGGCTCTGAGCTGCAAATCTGGAGACCTGGGTTTGAATCCCACAGCCCCCACTTGCATACTGTGTGACCCTGAGCAAGTCACTTAACTTCCTCGTGCTCCCAGGTTGCACCTGCAAACAAGCTTTCAGCTTAGTGTGTCTCACCTGGTAAAATAATTGGTAAAAAAAAAATATATATATCCTTTTAAATCAGAAAATAAAAAGAAATGGCATTGACAAAATTATTGACACCCTAGACTTAATATTTAGTAGCACAGCCTTTGGTCAAAATAACTGCAATCAACCGCTTTGTATAGCCATGGATGAGCTTCCTGCACCTCTCTACTGGCAGTTTGGCCCACTCTTCTTGAGCAAACTGCTCCAATTCTCCCAGATTTGAAGGGTGCCTTCTCCCAACTGCTGTTTTCAGATCTCTCCATGGGTTTTTAATGGGATTTAGATCTGGACTCATTGCTGGCCACTTCAGAACAGTCTAGCATCTTGTCTTGAACCATTCCTGGGTGCTTTTTGAAGTGTGTTTGGGGTCATTGTCCTGCTGGAAGACCCATGACCTTCGACAGAGACCCAGCTTTCTGACACTGGGTTCAACATTGCACTCCAAAATGGCCTGGTAATCTCCTGATTTCATGATGCCATGCACACGTTCAGGGCACCCAGTGCCAGAGGCAGCACAGCAACCCCAAAACATCACTGAACCTCCTCCATGTTTGACTGTAGGGAAGGTGTTCTTTTCTTTGAAGGCTTCATTTTGTTTTCTGTAAACAGAGAGATGATGTGCTTTACCAAAAAGCTCTAATTTGGTCTCATCTGTCCACAGGACATTCTCCCAGAAGGATTTAGGCTTGTTCAGGTGTGTTTTGGCAAACCCCAGTCAGGCTTTTTTATGTCTCTGTCAGCAGTGAGGTCCTCCTGGGCCTCCTACCATATAACCCCCTTTCATTGAGTTGGCGACGGATGGTGCGAGTTGAAACTGTCGTACCTTGTGTCTGAAGGTCAGCTTGAATCTGTTTGACAGTTGATCGAGGTGCTTCCTCCACCATTCGAACAATCTTGCGCTGCAATCTTCTATCAAGTTTTCTCTTTCGGCCACATCCAGGGAGGTTGGCTACAGTGCCATGGGCCTTAAACATCCTGATAACATTATGTACAGTGGAAAAAGGAACATCAAGGGCTCTGGAGATTGATTTGTAGCCTTGAGATTGTCCATGCTTGGCTACAATCTTCTGTCTGACCTCCTCAGACAATTCTCTGGCTGTCTTTTTCTCCATGCTCATTGCGGTGCACACAGTGACACAAAACAGAAGAATGAATCCTTTTCTCTATTCAAACTGGTTGAATGAGTGATTTTTATATTGCAGGCACCTGCAACTCACCACAGGTGAGTTCAATTCTAAAGTGAAGGAGAATCACTATTTCTAACTACTTCTAAAAGGTGCCAATAATTTTGTCCGGGCCATGTAAGGGTTTCTGTGTGGAATAAGCCAAGACTTAGTACATTTTTCTGCTTTTTGTGTTTTATTTCACGGCAAACCAAAGAAATACATATGTGGATACCAAAATATTTTTTAATTTCAACAATTTTCTGGAAGGAATGGTGCATTATTAGAAAAAACTGCAAGGGTGCCAATATTTTTAGCCACGACTGTACATAGAAAAAAAATAAAGTGCACAGACTGTAACATCAATTACATTTTCCATCAGACATTGAAAGTTGAAAATAATCTCAACTGGAGGGCAATGGATGGTCATCGTGCAGATACAGTCCCAAGTAATTTGAGCTACCTATGATGTAGGACTTAAACTGACATTCTTTTGCTGTCTTCTCTATGGAATGAACTATATTTCATGGTTTATCTGGGTGCAGATGCTGCTACAGGCTACAAAACATAAACAGTGTTTATATATTTTTTTAATTTAATTGTAAAGCTGGGCATGTGTGAAGTCTGTTAAATCACCCCAGTGTATTGTTTTGTGTGTGTTTTTTTTTTTTATATTTTTTTCCTTATTTTGGGCCCCATATTAATTCCGGCTTTTTCCTGCCCAATATGTATTTCATAAATTACTTAGCAATTCCAGAATCCAGTGACATCAGTTGAGTTAAAGGCTACAATACACCGGAACACAGTGACATCAGCTGAGCCAAGGTGGATGGTGTTTGGTCTTAGTGTTGCCGTTAGCCCATGCAAGAGATTGAAGTCCCCCAGGATCACTACCACATCCAGTATGGTTGCTCTCATAATGTCCCCAGCCAGCTGCTTGAGGTTCTGTAGCACACTCCCAGGATGTCTTTTGATCTCTTTTTTTCCCTAGTTTGTCTCAGACGGGCTGTGACACTTCCCCACCCTGACATCCTGTTTTTCCTACACAGTGATGCTTTCCTTTATGAAGAAAACCACCCACTCCCTTTCTGACAAGCCTGTCCCTCCGTATTAGTCTGTATACATCTATCCTATCATCCCAGTAATTTTCTTCCCACCACTAAGTCTCTGTGAGGATCACTAAGTTATGGCCTTTGTTGTGCATTAGGCCTTCAGCTCACCCATTTTGCTGAGTGCAGTCTTATGTTGGCCTGCATGCAAGTGAGGATAGTTGCCCCTCCATGCTTCCATGACTCCTCCCCTGTGATCTCTTTCCTTATGCTCAACTGCTCTATTGTCCTTCCTTTGATGATCCCCTACATCTGCCTTCTTCCCATGGTGATCTAGATCCACTACGCCATCCCCTCTCCTCATCTTGTTGATTTAATCCCCACTAACTCCCCTGTCCATTTTCCTACATCCACACTCCCTCCTAGCACATGTGCAGCCAGTCCAGGACATAAAGGTGTCCCTTGCCACAGAAGGCCCTCGAGTTGCCTAAAACAATAAATCCCATCTTCTTTCACCAGACCCTTAGCCAAGCATTAGCCTTTCTAATGTTCCACTGCCACTTCTCACTAGCTATGGGGACCGGGACCAAACCCATTTGTTTTTGTATTATGACACACAGTGGGCTAATTGCAAGGGTTTTGTTCATAGTTAACCTAATAAAACAAGGGTTGTAATTTACTATAATTACATCATATCAGTCAAAATCAAGGTTCAGATCAATAAAATACCTGTTTAAAGAATATGAACTCATACTGCCTACATACAGTACAATGCCATTAGATAATTTGGAAATGATTTCCTGCATCAGTGCTCTGTGGTGTAATGAACAGCATCAACAACTAAAAAGTGTTCATGTAAAAGGAAGTAAGGGGTGAAGTGGTAGGATTTGAATCTGGAACCCATAATACCAGGATATGACTCAGTCTTGTCCAGACAAGAGTTTTAACATTTGAGATGGATGCTGCGTATGTGTTGGGGGGAAATTAGATGAAGATCAGGTTTAGCTCACCTGCTGGATGTCCCAATTGACATTCCACTGCCGCATGTTATTGTATCGCCACGTCTTCACCACGTCACCCACATTCAGGTCGATTCGGATCAGCCGGTTGTTGGCAATTCCCAGAATTTCATCTTTTCTGCATCCCTTGAACCTGGACAGTAATTTTGACCAGTTAATGTAGAAATGATAAACCGGAGCAGCAAGTTATGCAAAATACACTATAACCCAGCTGGCCCAGTGGCTCTGAGGCGCTGGCGCCTTACCTCGCACTACGCCCGGCGACCTGTGTTCGGGAATGAGCACGGGCCGTCGGGGGTTGGCAGGGGAGGAGAAGGATTGAGGGTCCGAAGGACTGCTCTCCTTCTCCAGGGAGGGAGGTTTCTGGTGGTCGGCGCTTGCTCGCCCCCCACTGGAGGCTGGAGGACAGGGCACCATACCAAAAGCTAGGGAGGAGTCGGGCCAGACGCCTGGAGGAAGCGCATGCGGAAGCGTGTGCGCTCCCCTCCATTGGCGACATTGCACAGCCCCGACTCCTTGGGAGAAAAACAAGGAGGAGAAAAAAGAACGTTGTCATGCAGGATGGCAGAGGGCGCCTCACAGGCTCCGCCCTCGGCTAGCCACGGCACTGGCCAACTAAATCCAGACTTCAGTGGGGGAGTTGGGAACCCCACTGCTGACCCCACCGGGGGGGGTAAGCCCTGGGGTCAGGTCAGTGCCGGCTGGTAGACGCCGGGGGACAGGGCTGGGGACGCCCTCCTGAGGGATAGCTGGCAGCAGGAGAGAAACTAATAAGAAAAAAAAAAAATTACACTATAACCCTTATTTTTATGGATTCCAGTTTGCCAACCAAAAATGTAACTATATTACGAGAAAATTCTGTAAATGCGCGAACTACTTGGATTGCTCGTTTGTAGGGGGCAGGGATTCTACTGCTCCCATTTTCTTTTCATTTTCTCACCACCTTGGCTTTTAAGTCATACATGTGTGCAGCTCCCTGTGTAATCAATGTCAGAATTGCTTCACAGCCAATCAGGGGAAGAAGTGTTTTTTTCTCAGGTGGCTGGCCAGCACCCTTCCTCAGACAGCTTGATGTCCCATGTACACTAAAACAAATTCAGACACAAATCTAGGTCCACAAGGAACTACTGTATGTGGATAAAAATCCAAGCCCTTCCCCCACCAAAAAAGAAACAAAAAACGTGAGCATCTGACCCTTCAGTTCAGTAAACTTTTTTTTTTTTTTTTTTAGTCTTTGGTAACTCAGAAAAGACATTTTACATACAAACATAAAATGCATTATTATACAGAATGACACTTTACAGCTTAAAATGTTTTAAATTAGTAAATGGATGGAAGGTCAGAGTATATATATTCTTTAATTTGTTTTGGCTGCTTTCTCCAGCCTGCCCTACATTAGCCTTCTTGAGTGACATTCCTGCCCTGACACCACCTTGTCTGATACAGACCCTGCACTATTTTAGTTGCCCTCCTCTGAACCGCTTACATTCTGTCTCTGTCCTTTCTGAGATGTGGTCTACAGAACTGGACAGAGTACACTAGTTAGAGTCTTACCAGCGATCTATACAGAGGCAACACCACCACCCTCTTTCTGCTGGTGATACTCCTTCCTATGCACCTCAGCGTCCCACCTTCCCTGCCAACTACCTTGTCCCACTGCCCAGCCACCTTTAGGTTATCCAATATTATCACCCCAGATCTCTTTCCTGCTTGGTGGTCATCAGTACCACTTCCCCATTCTGTACTCTGCCCCTGGGTTTCTGTGCCCCAAGTGCATTATTTTGCACTTTTTCACATTGAAACCCAACTGCCATACTCTTGACCACTCAGAGTTTTCTCAGGTTGTTGCTCATCCTTTCCACGCCCCTAGAGTTTCCACCCAATTGCAGAGTTTGGTGTCAGTTTGCATTTAATTTTTTATTGTTAATTTCTGAGCAATATACGGTACAGTTAAGAGAGTGAGAATAAGACATAATTACTGGTTATACTAAAGAATGCATGATTTTCAAGCACTTTCAAACTCCATATTCTACAACAATAGCTTGGAACAGCTAGTCTACCTCTTGCATAATCTCCACTTGTGGAATGGTGCCCTGAACCTAGAATTTTTTTTTTAATGAATACTTTCTCTCTCTGTGCCAGTTTCACACTTTCCTGGTAGAACTTTAGTTTGTTCTGAAGAGAGTGGTTGCCCCAGACGATGCTCCTACTATTCAATGGCTAAGTATATTTATTTATTTATTTAAATGTTTCACCAGGCAGGGCACACTGAACAACAAGTTGCTCATCTCACGGTGCATCCTGGGGGAAGGGGTGATGGGAGACATACACTAATAAAATACAAACGGAAACCATCTTACATCATTGATGACCATAGGGTACTTAACAGTAGTGAAAACCATACATACAGCTAAAGAACGTAAGGAAAGCAACTTTGTAGGAACATACAGTTGTCAGAATACTCAACAGAGGTCGGATCTATTTAGCAGGAAATAGTTCATATAAATACAATTCACAGAAATCATAATGCATCACGTTAGTGCAGTAATAGGACACAGTGTTGCATCGGTACCTTTTGCATAGATAATAGATAGGAACTGGGCGAACTCAAAAGGAGTAAGGCACAGGAACAATTAACAGAGAGGTAGTTATGAAGTGCTGCAGTTAAGGAGGTTTTACTCAGTCGTAATAGTTTTGAGTTGAATGTATTTATTTGCATGTTTTCTCTCTCATTTCTGTCTTTTTACAGTATTTGTTAAAATCACCGTTTTCTTAATTTCCTGCCGGTTCCCAGAAACCGAGAAATAACCGCATTTACTCTTTTCACTAAAAGTGCCAGATTTCAGAGGTAAAATGTAGTAAAAATATTCCAGTTTCCATTTAAAAAAAAAAATACTTTTTCCCATTTTTTGGCCTTTTTACTTACGAGCATATGACAATTCCAGCAGAAACAGGCCTCACGGTCTATCGAGTCTGCTCGTTTGTGCAGCTAGCCTCTCAACTTGCAGCTGCCCCACCCACTCTCCTTTTCATAATTACCTCCTCTCATTCTGTCTCATCCTCTTAAACCATCTACCGTGCTACAAGCTACTATCTCCTCAGGCAGAGTAGTCCACTTATCCACCACCCTCTCAGTGAAATAATGTCTCCTGACTTCCCTCCTGAATCTTCCCCCTCCCATTGCAGCTGGTGCCCCCTCGTGACCCTTACCCTTCTTATCTGGAAAATCCCTTCTGTACTAGTCTTGTTTATCCCATTTAAGTATTAAAGGTTTTGATCATGTTCCCCCATCCCTCCTCACCTCCAGGAAATACATGTTCAGCTCGCCCAGCCTCTCCTCATAGGAGTATCCCTCTAATCCCTGGATCACCTTTGTTGTCCTGTACTGTACACCCTCCAACAATCTGATGTCCTTTTTCAGGTATGGGCACCAGTACTGCACACAGTATTCCAGGTGCGGTCTGACCAGCGATCTGTAGAGGGGCAGGATTACCTCCCTATTTTTGGAGGAGAGTCCCCTTGCTACACACCCCAGCATCCTGCTGGCTGTTGCTGCCAATTTCCTGCACTGAGCTGAGTTGTTTATACTCCCCATTATAAGCACCCCCTAGATCCTTTCCCTCCTCGGTGCATTCCAGCTGTAACCCCCCCAGCCGATAGCTCCTCCCCTGGTTATTAGCCCCAAAGTGAAGTACCTTGCACTTTTTGGCATTAAACCTCATCTGCCATGCATCTGACCACTCCTGTAGTTTGGTCACATCCTCCTACAGCCCCCTCCACCCATTGATGTCATCCACCACAGCTCCCATTTTTGTGTTGTCTGCGAAGAGACTGATCTTACCCCAGACGCCGTGGGAGATATTGGCTATGAATATCCTGAACAACACTGGACCCAATACTGATCTCTATGGCACCCTGCTCATCGCGTCCCTTGGTGATGAGAGTTCCCCCCCCAACCACCACCCTTTGCTGCCTTCAGCCAATTGGTGATCCAAGTAACCATCTTTGTTCCCACCCCTATATATTCCAGCTCCCCCCCCAGTCTCCCATGCGGCACGGAATCAAAGGCCTTGCTGAAATCTGAATACAGGACATCTACCGCATGGCCTTTGTCTAGTTCCCTTGTCACCCAGGCATAGTACTCAATCAGGTTTGTCTGGCAGGATCTTCCCAAGACAAACCTGTGCTGCTGACCATTCTTTAGACCACTGTTCTCCAAAAAGGTTACCAGCCTCTCTTTTAGGATCATCTCCATGAGTTTTCCCACAATTGATGTGAGGCTCACTGGCCTGTAGTTGCCTGGTTCATTGTTAGGTCCACTTTTATGAATGGGTACCACATGGGCCATCCTCCAGTCCTGTGGTATGCATCCTCTGTCCAAGGAGGTATTGAATAGGTTAGCCAGTGGTCCTGCCAGGATCTCTGCCAGTTCCTAGAGTACCCTAGGGTGAATGCCATCTGGACCCGGTGCTTTATTCCCCCCCCCTTCAGGGCCCTTAATCCTTCCAGCGCCCTGTCCTCTGTAATCCCTATATCAGTCACCTCCGCCCTGCCAACTCCTCCTCTCCCAGGTGGTGTCTGCTGTCCCCCTCCTCTTTCGTGAACACAGAGCAGAAGTAGTCATTTAATGCCTCTGTCTGGTCCTCCCCCCTGTCCATCCAGCCCCCATCCTTCCTAATCCTCACAATCTGATCTTTGTTTTACTGTCTTTCGCTGATGTATCTGAAGAAGCCCTTTTCTCCGTTCTTAATTCCCTGCACAATCTCAGTTCTCTGGAAGCCATGGCCGCTCTGACCAGCCAGGTAACCTCCTTGGACTTCTTCATGTACACCTCCCTGTTATCCCCCCTTTCGACTTCTTGAGTCTCCAAAATGCCTTTTTTTTGGTCCTCATCCCTTCCATGACCTCCTACTTCTGCCAGCTGTTTTTTTTTTTTTTTTTTTTTGCCCTTCCCTTCTTACTCCTTGTTCTTGTACATGTCCCAGTGGCCTCCACCAACCCTTTCCTAATAATATCACATTTTTGGCTAGTATTCATGCATGGTTGAATTCCCATCAGATGCCTGCCCCAAATTTCCCCTATCCTTTTAAAGTCCGTCTCCTTAAAGTCAATCACTTGAGGCATTTTGTGGGAACTGTCAGCAGTTCACAGACTGCTTGGTTTCTGAGTGCTCTGCCCACTTTTAAGGTACTTAAATATCACAGTTGAAATGAAGTTTACAGGTTGGCTCACAGCGACTGTGATCAATGTTTTAACTGGCTGTCAAGGAATGAGGTCAGACTGTTTACAGTGGTGCCCTTTCTGGTCTGATGTCTGAGTCAGGAAAGCCCAAGAAAAACATTGCGCCCACTGGTTTTAAAAAGTTTACACAGTGTGGCATCAGTTTACCTAAGGCATACTGAGTATTACAGTTTCTGTGGGCTTTGCAAAGTGTTTTGCCCTAAGACACAAAACAGAAGACAGGAAAAAATAATTTCTCTGTCAGCTCCTGCCTTTCTGTCCAGCTCCAAAGAGTGTTCCCTTGTTAAGGTTGCAACCCCTTTAAAGAATATGTCTGCTGAATCCATTCAATTCAATTCAATTTTATTTTTATACTGGAAAGTATGTATGTGAGCAAAAATGCCCTAAGGATACAGCCTGTAAGGCAAAATCCTCAAAGAATCATTCAGAAGACTCAAAATCCACATCTGATGTTTATTCAGATAAGGATAAGAAAGACAAAAAATGACATGCTGACACTCCAGCATCATCTACAAGCCTAAAGAAAGTAAAAAGGGAGAATCACACTGAATCTGAACTGCAGGAAACAGTGGTCCCTCCTGTCTAGACCCCAGTTCTTTCTGTGGAAGAAGTCAAGCACATACTGTAGAGGAATTTTTCCAAAATATGAAGCTATAGGCAGAAAGACTGCCTTCCTATGTTTTCTCCCAGTCTGACAGGATACACTCCAGAGGAGGAAGATGAGGAACCCATATCCCCAGTGTAACTGTGTCTAAAACTGTGGGAGAATTCAAGAATGCATGGGACAGACATAAGGCAATTCTTGTGGGGGGCAGGAAGATATAGACTGTTGGTTAACTAGGATCTGCGGCCTATCCTGTAGTTAAGGAAATGGGCAGACTAGATGGGCCTAGCGGTCCTTATCTGCCGTCAAAGTCTATGTTTCTATGTTTCTATGTAACTGGGAATGAGGACATTGATTCCCCACAAAGAGTTCTGGATGATTTTACATCCTACTCTGCTTTTCTCAGGGGCATGACTGAGACCATAAACATCCCCTCTGAAGAAACTCAGGATGATGATGATGAAGCAGCATTCCTCTGTATGCTGGGTCAAACCTCTTCTAAGAGGATTAATATACCCATTCATACACCATTCAAGAAAATAAGTGCAGACAGTTTGTAAATGCCTCCTCTGGCAGGGCTATTGACAAAAAGCTGGAAAAAAGATATCAGATCACCAAAACTGCTTCTGATTACCTTTCTAAGCACTCCAGTCTTGAGGAGCTTACCCAAGCTGCTGCATGTGAAAAGACAAAAGCTACCTTTTCAGCAGCATCCCTAATGAAGATTCCAGGAAAAGGATTCACTAGGATATCATTCCTGTTCCTCATCTTCCCTGAGTATGAGACTTGCTGCCTTTCTGAAGTATACTGCTCATTGCCAGGAAGCCTTACACAGTATAAGGAAATGCTGACATTCTATGATAGCCTGCCCTCTAATGTCAGGTGACAGACACTGCAGGTAGTAATGAGTGATCCGGATGCTGCTAAGCACCAACTGCATATGTCAGTAGACAATGACACTGCCACAAGGGGTTTAGCTAATGCATTAGCCACTAGGAAATATACCTGGCTTAGAACCTATGACCTATCCCTTGACTTGCAAAACAAAGCAGCTGATTTCCCATTTGAAGTGAAATCACTGTGATCAGACAGAGGACAAAGTTGACAAAAATAAACCAACATGGACAAAATTTACAAAAATAAAACAACTTTCAAAAATGTGATGGAAAGGGAAAATGGGGGTTACAAAAAACGTATGAAAGGGGAGATATGGGAAATGGTTTCTGCCAGAGAATACACAGCCCTCGGCCATATCAGGCTCAGAGAGGTTCAGGCAGAGCAAAAGGTTACAGAAGTAAGAGACAAGTCATTACCACTAGCTCTTCTCAGCCAAAAAGTAATCACTAATGAGTTAAAGGTCACCAGTCCTCAGGAACCTATGGGGGCTCGTCTTTCCTACCACCTCCAACGCTGGCAGTTTGTAACAGACCAGTGGATGTTGGAGGTGGTGGGACAGGGGTCTCTCTTGGACCTTTCTAAAACAGCCAAAATGAAGAAAGCTGAAATATTTCAAACCAAAACCAGAAGAACAGCAGCAAATACAGTTGGGTATTCAGAAACTGCCGTCTCAAAATGCAGTATAGGAAGTACCAGTAAAAAAAGGGAAGGAATTTTTCTCCAGGTACTTTCTGACAAAGAAGAAATTGGAGAATGACATTCTGTACTTGATCTAAGGAGTCTCAACAAGCACATGAAGATGACACAAAGATGTGTACAGAGTTGATACACGGGGGGAAAAGATGAGAAGGGACTTGGCAAGGTTGGAGGAACGGTCAGACACATGGCAACTTGGATTCAATGCAAAGAAGTGCAAAGTAATGCACCTACATAGATACATAGATATATAGACAGTGTCGGCAGATAAGGGCCTATGGCCCACCTAGTCTGCCCATTTGAGTTCGTAAGTTCAGTTTGTTTTCCTAGAAGTCTATTTCCCTTACCCCTGACCTCTAGAATTCCTTTATGTTCATCCCATGCATTCTTAAATCCCGTGATTGTTTCAGCCCCCACCACCTCCTCTTGGCAGGGTGTTCCACTTGTCCACCAACCGTTCTGTGAAGAAATTCTTTCTCATGTTTCCTCTGAATCGTCCCTCCTCCAACTTCATCCCATGCCCTCCAGTCCTGAAACATCTTTTCGCTTAAAATAGTGTTTTCCTGCACCCTGTTCCTCCCTGTAAGATACTTGTATGTCTCTATCATATTCCTCTCTCCTCCTCTCCTCCAGGGAGTACATGTTCAGTTCCTTCAACCTGTCTTCATAGGACTTGTGATGCAACCCATGCACCATCTTTGTTGCCCTCCTCTGAACCTTCTCTACCCTGTCTATGTCCTTACGTGAGGTATGGTCTCCAGAACTGTACACTGTACTCCAGGTGGGGCCTCACTAGTGTCTTGTATAGCGGAATTATGACCTCCTTTCCTGCTGGTGATGCCCCTGCCTATACATCCCAGCATCCTATTTGCTTTACCTGATGCCTTGTCACACTGTTTCCTACCTTGAGGTCATCAGAGATGACAACCCAAGATCCCTTTCCTGCTTGGTGCATGCTATATCCTCACCCCCAACTGATATATGCCAGGGTTTTTGTGCCCCCATATGCATTATCTTGCACTTTTTGCATTGAATTTCAACTGCCAAACCCTTGACCATTCTTCAAGTTTCTGCAGGTCCTTCTCATTCTGTCTACACCCTCTGGTGTGTCTACTCTGTTACAGAGCTTTGTGTCATCAGCGAACAGTGAAATTCTGCCTCCTATATCCTGTGCAATGTCACTGATGAAGATGTTGAATAGGACCGGTCCCAGCACTGATCCCTGTGGTACCCCACTGGTCACTCTTCCCTCTGTGGAGTGACAGCCATTTACCACCACCCTGTGTCCTGCCACCCAGCCAGTTACCTACCCACCACACTCACTGTCCTGCCCACACCCATATTCCCAGTTTGTGTAATAGTCTCTATGTGGCACAGTGTCAAAGGCCTTGCTGAAGTCCAGATAGGCCATGTCCACTGCCCTCCCTGATCCACCTCCCTAGTCACCCAGTCAAAAATTCAATGAGGTTGGTCTGACATGACTCCCCTGGTGAAACCATGCTGCCTTGGGTCCTGTAGTCCATTGAGAACCAGATGTTCCACCAATCTCTCCTTCAGTAGTGCTTCCATGATCTTTCCCACTACCGAGTGAGGCTGACTGGTCTGTAGTTCCTGCTTCCTCTTTGTTCCCATTTTGTATAAGGGGACTACATCTGCTGTCCTCCAGTCTTTGGGTACCTCCCTGTTTCCAGTGATTGGCTGAACAGGATAGCCAGAGGTTCAGCCACCACCTCTCTTAGTTCTTAAGGACCCTGGGTGCACCCCATCTGCCCCATTGCTTTATCAGCTCTTATTACTTCCAGTTCCTTCAGGACCTTTCTCGTGTAAAGGGACTTGTGTCCATTTCTGCACCATTCTCACCCCTTGTACTCCCTTCAGACCCATTACCCCTCTTCCTTAGTAAAGACTGAGCAGAAATACCTGTTCAATATGTCAGCTTTACTGTTGTCATCCTCCACGCTGCCCCATCCTCCCCTTCAGTCTCACTATCCCTCCCTTTGTCCTTCTTTTTTCACTTATGTACCTGTAAAAGGTTTTGTCCCTTTAACCACTGATTTTGCAATGTGTTCTTCTGTCTGAGCTTTGGCTTCCTTACTGACTTCCTGCCTCCCTTTGTTTCTCCTGGTACTTCTCCTATCCCCTTCTGCCTGTGTCTTTTTGATTGCCTGAATGCAATCTTTTAGCTTTCACTTTCTTTGCTACCTCTTTGGAAAACCATAATGGTCTCCTCTTTCTTTTCCTCTTGCTAACCTGCTTAATGCATAATTCTGTTGTTCTTATAATCCCCATTTTAAATACTGCCCACTGTTCCTTAATCCCTGATTCCTGTCCCATTCCCTTAATGCCTCTTTTCAAGCATCTCCCATTTTCCCAAAGTCCGCCTCCCTAAAATCCAGGATACGTGTTTTTGTGTGGTTTGGTTCTGCTCTTTCTGTGATTTCAAACCACAATGACTGGTGGTCACTGTTACCCAGGTGCTCCCCCACTGTTACCCCCATCACACTGTCCCTGTTTGTGAGCACAAGGTCCAGTATTGCCTTCTGCCGAGTAGGTTCCATGACCAGTTGCTTGAGGAAGGCACCCTGAAGGGAGTCCAGGATAAATCTGCTCCTAGTTGATGCTGCTGCTGGGATGCTCCAGTCCACGTCTGGAATATTGAAGTCTCCAACCAGTACTACCTCTACCTTGTCTGCCATCCTTTGGATGGCTAGCATCAGCTCCCTATCTGTTTCTTCCTCCTGGGCTGGTGGTCTATAGACCACACCTGTGCGGATGGCTGGCCCCATTTTCCTTTCCAGCTTAACCCACAGTATCTCTCCCCCATTTTGTTCCTCCTGGATCTGTGTGGCCCTTATGTCATTTTTCACATACAGTGCCACTCCTCCTCCCTTCCTGCCTGCTCTGTCTCTTCTGAATATGTTGTAGCCAGGTATGGCCATCTCCTCCATCACCTGGGAAACAAAAACCCAGGAGAAGAGTACACAATAGCAGGGGAGGTACTAACAACAGCAAAAATGGAAAGGGACCTGGGGGTAGTCATATCAGATGACCCAAAGGTGGGTAAGCAATGTGAAAAGTCGGTAAGGAGAGCCAGGGGGATACTGGGATGCATAGGAAGGGGCATCACAAATAGAAAAAGGGAAGTGGTTATCCCTCTGTACAGACAGTTGGTGAGACCCCATCTGGAGTACTGTGTGCAGTTTTGGAGACCTCATCTATGCAAGGATATAGACAGGATGGAAGCAGTCCAGAGGAGGGCAACTAAAATGGTACAGGGTCTGCAGCAGAAACCATATGAAGAGAGACTGAGAGAGCTTAATATGTATACTCTTAATGAAAGGAGGGACGGGGGACATGATAGAAACGTTCAAGTACCTCAAGGGAATCAACAAAGTCCAGGAGGGTAACATCTTTCTGAAAAAGAGATGTGTAAGAACAAGGGGGAATGGCTCGGGGTAATGTGAGGACATTTTTTTTCATGGAGAGAGTGGTGGATACATGGAACAGCCTTCCTGATGAGGTCGTTGGGTCTAAAACAGTGGGGGAATTCAAACATGCATGGGACAGACACAAGGCAATAATAGTGGGGGGTTGCAGGAAGTAGGCTGTTGGTTAACTAGAATCTGCAACTTATCCAGTAGATAGGGAAATGGGCAGACTGGGTGGGCCAAGTGGTCCTTATCTACCGTCAAAGTCTATGTTTCTATGTTTCTAAGAAACCAAAATCAGAACAGTAACCTTGTGTAACCCCTAGGCGGTGCTACTCCTAGAGTGACACCCCTGCCTACTACCAACGAGCTAAGTTGAGGGGTTTGTTAACTGATATCAAGTTTAAAACGATGTGCAGTGCCTCGACTCAAAGTATACTTTACGTGGGCTAGCTGTTACCAGGTATAACCTCCTGAGATGTTATACCACCCACAAATACCATTTGCCACCCCCAAACATGACCCAATGGATATTTTCCCACATTGCAAACCATTTGCAATTAGTAACTATCTCTAATAATATGCTCACATATGATAATTTGCAAAAACAGTAATAACAGATTTATTTGGGGGACATGGGAGTTAGGATGGGGGGACAGGAGGAATAGAGGTTATGCTGATCTCAGTTTACAAAATGTACACAGGTTTTGGTTTTGTGCTGGTGAACCCTCCAGCTGGGTGGCTACTACATTAACAGAAAAGGAAATCACAGTGCAAATGACCAAACATGATGCCCAGAGCCCTGGCTATCTAAGCTGCTGACTAAATCAGATGTTACATATACCATTTTCCCCCATACTGGTACCAGTCCCAGATACAGATGAAACCCCGCAATCTCTCACTATACAATGGGTACCCAGATACCAAAGTCCTGGATGTTGCAGGCCTGGTGGATGTTGCAGCTGGTCGAGTTGGCCAGCTTTGATTTAAAAGGATGGGAGCAAATGAACAACAGTGACTGTTGATTCCTTGTCAGAGGTGCAGGGTTTGCCCTGTTTGTCACAGTGTAGCAGGGGTTGGCCCTGCATTTTCAGATGGGCAGGGATTGCCCTGCTCGTCGCAGAACTAAACATTCCAGAAAAGGCAACTGATCCAGGTTACCTTGGCTAGATCTTGGATCCGCAGTACCTGAATATTCAGCACATGTAAACTGTAGTCACATCCAGTACATTCATATATACCAATACTCTTTAAAGCATCTAGATTCTTAGATGTAAGTTGACAAGGTGGAAATCTGTCATTTCCAGGGGTAAAGCTTGGTCACAAACAAACTGTAGGGCCTCATGTCCTTTGAAGTGGCAACGCGACATTGGCTGACAGCTCCAACAGGGCAGTCTTGATCAATAGAGGGTACAGATACATGTCAGCACATTTATATGGTTCTGCCTAAGTGCACGTGCACACTGTCTGGGCTCACTTGGGTACCCCCAGCAACAGTTGCACTATGCATAGCACAGTCTCAAAGATACACCTGCACTGGGCCAGCTGGGCAGCAGGCAAGGTGCAAATGGAACAACTACTAGAGGTCACAGTCTCTTGAGGCAAAGCGGCCCAGACTAGTTACTTTCACGGTTTCTCACTTCTGAGTAGATAGAGGGCATGTCAGCCCAGGGTTACTTATTCTCTCTTTCTTGGTACAGAACAACTACAAGGGCTGGCAGGCCGAGGAGGACAATCTGGCAACCTCCAGGCTAGCAGGTTAACAGAACTTGACCAAGTTACTTTAACTTTAACTTAAATAAAACAATAAACACCCCCTCCTGGATGGAGGAGCATAGAAAGACTGCCCAGGCCCAGAAGCATGGCAAGGGCCTCAGCCCCAACCCCTGTGAGGGACTGCTGCTGGAATCTCCTTGAATCTAGAATCTGGCAAAATACTGGTTTACACTGTCTCTTATAGGGCTTTCCTGAGGCTCCTGATTGGTGGTGGTTTTTGGCTGCAGGATCTCCGATTGGCTGGAGGACCTGTCAATCACAGAAATGAATAATGCATGAGCCTCAATACAATGTACTGTTGGTCTGGTATTTGGGTACCTAGAATTAGGTCCCTGTAAGTCTCCATGAGCACTTGGCATTTACCCATGAGCTTTAGTGAGAGTCCCACAAGTCCTGGCTTTTGGTTTTTGTGGCTTTCCAATTGGCTGTGACTGCTGGTAATGGCTGCTTAACACCACTGTCCCTTAAGCAGATTATATACAGTCCTGAATAAAAGTTCTGGTGCAGCCAGGGATAAACAAATATTTGCCTCAGTGCCCCACAGTTCTGTAGCCCAGATAGAGTACTTGCTGTCGCTGCATAGATTGGCTGAATTGCTCAGTCCGTTTTCATGTCGCTGCTGCCAATATTTAGAGAGCCCTGATTTGCAGCAGCAGACAGGCTGATATTTCTCTGAGTCACAAAATTGTCTGGAGAAGCCAGAAGCAGAGCATTTATTTTTAAACACCTCCCGGATGCACCTGGAATTGAAGTACTCTGCTCAGTGTGCCTTCCTGGTAAAACTTTGAAATAAATAGATAAAATTTAAAATATTTTCTTTTCTTTCTTTCTCAGCCATAGCAGAAATACAGCTGCCCCAAGGGCAGACAGGACCTTATGAATATTTAAATGATCGGGGCTCAGCTCATGAATATTTAAATGAGCCCCAATTGTTTACCTCATGGAATTCCCTTCGATTTCAGGGGAGGGGCCTCTCAGAGGCCTGTCCGTGGTCACCGGGTCCCATTTAGGCAATGGGGATCATGGGATCCACGGAACACTCCCCTGTACAACTGCAAATCTGTGCGGTTAAAGATGAAAGGTGCCACTTGCGCCTATACAATCCCCACTGCCCTAAGGGAAAACACCACAGTGGGAGAGCGCGGTTCGGATTTTCAAGCCCCTGCAGGGCTGGATTTTTACTTGGACTGCATTGCTGTGGCACCAGGGGCAGGAACAAGACCTGGGGACACAAAAAATATATGCAGGCAGATTGGGAGATGCCCGGGAAGAGCAAGAGGAGACAGAGCCATAGGATGGCAGGTAAGCCCAGGAAGACATTTTAGGGACCCCCATTTGTAGGGAGGGGGTTACTCTTGCAAGTAGTGATCCAGTCACTACAACAGGGAGACTGGCACACATCACTAGAGCTGAAAGTTTCTTATTTCCACATTCCAGTGAGAGAATCACAGGAAATTCCTGAGATTCAGTGTTGGAACACGAGGTCCAGTTCAGGGTAATGCCCTTGGTCTTACATCTGCCCCAAGCATGTTCACAAAGTGCATGGCTATAGTGGCAGCTGTACTAAGGAACACTGGCATCACAGTCTATCCGCACTTAGACAGCTGGATACTGTGTAGAAAAACAAAAAGGGAAGCAGAAGCATCACTCCAAAAGGTAATGGACATGATGCTTAATCTAGGGTTCCTACTGAACCTGAAAAAGTTCTCACTAGAACCAGTACATGTCCTAAAATTTATAAATACAGAGTTGGACTCAATATAGGCCAAAGCATTTATGTCCTTGGAAAGGGTTCAAACACTGGTGGCCTTTGCAGACAGTTTCCAGCTAGGAACAAAAAGCTCTGCTCAGGGATTCCTAAGACTCCTACATTACATGTCAGCAACCATATCACTAGGCCCATGGGCAGGACAACACATGAGAGAGAGTGATACTGATACCTAAAAAAGTACTGGTTTCAGCTGAGACAGCCTTGCCCATCATGATCCCAGTAAAGGAAGATCTGGAACAGGCATTACAAGGGTAGAAAAGTGTGGACCATCTGAGAAAGGGAATACCCTTTTAACAGAAGCCTCACACAGTGGTGCAGAAAACAGATGCCTCGTCCAAGGATGGAGAGGCACATATCAGATCTGGCAGTGCAGGGTACCCGGAAGTGATCAGAATCACAGCAACACATAAACCTGGTAGAAATCATGCAGTGTATCTGTCAATCAGGTATTTTCAGGAAATCCTAAGGGGTCAGATCTTGCAGATTAGGACAAACAACATCACAACAGTGTACTACATAAGCAAACAGGGAGGCGCCAGATTATCAAAACTGTGCAAGGAAGCACTAAAAATGTGGGATCTGGTTTACATTCTGGTGTTCACATTACAGGGAAGTACAGGGACCTGGTAGATTCACTTAGCATATCATGGACTGTGTCTCATGAATGATCACTGAAGCAGTCAGTCGTCCAGACGATACTCAAGTACTGGGGACTCCCAGCACTGGATCTGTTTGCCTCATGGCAGGACATTCGGGGTACATACCCTCAGAATGCTCTGACCTTCCACTGGGGAAGCAAATTTCTTTATGCTTTCCCTCCTTTCCCAGAAACAAGGTCAGAAAGAGCAACAGTGACCCTGATAGCACTAGGCTGGCCAAGCCATACTTTGTGCTCCCTTCTGCAAATGATTAGATAAAACTACCCCTTGCCAATGTGCAGGGATCTGCTTACACAATCCAATGGCCAGGTGATCCACTGATTCTGGCATCTCTCTAACTGAGAGCCTGGTACCTGAAACCATAGAATTCTCAGAGCTAAACCTGTCAACACGGTTGTTAGGCGTCCTTAAATGTACACTGTCCACCCCCTTAGGTTTGAAGTGTCTGTAGTTTAAAAAACATATTTTTTTATTGGGTACATTCTTTAGAGATTGCTGATATATCTGGCAGTTTGATTCTGATTCCTTTTTTTCTTTTAAAAGTGAAAAACAGACTGCCCACAATAATGGTGTTACCACACAAAAACATGTTTTGAAAACAATAATTGGTTTCTCTTTTTTCTTCCCAAGTAAAATCTGTTTATGAAGAACATGTCACCTACTAAATTATTCAAAAAAAATCCCAGATTATTAGATATCACATATTTCTATTAAATATATAGTACCATGTGTTGGTGGTAAAAAAAAATGCTATTTCTCTATAAAAACCTGAAAACAAGTTTGCAGTTCCTATTAAAATACACTTCCAACCTTCCCAGTAAAACCTTCTGACATCATAATACAAGAATGCCATTGGATTCATTTTTTACTAGTAGTTGGAAAAATACAAATAAAATAATGAAAAGGTAATTACAGAAAAAAATAAAAGCAAACAGAATGATTACAAAGGCATTTAAAAGCCCCAAACCTTCATTCTTTAACATACACATCCTTACTAAGCACTAGCTCTTTAAAGAACCTTTTGAACACTGTGTGTGACAGTAAGGTTTTTGTTTGTTTGTGTTTGTTTGTTTGAGACGGATATGCTGCAACTGGACATAAGTGCATGTAAGGTATACTAGCTTTAGGCCAACCGATTTTAAGTGCATTAAATAGTCCAGTATTAGTTGAATATTCATGGGTACGCATTTTTATGCTTACTTGTGCACTAGAGTGAAAAATGTTTCCACTTCCGGGCTACCTTAAAGAGACAAAGTCAACTCTTTCTGCATCATATGATTTCTGGCTGAAAACCTACATTTAAGATTGCTTGCCTTTTTTAAAAATTCGTTTATGTTACTGATTGTTTATCTGCTCCCTTTCTTAGTAGAATGGAAATGCAGGCTAGTGGTGTAGTTATACCCAACCTTGTTTTAAATCCTAGCTCTGCTGTTATTGCACACTTCCTGGACATTAAACATATCCCCAAACAAAGCAGTCACTCATGATGCAATTGTCTCCTCTCCTCTCACTGCATCTTGGGTGGCTAGACTTTACTGGGGATGTTCCCAAGACCAGGAAAGATGCAGTGGTAGTTGATGAAGGAATGTAAACAAATGGTAATATCATACAGTGTAAGTAAACATAAACTAAAAGTAAACAGCTCACTCCTCTTGGACCCAGGGGTGGTGGCAGCCGAGTTCAACACTTATTTTACCTCGTGCCTCAACTATCCTCTCCTCCCTTCCACCCGACCCCACCACAGGTGCCTCAAACTCACTAGGGGCCTTGCCCCTTCTCCTTCCAAGCTATCACACAAACTGAAGCCCCTGAGGCCCTACTGGCTCTAAACCCCTCTAAAGGTAATTTCCCCAATGGGGTGGACACCAAACTCCTCCACCTCTCTGCACCAGCCATAGCAACTCCTCTTGCCAATCTCCTAAACCTCTCCTTTACCACTACTGCTGTCCCCCAGGCCTGGAAACACACCATTGTTATTCCCCTCCCCAAAGGGGGTTCAACCTCCTCCACTTCAAACTACTGCCCTATCTCTCTCCTCCCAGTCCTTGCTAATCTACAAGAACACCTGGTGCTCACCCAACTTATCTCCTTTCTCTCCGACTCTAACTTCTTCACGCCATTTCAGTCTGGGCTCAGAAAGGGACACTCCACTGCATCCTCCTTGTTAAGACTCACTGACACCATCCTGTCTGGTATGGCTAGTGGGCAGATTTCCTCGGCAATATTTGTCAACCTTGCTAAAGCTTTCGACACTGTATCACACCCCTTGCTGTTAACAAGCCTCTCAGATGCAGGCTTCACTATCTCAGCCACTAACTGGTTCAGTGCCTACCTCTCAGGAAGAACACAGTCAGTAAGAATTGCTGATGCCACTTCCTCCCACCTCCCTGTGACTACTGGTGTCCGCCAATTGTCGGATCTTGGCCTCATCCTGTTCTCCATTTTCCTCAACAATCTGCCTCAAATCTGCACAACCACATCTATACACATGCATGTGGACGACACCATCCTATTCGCCTCCAGCTCCTCCCCGGAAGAAGTAGCATCCAGTCTCCAGTCCGATTTCAATAAAGTTCAACTTTGGTTCAGTTCACACCAGCTCTCCCTCAACGCCAAAAAAACTGTCACCATGACTTTCGGTATGAGACAGCAGCTATCCCGACTCCCCTCACTCCCCTCCTTCCACACTCTGGACGGGACAACTCTGGAGGACGCCGCCTCCTTCTGCTATCTTGGGGTATGGCTCGACCGTCAACTTAACTTCTCTGACCACATCGATGCAATCATAAAAAAAACTGCGCCCCAAGCTACAGTAGGTGCCCTGTACAGGAACCGCTCTTGCCTCCCTTTTCCATTTAGGCGGGAACTAGTGCAGAAGATGATTCTTCCCTCCTTAGACTACTGTGACATAGTCTACAGCGCTGCACCTAAATCCACCTTATCTAAACTAAACCCCCTCTTCAACACCTTCTGCCGTTTTGCTCTCAATGCCCCCTTCCCATCACTGTGACCTCTACCACTCCATCGCCTTCCCTGTCTCAATAATCATTGACAACTGCATTGCTCCAAATTTGTCTCAAAATTCTGGCTTGGCACCCTCCCATCCTACCTCTACTCCACACTGTTGTTGGCTCCCATCCCCCATCATGCACCCCGGTCCCTTGACACCCATCTACTAAATATCCCCAGATGAAAGACCTCTGTTGGACAGACAGCCTTCTCGCATCGATTCCCGAAACTCTGGAATGCTCTCCCCCTCAAATTCGCCACTCTTCCTCCACCCATTCCTTATCAAGCATGCTGGCCAACTACCTCATGGTAAACTGTGCCTACACTCAATAACCTCTGATTGACCCCCCCCCTCCAAATTCCCCTTGTTGACCAGCGGCCCCAAACAAACCTGGGA
This sequence comes from Neoceratodus forsteri, assembly GCA_016271365.2. Classification (NCBI taxonomy): domain Eukaryota; kingdom Metazoa; phylum Chordata; order Ceratodontiformes; family Ceratodontidae; genus Neoceratodus; species Neoceratodus forsteri. The sequence continues at coordinate 557,754,226 of CM028132.1, forward strand.
AGCTAGCTTATAAACCCCACCCGTGGCACTTACTTGCATACTCTTGTCTGTCTCTCTCTGTCCTCCCTAGATTTAGCCCTAAGTGTTAATCTGCCACAGCAAGCTGTACTCTGTGTATGTATGTATGCCTCTGGTATACGCTTTTAGCAGACTGTTAACCAATGTAGCAACCAATTGTTCCATTTTCCTCTGTATACCTGACTAATTTGTTATTCTGATAATCTGCGTGTTATCTGCCCTCTGTAACCCTTCCCCCAGGTCACACCAGGAGACGAGCAACTTTTTGCTCAGTGTGCCTTTCTGGTGAATCATTTTAATAAATAAATAACTAAATACAGATGGACCACAACAGTGCAGACATATAAAAGGAAATATTTGTTGCTGAAATAAGTATCTATTTTATTTGAAAAATAAAAATAAATTTTGTTTCTCACTGAAATACATTGGTCTCCTAAGCAGCTGGCAGTTTCTGACGTCACAGTATCAGAATTCTATTGAATTCTTTTTTATTAGTAGTGTGAAAAGCAAAGGCTAAAACAATTGTGTTTCACTGCATAAACAAAATATTTTATTATTGTGACAGACATGTAACCAAATTGATATTTTAATTTCCCTTGTTAATGTAATCATGCTTCTGTTATAAGTTCTGTTATTTGCAAAGTGGACACAAAACATGGCTTCCAAGGTAACATGTCCATACAGGCTTCATGGGAAATATTAGCTAACTCAGCTGCAGGGGAATGTTCCTTTTAAAACATTTAGCCACAGATCCTGAAAGGCAGATTTGAGAGTGCCATTTTGAACGCCTCAGTCATCCTGAAAGGCAGAGGCATGGGGTAGTACAACTCTGACATCCTGGAAAACAGAATCATAAAATTGGACTGAGAATGTCTGGGTGTGAAGCAAGTCAGCTGGCCCGGATGATGTCATCCCTCCATACACATACGCATCTGGGGCGGGGTGAGGGGGCAGGGGTAAACTGTCACCTCCCACAGTCAAAGAGAATAAATCAGCTAGCTGAGATTTAGCTCTTTCTCTTGGACTTGGAACATCTGAAGACCAGAGCCCTGCCATACAAAGTCTAGCTGACTGGTAAGATAGCATAGTGAGGGGCAGTGCTTTCTGCAGCTAGGGCAAGTGAAGTATTTTAGGTGAGGATAGCTCCGAACTTCGCTGTACCACAACTGTCTGTTTAACTTGCTTTATTTTCTGTTTCTTGGTAAATGTGCATCCCTTTTGTTTTCCAGTAAATACATCCTGTTTGTAAATACTTGTAGTCACTAGTAAAAAATCAAATGTTTATAGAATCAGTGACTGCTTGTTTTATTTAAAAAGGTAATTCTACTATTTCTGCTGGACTCTGTTTACAGTCCATCTCTGAAGGGCACTCTACCAATAGTTATTGTGTTGACCTGGCAGACCAGACAAGATGGCGGCGGTAGTGTGGTCACGCTAGGTAGCTCCTAGCCCTTGTCGAGTATTTATTTAAGGCTATGAAAAAATCCGCTGTGAAATCTTCCATTTCAACTATGTCTCATCAAATTAAAAGATTTGTAGCCAAACAGCAGAAGAAGAGGAAGAAGGATTCCTCCTCTTCAGGTACTGATACGCCGACTCAAAAGGGCACGATTGAACATTTTTTCGCCGACATACCTGGTTCTGTGGGGAAGCAAACAGGAACTATGGGGTTACCATCTGCCATGGTGAGCGCTAGCCCGATCTGAAATCTACCTCTGTGTTGCATATCCAGCAGGCAGTGAATGAAATTAACAATCAGCAGTTGGGAGCGTCTTTCCCTCCTGAAGAAAAGAAGGATCAGCTGAATACATTGAATGTTTCAGATTCTTTACCGAAGTGTACTGGGGTGAAAGTAGGGGGGTTAGCAGCCCCGAGTATGATTTACCAAGATACAGTATATAAAAATCCCCAAGTATGATTTACCAAGATATATCTTTTTCCGATACTGCTAATCAGCTCCTCCCTAGTCTGCCTAGCATAAATCTACCCACAAAAGTGGAGTATAAGTCACTTAAAGAGGCGTCAGCTTCCTTTACAAATGTATTTGCTTTTCTCTCTGCATTCGATAGGAAGCTTGACTTGCTTCTTACAAGATCAGACATGCTTACCCATGAAGTTCAGCTTGTTAAAAAAGATGTGGAAGAAGTTAAGTCAACACAAGCTAGCATCCAGAAAGACCTGGTAGCGGTTCAACAAAAATCACTTATAAATGAAGCCTTGGCCACAACTAATTTAAAAGCTATAATAGCACTACAACAAAAAAATGAGAACGTGGAAAACACTCTGAGATATAAAAATTTGAGATTGGTGGGAGTTCCCAACTCTTACGATAGAGCTTTTACGTCTTTATAGGAACTTATAAAAGAACTTTTAGTTATGTTTTGAAGCTTCCAGAATCAAATATTCCCTTTGTTACCAAAGTTTTCCGGGTCCCTTTAAGGAAACCTTACATAGCTTCTTCAAACTCATTTAATCCTTCTGATCAAGATGCAAGTTTTAATTTACTTTCACCTGATTCTATCCAAGTTCTTGGTCAGGCACAGAAGACGGCAAATATATTTAAGGATACCACCGGCCCAAGATCCACCATAGTCTTCAATTTGGCTTTTGATACTGATAGAACTCTCATTTTCCAGACAGCAAGGAAATTGGGAGCTTTAACATTTAAAGAGGCTATTTGTCATATCTTTCCCGATATTGCCCCAGAGACTTTAAAACACTGTAAACAGTTCTTAATATACAAGGAAGACCTTATTGAACTTGGGACTACTTTTAAAATCTTATATCCTGCAAAATGTTCCTTGATATATGGTGAAGAAAAAATATTATTTTTTGACCCGGATCAATTAAAGGCTTTTAGTGCCCAAGAGAAGAATCTTAAGGCTGAAATGAATAACTCTGATGAGGATGCTTTAGTGAAAGAAATGTCCTCTCCTTAGAAGATGATATTAATAGAGAGAACTTTTCTAAATTCTTAGTAGCTATAGTCTATATTTTGTTAAGTGGATTAACTGATTTAACATTGAATATTATATTTCAGTGTTCACTGGATATGAACCAATTAATTTATTTTTTGGCAATAACTTTTTAAACTTGTGATCAACCCCCACCTATATTAATTTACAAAGGATTTAATTCCTTTAGTCTTTCATAGATAAAATATTAAAATACACTTTTCTTCGACTAATCAACACTTTTTCATGGCTTCCCTCAAATTAGTGGACTTTACCTGAATTTAGTACTATCTGTATATTATTATACCTGCATAACGGATATTTAACCTGTAATTCTTATTCTTGTATCATTGTCCCGAAGTTATGGCAGCTATTACTGACACTAATGAAACTCAATGTATTAAATGTATTCTAATAAATAATAAATAAAAAAAAAGTTATTGTGTTGACCTTCCTGGCCTGTGCAAGGAGGAGGAGGTAAAAGCAGGTTTCCTGGTTTTGGTCCAGTAAAAACCTGGTGGTGGCAGTGAACTAGAAGCCCCTGGTGAAGGGGATTTGTGTTACAATTATCAAAGTAGAAAGTAATTGCTAACACATTGAAATACAATAAATAAAATAGTTGTCTATTTATTAGTAGTAAAAGCTTGCTCTTTAAAGGATTAAATCATATAGATCCACCAGTTAGGACACCAGTCCCTGGATGGGATCTAACTATAATGACTTCAAGGCTGATGTTTCCACCCTTTGACCCTCTGGCCACAGCAGATTTAATGTTTCTCACTTGGAAAACAATATTCCTAGTAGCCATAACCTCTGCAAGAAGTATCAGTGAACTTCAGGCACTAAGCATAGAGCCTGAGTTTTTAGTGTTACACAAAGAATAGGTAACACTAAAGACTAACAACACTTTTCTCCCAAAAGTGGTGTCAGAATTTCATTTAAACCAGTCATCACTTTACCTGTCTATTACAAAAGTGTGGGTAAAAGGACATTACATTATCTGGATGTTAAAAGGGTCATCAGTTTCTGTAAGAGTAGGACTGAAGCAAAGGGGTGACAACAAACAGTTGTTTGTCATACATGGGGAAGTGTCACAGGGTCACCCTGCTAGCAAACAGACTTTGTCAAGATGGCTAGTATCCACTATCCAATACTGTTATGTGACTGCAGAAAAAATGCCACCTGAGAGGAATCGGCACATTCCACAAGGAGGACAGCAGCTTCTGCTGCTGCTAGAAGAAACATACCCTTGTATGACGTCTGTAGGGCTGCAACCTGGGCTTCTGCCCACACAGTCATTACTCGCTACAGATTGGATATACAGGCCAGAAAGGATGCCAGGTTTGGCACGTCAGTGTTGCAAATTCTAGCCAGCCTGGTGGCGCTGAGAGTTGAGGCACTGGACACCACACCTTGTGCTACAGCGGCGACCCGGGTTTGGGAATGGACTCGCGTTGCTGGGGGTCGGTGAGGTGAGGGAAGATTGAGCACCCCTGCGGATGTTCTCCTCTCTCGGGGGTGGGATACCAGGGGTGCTTCTAGCACCTGATGCCCCTGAAGCCGGTGGAAGCATGGGATTTCGGGGCACCAGCGGCTCTACTGGAGTCAGGACGCTGTTAAGCGCATGGCAGTCGGCGTGCATCAGCAAGTCGTCAGCCTGGACATATGTCCTATGCGCAGGCATCCAAGGGGGATGGGAGAAAAAAAATGGGAAAAATGTAACACCCCTGGCCCTACGTGCATAAATGAAACTGGGGGATGGGATGCCTTTGGGATTGCCCTGGCGAATTGAGTATGAGCAGGTACGAAGCCTCCTCTGAAGCTGTGGGAGCCGGGCAAATAAAAAAAAAGTGTTGCAAATTCTATTTCCCAAGTAAACCTAAAACTCTACAACCCAGGGTACTGCTAGGAGTCTGAAAGAGTTGGACTAGCTGTTCTAATGCCATGATTACACGGTGGCAGTGCTCTGACCTTTGCACCACTCCATTCCTGATGTGGTCACTGTTTGCAGCTCAATTCTGCCTTTACACAGCCTATCCTCATGCTGATACAAGTTGCACTAAAGAAGGGCTGTGGGGCCAGGTTGGAAGCAGTGGAGGAGTCTGGGAGTGGCTGCTTTTATCAGAGCAATAATAATACACTCACTACTATGAACGTACTGACTTCTATGCCAGTGCAGAAAATGGATCTGAAGCACTCCTAGCATGCTCTGATGAGTGTCCACACTGCCGACTCTGCAGCGCATCAACCCATGCATACGGGTTGATGTACTGCAAAGGTGGCAGTGTAAACATGGCTTAAGCTGTTATAGAAGGAAAGGATGCTTACTATAGTGTATTCTTCTAAATATTTAGAACAGTTAGTGGAACTCATCATTTCCTACTTCCCTTTTTATGTTGGCTCATGCTTGCACACCAGCCAACATATTGCAGTAGTAGCAGATTTGGAGGTGCGGTCACTGTGGGCGAATGCAGGGCACACATCAGTAGGTGCGTCCCTCATTCCCCAATAAGCCAGCATGCAGGCACTGACACCAGCAATACATAAAGGGGCCACCAGACCCAACAAAAGTGCCACTGCAGTGAAAGGCAAGCTCGTCATGCAGCAGCACAATAACACACCTCCTGACATGCCCTTCCCGGTGAAGCATTCCACTAAACATGGTGCCCTCAACCCAGTTCATGTGCAGATGGGGGAGCCCACTCCCCATCGGCATAATGGCCCCCTCCCATTTCAGTTGTGTGCTGAGGGGGTGCCCAGTCCCCCTTGGCATCATGTACCCCCACAGTCTTTCTTTGCCTACGGCGCACCCAATCCCCGTGGGCTTCAATCCCACATTCCCAGTTCAGTCTGCCAAAGGGGGAGCCCACTCCCCATTGGCATAAGGGCCCCCCATTTGTTGTGTGCCAAGGGGGTGCCCAATACCCCATGGCTCTTGCCCCTTCCCCCCCACTCGGTATGTGCCGCCGGGGGTGCCCAATCCCCCATCTGGTACAGCCCCCCCAAAAAAAACACTCAGGTGGCATGCTGGGAGCACACCCCAACATGCCAAATGCCTATAAAAAAAAAAAAAAATTCCATGATTTTTTTTTTTTTAAACCTGAACCAGAAACGGTCCTCGACGAGTCCGTGGCCCTCCCCAACCCACGCCCACCCTCTGCACACCCTGCCTCCCACACCCCTCACCTCATACTTACCCCTGGAGCATGGCGTGACGATCTTCAGTGGACTGGGAACACGTCTGCACTCTTCAAAGCCGACCGCGAACTGAAGAAATGCCGGTAAGCTGTATAATGGCATAAATAAGGTTTTTCCGACTTTGGTGCATATCTTAGGCATTTTTGGGAATTTTGACACCAAAGTTTCAACATGGGGTTATTGGGACCCTCCTCATGAATTCAGTCGCTGTCATGGCGTTATTAAGTCCCGAAAAGGTGATTCCGTGGTCACTGTGTGGAATTACTTTTCGGGATCGATTATGAAGCGACAATGCCACTGTTCATGAGGTGGGCTCTCAAAAAGTCTGTGTTGCAAATATGGTGGAAAAAATCCAAAAAAATGACTGTATTACGAGTGTGCGTTGCGCAGTTTCCACGCACGCTCGTAACTTAGTGAATTTGTAATATTTTCACTACAGATTTTCAACATTGGCATTTTTCCACACCTCCTTATGAACAGTACAGCTGTCATTTTACATATCCGGCCGAAATGTGTTTTGGCACTTCCAGCGCAGAATAGCACAGTCGCTGCGGGAAATCAGTTTTAGAGACAGATTAAGAAAATGACACTGACACATCCTGCCCAAAATGTGTTTTTGCACCTGTGGCACACAGTGGCGTGGTCACTGTGGGAAATAAACTTTTGGGACAGATTAACAAAATCACAGTGCCACTGTTCATGAAGGGAGGTCCCAAAATGCCTATGTTGAAAATGTGGCTAAAAAACAAAAATAATTTGGTTACGGACTTGCGTTGCGCAGTTTCTATGCATGCTCATGACTTCAATTTTTCATATTTTCACTCCAGATTTACAACGTTGCCATTTTTTTACACCTCCTCATGAACAATACAGTTGTCATTTTTCACATCCTGCCCAAAATGTGTTTTTGTACCTGTGGCGCCAAGTGGCACAGTCATTGTGCAAAATCTCCATTCAGCTAACAAACTGATAGTGCTGCTCTTCATGGGGTGGGGTCACAAAAAGCCCATGTTGGAAATTTGGAGTGAAAATACCAACAAATGCCTATGGCATTAGGGTTTTCAACTGTAACACCCCACCCTGTAGAGACTGGCAAGCTTCAAGGGTGTGACTTGGGATCATTGGCTGTAATGCTCAGGCCATTCCACCCCCACCCTGCAGCCAGTGACAGGTATCGAGGTGTGCCTTGAAGTGGTCGGCCCCAAAGTTAACCCCATTCTCCTATACTGCACCCATCTCAGCGTATTTCCTTATGGAATGGGGTAAGTATAAGGCCCAAAGACCCCAAAGCACACCACGACACTTGTCAATGTCTACAGGGTAGGGTGAGGTGAAATGGCATGAGCGTTATAACTGACGACCCAAAGGCACACCCCAACACCTGTCAATCTCTGCAAGGTGGGGGGTGAGGTTGGCGTCAGATTAATACTTCACTGCCATTCCTATTATGCGTCTCTCTAACTCCTGCACTACCAGTGCCAATGCCAGTGAGACAACATTCGGCATTGACAAATGCTTGTTAGGATTGTTATAGATAGGGTAGGGTAAGTGTTGCATGGTCACTCCAGTGTGAGCTTTAGATTGAACCTTTGTCTGCTTCTATCTAGGTGTTTAACATTTTTTACTTAAAATCTGTTTACACATTTTAATATTTTACAATTTTATTTATTTATTTTTTTAACTTTATCTCCAACCCTGGAGAACTCCTTCCAGCGACCTCGAGAGCTCCCAGTCTCTACCTCCCTCCGTGACCACTCCTCTCCCCTCATGTCACCAAGCACCACCCCTGGGTCTGAACCCTCTGGAGGTAGGGCCGCCCTATCCACCCAGGGCGCTCTATCTTATAGGGCAAAGTGCCCAGCACACGAGTCTGGCAATAGAGAGGAGATGGCCCGGAGTTGGGAGTGTGGGCTGTGGAAGGTCGAGGCGTATCCCCAGGATTGTTTTTTTTCTCACTTTTTCTTTTCCCCCCCCCCCCAGTGGAGCCCGGCCAACGAGGCAATGTAATGCTGTAGTTCCGCCCACCCATGGCATATGCCGTGCTTAGTTAGTCAGCGATCCTCCAGCTGCCACCAGAGGTCGCTCCATGAGCGAGCACTTCCCGCACCCTCCCCCGGGAAGAGTGAGCAGTCTTCCGGACGCTCGAGCTCTTCCCCCCTGCCGACCCCCGGCTCATTCCCAAACCCGGGTCGCCGGCGTGGCGCGAGGTGTGGCGTCCAGTGCCTCAACCCTCAGCGCCACCGGGCTGGCTAATTTTATTTTGTTTTGATTAGTACATTTTTGCTAATTACTTTTTTTCAAAATTAGGTCTGCTACAGCTGGACTCTTCAGCCAAAGATCTGTCAGGGAAAAGGCTGTCAGTGTGACACCAGCACAGAAAGAGTTTTAATAAAAAAAAAAAAATCTGTTCTGGGGCACCATTCCACATGTGGTGATGATGCAAGAGTTGTACTAGCTTTAGATTATTTAGAAGGCAGATACTATGGTAAGTATCCTTTCCATACATCTTATCACCAATGTATTACAGAGTTTGCCTTACTCTGACACTGACCCCAGCTGGCCCTGCCTTTGAAATTCGACCTCATGCTGCCACATCTGTGGTTTGCCAGAAGGCAGTGATGACTCGCAGGACCATGTAAGTTCTGGCACCAACTCCAGAGCCAGCCACTTGGGCAGAGAATTATCCAGTAGCGTAGTTCGTGCTGGTAGACTAACAGAGAGGCAGCAGAGAGGTCAACACGGCCAGTGTAAGAAAATATACAGAGCTAGGCTACTGGAGGTCTGCAGTTACTAACTGCGACTTGCCTATGCCAAGTAAAACAAACAAATGCAAATGCACGCTCTAGCTCCCAAAACAGATCATATTTATTAATTGAAACTTTGGAGCAGCAGCATAAAAGCAGTGAAAAGGCTTATAAACAAGCTGCTGGAGGCAACAAACTTTCATTTGCCACCATTTTTATACTGCTACACAAAGAAGTGCAAGATCATGCACATAGGGAAGAGAAACCCTGAAGCCACTTATAGGCTGGGAGGGGAGTTGCTGGCAGTCACAAGGGAAGAAAGACTTGGGCATCATCATCACCAATAGAAACATAGAATTTGATGGCAGATAAGGACCGCTTGGCCCACCTAGTCTGCCCATTTTCCTACTTAACAGATAAGCTGCAGATCCTAGTTAACCAACAGCCTACTTCCTCCTACCCCCACCTAGAATTGCCTTATGTCTGTCCCATGCATTCTTGAATTCCCCCACTGTTTTTGAATCTACGACCTCCTCAGGAAGGCTGTTCCATGTATCCACAACCCTCTCTGTGAAGAAATACTTCCTCACATTACCTCTGAGCTGTCCCCCTTCTATCTTCAAATTGTGCCCCCTTGTTTTTGCACATCTCTTTTTTCTGAAAGATGCTACCCTCTTGGACTTTGTTGATTCCCTTGAGGTATTTGAAAGTTTCTATCATGCCCCCCTCCTTTCCTCGAGGCTATACATATTAAGCTCCTTTAGTCTTTCTTCAAATGTTTTCTGGTGCAGACCCTGTATCATTTTGGTTGCCCTTCTCTGGACAGCCTCCACCCTGTCCATGTCTTTGCAGAGATGGGGTCTCCAGAACTGTACACAGTACTCCAGATGTGGTCTTACCAATTGTCTGTACAGAGGGCCAACAACTTCCTGTTTTCTACTGGTGATTCCTCTCCCTATGCATCCCAGTATCTCCCCAGCCCTCCTTACTGCCTTCTCACATTGCTGGCCCACCTTTAAGTCATCTGATATGACTACCCCCAGGTACCTTTCCATTTTTGTTGTTGTCAGTATCTCACCCCCCGATGTGTACTCTTCCTCTGGGTTTTTGTTTCCCAGGTGCATTACTTTGCACTTCTTTGCATTGAATCTAAGCTGCCATACATTTGACCATTCCTCCACCTTTCCAAGTCCCTTTTCATCCTTTCCACACCACCTTGTGTATCAACCCTGATGCAGATCTTTGTGTCATCTGCAAAGAGACATACTTTCCCTTCCGGTCCCTCTGCAATGACACTTATAAAGACATTAAAAAGGACCGGCCCCAGTATTGAACCCTGCGGTACCCCACTAGTAACCCTCCTTTCTTCACTGTGGACTCCATTTACTATTACCCGCTGTGTCCTGTTGTCCAACCAGTGTTTTACCAAGGCTACCACCCTAGGACCCACTCCCAGGCTGGCTAATTTATTTATTAATCTTTTGTGCGGGACTGTGTCAAATACCTTGCTAAAGTCTAGGTAGGCCATGTCTACAGCCCCTCCCCTGCTTTGGTCACCCAGTCAAAGAAATCAATTAGATTTGTCTGACATGACCTTCCCGCTGTGAATCCATGCTGCCTTGGGTCCTGTGCCCCACTGGCCTCTAGGTACTCAACAATTCTTTCCTTCAGAAGTGATTCCATCATTTTCCCTACCACTGAGGTCAAACTGACAGGTCTGTAGTTTCCTGCCTCTGTCTTGCTGACCTGAACCTGAAGGTTCAGAGGAGGGCAACAAAGATGGTGCATGGATTGCATCACAAGTCCTATGAGGACAGGTTGAAGGCACTGAACATGTACTCCCTGGAGGAGAGGAGGGAGAGAGGGGATATGATAGAGACATACAGGGATCTTACAGGGAGGAACAGGGTGCAGGAATACACTATTTTTAAGTGAAAAAGATGTTCCAGGACTAGAGGGCATGGGATGAAGTTGGAGGGAGGACGATTCAGAGGAAACAAGAGGAAGAATTTCTTCACAGAACGGGTGGTGGACAAGTGGAACACCCTGCCAGAGGAAGTGGTGGGGGCTGAAACAATCACGGGATATAAGAATGCATGGGATAAACATAAAGGAATTCTGGAGGTCAGGGGTAAGGGGCAACAGACTTCTTGGAAAACATAAACTGAACTTAGAAACTTAAATGGGCAGACTGGGTGGGCCATAGGCCCTTATCTGCTGACACTGTCTATGTATCTATGTATCTATGTATCCAAGCAGACCACTAAAGCAGTAGGTAAGGCTAGGGGGATGTTGAGGTGTATTAGTAGGGGTATCACAAGTCAGAAGAGGGAGGTAATAAACCCTTTTTACAAGACACTGGTTAGGCCCCATCTGGAGTACTCCGTGCAGTATTGGAGGCCACACCTTCACAAGGACATTAACCAAACTGAGGCAGTCCAGAGAAGGGCAACCAAAATGGTGCAGGGACTGCATCAGAAAACATATGAGGAGCTCAATATGTATACCCTAGAGCAAAGGAGGGAAAGAGGTGATATGATCGAAACATTCAAACACCTTAAGGGCATTAACAAGGTAAAAGAATCTAACATGTTTCAGTATAAGAAAAATAGCAGGACAAGAGGACACAGCTTGAGATTAGAGGGAGGCCGATTAAGGGGTAATGTGAGGAAGTTATTTTTCACAGAAGGGGTGGTGGATGCATGGAATGGCCTACCTCAGGAAGTGGTGGATATGAATACAGTGCTGGCTTCAAACAGGCATGGGATAGGCATAAAGGAGCAATACAGATGAGTATGAATAGATAGGTCATTGACACAGCAAAGGCCAATGGCACATTTATAAGGTAGAAAAAGAAATGGTCAGACAGGATGGGCCTTACGGTCCTTATCTGCTGTCAACTTCTGTGTTTCTATGTTTCTAAGATTTTCAATTAAAAAAAATAGTCAGTTTTTGTGCCATGAGTATACTCTGGTCTTTTGCATTTGTTAGAAAAAACACAGGTTGCTTACCAGAGCACATTCTGGTTGACTCTTTACAAGCCTCTGTTCTGTCCACTGTCATGTCGTTTGTCCCAGTCTGTATTAAACTCATGCAAGCTAACAAACACGTGGCTCAGACAAGTCAGTAATCAATGAGACAAAACAGTTCATTGGGGACTACAGCCTTCCCAGCCAACTCCACATCAGCAACAACAACAGTACTAGGACCCTATATGGTCACAGTAATTTTCCACAAACCAATAATTATAAAAGATATATATCAAATCTATAGGAAATGTTTTCAGAATTAATAGCCCCCCAATGTAAGCTGAAGCCCCCTCAATCATTTCCCCCATTCAGAGAACTGAATCACGGCTTCACTTTGTTGCAAAATAAAGAAGCCGTTATTTTATTTAAAATTGCGGCATTTCTCAGCGCCACTGCATGGAGTGCACTTTGGTTTTTCTCTATAGGATGGGACCTCGTTATATTCATGGAGAAAAACGAACGTCTGACTGAGTTGGACAGTGGGTTGGCATTCTCGTCATTGGCTGGCTGCTGGAGGAGAAAGACGAGATCGGGAGAAGGGAGTGGGAAGAGGTCCTGGCTGAGGCATGTCATGACTATGGAGGAGGACCCAGTTAGGCGAGAAGGCACCACGGTCCGCAGCAATTCAGAAATGGAGGAGGAGGAGGATTGGACTGGCAGGCTTGGCACTACCGAGCAACAGGTATGACAGCCAGCCAAAGGACAGCAGGGGAGTGATTGACAGACCGGGAGGGGGCTGGGGGGAGGTCTTGCAGTTGCAACCAAGCGCCCGCCTCCGCTGCCCTGCCTACAGGTGCCAACTAGTCCAACAGCATTATTGTTTACATAGACAGACCGAGACAGCCAAGCCAATCGATGTACAGACACTTGGTGTGTTTTTTTTCAGACAAACACGCGGTACGCTGAGTAAAGGCTGTGAAAGTCTGTTAGTGTAGCAGTTGGCATTGGTGGTCATAGGCAGAGCAGCAGCAGTCAGTGTGAAGTAGTCTCACTGCCTCTTTAGAGAGTTAGTTGCATTGCATTTGAAGCAGTTACTCCAATCTAAACCAGTTTAAAAAAAAACAAATACAGTAGTATAAGTACACCTGGTGTGAAGAGAATATTAATATAAAAAAAAGCTATCAGCAGAACTTAGTTTTGGTTTTTCTCCAATGGACTGACTGAGGCAGTGGGAAGGGGGGGATGCCAGAGGGGGGATTAGGTTTCTGACAAAATGATGAAACTGTGTTTTGTGTTGTAATATGTTGTGGGACTGGGTTTAATTAAACTTTAAAAACTCAGCAGATGCTACTGATTAATCATTTTTATGTTGCTTGCACGCATGTGCAAGAAACATAGTGCTATCATCGGAGATTTCGGAGGTGTGTCACCTCCTCCTCCAATTCAGTCAGTGTGCTGGCAGGCGAGGCCCCTGTAAGCCAATGCATTTTGGAGCTGTCTATGACACGCTCCAAAATGCAGTGGCATACAGCTGAAAGGAGGAGCTACGCTCAGTGAGCACCGAGCAAGAGGCTGCTCACGCCGCAGCTCCCCCCACCCGCAGGCGGCACGCCCGCACACACTGTATAGCTGACGGGTGCCCAATCCCCGCCGGCCTGAGCCACGTCCCCCAGTAGTAGGTGCCACGCTGGGAGCCCACCCCAGCGTGGCAAGCAGTCTATATCCGACGGGGTGCCCAATCCTGTCGGCTGAACGCCTAACATCCTTGTGCCACGCTGGGAGCCCACCCAGTGTGGCAAATGTCCCACGACGCCTTTTTTTTTTTGAAACCTGTAAACGAAACGGTCCCGCGCCCGCCTCCCAGCCCTCCCACAACCCGCACCCACCCACTGCGCACCCAGTTTCCCCACACCCCTCACCCCATACTTACCTCCGGACCCGTGGCGACGTCTTCGGTGGACCGGGAACACGTCTGCACTCTTCAAAGCCGACCGCGAACTGAGGAAATGCCGGTAAGCTGTATAATGGGCTAGTAGGGGTTTCAACATTGCATATCTCAGGCATTTTGGAATTTTGCACAAATTTTCAACATGGGGTTTGGGACCTTCTCTGAATGATGTCACTGTCATGGCGTTATTCGGGCCCGAAGGGTGATTTCACGCCAGTGACTGCTGAAATCACCCTTCAGGCCCGAATACCACCATGACAGTGACCCATTCATGATCGTGCGAAAACCCCATGTTAATTTAGTGCAGAATTCAAAAATGACTGTTTCATTTAGCGTCGCTATGCAGTTCCTACACAGGCTCGTAACCTGCGAAATTTCAATATTTTCACTCCAGATTTTCAACATTGCCATTTTACCACACCTTCTTATGAGTAGTACAGCTGTCATTTTTTACATCTCACCCAAAATGTGTTTCCGCCCATGTAGCGCAGAATGGCACAGTTGGTGTGCGAACTCAATGTAAGGGACACATTAAGAAAATCACAGTGACACTGATCATGAGCAGAGGTCTAAAATGCCTGTGTTGAAAATTTGGTGAAAAATTCCTAAAATGACTGTTTTCGTTATGGTTGCACAGTTCTGTGCACGCCTGTAAGTTTGTGAATTTTCAATATTTTTCACTCCAGATTTCAACATTGCCATTTTACCACACCCTCCTCAGAGCAGTACAGCTGTCATTTTCACATCCTGCTCAAAACATGTTTCCTGCTTCATGAAGCATAAATACAGTCGGTGTGCGAACTCAGTGTATGGGACACATTAAGAAAATCACAGTGTCACTGTTCATGAGCAGAGATCTTAAATGGCAATGTTGAAAATTTGGTGAAAGAATTCCTAAAAATGACTGTTTTACGAATGTGCGTTGCACAGTTCCCACGCACGCTCGTAGGTTTGCGAATTTTCAATATTTGCACTCCAATGACTTCCAAATACCTAAACAGCACATAGAAGCAAGCAACATTTGGCATTGACAAATGCTTGTTAATACTTGTGTGTGCAGTGTATGTACCCTGTTCATTCTTGAAATCAAAGGCTCTCCTCTCTTTCTTTCTCTCTCTGTAGCATGTTCATAGCTACTGTACAGCAGCTGAGATTAAGTTAGCTCAAGAATTAATAAATGCCTTCAGGGTGGGGGTCATGTTGTGGATTTATACTTTAATGTTCTCAACTTCTGAGTCTGACCTTCACCAAACAAACACCTAGAGCTCAGAGAAAAATAAATAATAGCCATTTTCTAAACCTAAATTGCCTAACAGGGGTTTGTGTTGTGTGTTGGTGCTTGTGACAAGCAAGGAAAGCAAGCTCAGGTATGAGACATGAGACAACCTATGATACAGAGTACTGTCTAGGCCAGGGGTTCTCAAATGGTGAGGCCAGCCTCCCTGGGGAGGCCCCAACCTGTTCTAGGGGAGGCTCGAGCAAGTCTGAAAAAGTACGGTATTTTGTGTGAAGAAATGAAGCAAACTGAAAGAGGATAATAGTAGGTGAATTTTATGTATTTATTTACTAATAGGTGACAAGGGAAGGTGAACGAGCCAAGGCTCATGTCAGGTGTACCCAGGGAAGGGTAGGGAGTGAATACATTTCAAAAGGTAACTGCAAAACAGTCAAGAAATACACAATGAACAATAGTTCAAACACATATGAACAATAAACTAATAATGAGTGGTGGTAATTGATCAATTTGTAGACTGATGGCAGAGCAGCCCAAATACAAGGGTTGAGCATAGAAGTGCTAAGAGCAACAGCAAGAAGGAGCAAAGTAATCCCAGAGGAGTTGTTTAGGAGCAGGGAAGGAGGGGGAGAGGCAAAGTATGTATGAAGGTTATTTCATATAGAGAGGAAACAGAGAAAGTAGTCTGACCCATGAAGGTAACGCAACAAAGAGTAACACTGGTTCAAGAATGAAAATAGTGGAGCAAGTAGGCTGGCCTGTGTGTGTGGGGGGGTACAATAAGCTGAATAATAATATTTGTTTTATTTATTTGTTATTCAGATAACACCTTTGAGCACAGGAGCTCTTTTTCAAAGGTTCCACATCAGTATAAGACAAAGAACTGAATGAAGGAACTGAATGTGAGCCAAGTACGCAAAGGGGTTTCAATTTATTTATGGTATACTGTGCAAAGTACAGTGTGTTATTTTTCTTTGGGGAGGCCCAAGATTATTTCAGTTTTTGGGGAGGCTCAAAATCTTTTCCATGGATTTGGGGAGGCTCACTGTGACAAAGTCTAAGAACTATTGGTCTAGGCTATAACCCTTTTTTTTTGGTTTTTTTATAGGGTGACTTAGGGCAGGCTATGAGCTAAGCTAATCATCGGCCATTTATTTTTTTATTTAAAAAAATATTTTTCTCACTTGTACTTGACATGCTTTCCAGCCCTGGTGGTGTGTGTTAGGTTCAGTTCTGTCTGACAAAAGGGGAGCCTGTAACCTTCCCAGCAGACCTGCCGGGATAATGGTGTCTGGCTGGTCTCTTGCTTGCTCAGGGGTCATGTAACCTTCCCAGCAGATCTGCTGGGATAATGGTGTCTGTCTCGTCTCTTCTTTGCTCTGGGTCCCGTAACATTCCCAGCAGATCTGCTCTCTGCTGGGATAATGATGTCTGGCTGGTCTCTTACTTTCTCTGGGGACTGTAATCTTCCCAGCAGATCTGCTGGGAAGTAGTGTCTCTCTTTTTTTAGTTGTCCTTGGTGGTCCAGTAACCACATTTTTCCACATGTACCATTAAATAGATATTATGATAACCAGGCTTTTCAAACATATTTTTCTCCATTAAAATGCAGGAAAAGCCACCATTTGAAGGTAACATTTTCAAAATGTTCCGGGGCATGCCCCCGTACCACCCTAGTTTTGTTAGGATTTTGACTGTGGGGCATCAGCCCCCCCCCCAACTTTAGTCCTCTGGTGACACCCCTGACTCAAGCTTTACTTTCAAGGTTTTTGGATGTCACACACCTCTGGTTTGTAAACAAAACCTCACAGTACACCTATTCCTATACAGTATTCTTTAGTATGATTGAAATTATAAGTATGGTGACCATCATAAACTTGACCTGTCCCCAGCTATGGACCACTCCCCACACTGTCTGAGCTAGCGCCCCTGTGCTGAATTTCCATTTACCTCACCACAAAGTAGGAGAGTCCAAAGTCCGGCAGAGACTGCCATGTCTGAATAAACTTCATCTTCGCCTCCATCAGAGAGAGCTGGACTACATTCTGGTGAGCTTCCAGGATGCGAGGAGTTAACTAAGGAAGTTGCAGAACAAGAAGACAGTTAAGAAGGATTGAGGCGATAATTAGACATGTGGCACTGTTAAAGTCATTAGGTAAACCTGTACTGTGAAATAAAATCTGTGTTAACACTTTTCATATCAGGTCACCCTGAGCAAGACTGGTACAGGCAGTGTAAGCGTGTAAATGCGCTATTATACTACAGAACTGTATATACTATATAACTTAATATACATTACATATGCATATAGATGTACCCTTCAGCTCAGTCTGCCCTTTAGCTCAGTCTACCATTCGTGTCATCAGAAGCTCAGACGTAGGAGACCCTGGGAATTAGAGTATGGCATCATGATGACTGGTGGGGGGGTGCAGGATCAACCCAGTATAAATTGTTATATTTTTTTGTTACTTTCAGATTACATTTTTTGTGGCTGGTTTGATTAATTGGGAGCTGGAGGTCCTTGTAAATTAGTTTATGGGACCTGAGAGTTTCCTTTTAAACTTTGATGAACAGGGCATTTACAAACCTTCCCTTTGAGGTTGCCAAAATGCTTGCAGTGGTGTGGTGAAGAGGCGGGGAGCCATGCACAGTGCTATTTTCAAAACATTGCAGCTGTGCCCTCCCCCTTCTTTGGCTGTAGAAATTCAGCATGTTGTTGGTGAGGGGAAAGGTTGTACTGCTGCAACCAGAACACCACTGGTAGCAGGGGAAAGGTTTAGGAGGAACACATGGCAGTGGGCCTACAACTCTGTGGGACTGTGGCTAGCGATTTGTAAGGAATAAGCTGCAACATGGTGTGTGTTATGGTCTCAAGAAAATGACTGCAGTGCTCCCAGATCTACAGGGATTCCTGTATTTTAAGGAATTTTTACTACAGAAACGGGATACGGGAAGAAAATCTTTTATTTTTAAAACATCAGGGGAAACAGACAAACATTATGGGAAAATGCCCACTATGAATCTCATGGCTGCCAAGATCCAAACAGAGCCCTCCAATTGGTGCTCAGTTTGCTGACTTTGTTACACTAAGCAATTCTGTTGGTCCATTTGCAGCTTGTGTTTCTTTGGGGTAGTAAGGTAATGTGTTGGCAGAGTATCTTTCTGAGGATGAATTCAGATCTTCTGATCAAAAACCAGTGAGCTGCTGCATGATCCAAACACCTGCCATGTGGCTCCACTCAAAACAGCAACATCGTTGAGTCAGCCAAGCTGCATCTCAAATGCCACTGTTCTGGACTGTCAGAGAGCCTAAGCCACTGAAAGTAAACTAGCCTTCTTGTGGGCAGCCTCAGATTAGTCTATTTTAAACTCATTTTAAGTGCAAAATGAGTCAGACAAAAGACTGACCACTTGATGATGATATGCTTTGGGGGTGCAAGAAAGAGTGCTTAAGTGTTGCTTGAGGGAAGCAGCGCCCCAAACCACCAAGGCAAACAACCTTCTGTTTTGCAAATTTGTCTATTTTAAACACATGAAGTGGAAAAAGCATGCCAGATGAGAGACTCAATGATAGTGGGCTTTAAAGGGTGACGGGACACAAAGAGTGCTTAAGTGCTACTTGGCTTGTTTGGTGCACAGAGCAGAGTTGTGTTTTTAAAAAGTTCACTAAGGCAGCACTTCTTCTGACCAGTCTAGAGGTTGGGGTTATTTGAAAAAATATTAGACAGTGTTTCTATTTAATTGTGAGCCTGGGAAAGGTATGGGGGTGTCTTCATCAAGATAAGCAGGAGTTATGAATTAAATGTGTGAGATCAGAAGAAACCCATAGACCCTGGTCTGGCCTAAGGTTAGTAAAATAAATGAAAAAAAAAAGGGAATATTTGTTTTTACCGCTGAGAGTTCAGTGCACAAAGCTGTGTGTGTGTGTGCGTGCGTGCGTATGGGGGGGTGCTTAAGCATGCCAATGAAAAAGCACAATACACTGAAACAATGTTTATTAATGGAGCACTACAGGTACACAGAGCTGTAGGCCCAATGCATGATTGGTATGCAGTGGCTATGCACGTATATATCTGGGGCGAGTAGCTACTCCAAACCCCCTGCTCCGCGATGGGGACATTCTGGGGGTGTATCAGCACTACGTGTATCCACTAACCCGTGTAGTGCTGGCCACATGGGTGCAGAGGGTGGTGCAGGGTACACCAGGGAGACCCTGCCATAACCCGCAGCATGCCCCCGTGAACACAGGTATTTGGACACTGAGGGACCAGGACAGTGCACACTGTGCTGCTCCCGACTACTGGGCAGCAGGAGGCGGCAGGGGCAGCTGGATGGGTGAGCATCCAGAAAGCTTATGTGAGGCAGCACTGGGAGTGGAGGGTGCCGCGCTGGTTCGGGTGCATGCTATCGACATGCACAGCCCCAGACCCATGCCACTCTATGTGTGAGATCCACTATGGGTTCAAGGGGGGCATCCCATTGGATGTCTGCCTGGGACATCTCCTCCCCCGGCCATCCTGCAGAGTCCTGTGCGTTGGGGGAGGAACCGTCGATAGGTGGTTGGCATTGGTGAATGCCAGTATGGGTGCACCTGTCCGTGGGGTGCAAGGGCAAGGGTGGGGTATGCGCATTTTGTTCATCCCTATGCCACTTTCATGCATTGTGAGCAGAACACAAAATGTATCAGTCTGTGATTAAGGGGTAAATTTAAAGTTAAGGCATTTCTTACTATAAATAGAATACTGTGTAAGGGACTGTATTATTACAAGGTTATAATACCTTCAGGAGGTTCTGGAGACATGTGAACCTTGAGCACTGAGCTTTATACGTTCCAACATGTCCCCAGAACCTCAAGATGGTATTATATTGTTACATATAAAGTTCTTATAGTTGTAAAGTTGTTATGTGATACGTTGTAGGTGATTTTTTATATTTAAAATAAATAAGAACACATAAAACAGCCCGAACATTTGTCCTAGTGATTTTATTGACTGGCATAATGGCACCAATTGTGTACTTACATTGATTTGTGCATACAGGAAAATCTACAAAAATTTCATCCCAGTTTTACAGGTAAAATTAGGGTGCACTACAGGAAAATGCTTTGCCTGATCTGGGAGCACTGTGACTGCCATTTGAAAGTTTTAAGAGGATGTACTTATCTGGCTGCGGTGATGCATCCAAGCTGGTCTGAAACCATTGGTTATGGTTTCATAGTAGTATGGGTTTTTAATCTTTGGGACCACTCAGATTCCAGGAAATTTCCAACCCATTTCAAAATGTGTTTCTAATGACTATCATAGTATATATCATTAGTGTTCCTGTTTGAGAAAGTTGTTCAGTACTTCTGTGTGTGGGGTGGGTGGGGGATCAAGTATTTTTTTTTTTATATTTTGAAGCTTTGCAGTGACCCTGTATGAATATTCAGTCATTAATGCTGTTTGAATGATCTATTTGAAAATTATCTTTGAGTTTAGACTGGTAACATTTAATATAATGGGAGAAGGGGAGTTCTGCTGTTTTCAAATGTCCCTCTACAATCCAGTTTGACTGCTCAGTTATGGCTACAGTTTAAAAAACATGTGCTTCAGAGTTACTTTTGAATTCAGACTGGCAGCATTTGAGGGTCAGAACTTTGTTTTGGGGGATGTGTCTTGGGTTCTAGTAAAAAGTTTCCTCTAGGAGGGTTAACTTTTCTAAGTAACAAAATGCAGCTCTAAATTTGTTTTAGTGTGCCTCCTGGCAGGATACTGATTTCAAGGCTGTAGGAACATATACACCATGTAAGCTATGGTGTCCACATTTATTTTTGAGGGGCAACATTCTAACCCCAGGAATCCCTAACTAGCAGTTTAACAACAGCTTCAGTCCTGTGGCTGGAGCTTGCCCTGGAGTTTGGAACGTTATGCAAATAGAGAACACAGAATGGCATTCAAACTCTGTAATGTGGTCACGCTCATCTCTGCCCAGTAATGGAAGATTTATTTCTCTGCCCAAGAAGGAAGCATCGCCCCGAAGTTGCTTCCGCCTTGGAGAATCCGTAACTTCTTTTTAATTAGTTTTTTATTTATTTTAGCCAGTTTTTCATTTTTTCTGTTAGATAGGTAGTGTTGTACTGTTTAGGGGTGTCTCCGATTTCCTTTTTTTTTTTTTTTTTTTTGCATTTCAAGGGAGTAAGAGATGGAGGTTTAAGAGCAGGTTCCTTTTCCAGGACCTGTTTAGAAAAAAAGACCAAATTCGAAGCTGGAACCTTGTGCAGTTTCTTCTTTTGAGGTTGTATGGTTTGGTTCTGCTTGGCTTGGGAACTGAGACCTTTCTGTAGTGGTCCTTTTCAATTGGATTGGCTGCTTTTAGGGGCCAACATGTTGTTACTTTATAGGAACCATGCACGGGACCCATAGGCAAAACAAAAATAATTATTTTGGGTGACGGCGGATTGTCACACTTTGCATTCAGGTGCCAGGGTCCCAGCCTCCTTTCAGTTGTACTGTGCCTTAATTGCACCCTATTTTATTCTGTTCCTAGACCTAAAGCTTACGAAAGATAATGGCCTAATTTTGTGATTCCTTGTCGCTGCAAGCAGATGAAGGTCCAGCCCCTCAGAGTTAGGTCACAGACATAAGGGTGTCTAAAAGTGGAAGCCCCAATACAGCAAACATTAAAAGAGCTGCAGAGACATCAGAGGTGGTGCCTACTAAGAAAACACATAAAGAAAAACCTGTCACTTCCCCTCCTGCCAAAAGGGCAAAGGAGATGCCAATGGACAGCAGGTAGGCATTGGACTTGGTGCCCGCTAAGAAAACACATAAGGAAAAACATGTTGCTGCCCCTCCTGCTGAAAAGGCAATGGAGACACCGGTGAGCAAAAGTAGTTTTCCCTCATTTGAGGATATGACTAAAGCATGGCAAGTTTTCCAGGCTTTCTAGGTTATGGGCGCCTGTATGGCCATGCCAGCTCTCCCAGCCCCAGTACCTGTAGTGATGCCTCTGGGGTAGGAGGCAGAATTGTATTACAGTGAGGAGGAAGGGGATCCTATGGAGCTAGACAGCTCACCTGATCAGGAATTTTGGTTCCCCTCCTCCGCCTTCAGAGGATTTTACCTCCCACTTTTCATTTGTGAGGTAGATAAACATGTCACTGCCCCTCCTGCCGAAAGGGGAAAGGAGATGCCAGTGGAAAACAGGCAGGCATTTGAAACAGTGCCCCTGAAGAAAACACATAAAGAAAAGCATGCCATTGCCCCTCCTGTTGAAAAGGCAAAGGAGATGCCAGTAGGCAGGCATCAGACTTGGTGCCCACTGAGAAAACACATAAGGAAAAACATGTCACTGCTGCTACTGCTGAAAAGGCAGTGGAGACACCAGTGAACAAAAGTAACTTTCCCTCATTGGAAGATATGACTAAGTAAGCAATAACACCCTCCAGGGTGAGCAGTATTGGGCTATACCGGATGCTGCAGGCAGAGGGCCTTATAGCCCCTGGAAGGTCCGATATAGCCCATACCACCCACCCTGGAGGGTATTATTGCGCTTAGAAAATGGACATAAACTGTCAGACACAGTTTTTTTAAGTTTTAAAATATAACAATAATTTATTTAACTTTTGTAACATATTTCTTGACTTTAGAGATAAAATAGTCCCTTTTTAAGGGGTGACTGGGTAAAACAAATAAAGCACAAAATGAACCACGCAGTTGCACTGTGCTAGATAACTAAATGAGTTTTGAAAGCAGGGTATAGAGCTTGCTCGTGCTCAGCTCGGGACTGCTAGCTGATATTTATATTTTACTTTCATGTACTAAACTACTTTTTTTTTTACATTTTTCCCATTTTTGTCAGTTATTAAAACGTGTTTGTGCTAAGCCTTTGTTCTGGTCGAGAAAATGTATGCTTATTTTGCGTTATATCTGAGACTGATACTGTGTAGGAGAGGACTGGTATTTTCTTCATCTTCCGTACTGTAGATGGATGTCCATCTGCGGTATGGAGATCTAAGAAAATACCGGTGCTGTCATGCTCGGTCACAGTGAAACACATTACATGCTGGCAGACTTTTCAACACTGGGTGGTTTTGGCACTGAAAAGCTGGCATGCCATTAAAATACTTCATTTAGCCCCCAAAACAGTCTGTTGCTTTATCCTTTGGGTTTGGGGTGAGAACAGCCTAGCTGTTACTTTTTTCTGAAACCTTAGTGAGTGGGGGAAAATGGTGGATCCCTTTACTAAACATTTGGGGTGTTCAATGATTCAATGGGTAATGGGGCACCCCAAATAGGCTTTAGTTTTTATGCAGGCTCTATCGGAAAATAAATGAATCTCTCCTCAGACGTTTCAAACAATGAGATTCATTTATTTTCCGATACCATTTTCTAAAGCATAGCACATTTTCCACACTTTCAAAAAGTTATGGGTGCCTGTATGACCATGCCAGCTCCCCTGGCCCTGATACCGGTAATAAGACCTGTGGGGGAGGAGGCAGAAATGTATTACAATGAGGAGGAAGAGGATCCTATGGAGCCAGACAGCTCATCTGATCAGGAGTTTTGGTTCCCCTTCTCAGTCTTCAGAGGATTATTCCTCCCACTTTACATTTGTGAGGCAGATGGCAAATATCCTCAATCTCTCCCCTCAGGAGAAGGCAGAGGATGAGGACAATGTTGAATTTTTAGACATCATGGGTCTGCCCCAACAAAAAGATTGTATTTGCTTGTCCACAAGTCTCTAAAGAAGGACATCTTCAAGGTCTTGTCAACCCCTATGTTAGCTGTGGGCATTGACAAAAAAATTGAGAAAAAATACCAGATGGACAAACAGGGTGATAAGTACTTATACAGTCACCCTGACCATGAAGAAGTAGTTCAAACTGCTATCTGTGACAAGGCTAAGGTACCCCATTCCTCTCAGCCTCCAGAGAGGGATTCTAGAAAACTGACAGCACGGGAAAAAAGTGTACACGTCAGTTTCTTTGCTGATAAGACAAGCAACTTATATGGCCTACTTAGCTCAGTACCAAAAGGTGCTTTGGAGTTTTGTAATGGCCATGAGCAAGAAGCATCTGGAGATTTAGATTGGGACTTGGCAGACACAGCCAAAACTGCAATGGATGCCACCAAGCACAAATTCCATATGACTGTAGACACCAACGACGCTGCTTCCAGGGTCATGGCACACGAAATGTCCCTCAGAAGGTTTGCTTGTCTTAGAACTACAAACCTTTCCCATGACACTCAGAAAAAAGCCATGGATTTTCCATGTAAGGGAAATTCTTTGGTGACAAGACAGAGACTTGTATGAAAAATGCGGATGCATACAAAACCACTTACAAAAGCAATACTAAGAAGGAAAAAGTCTCCACTCCCCAAAGGTACTATGGTAGGGGCAGTGGTTACTATCCCTGTGCTTATGTGACATACGACAATTCCCCCCAGAGGGGCTTCTTCAGTGGTAGGGGCAGAAGGGCCTCCACACATGGAAGTGACACTCCAGCTCCCAAGGCTCAGATGAAACAAAATCCCTGACAAGTGTGCCTGTGTTGCCAAACATCGCCAGTGGGAAGAAGGTTAACCCACTATTTACAGGCCTGGGAAGATATTACCACAGACAGGTGGGTCCTGGAAATGGTGGATCAGGGTCTCTCTCTCTCTCTCTGTAGTTCAAATGGTTTCCAAAGCTGCAGATTCACAGCACCTTTCCTCCTCATACCCCAGCAGAGAGAATTCTGCTGGAGTTACAGGTGAAAAAGTTGCTACTTGCAAATGCAGTGGAAGCATCCACCCCACCCCCAAATTGGGAGGCAACTATACTCCAGATATTTCCTCATCCCCAAGAAAAATGGGGAGTGGTGGCCCATTTTAGATCTCAGATTTCTGAACAAACATTTAAAGAAGGAAAAGTTTAAGATGGTTATACTATGAATAGCAACTCCATCCTTGCATTATGGTCATTGGTTGGGGTCACTGGATCTGAAAGATGCCTATTTTCACATTCTAGTAAGATCTTCTCACAGGAAATACCTAAGGTTCAGAGTGGGGGATGGCCAGTACCACTTTATAGCCCTTCGTCATCAGCCTCCAGAGTCTTCACAAAGTGCCTGGTGGTAGTAGCAGCACATTTGAGCAGGCAAGGGATCATGGTCTTCCCCTACCTAGACGATTGGTTGATTTCGGGTTTCGGGTCAGTCTTATCAAGAGGCCAAGACCTTTCTGTCCCTCACCCAACACACCCTGGAGGAGCTGGGTTTCTTCATGAACCTCCAAAAGTCTCAAGTAGACCCTGTACAGGTGTTGGACTTTTTAGGAGCAGAACTGGATACTGTTCAGGGAAAGGCTTTCCTCCCTCGGGAGAGGGTGGCCAACCTGATAGAACTGGCAAAGTCCTTCAAAATAGGGCAGACAAGACCTGTCAGGGACTTCTTGCAGTTGATGGAGCACATGGCCTCCTCCACAGCAGTAGTGCCGGGTGCCAGATTCCAGATGAGGAATGTCCAGTATCACTTAGGGGCCCACTGGTCCCAAAAGTGGTCCCCCCCTGTCAAAGTTAGTGCCCATAGCAAAGTGCCTATTGAAGGCACTGCAGTAGTGGAAGGAGGAGGAAAACCTTCAGGAAGATGTTACCTTCCTCCAGCAATTGTCCACAGTAGTACTCACCATGGATGCCTCCCTTCTGGGGTGGGGAGGCCATCTAGAACATCTCACCATAAGCAGAGTACGGATCTCAAAAGAGCCTCGGGAGCATATAAACCTCCTGGAACTTAGGGTGGTGTATCTGGCAATGAAAGCTTTTTCCTCCCACATCAGGGGCCAGTCAACCCAGGTAAGGACAGACAATATCACCCCCATATACTACATCGACAAACAGGGACAAACAAGATCTTCCAAACTGTGCACAGAAGCAATGAAGATCTGCAGCCTGGCTTATACTTTGCAAGTGCAATTGTCTAGAGCCCATCTACCAGGCAAGGACAATGTCTTGGCAGACTCTCTAAGCAGAATAAGTCAAAGAAATCATAAATGGGCTCTGCAGTGTTGAGAAGGTGGGGCACACCAGAGGTGGATCTGTTCGCATCTTAAGAAAACTACCAGCTCCCCAACTTCTGTTGCAGGCATCCCTCAGTAGGAACAGTCCCAGAGAATGCACTAGTCCTCTTGTGAACAGGAAAATTTTGTTAAGCATTCCCTCCATTTCTGCTTCTACTGAGAATGCTACTGAAACTCAGGAGAGAGCCGGCAATGATGATTCTGATTGGTACCAGATTGGGCCAGGCAGACGTGGTACTCCCTACTTCTTTCCCTCTCCTCAAGACCACCAATCCTCCTTCCCCAGAGTCACAGTCTGCTGACTTTGTCTCAGGGCAGGGTAGCTTTCCTGAAACCAAGAATCTAGCGTCTCAAAGCATGGTACTTGAAGAGCTAGAGTTCTGTGGACTAGACCTCTCAGAAGACGTCTTACATGTGCTCGAGGTTTCCAGGAAGCCAGCAACTAGGAAGATCACCCTTCCAAGTGGAAAAGGTTTTCACTGTGGTGCATGTTTAGGTAGCTTAATCTTATTCAGGCCAGCTTGTCCACTGTTTTGGATGATCTGATCCACCTGCAATCCCTGTGCCTCCAGCCCTCAACCCTGAAGGTTACCCGGCTGGTGCAAGAACCAGCTCACCATAATTACAAGACTGGTAATAGTACCCTTATTCACTAGGTACTGGGCGGTTGCCCAGAGTAGGTGAAGGGGGTCATTGTTTTACCAGATTCTCTCAGTGACCATTCCCCGATCATCTGTCTCTAGTCTAACAAACAAGAGAAGGTTGCACCTATAATAATTGAGAGTAGAGTACTCAGGAAAGGCGTGCTTAATGACTTCAAAGCCACTCTTGTAGGAGTTGACTGGAATGCGCTAGATAAAATCTAGGACATTGATATGGCATTAAAAGTTTTTCACAAACAAGTTTAATACCATTTTTGACACCTTTGCACCCTCGAGATGGCGTAAAGTCCATGGCACATGGAATGGGTGGCTCACAGGAAGCCTAATGGTGATGATGTATCATAAGAGACAACCAGTGGCATAAGGCCAAAGCCTCAGGAATAGCTCATAAAATGGAACAGTACCGTGAAGCTAGAAACAAGTGTTCCTATGCCATCAAGGCAGCCAAGGCCAAACACTACAAAGAGCAACTCGATAAAACTTGGGGTAACAGTAAAAGGTTCTGGGACAACATAAAAGAGTTGCTAGGTAAAGCTAATAAGAGAGTACCCTTTATGCTCAACCTTAATGGTGACACCACGTTGGACCCTTTAGCCATCGCCAACTCCTTCAGTGCTGATTTCACGGATTTGAGCTCTGCCCTCCCTCATGATTGCCTGAATGACTCGGTGGCTCCATGAGATAACACTGCCTCAACCATCCAGAATTCTATTTCAGGCGCATCTCAGTAAATGACAGTAAGAAATTCATAAAAAGAGTGCTTGGGAAAACAAGAATAGGTAGCGATTTATTTGACATGAAGATGATGAGGTAATCGTCCCAATCACAAAACTCTTCAACAAGTCCCTCTCCTTGGGAAAATTCCCCGCCATGTGGAAGCATTTACTCATTACACCAGTGTACAAAAATGGTGACTGAGCTTCCACGGCCAGCTATAGGCCTATATCCATACTGCCCCCCCCCCAGAGCACTTGAGAGAATAGTGTCAGACCAGCTTACCGAATACCTGGATAAATACAACCACGGTGTCCTCAGCAGCACGGCTTCAGGAAAAGCTACAGCACCACCACAGCCCTGGTCAAATTCAAGGAATGTGTTCACCAAGCCATGGATAATGGAAGCCTTGTGGAGTCCATTTTTGTTGACCTAACGAAGGCATTTGATATGGTCAACCATAATATTCTCGTACAACTGACAGATCTGGGCCTGTCACCAGACTCTGTGGGCTGGTTTAGTGACTATCTAGCCATCAGGAACCAAAGGGTAAAAATCGAAGCAGTATTATCTATTGCCAGAGAGATCTCCCTAGGCATCCCTCAGGGATCCATCCTAGGCCCTCTACTGTTTAGTCTCTTCATAAACAGACTTCCCGCATCATGCCCCAGTAGAGTCATCCTTTATGTAGATGACACAGTAATTCTGAGTCGAAGCCCAAATATAAGTGAACTGACAAGTAAACTGCAAACTACCTTCAACTTGTTGGAGGACTGGTTTACAAACTACAAACTTCTCCTCAACTATAAAAAACCAAGGTGATGTTACTAACCAGCCTCCATCTTAGGAAAAAGAATCCCATGTTGACCATCACTAACAATAAGAACGCCCCACTCGAGCAGTTACAGGGATTCAGATACCTGGGTATTTACATCGACAGATCCTTCACCTTCTCCTATCACATTGATCACATGATAAAAAGCATTAATGCTAAGCTTGGGATTCTGTATAGACAAAGGAAATACCTCACGCCCGATGCCCTGCGACTGTCGGTCAAGAGTTCTGTACTGTCTGTGGTTGATTGTGGCCTAGTGGTTTACAGTGCAGCTTCTGACACTGCCTTGAAAAGGATCTCCATTGTGCTAAATAAGGCCTGCAGGCTTGTTCTATGGGCTGACAACCAACTGCACACATGCCTGTTGTATAATTACACAAACTGGCTCAACCTTAGGGACGGGATTACATTCCAGACCTGCATCCTAGGCAAAATGCACTGCTAGCTCTTGTACCACTCTGTATCCAACAAATGTTCCAGACAACTAGTTCCTAGCACAATACCCATGGGACTTCACATTGCACTTTCAAGGTACCTTTCAGAAGAACATCCCTGGGGCAGCACTCCTTCTCCTACAAGGCTCCACAGTGGTTGAATGATCTCCCAGTCCACACAACTGTCTTACAGAGCCTGAGCATGTTTAAAATACAACTTAAACAGCACCTCTCCAACATATCCACTTAACAACTGCTTCAAGGAATACCTACTTCCCTAAGGAAGATCCATCCCTTCACTTAATAGCAGCACTTAGCCACTCCTCCCAGCCACCCCTACCTATAGTAACAACCCTTACTCACAGCACAGAACTCCAAGCCCTTTGTGCAGATCCCAGTTACATCATATTCCACAGGGACAAGGTAGAACTGATGACAAACTGAAAATTCCTTCCCAAAGTGGTGTCTAAATTTCCCCTGAACCAGTTGATCATCCTCCCACTGTTTTTTTACAGAGCACTCCACGCCAGGTGAGCAGACATTCATAGAAACATAGAAACACAGACTTTGACAGCAGATAAGGACCACTTGGCCCACCTAGTCTGCCCATTTCCCTACCTATTGGATAAGCTACGGATCCTAGTTAACCAACAGCCTACTTCTTCCTACCCCCCCACTAGAATTGCCTTATGTCTGTCCATGCATTCTTGAATTCCCCCACTGTTTTTGACCCTACAACCTCCTCAGGAAGGCCATTCCATGTGTCCACCTCCCTCTCTGTGAAACAATACTTTCTCACATTGCCCCTGAGCCATCCTCCCTCTATATCTCCACTGTCTGGATGTTAAAAGAGCTTTGGAGAACTGCTTGGACTACACAGGGGATGTCAGGTCCACAAATGCGTAGTTGTCACCTACGGCGAGGTAGGACAAAGCTAACTGGCATTTAGGAGAACCATTTCTCGATGGATAGTGGCCTGTATTCAGTTTTGTTAAGGGAAAGCTGGCAAGCCTCCACCAGAGGGTCTAAAGGCTCACTCCACAAGGAGGCACCTCTGCCTCAGCCGCAGTATCCAGAAGTATCTCCATTGGAGATATATGCAAAGCAGCTACCAGGTAAACAATACACACCTTTACAAAGCACTACTGTCTGGACATTCAGTCCAGAAGAGATGCCAATGTTGGCACTGCTGCCTTGCAGAACCTTTTCACTAAATAGGTTCTGTACCCAGCCTCTCAAGGTACTGCTGTGGAGTCTGCTATTGTTAAACAGCTAGAGGGGAATTCCTGGGATTAGAAGAAAAAAAGTTCTCACCTGTAGTAATGTTGTTTCTTCCAAGGGATCCCTCATTAGGTTTAACAATCCCATCCCTTCTTCCGCTTCCATAGCCCATAATAAGGTTCATACAAGGATCAGTTTCTCTTGATTGCTTAAGCATTACTTATCACATTGTTTTACAACTGATAATATATGCTTTAGCAGTTTATTATTTTTTCAGCCATGGTGAAAGTTTTTTTCCAAAAATCTTTACCCCTTATGGGTACTTTTTACTAGTCATTTAGTTAGTTTTAGTGGGCACTGTTCACCTCAGTTTCAGAAATAAATCGGCCATTACTGGGCAGAGGTGAGTGTGACCACGCCACAGAGTTTGAATATTGTTCTGCTTTCTCTATTTGCATAACATCCTAAACTCTGGGTCAAACTCCAGCAGCAGGACTGAAGCTGTTGTTAAACCTAGTGAGGGATCCCTTGGAAAAAACATTACTACAGGTGAGTAATTTTTATGTTGTCTTGCGCATGTGCAAGCAACATCTTGTGGTAATAGGAGAAATGCAGAGGTGTGTCATTGTTGGCGAATGCAGGGCATGCGTCAGTAGGTGCATCCCTCATTCCCTAATTAAGCAGCATGCTAGCAGTGGCACAAGTATTATGTAAAGTGCCACCAACTTGAAAGAAATGTGCCGCTGGAATCAGAGACAAGCTCATCATGCAGCGGCACAGATGACACGCCTCCTGTACGTGCCTTTCCTGGTGAAACATTTCAGTAAACATGGCAGTGGCTCCTGCCGTCCACCACACAACCCCAAAAGAAAGCCAACCTCGGGGGTGCAGTCCCCGTGTCTGCATGTCCACCCACCCCCCACACACATTATGTGTGGCACACAAACTGACCACAGTGCGTCCGCTCATACAGAAAGCCACTGCTTGTTCCCCTCCCTCCACCCAACCCTGTTGTGGGCATGTACTGGGAGCCCACCCCACTGTGATCAACATACTCTAAAGTCATGGGGCACACTGGGAGCCCACCCCAGTGTATCCATTTGTTAGGTTTCACCTGTAAATAAAGAAAACCATCCCATGGCACAGTGTCCGTTTTTTTTTCTGTACCTGGAAAAAAAGAAAATGGTCCATTGTCCATGGCACCCCCTTCCCCCAACCCGCACCCACCCCTCTGCACACCCCACCTCCCCACACACCCCAACTCCATACTTACCTCTGGAGGTCCAGCACTGCGATCTTCGGTGGAGCGGGAATACGTCTGGATTCTTCAAAGCCGAACTGCAAAATGAAGAAATCCCAGTAAGCTGTATAATGGCATTAGTGAGGGAGTTTCAACTTAGGTGGATATCTCAGCCATTTTTTGAATTTTGACTCCAAATTTTCAACGTGGGGTTTTTGGGAGCCCGACTCATGAACACATATAATGTCAACTTGTTATTCTGCCCCAAAAGGTGATTTTACTGTCACTGCATGGAATCACCTCTCAGGATCGTGTAACAAAATGATAGTGCCACTGTTCATGAGGTGGAGTCCCAAAAAGCCTATGTTGCAAATTTGATGAAAAAATTCCAAAAAATGACTGCATTACAAGTGCGCATTGCGCAGTTTCCACGCACATTCTTAACTTCGACAATCTGTAATATTTTCACTCCAAATTTTCAACATTGCCATTTTTTCACACCTCCTTTTGAATAGTACAGCTGTCATTTTTTCACATCCTGCTAGAAACGTGTTTTCGCATATCTGGTGCACAATGTCACAGTCGCTATGAAAAATCAACTTTCAGGACAGATTAACAAAATCACAGTGCCACTGTTCAAGAACGGAGGTCCCAAAATGCCTATTTTGAAAATTTGGTTAAAAAAATAATTACATTACGGGTGTGCATTGCACAGTTTCTATGCATGCTCATGACTTCACCAATTTTTCATATTTTCACTCCAGGTTTTCAACACTGCCATTTTTTTTTTACACCTTCTCTTGAACAGTACAGCTGTCATTTTTCACATCCTGTCCGAAATGTGTTTTTGCACCTGTGACCCCAAATGGCGCAGTCGCTGTACAAAATCACCTTTCAGCTAACGAACTGATAGTGCCACTGTTCATGAGGTGGGGTCACAAAAAGTCCACATTGAAAATTTGGAGTGAAAATGCCAACAAACCCTTGGGGCGTTAGGGTTTACAGCCGTAATGCCTCACCCTGTAGAGACTGACAGGTGTCAGGGGTGTGACTTGGGATTGTCAATTGTAATGCTCATGCCATTCCACCCCACCCCCACCCTGCAGCCAGTGACACACATTGAGGTGTACCTTGGACTCTTCAGCCCCAAAGTTCACCCCATTCTCCTATGCTGCACCCATCTCAGTGTATTTCTTTATGGAATGGGGTGAATGTAAGGCCCGAAGACCCCAAGGCAAACCGCAACATTTGTTGGTGTCTGCAGGGTAGGGTGAGGTGAAATGGCATGAGCGTTAGAGCTGAGGACCAAAGACGCTTTCCCAATGCCTGTCAGTCTCTGCAGATTGGGTGGCTGGCGCCAGTTCAATATCACTGCTGTTCCTATATGCATCTCTCTAACTCCTGCACTACCAATGCCATTGCCAGCAAGACAACATTTGGCATTGACAAATGCTTGTTTCTTTTGCCCCCACGAAAAGTGCACCATCTGCCCTACATTCTGATGTTATGAATTTTGTGCTGTATGTAAGCAAGCCACTACAGAAGTGAAAAAACTAAGCACTGCTTTAGTTTTCTACAATGCTTAACACAGCATTAGTGTACACAATTGTAGAGCAACAAAGAGGGTACAATTAGGGGCAACAAACAATGCTCAACAAGGGCAACAAACAGGGTAAGGGAGCTAGAAAAGGAAAGAGTTATGGGTGATTTTGTGTGTCGCTGCTATTTCCCTATCCCCCAGATTCCAAATGAGTGATGTGTGTTGTCTGTGTCTGAAAACATAAAACTTTAAAAAAATGCAAAAACAAATATTTGTGTGGTCTGTGGACATGAGGTAGCTGACAGAGAGCTAAGACTTCTGGGAATTGTAGTCTCCCAATCCCTGCTACAGAGACTACTGTGGAAGTGATCCAGTGTCAGCTTCTTGTTTAATTCAACATTCAGAGGCTTTAAGATAATCTACATCTGAGGTGCTGGGAGGTGGAGCAACAAGATGTCTGCGCTGCTGCTCCACTCCGCACCATGCTAACAAGTGCTTTTGTGTATGTAGATGTTGTTTTTAAGCTTGGTTTTTAGCCTTTTGAATGGATTTTATGAAGGAAACTTATTGTATTTTGGCATTGGATGTCTAATAGACCAGCAACTGTTTTTGAGCAGTACTCTTGATAGATCCTCGACTAGTCTGCAAGCTTTTACCTAGGATTCCCAAGCCACCAGACCCACTGAAGAGAGAATCTGGAGAAAGGATAACTGTTAGAGGGAAGGCAAAGGGATCAAGTTTACAATTGCACTGATCATGCTATTAGGCCTGTAAAGCCTTCTGAAAGGTATGCTAGCATTGTCTAGGGGTCAGGGCTGCTGGTGCCTTAGTTGCTATCCTCATATTTATTGCACTTAGTTGAGCGATGTTTCTGATTTGTCTTCACATGTGTTTTGGGCTGGAAATGGAGAGAGGAAAGAGGAGACTACTGGAGTAGAGTTACAGAGCATGGAAAAGTGAATTAAAAATGCTTGTAAAAAGCTTAGAGTGTGTGATAGACTCTCAGAGTAGGGAGAACGGATTAATTTATTGAGAGGTAATTGACAATAATCTGAGTTGTTCCTGTTCGTATTCCTCTTGCTCCATGTTTAAAAGACTCTGGGTAAGGAGAAAATAGTAAAACTCCATCAACTAATGTGGGAAGTGTGCTGATTGACTATACATAAGTGCTGCTTAATGTGCACGCTCTGCTAGGGAGCTTGAATACCGAGACAAGTTTCATACGTTGATTTCACTTGAAAGGGAATTTAAAGACCAGCTGATATAGTATGTTAAAAATAGATTTTTATTAAAAGACTGCCTGTAATGCAGCTAATTCTTAGAAGCTTACCAAGTATGATCCTTAGGACTCCTGAGAAGAATCTTATAAAGGCTGTCCCTACTGTTGTTTGTAAAATGTGACCAAACTTTTTTGAGTGCTATGGATTTGACTGTGCTAATCTAATGAGCTGAGGATATATCAAAGCACAGGCCTTTTTTTTTTTTATTCTTTTTTCCCTTTTTTTACTAGTGGCACGTCTCTCAGAAAGGACGATAACTTTTGATGATATTATCTGCTTGCATTTATGTTTTATTGAGTGGCGTCGAATTGTTTGTATATTTTTCTAATTTCTATCAGGTAGCCCAGGAATTTGCAATGAAGCCAAAAACTTTGGTCAGGTTATTAACCTAGGAAAGAGTGATTATAATTTTATATGTGCCCATTAATTAAGTTGCTTAGTCACTCTGGTTGCAATAAAGGATGCTGTCATGGGGCTAGCTTAAAAGCACTCAGGTTGTGCCTTAACTTTGCCTAAAACAGGTGAGGTAACTTTGATGGACACTAAAGGTTGCCAGCCACGATAGGTTAAATCTAGAAGTTTCGGGGCAAAACAATGTTAATAGCGTGAATTTTGCAGACTGGAATGGACACGTAAGTGCTCTATGTCTTTGTTGCTTGGTGTCTGATTTCTTAAATGTTGGTGGCTTAGGACCATAAAAAGACCCAATTGAAGCCTTTCTGGAAAGCCTGCACAGGAGGGACTAATTAGGGGGTCTAATTGGTCTGCCTAAACTGGGGACTTCAACACACCAGATAGCTACCCTTTAAGCATACTTTGAGCTTCCATATAAAGGGAACTACGGTATTACACTAAGTGTTTTTTTAACAAGGTAAGCCTCAGAAAAGTAATGGATGGCTAATGGTGGCATGGTAACGGATATGTTTTTATTGGGTCTCCTCTACTGTATATTGGGCATTTTTTCAGTGTAATTACTGTAGGTGCAGGATGACTTCCCTGTTGGGGCAGACTTATGTGGATATTAGAGAAAAAGATATTAGAGTATAAGGATCACAGTACAGTAGTATCAAGTGGCCAGAGATAAATATCATTTAGGTGGCTGTATTCCAAAAATTCAGAAGTGCCTAGAAGAGTTTTGCACTGTTTAGATTTTTAAAAGGATAATAGGAAAGAATACTGAAATGTCACTTCTATTAATGGATATGGATAGGAGAATATTCTCTTATGGTTTTAAATATTTATAGTATGTTAAAATCATAGTATTGAAGTTTTTATTGGATATTTTATATGTAAAAATTTGTAATGACTTAAAAAGTCGAACAAATAAAATTTGAACTGAACTAATCTGAGGTGCCAGTTTTTATTGGTGTTTTAATTAATTTAAATTTGCACTGTGCACTTTCAGATGCATGACGTGTGTGCCTACTTCTGAGTACAATAGTTAAAAGCCAGACCCCCTGTGAGCAACACTGAGCACAAATGGCGTCATAGCAAGCGGAGATGCCATGAGCAGAAACAAGCAGCATCTGCTGGCATCTGACAGGGAGGATGGCATAAATCTAAAATTTTGTATGTGTTATTCCTAGTTATTTAAAGATTATTAGTAGAAAGGGAGAATCAAATACCAACAGAAGACCTATTACTGTATAACGCCTTTATTTCGCTGTAAATTAATTTACTCTTTATTCGCGGGTCAGATACTTCCCGCAGATATATGTTTACAGCTGATTAAATGTTACAGCTAAAAAAAAAAAAGTTCATGTTTCATTTACAGCGACCACAAGTACAGCTGCTAGTGGGGATACAGACAGGACCATACCGCAGTATTCAGTGCTCAGTGATTTGCTTTCACAGCACAGTGTTTGAAATTTAACAAGATGGTGTGAGTTTAATTTGGTTCACTTAACTGCGTGAGGGTTGTGCTTTAGGAATTTGGAACAAAGCCCTATATCCTTCACTGTGGTTAGTGCTAGGCTATGGGTTTGATTTCCAGTCTCCGTTTTGGGTGCTGCATTATTAAAAGAATGATATGACTTCTGCTGTTTAGCTGTGCTTGAAACACAGTAAAAGTGGGTCCAACTCTTGTCCTCACTGTATGTTTTTGCTTTGTCGAAGAAAAAGCATTTGCATGCAGGAAATTTTTTTTCTTAAGTTTTCTAGAAGAGTTACAGCAATGACATAGATAGTTTATTTCTTCCTGTACTATAGAAATACAATGTATTTTAAATGCTTGCTATACCTGTTTTTGTTTAAGGGCGAAGTTATGTGCGAAAGAACTCCTCCTTTCTTAGGATCTTTCCCTATACAACTCAGATGCTGGTCACAGCGCTAATATAAGTTTACACTGAACTGCCCATGGACCCAGACCGCACGGAATATAAGGTGCACTGAAATAAAGCATTATACAGTATATATTATGTATAGTATGGTCGGCAATCAAATGCAACAGCTGTAAAATGTATATATCAGCTGAGGAGGAGTATTTTACTGATAAATATATTTGCCAGAAGTGTACAGAGCTGGCAAATATGAAGAAAGAGATTGAGAACCTGAAGAGGAAAATAAGGGCATTGCCTAGTGATCAAGACGCTAACTCATTGAGGAGGAGAAAGGAAAAAAAGGTGGCCAGATGATAGTGCAAACATAAATTGGGGGGATGACCTGTGGGGGAACCCAGGATCAGGATAAGGAGGGGGAATGGTTTAATGTGGAATATGAAACATGTAAAAAGGGAAGGACTGTGATTGGAAAGGAAGAAATAGCCCTATGAAACAAATATACCCCTCTGCAAGACAGAAGTGAAACCCATGAAATGGAATTAAATAGTGTGAGCCAGGATGCTAACATCATGGATAACATGAGCCAGATGAAAGTTCAACAGGAAAATAGAATAGTGTTCATAGGCGATTCTATAATACGCAAATGTGACACCCAAATATGTGGTAAGGACAAGGGAAATAGACTGGTTTACTGCCTACCAGAGGCTAGAACATCTGATGTGCATAATATGCCTCCAGGTTTAATTGGAAGCATGTGCTAACACTACTGTAGTACTTCATATTGGCACAAATAATGTAAACAGGGACCATGAAAAAGATATTGTGGATGAAATCATTGGCATTGATAAAATTAAGCAAAAAGGAGGTAAAGTCATAATATCTGGGATATTACCAGTATTAAACACCCTGAACAAAATAATACCATACAGGGGATAAATGCACATCTAGAAAACCAGTGCTAGCAACAGGGAATAATGTTCATTAATATATGGAAAAGTTTTGTGGGGAAAGGAAGCTTGTATGCTAAGGACAGGTTCCACTTATGTAAAGCAGGCACCAATGTGTTAAGTAGACTTATATGCAGTACAATCCCAAAAGGGGGGAGAATGATGCGAATAGGTCTGATATGAAAGTTTTATTGATTAATGCCAGAAGTCTGGCTAACAAAATTGTGGAACTGGCAATATTATTACATAGAAAGAAAATTGACATTTGTGCATTATGGAAACATGGGGGAGGCATGATGGGTGGAACAATATGATAGATGGATATAGGGTGTTTTACAATAACAGGAAAAATAAATTAGGAAGAGGGGTAGCCCCCTACATTAAGGATATATATGAGCCTTACACATGTGATACTATGATGAAGGATATTGCAAATGTTGAACAATTATGGGTGGACTTGATTCCAAAAAAATCAAAAAAAAATTCTCTTGGGTGTCTGTCATCACCTAATTTAAACTGGGAAGATAATGAAACATGTTTAGAAGTTTTGGAGAGTACCAAGCCTGGAAGCAAAACACTTATTTTAAGTGATTTTAATTTACCCAACATAAACTGAAATACTACTACTGGTTCTTCTATGTTAGAAAAAAAAATACATTGACACAATGGTGTTACTAAATATGAGCCAGATGGTTCAAAAAAAGCACTAGAGGTGACAATATATTGGACTTGGTGTTTAGTAATACAACTGAGGAGATTATCAATTGTAAGGTGATAGAACCCTTATTTAATAGTGACCATAACATGGTGCAATTTTCAATTAAGGGTATTAAAGAGCAGGTTCCTAGTAGCTGCCTGTCACAGTCAGGTTGATAACTGACCTGCTTAGTAGTAATTTCCTGAAGTGTGGCATAAAAGTCAATTGTTGTTAAAAAGTAATTTCACTTATAAATCCTAATTTTGGCATGCCAGCAAAAAAAAAAACACCGACTTCCCAGTCTTAATACTACGCCCCCATCGGCTGACGCCTTCCCTGTTTTGTGATGTCACAAAATGACTAGCGTGCCCCATTGAGTACTATAGGGCCCATATTTCCACCTGTTTTTATACCCTTTACAGTTGGGATTTTAGTTAGGGATTTTACAGGGTGTCAGCGTGGCTCAGTTGGTAGCACATCCGCCTCTGGACCAGAAGGTCGTGGGTTCTTGCCCCACACCGGGATTGGACTTGCACCTAAAAAATCGCTGACATCCGAGTACAGTATTGGGGGGTGCTGTACTGCTGGGGTGTGCCGTCCTTCGGATGAGACGTTAAACCGAGGTCCCTTCTACCCATCCTGGTGTTGTCCTGGTGGGTGTCCAGGTGGAAGTAAAAGAACCCAGGGCACTTTTCGCAAAGA
The DNA here is from genome assembly GCA_016271365.2 of Neoceratodus forsteri. Classification (NCBI taxonomy): domain Eukaryota; kingdom Metazoa; phylum Chordata; order Ceratodontiformes; family Ceratodontidae; genus Neoceratodus; species Neoceratodus forsteri. The sequence goes on from CM028132.1 coordinate 557,792,878, forward strand.
GTAGGGAACATTCCCGGTGTCCTGGCCAACATTCCCCTTCCCATAAGCCGGTTCATGCAATTATCCAGGCTGTGTGTGGGTGATGATGTGCGATATGGCCGCCACCACACATTCAGTCACTTCACTACCAGTCTAGCATTGCTTGTAAAGCGCTTTGGATGTAAGAAAAGCGCTATATAAATGCAGATTCTTCTTCTTCTTGCAAAGCGAGCAATCGACTAATAGCGTCCCTAATGGTCGATCCCGATATTTAACTTCTACCTCAAATCAACTGCCAAAGGGTATAAGAATAGGTGGAAATATCAACCCCATACTACTCAATGGGGTGCACTCACTACAGCCTTCGCTTTGTGACATCATAAACAGGGCTGCTCAACACGGGGTGTGGTATAGACCGGAAGTCGATGTTTTTTTTTTGCTGGCATGCTAAATTAGGATTTATGAGTGAAATTACTTTTAACAACAACTGATTTTTATGCCACACTTCAGGAAATTACTACTGAGCAGGTGAGTTATCGACCAGGCTGGGGGACCGCAGCAAAACAGATAATAGGAACCTGCTCTTTAATAAGTGCACCAAAGGTGTAACTAAGATCAAGGACTACGTCAACGCCAATATCAAGGATATTAATAGATATTTCAGGGACTGGGATTGGAAAAATGAATTTAAAGGTTTAGATATGGAACATAAATGGAAAAAGCTTTCTTCTAAGCTGCAGTATTGTATTTAGCATTATGTGCCCAAAAGAACTAAATATAACACTAGAGGTAAAATCCCTGTATGGTATACTAAGACCATAGGAGCTATGATTAGGGCAGAAAAATGACTTACAAACAGTTCTAAGAGTTTCCCCTCAACTAATACTTGGAGAATATATAAAATAAGGACCAGGCAATGTAAACATTATATTAAGAAATACAAAAAGGAATTTGAATTAAAGTTGGCAAACAATACAGGGTTTTAAATAATTGATTAGCAGTTTTTTCTTGGGACAATGCTAACTGTACAGAAAGTATTTATATAGGTTTTCTAGAAATGTTCTGTTTGTTAAACACAGTGAGGCAAGTGCTATTCAGTTTCACAATATTTTAGCACTTTTATGAGCAAAACGCTAATCAGTTTTTGGAGTTAAATAAATCCCTGCAATACCAAAGATAATAAAAAAGCTTTTTTTGGATGCTTAAACAGGAATAGAAGAAGTCAATTGGGAACTGGTCCAGTTAAAGTTGGCAACACATAATCACTGATGGGAAAGCTATGTCCAATGTTTTTAATAAACACTTCATTAGTATCTTCAGAAAAAAGGGTACTGCTAGTTTGAGCGTTTGCGTGCCTGGGAACAAAGAAATAACTAAATGAAAATGAAGTGAGGAATAAATTAAAAAAACTGAACCAAAGTAAGTCACGGAGACTGGATGAAATCCCTCCAAGAATCTTAAAGGAACTGACTAATGAACTTGCAGGGCCATTGGCAGATATATTTACTGACTCTATTACTGAAAGTAGGGTCCCTTCAGTGTGGAGACTAGCTGATGTAATACCAATTTTTAAAAAGGGCTCAAAACAAGCCGGTCTGGTGGCACTGAGGGTTGAGGTGCTGGATGCCACACCTTGCACCACATTCTTACAAACAGCTCTAAGAGTTTCCCCTCAACTAATACTTAGAGAATATATAAAATAAGGACCAGGCAATGTAAACATTATATTAAGAAATACAAAAAAGAATTTGAATTAAAGTTGGCAAACAATACCAAAGATAATAAAAAAGCTTTTTTTGGATGCTTAAACAGGAATAGAAGAAGTCATTTGGGAACTGGTCCAGTTAAAGTTGGCAACACATAATCACTGATGGGAAAGCTATGTCCAATGTTTTTAATAAACACTTCATTGGTATCGTCAGAAAAAAGGGTACTGCTAGTTTGAGCATTTGCGTGCTTGGGAATAAAGAAATAACTAAATGAAAATGAAGTGAGTAATAAATTAAAAAAACTGAACCAAAGTAAGTCACGGGGACCAGATGAAATCCCTCCAAGAATCTTAAAGGAACTGACTAATGAACTTGCAGGGCCATTGGCAGATATATTTACTGAAAGTAGGGTCCCTTCAGTGTGGAGACTAGCTGATGTAATACCAGTTTTTAAAAAGGGCTCAAAACAAGCTGGCCTGGTGGCACTGAGGGTTGAGATGCTGGATACCACACCTTGCACCACATGGGTGACCCATGTTTGGGGTGAGCACGGGCCACCAGGGGTCGGCAGGGGAGGAGATGGATCGAGCATCCCAGAGACAGCTATCCTTCTCCGGGAAGGGGGGTATCCAGATGTTTGTGCATGCATGGCCTGTAGTGATGACTGGCAGGCTGGCACACTGATGCTGCAACAACTGGGCAAGAGGTGGGGCAGATGCTTGACAGGGTGCATGCACAGAAGTGTGCATGGTGCCATCGCAACTGGCCTTAAAAACCTTCCTTTGGACCAGCACATTTGGGGAATTAATTGCTGAATAAATATTGCTGTTTTTATTGGACTGTATTTGATACTATTTATAATGTTTGTAATGGCGCATTATAACTGTTTTATTGTTATGTGCAGTGCCTTGGTAATTTGTAAGGCACCTTATAAATAAATCTGATGGGTGTCCCAGCATGCTCCACCTCTGGGGACTAGAACATAGGAAACTAGGCTCCTGGTCGGCAGCATGAGCTTCCGTCCTCTGCGGCACTGACCCTGAATGGTGCTTCCCCCATGTCTGGATCTGTTTCAGGTGAGTCGAGTTGGGGGCTCCTCACCATCCTGCCACAGAGCGGAACCCATAGGGGATAAAGGGGAAGTTGGCCTGATGTCGGGGGTGCAGGCTGGGAGGACGGTTGGGATGTCCAGTCGACCAGGGGGCCAAGGAATGAAAATAGTAGCTAAAAAAAAAGGCTCAAAACAGGATTATAGGAATTACAGACTGATGAGCCTAACTTCAGTTATTGGTAAAATTATGGAAGAATTCATTAGGGACAAAATTGATAAATATATCACTAATGAGGGACTGGTTGACATAAGTCAGCATGGGCTCACAACAAATAGATCTTGCATGACTAGTGTGTTTGCTTTTTTTGAGCCCATCAGCAGGGCACTTGTTATGGGTTTACCGGTCAACATATTGTTCTTGGACCTTTTCAAAGGTGTTTAATGTAGTACCACATAACAAACTGATTGATAAAATTATTGAACTGTTGTTTGGTGCAGATATTATCAACTGGGTGAGATTATGGTTAGATGATGGACAACAACGAGCATCAATAACAGGATCTCTATCTGAATGGGGGAGTGTGACAAGTGATGTGTCACAAGGAATTGTACTGGGGCCAACATTATTTAAAGTATATATAAGTTCTATGCAGCCAAAACAATGCCTGGATCTGTAAATTCGCAGACGATATGAAGTTAGGAGCAGTAATAAATAATACAACAGCTGTTAATTTTGGGATGAGATATGGAATTTAGGAGCATGGGCAAGAAAAAATGAATTAATGTTTAACTTGGATAAGTGTAAGGTACTATATTTGGGTAAAAGAAGCATGAGGGCAAATTTTGTATTGGAAGGTATGGTTATAAAAGAGACTCACTCAGAAAATGATGTGGGAGCAATTATAAATAATAGGTTTACATCTGAGGACCAATGTAGGGAGGCAGCTCGAAATGGTATGAGAATGTTGGGATGCATATTTAGAAACATCAGGAGCAGGGATAGTCAGGTGGTGGTCCCCTTGCACTGGATATTGGTTAGACCGCACCTCAAGTATTGTGTCCAGTTTTGGTCCCCATATACTAAGAGTAGAGAAGGAAAGAAACAAGATGTATTAACGATATGTCCGACAAAATCATATGATATGAGATTAAGGGAATTAAATATGTACTCTTTAGAGTACAGAAGGCTTCATGGTGACCTCTGCCTAGTGTTTAAAGCCGTACATAATGAAGATCTCTGTGAATGTGTGGGACTAAAACACATGGAAGGCGAGAGGTCATCTAGATTTCACAGATATCAATGGAAAGGTGAAAATTATAGGACAAGTATAAGAGGCAAATGGTTTACACAATGAGTGACAAACCTATGGAATCGACTGCCGGATGAAATAATAGAAGGTAATTCATGGAACATCTTCAAGACAGCTCTTGACAGATTTATGGGGAATACAAGGATATCATTTAAGGTGTGAATTAAATTGATTCTCAAAAGCCTACGGCTACCTAACTCGTAATTTCCTATGTAACAAATAAGGGAATGGTGTACAAACATTTTTGTCCTAGCCACATCCGTGGTAGAATTAAACCAATGATGTGACTGGATTTAAACAAGTTTCTCATAACCATTTTACAATGGCTACTAGCGCATGACTGAAAATAATCTCCTTCACCTAAAATGTATATTGCTGCAGCAAGATTATTTATTCATATTTTTAGGCCAAGAGAAGACTCTGATATGAATGCTTTGTTTCTGGGTGTTTTCTGGGGGAGACAGAATAGGCTACATCAGAAACAGGAGTAACACTATTATACTGTAAAAGCAGGAAAGCAAACAACAATATGTACAACATTACAAAAGCAAATAAGGAACTATAAGGAATAGAATAGTGTAATATGATGTTTGCAGCATAGTTGAGCAAGTCTAGTTTTGAGCTATGCATCCTGGAGAAGAGGGAATGGAATACTGTACATCCAGAATTTGAGACATCAGTGTATTCCAGGCAAAAAGTGAACAATGTACAGAACATTGCAAAAGGTCAAATAAGAGACAATAAAAAATACAATTAGTGCATTATCCCGGGTCACCCCTGAAAATGAGACTTTTGTCCCAGTGGACCTACTCGGTCACCAAAAACCAATAAATAAATAATGTACAAGCCAATGTCAGTAACACCATAAAGACTGTGGAGAAACAAGAAGGAAAAAAAACAGATATGTTGCAGGTGATACCTTTTATTGGACTAACAACATTGTTTTGGAGACTGTCTGTTGAGAATTATAATCCCTTCATCGGGTCAGTCTGCTAGTCCAATAAAAGGTATCACCTGCAACATATCTGTTGTTTTTGTCTTCAACATCATCAACTGGACTAACATAGCTACCTCCTTTCCTTGTAGAAACAAGAGGTACAAAATCTATCAACTGGGCAAAGTGTAGAATTCTGCCAGTGGACTTGAGATGGAATTACCATTCTGATTCCATAAAATTTCTCAGAATTTTCATAAAATTACTGTGATTCTGTATTTCACTAATATTTAAATTTCCATTAATTCGATGTAATTTTAAAATTACTCTTCCAAATATTACCACATTTGGTAGGTTTGCAGGTCAGTGTCACTTGCATACATTTACTGAGATTCCTAGTGTCAAAGGGGGCTGTGTCATACAGTAGGTGGCCAAACATTTCATGAAAATGTAATTTTCAGTTTTTCCATCTACTTTTAAAATTAAAATTTGTATCCAGATTTCTCCACAGTTTCAAGATTTATAGAACCATACAACATGGGTGTGTGTCTCAGGTTTTGTGTCTCAAGCTTTAAAGGGGTCTGAGTTATAGACAGCCAAACATTTTGCCAAAATTTTAATTTCAGCTATCCCCTTCTAATTTTAAAACAGCTGATCAAATTTCACCAAATTTGGAACATTAAGCCATATTTTCAGACATTTGTAAATTAAATTCTGCAAGTACAGTATGTAAACTGCAAAATTAGAAGACGCTAACTTTAGAACATGCAATACCACTGTATTTGGCAGGTTCATAGGCCTCAAAAAGGAGACTGTGTGTCAGTTTTATTAATCTCTTACATAAAGAATGTCCATGTTATAAGCTACCAAAATTGCAAAATAACATCAGTATTTAAAGTCAGAGTCTGTGAGTCTTTGTGAAAATTGAATTTCATGATAATTTTCATGGACTTCATATCCATGAATATTTCCCAGCCATACACCTGACCTGCAAGGAGAAAGGAAAAGACTGGTATGAATAGTAAGTAATAAGGTTGGATTCATGGAGTACTGCACTATAAAAGCAGCAGGAAAGTTGGAGTGGCACTGCAGGACCTTCATGCTAATGCAGGGAAGGTGATTGTGGATCAGTGTGATCCATAGCTAAGCAGTGCATGTAGAGGAAGTAGCTGACTGTGACTGCATTGTGATAGGGAGTACATGTTCTGAGGAAATGAGGAGGTCACTTATTGAATTTGAAGTTTTCTGAAGGGACAGATGTCCAAAGGAATCATCTCCAAGGCCTTCATGGTTGTGGGGTCTGTGCGGAATGCCAGTAGAATCAATTAGATGAGCTAATTTTTCTAAGATTCTGTTCAAAAAAGCAAGGGTCTTCTTTTTCTAGTAAGTTAGATAGCATTCTGGGGCAAAGAATGCCTGCATGTTCAGGAAGTGCTGCAATTGTGCCAGGAGGAAGGGGATACTGGTCTTGTCAAGGGATAGGACATCTAGGGGGATTCAAATGAATAAGGAGTTGTGGATGTAACTGGTACAGGGGGTTTAGGAGTTGCAGGAATTAGATGCACAGGTTCACCAAGAAAAGGACAGCTGTGTTAGGCAGCACAAGAACAGTAGGTCCCCAGCTGGGCCAAGGAACCTCAGAGGGTCAGTAATTCCATCTTGAATGCAGGTTATTTAACAATCCCACCCAGTAAAACTGACTATCCTGAAAGCCAAGGACTTGCAAGTCTAGGACTTAAGAGATACTCATGAAGATGTACTGTAGTAGGGGAAGAAATGTCTAAGGCACCAAGAAGGAAGAATTCTCTCTATTCCAACGGGATTAGTCTGCTAGGAAAATAAGTAGGTGACTCTTTTTAAGGGAGTCTGTCACTGTGAAGGACAAGGAGGTTTCCAGGGGAACCAGCAGTTCCACTGACTCTGTCTGGTCAAGGTAAGTGAGAGAAAGGGGAGATGTGCCACAATTGTCACCAAGGAAGGAGCCACATGACTACAAACAGCTCAGTGTATTATATCAGGTAGTGATATGGTAAAGGAGGCATTGCCTATTATGCCACCATAAATATTTAAAAAATGTTGCCAATTACAATTTTTGGTATTTCCACAGTAAATTTAAAACTACTAAACCAACGTTTTTTCTGGTTTTGTTAGATACTAAGGTACACACTGACATTGAATATGCATGGTGAATGTCACGTCTATACCTGCAAGACCAAAGAAGTTACAAACATCCACATCGTATAGATTCATCTTGCTCCTCTTCCTCATAATACTTATCCTCCTCCTCCTCCTCCTCCTGAGGCAAATGGTCTGGGACCTGCGCCTGGGAAGGGGAGGGGAGGAGGCATATCAAGGAAGTTTCCCATAGGCTGTAAGCTTGGAAAAACTGCCATACCTTGGCCATGTCCTCTGTTGAGGGCATTTGTTTTTGATCAACTACCTGCTCCTTTTCCTTTGCAGAAGGAGTGGCATGGGATGTTTTTTGTTGTTGTTTTTTTTCTTAGCAGACACTGGTTCCCGTACCAGTTCTGAGGCTCTTGTATTTGTATTTTTGCTATCACCAGAATCAGGGTCCCCCCTTTTGGACACCCTGGTACCTGTACCATCTATACCATGCTTGTTTGATGGCCGAGCAGCTTTATCTTTTTCATCCATACCCTTTGACATGGACTGCTGTTGTTTATGAGGAGATGAACCATCTGATGCAAGCTTTCCACCATAATTAGGAGCTTTCTTAGAGCCTTTATTGTGTTTTGGTGACATAGAGGCAGACTGAGAAGGCATAAAATGTTCTTTATTTTTAGCAATTTTTTTTTGGGGGGGGGGAGTTTAGAGCAAAACGTTTCACAGAGCTCACAAATGTCAAAATCGTGATCTGGACCCAGGCACTTTAAAGCTCTTGGCAGTCTGCTCTTGTTGGGAGCTGAAAGCAATTTGTGCAGTTTTTAAAGCCCGTTGGTCCTGTTGATTTTCTAGGTCTATCAGTCATGCCAAAACACGGTAGACCCTTTAACTAATAATTATTTGGTCCACAGTGTTCATCGTTAATTAGAAAAAAATATGTTTTTTACATTTTCCCTCTCACAAGTAGTGGAAATTGCTATCTATACAGCAGTTTGAAATTTGAAGAAATAAATTGGTGTAGTTCCCTAAAAATGAGAACCAATAATTAAATTGCTCAAAACCAGTTAATATTAGGCTTTGCAGTTTGTAAACACTTTTTTAATGTATTTAATGTTGGTTCCCTAAAGGCGAGAACTGTGTTTTTAAAGTGGCCTTCTCCAGTTCCTGGAACCAATTGGGAACCAGAGAAAAACTGTAGAAATGTAGTAAAATAAGAAATAAACAACCTAACTAATGTACAGTATCAAGAAACTAACTCATAATCACATTTGAAATAAGAATTAAACTTCGTTGACCAGAAGGCTAGAGCTGTACTTTGTGACGACTGCTCTGTTCAGGTGGAGAAACAAATTTGACATTAGAACACTAGGTGGAGCGTGACCACAGTGTAGAGTTTGAACGTCATTCTTATTTACTAATTAGCATACATTCTGTCTCCAGGGTATTACACTCTACCAGGAAGAATGATGCTTATTGTAAAGCACCATTGATGGATTTCTGTTGCTAGAAGTTACAAACATCCACATTTTCAGAAAGTTTTCACAAAATTTTAAACATAATTAAATAGTAAAAGTTTTAACCCCAGAAACAAAAAATTATGTTTTGTGCCTATGTCCTAATGTGTATATTTAGTAAGCAATAACCCACAACAGGGTGTGCAGTTATTGGGGATTAATCAACCCCCCCCCCAGGTGCGGTGTGAGGCATGAGGTCGCAGGCTGAGTGTCCTCACAACACCTGGGGTGTTGATTAATCCCCAATAACCGCACACCCTGGAGTGGGTTATTGTGCTTATAACATGGACTAAATTTGGACACAACTGGCAAAAAACTGTTGTAATAGCAGACAAAAAATGTGGGAACTATTTAGTGTTCCTCCACTACTTTTTTGGCCATAGAACTATATTTTGCTGTGTTGTGCCACACTAAAAATAGTTCACAAGATTAAACTTTGTGGTGTACAGGACACACACAGTAGAATCAAGGAGCTCCTGGAACATTTTATTCTGCTAATAATAGAAACATAGACTCTGATGGCAGATAAGGACTGCTTGGCCCACCTAGTCTGCCCATTTCCCTACCTAACGGATAAGCTGAAGATCCTAGTTAACCAACAGCCTACTTCCTCCTACCCCACCACTAGAATTGCCTTATGTCTGTCCCATGCATTCTTGAATTTCCTCACTGTTTTTGACTCTGCGACCTCCTCAGGAAGGCTGTTCCATGCATCTGCAACCCTCTCCATGAAGAAATACTTCCTCACATTATCTCTGAGCCGTCCCCACTCTGTCTTCAAACTGTGCCCCCTTGTTCTTGCACATCTCTTTTTCTGAAAGATGCTACCCTCTTGGACTTTATTGATTCTCTTGAGGTATTTGAAACTTTTTATGATGTCCCCTCTCTCTCCCTCATTTCCTCGAGGCTATACATCTTAAGCTCCTTTAGTCTTTCTTCATATGTCTTCTCATGCAGAACCTGCACCATTTTAGTTGCCCTCCTCTGGACTGCCTCCATCCTGTCTATGTCCTTGCGGAAATTGGGTCTCCAGAACTGTACACAGTACTCCAGATGTGGTCTTACCAACTGTCTGTACAGAGGGCCAACAACTTCCTGTTTTCTACTGGTGATGCCTTTTCCTGTGCATCCCAGTATCCCTCCAGCCCTCCTTACTGTCTTCTCACATTGCTGGCCTACCTTCAGGTCATCTGATATGACTACCCCAGGTCCCTTTCCATTTTTGTTGTTGTCAGTATCTCACCCGCCATTGTGTACTCTTCCCCCTGGGTTTTTGTTTCCCAGGTGCATTACTTTGCACTTCTCTGCGTTGATTCTAAGCTGCCATACAGTTGACCATTCCTCCAACCTTGCCAAGTTCTTTTTCATCCTTTCCACCCCACCTTGTGTATCAACTCTGTTGCAGATCTTCATGTCATCTGCAAAGAGACATACTTTTCCTTCCAGTCCATCTGCAATGTCACTTATAAAGACATTAAAAAGGACTGGCCCCAGTACTGAACCCTGCGGTACCCCACTAGTAACCCCCATTTCTTCACTGTGGACTCCATTTACTATTACCCTCTGTGTCTTATTGTCCAGCCAGTGTTTTACCCAGGCTACCACCCTGGAACTGACTCCCAGGCTGGCTAATTTGTTTATTAATCTTTTGTGCGGGACTGTGCCAAATGCCTTGCTAAAGTCTAGGTAGGCCATGTCCACAGCCCCTCCCTGGTCTACTACTTTGATCACCCAGTCAAAGAAATTAATTAGATTTGTCTGATATGACCTTTCCACTGTGAATCCATGCTGCCTTGGGTCCTGTGCCCCACTGGCCTCTAGGTACTCAACAGTTCTTTCCTTCAGAAGTGATTCCATCATTTTCCCTACCACTACCCTACCAATAATAGGGCACTGTATTGTTATGTGTGCTGACCTGTACTGTGTTTAGGGGAAAAACACTACAAACAAAGCAAAAACAGTAAATGTATGTTATGGAGCTACTCACTCAGTGAGTCACTAATAATCCATCCTATGCAGCCACATACTCCTTGCTACACTGGGACAGATTGATCATTACACTACATTGGTTTACACAGGAGGGGAAGTGGCAAACAATGCAGAAACGGGAATGTTGCAGGCAAATACTGCTCAACCGGGAGCACAGCATGTCACAACACGGTAAATATTGGCAGAGGGAAACAGTGACACGAGCAAGGACCTGGTATGCTGGGAAGCAATGATGTAGGGCCGTCTCTCTCCGTTGCTTTCACTGGGTGTCTGTCAAACGCTGTCACATCCTCGAGGCCAGCCACTACACAGACAGAAACACAGAGGGAAATAGAGATACACACTGCTACAGAGAAGACTGCAGCAGTGACGAGTTGCGCACACACAGTACAGGTGCAGATGTACATTCTGACGGTCTGCTTTCCATGGTACATTTGCGGTGCTGGTCGGCTCTGCTAGACAGATGTTTTCTGTGACTTTGCAATCATGGCTGCTATACTTGGGGAAAGGGTTTGGGGTTTTTTTGGTTACTGTGAACTCCCTGTTCTAGCAGCTACCTCCTTGCTAGGAGCTTCAAAGTCCACCGGTGGGTGGGTAGACACAGTCACTTAGGTGTAATAAAACATGGCTGCTTCTGACATTCATTCACAGCATTCAGCAATTAGTTCAGTGTGCTACATGATTTCTTTCTTCTTGGACTGTTTACCACAAGCAGATTCTTAAAATTATCAGAAATTAATCAATGGTCACGTGCTAAATGTTAACCAGCTGAGTTACAGAATCCTATGTGCCTATGTTATAAATATAATTAATAATTTCTTCAATGTCCCTAATAACTAGAACATTGGTATAATAGTCCCTCTCTATAAGAATGGGATATATATGATCCTGTTAACTGTATACCTAGCACTCTTTGTATAGCTGGAAAGATTTACACAAGGTATATATTTTTTTTGTTGTGCTTCACTTTGTCTGATGGACTAGCTCCCATCAGCCCAGCCCTGTCATACACTGACCTGGGACTTACCCACCCGGTTACAATGCTGGATTGCCCTCCAGGGCAGGACCTTCGGGAGGTGGCCCATCCTCCCATTGAACAATGGGATGTGGTCCCCGAGGGTGCATCAGGACAGTGGTGCAGGACCTGCCGCATGAGGTGGGTGGCATCCTGCTTGGCCTGAGTTTTCCTGTGGTCTCCCCAGAGACAGCATGTGCAGTGACATCAGGACATGTGCACCAATGCCTGCCCCACCTCCAGTAACTACTAGCACCAGTTGTCAGACCCCTGGCCTCCACCAGGGGTTGGAGGAGCGCTGGGAGCTTCCCCACCCTCTCTCCAGGAGGTAGAGAGCAGTCCATGGGATGCTCAGTCCTTCTCTACCCAGCTGGCCCTCCGATGCCCAGACTCACTTCTGAACCTGGGTCATCAGCATTGCAAGTGGTAGCGCCTCCACTATGCCTGTGGGTTGGCCTACACGAAGTACATTCGAAGTGAGTTACAGTTACAAGTGGACACACAAACATCTTTTGTGAAGCTCAGGCAGATGTCAAACCTGATAGAGGTACAATAGACCACAGTTCTGTATTAAATTAGCTGTTTAATAAGTATGTACATTCAAAAAAAAAAATTTTATATGCAGCCTCTGTGCATATAAAGGCTGTGTTTGTTTCTGTTAATAGAAAAACCCTCTGGGTTTTGCTAGATAGACATGGTTGACCAAAGACCTCTTATGATATTAATCTTAATAAACATAAATACCAAAGCTAGGGTAAGAGTAGGATTAAATGATCAACTTTCTTCAGAAATAAATATAAAGAAGCCAGCCAATGAGGACTGAGCGCCTAACCTGTTCCCACGCCAGCGACCTGAGTTCAGGAACTAGCTTGGGGTGCCGGGGGTTGACTGGGAGCAAAAGGATCGAGCATCTGATAGACTACTCTCCTCTCCTCTTCTGAGGTGGGGGAGGGATGCCGTCTCACTCCTTGGTTGCCAGTTTGTGGAGGCTGTGTAGCAGCACCAGAGTACAAGTGACATAGTAGGGAGGGGCCATGGTTCCATGGCATGTATGCGCCTCCATGTGCACACACTTACGTGCCACCGTAGCAAAGTGAGGAAGGGAGACAATGAGAAGGTGCTGACTTAATGAAGCCCTGCCAGCGATCATCAAGAAGACCGGACCAATGTTAGTAGCACAGCACAAAGCTACGAAGATAGCGCAATTAACACTTTACTGTAGCTGTGCTATGCTACTTCCATTGCGTGCTTGCTGTGTTATACTGTAGCTACGTTATGATACTTGCATTGCATGCTTGATGTTGATTTCGGTTTTGTCAGTTTATTTGAGTTGGGGGGCTCTGCCCCCACACACCCCTTGTTTTCGTAACCTACAGGCCGATGTGGCATAGAACGTGCTCTAAGTGGGGAAATAGCATAAGTTGGTGCAGTCTCCTCCACTATCACCATCCTGCCTTCCCCCATTCCCGCATCACCACCCAACCACTGCCTCAATTCTGGATTAGTCACAAGGGGGGAAGAGGATGGCCCTCACCTTTCTGGCCGCACCACAGGGGACAATCTGGGGGGAAATATAAGGGGCAAGGTAAGTCAGAGGGTGAGTGCTGGAGGGGGGAGGTAGGGATAGGGCTGTACAAGCCTGCCAGTGCCGACCACAGGGAAAAAGCTAAATGAAAAAGGAAAAAAAGAAAGAAAGAAATATAAAGAATGTAATCAAATATACATGCTTACTTGCATCAATTCCCTACATGTCTTTGGAGTGGGTGTATTTGCCTTAAAAATGAAAAGTAGTTGTAGCCTTTATTTTATCTGCCCCCCCCCAAGGCTCAGGGCCTCATTGCAATATAGAGCACGGTAGATGCAAATTAAATAAAGCAATAACAAAAATTATTACAACACACCTATCCGAAAATTAACTATTATATGAGTATCATAAAATAATTCCTAAATAAATCATTAAATACATAAAACTGGAATGTTAGCAGTTATAGGGAAAATTAGCCCCCAGATGCTTGAGTAAAGAGGACAGTTAGCATTATAGCCTAGAGGTTAGAGTACCAAGCTGTGAGTGATCCTGGCACATCCAGCAAACTTGGGTTTGATTCCCACAACCTCCACTTGCATACTGTATGACTCTGAGCAAGTCAGTTAATCTCCCCAGTGCTCTTTGGCCAACCCTGAAAACAGGCACTTTTGTCCAGTGAGGCTTATTCAGGTATCAAAGAATAAAAAGAAGTTTTTAAAACTTCCATCGAGGAGTCCTCCCTTAGAGCTCTTGGAAAGAGTTCCAGAGGACTGGCCCACTACCTCAAAGGCCCAGTCCTCCAAGGTTTTTAATCTTACCCTGGGAACTACCAGGAGGCCCTCCTCAGTGGAATGGAGAAGGCACAAGGGTCTTGAGGGTGCAAGAGATTAGACAGGTTGCTCAGGCCCAGCATGTGCAGAGCCTTATAAGTTAGAGGACCAACTTTAAAGGAGTTATGCCATTTAACTAGCAGCCAGTACAGATCACGAAGCACCGGGGAGACATGAAACATCATCGGAAGACCAATTAGCAACCTAGCAGCTACATTCTGCACCAACTACAGACACTGTAGGGAACCTCCATTGTCCACAAGATAAGAAACGTTGTAGTAGTCAAGCCTCGAAGTCACAATCATATGTAGCAATATGGCCTGCTTGCTGGGGATACAGAATCTAATTCGCTTGATGTTCTACAGATGATAAAAGCCATTCCAGACCACTGCCGACACACGAACCTGAAATGTTAGCCCCTCAGCCAGAATGACTCCCAGGTTTTTTTACCTTTGTGGCAGCCAAAAGCCCAGAAGGGTTGAGCTGAAGCCCCATCTCCCTCTCGGTAACTGCCCCCCCCACACACATTCTGGCTATGCTACCAGTGCTTCAGTTTTCTCCAGGTTAAGTCTCAACCAGCTCGATGACATCCAGTCTTGGATCTTGGCCAGGCACCTTTTTAGCACATCAGCCGCACCTGGTGTCCACTCCCAGGCACAAAAGACATGTAGAGCTGGGTATCATCTGCATAGCAGTGAAACCCTAGCCCATCCTGCCCAGGGGTAGCATATACATTGCAAACAGCACAGGCGAAAGAACAGAGCCTTGGGCTACTCCACAGGACAGATTCTTTGGGAGTGAGGAAAACCTTCCCAACACTGCTATCTCTGTCCTGCCACTGAGATAAGTCTTGAACCAGCAGATGACTTTGCAAGTGAGTCCTGCATACTCCTGAGCTGGTCCAGTAAAAGCCCATGGTCCCCAGTATCAAAATGATGAAGAGAGATCAAGGAGAATGAGAACTGACTGTTCTCCTCTACCTCTCGCCCTGAGCAGGTCATTGTACACCCTAACTAGTTCAGTCTCTGTACTATGCCTAGACATAAAACCAGGCTGGAGAGGCTCATAGATGTAAACAGCAGAAAGATGTGCCTCAAAAATGAGGGAGGCAGTGAATCCCCCCCCCCCCGAAATTAGAGAAGCAGAGGGGAAAAGCCCAGGGGAAATATATTTTCCAGCAGTGGTAGAGTGGCATTGGGACAAGGAGGAAGAACAGACAGGAGGGTCAGGAGGTGATTCTAATGCTGTGTGAAGAGTTAAGGAGGATGAGCAGAGGGAGAATGAAAAATGGGAGGACAGCATCAGGGACAAGGGAACAGTGAAGCATGGCATAAGGAAAGGAGGGAAAGGTAGAAGCAGGAAGGGACAAAAGGAGTGGAGTGGCAAGTGTGCCAATGCTAGTAGCTTAGGAAATAAAATTCCTGACCTGGAGGAAAGCATTGTGGAGGTGGACCTGGATATGGCGGCCATAACAGACACACAGACAACCACAGCTGGGATATAGCCATTCTGGGTTACATCTTGTTCTGGAATGATAGGATAGGACAGGGAAGAAAGGGGATGGGTTAATTTTATATGTGAGGGAAGGCATAAAGGTCATGGAGATAGGACACAATGGGGACATGGAAGAGGTGCAGGTTCTGTGGGTTGGATAAGATATAGGGTGCAGGGCTTTTATCCACATGGGGGTAGTGTACAGACCACCATCACAGGGAGAGGAGTAAGAGTTTTGGGGGAGACCACTGGCAGAATGGCAAGCAAAGGGGAGTTATTTGTTATGGGGGACTTTAATCTAGTGGATGCA
This sequence comes from Neoceratodus forsteri, assembly GCA_016271365.2. Lineage (NCBI taxonomy): Eukaryota > Metazoa > Chordata > Ceratodontiformes > Ceratodontidae > Neoceratodus > Neoceratodus forsteri. The sequence continues at coordinate 557,808,662 of CM028132.1, forward strand.
GACTAGAGCATTCTAGCTGCAGCTACAACAAGAAGCAGGGCCATCTTCTACTCCCTACAGGGGGCATTTCTCAGGAACCTGGTTACAGAACCAGTAGGGATGGAGTAGTGCTGAACCTGGTACTTACAAACAGGGACAGCATTGCAGAAGTCATAGTGGGTAGTGTCACAAACACACTCCGCAGGTCAGGCCCTCTGCTCCCACAGTGCCAACCTCAGAGTGCAATAGTGTGAACAGGTAACAGATAGGGTAACCCTCCTGTCTGTTTTGGGTCTGAATCACCTGTTAGCCTCAAGTTCTGGAGGGATTCAAACTGTGACCCTTATCCTAGCATACCCAATTACAGGCTCAGATATGTACCCTCTTCGGGACTGCAGTACAATCTTTCACCAGGGGCACCAAGCCAGGTCTCAAAAATGAACCCTTAAAACTCTATAAGAGACCTAAGGTATTTCTTACTTTTTTCAAGCTTAGTAACACCATCAAGCCTTTTAAACAGCTGTCAGACTTAAATACAGGCATTTCTCATGCGAAAAGAAACTGAGAAGACACCCAGGCAGTATTTCAAAGAAACAGTTGTTTACTAAAACTTATAAGATAAGTAAAATAAAATACAGAACAAATAGCATGAGCTCACAGTCACAAAAGAAAATAGGGAAATTACAGAACAAAACTCCTACCACAATACTTAAGATCTTTGCTATCTAATTATTACCTTTGAAAGTGCTGTTTTAAGTTAAAGATCTTCTGTCTCAGAGCCCAAGATGATATGACACATATTCACCAGAGGGATGTTCATTTGACCCCCTTTTGGTGAATCAGCTAGCTCCTCCTTTTAGAATTAATTCTAACATAATTTCTACCAGGAGGTATTTTTAATTAATGGTAACATCAGGAAAAAAACATTTCCTAAATATGACATCCTTTAATCAAACACTTCTCTTTGAACTTAACAATCCTACCATTTGTCACTATTTCTCGGCTGCATGTTAAAATTTTAGAGGAACCTGCCAAATTACTCTTCATCCTGTTACGTCATAAACATTATGTTTTGCTTCAACTTCAAAAGCCTGTGCAAGTCAAAAAAGGGTAATAAAATGCCCTTCTGTAAGTCTTAATTAACTGGTTCCTCTGGTCAGTTTAATTACATCCTGTAGTTCCAGCTACTGACCTTTAAAGTTACAGACCAAATCTGCTAACTTGTGTGAGGCAATTTTATATACAGATCAGTTATTTATAATATAAATATCATACAGGTAACCAGAAACAGGGGCAGAGTGTCACAGGTTGCCCACTGGGTATAAGCAGTTATCATATAGTGTAGTGTGGCAGGAGATAAACCACACTAGTACGAGGGTCCTGGACTTCTGGAGGGCAGAGTTTAAAGACATGGGAAAATGCCTTAGAAAATACCTTGAAAGGGAGATGGCTGGGGGAGTGGAGGCATAATGGAATAGGATAAAGGAGGGAATAACTAAGGCAATGGCACACTGTTTGATGGAAATAAGGAAGGTTAAGAGGAGGAAGAAGCTACTATGGTTCTCAAAGGAGGTAGCTAAGGTGGTAAGGGAGAAAAAACAGCTTTTAGGAAGTACAGGAAGACTCGGGTGGAGCAGGACAGGGAGGTATATTTGGATAAACAAAGGGAGGCAGGAAGGAAGATGAGTATGTGCTAAGGTACAAACAGAGGAGAGGCGAGGATAGCCAAGGAGGTCAACAAAGGGGATAAGATTTTCTTCAAGTATATGAGTAAAAAGAGGAATGCAAGGAGTGGGATAGAGAGGATCAGGAGAACATGGGGAGATTGGGCAGAGGAAGACAAAGAAAAAACTTAAATATTAAACGAGTACTTCTGCTGGGTCTTTACAGTGGAGGGAGAAGGGGACGGACCAACATGTATCAGCAGGCACTGGGGGAAGGAGGGAGTGGACACAAGTCCATTTTCAGAGGTGAGAGAGTCTGAAGGGGATTAGACACCCTAAAGGAATCAAGGTGATGGGGCCAGACAGGACCCACACAAGGGTACTGAAAGAGCTAAGCACAGTGCTAGCCGCCCCACGGACAACACTATTCAGCACCTCATTGGAGCTGGAGGAAGTTCCAGAGGGCGGGAGGAGGGACGTTGTGGCAGCAAGGAGGAGGCTAGCAATTACAGGCCAGTCAGTATCACATCAGTGGAGGGAAATTAATGAAAATTCTGCTGAAGGAGAGACTGACAGAATCCCTGGAAGCAAATCTGCCAAGACCACCATCAGCATGGTTTCACAGGGGAAGGTCATGTCAAACATATATCACAGGTTTCTTTGACTGGGTGACTAAGGAGGTGGATCAGAGGAAGGCAGTGGATTTGGTCTGTCTGGACTTCAGCAAGGCCCTTGACACTGTGCTACACAGCAGACTAGCTAAGAAACTCAGCAACCTGTGGGTTGGGGAGGAGGTGGTTAGCTGTGTATTGAACTGGCTGAAGGAAAGGAAACAGAGGGTGATGGTAAATGGCAGTCACTCGGGAGATTGGACAGCGACCAGAGTACCACAAGGATTGGTACTGGGTCCTGTCCTCTTCAGTGTCTTCACAAGTGACATTGCTGAGGAACTGGAGGGGAAGGTGTGTCTCTTTGTAGATGACACAAAAATTTACATCAGGATGGACACCCAGGAATGGGTGAAGTGAATGCAAACGAATCTCGGCAAACTTGAGGAGTGGTCTAGGGTGTGGCAGCCAGGTTTTAATTCCAAAAAGGGCAAAGTCATGCACCTGGGGTGGGAAAACCTGGGGGCTGTTTACAAGATGAGGGGGAGGTACTTACAGTCACCAAGCAAGTGAGGGATTTTGGGGTAATCATATCTGATGAGCTGATGGTGGCAGGGCAGTGCAATAAGGCAATAAGCAAGGCTAGCCAGATGCTGGGTTGCATAGGAAGGGGATTTCTAGCAGGAGAAGGGAGGTAGTGATGCCACTATATCACTCAGTAGTGAGACCTCACCTAGAATAGTGTGTCCAACTTTAGAGACTGCATCTCCACAAAGACATTGACAAGGTGGAAGCAGTCCACAGGAAGGCTATCAAAATGGTGTGGGTATTACACAAGAAACCGATACGAGAAGAGGCTGCAGGAGCTCAACGTGTACTCCCTGGAGGAGAGGAGAGGTGAGCGAGAGGGGACATGACTGAGTCCTATAAATATCTCATGGAGATGAACAGGGTGCAAAAGGGTAGTCTTTTTCAGAGAAGGAGGAGTACCTGAACATGGGGCATGCATTGAAGCTTGGGGGGATGTGCTTATGGAGGAAGTGAGGAAACACTTCTTCACAGAAAGGGTGGTGGGCACCTGGAACAGCCTGCCAGAAGAGGTGGTGGAGGCAGAGACAATGGGGAGTTTCAAGCATGTGTGGGATAGGCACATGGGCATAATAGGTGGAGGAAAGTGAGGAGGGAGGGACACCTGTGACCAAATAGGGTCCAGGGTGTAGAAATAGGTAGGGACAATAAGACAGACTAGATGGGCCTGCTGGTTGTTTTCTGCCAACAAATTCTGTTTCTATGTTTCAAGCTGTAGCACAACCACTTTCTCAATAACCTTGCCCAAAAAGAGCAGATTAGAGGCAGACCAGTAATTTGCCAAGACATCCAGGTCCAAAGATGGCTTCTTAAGAAGTGGTTTCACCAGTGCACTTTTCAGCACCACTGGGAGCATCCCCTCTCACAAAGAGCACCGGACAATCGCAGCAAATACCAGGCTCAGCTGCCTGACACAGTTCACCAGTAGGCAAGTTGGGCCTAGATCCAGATGAATCCAATGAATGTGTCTCAGACTTCTAGGTTCAACCCTGTCTTGGGCCCTGATGACTCACATGGTGGGATCCCAGCCCAAATAGAGGACACCCTGTCCCAGAAGAACCAAGTGAACTCTCTTTTTATGGGTGAAATTGCTGTCATGGGCTCTAGATAGGTGGAGAAAGAAGTCTGTCGACAGGCCAGAAAAGCTGAGCTGGTCGCTTCCATTCAGCAGCAATCTCCCTAGACAGAAACTGTGCCTTTTTCCAAGTGATCCTCTGGTACCACAGTGAGACATTAAAGCCAGTGTGTCCTTCTGGGTCTTGGATCTCCTCCAACAATGCTCCACCCTCTGTCCATTTGTTTTCATTTCCCTCAATTCATTGTCAAACCATGACAAGCCAAGGCATGAAACCGGTGGACATGCATGAACCAGCACCACAAGAATGAAAGCCACAATGACAGCCTTATTATAGGCTGCTGCAGCTTCTTCTGGTCCTGTAGCTCATGTTGTCAACACATCAAGGTGTCTAGAATGGCCAGGAGTCCCTCTTGCTGAAACCCACGCAAAGGGTAGAACTGAACTACTTCCACAGGGGGTGGACTACAAGGGCAGGTCTCCGAAAGTGAATCTGATGGTGCAAAGATCTGACCATCTGACTGGATCGATCTTGAGGTTCCCAATCTCAAGCTCCAAAGAGAATACCAAGTCCAAGGCATGGCCATGTTGATTAGTCATGGACGTAATGACTTGTGCAAGACCCAGGGATTCCATACCCTGGAGAAGATCTTGACCAAAATGTGAAAGTTTGTTGTTAACCCAAGCAGTGAAGTCACCCAGAATAAGTCATCTTGCTGACTCTAACACTCTGCTGGCGATGAAGTCCGAGACTTCCTGCAGAAATTCCCTCTCATACCCCGGAGGTTGGTTAACAAGGAGAACTCTGCAGCCTGCACCTGGATCCCCTCGCACAGCCATGCATTCAAACGATGAGGTATCCCCCACTAGATGCTCCACCAGGTTCAACTCAAATCTAAAGCAGATGCCCCATCCCTGCAGTCCTTCCTTAGGCAGTGCAATATGGAAAATCTAGCCAGGATGTTGTCTACAGGATTGGGCCAGCATCATCGCCCTGCCTGGTCTCCATAATGGAAGGCAGATCGACAGAGAAAATAAGATCGGCCACAATTGCAGACTTATTTCTCATTGATCTAGCTTTACACAACACTGCTCAAAGTGGATGAATGGGGGAAGCTGACCCCTCAGCTACCTGCCTACTCAGTCCAATGGGATCCCTGGGTATGGGGACTAAACATGTCTGGCCTCTCTCGATCCCCCATTCATCCCAGAGCATCTCCTGGTACTCATAACCATAACAGCGCCCTCCCTGTCAGCCCTCCGCAAGTCATCCACTCTCCTTTCACACCTCCTCCAGATCTCCACTTTCCTGCACCACCAATATGCAGCAGTTGGTGAGGAGTGGTCATGGAAGGGATGTAGATCGCAGAGCAGGTATGGGGGATAGTTGAGCCTTGGGGTCTGTTGTAGGAGACGCATCCCAGCTCAGCTAAGAAAAAAATCCCCCCACAACTACCCCTACTCCCACGTACTTCCTAACACAATTCTTAAAACACACCACCTTCAAAAAACTATCAACTCCTAAGTCTCCTACAAATCCACACACACCCCAACCACTCCACTTCAGCCACTCAAACTGCCCCATGCATACCCCAAAAAACTCCAGCAAATAAACTAAAAATAATCTAATAAAATGAAAAGTATGGTGCAAAGCAGGTCTGAGGAGCTCATAACACAAATACCACACAGGTACGTGAAATTACAGTAACATTTTTTTGACAAATGTGCATAGGACAGCACCACTGCCCCCCTCCCCAGCTCTCACCTAGGGAGAAAAAGATATATAAATAGATTTCCAACAAACACACGGCCACTGTGCTTGGACAGTCTAAATTATGAAGGTTCCAGTGGGCTACACAAGGAGGAAAGGAGCAATCAGAAAGCAATCAACAAACACTAAAGCCACATACCACCTCCATGTCTTCTGCAATGAAATTCTCTCTGACTTCTCAGGTGATGATGCTAAGTTCAATGCAGAGCAGCCCTCTCAAAGTGACCCTACACCCTCTTCATGTAGCCATGGTCTTCAGGCCTCCTGCTCCCAAAGGAAACATTCAGGATCCTGACAGTACACTCCAACAGTAAAGTTCCAGCAGCCAAAATACTGCTTCCCAAACAGACACCTCCGTCACCAGGTCCGTACTGACACTACTTTGCCCTGCTCACAGGCTATAGTTCAACTCCACTCCCCTACTCTGAATCTATCCAGCTCAGCTCACACGTCGGGCATATCAACCCAACCTGACCCAGCTCTCCCCAGACAGGAAGAACCAGCAAAGCTCCACCGGCATCACTCCAGCTATACCAGCCTGACTTCTGAGCAGGTATGCGGAGCCGAAGGGAGACAAGTTAATATAAAATAAAGTAGCTTTTCCCAGTCACTAACTACAGTGAACTGCAAGATTTTGCCAGCCCCACCCCCCCCCGGGCCATTTATATAAACAACTGGCTGGAGCACAGTTTGCAACCTGCTAGTACCTCTCTATCTAAAACAAAACACTAAACTCCTACTATAACTTACTAAATTTCCCAAGCGATGCTGAAATCCTGCACTGTCACTAATATAATTAAAACTATTGCACTGAATAGTGCAAATAGTAACACCCTACAAATAGGGTCTATAACCTAAAAAGAGGGGCTATAGATAACTCTGAGAAAGATGTTTTTAGATTTAAAATTGTGCAATATGTGGGCTACTCAGTGCATTGTAGTAGAACATTTGTATCTTAAATGTTATATCATTGTTTCTCTTTATATGTGTATTCAATTTTGAGTTTTTTGAATTGTAATTTGACGCTTTTGCAATGATTTTAAATCAGTGCAATAAACCTAAATTTGAAACATTAACATTTCTAAACCAGATCTCTCCATATTTAATCATGTCTATGACCCGTACATAAAAGGCTATCTATTCGAATTTTCCCATATCTCGCTACAGTAGTGGCCGAGTTCTAAACAGGTAAATATTTTCACAAAATGTTCCCCTACAAAGAAAATGTCAGACTTTGAGTCCCTATATGTTAGCAATGAGTCATCCAGATTTCAAGATATTCGATTTGCCTTTAGGGTGCCTACCAACAACTAAGCATGCCACATTTCAGGTCTCTAGCTCAATAGAGCTGAGTTATGATCAAATAAAATTCAAACATTTCATGAAATTCCATAGAACTTTGTGAAATTTCACTTCTGATTTTGCACAGCAATGGGTTCAAGCTTAGGGTTAGGATTTTGTATGTAGACAAGCAGCAGAAGAATATAAAGTCTAAGAGGCAAAGATCATGCTTTAAGGCAAATTCCCTGGTAATAAAGAAAAACAGAAAGAAAAATACTGAAATATCAAATATAATTTGGATTGTGCTTGATTATAAAATGGGTAGAAAATTTTTAGCGTTTTTGATTAGCTAAGAGCTACCATTTGCCGTGTTCTTATCAGGACATATACTGGCAACTGGCACTACTTATGCCAGCCAAAATGTAGCAATCTGTTAAATCAATGCCCCAAATGGCTGTCCCACTTGAACTCCACACCAAGCACAGAACCGCAAGAGCTATGTCCTGCTGCAACTCCATACCAAGCACAGCACCACAAGAGCTACAGTAGGAGACCAGTGCCACAACAGACATCACTGTTTCTGTTTAGCCCCCCGCTCCACGACAACTACAGTTTCAAACTTCAGTACCCAGTATTTTATTTTCACTGTTGCCCCTTTCTCCAGTGACAGTTACACAATTACACAGCATAGCATGCGCTATTTAAACAGCTCACAGCAGATTTCCGTCTGAACTGGCTTAACAGACATGTCCTCCATGGGCTCTTTCAGTTGAGTTTTTTTGTTTTTCTGCTCTTACTTTCCAGGTTTAAATGTTATGGCAGAGCTGGCAGCCAAAACCATGATCAGGAAAGCGCAAAATACAGCAGCTGGTCAGGGAAACGAATACAGCAGCTGGATAGGGAAACGCTCCCGCTGCTCTGACAAACTCGCTGGACATTTATTCACTTCCCTCCAGCTCACCAGACTCACTCCTCCACTGCTCTTTCAAATGGCTTTCTTTTTCTTTAACATTGATAGGTTCAATACATCAAGGAAGCACTATTAGAAAAGCAGTAAATACGGGGGCTGGTGAGGGACATTCTCGCTTCTGCTTCTCTGCGCGTTTACTCTGATCAAGAAACAGAAAACAACTAATAAAAAGTGTATTCTAGAGGAATTTGGTGTGAACTTGTGTGTGTGTGTGTGTGTCGGGGGGGTATGGAGGAACAGACATATATCAGAGCCCCCTACTTAATTTAAATCAAACATATCCACTATAGTACAGTGCATGACAAGGACTATTTTTTTTGTTTTTCCCTAGGTTATCATCTTTCTTTGTTACTATTGTTATGTGCACTTTTTATGTATATTTTTTAATTAACTTTTTTACTGTGGGGACCCATTTTGTAAGTGGAATAAGACACTCCGAGGCGTGGTTTATGGCCTGATAAGAGCACTTCTCAGGTGCTAAAGACTCGGTGCAAGTGCCTCGTGCCTCATTACACACCTGGGGCGTGCTCTTATCAGGCCATAAACCACACCTCGTCATGTCTTATTCCTTACATATTACAATTCCCAAAGTTTTCCTGATGTTTTAGTAGCACTTTGAAGAGGGGTTCCAGTGTGTGGTGCAAGTGAGAAAGAATTGACCACAAGAGCCTCAAGTTTTGCATCCGGCCCTTCAGTTTCACTTTAAAGAGTACTGTAATTGGTAGAATTCAGGGGTTTAGTTTAAATCGCAGCTTGGTCATAATTTTTATTTCTCATACCACAAAACAAAATACATTTGTTAAGTCTTGTGGTTTGCCCAATAGCATACAAATAAACTTGCATCTCTTAATGGCGTTAGAAAAAATTCAAACTTACCTGTTTGACCTTAAACTTTTTCTGGTATCTGGGTGAGACAAGAGAGTGAGTGTTGATGTTTTCAGCATCAGCTGATGGCTGTGAAGATGCGCTGGATTTCTGCAGTTTCAGGAAGGAGATGATGTTCTGCACCTCTGACTGGTATGTGCTGTCTGCCATAGTCTTGCCCTTTGATGCCAGACGGCAAGCTGCCATCCAGTTAGCATACTGCTGCTCCTAAAAACAACAGAGACATGTTAACCAAATGGGGAAGGGAGAGGTCAAATGCAATATCCAGCCAGAATATCCAAAATATCCCTCTTTACTCTCCTGCCTTTCACTGTAGATTGATATTAGTCTGTATGGAAAGGTAAGGGAAAAAAAATAAGGCTATGATAGTTGGAGGGATTCCAGAGACAGGGCATTTTGATGTCAAGCCTGTAAGGGAGGTGGGGGCAATAACAGAGATGATGAATGAGTACTTTGCTGTAAGTGGCTCTTTGTCCAGGTGGGGTGCTTGTTGTTATTACCCTCAGGCTGATATTTTTCAGACCCTGGTGTCTTCCAGGACTAACCTCCTGCTTGATCTGCTCATCTCTGCTACTTCCACCCTCTGCTAGCCATACCTCCTGACTTCCTGACTGAATACTAACACAGTGGGAATAATGTGATTGTTTAACAGTTCGGTCATGCAGCAAACAAGGCATCATACTGTATGTCTCACCACTTATATGGGCATCATTAAGTTGAAAGGCCATACTAACTAGGAAACTAAAAAAAAAATTCCTCTTGAAGTCGTCTTACATTTAAAAAAGAAAATACTTCTCATTGAGCATACACTTAATTGAAAACACTCTAAAACAAATCAGGTAATGGCCGCAGATGTGCTTTCAATTACCTTATTCTTCTTGGTTCCTAGTCATTTTAAAATAGTTTTTCAGTGTGTCAACAACTACCTTTTTTTTTAATCCAATTATTTAACCAGGAGTGGCACACTAAACTGAAAGCTTGTTTACAGGTGCGACCTGGGAGCACAGGGAAGTTAAGTGATTTGCTCAGTGTCACACAGTGTGTAAGTGGGGGCTGTGGGATTCAAACCCAGGTCTCCAGATTTGCAGCTCAGAGCCTTAAACCACTGCACTATACTGCCTCCCAGCCTTAGGTAACAGATAATATTGGGAAGTCCCATATATCATCAAAGCTCACCGCTGAGGAGACTAGCATCCCAAACAAATAAATTAAAGTGGAGACAAACAGATGATGACTAAAAGCAGAACTGAGCACCTTTGCAGCCTGTTGACACTTATCTGAAACATCCCATCACTCTTCTGGTCCCTTATTTTAACCTCTATGTTGCAGTTCTGATGCTTGTTTAGATACTCAGTTTTTGGCATTGTTGAAGTCAGATAACGAGTACAGTTTCCCTTTAGAGGGTATCTGGAGACATGCAGGGAACTGGTGTGACTGAACAACCCTCAGACTGTGCAGTTGTTGGACACCATCATGTTGTTTATGCCTACATCTCATGGTGCGAGAGCTTGGGGAATAGATACACCACTTGGTCATCATGAGTCAGAGGCTGGTGTTCCCTTGCTGCTCTCAACAGAAAATTACATTTCTCAGAACTGTCTGCCACCAATAAAAGGGTTCATAGCATATTAGCAGAGGTTCCAAAAGTTACAGTGTTAATGCTGTAGACTTTCCTGATAAACTTTGCCTAATCTCGTAACAGATATAGTAAATTTCCTAGTCAGGTCTTCAGGAATTATCAGACATCAACATTCTCCACGCCTTCAGATAACCCCCAATTCAGAGACTTGATTTCCTGTTTTATTTTTCACATTGTATTGCTTTTAAGAGGTCATACAGCAACCATAACACATTCATTACACCACTCCCCCTTGTACAGAGAGGTTTTGGGTAGGGGGTTCTGGCATACAATAATTTATATGATTATAACTGAACCTCTATGTTCCCAAACATTCTTTAAATTGTTTCTATCTTTATATTCCATAAAATCTATATCTGTTACACTCCATTATCAACATCAAAGTGTAAATGGTGACGAAAACTCAAATTAGTGTATTTGAATGGTTTTATACAGTAGTGGAGGGTAGTATTCTCCTGATCTAGTTTTGTGACAGTAGACAGAGCTCAAGAGGAACATTTGTCTGCTGCTTGTGTCATTTCAGCAGATGTTTCAAATTTTGGATTTTGCTGCACCATTCTTTCCAGTTGATCTCAGCTTTAGAATCCCTGGTCATCATGGCCATAAGAACTGTCTGATACAGGGGTTCTGTAGTCTAACTGGTGGAGATGTTTACCCCAATGCCTCCCGCCCCCTCATAGCCAGTGGAGCACCTTTTGTTCTCCACTCGCTGCTGCTTTAGCAGTTTGGTCCATTCTCAGTAGGAACTATCTCTGTAACACCTTAAGTATTTCAGGTCATGTTTTATCATCAATAGAACATATCTTTGTAGTAAAATTGAAGCTTAGGCCAAGGAGCTCCTGTGAGGTGCAACTAATGTAGCTGGAGAGAAGCTCTTTACCACTCCCCATACAGTTTTTAAAAACTTATACTTTTTATTTGTATGCTAATACTGCCAGTGAGACCACTGTTATGGTTGTAAGAGTGATACCATACACATTCTTAGGGTATGAGAACCTCAAACCAAAGGCGCACAGTCCTAGTACCCCAAGGATGTAAGGGAGACCAGCTTTAGAACTGTAACAGTGGTCTCAGTGTCAGTCGTAATATATTATTGATCAAGTTTGAGCAATACTGTATTAACATTTTAAAAACATTTCCCTGAATGTGCCCATTTCCAGGGCAGGTGGGTGTGATGCACTCTTCCCAGAATAAGAGTGTCTCACGTGCAGAGGTAAGGAGCATTTTGATAAGCTGGGACCACTCCATTGATCAATAATGCTATGCAAAGTGGTTCTATTGTAATGGTGTAGTACATTTAAACACATAATTAGTGCTCCCTGCTTGAGAAAGATATCTTCTTTTGAAGGAGGGATCCAGCATGTACAGTACGAGATTAACAACTGGGATCATACTGTTACTGTACATCTTGATTTTATATCAGTTGTTACAATCTAATACATTTTAGGTTTCTCAAGATTTTGTAGGCACAGTTTTCAAAGGAGTGAGTCAAATTCTTTTCAATAATTAATTCCACAGCAACGCCAGCATGCGTCCTGTGGTAATTAAGAAGAGTTAAGAATGTAAGGGGGGGGGTAAATTGCAGGGGCATGATTTTCAATTGTAGTTAGGTGCTGCACAAAATGGATATAGGCAGTTAGGTGCTGCACATAATGGATGCAGGCAGGAACGTTGGGTATCACTGAATGGATGCATGCCTGCCATTGACACTGTTAGGCCATCAAACCCTAAACTGTCAATGTCCAGGCCTAGTTTAGTGGTCTGCAGTCACATACTGTAAGAGGGTGCATGGCTGTGCTCAGCTGCCCCATGATGTGCCAGAAGGACTGTCCTACAGGGCCCGGCCGCACCTGAGGGATACGGGGCTTGCAAGTTAAAATGAGATATGGGGTTTGGTCATTGAAATAAGTCTCACCCCTAACCATTATTATCAGGGGTTTCCAAGGCCATAGCCATCATTCACATCCTGCTGTGGATGCTGATAAAGTCCATCATCTCCAGGATATAGGTCTGATTGTATGCAGGCAACAGATTACATGTTGGATTGAATGTGGTGGCAGCATTCTATTGGATGGGTTAACAATTGGCAGTAATAGAAGGAGGATCCAACTAAGGCTCCACAGGAGGAAAATATCAGAAAAGAGTAGGTTAAAACAAAAAGCGTGTGTATGTCAGGGAGGGGGTGCAGAAGCATTACCAGGATTAATGATTTTATCATAAACCTGGGATAGTGTGTGTATGAGTTTTAAAACTATTGGTGGGAGTGGCTGCCCCCAATCACCCGTGCTGAAAATTGTGCCTTTGATTACTATAGACTCTGTGTGTCTAATTCCACCCCCAACACACACACAACTCTTTAGCTATGACCTAATTTAATTTCTGGAGAGCAGACATCAGACTTTTGAGCTTTGCGTATCAATGCAGCATCTGACCCAACACTACAATCATACTGTTAGCATGAACCTATTTTTGACCCATCCTTTAACCTCCTTTTCCCCTTAACAAAAGGTAAGCTGAGACTTACAGTTTAGCAGCGCAGGTAGACTTCACTCATTCCTTCGGGGGAAGGAACCAGTAGCTTGATACAAAACTTCTGTCCTGAGACATTTACATCTGGAACAACCTCACAGCCTGGTAGGAGAAATTAAGAGTGATCAGTTCACACAGAAAGCTACCTTCTATGAATGAAGTATAGTATGGGAGTGGAGCTTACTAAATTCCTCTAAAATGCAGAGAACCAGAAGGCAGTGTGGTCTAGTGTTAAAAATGAAGACCTGTGAACCCAAAGATTCAAATTCAGATCTCACCACAGCTGAACCTCCCATTGCTACAATCTACCAGGATGTAGAATGGGTTGAAGTAGGACCCCACAAGTAATGAGATGTTGTATCTCTGCTGTGCTATTCTGAATGAAGAAATCCAGCTACTAGTTTCTGATTTGCATAGTTCACTGGTAAAAGTGTCACAGGACAGATAAAACATAAAGAGATACAGTAATAATTTAATTTACAGATGCAACCTGGGGGGCGGAGAGAGAGGTAGGGGATCACACAATCAAAAAGAAACAACAAATCTGTATTAACAATAAACTGTATATGGATTTCATTTACAAGGTGTTGAGCCCCTTCACTTTTCATGCTGTTCAGCTACTCAAACTAAGATGACTTTCTCCTAATGTTTACTGGGAGAGCGGGGAAGATGGATCTTTCTCTACTGAGAGCCATTGCAGAGTTTTCCTATTATGCACCGTATGGCTCTTAGCTTTTTGTAAGGCTCTTTCCCTTCACTGTCTACAACCAACGGCACCGATAAAGCAAGTTTTCCCTAGACACCTCCTTCTCATCATCTCTACGGTTTTTCTGCACAACAGTGTGGAGAAGGCAGTATAATTTAGTTACTCATTGGGGCACCAAACTGTAAAACCAAAGATAAGAGATTTGAGTTCCATTGCAGCAACTGTGTGAACTTGGGCAAAGAACTCCCTTCCATCCACCCAGCTGTAGAAGGCAGCAACAGGACCCCACTGAAAGCAAGATGTTACAACTCAGTCAAACTTTCATAGGTAAAGGAATTGCAAATAAAACTGACATTGAGTGCACCAGTGTAGGAGATCCAAACTGAGGTCACAGGGCGAGAACTGTGCAGACTTACCCTTGAGGTTCATTTGCTGAATGGGTTCTCCAAAGGCCTCTTCCTTGCTCTTGTAGTATGAGATGGAAGTCTCTTTAAAAATAACCCAGTGCTGCTTATACCCTTTTAGAGTGAGTCTCTTTGGCCTAGAAACCACACAAACAGTAATTTGATTAAAAGAAGGCCACCACTAGCTGCTGAGATAAATCCAATCCCATCTAATACAGCCATGTTGGGTTGAAATAAGCTCTTAATGTGACAAAAAAAAACTAAACATAACAAGAGATCAGAGGATGTTGTAAGCCTGCTTGATGACATTACAATGCTTCAGCACACAAAACCATTAAAACATTTTATAAATTTGTCCACACTTTAAAGAAGACATAACTTTGTCAGTGTCAGTGGCTCAGTAGGTAGCACACTCACCTCTGAGGCTGGGAGATCAGAGGGCTGTGAGTTCAGTTCCCACATCTGGCACTTGGGTTACTATCCCAGTACTAACACTGTAGTGCAGCATGAGAGGGGTGCTGCACTTCTGAGGTGCTGTCTTTTGGATGAGATGTTAAACCGAGGTCCCATCTGCCTGGATTGGTGGTAGTTCAGGTGGATGTTAAAGATCCCATGGCTGTTATCGAAAAGAGTAGGAGAATTTCTCTGGTGTCCTGGCCAAATTTACCTCATTCACTAAAAAATACCTCCAACAGCTTCATCTGGTTCAAGGTCAGTTGGCATTCATCTGTATCCCCCTCCCTCGGGTCGTACCTGAAAATAGGCAGGATTTGTCTAGTGCACTTACCTGGTCAACAAAAACTAAAAAAAAAAAAAAAATAACTAGTGTTGCCACATGGGAGATAAGGATATATGCAGGAGCCCCAGAAACCCATGCTGAAGCTGGCTGGGGGTTGGGTGCATTGTGGAGGTATCATAGTTTAAGGTTAGAAGGGTTTCTAGGTCCGTTAAGCCCCCCTCCCCCCAACTGCCACTTTTTATGCAGAGATTAATAAACATGCTGTGCGAACATCCTAATTACTGTACAGGGGATTTCCCTACAGAGGGTACACTGTGATGCCATTGGTAAGCAGAAATGTGCACTCCAGGCATAACTGGAAGGTCTGTACTGTCTTCATGCCTCTGTTGGTAGGCTGTTCCATAGTGACAAGACCCTCTGGGAGAAGAAGTGCTTCTTTTTTTTTTTTTTTTGCAGCTACTTATTTTTCTCCACCCTGGAGTCCTCAGCCTGCATCTGACATCCCCTCTGTGTGTGTGGCTCCAGGTATGAGACCCCCTCCCCATAACCCTATGACTTACCCTTCATGGCAGGGGGTTGGGAGTGACTTAACCCACCGGTCCGGATTAGCATTTGAGGAGGTGTCTTCCCGGGCCACCATGGAAGGGGACCATCGCCATCCTCAGAGGACTCCACCATTTTTCTGTGCTCTTTTCTCCCCCTCGAGGTTGTGGCATGCAGTGGCACAAGCGGTGGCAGCGCGCATGCTCCTGTGCACATTGTGCCAAGCACCTGCCACAACTCTCACCCCAATCACCAGTGCTGGCGTGCCACCTCCCAGCCTCCGCTAGGTGGCAGGCAATTGCCAAGCCCTGCAATCTCCCCTCCCCGGAGAAGGAGAGCAGTCCTGGGGGCACTTGATCCTTCTCCTCCCTGCCAACCCCCGGTGGCCCATGTCCGTTCCCGAACATGAGTGGCCGGCATAGTGCGAGGTAAAGCGTCCAGCACTTCTGCTCTCAGCGCCACCGACGGCTTGAAGAAGTGCTTCTTATGCAATGCTAGGTCCAGCCAGGAACTCAGTGATCCACCGCTTGAGATTGGATCGGGGGGGGGGGGTTGCGATCTGTTTCAAGACCGAACTGGGCCTCACGAGTGTGCCAGCTGAGGAGACTGAGTCATTTGAGTGTACCGTGGTAGCTGGTGCAGGCTGTAGCATCGCTGTCATCTGTCGTCCACCCAGAGATGAGAAGTGGTGCCTTCAGGACGTGGTGGACTTCGTGATCGACCTGGTGTTTGAGTCGTTCAGGCTGATGGTCCTGGGTGATTTCAATGCCTGGGTCAATGACAAACTCTCTCAATTTGAACAGTACTTCCCCCAGTTGATGACATCTTTGGGCCTTACACAGATTGTTACCGCTGCTACCCATAAACATGGTCACTCTCTTGACTTAGTCTTCCTCCTGGGGATCGAAGCCTCAGACTTGGAGGAGGAACCAGTCAGATGGTCCGATCACTACACTGTCGGGTTCAGTTTTTCTGCCCCCATTTCGCAGGCCTACCCCTGTAGGGATAATCAGGTACTGCCCTTTACAAGACATAAGCTCTGAAAGACTAGCAGCGGTGCTTGACCTAGCGATCCTTCTAGTGGTAGACAATGACCCAGAGGCCTTAGTGATGGCCTATAATACTGCCATTTCTGAAGCCCTGGATGTCATTGCTCCTGTCTGAGTTCATCCTCTCTCCCTTCACCCTCGGTCCCCTTGGTTTGATGGGACTTTGAGGGAGATGCGTCGATTAGGGCGAAGGTTAGAGCATTGCAGGCAGAAATACACCCAGGATGCCAACCACCTTAGATTGATAGACCATTACCAAGCCTATCAATCTGCAATCATCCATAAGAAGGCAAAGTTCTTGTCCATGGACATTGCGGTCACTCAGAATCGACCAGCTCAACTTTTTCGTATCGTGGACAGGCTGTGCAACCCATCCTGTCTACAGGTCCGAAAAGCCTTTTTGCAAGTGGAGTGCAACAAGCTTGCTCGATTCTTTGTGAATAAGGTGGACAACATCAGGGCTGAGCTCCAACCAGCACACTCTATGGGTGTTGCTTTGGATCGGTGCTTGGACTCTGCTCCTTCGACCGCCTGGAGTTCATGGATGTCATGCGGATTTTCCAGGGTATGCACCCTGCCTGCTGTAGTTTGAAACCAGGACCAACCACCCTGATTATGGGTTGTGGTGACTTCGTTGGTCTGGTCCTTCCATGGATTGTCTGGTGCTCCTTGGAAACAGGTGAGTTTCCTAACTCCCTGAAGGAGGCAGTGGTAAAACCCCTCCTGAAGAAAGCTTCTTTGGACCCAGACTGCCATGCAAACTACAGACCAATCTCAAACCTGCCCTTTATAGAGAAGGTGATTGAGAAAGTAGTGGCTGTACAACCGGAGAACCATTTGATCATCCATGACATCTATGAACCTCTCCAGTCCGGTTTCCGAAAGAGGCACAGTACTGAGACAGCACTGGTTCGGGTGCTCAGTGATCTTCTGATGGCAAGAGATCAGAACAAACACTCCATCTTGGTCCTCCTAGATCTCTCATCAGCATTTTACACTGTGAACCATGGGGTTCTACTCAGTCGCCTGAGGTTCATCTGTGGCCTGTCAGATACAGTCCTCAGATGGTTTATATCTTTCCTCACCAGAAGAACTCAGAGGATGATGTCGGGAATTTTTTTCTCTGACCCAGTTCCTCTGTCAAGTGGCGTGCATCAAGAATCAGTGTTGTCCCCCATGTTGTTTGCAGTGTATGTGCTACCCCTCTGAGACATTGTAAGAAGGTATAGGCTAATGTTTCACTGCTATGCTGATGATAACCAGCTCTACCTTTCTTTCGCACCCAACCAGGATAGAGCTGTCTCGGTATTTAATAACTACCTCACTGAAATCTAGGACTGGATGAATTCGAGCTGGCTGAGATTGAACTCGGAAAAAAACGAGGTGCTGGTAGTGGACCCTGGGCGCTGGATAGGGGGGGTTGGGGGTTAGTTCATCCTCTGGACTTTTTCTTGGACACATCACTCCCAACCTCTGAACAGGTGTGAAACCTGGGGGTAATTTTGGACGAAGGGCTGACATTATGTTAGCAGGTATCAGCCATCGTCAAATCCTCTTTCTACCATCTGAGGAATATCTCCAGGGTTAAGCATCTTGCTCCGTCTGGTGATCTTCCCATGTTGGTCCATGCCTTTGTGTCCTCTTGCCTGGATTATTGCAATTCCCTTTACCTAGGGCTACCTGAGGTAGTTATCTGCCGCTTGCAGCTGATGCAGAACGCTGCAGCCCAGTTACTGATCGGAACCTCCCAGTACTGTCATATTTCTCTGGTGCTGCGCAAACTGCACTGACTGCAGCCCTACATGGACAGGGTCTGGACTACCTGAAAGATCTTCTGGTCCCTTACTCCCCTGGGCAATCACTCCGCTTGGCTGATGAGGGGTTTCTAGAGATTCCGAGGGTTTGTATAAAATCTTCTGGGGCCCGGGCATTTATGCATGTGGCCCCTACCCTCTGAAACTCTCTACCCTGTCAGCTATGGGAGTGAACGACCGTGGAGGGATTTAAACAGGTTCTTGAAACCTATTTTTGGAGGAAAGCATTTGGTGACTGATTGATAAGCTGGTTTTATTTGTAATATTTGTTTTTTAAGTATTTATAATGATTGATCTTATGATTATTGTGGTGTAACTGTTGTTAGGTGCCTTAGCTATAGAGAGGCTCCATATAAATAAAGATTGATTTATTATTATTTGACATTACCCCTGAATTTACCACCTCTGATCCTCAGTGTGTCCTCCGAGTCCTGATGGAGGACACGAGATCAAGCATCTCTGTGCAGTCTTGTCAATATCCTTGAGTGTGTGGAAGACTGAGATCTTTTTCCCTTCCAGTCTTCTCCAAGATGAACATATTAAGGGGTACCTGCCTCTCTTCATAGCTTTTGTCCTCCAGCAGAAGAGTGAGAGCCACTCTAAATGTTGGGGTCAGACCGAAGCCAATTTTGTTCAGTATGTGTTTGTTCTGTTATTAGCTAAAAGCACTTTAAATGCCATACAGTTATGAAGATGTATGAATTTTGCATCCTATTTGTACTGCTCAGGCACTGAACTGCCTTTTTTTTTTTACCAGAAGAGACACCCACTAAGCTGAAAATGTGTTTACAGGTGTGACCAAGGAACACAAGTGATTTGCTCAGGGTCACACAGTATGCAAGTGGGAGCTGTGGGATTCAAACCTAGGTCTCTAGATTTGCAGCTCAGAGCCTTAAACCTCTGCGCTATAGTACCTTTTTATATGTAATTGATCTTTGAATCAAGTTTTATGTAGTGGCAGACATTAAAAATCACTAACCTGCACTTCCACAGTGCACAATTTTTTGTTTTGTTCTCCATACCCCTGATTATTTTGGTGGTCCTGTTCTGCACCTTTTCAACCACCTCAATATCCGTTGTGTATTATGGAACCCAGACTAGCACACAGTGCTCCAAGTGACTTACAAAGTGGCAGAGTTACTTATTCTGTCTGCTGGTCATCTCAGCCCTCTTTTAAGGCACCCCAGCATACTGTTGGCTATTTTGACAGAGACCATGCACCGTTCGTCTTGCTTCAGCTCCTTGCCTGTTATGACTATAATGCACTTCTGTAACCCCCAGGATCCTTATGGTTCACTGAATAAGGGAATCAAAGGTACTTTGGTCTTCCTCTGGCACCTCTGTCAATCAGAGATTGGTCCAAAGGTAGGAGGAGCTGTCTGCAGCAGCACTTGTCTGAGCTGCAGTGCTCACTGCTTCCAGATTATTTTGTTCTCAAGAAAGCCCCAGATGAAGAGGCACTTCCCGCACTTCTCTCTGCCCTGCAAACCCCAGTTTCTCCTAGACGAGTTACATCACCCAGTCTGATTGGGAAGTGTTTTCAGTGTAATGAAATGTGAAACCGTTCCCTGTTAAATCCCCCGCCAGGGTAAAGGCAAAGTCAGCCCTGTGAAATGACACTTGTGAGTATTCTGCCGCATGTGTAGCAAAGAAAGACTTTTAGAACCTTGTCAGAGGAGAAAATTACCATGGCAGCAATGCATTATGTGAATACTCATAGTGGGAGCCATTCTTGCAAACACGTTATAGAAATTCTGGATATTCTTCTTTCTGTGGGTAAGTTCGTAGAGGGATAAACCTAGTAGCCTTTTTACTTCATGAAAAGGGGAATGTGGGGACTATACCCAGTTCTGTGTTTGAGAAAGACTTTGTAGCCTTTCTCAGTATATAGAGGATAGTGTATGGGAGCCCATACACAACCACACTATTCTAATACCGAGTGGATTCCATGACAAACAGGACCTCGAGAGCAAAGTTCAAGAGGTTCCTGTCATCATGGAAAACATGAGGCAAGAGAATAGCGCGGCTGTGTATTTGGGCTCCCATACACTTTTCTTTATAGTGTATGGTGCCCAAAAATATGAGACTGCTTACTTTTTATATTACATACAAACATCCGAAATGCCAACAGAAACAGGCCAAATGGTCTATCGAGTCTGCTTGATTGTACAGCTAGCACCTCACCTTGCAGTTGCCCCATCCTTCCCACCCCCTCACAGTCCTTCCCCCCCCTCACTCTGTCCCATCCCCTCTTGAAGCTGCCCACCATCCTACATGAAACCACCTCCTCAGGTAGAGTGTTTCTCTTGTCTACCACCCCGTCCGTGAAGTAATGTCTCCTGATTTCTCTCCTGAATTTTCCCCCTTCCGATCTCAGTTTATGCCCCCTGGTATCCCTTTCTCTTCTGGTCCTGAATGTCTCTCCTGAGTTAGCTTTGTTTATCCCCTTCAGGTACTTAAAGGTCTCGATCATATCCCCCCTATCTCTCCTCTCCTCCAGGGAGTACATGTTAAGTGTGTTCAGCCTCCCTTCATAGGATTTCCCCTCCAACCCCTGGATCATCTTAGTCTCTCTGCTTTGTACGCCTTCCAACATTTCGATGTCCTTCTTCAGGAATGGGTGCCAGTACTGCACACAGTATTCCAGGTGTGTCCTGACCAGTGACCTGTACAAGGGAAGGGTCCACTCACTTCTTCTAGAGGAGATACCTATTGATATACAGTCCAACATCTTGTTGGCTTTCGCTGCTGCCTTTCTGCACTGTGCCGAGCTGTTCATACTCCCTGTTATAATCACCCCAGGTTCTTCTCCTCCTCTGTGCTTTCCAACTGTACCCCTCCCAGCTGATAGCTCCTCCTCCTTTTCCTCTCGTTCTCAGCTCCGAAGTGCAATACCTTACACTTCTTGGCATTGAACCTCAACTGCCACGGTTCTGACCACTCTTGTAGTTTAGTCAGGTCTCCCTGCAGTCCCCTCCACCCCTCGATGTCATCCACCACAGCTCCCATCTTGGTATTGTCCGCGAGCAGACTGATCTTACTCTGGGTCCCATGTGAGATATCTGCTACGAATAACCCAAACAGCACTGGTCCCAGTATTGACCCCTGTGATACCCCGCTTGTTACCGCTCTTGGTGATGAGAGTTTCCCCACCACCACCATCCTTTGCTGTCTGTCCTTCAGCCAGTTAGTGATCCATTTGATCATCTTGGTACCCACCCCTACATATTCCAGCATCCCATGTGGCACGAAATAGAAGGCCTTGCTGAAGTCAAAGTACAGGACATCTACTGCATGGCTCTTGTCCAGCTCCCTGGTCACCCAGTCATAGTACTCAATTAGGTTTGTCTGGCAGGGCCTTCACAAGACAAACCTGTGTTGTTGTTGCCTATCCTGGAGGTCATTGTCCTCCAAAAAAGTTACCAGCCTCTCCTTAAGGATGGTGTCCGTGAGTTTTCCCACAATTGATGTGAGACTCACTGTCTGTAGTTACCCAGCTCATCCTTTGGGCCACTCTTGTGAATAGGCACCACATGGGCTAACCTCCAGTCCTGTGGTATGCATCCCATGTTCGGAGAGGTATTGAACAGATCAGCCAGTGGTCCCACTAGGGACCCTGACAGTTCCTTGAGTACCCTGGGATGAATGTCATCAGGTCCCAGTGCCTTGTACACCCTCAGTGCCCTTAGTCCATCCAGTACTCTGCCCTCTGTAATTTCTCCATCTGCCACCCCTCCCTCCCTGCCCCTCCCCCGTCCAGTGTGGTATCTTCCCCCTCCCTGTGATTACAGGCAAATACTCATTTAATGCCTCTGTTTGCTCCTCCCCGCTCACCCATCCTTCTTAGTCCTTACTGTCTGGTCCTTGCACTTCCTTCTCTCACCAAAGTGTCTGAAGAAGTCCTTCTCTCTGTCCCTGATGTCTTGTGCCAACCTCAGCTCTCTGGATGCCTTGGCGGTTCTGACCAGCCTTGTAACCTCCCTCGACTTCTTCATATACTCCTCTCTGTCTTCCCCCCTCCCTGATCTCTTGAATTTGTGAAAAGCTCCCCTCTTGGCTCTCACCCCATCCATTACCTCCTTGGTCAGCCAACTGGGCTTCTTTGCCCTTTCCTTCTTACTGTGTGCCCTAGTACATGTCCCAGTGGCCTCCACCAGCCCTGCCTTAATAATACACCATTTCCATTGGCATCCATGGTTGGTTGGATTCCTTCCAGGTGACTTATGAGAATTGTCCCCATTTTATTGAAATCTGCCCCCCTAAAATCTATCACCCTGGTACCTGAACCTCCAGTTTGCTTCCTCATTCTGACCAGCCAGAGGATCCTCAACCTCCAGGTCCCTTACGGCGTCCCCATTCGTTGGTACACGGTCCAGAGTCTTTCCCAACCTAGTTGGTTCATGTACCAACTGCACCAGGAAGCTATCCTGAATTGCCCGCAGTATAACCTGCTCCCTAGCACTTGTGGTGGTTGGCATGCTCCAGTCCACCCCAGGTAGGTTGAAGTCCCCCACCTCTACTGTGTTCCTCTTCCTGAAAACCCTCATGATTTGTTCTGCCAACTCCCTCTCCAGCTCCTCCCCTTGAGTTGGTGCTCTATATACTATCTCACTCCTCAGTACCTTGCCCTTTGATTCCTGAAACTGTAACCACAGGGTCTCTGTTCTGCCTTCCTCTACCCTCCTCCCTTATGCACCTTATTCCTTACCTTACATAGATTGCACCTCCTCCCTTTCCTGTTTGCCCTGTCCTCTCAGAATAGCTTGTATCCAGGGATCATCATATCCCAGTCCTGGTACTGGGTGGCCCAAGTTTCTGTTATGGCTGCTATGTCCACCTGCCCCACCATCAAAACGGTTTGTAACTCAGCTGACTTGTTACCTAGGCTCCTTGCGTTCAGTGACACTACCTTCCACTCTGTTCCTCTGCATTCCCCTCCCCGAATTATCCCCCCTTTGCCTCTACCCTGCTGCCCTCCCCTCTAGCTTGGGGGGGTAGGTCTGTCTGGCTCCCCTCCCTGGGAACCCTGCCTACCAGCTGACCACTTGCCACCCACCCTACCTAGTTTAAAGCTACCCTTGTTGCTATGTACCCTTCTATGCCCTGTTTCAATACTCCCTTCCCCTCCCTGCTCAAGTGTAACCTGTCCCCTGCATACAGGTCATTGTTGTCCCAGGTTCTGCCCCAGCCCCCTATTACCCCATACTCCTCGGTATGACACCATTCCCTCAGCCAGGTGTTGTACACCCGTATCCTTCCCTTCCTCACAGTACTTGCACATGATACTAGGAGCACTTCTGAGAAGGCCACTAATTTGCCCACCTCCTCACACAACTTCCCCAGTTCCTCGAACCTCCCCTTTACTACCTCCTCTGTCTCCTCTGACAGGTCATTTGTACTCATGTGCACCACAACATGTGGTTTCTTCCATCCCCTCCCTGTGCACTTGAGAATGGACTGTCCTGCCCTGCTTGCCATCAACCCTGGAATAGACTCGACCCATACTAGACTATGTCTTTCCTCTTTACTGCCCCATCTGATCCCTTTGAGTATAGAGTCCCTCAACACTAGCACATCCCTTTCTCCGTGCCCCATTCTTCCCCTCCCCCATTCACTTCCTTGTCTATTACTAGCATCTGCCCTTCTTTTCCCATTTGTGCCTCTTCGCTTCTCCCAGATAGATAGATAGATATTTTATTTATATAGTACCCATCTCCATAGACTCTGGGTGCTGCACAATGTAAGCATACAAGTCATACAAAACATTTTAAAAATTCAGTAATATCAAAATTAAAACAACAAAATACAACTGGGAGCATAGACTTATCTATGACTGCCCCACCCTACCCTCCTGTCCTGTGTTCCCCTCTCTCCCTTGGCCCATGCTATCATTCCCTTCCCCCCATCCTCCATTGGCCCCAGCCCAACCTTTGCTATGCACCCCTTGACTCCTCCACCCTTCCCCCTGACCCTTGTTCCCTTATTCCCCTTGGTCCCATGCTATCATTCCCTTTCCCCCCTTCTTCCCTCGGTTCCAGACCCTCCTTAGCTATGTACCCCTTGTCTGACCTATCCACACTGCCCCTTCCCTTGCACCACTGCTGCTCCAGCTTCTTTCTCAGCTGTATCTCTCTCTCTCCCTGCCCCCTGCCACCCTCTTCCACCTGCCTGACCCCTGTGCCCTCCCTTCCCCTTACCTCGCTCTCCTGGTGCTCCCTTAACTCCCCTTCCTCCATCATTGTTGCTAGCACTGCAGACCTGCTGCCCCCACCTTTTATAGCCATGCATTGGCTCCGTTCCCTTATCTCCTGACCTGCATCCCCCCCCACCTGAACCCTTGTCAGTTGTGTCCCTGCTACCCCTCCCTGTCCCCTCCCCCAGCTTGATGTTCTTCTCCTGATGTGCTCTCCTGATACTACTTGGGTGTGGCCTACTTGCCCCTTTTTCCACCCTCTCCTCCCTCCCTCTCTCTCCAGCTCTTCAGCAAGCCACTGCACTCTTTCTTCCAGCCTCCTTAGCCTGTGGCAGATTGAACACTCCCCTAGTCTCCATATTTTCATCCCAATCACTGCTCCACACCCATTGCAGCCCACTATTCTACCCAAATTGCCCCCCCCCCATTCCCTGCTGTCCCCTGTGCCACCCACCGCCCCCATTATAGCTGTTCCACTCCCTGGGGTATCCCTCCCTGCCTCGCTCCATTCTTCTGCGTCTATATTTTTATAGTCCTAGGCTACCAATGATTGTTAATGCTACCCTGAACACTTCCTTTACTGTTTAGTCACACCAGTGTACCTCTCCCAACCTACAGTGTACCCCTTCTCTGATTTACCAGAGTTCCATGCTGTGAAACAATCTCAGCTTCCGACAATCTGGCTTACTGAGTTGAGGACATTATTGCCTGCACCTGTTTGTACTTTTCCCCAATAGTAACCTGTAGGTATTGTAGCAGCAGCCAATGGCCGAGGGCCAGGACCCTAATAAATGAGAAGTATCCGAGGAGGGAGGGATGGTGGAGGGTGGGGTGAAGGCCTCCCCCAACTCGCGCGGGAATCAATCCGCTGAATATTGTTTGTTATCGGGAACCCACTCTTCTCTTTGGTCCCAGCGTTGTCCAGTTCTCAACCACCCCTGTCCTACAAACAGCACTGATGGGAGCAGTTGCATTATGACGTCCTCACTAACACAGAACAAAAAGTCGTTCTGCTTTAGTGAGGATGTCACTACTGCCTGCTGTGTATGTCTTTCTATACAAAATCGTATTCCACCATACACTATATAAGGTTATCTGAAGAGTGCAAGTTAAATGTCTCCTAAGTCTATTTTTCCTTGTAGTTGAGTGGGTCAAGCACTAGATGTTACAGGCTCTTAGCTATTTTCCAGGAGTTCCATATAATGTTTAACCAAAATCAGGATTTCCGTTATTATGGCCTGTAGAATTTTTGGATGTCAGACATCCTGTTCTGGGATTGACATCTGCTGTCCCAACTACAAAGTATTTTTTTAAATAACTTGACCCTTATTCAAGATCATGAATAGAGCTGTTCAGTTTTCTAGCTTATTAAGGTTCGGGACTGGTGATTTATTGATTTGATTGACCATTGACCCACAGATAGCATTCTCCCACCAGTTCTGTGGGAATACCCTGTTAAATGGGAACAGTCAGCACTAAGAACCCTATACCCAAGTATGGGGCTGGTTCCAATTTGCAGTTTGTGTGCAGTGCAGTATATTAGATAGTATCTGGCTGATCCGGCTGACTCTCATCCTGTCTTTTGCAGTAACCAAGAATCCCTGAATCCCCTGCAGCTGACATCAGAGCTGGGCTGCAGATGTGGAAGATTCAACAGCCTTAAGTACACCATATAGTTTTCACAAGCTGATCTTTTGTTTGCTGGTCCTGCTGTCCTCCTAGGACAAAGTACAGTCACAGAGGACTGTACGTAGCCCTGGGAGAACAGCGGAATGGGCAAACATCTGATCAGAGCTTATAAAATCTCTAACATGCACTGCAAGCTATTGACCCTCCGACTGCTGCAGCCCAACTCTGACATCAGCTGTAAGGGAATTCTGGGATTTCTAGATACAGCAAATATCACCTTGGGAGTCAGCAGGATTAGTTAGATATGATCTGCTGTACTGCAGTAAGCAAGAAATCATGTTTTTTTTCCAAACAAAGTACAAATTGGGACCAGCCCCACCCAGGGATGTGGGGCTCTCAGTGGTAAATGTTCACCTTTAAATTGAATTATTTTATTCACTGTTTTGACGAAAATCTCTTGAACTATTAGAGTATGCACTTAGGTCAAAAAGGCATTTTGTTCTTTTTTGGATTTAATGTTTACAAATTACACCTTTGTAACCTTCAGAATTCGTCATAGGCTATCAGTTGTAAAACATGCAGTTTTTAGCGTTCATATGGATCAAAGAGTAGCAATTTTGTTCTACTCAGAGATGCTTAATTTGCATTGGAAATGCACAGCTGCATAACTAGCCCTACCAGTTTACTCCTCCCCACCCCACCCCCATCAAACAATAGATTTAAATTTGAGGTACGTCATTTTAACATTTTTTACTGTTACTAGCAGTTAAATACCTTTGAATTAAGGTACAAGGCAGGAAGCTGTGTGCATGGTGATAGGTGAGTCGGTGTTAAGCAGAAGCAGCCCAGCTCCTCAGGAGCACCACAAAGCAGACAAGCAGAGCCACTCCTGGAGGGGCTCAGTCCAGTACAAATTGCTGAATCAACAGGCTGTAGTCAGACAGCCTGATTCTTAAAGCTCCTGGTAGGGCGCAAGGGACTTGTACACTAAGAATGGTGGAAAGTGTCCCTTGCACCAAAAGATGCACTGGGAACAACCACAGACTGCCTGCCCCAAACGGGACTTGCACTGCCCATGCATCCAATGATGGGTTGTGGCTTGGCACTAGGGGGCATATGGCAGATGCAAGCTGCAACATCTCCAAAACTGAGATTCACAGATCTCTCCCAGAGGGAGTAATTCTAAGCACCCTTAGACCAGCCAGGGCTGAGCTAAGGGTACTTAGAAGAGTCTCCTCTGGGAGATGACCTGTTTGTGCAGTGTGCCACAGTCCTCCCTCCCCAGCCCCCATGCCAGTGGTAAATATAGTAAATATAGTACCCCCTTGCGTAGTGGGCTAGTGGCCCCCTTCCCTGACCAGTGTCAACCCATAGTTGTAAAATATGATCCTCTCACTTGTGGTATAGATTGCTACCTCCCCGGTCCAATTGTGCCCCAATTATTATAATTGAAATCCCCCTACCATGGCAGTCTAGTGCACCCTCGATCCCTGATGCTGCTAAGATTATTTAAGTAATACAATGCCCCCCCCCAATTCTGCCAGGATTATTTAAATAATACAATGCCCCCCAGCCCGATTCCCAATACCTTCATTAATAAATAATAAAATGTTCCATCTCGTAGTGTATAGTGGCTCCCACCCAGTAGGTAGTGCCCACCTCTCCCCATTCCGAAAACAGCTGGTGGCTGGCACAGCCCACCTCTCACCTCCGCTGCTGGGTGGCAGCTGAACTGTCAAGGAGTGTGTACTGTATAGTGTACACACTAAATGATAGATAGTTTGTCAATGGGCGCACACACTGTACAGTACAACTCCATGACAGTTCTGTTGGTGCCTGGCCACAGAGGTGAGAGGTGGGCTATGCTGGGCACTGACTGTTTTTCGGGATGGGGAGAGAGAGGGGTGGACATTACCTTCTGGGATGGGGGGGCCACTATACAACCGTGAGGGGGAACATTTGATTAATTATTAATGGGGCAGCATCAAGTATCAGGCCGGGTGGCATTGTATTATTAAATTAATCCTGGCAGTATTAGCGATCGAGCTGGGGCACTGTATTATTTCACTAATCCTGGCAGTGTTGGGGATCAGGGCAGGGGGCATTGTAACATAGAAACATACATAGAGACATAGAAACATGGAATTTGACGGCAGATAAGGACCGCTTGGCCCACCTAGTCTGCCCATTTCCCTACCTGATGGATAAGCTGCAGATTCTAGTTAACCAACAGCCTGTTTCCTGCAACCCCCCACTATAATTGCTTTGTGTCTGTCCCATGCATTCCTGAGTTCTCCCACTGTTCCTGACTTCACAGCCTCCTCAGGAAGGCTGTTCCATGCATCCACAACCCTCTCTGTGAAAAAAATACTTTCTAACATTACCTCTGAGCTGTCTCCACGCTATCTTTAAATTGTGCCCCCTCGTTATTGCACATCTCTTTTTCTGAATGATGCTACCCTCTTGTACTTTAATTCCCTTAAGATACTTTAAAGTTTCCATCATGTCCCCCCTCTCCCTCCTCAAGAGTATACATATTAAGCTGCTTTAGTATCTCCTCATAAGTCTTCTGGTGCAGACCCTGCACCCTTTCAGTTGCCCTCCTCTGAACAGCCTCCATTCTGTCCATGTCGTTGCGGAGCTGAGGTCTCCAGAACTGCATGCAGTATTCCAGATGGGGTCTCACCAATTGTCTGTACAGAGGGATAACTACTTCCTGTTTTCTACTGTTGATGCCTCTCCCTATGCATCTCAGTATCCCCCCAGCCCTCCTTACTGCCTTCTCACATTGCTTGCCCACCTTTAGGTCATCTGATATAATTACTTCCAGGTCTCTTTCGATTTTTGTTGTTATTATCTCATCCCCATTGTGTACTCTTCCCCTGGGTTTTTGTTTCCCAGATGCATTACCTTGCACTTCTTTGCATTGAATCTGAGCTGCCATATATTTGACCATTCCTCCAACCTTGCCAAGTCCCTTTTCATCCTTTCCACCCCCACCTTGTGTATCAACCCTGTTGCAGATCTTTGTGTCATCTGCAAAGAGACATACATTTCCTTCCAGGTACTCTCCAGTGTCACTTATAAAGATATTAGAGGACCTGTCCCAGTACTGAACCCTGCGGTACCCCACTAGTTACCATCCTTTCTTCACTGTGGACTCCATTTACTATTACCCTTTGCATCCTGTTGTCCAGCCAGTTTTTTTATCCAGGCTACCACATTGGGACCAACTCCAAGGCTGGCTAACTTGTATATTAATCTTTTGTGTGACACTGTGTCAAATGCCTTGCTAAAATCTAGGTAGGCCATATCCACAGCCCCTCCCTGGTCTACTACTTTGGTCACCCATTCAAAGAAATCTATTAGGTTCATCCGACATGACCTTCCTGCTGTGAAACCATGCTGTCTTGGGTCCTGTGCCCCACTGGCCTCTAGGTACCCAACAGTTCTTTCCTTCAGAAGTTATTCCATTATTTTCCCTACTACTGAGGTCAAATTAACTGGTCTGTAGTTTCCTGCCTCTGCCCTGCTCCCACTTTTGTGGAGTGGAATCACATCCACGCTCCTCCAGTCCTCAGGTACCACCCCATTCTCCCATGATTTGTTAAAGAGAGT
Organism: Neoceratodus forsteri; assembly: GCA_016271365.2. Taxonomy (NCBI): domain Eukaryota; kingdom Metazoa; phylum Chordata; order Ceratodontiformes; family Ceratodontidae; genus Neoceratodus; species Neoceratodus forsteri. The sequence goes on from CM028132.1 coordinate 557,838,346, forward strand.
AGCCAGTGGCATTACTAGTTCTATTCTTAGTTCTTTTAGAATTCTGGGGTGAATCTCATCAGGCTCCATTGCTTTGTCCACCCTCAGTTTCAAGAGTTCTTTCTAAACCCTTTCTTCTGTGAATGGACTGGTATCAAACTCCCTTTTCAGAGTATTTCTCTTGTTTGGTTTAGGTACCCCCCTTCCTCTTCCATTGTGAATACTGAGCAGAAATATTCGTTCAGTATCCCTGCTTTTTCACTGTCACCCTCTGCCCACATTCCCTCCCCTTTATTAACTCTCTGTATCCCTCCCTCAGTCTTTCTTCGCTCCTGAATGTACCTATAAAAGGTTTTATCCCCCTTCTTAACAGAGTTGGTTATCTTTTCCTCAGTTTGTGCCTTTGCTATTCTGACTGCCTTCCCTGCCTCCTTCTGCTTTAACTGATAAACTTATTTGTCCTGCTACTTCTGTGTTTCCTTATATTTCCTGAATGCTATCCTTTTTTCCTTAACCTTCCCTTCCACCTCTTTTGAGAACCATAGTGTTTTTTTCCTTCATTTCCTTTTGTTGATTTGCTTCACACAAAGGCATCCCAGTATCCCCCCAGCCCTCCTTACTGCCTTCTCACATTGCTTGCCCACCTTTAGGTCATCTGATATAATTACTTCTAGGTCTCTTTCGATTTTTGTTGTCATTATCTCATCCCCCATTGTGTACTCTTCCCCTGGGTTTTTGTTTCCCAGCTGCTGACTGACCTGTCAGTGAGCGCAAACTCTATAATACAGTACGCACTCACTGATTGACAGCAATGAGCACATACTGTATTATAGAGTATGCGCCCATTGATGGGTCAGTCAGCAGCCAGTTGTGGTGGTGAGTGGAGGACTGTGCTGGTTGTCGGCTCAGGTTTTGGATGGGGGGATGCGGGGTGGTGGGCACTACCTGCCGGGATGGGGGGGTTGGGGTCCACTAAACCACCAGGCTTGTGTGCTTATTGTGCATCATCGGGTGGCATCAGGGAGGGGGAAGGGTGATTTCTTACTTATATTACTATGGGGTCACATCGGGATGGGGAAGGGGTGACTGCTAACTGCTAGGAAGGGGATCTGAGTAATTACATGTCATGCTGCCACATCAGGGAGGGGAGACCTCTAACTACCAGGGAGGGGATCTGATTAATTATATCTGTACTGTGTTGTTTGCCGAGATGTATTGCTCTCTTGACAAGGTGCCTTTGTAAATGAGTCTTTGACTCAAAGGTATGTAAACCGATGATCTAATATATAAAATAAATCAATATATGTGATACTGTCACATCAGGAAGGGAGGATCACAACTACTGGGGAGGGGATCTGGGTAATTACATGTTATACTGCCACATCAGGATGAGGGGGACTGCTACTGTAAGTACCGAGGAGGGGATCTTATTAATTATATATTATACTGCCTGGTCACAAGGAGCCGGCAGCAGTCCCTCCCATGTTCCATGTGTTTGGCGCATGGTGGAGGTTGCTGAAAGTATGGGGATTTAGTCGCCGAGACCCCTCCTGTACCAGAATCTAGTGCAGGGTCTCTGGCACACTAGGCTTTGGTGCAAGCTACTGTTTGCCGCAGCTTGTGCTGATCTCAACCCATTTTGAGAATCAAGCTCTCAGTCTTCATACTTGCCATTTAGTAAAACAGATTGAGCAGCAGTATCTGACTACATTCTGTTGATTTGTCAGTTTGCACTGGACTGAGCCCCTCTACCAGTGCCTCAGCTTTTCTGCTTCACATGCTTGAATTAAGAGCGTTTCCTCCATACACATGCATCAGTGTGCTCACAGAACCCTATTCACTGCTTTTTTGTTAGTCCCATTCACAGATTCAAGATTTGTACAATGGGCACAAAAATGGGAGACCTGCTTTGAGAATAGAACTCATGTGGGATGTTTACACAAATTCGGTTTATAATATGAAACTTGTCATCAGAAATCTCTCTTTCATTATCACCCGGGGAGAGTGACTACTCACCTGGAAAAAACTGCTCTTTTCTATAGACCTTAAGTGGCAGGATGCCATGGGAAGTATGGTATTCTACTCTGCTTAGAGTGTGTAGGATTGCAGAAATCTGGAATGACTATAGCAAGGAATGACACTGATTCATAAATGAAATTTCTAATCAGTCACAGATGTAGCCAGGATTTGGGAAAGGGGATTTACACAGAATAAATCCCATTGTTTAGACCCAGTGTACACATTTTTTTTTTTTATGAAAATTTAATGGAAGTAAGATTCAAGTGAGTTTCTGGGCACTCAGGAAACCCTCCCCTTGACTATGCTTAGGTTCATGCTATATGTATTCTTATTAAGTTCGTCAGCCAGTTGTCTGTCATTGTAAGACAAATCCACATTCCAAAAATAACAAAATAAATCTGCATATAACTTTCAGGAATTTTGCTGAATTAGCTTCAGAATTTTTAGCTTGTATGTTATTTCACATCAGCCATTGTGCTGCTACATCAGATGCTTACATACTGCAGTAACAAAATGGATAATGTGAAACACATTTTTGCGACATCAGCTCTAAAGTGCATGCACACTCCTGGTGTCCTTGCTGCAATGTGTTTCTGTATGCTTTCCTTTTAATCTGGCATCTTTCTTGGCCATATTTTCTGCTGTCTTAGAGTCATCATGATAAGCTTGTTTTTGATAAAGTGTGCAATAGTGGAACATGTGTATTTTTCTCATGTGCCACAGGGAAAAACAGTGTGAGTATACAGTGCAGAGTACATGGCAGTTATGCAAACTTGACTGTCAGTTTGTTCCATTGGTTCAGTGAATTTTGACTTTCAGCTAGTTATCTTTCATTGTGCAGCTTACCGGAACACTTTGAGATATTCCTGTAACTCTGGGATGGAGGTGATGCTGTCCTGCAATTGGAGAAAAAGACAAATGTCAACTTTCACAGCTACCAACCTGACAATGAGGGGTCGTCCTTAATATACCCTGGCTGCAGAGTTACATTGGAGCACAATAAATCACGTATTACCAATGCACATACTACACAGATGTTCAGTCATTTTTATTTATTTACATCACCAATTGCGCACTCTAGAATAGCTTCATAAGCTGCAGCACCTTGCTTACATGATGGCCTGGGGGAACAGCAGGTACACTTTCAACCACTGCAACAATCATTTACACAGCATGTGGCAATAAACCAACATACAGGTAGCAAGAATAAAAGTTACAAGTTAGGACTCCAACTGTGAGAGAATTGTCTTAGAAACATAGCCTACTTTCATATAAAAGTACTGCACAGTTTAAACTGTTGGATTCAACCTCAGATTTACAGTTTTTGATAGGTGACAGGTAGGTCAGACTGGGATTATGCTAATTTAGTGCAAAGACAAACATGGTTTCACAGCTAACATGGTGACCATCTTTGATAAACTCTCCTTAGCATATCTCATAAAGAATTATATCAGACCCTTTCAAGTTTTACAGTTATCAGTTTTTTTCTATCCCTCATGTTTTTCCATCCCATGTTTATAATCCTTCTGCTAGGTGGGCCACATCAGACTTCCACTGACATCCAAGTCCCATCAGCCATTCACCTGACTAATTTTATTTTAGGTCCCCATAGTCGATGGTTGTGGTGGGGGAGCATACATTGGTAGCCATTGGAGCTGTGCACCGTGTAGTCACTGCATTTGTGTTGCACTCTGGAAGCATTTATGAGCCATTGCTGTCCCTGTAAAAGGGTGCAGAGCCCCATGTGGTGGCCAGGACAGCCAAGGGAGAGTAAAAGTATTCCAGGAAGTGGACTTCTAATCAAAAGCTTAGTCTAGCTCCAAAGTGAATCCCTGCTCTTGCTCCAGCACAGAAGGATATTAGGACACAAGGCCCATGGTCAGGATTGTTGTTGTTTGTTTCAGAGAGGGCTGTTATTTTGGAAAAAAAAAGTCCAATGATTGCTGTCCTTGTATCCCTCGTTCCGGCATGGCAAGGAGATTGATAGGGCTTGGAATTGCATTAGAATGGAAGGGGCACACCAGTCCTTAGATTATGTCTCAATAGGGTACTGTAAAACCTTTATGGCAGGGTCACCTGGTGTACATTATGCACCCCCTGGCAGCCAGATGCCACACCTAAGCAGCTAATGAATACTGCAGATCATGGCTGCACCAATAACATACCCCCTGACCTTCTGTATGCATAGCTCCATGGAATGATTAGGACTGGATTGCTGAGGACAGGCAAGGGGGGGCATCTGAATGTGCTAAATTTCATGGAGGTCTTCCAATCCCTCTGCTATGCAGCAGCATTTCATAGAGAAGCCTATGTTTATACTTTTACTATAGAACCCTAAGTCATCTTCTTTAGACAAAATCAGAAGCTCACGTGCATTGCTCTACATGCCTTACCTGGTATGCTGGAGAAAAAATGTATACTTCATGTCATAGCATCTTGATCAGTAAAAGCTAGAAAGTTTATACTTTCAACTCCAGTCATTCTGTATGAGAGCTGACTTCATAGCTGTTGTTCAGAGGGTATTCCTTTTCCTAATGTTGGAGTGGTTTAGAGCCTATCTGGTTGATTTCCAAAGACCTTTCTCTAGACCACACACTATTCTACAGTTTTTGTGATGCTTCTGTCACATAGAGGATAGTGAATGATCAAACAAACACAACAAGGATGTTTTTCACTCGATGCTCTCGAGGTCTTGTTACCATGGAAACCTCAAGAGTAAAAAGCACCCTTGTTGTGCATGATTGATCATACACTGTCATTTATAGTGTATGGCCAATCATAATTTTATGACTTTTCCCTTACTGTTGTCATTTTTTCTCACTGCTGCTCTCTTCCGGGGTCTGCTCTCACCGCTGTGGCCATTTGACAAAGGTTGGAGGTTCACGCACATTTGAAGTTGTGCTGCAGTAGCTATGTAGCTAGTGCAGCACAATAGCCATAGTGACATAGCTACTGTAGCATAATAACGTTGTTCAAGGGATAGATTTCCATCCCCAACAACATTACATCATATGCTATAATACAAATTGCACTCAGACAAAGCTGCTTAATTTTTTAAAAGTGTCACTGTAGGGAGCAGTTTCTTGTTTCATTTTAGTGGCACATGGACTCTACAGGTTTGCTAGGCAGATTCTTCAGGGGCAGAGCACTCCAAGATTATGGTTACAATACCATACAAAACGAAACAATACAATACAATTTTGTCTCTACAGTATCACCAATTCTTGAGGTAAACATCACAATCTAATTTGGCCAAATCACCAAGTTAAGTACAATACACAAAATAGAGGATTGTGTATGAGCAGTCATAACAAGGATATTCTTGTATCGAGAGGTTTCCTTGATAACAGATGACCTCGAGAACACAGCTCGAGAGGTACTCTGTTACCAAGAGAACCTTAAGATACAAGAATGTCCTTGTTTATGTATGACTGCTCATACACAATCTTTGATAGTGTATGGGCAGTCACAGCATAGAAAATCACACAAAACCAGCTGAAGAAGACAACAGAGAATAGAAATGTTAGCATTTTCTTTTTTTTTTAACCGACACAGTGTGCTGCAGATGTTTCTGCAAGTTCAAGTTTAAAAAAATAAAACGCAACTTCTAACTTAACTGGATTGAGGAAAGCAACTATGTGGCAGCATTCCAAGTTGTTATGCTGCAGTAGTGACATAGCTAGTGCAGCATAACAGCTGTGATGACATAGCTACTGCAGCATAACAACTCCGTTCTAGTTACGGATTTGTATTCATAACAGCATTCTACCATACACTATAAAGGAAAAAAGAGTAACAAATGTTGGGGAAAAAATACGATTCCAATCAGCCTTTGTACCTGGGCAGCAGATATACAGTATTTGGTGAATACATACCTTTTTACACACAAAATGCTACAGGTAAATCCTACTCTTAACAGCATTTGTATTTTGCCATTTTTTATAAATATACATTTTAGCATTTTATGATCCTTCTGATTTAAATCACTTGTCTTCCTCTTGCTCTCAGGTTATCTTAGTGTTTTACCTGCTGCTCCTTCTGGGTGAACTTCAGACTTGAAACTATTGGCCTGATGCATTTTGTAACATAAAGTTGATAGGTCTTACATAATATTGAGAACAATTGTATAGGCTGAACTTTGATCTATGTCAGTACCTGCATCTGTGTGGGTTGTTGCACTAATGTATTGAATGAAATTGCTCCCATGCTTGTTTACATTGTAAAATGGCTGATCACGTGATCAGTTGTTTTACTGTATGGGCAAGCATGGTAGTGCTTTCATTCACTAGAAGGCGGCTGGCCATGGAGGAGTACTGATTGTGTAATTTACCTTCACTGTCACTGTGGGCCTTCTTTTATAAGATAGATTGGGTTCTGGGAAAAGGAGGGTGGGAGCAGGTTGCTGCCAGGATGGGGGGGATATTGATTTTGATAAAAAAAAGTGTCAAAAGATGGCGGCCAGCTGTTGAAGCAGGAGGGTTGTGCCAGTCACCCATCATGGGAGTTTGGATTTGACACATGAAATTGTGAGTGCTGGGAGGGGGAAGGGGGTGGAATTGGGATTGTATCAGAGGGTGGGGGGCGAGGGGTTGTACTTTAAAGAATTAAGCTGGGAAGGAGGGTGGGGGACTGTTTTATTTTTTTTATTTTTTTCCACTGGTGCATGAATAATGAATACAAATAATGAATACCCAACTGTCTGTGACCCTGAATAGGAATACTCAGCTGAATATTTAAAATAAGGTATTTGCACCTCACCCCCCCCTTAGCCCCATGGTTCTTGTACCCACGTCTGTGACTAAACACATGAAGAGCTGTATTTTGTGACTGGGAGTGCCTGATCAATCCTCGTGTGAGTCAGATTATCATTTGCCTTGAAGGAGAGAGGAGTCTGTTCCCAGAGCTGTGTGTAAGTGAAATGAAATCAGGCCTTGGTTTTGAGTTGGGCTTATGGCAGATGCACAGCAGTGAAACTCCTGAGCAGAGGATAACTGTATCAAACCAGGGACTGATAATCATGAGGCAACTTCCTGACGTGACTGAGTTCCAGAAGGAGCTCAAAATCCTGTGATCTCTGAGGTGAGGTGTTTACCATTTTGCATTCTGCTGTTCCTGCTAGCCAGCCAATAGCTGTTGTGCTATCATCATGGAAGGTCCCTCCACAAAAGGGGAAGTAGAGGATCAAGGAGGAAGAATAGTCCATGCTAAGATGGTGATGAAGGAAAATGGTTACACAGTAAGAGTAGAAGATTGTAGATGACTTGAAAGGCAGTGATACAGCTTGCTTTTGCACAACCCACCCACGCGCAGCAACTGCTGTATGCACAAAGACAGGCATCGTGGTTTCCTGGTGTCAGCTACTCTGTATTCTAATCCAGAGGTCTGCAGTAACTGATGGAAAGAGAGAAGAGTTCCCTGCATGTGTTGTCCTTTGGTGTATGAATTTACTGAATTGTCCTTAAAGACTGTTATCTGTATTTGTTTTATTAGTGTTACTTGCTCCAGTGCTATGATAATTGCTTGTGTCTTCTCCTGAAAATTCCTCTGTACCCCTACCCCACCCCCTAGACTGCAACTGGAAATTAACCTTCCAGGGCTATGCATGCTAGTCTGGTAAAATATGTTTGTTTATATATATATATATTTTTTTTTTACTTTTTGTTTATTGGTTTTAAGTAGTCATTCAAAAAATATAACCACCATCCTCATACAATGCAGCAGAAACAGCAGTACAATAAGTATTGTAAGTTAGGAACTGCTAGAACACACAGTAGTCGGTCATATAATCTTGTACAGTAGGAGTTGGGGGATACCTTGAAAAGAAATTACAGGAAGGGATTCAGTAAGTTGCTAACTATCTTCCATAGCTTTACGTATTAATGCAGGGATAACATATAAGTAGTGGGGAAAAATGCAATCTCGAGATTGCTACTTAAACTTGTTTAGTAATTGGGAGTGATATAAAGAATAGTAAACCCACGACCATAGAAACATAGAATCTGATGGCAGATAAGGACCGCTTAGCCCACCTAGTCTTCCCATTTGCCTACCTAATGGATAAGCTGCAGATCCTAGTTAACCAACAGCCTACTTCCTCCTTCCCCTAACTAGAATTGCCTTATCTCTAGCCCATGCATTCTTGAATTCCCACACTGTTTTTGATTCTACAGCCTCCTCAGAAGGCTGTTCCATGCATCTACAACCCTCTTTGTGAAGAAATACTTCCTCACATTACCTCTGAAGTATTTGAAAGTTTATATCATGTCCCCCCTCTCCCTCCTTTCCTTGAGGCTATACATCTTAAGCTACTTTAGTCTTTCTTCATATATCTTCTGGTGCATACCCTGCACCATTTTGGTTGCCCTCCTCTGGACAGCCTCTATCCTGTCTATGTCTTTGCGGAGATGGGGTCTCCAGAACTGTACATAGTACTGCAGATGTGGTCTTACCAACTGTCTGTACAGAGGGACAACAACTTCCTGTTTTTACTGGTAATGCCTCTCCCTATGCATCCCAGTATCCCCCCAGCCCTCCTTACTGCCTTCTCACATTGCTGGCCCAGTTTTAGATCATCTGATATGACTACCCCCCAGGTCACTTTCCATTTTTGTTGTTGTCAGTATCTCACCCCTTATTGTGTACTCTTCCCCTGGGTTTTTGTTTCCCAGGTGCATTACTTTGTACTTCTTTGCATTGAATCTAAACTGACATACATTTGACCATTCGTCCAACCTTGCCAAGTCCCTTTTCATCCTTTCCACCCCACCTTGCATATCAACCCTGTTGCAGATCTTTGTGCCATCTGCAAAGAGACATACTTTTCCTTCCAGTCCTTCTGCAATGTCACTTATGAAAACATTATAAAGGACCGGACCCAGTACTGAACCCTATGGTACCCCACTAGTAACCCCCCTTTCTTCACTGTGGACTCCATTTACTGTTACCCTCTGTTTCCTGTTGTCCAGCCAGTGTTTTACCCAGCTACCACCATAGAACCCACTCCTAGGCTGGTTAATTTGTTTATTAATCTTTTGTGTGGGATTGTGTCAAATGCCTTGCTAAAGTCTAGGTAGGCAACGTCCACAGCCCCTCCCTGGTCTACTACCCATCATTCCCTCACCCGCCGACTTGGATTTAAAATGTGATAAAAGTTAATAGTGAAACTTTCAGTGCATATCCCCAGCTGACCATGTAAAACACCAGCAGCTCTTAAACAGGAGACACTGTAAGAACTATAACTAAAGACAGAGCCCTGATAAATCAGGTATTAGCCCAAACTATGCTGCAACATGCACAGGACTGGAAAGCAGGCGGAGCTCCCATAATGGAAGGCAAACAGCAATTACTCTGCCACCAGCTACCCCACAAATGTCTAAAACAATATTTGAGTCCCCCATGCTGGAAAAACCAGCCCCACCACCATACCACTCTGCAGCGTATACTATACTCCATACCCAGGGAAAGGAGAATTATACTGTTAAAACTGTAAAATGAGCATTTATGCTAAAGTCCATAAGGAACACCAAAGGAAAGTTCATACTGATCAGTCCTGTTCAGAATCTAGTTGCTCTACATCCTGCTCCACAGACTTGATGGCAAATTCGACCTTGATCTTTTGCAGCCACAGACCTGCATCCTGAGGGTCAGTAACCTGCCAAGTTTTGCCCTCGAACATAATGCGCAACCTGGTTGGGAGCAAGAAGGAGTGCACAATCCTGAGAGCCCAGAAACGATGCCAGGTGGCATCAAAATGCTTCCTCTGGGTTTGGGTCTGAAAAGAGAGGTCTGGGTATAACGTAATGTCTGACTCGTTAATATCAAGCAGGTACAGCACACTGCAATGATTATCAGGTCTCTAAACTCAGAACCAGCAGTTTTCATTAACATGGTACGAGGCTGAGATGGTATCTGTGGTCAAATCCTGGGTTAACACGGTAGGCTTTTGTGAAAACTTTCCAATCAAACCCCTCTGGCACCGTTAGCTTTTGTTGTAGCCGTGCTAGAAGAAAATCCAGCAAGTGAGTTCCCTCAGCACCCTCTGGAACACCGACAATGCGGATGTTGCCAAAATGTACCTCATTCTCAATGGCTACCAGACATCCACCAAGTTGACCATTTTCTTTGGTAGGGGTAGAAACTGTTGTTAGGGCCATTGTGGTTCATTTGTCAGCATCAGCCACAGTCTCTGAGAGCTCTTGAATCACAGAGTCATGCGATTCTAGCTTTTTCAAAGTTTTTTCTATCTTCGAATCCATGGCCCGCATGGACCTGAGCATCATCTGCCATGGGGCTCTGAGGACCCAATGGGAGGATTAGTTGCTGCATGGTCAGAGGGTTCACCAGCCTTGTTAGCTGTTGGCTACTGCCCATCTGAAGGTCCAGGTTGTCGTGTCTTCTGGTGACCCATAACTTGTTTAGAATCAAAACATTCTGCAAAACGTTGTGCAGCTACTTAGAGAAAGTTGGAAAGCAAAAGTTCACTTTTTAAATGTTATTTTCCCAAAAATCCAGTCGGAGTTGTGTAAGCTTGTGTGAGTTGCAGCCTGCTGGAAGATGGTTCTCTAGTGCCCCTCAAATAAATACATTGTTAGTACAATATCAGGGCTCCAGTCCTGCAACATTTTGCATTTAGAAAGTTAGAGCCTATAGGTTTCTGTATAGAAGATCTGCATTGCATGGTGACTCTGTCGTGGGGTGCAGCTCAGGCAGAAGCTCAGCAAATGTAACCTGTTGTGGTTTACAATTTCATTTGCCTCACTGCATTTACTAGCTCTTCTTAACTACTTGTGACTACCTAATTTATACCATTTTACATCAGGCCTGCGCAGTGTATCAGCTGTAACTTTGGGGTACCACCAATGAACAGTATTACCGTAGCTCCTTGAATAAAAGATCATTTAAATACTGGCCTAAGTGACTGTGTGAGGCTATTTTGGTGGGAGGTCAGTGAGTTTTGCAGGGAGTTTTACCTGAAAAGTAATAGTTCATGTTTTATTATCATGACTTACGCAAACAATAATACCAACAGGGTGGGCAGTATTACCTGTGACATCAGACCTCATTACACCCCAGGATGGTCCTGCATAGCACATACCGCCTACCCTTGAAGGTATTATTGCAATTAGAAAATAGGTTACTGACAACATTTTAATTAAATATTACAAATTAAAAAAGAACACTTAAATATGAATAAAAATTAATAGCAAATCCATTTTCTTGTAAAGTAGTCTCTCTACTGGTATACTCACCTGTAGAGGGCACTGCTGTGTTTGATGTACTTTTTTTTTTACTTTTCCACTTTTGTAGTGCATCTTCCTTGTTTTCAGCCCCCCTCCCCAGTAGCAGTGCAGTGTACTCCTCCCCACCAAGCACTGCATTTCTTTTCTTTTTATTCAGTCTGCATCATTATAGCACTGGAGGCACTGTCCGATGATTCGTTAAACAGATAGGCAGCAATCTGTGTTTTTTTGCATACTATCAGTCTCAGAAGTAAAAAACAGTTGCGGCTCAGGACAGCTGAAGACAGCAGCACAAGTAATGTATATTAGATCGTGTGTGTGTGTGTTTTAATTTACTTACATTCTGAAGTGGATTCAGATAAATCAGGGAATGGGGCCAGCAGCTGATTACTGCATTGTAGTCAGTAATGGAGTTGGATGGAAGGGGGTTGGCTGAGAGATGCGGTACAACTGGGCATGGCAGGGTGTAAAAGCACACTGGAGGGGGAGCCGGCTTAGTGGCACTGAGGGTTGAGGCGCTGGACACCTTACCTCACACCACACCAGTGACCTGGGTTTGGGAATGATCTCGGGTCATCAGGAACCGGCACAGGGGGGCAGGAAGTAGGATCAAGCTACTTAAAAGCAGCTCTCCTCTCCCAGGGAGGTTGTGCCCCCCCACCACAATTCTGCCACCACCGGGTGGAGGACCACTGATGGCATAGGTAGGAGGGGTAACATGAAGGGAAGGCGTCTTGTAATGTGACGTGCCTCCACGTGCACACGTTTATGCTGAAATGTGGACAGGTGAAAAACAGGGGTACAAAAACCAATGAAATACTAATTTTAAAAAAAGGACACTGGTGGTGCAGTTAGATAAAGTGATTTTTCTTAAAAAAATAAAGATGTTATTTTATGAGGTGGGTTGAGGTGAACCAGGGAACCAGAACTGGGAGTTGTAAATTGGATGCAAGTGTAACTCCAGTTTTAAGGAAAGCATGTTGTCACTAAGGGGAAAACAAATAATGCTTTGGGTGCCACTATTAAGCAACATTTTGAAGAAAGACATTTTTTGAAAGGTTCTTCACAATAGTCTAGAAAAAATGCTGAATTCAGAAACAAGCATTGGAGGGGGCTGTAGCTCTCAGTATGCAAAAGAGGAAAAATGGCAGCATTTTGAAATTGAACATTCTGTGAGCACAATGATATTAGAAAGCAATCAGGCAGTCAGAGACTGGGACTCTTTATTTCCCAGTCTCTGTTCCATGATACTGGACTGGCTACTTGGTGCCATTAGCAAATCAGAAACAAGGAATCTTCCTACCTATTTTCTAATAGTTACATTAACTATACCTTCCTTCCCCAGAGACTTGTTCTCACATTTCCCATAATAAATCTCATCTGTTGTGACTGTATTTACTGTGTTTCCTATTACATTGCTTATTGTGTTGTTACTGCATTGATTTATTGTCAATTTTGGGTACTATGGGGAAGGTCTGCTGGGGGGGTCACTATAATGATATAATGTGGATATTGTCCTGCTTGCCATTTAGTAAGTCAAGGGATGCTCTGAGTGGAGGCATCATCATTTTTTTTATACATATTTTATTCCCTCTGTGGCTGGGGGGTGTTACCTATGATTCCTCCCAGTCCAGCTGGCCACACAGCCCCGTTCCACCCCAAGTTCTAAGCTCAACCCCTTTCTCCGGTCCACACAACAGCTACATCACGGCAGGTATACAACCACCACAGCAGAAGCTGGGGGGTCAAGATTCAGGGGGAGCATCCAGAGTTGTAGCTGGGTGGCGCTGCCAGACCATCCATCAAGTAGCACACTGAGGAGATTTTGCACCCCCCAGCACAGGCATGCAGTGGCATCAATGATGCTGTGGTGCATGCTCCCATGCACCACATATCAGATGCCTCCCATGCCGTCCCCACATTAAGCTGCCCCTTGCAATGACCCCCAGCCACCACTAGGAGCCAGCAGAGCCACCGTTCCCCTTCCCACCCTCCCCGGAGAAGGAGAGCAGTCACTAGGATGTTCAATCTTCCTCCCTGCCAGCCAATCCCCAACGACCTGGGCTCATTCCCGAACCCAGGTCACCGGTGTGGCGTCCAGCGCCTCAACCCTCAGTGCCACTGGGCCGGCCAGCATCATCATTTATGGAATTATACAAACCCAAGTGATATTCAAGTTCCAGGGCCCAGACTGGAGTCCTAAAGACCATGTTCTTATTCTACTAAAGGATGGAGTCATGTGCCTAATGGGTATGGGGTGGTGTCATCAGTAAACACTTTAAGGAACCGTTGCACAGAAAAGAACTGAGAAAACTGACTGGAAGCATGGGACTTATAGACATGGAGAAATAGTAGGATCTGAATAATGAAGAGGAATCAGTGATGTAGAGAAAGGGTGGGGTGCTGCTTCAGATAGTAGAAGAGATACTGAAGGCTGGCCCAAAAATGGTTGAGAATGAAGTATGAGGATAAAAAGTCTAGATTTGGAAGACCAGAGAGAATGGGGGAAGAAGTAAGAAGTGATGAGGACAGGGAGATAAGGATGAGCAACACCCTAAAGAATTCTGAGAAACAGGACAGTTATATAGTGGATACAGTATTGGATAGGTAACCAGTGGAAGTGACAGAGAATGAGAATATGTGATCCTGTTTCTGGGAGAGGTGAGCGGTCATGCAGCTGCATTCTGAACAGTTTGATTTGGAGTGGAGAGGACTGTGTGAAATCCACAAAGACATAATTTACAGAAGTTGGTGCCAGAAGAGATCAAGACATAAGGTGTCAGAGTGATGCAGTCTGTAGAACATTAGAACATAGAAGGCCATGGGTTCGAATCCCAGACAAGGACTAAGAATATAGTGCAGAGCTTCAAACAGGCATGTCATAGGCATAAGGGAGCAATACAGATGCGTATGAATAGATATGCCATTGACAGAATAAAGGCCAATGCACATTCATAAGGTAGAAAAAGAAATGGGCAGACCGGATGGGCCTTGCGGTCCTTATCTGCCATCAACTTCTATGTTTCTAAGACTCATCAGGGTCTTGGTATTAGTATTATTATGGGGGCCCTGGACCTTTGGGGAAAATAATTGAGGTCCTCAGGAAAAGTTTTAGAGTCCCCCAGAATTTTGTGTCAGTCCCCAAAGAAGTGCAGCATGGTTGTTGGCCCCTGTCTCATCACCCAAATGACAAAAAGTTCTGTAAATTAAACAAGAAATCTTGCTTAGTTTGCAAGTGTCCATTTGAACTGAGGATTGGCGCACAGTGGGGGACATTAGGTAGGATATCTATTTAAACATCAAGTAACCAGACAGTGGAGAGGGAGTCCTGACCGATGAAGACTGCTGTTTCTGGGATGCACATCAGGCACAAACACACATCCCAAACTGCTCAATGAGTGTAAAGGAGGTGGGTACCTGTGTTTCCAAGAGCCCTGCTCATACCCCAGATGTAGGCAGTCCAGTATGGTACTAGGGGTGCTGCACTGCTGGGGTGTGCTGTCCATCAGATGAGCTGTTAAACAGAGGTCTCTTTGGACTATCTTTGGTGCTGTCCTTATAGGTGTCCAGGTTGAAATAAAAGAACCCAACCATGGCACTCTTTTTAAGAGGAGGGACTTTCTCCAGTTTCCTGATCAACTTTCCCTGTCTCATAAAACCAGTTTATGCAACTGTCCATGGCTGCATGTGGGTTTTGATGAGTAAAATGGATGCTACTACACATTTACAGGCATTTCATTACCAATATTCTCTCATTACTTGTAACGTATTTGGGATACATTTATATGAAAAAGCGGTATATAAATTGAAATTCTCCTTTTTCTTGAATGTGTGTCCCAGCATAGGAAGAGTTTAGTTAATGAATTGTGTGGGCAGTGTTATGGAGATTACATCAATTGAATTTTGCAGATTATAGAGATATGGGGAACAAAAGAAAGTTCTGGATCTAGGAGAACACCTAGATATCTGGCAGAAAGGTTAAAAGGGAGGCAGGATCAAGGACAGTGACAAAAGAAGTAGAACTGTGGTAGAGAATGCATCTTTATGAGGAAGCAGAGCTTAGCCCTAGCACCATCAAATTAAGATAAATTATGTCGGGTCAGGAATTGATTTTGCCAAGACAGAAAAAGAGGAAAGATAGAGCAGAATCAGGGATTTTTCATCCCAACTTAAGAAGCAGCCGAGACATGACAGACCTTGTGTCCTTCGAATCTTAAATTACTGTGTTACTATGATTTGTAAGAAATGTATAGCTGGATATTAATCAAAACGTATACCTGAGGTAGAAGTGAGATGCTGTGGCCCGGGGGAATAAGTAAACAGAGAAGAGCAGCTGAACACGAAAAGAAAATTGAGAGGCACCATGTAGTAGAGGCAGAAAGGAAGAAAAACTATAACTAGAGGCAAAAAGGCATGGTCAGAAAGATAGGAACAAAACCAGGAAAGGAGTGTGCTGGAATCTCCCGCAGAGTATGCGATGTGGTCATGGATAAGGTGGTGAACTGTGTCGAATGCTAAGCTCAAGTCAGGAAGAATAAAGATTAGGATAGAAGAGGAGCCATAATCAGAGACAATGAAAAGCTCAATATCATTCTAAAGAACGTCAGTCTTAGGGCTATGGAAGTCACAAACTAGACTGTGAAGAGGATCCCACCAAATTATTGTGCACTCTTGTTCTTTGTTTCATTTGTTACCCTAATGGTCTACATTATCTGAACAGAGATGCCCACCAAACAGATCTTTACCAGGACTTCCGATGGGCTGGATCCCTCTAGCTTGACTTCCAGAGAGGAAAGGGCTGAGTCCAGGTCATCCAGACCTTGATCTCTGTGGGCCACCGTCGGGTCTCCTGACATCTGTTGCTTGTTGATATGATACTGTAAATAAAACAAAAACATGCACCATGCCTGGCTTAATTCACAATTAATAGATCCTGAGTTTGTCCTTCCTATTTCCTTATTATTAGCCACAGCTAGATTCCACAAATAATAGCTAGGTATTAGGGAAATAAAAAAAGATCAATAGAGCCTCCTTACTAGAGCACTGTTTAAAATATCATATTGTTTCAAGGTTGAAACACATTCATTAATTTAACATTGTTCTTATAAACAATTTTCTTGACTTGTTTGCCATTGGATAGGTAAACCTGTTTGAAATTCAGTGTAAGTGGTGCTGTAAACAAAACAATGCAAATGGTAGCAGCTGTAATTCTGTTGCATATTCATTCAAGCTGGGGACGGGTTTCTTTGCTGTACAAAAATAACCCCTTAGAGAACTGATCAACAGTAATAAATGGATCCCACAGCCAGACAACATTTGAAGCAACTGTGCTATGCAGTAAGGACAATTTCCCATGCCTATTATTTAATTATAAAATATTGTAGTTAATTAAAACAAGCATTTGTCAATGCCGAATGTTGTCTTGCTGGCATTGGCATTGGTAGTGCAGGAGTTAGAGAGATGAATAATAAGAATGGCAGTGAAGTATTGAACTAATGCCACCCCCCACAGAGACTGAAAGGCATTGAGAGTGTGGCTTTGGGTCATCATCCATAACGTTTATGGCATTCCACCTCACGCCACCCTGCAGACAACAATAGGTGTCACAGTGTGCATTGGGACTTTGGCCCTTATGCTCACCCCATTCCATAAGGAAATAAGCTGAGATGGGTGCAATACAGAAGAATGAGGTGAACATTAGAGCAACAGAACCCAAGGCTCACCTCAGTGCCTGTCAATGGCTGTAGGGTGGGGGGGGTAGAATGCTGCAGTTATGTCTCCAACACCTGTCAGTCTCTACAGGGTGGGTTTATGGTTGGAAACCTTAACACCCCAGGTGTTTGTTGGTACCTTCACTCCAAATTTTCAATATTGGCTTTTTGGGACACCACCTCATGAACAGTGGCACTATCATTTCATTACTCACTCCTGAAAGGTGATTTCTCACAGCAACTGCACCACACCATTTAGAGCAACAGGTGAGGAAATGCATTTTGGGCAGGATGCCAAAAATGACAGCTGTACTGTTCATGAGGAGGTGTGAAGAAATGGCAATGTTGAAAATCTAGAGAGAAACTATAAAAATTTGCGAACTTATGAGCGTGCGTGGATATTGCTCAACGCACTCCCATAATGCTGCCATCTTTGGAATTTTTTCACCAAATTTTCAACATGGGCATTTTGGGACCTCTCCTCATGAACAGTGGCACTGTGGGTTTGTTAATCTGTCCCAAAAGTTGATTTTGCACAGCGACCATGCCCACAGGTGTGAAAACATGTTTGGGGCAGGATGTGAAAAATGACAGCTGTACTGTTCATAAGGAGGTGGGAAAAAAATGGCAATGGTGAAAATCTGGAGTGAAAATATAAAAAATTGGTGAAGTTACGAACATGCGTAGAAACTGCGCAACTCAGGCTGGCAATGCAGTCATTTTTTGGATTTTTTTATTTTACTAGATTTGGAACATGAGCTTTTTGGGACCTCCCCTCATGAACAGTGGCACTGTCATTTCGTTAATCAGTCTCGAAAGATGCAATAACCTTTTGGGACCAAGAAATGAAATGACAGTTACATGTTCATGAGGTGGGGTCCCAAGAACTACATGTTGAAAATTTGGGGCCAAAATTCCTAAAACTGGCTAAGATATCAACCTAAGTTGACCCCCCCCCCCATTATAAAGCTTACTGTCATTTCTTTAGTTTGCAGTTCGGCTTTGAAGAGTGCAGACATGTCCCGCTTTAGAAAAGATTGCGGCTCCCGACCTCCGGAGGGTAAGTATGGGTGAGGGAGGAGTGAGGGGAGGTGGGTGCACAGAGGGAGGGTGGGGATGCAGGAGGGGGATGAAGGAGACAACAGTGGGCCATTTTCTTCTTCGCAGGGAAAAAAAAAACTGTGAGGGAAGGTTTTCTTTTTTTACACAGCTTACACACACAAAAAAAAAATAGACATACTGGGGTGGGCTCCCAGTGTGCTACAGTTCGGGGGGGGAGGGCGACACAAGGAATGGGCACCCTGATGTTGGCAAGCCATATAGACGGGTTGGGGGTGCACATCTGATACTGGGAGTGGGCATCCCAGTGTCAGAAAGAGGATACCGTTTAACCAGGAAAGACATACTAAGAGGGGGGATGCCGACATGGGGACTGGGCACCCCAATGGTGGCTTTTTGGGAGTGTGTGGCAGGTGGCAGAAGCCGCAATGTTAGGAGTGCCACATAATGGGGGGGACATGCCAACACGGGGATTGGGCACTCTGATGTTGGGACTGTGTAGTGGATGGCAGGAGCCGCCATATGTATTAAAATGTTTCACTAGGATTGGCACATAGTGGAGGCGTGTCATCTGCCGCTGCAATGACAAGCCTGTCTCTGATTGCAGTGGCAGATTTCTTTCAACTTGTTGGCACTCTCTGAAACTGCTGTCATCAGCAGCATGCTCACTGGTTGGTGACTGAGGGACACACCAACTAAAGCATCCCCTCCATTCGCCACAACACTGACACACCTCTGAAAATGCTACTAGCCCAATATGTTGTTTGCACATGCGTGGAAGCCAACATAAGAATAGGAAAGATGCAGGCACATTGGCACAGATGCTGGGTTGCCACTCCCAATGCCAGGGAACCTGGCTCAGGTATGAGATCAGAATGTTGTTCCGGGGGGGGCAGCAGGTGGAGGAGGATTATGGATCCTACTGGGCACTTTGTTCTTTCAAGGAGGGAGTGCAGCAGGAGTCTCTGCTATACCACCACCTGGGTGACCACAGGTGATGGTGAAGTCAGTGCTGCTTACCAGTATACAGACACTAGCTGATGACAGAATTCAAGCGTGCCTTGCATACACCTGTATACAGCCCCACCAACATGGTCTGGTCACCCCTTTCCCATATATGATGGACCTCCAGGAGAAACAGCCTCTGCCTCCCAAAGGAATCCACCATGGAGTAGGCACTGCTCTGTGAACCCTGGATGGCTGAGTAAATGCCAGAGAAATATCAGATGGGAGTGGGAGATGACCGATGGATGTGGGCAGCTCTTGTGATGGAATCACAAGAATATAAAAAACAAGTATTTTTTCAATACCGAATGTTTGCTTGCTGGTACTAGCATTGGACATGCAGGAGTTAGACAGATGCAGAATAGGAATGGCAGTGAAGTATTGCTCTTCACACCATCCCCACCTCCATCCTGTAGAGACGGACAGGCATTGGGGTAAGTGTTTGGGTTGTTGCCCATGACAGTCATGCCATGTCACCTCACCCTATTCTGCAGATACTGACATGTGTTGAGGTGTGTCTTGGGGTGTTTGGCTTTACAGTCACCCCATTCCATAAGGACACCTTGATGCCTGTCAGTGGCTGGGGGGGTGGAATGGCATGAGCAGTACTGTTGGCAATCCAAAGGCACACCCTGATGCCTGTCAGTCTGTACAGGGTGGAACGTTATTGTTAGAAACCTTAACACCTCGGGCGTTTGTTGGTATTTGCACTACAAATTTTCAGCATGGCCTTTTTGTGACCCCACCTCATGAAAGCATTTGGGATCTCTTCTCATGAAGAGTGGCAATGTGATTTTGTCAATGTGTCCCGAACTTTGAGTTCCAACAGCGACCGTGCCATTCTGCACCACATGTACAAAAACACAGATCGGGCAGGATGTGAAGAATGACAGCTGTACCATCAATAGGGAGGTGTGAAGCGATGGCAATGTTGAAAATCTGTAGTGGTAATATTAAAAATGCTCACAGTTTTGAGCATACGTGAAAACTGTGCAATGCATGTGCATAACATAGTCATTTTATGGACTTTCGTCACCAAATTTTCAACATAGGCATTTTAGGACCTCTGCTCATGAACAGTGTCACTGTGATTTTCTTAATGTGTCCCGAACACTGATTTCCCACAGCGACCACGCTATTCAGCGCTGGAACTGCAAAAACACATTTTGGCCAGGATGTGAAAAATGACAGCTGCACTCTTCATAAGGAGGTGTGGAAAAATAGCAATGTTGAAAATCTGGAGTGAAAATATTGCAGATTCGTGAAGTTACGCGCGTGCATAGCAACTGCGCAATGCATGCTCGTAAAACAGTAATTTCTTGAATTTTTTCCACCAAATTTGCAACATAGACTTTTTGAGAGACCACCTCATGAAAACTAGCACTGTCGTTTCGTTAATCAGTCCTGAAAGGTGATTCCATGCAGTGACCACGAAATCACCTTTCGGGACCGAATAACGCCATGACAGTGGCTGAATTCATGAGCAGGGGTCCCAATAACACCATGTTGAAAATTTGGTGCCATAATTCCCAAAAATGCCTGTGATATGCACCAAAGAAGAAAAAACTCTATTTATGCCATTATACAACTTATCGGAATTTCTTCAGTTCGCAGTCGGCTTTGAAGAGTGCAGACGTGTTCCCAGTCCACCGAAGATCATCTCGCTGGGCTCCGGAGGTAAGTATGAGGTAAAGGGGAGTGTGGGGAGGCAAGGTGCACAGAGGGTGGGCGCGAGTTGGGGGCAGGTCACCGGACTCAACGAGGGACCGTTTTCTGATTTACAGGTAAAATAAACAAAAAACATCGCAGGATTTTATTTTATTTTTAACAGGGACATTTAGCATGCTGGGGTAGTTCCGGGCATGTTAACCGTGTTTTAGAGCGTGGGCGGCGAAGCTCACGACGGGGATTGGGCATCCTGCCGGCACATATGGGGGGCGCAAGAGCCGATGGGGTTTGGGTGCCCCCCTCGGCACAAACCTACTTTTTTTTTGGGGGGGGGACATTATGCCAACAGGGAGTGGGCTCCCCCATCGACAAATTTAACTGGGATGGGGACATTATGCCGACGGGGAGTGGGTTTCCCCATCGGAAAATTAAACTGGGATGGGGAACATTATGCAGATGGGGAGTGGGCTCCCTCGTAGGCAAATTAAACTGGGATGGGGGACTGAAGCTGATGGGGATTGGGGCCCCCGTCAGCAAACAAAGACTGTTTTGGGGATGCATGCTGCCAAGGGGATTGGGCACCTCCTCACCCAGTGGGGCTGAATATTTTAGGAACACGCGGCAAGCTGTTCACAAACAATATTACACTAGGTAACATTCCACCCTGCAATGACAGGTCACTCCCTCATGGCAGCGGAATGGTTGACGCTGCAATGATGAGGCGGCCCCTGATTGCTGCAGTGAAAATGTTACAAGTTGGTGGCACTTTTGGAAGCCAGTGTCATCAGCACACTGTGCCTCCATTGACCCACCAGTGCCAAGCCTCCAAATGCAATGCCTCCGTTGGCTGTCACAGTGCTGCGCCTCCACAACCCGCATCTCTCCTAAGCTGCCATATAATGTTTCTTGCACATGCACGCAAGCAAACATAAAAAGGGGAAAACCTGATTTCATCTTACTGGATGATAATTGTCCCTCACTACCCCACCATCCACCGTGACTTTGTAGTGGAACATTCCATGGATTCAGACTCTGTGTGAGGGCCTTCTATAATTATTTGATAAGAGGTCCGTGTGTGCAGGACAGTTGGAGGCACAGACTGGTCAAACAGCATTAATGATTTATAATTCAGAAAATAAACATAGAAACAAAGAAATGTGCCAGCAAAAGGCCTTATAGTCATCTGATCTGCCCTGTGTGGTGGTGTATGCCCTCAAGGGATTCGTGTCCATCCTTCCCTCCTCCCTTAGTGAAGTAACCTACTGAATGTGTACTAGGTTTGCAAAACTATGACAGCCTTGTAATTCCTTTAAAGTCAGTGGCTACTTTGTGACTTGGTTGACCAAGTGACAGCTTCAAATCTGGTGACATCCAGCAGACCAGACCTGGGTTTGAATCCCACAGCTTCCACTTGCATACTGTGTGACCCTGAGCAAGTCACTTAACTTCCCTGTGCTCCCAGGTCGTGCCTGTAACTTAATATCCTTAGAGACCAGAGGCATTGCTAGGGCTGGGCCTTCGGGGCTGGAGCCTCGAATGTTTTGTCTGGGGCCCCGAATGTTTTTTTTTGTTGGTGGTGTTCCCGTTTAAAATAAAAAAAACACATTGCAGATTGCAACCCAGCCACCTGAATTGCTTACTAAGCAGCACACACAGAAATGCTCACTGACTGAGCCTTGCTCGTTTTGGCCCCGTCATTGCGTCGCCATGGCAACCGTGTTCAAATAACTACTTTAGCTAACTGAGACAAACACACTAATTTTTTTTTTTTTTTACCCTAAATTAAAGGTCCCAGTAGAAGAGTTCTACTTCTTTAGTCCCAGTAGAGAAGTTTAGTCACACAGCACTCCTTCCTTCTGGTGTCCTCTGCCAAGCCTCTTTAGCACAACTTGTTGCGTTGACCCATATTTTCCTGATAGGAGCACATTCAGAAGCTCCTCCACTTCCCACTCAAGGCAGGCCATTTTGTCCAGCAAGGTCACTACAAAGTCTTTGACCACCAAGACATGGTTCTGTGCCTCAGTGAGTCATTTGCTGTGGCCATCCACCTCCTGCATGAGCACTTCCACAATACGTGCAAAATCATCCAGCTTTGGAGTCGGAGCCACAAGCACCTTAGCCGAGGTCCTCCTGGTTGGCACAGGTCTTGAACCCTGTACTTGACACCAACTGCTCCAGCTCTTTTTTTTTTTGCTGCCGCTACTGTCTTGCAATCTTTCTGGATAAAAAGTCACCCATTATTTGACTGGCCAGTGTCTCAGCTTCCCTAGGTGAGATTTGCAAGGTGAAAGAACAATTTTATAATACAGGTTTTTAAACTTTGTCAAGTACAGGGAGGACGGAGCTCAGAATAGCACGTCTTCACCATTAAGCTGCTAATTAGCACCCCACTCAAGCAACTTAAGCTAATATCCATAGCGTATCCAGTTTCCCTGCTATTTAATCATTCTATGCACACAGACAAGTATCCAGTTGTTTGAAAGCAACATAGGGTTACACTGCTGCACAAGGAAGGCATTAGATTGGACATCACATGAACAACTACAGGCCTTTATACAGTCTCCTTACTCTCCCCGTAAAGACATTTTTACACTCAACTGTCTCTGTTTCCGTAACTCTATTAGCCTACTTTCTCCCTACTCACTCTGGCTTTGGTCATGAACATTCAGCCACAATACTAGTGAAAGTGACAAGTGGCATACTATCTGCTACAAATAGAGCCAACTAATGGGGGCAATGTTTACTAATCTGTTTATGGCCTTTACCTTGTCGAGCTCCACTTCCTTGATAAGCTCAGCACTGTTGATGTTGGGGAGATCTACATTAGCTGGTTCACCAACTACCTATTATGTAGAACACAACCTATAATCTCAGTAAGTGCATCAACTGTATTCTAGCAACATCTGGACAAAGGCTGGGCTCCTTATACCATTCCAAATCTTACCTCTTGTCCGAAGCATGTAAACAGATAGTGACACACTACCATTTACCTTTACTTGGATGTACTGGCGTTATTTTCTTCACTCATTCCACTGCAGTGCTACATAAGCTTGATATCCTGCACAATAAGCTTTTACCCACTTCCAGCACAGTATGCCCCATCAGAGACTGAAATGACTGAGCCCCTAAAATTACAGAAACTATCACTGGATCACTTTCCTACAGATAGATTTGTAACACAACTCAAATTTGGGCTGCTTGTTGAGCCCATCTTTCTCCATATAAATAGGACCTACTGCATTGACATGGTCCAGGGGTATACTGTCCTTTGGTAGAATTGGGAAGGGAGATATTCCAAGAGAGTTCCAGAGTCCAGAGAGCCTGGAGAGAGCCATCTAATGGTGCTTGCTGTGTCTGGCTAGAGGAACCTGCCAGGTTCAGGAGTTAGCAGTATGGATCATGAGTCTGGGGTGTGGCACAGGTCTCCTTTCAGGTCCAGTCTCCAGTTAGGCCTCTGAGGAAATAGAACACCCTCTGAGAGGTCAAAGGCCTGATATGGGGAACTCATCAATGGGTTCGCATATACTGAATGGCTTCACTGACATCCTGCTTTGGAGATCACCCATCAGTAGTTTTCCTGCTGGGTAAGCTGAAAAGGGTGAGACGTAGGCTCTGAAGCTTGGTACCAAGTGGGTGAGTGAGTGAATGTGTGAACTGGAAGGTCAGGAGGTACTGCGTCATAGCTTGCATACAAATCATACTCCATCTAGAGCTGGTGTCGTACCAGTCTAACAAAGAAATGTGCTCACTTGTGAAGGTGTGCAGGAGAGGCTATTATGCTAAGGGTAAAGTGACCAATCAGCAGCTAGGATTTTCCCTACTCATTTTATAATGTACAGTACTGCACTCTGTTGCACGTTAAAATGACAGCATGGTCTAAAGTCTAAAGTACTGGCTTAGGAATCATGAGACCAAGGTTCCAATCCCATCACAACCACTCACTGTATGACCCAGAGCAAGTAATTTAACTTCTCATTGCTTCAGTCCTTAAGGCTTTAAAACTGGGTGACAAGTAGCACCTCACTGAAAATGAGATATTGCATCTCAGCAGGGTTATTACGGATGAATAAACTGCTGAGCAAAAGCGGCAGCTATCCATGGTATCAAAGGAAAATATCCAGGTTGCCCAGTCTCCTAAAGGAGATTAGATGGTCCTGTTTGGTAGAGTTTCTGTCTGATGACAATCTGTAACACTAACAAAGAAAAGATTAAACTTGATCTCCGAAACATCAGAATTTCAAATTTGATTGTTAAGATAGCCACTGTGTTCCCAACATTTTGTATCACAACCTAATTATGGAAAGTGGACCAATACTTATCTGTATGTGTGTCATAGTGGTATATATAATACTCACAGGAGTTAGTTATGTACAGCTGGACCACAGGTATTCCTGGGGTACAGGGATCTGCCGTGTTTCTGTAATTCACAGCTCTCATTGTAATGCTATGTGTCTAAATTCAGGGTACAGTCTCTCTTTGGCCAGTGTCTGGCACAGTTGGAGTACTATATGACATGTGACATGAAACATTGGGACCAGAGTGGCCATCTAAACACTCTAATGAATTTTAAATTCAGAGATTTTGGAGACTGGGTTTATCTTCTCCTTGTTTTCCATGCTGGCTGTTTAGTGTATACTGGTGACCAGTTTGTATTGTAGGAAGACTTCAAGCAAACATCTTCCCATAAAAGGTAACCCTTTCTCTCCTATAATTAGACTACTCGGTGAGATGTGCCTTAAAGCAGCAAACACTGTTGAAATCCTTCAGCTAAATACCCATAAGGTTAAATTTTTGCAAGTATTCCCTCAGTCCAATCATTTCAGTGGCAAGCAAGCTGAAATTCCACAGTAACACTAGGTCCCCTCGGCTGAGCTGAGCCAACAAGCCATCAGAAATTCATAGCCACCAGCTTCTTGCTGTCAACCATCAACTTCATAGTTCGTAGTAACTATCTGGATCGTCACCTCCCTTACTCCTGTTGACATTTTATAGGTCAGTGCGCCTATAGGGAAACTGTCAGAATTGTGATGGTCATCTCTCCTGGAGTAATAAATAAAGATTTAGATGTGTTTGAAAGAACACAATTCTTTGTTAGTAAAAGTTTTAATCACTGTATTGAAATGCAACTACTGTAAGTATAAGAACTAGAACCTCTGCCTTGCCAATGCTCCCTTCACTATCCCCATAATATTATATATAATTTAACATTTCTTTTAAGTTGTTTAACCAGGAGTAGCACTGAAAGCTTTTTTACAGGAGCAACCTGGGAGCACATGGAAGTTAAGTGACTTGCTCAGGGTCACACAGCATGCAAGTGAAAGCTGTGGGATTCAAACCCAGGTCTGGTCTGCTGGATGTCACTAGGTTTGCAGCTCAGAACCTTAAACCACTGTGCTATACTGCCTCCCTATGGGGTATGAGAAAGGCAGTCAGCATCCTGACCAGGATCATTCTGATTTTCTTCTCTGGTTCCATCTCTAATGAAATGCAGCTAGTTTAATATCTACATGACTCATGGATACACAGTATAATTCACAACCCAATCAGAGCTGTCATGTTTGGGGGCAAAAAAAAACAAACTACAAAGTGAACATGGCTCAGCATTAAATTAGTGTGGCCACTGCAGTTATCTAAGATTGGGCAGATTTTTCTTTTTATATGGTGCATCTGTTAGTTTAATCGGATAGCCCAGTCAATAAAAATCTGCCAAGTCATCACTGTTGGCTTCATATGCAACTGGCAGTAAACTTACTTTGATATCTCAGAAAAATAGGACTTCTTTGATTTCCCAATTACGAGCAGTGGCAACTTTTCCCCATTCATGCTAGCACACACAAGGACTGAAATTCTTTCTTTACTTTTCCCCCCGCTGCATTATCCATGTGGAAAGCAAGTGTACCATCAGGAACAACATGAAAATAAATGCTCGTCTCATCTCCATTGAATATGTCAGCCTCACTGAAATCATTTAAAATCATTGGCAGTATGGTGTCCTTCCATGACACAGCGCCTTCCATTTCTGCATCTTATTTCTTGCTATGGCATTATTTAAACTGCATGCCATGGCGTTCCTTCCACCTGCAGAGCCATCCATTTGCAGCCGTAAAATGAATGACCATCCCATTGGCTAACTGCTGTGCCTTGCTTAACAAAATAGGGATGCTGATAGGTGCATCTTCTGTTCTGCTGGTGCTGAACCATGGCAAAAGTGCATTTTCAATAAGTTCGTCCTAACAGGTGCGTTTTCTCTTACAGTCTTTGTTTAGACCGCATTCACAGTCTGCAATCAGTTGCTCCTTGTTAGTCATTATTTTTGAGATTGTGCAGACATTAACCTGGAATTCTTTTGCAGTGTCACATCTTTTCATGGAAGGATCGCAGAGACGCGCAATGATTGCAATCTTCTGTGCAATGGTAAGCACAGTTCTTGGTTTTTGTTTCTCCACCTTCTTACACAGATTCTTACACATTTACTAAGGCTTGATTGGATGAATGGGGATTGAAGACAGTAGCCAGGAAGGACTTTTAAATGCTTAAACAACATTGGAATGCACTGGGAGCTTTACTTAATCAGATCCCATTCACACCTAGCCACACACCACGGAAGGTGTTAATAGCTCTCATTTCTTTTTATTTACTATGCTTTTTCCTGCCACCGACCACCTGGTACCTCGGCCCAGTCATGGACCCTCCACCTCCACTCTCACATCAGCAGTGACTCCCTGATACCCCTGGCTTACCTCCCAGGATGGGGCTGCAGCACCGGCCCTATAGTGCCGCATCCGATGGGATAGGTCAGGGAGCCTGCCTGAGAGCTAATTGAAGCCAAGGGCAGTCTTCATTGAGGGCAGCCGGCAGCAATTTTTTAGGCTGCCTCAGGGCCGGGGACGTGCAGTGACATCCAGCATCCACCCCGCCCCTCTTACGTGCTGGCATTGGTCACCTGTGGTTCCTCCAGCCTCTGCCAGGGGGTCCATCAGGTGCCGGATACTCTACCCCTCCCTCCCCCCAGAGAAGGAGCACAGTCCATGGGATGCTCAATCCTTCTCCCCCAGCCAGCCCTCTGACTCCCTGGGTCCATTCCTGAACTCGGGTCACTGGTGTTGCAAGTGGAAATCCAACTGCTGCACCAATGGGCCAGCATGTTAATAGCCCTAATCACAAGAGCAGAGGTGTGACAGTTTGACAGCTAGTCAGTCTGTGAGTGGGTCAGTGAGTTTCAGTCACTGACAGCTGCTAGTAGCTGAAAATAAATGTTCTTTTAAGCAGGCTGTAT
Organism: Neoceratodus forsteri; assembly: GCA_016271365.2. NCBI lineage: Eukaryota > Metazoa > Chordata > Ceratodontiformes > Ceratodontidae > Neoceratodus > Neoceratodus forsteri. Next base: position 557,866,302 of record CM028132.1, read on the forward strand.
GTTACTATAAATGGGCTTTCAGCCCATTGTAATACACAGGGAAAAATTGGGACATTAGAGGCATGTTCTTATAAATGGGATGTTCCACTAACTGATGTTCTTATAAGTGGGCTCCACTGTATAAATCTAATGGAACGTATAGCTTATGCTGATAAGACTATACCCTGGCTATCTCTAAGTAACCAAGTAGGCAGTTGGTCAACCCAGTTTATTTTTATTTGTTTATTTAGATTTGTTAACTGGGTAAGAACCAACGAACATCAAATGTCCATTTTTAAGTTTGTTCTAATAAAATGGTAATAACATATTGCACCCATAAAATGCATCAAACTTTGTGAAGAATTCTACTTAAAGTGTGCAGCCAAATTCTTAAATGCAGTTTTTGTGCAATGTTACTAATGACATAAACTTCTAAAAAGAATGTTCTTACCTATATTAAAGAAGACTCACGTTTCTTCTTCTTCTGTGCATGCCATGGCACAGTATACTGGACTAAGGCATAGGTTTACTTTGTCATGAAATGGCATGATTTTAATGGAGCCAAGAATGAAAGAACAGGCACAGCCACAGACATACACATACACATTCAAACTGAATAGAGCAAGGATCCACTGTGGCAGCTGATATGGGCATCCAATTGCAAAGAAGTGCAAAATAATGCACTTGGGAAGCAAAAACCCTGGAGAAGAGTACGCAATGGTGGGGGGAGGTAGTAACAACAACAAAAATTGAAAGGGACCTGGGGGTAATCATATCAGATGACCTTAAGGTTGGCAGGCAATGTGAGAAGGCAGTAGGGAAGGCTGGGGGGATACTCGGATGTATAGGGAGAGGCATCACCAGCAGAAAACAGTAAGTCATTATCCCTCTGTACAGACAGTTGGTGAGACCGCATCTGGAGTACTGCATCCAGTTCTGGAGACCCCATCTCTGCAAGGACATAGACATGATGGAGGCAATCCAGAGGAGGGCAACTAAAATGGTGCAGGGTCTGCAAGAGAAGCCATATGAAGAGTGACTAAAGGAGCTTAATATGTATACCCTTGAGGAAAGAAGGGAGAGGGGGGGCATGATAGAAACTTTTAAGTACCTCAGTGGAATCAACAAAGTCCAAGAGGGTAGCATCTTTCAGAAAAAGAAATATGCAAGAACAAGGGGACACAATTTGAAGATGGGGGGGGACTGCTCGGGGCAATGTGAGGAAGTATTTTTTCACAGAGAGGGTGGTGGGTGCATAGAACCACCTTGCTGAGAAGGTTGTGGGGTCTAAAACTGTGGAAGAATTCAAGAATGCATGGGACAGACATAAGGCAATTCTTGGGGTAAGAAGAAATAGGCTGTTGGTTAACTAGGATCTGCAGCTTATTCAGTAAGTAGGGAAATGGGCAGAGTAAGTGGGCCAAGCGGTCATTATCTGCCATCAAAGTCTATGTTTCTTTGTAATTGGATGCTCAGTTTCTGGCCCTGTTCCATCCCACAGCAAAACCCTAGATCTAGCACCTAGCAAAAATGCTCCACATCTCACACCCATCAGGGCTAATGGACATCCACAAGTACAGAGACCCGCACCCCAGCTATGAACAATTTGCATTTGGGTGCTTTTGTGGACTGGACCCTGATTCTGTTGTCCAGAATTGGAAGCTGAAAAAAGAGGTTTAGGAATAATGAAAATGGACCTCCTCAAGATCGGTCGGGGGGGGGGGGGATCTTCTTCCTCACTTGCAATGTTAATTTTAGATTTTAAAGAAACCAGCTGCTATATTTCCCTATAATGTCTAACTTTTAGGCTAAGCTATGTATGTAAGATTAATTGACACTTCCAGAATGTATATAATACTTGAATGTGATTCGCAGACTCTTGCTATTCCTAATTAAAAGCAAACTCATCACTTGCCTTTGTTTATAAATGTGTAATTATAATACCACCACCCCATGTCTGGCTACCTGTGTATTAAAACTCTAATTGTAAAATAACAAGAGTAGGTTCTCAGTGCTGATTAAATTAGAGCACGTGATTGCTAGAATCAAATCCAGAGCAAGTTCATTAATTTTGGTTTACTGTGCTTCTAGTACTTGGAATTTTGTACTCATTTTTTTGAGAAAAATGCCCATTGATTCATTTGTGGCACCACTTTAATAACAGTTTTTCTTATTCTTTTTAATGAATCAAGATACATTTTAGCTTGACATAATTCACAGAATACTGTATATTTAGTCTGTTTTTGAGTTTGTTTTTATGGCTCACTGGTACAGCTAATGCTTTAAACTGGATTATTGCTCTTTATGTTGCCCTGTCTGTATGCTGGTGCCTCCTACAGTAGGACTTCAACAGTTTTGTGAGGCATGACCCAAGTTTTTTTCTTCCTGCTAAAGTAATCAAATTAAGGCCCTGTACACATCAGGCCACTTAAAACGTTTTAAGGTGCTTAAAACGTTTTAAGTCGCTCAAACACGGCGCCCGTACGCATTTAAGCATGGTTTCAAAGCGTGTGAAGAAACCGTGGTTAAACCCTGCTGCGAGCTAGTCTCAAGTCCGTTTTCAAAAACGTTTTAAAGGAGGAAAGCGTGTTACCTTGTGGTGTGGACGGGCGTGCGATTTTTCTGTCAATTAGGGTGCCAACATAACCATGCTACAATCGCGGAGGATTACCAAGTTTAAAACCATTACTCACTGCTGATGGAGATGGAAGTTCACAGTGTTACAATTGAGTTCAAACTCGGTGAACAATAATGTGAACGGGCTACTGTGGTGAGTTTTAAAACGTTTTGAAACCGTTATTTAAAATGGTACAAATTTTCACTTGGAATGTGTACAGGGCCTTAGAGCTTCAGGTACCCTGTCACCTGAAAGGAGTTGCAATACGTGGGTGCTATATAATTCAGCAAAAAAGGTCATTACTGGGAGTATAGTTCCTTTCTCTAGCTAGTCCCCAGGTTTTGATAATGGATGCTTTTTCCCAACTGTCTGCCTGCCCAGCTTCTGTTTAAATCCATAAGTACATTCTTCATGTTGCTTTCTCCAGAGGTTTAATAGTTGGGTTATATTTCCTGTGGTTCCCTCAACCCCCTGCCTGCACACACACACACACACACACACTTTTCTACCCCATTCACCAGTGATGTGTGAGCAGTGAGGAATGGTACAGTATGATACTGAAATGTATAGCATGAAGTGATGAAATTGGGGAAAAAACATAAGAAATACAATTATTTCTCTGTAACTGAGCAGAATAGCAAGCTTGTGCCACTAAATGTTTTTCAAGGCACAGAAAAAAGTCAAACGAGGAAAAATAATAATCATAGCAATAATAAAAATCCAAGTACAGTGGATTCCACTTAAGTGCACATTCCTGATAAGTGCACGCTTTTCCAGTTTCCTGATTTTTTTTACTATTCACATAGTACAAAAAGCATCTGTTAAGCGCACACTGGATAAGTGTACATTACGGCTTAATGCACAGTTTCACAGTTCACCAACACATCTCTCCCTAGGTAGTTAGCACCTTTTAAGTGCACAGGTGATTCTAAGCAGTTGTGAAGCAATATTTAACACCCTATATCACTCAGCTGGCACTAAAAAGCTGCAAACAGACTAAGATCATTTCCTTTTTCTGGTCTACAAGCAAGACAGACAATCACGATAGATGATCAACTTTGATATTTTTTAATAGCATTGTGTTTCATTAAGTTATTTGCCAATGCTGCACAGCAGCACATTTTAAAATGTTAAGTATATAGCTGTCATAAATGAATGTGGAATGCCATTAGTGTTAGGTCTCAGGTTTTTTTTTATATTGCATTGTAAACATAGAAGTTCTGATAAATGCACATTTTCTTGCCGCAGAATGGATGTGCATTTAAGCAGATTCCACTGTACAGCAGTGCAAAAACTACAAGTGTGGGGGTAGGAGGAGGGTGCAGAACTGACAATCCACAAGTATGTATTCAGTCTAACCTGGAATTGGATGGTCATGAGTCAAAGGCTAGGGAAAAAGAGATGGGTTAAACTTTTTAGTTGGGATTTGATGAATGCTGAAAACTCTACCAAGCCAAGTGAGCCACGGAGACTGTTCCAAACAGTAGGGACATTTGATCTGAAAGATCTCCCCTCAGTTGTAAGGGACAGTTATATAAGGAAAAGACAGAAATCCACAACTAGATGAGTGGAGACTATGTCTAGAGAGTGGGTGGTGATGAAGTCAAAGAGATGGGAGGGAGTGTCAGACCAATGAGAATTTTACAAATCAGAAGGGCAGTTTTGTACTGTATAAAAAACTGAATGGTGAGTCAGTGCAGGTTTCTGGGGATGGGGGTAATGTGGTCCCATCAGTGGGAGCTGGTGAGGAGATGTACAGCACTATTTTAGAAAAACTGAAACTTACTGAGGAGGGACTTGGGGAGACCATGCAGGAGGGAGTTGCATTAGTCAGATTGGGAAGTAATAAAAGCATGGATGAGGCAGTCACAAAAATGGGCAATGTTGTGGAGGTGGTATTAGGCAGATTAACAGTAACAGGTCATGCAAATGTGAGTAGCAAAAGATAGTTCAACATCAAGGAGAAGAACCCCATGGTTTCTGACACATGAGGTGGACAGGGTGGAGCAAGGAGGGTGTTGGAAGTAGTAGAGGTGCAGCAATGGTTCTTTTTTTTTTTTGCCAAGCAGGAGAATGTCAGTCTTTGAGACATTGGGCTGGATGATGTTAAGAAAAGTAAAACTCCAAAAGTTAATCTATGAGAAACAGACAGAGAGTGACGGTACAGTGAGATCAGAGTAGTCAAAGGAGATATCAAGTCGAATATCATTAACATACTACAGGAGTGATACCTAAGGTTTAAAGATGAGAAACATTTGCCAATGGGGGGGGGGAGTGGAGAAGAGGTAGTAACAAGAACAGAGCCTTGGGGTACACCATATACAAGATACCAAGCAGCAGATGAGAATCCACCACCATAGACAAAGAAGGAGTGATGGAAGAGGTAAGAGTAGAATTAGGACTGTAGAGTAGGACATTGGGATCTATGATGCCAAACACTGTACTAAGGTCAAGGAGAATGAGGAGAAAGAAGGAGCCATAAGCAGTAGTGAGGAGAAGGTCATTTGCTACCTGAAGGGGAGCAATCTTAGCGGTATGGAATGAGTAGAAGCCAGACTGTAAGGGATTAAGGAGGTTGCTGCAGGTAAGGCCAGAATTTTAATAAGGAAGGGGTGGTAGCTGAAGTAGATAGTCAAGGGAGTTAAGCTGTGGAATGACAGAAGCCGTATTGAGGACTTCAGGGAAGACACCAATGGAAATAGATGGATTTGTGATAGCAGAAATATAAGGGACAGGGTTGGGGGGACAGGAGGAGATGAGTGGTGATGGAATAGTAACACAGAATTTGTCAGCATATAAGAACCACTTGGCCCACCCAGTCTGCCTATTTTTCCCTACCTAGAGTATCACCGCAGATCGTACTCCACCTCTTTCTCCTTCCCCCTATTCCTTTTCACTAAGATTCCCTTATACTGTACCTATACCATGCTTTCTTGAACCCCATCGCTGTTTTTGCCCGCACCACTTCAGCTAGTAAACTGTTCTAGGAATCTACTACTGTTTCTCTGAAGAGGTACATTTTCACATCTCTCCTGAATTTGCACCCCCCCCAATTTCATAGCATATCCCCTTGTACTTGAGCACCCTTTTTTTTGAAAAATACCTTCCTCCTGTATCTTATTTACCCCTTTGAGGTATTTAAAGGTTTCTGTGATATCCCTCTCTTCCTCCTCTTTCCCAGGTTTTTACATATTGAGTTCCTTTAGTCTCTCCTCTTAGGGCTTTTTATGCAGACCCCACATCATTTTAGTTTCCCTTCTCTGGACTGCCTCAACTCTATGTTCTTCTGGAGATGTGGTCTCCAGAACTGTACACAGTATTCCAGATAAGGTCTTACAAAGGACCTATACAGAGGCAACACCACATCCCCCTTCTGCTGGTAATACCTCTCCCTATGCACCCCAGTATTCCTTTAGCACTCTTAACTGCCTTGTTACACTGCCTGGCCACCTTTAGGTCAGCAGAGATGATTACATCCAGGTCTCTCTCCTGCCTGGTGGTCGTCAATAACACTTCCCCCATTTTGTACTCTGTCCTGGCTTTCTGTACCCCCAAGTGCATTATTTTGCACTTTTTCACATTGGAACTTAGTTGTCATACCCTTACTTGCTCTTTGAGTTTCCTCAGGTCTCTGCTAATCGTTTCCACCACTCCTGGAGAGTCCACCGTATTGCAGATTTTGGTGTTATCCGCAAAGAAGCAGACCTTCCCCTTTAGCTCCTCTGCAATGTCACATTAAAGAGGACCAGTCCCAGCACTGATCCTGGAAGCATCCCAAAGGTCAGCCTCCACTCCTTGGAGTGAACTCTGTTTACCACCACCTTCAGCCTCCTATCCCATAACCAATTTTGTACCCAGTGTACCACCTTTGGACCCACCTCTGAACTACCCAGCTTGCTTAATAGTCTCCTCTGTGGAACAGCATCGAATTGCTTACTGAAATCCAGGTACACCACATCCACCACTCCACCCTGTTCTAATTCCTTAGTCACCCAATCAAAGTAATCTAACAGATTTATTTGACATGAACTCTCTCCCATAAATCCATGCTGTCATGTAACCCATTTGATTCAAGGGATTCCACTATCCTCTTCTTCAATGGTGAGTCCATTAATTTTCCCACCACTGATGTCAGGCTTACTGGTCTATAATTGCAAGCTTCTTCCCTGCTAACACTTTTGTGATGAGGGACTACATCTGCCCTCCTCCAGTCTTGTGAAACCACTCCTGTTTCCAGTGAGCTATTAAATAGGTTTGCCAGAGGTGCAGCCAGTACCTCTCTGAGTTCTCTTAATACCCTAGGATGTGCCCCATCTAGTACCATTGCTTTATCCAGTTTCAGATTAGCAAGTCCTTGAGGATTGCCTTCTCTGAAAAAGGATTAGTTTCCACCTCCTGCCTTCAGAGCTCATGTTACTTTTTGTCACCCCTCCTTCTCCTTCCACTGTGAACACTGAATAAAAGTATTTGTTCAGGATGTCTGCCTTTTCCTGCCCCCACTGCACAATCCCCTATTCCCTTTTCTAACCTTACAATCCTTCCCTGGTATTCCTATTTTCACTTACATAACTACAAATTTTCTTTTCCCCGTTCATTACCAGTTGGGCTATTCTCTCTTCAGTTTGTGCCCTCACTCTCTTCACTGCTTTCCCTTCTTCTCTCTGTTCCTCCTGATTCACTTCCCTACCCACCTCCCTCTGCATCTCCTTGTATATTCTGAATGCTTCCCTTTTAGCCGTTACCTTTTCAGCCACCTCTTTTCAGAACCATAGCAGTCTCTTTTTCCTCTTACTCACTTGCTTGTTGCAGGGTTTGTTGCTTTTACTATGGTCCTTTTTAGTTTCACCCACGTTCCTCCACCCAAGTCATCGCCCCAACCAGGTCATCTCTGAGGCGTTCACCCATCTTTATAAAATCTGCCTTCCTAAATTCCAGGACCCTTGCCTTTGTGTGGTTAACTCTGCAGCCATCCTTATACTGAACCACACTGTACAGTGATCACTGGTCCACAGGTGACCTCCCACCTTGACGTCTGTCACACTGTCCCTGTTAGTGAGTACCAGGGACAATATTGCCCAAATAACAAGTGGGTTCATTGACTAGTTGCCTGAGGAATGCCCCCTGCAGGGAGTCAAGGATGTCCCTGCTTGTAGCTGAACCTGCAGATGGGAGGCATCGGTCTACATCTGGCAAACTGAGGTCCCCACCAGCAGAACCTCCCTCTTTTATGCCAGCTTGCCAATGGCTTCCACCAGTACCTTATCTAACTCCTTCCCCTGTGATGGAGGTCTGTAGATTACACCACTGCGAATAGTGGCTCAGTTCCCCTTCTCCTGGATGACCCACAATACTTCCCCCCCCCCCCGTATTCCCTGTATTTCTGTCACTTTTATACTTTCCTTCCCATAAAGCACCATGCCCCCTCCTTTTCTTCCCACTCTCTCCTTTCTAAACAGAGTATAGCCCGGTATGGCCATGTCCCAGTAATGAATTTCAAAGCACAATTACTCAGCAATGACCACAATATCCAGGTAGGCCTCTGTCGTGATGGATTCTAGGTCCAGAACCTTATTTCCTAGCTTCAAGCATGTGCATACATGGCCTTCCAGATTTTGCTACCCCTCTGATTATTACCCATCTTTTCTCTTTTTGATCGCCCTCCTTCCCCTCTGTTTTTGAGACTCTCATTTCCAATCCCCTTCATTTCTACCACCCTGCTTCTTTTATTAATTTTCACCCTGTGGTACTTCTCTCCCATCAGGTTCTCCCTATTTTCTACTTTATCCTGTTGGGGGCCAGTTTCTGTCTCCTCAATTTCATCCACCACCTCCCTCAGCTAGTTTAAATGTTCATCAAAGTAACATTTAAACCATCCACTGAGGACTGTGGTTCCTCTCCCGGATGAATGTAGGCTATTATTTATTTATTTAAAAGTTGATAACTGGGAAAGGCACACTGAGCCAAGGCTCGATTCCAGGTGTGACCTGGGACAAGGGTAAAGGTACAGTTTACTACTGATACAAGAAAGTACAGCTAAAATTGGTACAGACTACACCTCATACAAAGATAGTGCAGGGCAATTAAAATTGCAACAGGCTGCTAAAGTAAAGGACATCAGTAGAAACTGGCATTGGTGCAGATCACAGGGCAAAACCATACAGTGAAGCAATAATGCGTGAATAAGTACAGTGGTCAGAGGACATATGTTATACAACAGTTTGAAATTTGTACAGGTACAGATCACAGGTTAATAACAAAACAGTGAAACAATGGTCCATGAGTATGAACAGTAATACAGAGGATATGGAGGCAATTACATAAGGTTGGTTCACCGCTAAAATACTTATACAACAATAAGAGCTTATTTTGATGTGGGGCGACAGATGAGTAGGGGAGTGAAGGGAAGGGGAACGGGGGGAGGAAGTGGAGGAACAAGGGGTTAAGTGGGGCTGTCAGGGACCGGGAGGAAGGGGTAGATGTCTGAAGTAGTTTTTGATGGACGCCGCAGTTGGCAAACTGTAGACCACAAGGGGTAGTGACTTCCACAGGGCAGGTAGCTGGTAGGTGAAGGCTGGTTGCCCAGTGATAGAGTGCGGAGTCACTAGTGAGAAACAGCCTTGGTCACAGGAACGCAGAGCATAGCCGGGGCAGGGGGCTGGGGCTAAGAAGGAGGAGAGGTAGGAGGGGAGAATGTAGAATCAGAACTTGGTGATGAAGGATACACAGTCTGCAAGCCAATAATTCTCTGGGGGGGGGGAGAGATGGTATGGTAAAGGAGGCAGTGGTGCGTACTATAAGGGAGATTAGTGGCAAAGTTGCAGAAGGCATGGAATAGTGGGTCAAGCTTGGTGAGAGAGAATAGAAGCAGCTCAGCTGTAGACCACGTCGGTGTAGTTGAAGGAGGGGAGGATTAACTTAGATAATATTTCTTTCCTGATAGGTAAAGATAGACAGTTCTTGTGCCTATACAACATGCCTAATTTTGGGCGGAGCTTGTTATGAATGGAGTCAAGGTGTATTGAGAAGTCCAATTTGGGGTCTAGCCATACTCCTAGGTACTTGTAGCTATCAACTGCTAGGATTTTTGACCAATCAAGGGCATGGGAGGGGAAGTGAGTTTAATCAGTTTCTGGGCGGAACTGAAAACCATGGCAACCATTTTTTTAGTATTACACTTGAGGGATTTGGTGTCAAGTCAATGTAGCACATTCTCGAAGTCAGCCTGGAGGACGGGTTTGAGTTAAGCTATGGAGGGGCCGGAAACAAAGATTACTGAGTCATCAGCATACATTTGGACCTGGGAGGCAGAGCAGGCAGATGGGAGGCTGTTTATGAAGATTGAGAAAAGGGTGGGAGATTCCTGCTAGGATGGCGAGGGGATTTCATTTCACCCAACTGTACAAACTGAAACCTGTCTGAGAGATAGGCCTTGAACCAGTCGAGAATGGGGAGTGAAAGGTTTATAGATGCATGGTTGTCTGTAAGACTTTTCTGGCAAAAGAGTCAAACGCTTTGGCTAGGTCTATGAAGATAGCTAAAGTTAATTGACCCATGTTCATGGCCAAGTGAATGTGGTTAGAAAGGCGGAGGAGGGAAGAGGAAGTGGAGAGGCTTTGCCAAAAGCCGTATTTATATTGGCCATCACCCCTGTAAAGGCCCTTATCCCTCCAAGTTGGACCCCAGTCTCCAATGTAGTCGAACCCCTCCCCTCTGCACCATTCCTTCAACCATGTCTGAAGGGATGGGATCAAGGGAGGAGTTTACGCTATATTCATAAAATGAACGATTCAGACAGGTCATTAGTGGAGACATGATTAAGAGAGGAGATACTGTAGCTGAAGGAGCATGCAGGGGTGCTGGAAATGGCTGTGTGTTAAACAGGTGGAAGAAGAGGTAAACAGAGTACCAGAGTTACAGTGGAATTGTCAGCAAGAGCTGAGGGGGGATGAAATGTGGAGAAGCAGAGTTAGAGGGAGTGAAGGTGTAAATACTGTCAGGGTTATGAGGGAAGTTGTTTGTAAGCATGAAAGGAGAAGATGATGAAGTAAGGTATTGTTAGCTGAGGGGAGAAGTGGAAAAGGGTGGGGTTACAGGAGGAGAATAATGTAGAGAAAAAGGAAAGAGATTGTAGGGTGACATAGATGGGCAAGTGAGAGGACCTGGATGTCAGGGAGAACATTAGTGAGGGCTGAGAAGGGGGAGAAGGAGTAAGAGAATTTAGAGGAAGGGAGTAGGGTGGCAAAGGATAACCACAGGGGTTGGAATCAGAAATGGTGTCCCAGATAGCCTTCTATTAGATTAGTCAGTGCTTGGATTTTAAACAAAAGGGCATTTAAAAGTGTAAAAAAAAGAAAAGTTATGAAAAAGTACCCCACATTCACTTTTATGGAGAGTGTGCAGCACGTTCCAAACTCAGACATCACTAAATGTTTGAGCATGGAGGTGGAGCACTAAATAGGGAAGTGGAAGGGATCAGCCAGCCAGTTCTGCAGAGCCCAAATTTATTTGTTTATTTATTTTATTTATTAAAAAGTTTCACCAGGAAAGGCATATTGAGCTATTGCTCATTTCCAGATGCATCCGGGGGGAGGGCGCAGTAGATTACAATAACAACACAATATCATGAAGACACATAACATGGCAACACGATTAGCATAACAAGGCAGTTAACAAGAATACATTAGCAATTAACGTTCCGTTTTCATATATAGTAGAGCATAACAAGGTTGCAAGTGCAGTTGGTGAGTTGCAAGAATGCAGAGGGTACAACTTGAAATACCAGAAGAAATAGACTAAGGAGTGGGAATCATGTAGAGGTGTGAGGATGTGGATAGGGTAACTTTAAGGGCAGTTACAGGTGGGGGAGGTGAAGTCGCTAAGTAGAGAGGGGAAGGCATAGGGGAAGGGGCGACATGAATAGTGGTGGTAGGATGTACCAGAGTTTGGAAAATTGGTAGCTGAAGGCAGCTTGACAAACTGATGCAGAGGAGGAGGGTACAGCCAGAGTGCGAGTGTCAAGGCCCCTCAGGAAGTGTGAGGAGGGAGAAGGAAGGGAAATGGAGGCTGAGAGGTGGGGGGAAGAGAACCAAACCAGAATTTGCTAATAAAGTTGATATAGTGGGCATAGCGTTGGTCCTCAAGAGAGGGAAGAGACAGAGACTGATACAGGGAAAGTGGTGGGTGTGAGGGGGACAGTCAAGCAAAGTGGCAGAAAGAATGAAAAAGTGTATCCAATCTGGTTAAGGAAGTATCAGTTGAGAGTGGCACTGTAAACCACGTTGCCATAGTCAAAGACTAGAAGGATCATTCTCTGGATAATTGCATGGTGTGCCAACAATGGGATGCAGTCATGGTTCCTGAACAAGGCACCGAGCTTGGGGTGCAGTTTTTTTTTTTGAGTATAGCATCCACATGTCCAGAGAAGTTGAGGTGTTGGTCTAGCCATACCCCAAGATACCTGAAGGAGGTGACATTTTCCAGTGGGGTCCTGTTTCAAGTGTAGAAAGTGGGGAGGGCTGGGAGCCTAGAGAGTTCCTGCCTTGTGCCAAAGGACATGGAGATGGTCTTCTTGGCATTCAGGAATAACTGGTTAGAGCATAGCAGAGCTGAACTTTATCAAAGTCAAGCTGGAGTCTGGACGTCACGTCAGCAGTGGAGTGGCTGGAGGTAAACAGGACTGTGTCGTCCACATGCAAATGTATGGCTGCAGATGAGCAGGCTGTGGGGAGGTCATTTTGAAAACCAGAAGATAACAGTGGCCTAAGTACCAAACCTTGAGGGGCACCTGTGGTTATAGGCAGGGGCAGGGAGAGTTTGTCACCAATTCTGACAGATTGGGTCCTACCCTCGAGGTATGACTGGAACCAACTGGTGGGCACTCCAGAGAGGCCAGCAGCTGACAGCTTGATTAATTATTTCTTTATTTCAAACAGAGTGTTACTGGAAAAACAAACTGAGCTGGTAACAGTTCATTCCTAGATGCATCTGGGGGACATTACAGTGCAGTGATAAAATCTCTTCCCTTCCTAAAATGCTTAAACTAAATGCCATGTGGCTCTTATTCCTTCTGGCTTACTGGGAGGCAGATTTATTTGTGCAGAGAATGCAATTGGTGCGCTTTAATCCATGTACACTCCCATCTCCTCTAAAAACCTGGAACTCCATCAGATAACCAACCTCTTTCATTTTTCTTTACTCCTTTCACTCCTCCTTTTCTTCTGCAGACCTGAAAATGCAACTTTTTTATTTTGTTCTCCCCCTTTTTTTCCATCCTTCTGACAATCAGGCCACACGCTACCTCCATCTGGGAAGGCAGGCAAGTTGATGCCTTCACAGCTGACACCATTGTGGCTTCTTGTTAAACTGGTAAGGAGTACATAAATGATTGGAGGCCTCTGCCCTCCCTCCCTCCCAAGAGTCCAGCACTTACTATTGTGTACTCAACAAGCCTCAGCATAGTATTCTGGGGGGGGGGGGGCAGATAAGTAATCTTTGTTGCTATAGCACCTTTTACAACAGATGGAAAAACACCTGTCCATCATGCACCACCCTTCTATAAATTTAAACTTCAGTTTTAAAAAAACTTGGTACAGGATTAGGCAGTGCTCTGAGAGATGTGCTTGGCTGACATAACCCCACCATACGTTGCATATGAATACTCTCTTGCAAACATATATTTAGATCTGCTTGACTCTATCACATTTCTAGAATCACTACACTCTCCTTTGGAATTTTCATTTTTATAACTGGCAGCCATTTTCACCCAGCACACCACTGAATTAAAAACAAATTGCATCCCCACCCCAAATTCAGCTCAGTATCCCTAGAGCACCAAACTGTCATACAGCAGCCTTTCTCAGTCCTACATACACCCCAAAATAGAAGAAAATGCTCTGCTCTGTTGGTTTTTAATCAAACCCTCCCCCATTTCTGTTTTCCCACACCTGTTTATTTCACAAATCTGTCTCATGTCATAAACTGTCCCATGAAAAGTTGTGTACTTGGAAAATATGCATTATAAACAAGTTTGTTTGCCTGGTAAAACATGCTTAAATAAATAATAAATAAAATACATTCATATAGATTCTAAAATTAGTGAAAACCAAGAACACTGTATTCTTAGCTTTTAACCTCCTCCCCATGTCTTTGCTTTATCACCTTCGTTGATCGCACAGATCTGTCTCACTTTAGAAATGAAAGAATGAAAAGTGGAGTGCAATTTATTTGGACACTGTAATGATCAAAAATGTAGCACTCTGTACTTTCTGATTTTTTCCATTTGACTAAGCAGTTGGTGGCTCAGCAAGGGTCTGCGTGTGCAGTGCAAGCATTTCCATAGCAACACTTGCATCATACAATCAGACCTCACTGTGCTGCGGCTGTAATACAAAACAGTGAGAATCTAGATAGCTACATTTCCAAGCAACTCCAGTGGGAGGGTAACATTTTTTACAGCTGGGTGGCTGGGGTCAGGGTTGCCTTCTAAGCTATGGCATCTAGTGGGATAGGGAAGGGAAATGAAAATTGACAAAGGGGGAGACATTGCAAGGGACTATGTTTAAACCATATTTACTAATAAAATAAAGTTTCATTATCTCTTTTTTTTTTGTTTAAAATCTGTTGTTTTTTTAAGTGGGACAACAGTCTCTGGGTGTGGGTTGTACTCCAATATATGCACTTCTCAGGTGGCTGAAGGCACACAATGTAAACATCTCATGCCCTGTGTACTCAAGGTGTGTGTCTATTAAAATATAACTCACATACTGTTGAATATTATCTCTTACATACCTCACAAGTACAACTCCTGAGTAAACTTCCTAAAACTGCAACAAGAGTACTCTGATCAGTTGTGCCAGAAGGCAGGAAGCGGCCTGTCCAGCTTCTGTGGTTCTGTTATCATAGACCCATCTCATCACTAATGATGATTCTCCCTTCCCCCAATTAAACATGCTGTGATATAAAAGTAAAACAGCAGTGACTTTCCGTACCTGCAGGGCTGCAAACACCATCATTTCCTCTTCTGTGCAGTCGATTTCCTCGAGCAACACCGCCCACCGTGCCTGCTCATACAGCTGGTTTATCCGCACCATGTCGTACTGGGGAATGCAAACAGTTTGTGTTTAAATCTGCAGTATAAAATCACTGAAGATCCTTACACCAAGCATTAGAACATTAGCACTTTTCCTAAATTTAGATAAAGATAGCTTAGATCAATCCACAGGTAGAAAGACAGAAATATGAATTATACAGATAAGCAAATGCTGTAAACTCTCCAGTAAAATGTGCAAAACTAACATTTTCAGTTTATTTAAAATTTCTGGAAAGGAAAGGCACACTGACCCAACACTCATGTCCAGGTGCTACTGTACTTGGGAGCAAATGGAGGGTGACTTGCTGGTGGTCACACAGTATGCAAGTGACAGTTGTGGGGGTTGAACCCAGATCCGCTTGATCTCCAGGGTCACAGCTCAGTGCTCTTTCCTCTAAGTTGTACTGTCACCCTATACACCCTGTGCATCCTTTGTAACTCAGTGAGGATGACAAACAGGAACTGACTGATGCCAATATGGCCTCTTAGTCTGCACATTATGATAATGTGTGAGTTTGTTGTATTGTAAATAGTTTGACTAGATTTAGTGAAAATAGCTGATTTATCATCAGGCCTTTCATATTCTGCCATTTCTATTAACTTCAGTCATTTTCTACATAATGTACATATGATGTACATTGCAATTACTGCTGCGAATGCTAAAACAATAATTTACTGTATAATGAGTATGGCCTGTCATTTCACTGTACCTTCTTGAATCTGTACACCTTTTTGAAACCATATCTGCCAAGAGGCCCTGCGGTCTAGTGATCACATCACTAACTTGGGAACCAGAAGATTGCAGGTTCAGACCTCCCTATAGCTAAATATCCACTTTGTGACCTTTGGCAAGTTACTTAACCACTCAGTGCTCCAGTCTACCTAGCTGTGGAAATGGGAAAAAGCAGGACCCAATTGGAAACAAGACGCTGCATCTCATTTGGGCTACCTAGGGAAACAAAGTTTAAAAAAATATTTTTAGGGCATGTTTTTTGTAGTGGTTCAGTATGGTTTTTAAATCAAAACACTGGCATTCAGACACAATGCTCATTCTTTATTTAAGTATCCTAGCACCAGTAGAGTGTATATTTTCCTATTTTTAAGCCTCACAATGACAATTTTGTATGTTTTTTTTTTTCATAAATGTTCTAAGGCCTACTGAGTTTCTGTGCTAAATCTTCAGGTAGCCATTCATGTGCAGTATCTGTTGAAGGGGAACTGAACTACCCTCCCTATGCCTAGCCTACAAAATAATGCAGGATAGCACCTCCCCCCCACCTCACAAATCTGCTGCAACTTAAGCAATGTAGCAGAACCTTAAGGTCCTCAGAACACCACCTGCTCCAGGTATGAAGAGACAGAACCTCCTGTGGAGACCAGACCTTCTCCACCTCCATACCTTCCCTGTGGAACATGCTCCCGTCCTGTATCCGGTCCTCTGCTTCATTAAGGAGCTTCAAAAAAGAGCTCAAATCCCACCTACTGAGCTTGAGTCAATGTTCCTGTTATAAATGATAAGGTATTTGTCCTGCTGTTATGAACCTGCTTGTACTTAAATTACAATGTATAGCCTGTCTCTGACTCTCTGTAGTGCTGAGATTGAATTATGCGTTACAGCTGACAAATAACTAATTTATCACTTTATATGGCTTGTCTAACATCCCTTTAATGTGTATAATGTACATATGTAATGCTTTATGTTACCTGCAATTAACTCCGGGTCACCCCTGAAAAAGGGGCCCCTGGTCTCAGTGAGCCTACCTGGTTACCTAAATTAAAATAAAATAAAAAAATAAAATGTACCCCTTTACTCATTAATCATTAAGAAAAGCATGTAATCCTTAAAAAAAAAACATTAGTGCAGTCATCTTCTGTACCCCAGCCACATTTATGCAGTTTCATCAAGCAAAATTGCTTTAAAAGCAATGCATTTTTTCGGCTGCCTGGGTGGAGCGCCGCAGACATTTTGTGAGCTCTAGGAGAGAGGAAGGGGACTGTGGAAGCACATGACTGATTTCCTCAGTCATGTGCTTCCACAGTGTTGCGTCAAGATTCCAGTAATCCCCTCCGCGGCAGCACAACCCCTGTGCCCCCCCCCCCCGTAGGTGCACTTTTTTGTCTGGCCATCACTTCTGGAGTTGCAGGCAGAACACATAGCCCACTGTGCCTGAGATGGCCACTGTAAGCTTAGTGCGAATGGGTGAGAATTGCATGTGCACACCTATGTTACAGCATCCATCTTGGGCATGGCGGGCTCATTCTTGCACATGCACAGTGATTATTGGGCACTGCACATGCATGAGAATCGCACAAGTATGCCGTCAGCTGCAGCAGGAGCTCTCAATACTCTTTGACTTGGACTCATTGCTCTGCAGCACCCTTGGTAGCTCAGACCAGATTTTGTTGTTCTACAGAATGATCATAAAAGTAAACTGTTGCCTCATTTGAAAGTCCCACGAATACCTCTCAACTCTCCCTCATTCTGAGGGATGTCCCTCATTTTACCCCTCAAAATTACTCTGCCCCACATCCATCCCACATGGAAAAGGTGCTGTCCTAATATAGAGGGTACTGTAGACTCAGATAGTTAAAACAGAAATTTGAAGATGCTAAATCAAAATTCAACTTTGCACAAATAAAGAAATAAATGCATTGGTTTCCACAGTGTTCTGAGCTTGTATGTCCATGTTAGTTGACATGTTCCACATTATGAGGGCCAGTGTCCCACACTGTCCCACATTTTGAGTGTCTGACCCACATTTAGTGACAAAAGGTTGAGAAGTAAATTCCATGGGGTCTACTGATCTGTAAAAATTATCATCATAAAGCAGAGGTCAGCAATGATTAGACTTTTGTTGTCAACCAATTTGGGGTTGGAGATTGTAGTCCGCTGTACTGGTGATGTCATCGAGTTTAACTCTCTTAATCCATGTGCACTTACTACACCAACATGGTGAGAGGAACCATTTTCTCAGTCCATGAAGGCAGAGACTAGCATTTCTTTAACCTGCTGTAATGTGTAGTATACTGTATGCAATAATAGCAGTGCACACCAGTGGATTTTGGGCTTGTTGCTGGGAAGTGGAGTTTAGTAATACACAGCAGATTCCCGTCACTTTAAAGAGCTCCTCTACAGAGGCTATACAGGCAGTATGAGGAGTGTGCTGCAGTTGCAAATAAGCCAATAGCAGAGATACAGGGGGTTCAAGTCTGGTTGGGTATCTGCAAGACTAGGGGTGGCATATGAAGAGGAAAATGAAGAAACAGAATATTAGAAAATGAAAGTGCACATGCCTACGGAAGGACCTGCATCCCCTATCCCTTCTTCTGCCATACTGCTCAACTATGTGGGAAGCAGGGGGAGATACAGGAAGAGAGAGTGAGAGGAAGAGGAAGAGCAGCCACAGTGATATAGCATAGATACAACAGAGGAAGCATTGCGCAACCGCGGTAACATAAATACTCTACGTACATTATGAGACCAATGATATGATTGACACATTATAAAAAGATTCTGAACTTGAAAGGTTATGAATACCTCAGTAGCAATGTGGGATGATGCAGAAACGTTATTTATAAACTTGCATGCAATGAACACAGAAAAGACAGTGTACACAAGCATGCTAAAGCTGTACTAAATATAATTTAGAATGCTACAGAAACAGTGTGGGGATGTATGTTGTCACGTAGAACTTTCCTACAAATATAAGAGCTTTGCACTACATGCAAGCCATGAAAAAGGTTGATCTGCTCTGATGTGAGCATATCTGACCCAAAACCATCTCATGGGACTGAGAGAAATAGTTTGTGTTTGCAACTGTTAGTAACAATAGGCGGCACTATAGATTTTTAATGCTTTTGTAACAAAAATATGTATATGTATTTTATAAATTTATGTGTTCTAGCAGTCTGTAGTAACATAACTGTGAATTTTTAGTGCTCACATACAGGAATACTTTTGTAAACAGAATCTTATGTTCCCTGGGCTTTGAATGCATGGTAACATGCTCCCATACCCTTGTCTGCATAGCTAAGCAAGTGGCTTGGGATTGGGTGAGGCGGGGGCATATATCCAGGGCTATGAATGTGCAGAGGTCTCTGCATGTGCAGAGCAGGACTAAGAAAGAGTCCATGGGGGCACAGAAAGTGACAAGAATTAAAAATACAAAACAACCCGAAGGTTACCCATGTCAACTTTTTAAGTGATTGTAAGAGCCACGCTAGGCCAAATTCCAATTAAAGTCCACATGCAGGCTTCTACATTACTGGCTAAAGTCAAATGTCATGCCAGACAATCAATGTCCAGTAAAATGTTTGCTGGAAAAACAAAAGTATATGAAACATGGTTTCAAATCTTCCAAACATTATTCCAAATGGGTTTTGGTTATATTTATGATTTTCCTGGTCTCACGCCTGTAAGCCAGAGTAAGAATTTAATAAAACAAAGAACATATTACATGACAAAACAAAACAACCAAGCAGACAATAAGAATGCAAAAACCTAAGTGCCGGCCCAGCGGCGCTGAGGGCTAAGGCGCTGGATGCCTTACCTCGGGTCATTCTGGTGACCTGGATTCAAGAACGAGCCCAGGTTGTCAAAGAGCTGGCACGGGGGAAGCAGGATTGATCAGCCAAAAGGCAGCTCTCCCGTCCTGGGGAGGACTCTGTTGCCCACTATAGATAGTTCCACTGCCTCCAGATGGAGGTCCACGGGCAGTGCAGGCGAGTGGGTGACAAGTAGTGGCAGGGCGTCCCGATACCTCCACATGCACGGGCACATCCATGACAGGGTTGGGAGAAAACCAGGGGAAAAAAATCAGGGATGAACTATAAATAAAAAAAAAAAAAAGAATGCAAAGCCTGTGATTGATTTAATAACGCATACAGGCAAAGTGTGGAGTAATGTTTGTGCAACATTGTTGGTAGGCAGAAGACTTGTTGAATAACTGACTTGTTTGACTGTTATAAGTAGATACCTTGAAGACACACACTCTCTGTCCCCTGTGGGAGTACCACCTTGTCGAGGAGGGTCCTATTCCTAGTGGTGTGAGAGAACATAATTCCTTTAGGCTAAAGGTACTTTAGGAAGGAGCGAAGGAGAGGAGTGAGCCACTGAGGGAGGAGAGGAGGATGGTGGGAGGAAAAAACAGAACTTCAGAATGAGGCTGGAGGAAACTAATTGATATAGCTCAGGAAGGAGGAGAGTGGCTGTTTGCTGCTGCCCATCAAACCACAGGCTTGTCCTTTTCATTCAATGGGTGTTCACAAGGGAAGAAAGAGGCTTGGGCATCATCATCACAGATTACCTGAAATCATCCAAGCAGACCACTAAAGCAGTAGGTAAGGCTGGGGGATGTTAGGGTGTGTTAGTTAGGGGTATCACAAGTTGTAAGAGGGAGGTAATAATCCCTCTTTACAAGACACTGGTTTGACCCCATCTGGAGTACTGCATGCAGTACTGGAGGCCACACCTTCACAAGGACATTAACCAAACTGAGGCAGTCTAAAGAAGGGCAACCAAAATGGTGCAGAGATTGCATCAGAAAACATATGAAGACAGATTAATGGTGCTTAATATGTATACCCTAGAGCAAAGGAGGGGGAGAGAGGTGATATGATCGAAACATTCAAACACCTTAAGGGCATTAACAAGGTGAAAGAGTCTAAGATGTTTCAATATAACAAAAATAGCAGGACAAGATGACACAGCATAAAACATGAAAACATAGAATTTGATGGCAGATAAGGACTGCTTGGCCCACCTTGTCTTCCCATTTGCCTACCTAACGGATAAGCTGCAGATCCTAGTTAACCAACAACCTACTTCCTCCTACCCTCCACTAGAATTGCCTTATGTCTGTCCCATGCATTCTTGTATTCCCCCACTGTTGTTGACTCTACGACCTCCACAGGAAGGCTGTTCCATGTATCCACAACCCTCTCTGTGAAGAAATACTTCCTCACATTACCTCTGAGCCATCCCCCCTCTATCTTCAAATTGTGCCCCCTTGTTTTTGCATGTCTCTTTTTCTGAAAGATGCTACCCTCTTGGACTTTGTTGATTCCCTTGAGGTATTTGAAAGTTTCTATCATGTCCCCCCTCCTCCTTTCCTTGAGGCTATACATCTTTAGTTCCTTTAGTCTTTCTTCATATGTCTTCTGATGCAGACCCTGCATCATTTTGGTTGCCCTCCTCTGGACAGCCTCCACCCTGTCTATGTTTTTGTGAGATGGGGTCTCCAGAACTGTACACAGTACTCCAGATGTGGTCTTACCAACTGTCTGTACAGAGGGCCAACAACTTCTTGTTTTCTACTGGTGATGCCTCTCCCTATGCATCCCAGTATCCCCCAGCCCTCCTTACTGCCTTCTCACATTGCTGGTCCACCTTTAGGTCATCTGATATGACTACCCCAGGTCCCTTTCCATTTTTGTTGTTGTCAGTATCTCACCCCCATTGTGTACTCTTCCCCTGGGTTTTTGTTTCCCAGGTGCATTACTTTGCACTTCTTTGCATTGAATCTAAGCTGCCATACATTTGACCATTCCTCCAACCTTGCCAAGTCCCTTTTCATCCTTTCCACCCCACCTTGTGTATCAACCCTGTTGCAGATCTTTGTGTCATCTGCAAAGAGACATACTTTCCCTTCCAGTCCCTCTGCAATGTCACTTATAAAGACATTAAAAAGGACCAGCCCCAGTACTGAACCCTGCGGTACCCCACTAGTAACCCTCCTTTCTTCACGGTGGACTCCATTTACTATTACCCACTGTGTCCTGTTGTCCAACCAGTGTTTTACCCAGTCTACCACCCTAGGACCCACTCCCAGACTGGCTAATTTGTTTATTAATCTTTTGTGCGGGACTGTGTCAAATGCCTTGCTAAAGTCTAGGTAGGCCATGTCCACAGCCCCTCCCTGGTCTACTGCTTTGGTCACCCAGTCAAAGAAATCAATTAGGTTTGTCTGACATGACCTTCCCGCTATGAATCCATGCTGCCTTGGGTCCTGTGCCCCACTGGACTCTAGGTACCCAACAATTCTTTCCTTCAGAAGTGATTCCATCATTTTCCCTACCACTGAGGTCAAACTGACAGGTCTGTAGTTTCCTGCCTCTGTCTTGCTCCCACTTTCGTGAAGGGGAATCACATCCACCCTCCTCCAGTCCTCAGGTACCACCCCATCCTCCCATGATTTATTAAAAAGGGTAATCAGTGGTGTTACTAGTTCTTCCCTTAGTTCTTTTAAAATTCTGGGGTGAATCCCATCAGGCCTCATTACTTTATCCACCTTCAGTTTTCGGAGTTCTTTCAGAACCTTTTCTTCCATGAAAGGACTAATATCAACCCCCCTATCCAGAGTGCTTCTATTGACCCGATTAGGTATTTGCCCCTGCTTTTCCATTGTGAATACTGAGCAGAAGTATTCGTTCAGTATCCCTGCTTTTTCACTGTCGCTCTCTGCCCAGCCACCTTCCTCTTTGTTCAGCCTCAGTATCCCTGCCTTAGTCTTTCTTTGCTCCCTAATGCACCTGTAAAAGGTTTTATCCCCCTTCTTAACCAAGTTGGCTATCTTTTCCTCGGTTTGGGCCTTTGCTATTCTGACTGCCTTACCCGCTTCCTTCTGCTTTAACTGGTACAGTTCTCTGTCCTGCTCCTTCTGAGTTTCCTTATACTTCCTGAATGCTATCTTTTTTTCCCTTACCTTCCCCGCCACTTCTTTTGAGAACCATAGTGTTTTTTTCTTTCATTTTGATTCGTTTATTTGCTTCACACAAAGACTTGTTGCCTCTGTGATGGTGGTTTTGATGTTTCCCCATTGTTGCTCCACCCCGCCATCTCGCCTGTTTGTTAGTGCTTTTCTGAGGCAATCTCCCATTTTGACAAAATCAGCCCTCCTGAAGTCCAGTACCTTCACTTTTGTGTGGCTTGACTCTTCAGCTAAGTTTATCGTGAACCACACTGTTTGGTGGTCGCTTGTTCCCAGATGACTACCCACTTTAAGATCAGAGATCCTTTCTCCATCCCCATTTGAGAGTACCAGGTGTAAGATTGCTCTCTCCCAAGTGGGTTCCAAAACTAGCTGTCTGAGGCATGCCCGCTGTAGGGCATCAAGAATGGCCCTGCTCTTGGATATGACTGCAGCAAAGGTGCTCCAGTCAATATCTGGCATATTCATGTCCCCCATCAGCAATATCTCCCCTTTCTCTGCCATCCTAAGGATGCCTTCTATCATTCCCTTGTCCATTTCCTCCCCCTGAAATGGGGTCTGTATACAACCCCTGTGCAGATTGTGGAGCCATTTCCAGTTTCCAGAGTGACCCACAGTGCCTCCTCTACTCCCTGTTTACCCTTTAGTTCTGTTGCTTTTATCCCTTCCCTTACATAGAGAGCTACTCCTCCTCCTCTTCTTCCCTCCCTGTCCCTCCTGTAGATTGTGTACCCTGGTATGTTGACATCCCAGTCATGGTTCTCTGTGTACAATGTTTCTATGACTGCCACAATATCCAGGCATCCCTCTTCCATCAAGGCCACCATTTCAGGGAGCTTTTTACCTATAGTACAGGCATTGGTACTCATTACCCTCTATATTTTATGGCTTTATTTCTTTTTGCCCCATCCCTGTTCCTACTGCCTTTGTCTTTTTCTCCATTTACCCCAGCCCTTCTCCCTACTGACTGCTCTATTTTGGTGTTTACCTCACTAATTACCCTGATTTTTGGGGAAGGGCTAGGATTTCCCTTCTCCTCTTCAGTGCCTCCCCCCTTGGCTAGTTTAAATGCTTGCCACGGAAGCATTTAAACCTACCACCTAGGATCCTGGTTCCCCTCCAGGATAGATGCAGACCATCGTGCCTGTATAGGCCTGCATCCCTTCAGGTGGAGCCCCAGTCCCCAGTGAAGCCAAATCCCTGAGCTCTGCACCAGCTTTTCAGCCAGCCATTGAATCTCATGGTTGTAAACCTCTGCTGTCCAGAAACAATCACCTACAACTCTTGCCCTCCACCCCGGGGAGTGCCTTCCTTCTTTTCAGACACCTATTTCAGAAAGGCTAAGTAACAGGTCTAGTCACAACTGACTGCAAATATCTCCCAGCTACAGTTCCTCCCTGGCAAATTAAAGTTAAAACTAAGAAAAGTCCACCCCAAAAACAGAATCAATACTAGTTACTTACACAGGTTCAAAAAGTAATAATTCAGTTCAGTGTAGTCTAGAAAATAACCTCCTTGATTCAAGGAAGCTGTGGCTGCTTTCTCTCTGTCTACAATGTGAGAAGGAGACTGCAACACCTCTGAGACAAAAAAACCTTTTCAGCAAAAAATAAATAAATAAAATAGGGGCAAACAGTAATTTTGCTTAGCCTAATGATAAAAAGTCACAAAAATTTAAGCACCACCTGTAATAATTTCACAGAAGATATACCCTGTAAGAAACACTTTGCTACAGAGAAAAATAAAGCAGTAACAGAAGATATACCTTGCAAAAGACAATTTGAATCAGAAGATTACAGCAGTAATCTGTTAGCAGATTAGAGGGAGGCCGATTAAGGGGTAATGTGAGGAAGTTCTTTTCCACAGAAAGGGTGGTGGATGCATGGAACGTCCTACCTGAGGAAGTGGTGGCTATGAATACAGTGCAGGGCTTCAAACAGGCATGGGATAGGAATAAGGGAACAATACAGATGAGTATGAATAGGTAGGTTATTGATAGAGCAAAGGCTGATGGCACATTGATAAGGTAGAAAAAGAAATGGGCAGACTGGATGGGCCTTGCAGTCCTTATCTGCTGTTAATTTCCATGTTTCTGTGTTTCATTACCAAAGTGAGGAGTAATGCTTGTGTAACATTATTAATAATCAGAAGGCTAGTTGTATAATTGAATTGACTGTTATCTGTAGGTTATACATAGATGCATTGGTCATTCTCACTCTCTCTGCCCCTGTGGAACTACCACCCTATTGGGGTATTGTGAAGGCAAAGGAACCCTCTTGAGGAGGGTTGCACCCCTAGAGCTGCCACTTCCAGCCCTCAAGGTGCTTTGGGAACATAATTCCTTTAGGCTAAAGGTACTTTAGGAGGGAGCCAAAAGAACTGCAAAGCAGGAGCTGCAAACACAGACTGAGTGGAGAGATGACAGCGACAGTTGATTGCTCGTGATGTTGATAGCAGACAAAGGTATGACTTCCAGAAGGAGACAGGGAATGGCAGGATTGTAGGATAAAAGTGAGCTCCATCCAGCCCTAACTCACAACAGAGATCCTCCTACTATGGTGCCAATTAAACATAAAACTACATTATGACCTTTGAAACTCAGGAGAGAAAAAAAAACCTGTGGAGGAAATCTCCGGGGATCTATGGCCTTGGCAACCATCCCTCCTGGCATGGGTACTTACTATAACAGCTCACAAATCTAATTTGGAATTCCAGTTCAGGGGAAATATTTTGGAAAGAGAACTCTCGTTATATCCCTCCAACTGGATAATGCTTTGGTGGTGCTGCAAGTGGATCTCTGCAGCTGAAGGACACTCCCCCAGGAAGGAGGCCCACTCCCCAAAACATGGAATTAGGAGAATAGTGACTGCTGAAAGGCTAACACCTAGTCTCAAATCCGTGAGGAGGCCTACCTTTTACTGGAAACTACAGGAAGAGGTTATGGAATGAGTCTAGGTGGACCTTAGGCAGCCACAGGGAGAACTGCTTTCAGAAGTGCTACCAATATTTTCTACACAGCTAAAGGAAGCAATCTGGGTTTACGGTCCAACCCTCTAGCAGCTGACGTCTTGATAGGAGACAGTTTTTACACCTCTAGATGCTCTCTAGTTCTTTTATTGACTACCCAGTATTCTTATATGCTTTTGACCTTTTTTGTTAAATTAATTTATTTTTTTTTCCTTTGTAACTACCCTGAATACCTCTCTCCTCAACAGTTGCTGTTCTCTCTTTTCATATTGCCTGAACATTCTATGACATCACAAACTCCCATTCCAGGCCCTTCAAATGAACAGTGTGGAATGGGAGTTTGTGATGTCATAGAATGTCTTAGAAATATGAAAATCAAGTGCAGTAGCTGGTGAGGAGAGTGGAACTATGTAGATCTGAGGGTACCCAAAAGCCAGATTATTTATTTATCAAAAAATCATCAAAGCATATCAGAATACATAACTGGCATGGGAAGGAAGATGGAAAGGCAGTTAGCTATGTAAAAATAATTTCCCATCTCCTTTAAATACTACACCGCGAGGTGCTGCAGACCATAGGTCTGCACAGCTAAAGCTTACCCTGGAGTGTTGGACCTTACCACTCAGTGAGACTGTAGTGAGGTGCTGTAGGAGAGATGTGGCCTACAGAGAAGTACCCTTGCCCAAGACGAGAGACTCTTCCTCAAGATGCTTTAGGAGAAGGGGAAGGAAGGAAGGAAACATATTCAATTCAGTGCTTTAGAGTAACTGGTAATTGCTATTTTTCTTTTAAACTTAGATTGTGGGCTTTTAGTGACACTGTACTTTCTTTGTTGTCTTTACTTAGAATTGTTTTTGGGCTGTTGAACATTTAAAACATAGTGGTGGTGTAATTTTGTGCTGTCTTTAATTGCTGCAAATTTTATCTTGGCTTGTCTGACTGCCCTGTAGTTGGGTGGAGGGTGTTAATTGTCTGGCCTCTGACCTCAGCTACGTGATAACTGGAGGTGGGGCTTAGTCAGAGTGGAGGTAGCAAGTATAGTTTATTTTCTCAGAAGAAGCCAGAAGGGGAAGGAAGGAAACATATTCAATTCAGTGCTTTAGAGTAAGTGGTAATTGCTATTTTTCTCTTAAACTTAGATTGTGGGCTTTTAGTGACACTGTACTTTCTTTGTTGTCTTTACTTAGAATTGTTTTTGGGCTGTTGAAAATTTAAAAAGTAGTGGTGGTGTAATTCTGTGCTGTCTTTAATTGCTGCAAATGTTATCTTGGCTTGTCTGACTGCCCTGTAGTTGAGTGAAGGGTGTTAATTGTCTGGCCTCTGACCTCCCTCCCCTTCCCCCAACTCTTAATTATATGCCCTGTTAAATCTGATTGACAGGAGCTAAACACAGGGTATAGTAAGGGGTGTGAAGTAGGAGGGGCATAAGGGGGAATAAGCCCACCCTCAGCACAAGTGTTTTGACTCAATTTTTTTTTTTAAGAAAATTATCTGAGGATCAGTGGCAGGATTTTTAGGACAGTAAATTAATAAAAAGGGAACTAGGAGAGCTTCAGTAGCAGACAAGTAGTGGAATAGCAGTATAATTGCAGTATAATGTGGGGAGTGGTGCAATGCAGTGGCTGTGGAGCAGCCATATTCAGGCAGACCTTCTGGACACTGAGGTGCTGCCCTATCTGCATGCATCTCTCTGGACTGCGGGATGAGGTAGCCAGACTCAGAGCGGAAGTAAACTGGGTCAGGAGTACCACCATCCCTATCCAGAGACCACCCAGTCCAATGCAACTGCCTCAAAGGATGCCGAGAACGAGGAGCACTTGGATGACAGTGGGCTCAGGGAGGGTTAGAGTGGTCAGGCAGAGGCACATCCCAGATCCTATTCCACTCAATAACTCATATGCCACACTGGCAAATGAGGACAACCAAATAGAGGTACCCAGAGAAGTGGAAGGAAAGGATGTAGAGGTTAGCCAAGGAGGTGACCTCAGTGGGAAAGCAGTGGACCCCAGAGGAGGAGGAGTGAATCCTGGTGGGGGACTCCATCATAAGAGGGATCCAGCTAGGAACACAGGAGGGGGAGGACAGGGAGGTGAGGTGCCTACCAGGTGCCACGGCATGGAAGGATGGAAGGAAGATCCTGGGGATCACTGGGAAGGCAAGACGGGCGGGTGAGCTGGATGTCATTATCCACCTAGGTACTAATGACCTGGCAAATGGGAAGCCAAAGGAAGTTCAGGAAGAGTTTAGGAAATTGGGAAGGGGTCTCAAGCAAGTAGCTACTTCTGTCACTTTTTATCAGAAGTACTACCTGTGAGAGGCAAGGGAGAGCATAGGAGTGCATGCACCAGGAACTTTAACTCATGGTTGAAGAACTGGTGCTGTGGAGAGGGTTTGATTCATTGGTGACTGGGGACCCACCTGGAGGATGGAGGTTTGTTCAAGCCTGGCGGCCTGCATCCATCCTGAGGGGAATCCAAGCACTCAATGAGAAGTTTAAATGCTACATTGACAAGCATTTAAACTAGCAAAGGGGTGGCAGGCCAGCAAGGAGGGTACCTACTTGCTCACCCCCACAGCTAGCAGTGGAACCAGTGAATCAGAGGAGTGGCTATCTCTGCAAAGCAGTGTGCAAAGATGGAGATTAGTGCCCAAGAGGTGGATAGGCAGAAAAGGGGCAAAATTCAGCAGAAGGGCAGACAGCAAGGAGAACCAGGGATAAAGGACAACCAAGGAAGGGGCTGGAGTAGACCAACGAAACAGTCTAGGGAGGTCAAATCATGGAAAGCCATGTGTGCAAATGCCAGGAGCCTTAGCAACAAGATGGAAGATCTGGTGGCTGTTATGGTGCAGTCAGACCTGGACATTGTGGCCATCACTGAAACCTGGTGTAATGATAACCACGACTGGGAGATGGCCATACCTGGCTACAACATATTCAGAAGAGACAGAGCAGGCAGGAAGGAGGAGGAGTGGCACTGTATGTGAAAAATGACATAAGGGCCACAGAGATCCAGAAGAACAAAATGGGGAGAGATACTGTGGGTTAAGCTGAAAGGAAAATGGGGACAGCCATCCGCACAGGTGTGGTCTATAGACCACCAGCCCAGGAAGAAGAAACAGATAGGAGCTGATGCAGCCATCCAAAGGATGGCAGACAAGGGTGAGGTAGTACTGGTTGGAGACTTCAATATTCCAGGCGTGGACTGGAGCATCCCAGCAGCAGCATCAACTAGGAGCAGATTTATCCTGGACTCCTTCAGGGTGCCTTCCTCAAGCAACTGGTCATGGAACCAACTTGGCAGAAGGCAATACTGGACCTTGTGCTCACAAACAGGGACAGTGTGATGGGGGTAACAGTGGGGAGCACCTGGGAACAGTGACCACCAGTCATTGTGGTTTGAAATCACAGAAAGAGCAGAACCAAACCACACAAAACATGTATCCTGGATTTTAGGGGGCAGACTTTGGGAAAATGGGAAATACTTGAAAGAGGCATTAAGGGAATGGGACAGGAATCAGGGGTTGAGGAACAGTGGGCAGTATTTAAAATGGGGATTACAAGAACAACAGAATTATGCATTAAGCAGGTTAGCAAAGGAAAAGGAAGAGGAGACCATTATGGTTTCCAAAGAGGTAGCAAAGAAAGTGAAAGCCAAAAGATTGCATTCAGGCAATACAAAAGACACAGGCAGAAGGGATAGGGAGAAGTACCAGGAGAAGCAAAGGGAGGCAGGGAGGTCAGTAAGGGAAGCCAAAGCTCAGACAGAAGAACACATTGCAAAATCAGTGGGTACAGGGGACAAAACCTTTACAGGTACATAAGTGAAAAAGAAAGACAAAGGGAGGATAGTGAGACTGAAGGAGAGGATGGGGGCAGTGGAGGATGACAACAGTAAAACTGACATATTGAACAGGTATTTCTGCTCAGTCTTTACTGAGGAAGAGGAGGTAATGGGTCTGAAGGGAGTACAAGGGTGAGAATGGTGTAGAAATGGACACAAGTCCTTTACACGAGAAAGGGTCCTGAAGGAACTGGAAGTAATAAGAGTTGATAAAGCAATGGGGCCAGATGGGTGCAATTTCAGGGTCCTTAAAGAACTAAGAGAGGTGGTGGCTGAACCTCTGGCTATCCTGTTTAGCCAATCACTGGAAACAGGGGAGGTACCCAAAGACTGGAGGACAGCAGATGTAGTCCCCTTATACAAAAGCGGGAACAAAGAGGAAGCAGGGAACTACAGACGAGTCAGCCTCACCTCAGTAGTGGGGAAGATCATGGAAGCACTACTGAAGGAGAGATTGGTGGAACATCTGGTTGACAGTGGACTACAGGACCCAAGGCAGCATGGTTTCACCAGGGGGAGGTCATGTCAGACCAAACTCGTTGAATTTTTTGACTGGGTGACTAGGGAGGTGGATCAGGGGAGGGCAGTGGACATGGCCTATCTGGACTTCAGCACAGTCTTTGACACTGTGCCACATAGAAGACTATTACACAAACTGGGGAATATGGGTGTGGGCAGGACAGTAGTGTGGTGGGTAGGTAACTGGCTGGGTGGCAGGACACAGAGGGTGGTGGTAAATGGCTGTCACTCCACAGAGGGAAGAGTGACCAGTGGGGTACCACAGGGATCAGTGCTGGGACCGGTCCTATTCAACATCTTCATCAGTGACATTGCACAGGATCTAGAAGGCAGAATTTCACTGTTCACTGATGACACAAAGCTCTGTAACAGAGTAGACACACCAGAGGGTGTAGACAGAATGAGAAGGGACCTGCAGAAACTTGAAGAATGGTCAGGGTTTGGCAGTTAAAATTCAGTGCAAAGAAGTGCAAGATAATGCATATAGGGCACAAACTCTGGCACAATATATCAGTTGGGGGTGAGGATATAGCACGCACCAAGCAGGAAAGGGATCTGGGGTTATCATCTCTGATGACCTCAAGGTATGGAAACAATGTGACAAGGCAGCAGGTAAAGCAAATAGGATGCTGGATGTATAGGCAGGGCATCACCAGCAGGAAAGGAGGTCATAATTCCGCTATACAAGACACTAGTGAGGCCCCACCTGGAGTACAGTGTACAGTTCTGGAGACCATACCTACGTAAGGACATAGACAGGGTAGAGAAGGTACAGAGGAGGGCAACAAAGATGGTGCATGGATTGCATCACAAGTCCTATGAAGACAGGTTGAAGGAACTGAACATGTACTCCCTGGAGGAGAGGAGGGAGAGAGGGGATATGATACAGACGTACAAGTAACTCACAGGGAGGAACAGGGTGCAGGAATACACTATTTTTAAGCGAAAAAGATGTTCCAGGACTAGAGGGCATGGGATGAAGTTGGAGGGAGGACGATTCAGAGGAAACAAGAGGAAGAATTTCTTCACAGAACGGGTGGTGGACAAGTGGAACACCCTGCCAGAGGAAGTGGTGGGGGCTGAAACAATCACGGGATTTAAGAATGCATGGGATAGACATAAAGGAATTCTGGAGGTCAGGGATAAGGGGCAACAGACTTCTAGGAAAACATAAACTGAACTTAGAAGCTCAAATGGGCAGACTGGGTGGGCCATAGGCCCTTATCTGCCGACACTGTCTATGTATCTATGTATCTAAGATGTGAACTTCAAGGAGAGCAACTGAGCACATCTACCCACAGGGAAACCCTGAGGGAATGATTCTAGGAATTATACTGGCCAGTAGGAATTCATTCCTAGAGCCTGATAGCATAGATGCGGAAATGGACAGACTGAATGATGACTGCTGTAGGAACAATGATGGAGTGAACAGGATTGAATGAGGACTACTGAAATATGATTGCTATGATAGAAACGAATGAGGGCTGTCTAAAAGAGAGACTGATATGACTGCAAATGATTATTTATTTATCAAAAAATCATCAAAGCATATCAGAATACATAACTGGCATGGGAAGGAAGATGGAAAGGCAGTTAGCTATGTAAAAATAATTTCCCATCTCCTTTAAATACTACACCGCGAGGTGCTGCAGACCATAGGTCTGCACAGCTAAACCTTACCCTGGAGTGTTGGACCTTACCACTCAGTGAGACTGCAGTGAGGTGCTGTAGGAGACATGTGGCCTACAGAGAAGTACCCTTGCCCAAGACGAGGGACTCTTCCTCAAGATGTGAACCTCAAGGAGAGCAACTGAGCATATCTACCCACAGGGAAACCCTGAGGGAATGATTCTAGGAATTATACTGGCCAGTAGGAATGCATTCATAGAGCCTGATAGCATAGATGCGGAAATGGACAGACTGAATGATGACTGCTGTTGGAACAATGATGGAGTGAACAGGATTGAATGAGGACTACTGAAATATGATTGCTATGATAGAAACGAATGAGGACTGTCTAAAAGAGAGACTGATATGACTGCAAATGAACTGAATGACAGGATACCAAAAATATGAACACACATGAAAGGCCAAAATAATAAGTAACACTCAGCCATGAGCTGGAAAGCTGTATTAAAAGCATAGCTGGAGTGAAGACACTGAAACTAACTGCTTAAGGCTGGATGAAGTGACTGACTATGAGTGATTGCAGCTGTCAGTTAGTCTTGGAGTCAGGAAAAACTAATGACATGAAAAAACTGACTGAGAAAACACAAGCAAGATACAGAAGAATGACATAGGTAGGACATAGAAATAAGTCAGGACACCAAAACCAAAACTGAAGGTAAACATGGGGTTAAACAAGAACATGGAAGCAGCATGACTGGCTGCCCCAGAGAAAAACAGGAAGCACAATACTACAGCCAGGGGAGGCAGTAAGGCAAAATGCTAACCAAGAGACCCACTGAAGACACACTCCAAACAGAAGTTGAAGGTACCAAACCAAAAGAAAGTCAAAAGCAATAAGGAAAGGCAGCAGCAAGCACAGGAAGGGGGAAACACTCCAATAAAGCTTCCAGATGCAGCAAAGAAACAGAGTTTCCAAATGAGGTTGAATGAAGCTGGTTTATATAGCCCAGAAAGGTGTGTGTCGCTGGCTGCTCCCGCCCATCCAATTACAGGCTTAGCCTTTTCATCAACAAAGAATAAGATCAAGCATGAACTTGAGGAAAACCTTTCAGTAATATTAAAACTAGAGGATAAGAGAATTCTTGAGATGTGTAGGTCTGAATTATTTTGATTAAATTATAAAAAAATGGAGACCAGAAGCAAACATGAATAAATCTCTGTAGTGTAGTTGTAATTTGATTCACACTGAAAGTCTTGAGTTTATTTTATTGAAAGTCCAATCTTATGCTAAAAAGAGACATAATTTATCAGATGTTTTGACTAATATGATTTGTAATCTATCAGCTCTTGCAGCAAAGCTTGTGAACAATATTTCAAAAAGCATATTGTATGGAAATAATATATTTTAAATACAGAAAATAAGAAGTACCAAGCTAGAGGCTGATATTGATGAAGATTAATCAGGCTTTTAAGATTTGGGTTGTTCAATGATACAGTACTTTTTTATGATTTGATCCTAATTGCGACGTCCCCCATGTTTTTGACAAACATAAATGTACTAGATACTATGGTTTTGAAATGACATGACATGTATGTTTAACAAATAAAGTTTTGATTGATTGATGATTATCATCAAGAATAATAGGATGTAATGCTTACATTGAGAAGATTTTTTTCTTGGTCATCTTTGCAGATGAAAGTAAGAGGCCAGCCAACCTCTTCTGGAGGGTGAATAATACCTTCCACATCTCTTGTCTTGGCAATATAATGGAGGCAATAGTAGTGGAGAGGTACAAGGACTTTTTTTGTCAAGCCATGACTGCCAGCTTTAAGGCTAGGATCATTCCCAATGGAGTTAAACCTGGTTGTGGTGGACGAATGGTGGAGGTGGCTGATCTGCTATAGTCTTGGATGACATTTTAGCCAGTTGATAGTATAGAGATCTGTCTGTGATGCACCCTATCACCTGTGTGCTGAACCAAGCACCTTCACAGCTGTTGAAGACTGGATGCAAGGTGCTGGCCCCAGTTCTGGTTACAATCTTTAATGCATCCTTAAAGGACTTTGAAGGAGGCCACAGTTAGGCTCCTCCTCGATAAACTGTCTCTGGAACTACACAGTCTTGCCAATTTAGACCCATCTAGGTATCTTTTTTCTTAGGGAAGGTTATTGAGAAGGTGGTGATGACTCAACTGTAGGAATACATGGTAGATTCTAATATCTCTGAGCCCTACGTTTAGGCTCTGGCATAATACAGAGACTACTCTGGTCAGGATATTGAAAAAACTCCTCCTCCTAGTGAGAGATCATAGTAAACTGTCAAAAGTGGTGCAGGCAAATCTTTCTACAGAATTTGACAGTGTGGACCATAGTGAGCTAATTGATCACCTGAGGAAGTTTCTTGATCTGTCTGGAAACCCCTTAGCATGGTTCCAGTCATTCCTTATTGATTCAATAAATTGTAGTACTGGACATTTAACAAACAATGTCATGTTCCACTGAGTCAGGTGCACCTCCATTGTTCTCAGTACACATGCTGCATCTAGGAGAGGTGATCCTAAAGTACAGCTTCTAGTTCACTGCCATGTTTGCTGATGTTACCTAGCTATATCTTTGGCTTGCTGACAATCAGGGATCCTTCAGTGGTGTGATAGAGAGTTGTCTTACGAAAATAAGGGAATATATATCCATCAACTGGCTAAAGATAAATCCAGAAAAAACAGAATTTCTTCTGGTCAGGTAAGTTCACCTTATTCTGTCTGTAAGGATAGTCTCCTACAGTCTATCTTGGATGGAGTGCAGCTTGCAGCAAGGGAGGTTGTACACAACCTGAGAGTTTAGAACAGTGGTCTGATTCTCAAATCCAGGGATCAACTGGTGTACATAGCAGTTTTTATCATTTAACAACATACGAATATATGAACATACGAGAAATGCCATCAGATACAGGCCCTAAGGTCTATTGAGTCTGCGCGAGTGTGCAGCTATCAGTTAATTACTCTGCAGCTTCCCTCCCCTCCCTGTGTAGTAGTGACCTTCCCCTGACCCTGTCCCACCCACTCTTAAAACTGCTCACCAACTTTAAGGTAATCACCTCCTGTGGTAGTGCGTTCCTCCCAGCCACCACCCTTTCTGTGAAGTAGTGTCTTCTCATTTCCCTCTTGAATCTTCCCCCTTCCAATTTCAGACAGGCCCCCTATTGTTTCTCCATCCCTTTACTCTAAAAATTCCCTCTGTATTAACCCTATTTATGCCCTCCCTATGTTTGAAGGTTTTAATCATATCCCCCCTATCCCTCCTATCCTCCAGGGAGTACATGTTGAGTTCCCTCAGTTTTTCCTCATAGGGTTTTCCCTCCTTTCCCATGATCATCTTGGTTGCTCTGGGTTGGACGCCTCCAGCATATTGACATTTTTCTTTAAGAAGGGCCACCAGAACTGTACGCAGTACTCCAGTTTCAGTCTGACTAGCAACCTGTACAGTGGCAGGATAACCTCCCTCCTCCTGGAGGTGATTCCCCTGGCAACACACCCTAACATCTTATTAGCTTTAGCTGCTGCCTTCTTACACTGTACTGGATGGTTCATTTGCCTTGTGATTAGCACCCCAAGGTCCTTCTCCTCCTCTGCAGTGCCAGGTTGTTCGCTACCTGGCATGGAATAACAGAACACTGGTGTAGGCATTTATCACCTTGCAGTATGATTACTGTAATGTGCTCTACACGGGCCTATCTGTAAACAAGATCAGCTCTTAGCAACGAATGCAGAATGCTGTGGTCCAGTTTCTGACCTCCACACAGAAATCAGAACTTATTACCCAAACATTGCACATCCACACTGGATGCCTCTGAGGTGGTGGATTGAATTTATGGTGTTTTTATTGGAATTTAAGGCCCGAATGAAATGGGTCCACAGTACCTCTGGGACAGTCAGACCCAGCTTCTCATAGCAGGGACCTACAGTCAGGTGTGCAAAGATTGTTGCGTGTCACAGCTGTCTCAGCTAAAATCTACTGGGGACTTTTCCATTTTCCATGGTGGCCACCAGACTGTGGAATTTTTTCTCTCGCTAAATACTGGCCAAGCCTTTTCAGTGTCCTGCTTTAAAAATAAGACTAAAAAGTGGCTATTTCATCAGTTCTTCTGGTCTAGCCTACTGTCTCTTACAGATAGAAAGTCTGATTGTGATATTCTCTGTCTGCTTTTGTTATAAATTAAAATCATTTATTCATTAATTAGTATGGTGTTACAGTCAGCCCCACTTATAGCGAACATGGCTGTAGTGACCATTCAGTTATAGTGGGCAAAACAGCTGATCCAAAGCTGGATACTATTTTTGTCTGGGTTACAATAGAACACTATACCAGACTGTAAGTGTCATTTATAATGGATGTCAATAGACCTATTAGCACTGACTGAATACGTGTTGATGCTGCATTCTTCTGGTTGAGCACAATAAAATCCATGAGTCTATGATCTTTTTTTTTCATTTTCATTTGCTTGTTGTGTACCGAGCCCCCTGAAAACCAGTTTTGGTTGAAGCGCAGAGACAAGCAAGTGCTTGTTGCAACAATAGAAACTGTTTGTATGGCAAATTGTGACTAGTTAATTTTATCCATACACCAGAGTGTGATTTTCATCTCCTTTTCCTGTTTACCTGCTGACTACAGACTCCTCAATGTCCAAATGGGCAGCCCTAACTTTGCCATATAAAGTGAAGCTGTTAAGTGAGATTGACGCTCTTCTGAAAATGAGCATTTGGGATGTTGCTTACACTTTTCCCTGGCAAAGTGCAGACTTTATGATCTCCTCAAAGTCTGAGATGCCATCTACATTGAATGGCACTCAAACCAGAACCCAGATTGCAAGAGAAAGTAGGATGGGAAAGACAATGAAGTAGTAGAAGCTCCTCTTTGATGGTTTGCAAGTACCAGGGGTAGGGAAGCAATGATTAGTAGTCCCTTTCTCATGGAGAAGGCACAACAATTGTCAACTGCCCTCAGTCAAGTCAGATTATAATCCATCCAAGGAATGGCTACACATGTGGAGAGCAGTAAAGGAAAAGTCTTAAGCACCCTGTTGTGGGGTGCAATAAAAGATTTTCACAGGAGACAGCATATAAGGTACAACATACCTTGAATAGGTATGATTTTTATTGAAAAGAAATCAATCAAAATAATAAAAGTTAAATAAATCACTTTTATTTATTTATTTATTTGTTTTTTGTTTACCAGATAAGTACACTAGACAACAATGTTGCCTATATTCAGGTACGACCCAGTAGAGTACAGACAGGGGAGACCAGAGTCAACATTAAAGAGTATTTCATGACGCAGCATGAGGTGAGAACAAACATTTGAACAGTATACAGCCAGGTACAGGTACAGGGGAAAAAAAAAACAAATTCAAAAAGCACAGTTTTGGCATGAACAAGAAGAGCTATCCTACCAAAATCAGACTGTGCCTGACCTCTCTCAGAGATCTCCCTGGGAGAACCAAACAGGTCCTCTCCCAAAGACTATCTGAACTACAACATCAGTTCTGCCTTGATATAGGACTAAAATCCCACCCACAAACTGAAACTCCATCCAATGATTAATACAAAATGTGTAGTTTTACACATAATTCCACATATTAGTTCCTCTTTTACATGCATTCTATTCCCCCTATATAAATAGTCAAATTAGACTAATACATGTATTTCCAACATTCAAATTTTGACAATATTATTCCTTCATTTTGAGGACATGGGCTGTATTAGGCTAGACTCTGTCCATTTCGTAAGGGGAAGGGGTTTTACTAATACATAAAAAGCACCAGGATGTGCCACTCACTCCCTGTAGGACACACCTATCGACCCAGCATATCTCTGTGCAGACACAGAAACCCATAGCATGTTACCAAGGACTATCTCAGGAAGAAAGTAATGTATTTAAACTTCATTTTTCTTCTCTGCATGGCTAAGAGTAATACAGAATGTGTACATTGGCATGAAGATACCACCTTGCCATTCAGATGTAAGGAGTCGCTGCACAGAACTAGGTTAAACAGAAGACTCAGCGCTCAACTTTCTCAGTTAAAAAGAAGCGTTTTCACTGACCTAGGAAGGGTTTTTAGACCATAATTAATCTACTTTCTTGATCGCTTCAGTGAGTGAATGGCAATTTAAGCCTATTGGAAATTAAGTAAAAAGAATATATGCAGGAGAAAACAAAAACTGCAGTTTATGACTTTAGAGAACCAAATGAAACCGAGGCATACGAGCTAGCCTCCCACTCAGTGGCAGAATTAACTCTTCCTTCTCACAACTGGAGTTGCGGGAACTTGCAATATTTGCAGAAACACTAGCATCACTTTTAACTTGAAAAAAATACAAAGGGAATAACAAAATTACTGGCATTTTATCCGTAAAACAGACCGCTTGTTCGTTCTTGCAGTTTAACAGTAGCATTTGACATACGTGGTGCTTGTTACTAATTATTTTACTCCTCAGCTTATTTCTTTAACCGTTTTGACAGCACTACAGACGCTGAAGTGAAATTGAAAGAGAGTTTATAATAGCAAGCGGCCAACACGCTATTTTACAGGTGAGACAGTCATAGAAGTATAGAGAGGAAGAATAGAAAGAAGGAGGGACAAGACTTAAATAAATAAATGCTGTTGCACAACAGACTTAGAAGTAAAAACAAATGAGGAATTAAAGACTTCAGGTCTTATTCTGTACAAACAGTCAAAGGGGGGGGACACCACCACACATCCATAACTATGAACATAAGCACACCGACCAGGAACAATGCCAATGAGGTCGAAATTTAATAGCTGAAAGTGCAGTAACTGGCAGAAAGAATGGCTTACAACCAAATAAGAACAATTAACATTTCCCCCAGCATACTGCCAGGCTTCATCAGAGTGTTCTTTGATAAAGACTTTAGTGCTATCTTTTATATATATCTTTCAACAGATCATGTGTCATTATCTGACCAATCGATGTTTACAGAATTAAAAAATCACCACAACTCCACAATTAAAGTGCTCAGTGCACGTGATACATAATACTCTTACTTAAGACATGGAACAAACTTGCTGAGGACAGCATTATATTGATATAAAAAAGGCAAACATTATGTATCCCTATATGTTCCTATATGGAAATGTGTGACTTACATATCACCCCACCATTCTAATTATTAGATTCTTAACTTATGTTTTATTTATGTTAACATACTCATTATGAGAAGTCATTTTAAGTCACTAATATTACGATTAGTATTACACCAATGCTAATACTGCACTCATGGTTCCAGGTACCAACTTATTATGTCTTTATATAACAGAAGAATGACTTTTTTCTGCATACATGTGGAAAGCAAGGAACCACATTGGCATCAAAGGAAGCTATGGTAAAAAACTTAACGCTGGCACTGCACATGCAGAACAGTGGCTAAGGGCTGTCCGGTTTAGCCCATTAAGCCACTACAACCCACCAGACATCTTTAATTGCAATGGCACTGGTTGATTTTATTGTTGTGTCATGAGTGTAATATTGGCCTTTAAAGCAGAGTCTCTTTAGGGCTCCAAGAATGCAACAGACAGAAACTCTGTCATGGCATTCTGCAACATTAGGGAGGTGATTGTCTGTCCCCTCTCCTTAAGAAGCCCTCCCTTGACCCGGACTGTTTGGTTAACTACAGACCTGTGTCTAACCTTCCCTTTGTGGGGAAGGTTAATGAGAAGGTGGTTGCGCTGCAGCTGGATGACCACTAGTAATTTCTCTAGCCACAATGTTTATGATTCTCTCCAGATGGGGTTTAGGAAAAAGACATAGTACAGAGGAGGCCCTTTTCCGGATACTAAATGACCTCCTAATAGTGAGAGATCGTAGGACTCAATCCATCTTGGTCCTACTGATCTCTCTGCAGCATTTGACACTGTGGACCATGGTGTGCTATTGGAGTGCCTGCAGTTTATCTGTGGACTGTCTGGGAGAGTCTGCAGATGGTTTTGATCTTTTTTCGAGGGTAGGACTCAGAGTGATGTCCGAGATTTATTCCTCTGCCCCTCTCTTCCTACCCTGTGGAGTGCCACAGGGTTCCATTTTGGTGCCCATGTTGTTCGCAGTGTATATGCTGCTGTTAGGAGAGATCAATAGGCAGTACGGTCTGAGTTTTCACTGCTATACAGATGATACTCAGCTGTACATGTCCTTTGTGCCTGGACAGCATGTGATCCTCTCAGTATTTAATAGCTGTCTGTCCGAGATCCAGGACTGGATGAGTGCCAGCTGGCTGCAGTTGAACCTGGATAAAACTGAGGTGCTGGTCGTGGACCCAGATTGACGGAAGGTGGGTCTGTTGGCTGGGAAACCATCAGGACTTTGGCTCGGGGGTGCTCAGCTGACTGCCTCAGATCAGGTTCAAAACCTGGGCATTATTTATGATGATGGTCTGACCCTAAAATCACGGGTGTCTGCTGTTGTCAAATCCTCATTTTACCATCTGAGAAATATCACCGGGGTGAAGCACCTGGTTCCTCCCGATGATCTTCCAACCTTGGTCCATGCCTTTGTTACCTTCTGCCTTGACTACTGCAATACCCTCTACCTAGGGCTTCCAGGGGTTGATATCTGCCACTTGCAGCTAGTGCAGAATGCGGCAGCCAGGTTGCTAACTGGCAACTCTAGGGACAGTCATATAATACCTGTGCTGCGCAGATTGTACTGGCTGCCAGTACAGTGGTGGATCACCTTCAAGGTCGGGTTACTGACGTACAAGGCCCTACACAATCAGGGACCCCGCTACTTGCAAGATCTCCTTTGTCCCTACCACAGTCTCCACCCCCTCCGATCCACTGATGAGGGATTGCTAGAGAATCCCAGTGTCCATTTGAAAACACCTGGGGCTCGATCCTTTGCTTATGTGGCCCCGACCCCGTGGAATTCTCTACCTCATCAGATACTAGAGTGCCTGATCACCATTTTAAATCAGCATTAAAAACATATTGGTTTCATCTAGCCTATCCTGATTTTGGGTAAAACTGATGGCTTTTACAGTATTTTAAATTATTTATGCCGCATTTGAATTAGATTTTATTGTAATTTTAAATGTTGATGTTTTAAATACGTTGTTTTATTACTTGGATTGTACAGGTGCCTTGGTTTTGGAAAGGTGCTTTTTACAAATAAAGAAATCAGTCAATCAAACATGGATGGCTCTGATAAGGAGAGATCTGATGAGAGATTGTTGGTTGTTGGGAAGTTTGCTCAGTTGTGATGCTTTTGTGGCATCTGGCATCTTACTATCATCTATAGAAACAACCGCTCAGTATGGATGACAGGAAAGATTTTTACATCCTGGACTTGAGACTGTGACAGAAAATTCAGTGAGAGAAAAATAGTTTCACTTTTGGACAATTTTGCTGGTCATCTGAAAGTCCCTGGGCTGAGAAATATCAAGTTGATCTTTCTTCCTTCTAACACACCGTGGATCATCCAGCCCTTGGATATGGACATAAACTAGTCCACGAAGTTACCCTGTGTTAGGGCAATGTGCAAGAGAGTTTTGGAGGCACTTGATGAATCTGAACAACTGACAGCTCAAGCATGTGTGAAATCAACCTGCGTGACACTGTTCACGTGGTGAAGACTGATGAGCAGGGAGGCTATATAAAACCATGTGCAGAGCTGCAGGACAAAGTTACACCAAGTGACATGAGAGCAGCACTTCTGACCCTCCCTAAAGCAATGCAGCAACAAACTGGCCTGGAAGAGATCTCCGCTACTTAAGTAATGTGGCAGCAGTATGCTATGGCAAACCTAAGGCAAACGAGGATTGAGGATTTCTTCGGCAAAACTGAAACCACAGAATAAGGGCTGTGTGTGAAATATTTGTCTCTTCATTTTTTTCCTTTCAAGTCTCAGCCACTTTTTTAGTTAAAGTTCAGAACTAAATGATGATTTTAAACAAAACTCAAATAAAGCTTTATTGTACTTTATCAGTAAATGTGTAGCAAACAAACGCTACTCTTAGTTTTTTATCTCACCAAAAGGTTACAGTGGTAATAGCTATAATGGACAGGATAGTGTATGATCACGTTTTTGTTATAAGTAGTGCCAACTGTAGTTGATTTCTGTATTAGGGTAACAACTATATAAAGCACCTTTAGTGTTAGTGGCTCAGTAGGTAGCACACTCGCCTCTGAGGCTGGGAGATTAGAGGGCTGTGGGTTCAGTTCCCACATCTGGCACTTGGCTAATATCCCAGTACTGACGCTGTAGTGCAGCATGCGAGGGGTCAGATCTGCCTGGATTGGTGGTAGTTCAGGTGGATGTTAAAGATCCCATGGCACTTATCGAAAAGAGTAGGGGAATTTCCCCGGTGTCCTGGCCAAATTTCCCTCATTCACTAAAAAATACCACCAACAGCTTAACCTGGTTCATGGTCAGTTGTCATTCATCTGTATCCCCCTCCCCCGGGTCGTGCCTGAAAATAGGCAGGATTTGTCTAGTGCACTTACCCGGTCAACAAAAAACTAAATAAAAATAAATAAGTATTATAGAAAGGCATTATAACAAATGTATCTGTCTGTCTGCCTGCCTGTCTATCCCACTCAAAGAAGAGAGCATTGTCACATCACTGGTATGGTTTGGACACCTACAGTAAATGTCCTAAAGTGGTGGTACTTTTATACAAAGGAGGCAGTGTGGTCTATTGGTTAGAGCACTAGACTGGGAACAGGGAGAGCACAGGTTCAATCTCAGCTAGGCTAAATACTCCCTGTGTGACCCTGGGATGTCAGTTACCCCCCCCCCCCCAAGTGCTCTGGTCCATCCAGCTGTAAAAATGGCTAGAAGCAGGACCACACTGAAAATGAGATGTTGTTTCCCAACTGGGTTATCTCAGATAAATAAAAGAAAATGATACCAAGCTCAGTTTATTTATAACTTTAGTCAGATAGAGCAATCTCTTTTTAAGTATGTTAGATATACTCTATGAAATTATGTATATTCCCTTCCAATAGATTGTTTATGTTTGGCAGTTACAGTACACTACACCATTTTAAATGACTTAGCTTTTAAATAAGTTCTTTATATGAAAACTGAGCAGTTTTTTGCTTAAATGCAGCTGCATTTTCAAAGTGTTTAGATCTGCATAGCTACCTTGAGACTTCCACATTCATGAGTTATGGGTTTTACCCCTCATATGAGGAGAAACTGTGTTACATACATGCAGTACATGCATACATATTTAGTAAGGAAAGAAAACAATTGATCAGTTGAGTTCCTCCCTCCCATTCAGTTCAGAGTGAATACCATGCCACCCCATTCTTTTCAAAGCACTTCTCAAGACAGCATGACGGTCATTACAGTATCAACGGATACCACATGCTCTGGTAGTCTATTCCAAATGGTCATTACTTGTTCTGTAAAGTAATCTGTCTTGAAGTTTCTCTTGAATTTTCCTCCCTTTAACGATGCTGACGGTTCCCATGTCCTTTAACCGTTGCATATCTTGAAGAGCTGTACTTGATCTGCTAGCACAATCCCTTTTGAATACTTGAAAACTGTGATGATGTCTGCCCTGAATCTTCTCTTTTTCATAAAGTGATCCCAGTTCTGCCAATCAGTACTCATAGCCCACGTTTTCCAAATGGATTTGCCATCGTGACTGCTTTCCTCTGTACCTTTTCTGATGTGTTACTGCTTTTTATCAGATACGGATATTAGATCAACACACAGTAATCAAGATGGGGGCAAAGCCTCACCCATGACCTGTATAAGGGTATTATAATGTCTCTTGACCTGCTTACAATGTTTCTCTGAATGCACGCCATGATGTTTTTTCCTTTTCTAGTTGTTGCCCCTCACTGTTGTTCTGACTTCAAGCTGCTGTTAATCAGTACCCCAAGATATTTTTCTGCATAGTTTGTCATCTTTATGCCATTTAAGTAATATCTTACCTTGCCTTCAGTTTCCTATATTCTAAATGCATCACCTTGCATTTCTCTGCACTAAAGTTAATCAGCTTTGCC
Source organism: Neoceratodus forsteri (assembly GCA_016271365.2). Taxonomy (NCBI): domain Eukaryota; kingdom Metazoa; phylum Chordata; order Ceratodontiformes; family Ceratodontidae; genus Neoceratodus; species Neoceratodus forsteri. The sequence continues at coordinate 557,909,677 of CM028132.1, forward strand.
ACCCATTTCCCAAACTATTTTCTCCCATTGTGATATAACTACTTTTCCCATCTGGGTGTCATCTGCAAATTTAGTAATGCCACATGTTTTCCATACCTCTAGGTTATTTGTAAATATATTGAACAATATAGGTCCCAGAACTAACCCCTGTGGAACCTCTGCTGGTCACTTGTTTCTATGTTGCTAGGTACTCCCTGCCCTAGAAGCAGCTTACCTGCCCTCCCGGAGCTCCAGGATGACGACGCCATTTTAGAGACAGGTACTCCCTGCCCCAGAAGCAGCTTACCTGCCCTCCCAGAGCTCCAGGATGATGACACCATTTTAAAGCCAGGTACTCCCTGCCCCAGAAGCAACTCACCTGCTCTCTCCCGGAGCCCCAGGATGACAACACCATTTTAAAGCCAAGTATGGAAGTAAAAGGAGACCTGTACGAGAGCACTGTGCCCAAGCTCAAATTTGGTGACTTTTTTTTCATCTCGATAGGGGATGGTCAGCTAAACCAGGACATGGCTTAACCAGCATCGCTAACCCAGTGGTGGAGTTACAGCATTTAATTTTTATTTTCCTGCAGCTGTAGTACATAATTTAATTAACTTTTCGGAATAAATCCCACTGCTGCCTAGCTCCAACCCAAAGGGCTTTGGGAGCCCTAACGCAGTTTGGCTCTACTGTGTGCACTGTAATGCTGCAGGAGTTTAATGTTTAATTAATGTTTAATTGTATGTTTCAGGATTTTCATGTCTTAATGTGCAGGGTGAGACAATGTAATAGGGAGCCCTAACGCAGTACGGTTGTACTTGGTGCACTGTATACTGCAGGATTTAGTGTTTAATGTGCAAGTTAGGGGATTTGCTGAGTTTTAGAAAATGGGCTTTTTATTTGGAGGCATCTGATTTGCTAGTACCCATTCCACAGGGGTACATTAACTTTCAATAGATGCCCACCAGATAAAAAGTCCCTGCCCAAACCTGCCTCATGCCCACCCAAGTATCCCTCTGCCCATCCTGCTTAATCATTGGCTGGAGCGCCCTATTCAAACAGAAAATGATGCCATTTTTTTCTCTTGCTTAGCGAGAGACACTGCCCAGCCAATGCTCCCACAAGAAACCACACACCACCATCTGCTGCGCTCACACTCGTTGCAACATGAAAAAAATGACACAGAAGTAACACATTTCAGAAGGAATTATTAAGCGGTCACCATGATCATCAGCTTCCCGTAACTGTAGTGGGACTAGCAGTACAGTTGTTTTTAAACTGCAGCGCATGCCTCTCCCTATATGAATACTACCACCGCTACCACTTCCAAGACACTGGCGATCTCAGACAAACCAATCCAAAATGCTACGGTAAAATATGTACAGTTTTCTATTTTTTTAGACATAAATCCCCTTCTCCTAACTTAAAGCAGTTACCCCTCTACATTATGTCCATGTCTTCGATTGCAATGAGATCGTGGTGCTGCGTTCCAACAGCCAAACCTTAACCTGGTACTCTGTCAGCACTCACCAGACATTTTCCTTTATGTCTGCTGTTTAACCCCTTAAAAAACTATCCCCAATGGCGATCCTCTTTGTGGCATGTCTGTGGTAATGGACAAGTTAAAAACACATTTGCAGTGCTGCCCTGCCCTGCCGCATTGTATGTGTTGCTCTGCACTTCCTGGTTTACATAGCAAGTCAAATAATGGCACACACCTAACAGCCGCAACTTAAAAGTGTAAAAAAACAAACAAACAAAACACTCCTTCATGTGGGGCAGAAAACTGTTTTGTGGTGGTTATTTATTTTTTATGGGGGGGGGTTGTTGTTGTTGGTTTTTGCAGACTACTCCTGAGAAAAACTTAACGCAATGTCATGTTGCGTGAGAGGGTAAATACCAGAATGGCACTGTAGGGGGAGTGGAAACAAGACATGGAATAGCACACAAAGGAAGGGACTACTTTACAAGAAAAACACATAAAATTCACCCTTACTATGTTTTTCTAATTTTTTTCTTTCATTTTGTAAAAAGCCACACAAAAGTGCCACCAGTAGGCCATTTTCTAAGCACAATAATACCCTCCAGGGTGGGCGGTATGGGCAATACCAGACCTTCCAGGGGCTATAAGGCCCTCTGCCTGCGGTGTCGGGCCTCATTATGCCCCGGGTGGTCCGGTATTGCCCAATACTGCCCACCCTGTTAGGAATTATTGCTTATGTAAACTCCCACCCACTTGCATACTGTTACCGCTAGACTGTCTATCAAAAAGTCTGCAACTCCCAGTTGGTCCTCAGAATTTGGCCACGTTTTCTGTACTAAAGAAAAAAAAACTTTTGCATTTTTAATCTGTTCGGGAAATGCAAGTAGGCATGAGGATTCCATAGAAACAGCCACGATCACTAAGAGGGACATAAAGAAATAATTTAAGGTTCCATAAGTCAGCCCAGTTGCGAGACCTCACCCCCGCCCCCACCAAAATGAGTTACTAAGGTCTTCCATCCATTTATCGTTTATATCATGTCTCCCTTTCTATCTGTCTCCCATTTTTATGTACTCCCTGCCCCAGAAGTAGCTTACCTGCCCTTCCGGAGCTCCAGGACAATGCTGCCATTTTAAAGCCAGGTATGGAGGTAACAGGATGGTCGGCTAAACTGGAACAGGACTTAACCAGCATCGCTAACCCAGTGGTGGAGCTACAGCATTACATTTTTATTTTCCTGGAGCTGTAGTACATCATTTAATTAACTTTTTGGAATGAATTCCACTACTGCCTAGCTCCAACTCAAAGGACTTAGGGAGCCCTAACCCAGTTTAGCTCTACCAGCAGCTGCTATGCAGCTGCTCCCCACCCACCCTTTTCCGGCTTTACCTTTATAGGGGGTTGTTGTCAGGTGACATCGCCCCATTTTCCCACCTGCAGCCTATAGCAAATAGCCTGTAGAGGGCATATGCTATTAAACTGCCTGAAGAAGATTACTCAATTGTTTTGCTAGCCAGGCAACACTGAAACTTAAGGAACATAATGTTGAAAATAATAAAAAAATTCAAACCAGGCTGCCTTATGGCTATGTTATTTCTATCTGATGTGACCAGCTGTCTGCTAGTAAAAGACTGCTCCCCTAACAGCAAGTACTCACTCAGATGTCCGGGTCCCCCACACTCATGCTCCCAATGGCCCCTAGCATCCGGCATCAGATTCACTCACATCAGTGCTGGAAGTATGTTTCCAAAGATCCAGGAATTGGAAGAATGGGTGTCGCTCTATAAACTAGGGCCCAGATATTCCAAAGGGTTGTGCATGGCGCAACAGTGTTGCGCCATGCACAACCCACTGATGTGCCCCGGTGCAATATTTAAAAGGGAAAAGTGCACCTGCACAAATCCCAATGCACGGGGGCGCATCAGTAATGTATGCAGGCACAGGTGGGGGGGGGCGTGCCCATGCATAAACTGAACAGCCTGTTATTCAGCCGGGCCATGCAGAGTTATGCAGGCGCAACCCCCTACCTGCGCCTGCACAACTTTACAAAAAAAAAAAAAAAGGATCAAGTCGAGGGCCACCCACAGGTGAGCTGCTGCATTGCAGGGCGCAACACAGCACCTCCCCACAGTACCTCCCCACCCCTCACAGGGGGTGGGAGTACTGTCTGCCTTAGTGAATGAATTCCATTCACATATCTGGACTACCTTGTATGGTATGAACTGCCGCCATTGGCTCAAGCTCTGAACCAATGGGCGTACAGCTACGAGCTGTCAGTCGGTGGGCGGCGGGGTGGCAGGTGGGTGAGGTGCTGCCGCCTGCCGGCTGATGGGGAGCGGGGTGGTGGGGCTCCGTGGGCAGGAGGGGTGGGGGCCACTAGGTCACCAGGGATTCTGGACGGGGGTTGAGGATGCCGCCCGGGATCGGGCTATTTGGGGGTGGGGAGTTACTGTATGCCCGTGATCAGGCTAGTCGGGGGTGTTACTGTATGCCCGTGATCGGGCTAGTTGGGGTTGGGGGTGTTACTGTATGCCCGTGATCGGGCTAGTCGGGGGGTGGGGGGACGAATTACGTTATGTCTGTGATCGGGCTACTGGGAGAGGGAGTTTACATTATGCCCAATTTGGGCTGCTGGGGGGGGCAGAATACTGTTCTGCCTGCGATCGGGCTGCAGGGGGTGTCGGTCCCCAATGGCTGCTGCCTGGCAGGGCACCAGGCGCAAGTTGTCGGGGATCAGCGCACCTGCATGCTAATGGCATGCAAATGGGCTATAATTAGATGCAAATGGCCCCCTTGCGCCTTGCATAAGTTATGGCCCCATTTGCATGTCGCCTTTTGAATATCGCAGGTGCTGCGCATGGCTCAATGGAACTTGTGCCACCACCTCTGAATGCTCCACTCTAACCACTTGCGGTGGCGCAGTTCCACTGCGCCATGCACAGTGGGTGTGGCCAGGGGGCGATATTCAAAGAAGTTGCTCAATAGCGCAACTCCTTTGAATATCGCCCTGGCCACACTGCTGTGCAACTTTTTTGTGCAGCGCAAGGGCTTGCGCCACAGAATGGAGTAGTTTGAATATCTGGCCCTAGATGTTTTTGGGGTAAGCAAGACATGGCTGAAATCTTCAGTCCCTGACTCCCTTTGTCAAATCCAGGGCTATAACATCTTTCAAAATGACAGACCAGGCCCCAAGGGGGGAGGGGGGTTGTGCTATACCTCAAGGATCACATAACCGGCTCCATCTCAGCCTTCAGTTCAGCACAGAAGGCAACCACAGAATGACTCATGATGGAAATCAACATCGCTGAAGCAGTCAAACTACACTTAGGTTGTGTATATAATCCTCCACTGGGAGGGAAAGAAGGACTCAGGGAAATAATCGCTGTGGTTGCTGGTCCAGCACCAGCAAGGGACACCATCATTTTAGGTGACTTCAACCTAAATTGGCTAGATAGTAAGCAGCATAGCTGTGTGGAGCTGCTCAAAGAAATTAACCTGTCCCAAATATTATATCACCTATTCACCTCAACTCCAGAACATTTAACCATACGTTACTTGACTGGATCATAACGAACCGAGAGGACAGGGTGAGCACCTCAGGAGTCATGTCAGACTCCATCAGTGACCACTCCCCTACTTTCTGCATGTGGTCATGCCAAAAAATTAAGCCCCCCTCAAGGATCATCTCTATCAGGAATTTTGAGAAGGTAGACACTGACGCTCTGCATAGAGATCTGGACAGCATAGACTGGTCCACCCTCTATACTTTGAAAGATGTGGACACAGCACTGGGAATCCTCACTGCTGCCCTAACCATGGTACAGGACAAACACTGTCCTATGACTTCCTGGCGTGTTAGGGGAGGAATCACTAAATGGGTTACCAGGGAGCCGGTGGCTCAGAAGAAAGAGAGAGAGATAAGGCATGGGCATCTCACAAGGGCACACCCACACCAGGGAACTGGGCTGAGTACAAGCATCTATGAAACCAATGCAAGTGAGATACAAAATCCTTAAAAGCCTCTTATTTCAAGGCCTAGCAAACTGTGAACCTTAACAACCCACGCAGATTCTAGGCTACAATTAACTCGGTCATCAACCCAGTCAAACACCAAGGTAATACCTCTCTAGCAAGTGACGCGGGCCTACTAACTGATGCTGAGTCTTTGGCAAACCTCATGAACAACAAGTTCTGAAACCTAGGCCCATACCTAGACCAGCTACCCACTATAGCACACAGCACAGGAAAGCAGGTCAAAGTAACCAGCTCTCCCCCCTTCTATTTTAAAGCCACTTAGTGAGCTGAGATATATAACCTACTAAGGTCACTTCCCAAGACAGGCAGCACGGGAAGTGATGGACTTGCACCTCATTTCCTCAAAATGGCTTCGGCTACCATAGCAAAACCTCTCTCGCACATCATCAACCTATCCTTGATCACCACCAAGGTGCCTGCACTCTGGAAAGAAGCCAGAATTGTTCCCATACTTAAGACAGGAGACCCACACCTTCCTGACAAGTACAGACCCATACCCATATTGTCTTACATGGGCAAAATACTGGAAAAAGTGGCTCACTGTCAATTATCGGAGCACATTGAGAAATATGACCAGCTATCTAAGGACCAACATGTGTTCCACAGAGGCTTTGGCACTGCCACAGCCCTTACCTCATTTACAGACCACGTACTCAGTGAAGCAGACAACAGCAACCTAACTGGGGTTATATTCGTAGACTTATCTAAAGTCTTCAATATGGTGGACCATGTGCCACTACTAAACAACCTATCTTCACTAAACTTCCCCTGTAATGTCACCAACTGGGTCCGAAGCTATCTAACTGACAGGACACAGCTAGTACGAATGGGGCATGCCCTATCAACCCCCCACTGGGTGTGGACTGGCATGCCCCAGGGCTCTGTTCTAAGACCCTTGTTATAGTCCCCTTTTTGTTACCTTTTACTGCAAACAGCAACAGAATAATGTATGCGGATGACCTCATTATCTTAAAAAGTGGAAGCAACATTGCTGGACTAAATCTAGATATAAACACAGACTTTATTACAACAGTTCAATGGTTCACACACCACAGGCTCCTGGTAAACACCAAAAAGACAAAGTGTATGCTGTTTGGCTCTAAACCGAAGCTCGCGAAGAACACACATTACAACACCAATACTCTCAGTATACTAGCCTCCGACGGTTCTACCCTTGATCAAGTAAGAGAATTCAAATACTTGGGGGTCACGCTTGACAAGTGGTGGGCGCAGTGGCCGAAATTCACTCTGCGAAGTGATTCACGGAGTAACACAGAATCCTCGAAGTACCCACAATGCACAGCGGAGTACTTCGCATCATAATGGGGAATGTGGAGTCCATTGAAAACAATGACTTTGCATTATTCCACCGTCCCCAAACCACTTCTCCACCAATTTTAAGGTGAAGTAAATTGAAATCAATGTACTTCACTTCACTTTGCCTCATTTTTGAGCTTTAAAGACGAATTGTGCAGTGCTTCATGGAATTGCAGGTCACATGGGCTCTAGAATGTTCTGCACAGCCTCAGTTCTGTGTAGTATGTGTGTAGTGGAAGATGGAGACAGTTTCCTCACAGAGCCCTGTGATTCAAATTCTTTAAAAGCTGTTAAAAAAGCCTTTTTGAGCTATTTTTTTTGCTCACAATTTAGTACATCAATTGTAGGAAACCCTCCTGTGCTCATATCGAGTGTTTATTGTTTGTGTGTGGATTTTGAATGTTAATTTAGAACAGTCAGTCTGTGTACTGTGAAGTGTGCTTTGGGGGAGGGGCGTATCTGTGGTGTAAGTAGATTAACTGGGAGAAAAAGGCATTCTTTCTGTTTTGGTTATATTTTTCTTGCATATTAACTGTGTTAATGTACACACAGTAATATTTTCAGTAATTCTTGACATTTTTTTGCTGATTGTTGTGGTGCAGCAGTATATAATTTCAGTTTGTTTAAAACATTTGGCTATATTACTAAAGGTTTTCAATTTGCTACACATTACTTGTAGTGTGTGCGAGTGTGTGTGCGATGTGTGCCATTAAATCAGACACCTTTTATTGTGCCACAGAGTAATTGCAGCAGTGTGAACTTGTTATCCACCACACCTGCATGAATTTTTTTTATACTGCTTTGTGGTATCTTTACTGGTAGTGGACTGTTACTGCCGTGCACTCCCCAACCGACAAAGGGTATTCTTTTCCAGATTTGGTTTTGTGACTTGTGAGCATTGGTTAATTGTTGTTGTGCCTTTGCGTCTATATCTCTTGAGTGCACAGCACAATCTTAATCTGATTATGTATTTGCAGTACACCATTAATTCTGGGAGATTTTGCATTTCTTGTTACACTCTCATTTCACTTTGTCAGCACTGGGGAATTTTCTGGACACAAGACAGTAGCATTTTGAAGATGCAAAATAATTCTGGTGACTGTGTGTGACCACTGCGCTCATGACTGAGTGCGCCATTAATTCTGGGAGACTTTGCATTTCTTGTTACACTCTTATTTCACTTTGTCAGCACTGGGGAATTTTCTGGACACAAGACAGTAGCATTTTGGGGATGCACATTAATTCTGGTGACTGTGTATGACCACTGCACGCATGACGGAGTGCACCATTAATTCTGGGAGACTTTGCATTTTTTGTTACCCTCTCATTTCACTTCATCAGCACTGGGGAATTTTCAGGACCCAAGACAGTTGCATTTTGGGGATGCAAATTAATTCTGGTGACCGTGTGCGACCACTGCACACATGACTGAGTGCACCATTAATTCTGGGAGACTTTTTATTTCTTGTTATGCTCTCATTTCACTTCTTCAGCACTGGGGAATTTTCTGGACACAAGACAGTAGCATTTTGGGGATGCACATTAATTCTGGTGACTGTATGTGACTACTGCACACATTACATCTGAGTGTGCCATTAATTCTGGGAGATTGCATTTCTTGTGCTCTCATTTCACTTTGTCAGCACTGGGGAGTTTTCTGTATATAAGACAGTAGCATTTTGGGGATGCACATTAATTCTGGTGACTGTGTGAATGAAGGGCTGCCAATCATGTTGTCACTTCGCCTTACTTCGCATTAAGGCAGAATGACAATGCAAAGTAATAATTACAAGACGAAATGAGCCTTTTGCTTTGGCCACTTCACATAATGGAGTGTCAACATGAAGTGCCCACTTCGCAGGCACTTTGTCTGCAAAATTTAAACTCGCTGCATCTCAACGCTCGACCCTTCTCTCATGTATGAGCTCCATATCTGGTCAGCAGTTCGAAGGGTGAATCAGCGAATAGGGCTGTGTTACTGACTGAGGCACCTACTGACCTCTGAAGCAAGAGCTGTGTAAGGGCACAGCCACCTCCTCCCCATACTTGAATACTGCTCCCCAGTAACTGCACTCACCTCCCTCTCGCTACTAAGTAGCTTGAATACAGCCTATAACAATATTTGCAGATTCATCACCTTAGCCCCACTCCAGACTCATCACTGCCATCTCTATCAGTCCTTAGCTTGGCTCCTCCCAGCTGAGCAGTGGGACCTCATCTTTGGATCATTCATAGCAAGAGCCTTACAGAATGGGTCTGGATCACCTCTGTCAGGGCTGCTAAGACTAAAATGTAACAAAAGAGAACTGAAGTCCTCCACCAGTAGGCTGCTGGAATGTCCCAGGTGCTTCACCAAGCTGGGAAGGGAAGCTTTTTCATATGCAGCACCCAAGCATTGGAACTCCCTTCCCAGTGAACTGCAGGCACCAGTCTTACCACACACTTTCAAATGGAACCTCAGAGAAACCATGTTAGCAAGGTCAGTATGTGAATGCCATACCAAATGGTGATATACTTCTCCTAGAGCATATGACTGGTTCAGTAACATATATAAGCACTTATGGCCGGATGCCGGCATCATGTATGACCAAAGTCCAGGGAACGTTTGATCAGTGTATGCACACCATATTTCCACTCTATTGCTATTACTATATTGTATATTTGATGTTTCTCCTTCTCCACTATGATTGTATTGTAACTGTGTTTTGTCATGGATGTGCCATCTGAGTGGCCTGGGTCATGCCTAAAAATGGTCCCTGGGATCAATGTATCCACCCGGTAAACAAACAAATAAATAAATTATGACTTTATGCTGTCCTGCAACCAGTTCTAAACCCACTTCATCACCCCCACTTATACCTAGATTCACTAGTGTATAACCTAGTCTGCTGTGTACAGTAGCACAGTATGTATCAAATGCTATATTGAGGTACATAAATACATCTACAGAATTTTCTGCGTCTACTTCCTTGGAAACATTTTTGAAAAATGCAGTGAGATTTGTTTGGCATGATTTCATCTGTTTAGACTCTACACTGTGATTTCAAGTTGTTTCTTTGTAAGTGTTCAACAGTTTTGTTTCTTATAATTGATTCCAGTAGCTTCACTGGTATTGACATCAAGCTGGTTGGCCTATCATTCCATGGTGCTGACCTGGAACTCTTTTTTTTTTTTTTTTGAATGTTGGCACATTGACAACAATTCATAATGTGTCATTTATTAAAACAACCCCAAAAGGTAAGATAAATGTAATAATCAATGCACGTATGTTCTCCAGTGACATCTCCCACATGAAGATAAACATTTATCTTGATATTGGGGACATTACAACCATAATAAACAGTATTGGGAGCATTGTTGTTTAACTGCATTTGGTTATTGGGCTGCTAATAACTTTCAATGACTGTCAAACCGGCCAGTCAAAAGCTCAGTTTCATGTTGCAAAAAAACATTCCAGCCTGCTGTGTTTCTTTTCCACACTAGAAGCACCTATTAAAAATAGCCTACTCTATCTCCGAAAATTAGTTTTTCACCCAATAACAGCAGCCTCTCTCCCCCCTGTCGTAGTATATGCATACTTATGTACTGTATGTACAGATCAGTCAGGGAGCAGCACAGGGGAAGGAGGTTGGTTTTGTCTCAACGTGGGACCCCCTCTTCCCCTGCATCTAATACCCGCAGGAGCCACCAGTGGGAAGAAGAGTTTTGTCCTTAAGTCAGCTTGGGGAGAAAGTGAGAGAGGGAGTTGGTGGAGCCAACAAGAAAAAAACAACAAGAAAAAAGGGACTTTTTGGCCACAATTTGGCTGTTAAGGGAGCCAGAAAGTGCAAAGCGATTTCAGGCCACAGTCTTAGTCATTGCATGAGGGAGTGCTCCAACTTGAATCTCAGCGGCCTCGACCAGTCGGGGCCAACATCCAGGAGGCACCAAGATTGAAAAAAAAGACAAAAGCTAAGCCGCTCCACTCAGTGCAAGATCAGTCAGGGAGCAGCACTGGGGAAGGAGGTTGGCTTTGTCCCAATGTGGGACCCCCTCTTCCCCTGCATCTAATAGCTGCAGTAACCACCAGCGGGAAGAAGAATTTCAGCTGTAAGTCGGCATGGGGAGAATATGAGAGAGGGGAGCTGTAGGAGCCAGCAAAAAAAAAGGTGCTTTTTGGCAACGATTTGGCCATTAAGGGAGCTGAAAAGTGCAAAGGAATTTTTGCCGCAATCTCGGCCATTGTGAGAGGGAGTGCTCCAGCTTGAATCCTGCCTGTCTCGACCAGTCAGGGCCAACATCCAGGAGGCACCAAGATTTGAAAAAAAAAGAAAAACACTAAGCCACTCTATGCAGTGCAAGATCAGTCAGGGAGCAACATAGAGGAAGGAGGTTGGCTTTGTCTCAACATGGGACTCCCTCTTCCCCTGCATCTAATAGCCTCAGGAGCCACCAGTAGGAAGAAGAGTTTTGGTTGTAAGTCAGCTTGGGGAGAAAGTGAGAGAGGGGAGCTGGAGGAGCCAGCAAGAAAATCAGAGGAGCCAGCAAGAAAAAAAGTACTTTTTGGCCGCAATTTGGCTGTTAAGGGAGATGGAAAGTGCAAAGAAATTTCAGCCACAATCTCGGCCATTGCAAGAGGGAGTGCTCCAACTTTAATTTTGGTCACCTCGGCCAATAAGGATCGACATCCAGGAGGCACCAAGATTAAAAAAAAAGACAAAAGCTAAGCCACTTCACTCAGTGCAAGATCAGTCAGGGAGCAGCACAAGGGAAGGAGGTTGGTTTTGTCTCAACATGGGACCCCCTCTTCCCCTGCATCTAATAGCCGCAGGAGCCACCAGCGGGAGAAGAAGAGTTTAGATCCGTAAGTCAGCTTGGGGAGAAAGTGAGAGAGCTGGTGTCGCCAACGGAAAAAACAACAGCAAAAAAGGTATTTTTGGCCACAATTTGGCTGTTAAGGGAGCCAGAAAGTGCAAAGGGATTTCAGGCTGCGGTCTTAGTCTTTGCATGAGGGAGTGCTCCACCTTGAATCTCAGCTGCCTCGGCCAGTCAGGACCAACATCCAGGAGGCACCAAGATTAAAAAAAAAGACAAAAGCTAAGCAGCTCCACTCAGTGCAAGATGAGTCAGGGAGCAGCACTGGGGGAAGGAGGTTGGCTTTGTCCCAATGTGGGACCCCCTATTCCCCTGCATCTAATAGCTGCAGTAACCACCAGCAGGAAGAAGAGTTTCAGCTTTAAGTCAGGTTGGGGAGAAAATGAGAGAGGGGAGCTGTAGGAGCCAGCAAAAAAAAAAGGTGCTTTTTGGCCACAATTTGGCCGTTAAGGGAGCTGAAAAGTGCAAAGGGATTTTTGCCGCAGTCTCGACCATTGTGAGAGGGAGTGCTCCAGCTTGAATCTTGGCTATCTCGACCAGTCAGGGCCAACATCCAGGAGGCACCAAAATTCAAAAAAAAAAGAGAAAAACACTAAGCCACTCCATGCAGTGCAAGATCAGTCAGGGAGTAGCATAGAGGAATGAGGTTGGATTTGTCTCAACATGGGACCCCCTCTTCCCCTGCATCTAATAATCGCAGGAGCCACCAGTGGGAAGAAGAGTTTTGGTCATAAGTCGGCTTGGGGAGAAAGTGAGAGAGGGGAGCTGGGGAACCCAGCAAGAAAACCAGAGGAGCCAGCAAGAAAAAAAGTACTTTTTGGCCACATTTTGGCTGTTAAGGGAGATGGAAAGTACAAAGGGATTTCAGCCACAATCTCGGCCTTTGGGAGAGGGAGTGCTCCAACTTCAATCTTGGCCTCCTCGGCCAATCAGGGTTGGCATCCAGGAGGCACCAAGATTAAAAATAAAAGACAAAAGCTAAGCCGCTTCACTCAGTGCAAGATCAGTCGGGGAGCAGCACAGGGGAAGGAGGTTGGCTTTGTCCCAACGTGGGACCCTCTCTTCCCCTGCATCTAACAGCCAAAGGAGCCACCAGTTGGAAGAAGAGTTTTGTCTGTAAGTCGACTTGGGGAGAAAGTGGACAAAAGCTAAGCCACTCCACTCAGTGCAAGATCAGTCAGGGAGCAGCACAGGGGAAGGAGGTTGGCTTTGTCTCAAAGTGGGATCCCCTCTTACCCTGCATCTAATAGCCAAAGGAGCCACCAGCGGGAAGAAGAGTTTTGGCTGTAAGTTGGCTTGGGAAGAAAGTGAGAGAGGGGAGCCAGAGGAACCAGCAAGAAGAAAGGTACTTTTTGGCCACAATTTGGCCATTAAGGGAGCTGGAATGTGCAAAGAGATTTCGACAGCAATCTCAGCCATTGCGAGAGGGAGTGCTCCAACTTGAATCTCAGCTGCCTCAGCCAATCAGGGCCAACATTCAGGTGTCACCGAGATTTAAAAAAAAAACCTCTTCCCCTGCATCTAATAGCCGCAAGAACCACCAGCAGGAAGAAGACTTTCCACCATAAGTCAGCTAGGGTAGAAAGTGAAAGAGGGGAGCTGGACGAGCCAGCAAGAAAAAAGTCCACCCACCCTCATGACCCCACAAATACCTGCACAAGCATGACTGAGCACATTAAGTAACGGGGCGTTGGGCAGATATGGAGAGGAGGAGGAGGAGGAGGAGGAGCAAAGTGCTGTAGATTAATGCTCAAGAATGATAACTCAAAGTTTTTATGTGCATTTTATTTGGAATAGTGCATTTGGGTTGCTATCAGAGGGGGTATAATCTGTGATGCTTAAGGCTGATAACGTAGGGCTTTAGGTGTTTTCTGTACGCTATATTTGGAATACTACACTGTATTTGGGACACTGTCAGGGGGACAAAACACAATTTGGGTTTCATCTGTAATGTTCATGGATATATACAGTGTCAGTGGCTCAGTAGGTAGCCCACTCGCCTCTGAGGCCAGGAAATCAGAGGGCTGTGGGTTCAGTTCCCACATCTGGCGCTTTGGCTTATATCCCAGTACTGGCACTGTAGTGCAGCATGAGAGGGGTGCTGTACTTCTTAGGTGCCATCTTTTGGATGAGACGTTAAACCGAGGTCCCATCTGCCTGGATTGGTGGTAGTTCGGGTGGATGTAAAATATCCCATGGCACTGATAGAAAAGAGTAGGAGAATGTTTTATTAAAAATCAAAAGCAGTTCATTTCACATCTTACATTCAGTTTACAATTTACATAATACAAAAACTTTTTCCTTTACCCATTTTCCTTTAGAATCTGAGGTATTCCTTTATCCTAAACCTTTCATATTTCTCCATAATTATTTTGCCCTTTTTTCACCATACAGACTACATTCATTAAGATACACCTTATCTATTTCAGTTTGTAACATAAACAATAAATCCCTGTGTCCCACATCCTTATTCTGTAAGATCTTTTGACACTTTATATGCCATATGCCCCACTGAAGGATTGTAAGTATAACATAAACTGTACCTTTCTCCAAAATTCCCCAACTTTTAGTTAGTTGTCCATATACCAAAATGTTATAGTCCATTTCTGCAAATATATTCATATTCCAGAACTTGGCTAGTTCTCCCCAGAAATTCTTGATAAAAGAACATTCAAAAAATAAATGCTACATACTTTCTTCTACCACACTGTACCTCAGGGCATATCCTTTCTTCCTTTGTTTTATGTTTTTGGTTTCCCTTAACGTTAAGTTTTCCATGACTACATAACCAGGAACATTCTTTCATTTTTGAGAGAATTCCTTTTTCCAATATCATGTCAAGTATTTTAGGAATTTCTACATTACTTTCTACAACAAATAAAGGATCTTCAAAACAATTTTTTGACCATTATGTCTCTATACATCTGTTTTCTGCTCATAGTGCATATAATATCTACTTTTATACCCCACATTGCCATGCATTTTCTACATTCTTCCATGTACCTTGATAATTCTTTCTTTCCAACAAAGTTCCTTTCTTTCCCACATTCATAAACAAGACCCGGTGCCACTTTCTTGTCAGTACATTCCAAATTGTTTCTGTTTGTTTTAAAATTGGGGTTATGTTTGCATTTATAAAGATACATTGAAAGAAAACTACTGAATGTACCATTTATAGACCTCCCTCCCTCCCTAACTGGTCTGTATGTACGTGCTTCATTGGGTTTAACCTTGATCCCCATAATAATTGAAAAAATAAACCCAACACCTTTACTTACAAACTCTGTGGTAGTGGGAAGACATATGTTATATACAGGAAAATCTGAATAACAAATGTTTTTTATGAGGAAAACCCTTTTTTCTTTTGTCATTTTCCACCTTGCTATTTTTTCTTGTGCTTCTTTACATTTTATTTTCCAGTTTCTTTGCCCTGCATCTCTCCCTCCAAATATAATGCCCCAAATTTTTATCTCTCCCAGTACTACTTTTGAACTACTATCTTCTTTCATTTCCACGTTCCCTAGGGGATACGTTTTACTTTTACCTTTATTTATCCCTATCCCTGTATATTGTCTATGTGTCTCTATTATTTCTAACATCCTTTCTCCAGCTTTACTATTTTTTACCAATAGACAGCAATCATCTGCATATGCACAGGTTTTACTTAGGGTTTGACCCTCCCACTTAATGTTTTCAATACTTCTATCAGTTTCAGTATATCTCAATAGGGGGTCTAAGCATGATACAAATAGTATTGGACTTAGGGGCACCCTTGTCTCACCCCGTTCTTAACTTATATTGGTATCCCCATGTGTCCATTAATTAAACTACAAACTTGAGCTTCTGTATATAAAGCTTTTCTCAGCGATATTATATTTTTCTAATACATCCAACATGAAATCATGTTTTATTGCATCGAATGCAGTCTCTTGATGTAAAGTGTACAATAACCCTGATAGATTACCTCCTTCTGCTTCATTTATCACTTCTCTTATGTAAATCAGATTTTGTCTGATATCTCTGCCCGGGCATGTCTGTGTGGGCAATACCAACCTATCCGTACAAAGCATTAGTCTGTTGTTTATTATTTTGGTGAAAATTTTATAATCAAATGTGAGAAGGCTTATCAGTCTCCAGATAGTAGTATTTGTCTTATCCCCCTTTTTATGTAAAAAAATCATGATTCCTTGTTGCATGCTGTTTGTCAGGGTCCCTGTCTGCTTAATTTCATTAAACACCATCATTAAACTGCTCTCTAAAATGTCCACATATTTTTTATAAAAAGAATTTGGGATGCCATCTATTCCTGCTGCTGTATTTAAAGTTAAATCCCTTATGGCCTCTCTCACTTCCTCTTGCTTTATTTCTGCATTTAGTATTTTAAGTTCTATATCACTTATCTGGGGAAAGTACTTTGTCCTAGTAGCCCTGGGATTGTTTTCCCCTTTGATTGCTGGAATTTTTCTATCACATGCGATTGTACAATCTGTTTTATTTGTTGCACTTCTGTCTGAATTTCCCTCCCTTTTTTTTTAAACCTTTCATGATTTTATTCTGGATTCTTTCCTTACATAGAAACATAGAATTTGATGGCAGATAAGGACTGCTTGGCCCACCTACTCTGCCCATTTTCCTACCTAACAGATAAGCTGCAGATCCTAGTTAACCAACAGCTTACTTCCTCCTACCCCCCACTAGGACTGCCTTATGTCTGTCCCATGCATTCTTGAATTGCCCCACTGTTCTTGACTCCACAACCTCCTCAGGGAGGCTGTTCCATGCATCCACAACCCTCTCTGTGAAAAAATACTTCCTCACATTACCTCTGAGCTGTCCTCCCTCTATCTTCAAATTGTGTCCCCTTGTTCTTGCACATCTCTTTTTCTGAAAGATGCTACCCTCTTGGACTTTGTTGATTCCCTTGAGGTACTTGAAAGTTTCTATCATGTCCCCCCTCTCTCCCTTCTTTCCTCAAGGGTATACATATTAAGCTCCTTTAGTCTTTCTTTGTATGTCTTCTGGTGCACCATTTTGGTTGCCCTCCTCTGGACAGCCTCCACTCTGTCTATGTCTTTGTGGAGATGGGGTCTCCATAACAGCACACAGTACTCCAGATAGGGTCTCACCAACTGTCTGTACAGAGGGATAACAACTTCCTGTTTTCTACTATTGATGCCTCTCCCTATGCATTCCAGTATCCCCCCAGCCTTCCTTACTGCCTTCTCACATTGCTTACCCACCTTTAGTTCATCTGACATAATTACCCCCAGGTCCCTTTCCATTTTTACTGTTGTCAGTATCTCACCCCCCATTGTGTACTCTTCCCCTGGGTTTTTGTTTCCCAGGTTCATTACCTTGCATTTCTTTGCATTTAATCCGAGCTGCCATACATTTGACCATTCCTCCAACCTTGCCAAGTCCCTTCTCTTCCTTTCCACTCCATCTTGTATATCAACCCTGTTGCAGATCTTTGTGTCATCTGCAAAGATACATTCATTTGCTTCCAGTTCCTCTGCAATGTCACTTATAAAGACAATAAAAAGGACTGGTCCCAGTACTGAACCCTGCAGTACCCCACTAGTAACCCTCCTTTCTTCACTGTGGACTCCATTTACTACTACCCTTTGTGTCCTGTTGTCTAGCCAATTTTTTATCCAGGCTACCACCTTGGGACCCACTCCAAGGCTGCCTAACTTGTGTATTAATCTTTTGTGTGGGACTGTATCAAATGCCTTGCTAAAATCTAGGCATGCCATGTCTACAGCCCCTCCTTAGTCTACTACTTTGGTCACCCAGTCAAAGAAATCTATTAGATTCATCTGGCATGACCTTCCCATCGGGAATCCATGCTGCCTTGGGTCCTGTGCCCCACTGGCCTCTAGGTACTTAACAATTCTTTCCTTCAGAGTGATTCCATCATTTTCCCTGCCACTGAGGTCAAACTAACTGATCTGTAGTTTCCTGCCTCTGTCCTGCTCCCACTTTTGTGAAGAGGAATCACATCCACCCTCCTCCAGTTCTGAGGTACCACCCCATCCTCCCATGATTTGTTAAAGACGGTAGTCAGCGGTGTCACTAGGTCTACCCTTAGTTCTTTTAGGACTCTTGGGTGAATCACATCAGGCCCCATTGCTTTGTCCAGCTACTACAAAACTAACAATTGTTACTACAATCATAGGGGTTCATGTAAACTTTAGATCCTTGAGTCCCACTTTTTTTGTGCCATTTCTAACGATTTTACTCTATTGTATTGGTAATTTCTCATTTGTGCTTTAATTTCCTGTATCTTCCTTGATTCATCCATTTTGTGTATCACTTGATATGAAAAAAAGTTTGTACAAAGTTGCTCTTAAGGTTAAGTATTTTTTATAACTTGACATTTCCTCCATATGTGATATTTCTAACATTAAGTTTTTAATATGGGTTTCAGTATATTCCCACCATTCTTTTGCTGAATCATATATTTCCCTAACTGATTCTCCAACTCTTAGTAAATTTTGTATTTTCCCATCACATTTGGGGTCTTCCAATCTTTCTGTGTTCATTCTCCAGTATCCTCTACCATACTGTAACTGATTACCTAGTCCTAAAACCATTTTTGCCCCACATGATCTGAGGTTTCTATTGGTGTTGTATTTAAATTAGTAACTTCAGTCTCCTTTTTACTGCCTAAAAGTCTATCCTTGATGACACCATGCCTCTAAAATATGTATGTTTGACTTTTTTTTGTTACGCTTATAAGCTTCCAATAAGTTTCCTTTTGCTAAAATATTATTTAAACATTCGTATCACAAAAAACTTTCACAGTTTGTCATCCCCAGTCTTTTTTCCCCATCCCACAATTAAAGTCCCCTCCCCACAAAATTATTTTAAAGCTATGGAGATAGGGTTCTGTTTGTTCAAACAAATTTTTTCTTTCCAATTTTGTTTGTGGGCCGTAAATATTGATAAGTCGTATTTCTTTACTGTACATGCCTATATCCACTATGAAAGCTCTACCCGGTATTATGTCTATTATTTTCTTTATTTTAACCTCCTGGGTTCCAAAAACAATACCCACCCCTATACATCTTTCTTCCCCATGGACCATAAAGATGGCCCAATTCTCCAATCTTTCTGTGCATATGCAATTTCCTCAGTGGTGTAGAAACGGGTGTCTTGTAAAAATATTTTATCCATGTTTAAATCTCTTAAGATGGAAAAGGTAACAGCTCTTCTATTTTTCTCCTTTATACTATTAACATGTAATGTTAAACAAGATAAAGTGCCCATTTTAACCTAGTTTAGAGAGGGAACATGTTTTCATCCGTCTTTGTATTTTTTCCTCTTTTTTGAGACCTGAGTGTCTGTTGAGTCCCCCCCCAAAATCCTCACAATGAGAAAAATCCCCATCTGAGGAGAAGAATCTTCGCCTATTTCATCCCAGTTTTTTTTCCAATGGGGAGTATCTGTTTGACAAATCTGTCCCCTTTGTGTCTTTTTTTTCCTGCATCAGCAGGACAAACATTCTTTCTGGACCTGGTCACCATCGTAAAACCTGACCCTTTTTTCTTTTCTTGCTTATTTACCCCTTCTTCTACCACTTCTTTTTTTTTCTTCTTCACCTGTTCTCTCTGGTCCTGGGGGAGGGATGGGGAGGTTCTTCTTCTTCTTGTCTAGCTTCATATACTATTTTATCCTCTTGCTCTCTAGTTTTCTGTGCTCTAGCTAAGCACATGTCTTGGTCTGTTGTTTCTCCAGGGTCTGGGCTATTATGTGAGGCCCAGGGGCAATTTAAAAAAATAATGGCCCTCTTCCTCACAAAGGCTACACCTAACCTTCTTTTTACAATCTGCCCCACTGTGCCCTGCTATGCCACATAACCCACATTTTATTTTCTCACATGCACTGCTCAGATGACCTTTATCCCCACACCTGTAGCAGGTCTTTGGTTGGCCTGCACAAAAGGCTACCCCCCGGTCTCATCCTAGAAAAAAACAGTTTATTAAATGCTGTATTTCACCATCCATTTGTTCAATGTAACTTTGTACTTCCACCCCCCTGTCCATAAGCACTCTTCATCCAGAATCGGTTCAGGGGGGCCATGTACATCTTTGCCTGAACCAAAAAGAAATGTCCATAACATTTACTCCTTCATTTCAGAATAAAACAGTCACAATTTTGAAGGCTGGCTTAATTAATGGGATGGCAATAAAACGGTTCCATTGTGGGGTATTTTTCAACTGGTGAAATAATTTCCAAAAACGATCTAGTCCACTGGGGTGTTTAAAGTTGACATTGTATTCTGTGCTGCCTGGTACATGGATCAAAGCATAGATCTCATATGGGTAAAATTTTCATACTTTCTTTTAAAAGGTTTCTCCCTATGTAAATTCTGTCTGGGGCGTCTTCAGCGGCCCCATGAAATCTCAGTCACACTGCATTCCTTCTTTTTGCTTGTTTATTTTGATCTTCCGTGAACAGTTTTTCTTTTGTATTTCCCTCCCAGGCATTTTGTTTCTTTTCTTGTGCATTACTCTCTTTGTCCTCTTGTAAGGCATTTTGTTCTACCTCCATCGAGTCTTCTTCTTCTACATGCTCTAGTTCCTTTGTGCCATCAGCATTTTCACTTTCCCCTGCGATTTTCCCTTTTTCTTCTTCTTGAGCTTGTGGATTTTCTTCAGATTTTGTAGAACTGTTTGGAATATTAGGGT
This sequence comes from Neoceratodus forsteri, assembly GCA_016271365.2. Lineage (NCBI taxonomy): Eukaryota > Metazoa > Chordata > Ceratodontiformes > Ceratodontidae > Neoceratodus > Neoceratodus forsteri. The sequence continues at coordinate 557,930,038 of CM028132.1, forward strand.
CCCAATCAGAACCATTTGGTGTTTTTGTCCAATCTGCATCAGTTAGAGCTTTTTTCTACCCATTTGGGAGTGTCCTTATAGTCTGCAATGGTTTCATCCTGTACTTCTATATGGGTCAAAGTACTAGGTTCCTGAGTTCTGGTGCTTAAGGTTTTTTTGTTTGGCTTTTGCTTAGATGGTGCTTTAGCTTTCAGTTTAACAGATTGTGCCCATCTTAGGCCAAGTCTTTTTCAACTTTTTGTGGCCATTCCTCTTGGGGCATTTTCTATTATGTGGACTGTTTCTATGGCAGTGGCCTGCTCTGTGACTGCCATGTCAGCACTAGCTGATTGATTTGTTCCTGCCCCTTTTCCCTCTTCTTTTTCATTTTCTGTTTCTATTTCTTTTAACAATTTTTTTCCTTTGCTTAATTTCTTGTTCTTCTTCTTCAAGTTATTTTAATAAACTGCCTTTCAACTTACTGCGCTCTGCAGACCCATAATTTTTTTCCGTTCCAACCAATAAAGGATTCAGTGCAACCTGCTCCTCTCTTTGTGGTAAGTATCATTTTTCTTGTCATCCTTTCTGGTAGTAATATCCAATCCTTCACTCTGATCAAAAGCCTCCTCCATCAGAATCAAGGCAGGTGAGGAGATCAGGTCCCCTGCCTCCTGCACATACTCACTCATGCAGAAACAACGAACATTCAACAAAGACACTGCCACATCACCACTTCCTCCTCTTCTGCTGTTTGGCTTCAAACTGAGCTCCTCCACGCTGCAGAGCAGGGGAATTTCCCTGATGTCCTGGCCAAATTTCCCTCATTCACTTAAAATACCACCAACAGCTTAATCTGGTTCAAGGTCAGTTGGCATTCATCTGTATCCCTCTCCCCCGGGTCGTGCCTGAAAATAAGCAGGTTTTGTCTAGTGCACTTACCCAGTCAACAAAAACGAAATAAATAAATAAATAAAATATCTTGGGGCTCTAAGTGTTAGTCTGTAATGCTACAGACTGATAACTTAAAGCATTAAGGAGTTATATGCGCATGACTAAGACACTGGGAGCTTTAGGTATTCTGGAATAAGCTCCCCATGGTTGTTTACAACTTCAATGCACAGGATTGAATGTTTAAAGTATAAATTAGGGTTTAGAGCTTTAGGTATTCTGGGATTAACTTTTCATCATTGAATGATTAGAAATGTAACCTAGGCAATAGTAAAAAAATCATGAAAATACCTACTAAGCTAGGAACCTAGGCTATATTAAAAGTTCATGGTAGAGATACTAGCAAGGGCATAACATGCAGTTTGAGGGATGATATCTGCACAGAAGGGGTGGGGAGGGGCAAGGCAGGGGCATGACAGCAGGAAAGAATGGATGGAAAACAGAAAGGGGCAGTGGGCATGGGGAAGGGGGTTCAGGTAGATTAGTGGGGTGTAATGGATGCGGAGCTGTGGTGTGCGTGGCTATGCTGTGGCAAATGGGGTTTTGCCAGATTTGCAGAAGATTGACTCAACTAGAGGCAGAAATCATCAGGCTGAGGAGGGAGTTGGAGGAGCAGAACAGGGAAAGAAATATGAGTTAGAGGAATGAATTGGGGGTACCGAGAGGTGGAGGGTGGATGATAAGATGTATGGGGATATGCAGGAGTCACTTCAAGGGAGGGAAATAGTCCAGATCATTGGAGGAAATGGGGATGGTGGAAGGTGAGTAGGAAAAGAAGAGGGAGGAGAAGGAGGCATGGCAAGAGGAAACAGGGTATGGGTATGGTCAAAGTGGTTGGATGAACGGGGATGGCAGGTGGTGGGTAAGAGAAGGGGTGCAGGGAAGGGGGTATTATTCAGAAAGCAACAAGAAATGGGAATGGCAGTGAGTCTTTCAGTAGTGTGCAGAATAGGATTGCTCCCTTAAGAAATCTGATGGACACAGACAATCAGGAAGGGGTTGGTGCCATGGTGGATAGGAACAGTGTAGGGTAAAGGGAGGGAAAGTTGGGAGGGTGGAAAAAAGGATGCAGGGGAGAGGGGTTTGATGGGAAGGAGAAGCAAAGAGGGGGCTAAGGCTGATAAATTGGAGATACCAGGAAGGGACAAGGATAAAAGTGCAGGGGACAAGAATTCAGGAGGGAAGGGGGAATTTACTGGCAAGTTACGCATCAGTGTAGATGAAAAGGGGATACAAGGGGCAATTAGAAGAGATAATGCGCCCGATGGGCAAAAGAAAAAAGTGGAGGGAAATAAAGAGTTAACAAAACCTCCAGAAGGAGATTCTGTGGTGGGGATCTCAGAGAGGGAAGTAGGAACTACAGTAACTATGGTTCATGAGGATGATAAGATTTCCATGGGAGAGACGGTTCATGCAGGGGGTCTGGAGGAAGTCACTGGTGGGGTAAAACCAGGGGAGCAAGGAGACGGGAGCAGGGACACAGAGGGGGAATTAAGGTTTGGCCAGCAAACAGGGGTTCTAAGAGTCATCATATTTGGTGACTCCATCATCAAGGGCATCAGATGGGATGGGAATCAGAACAGGAAGAGCTCAATCTGGGTGGAATACTTGCCAGGAATGTTGGTACACAAAGCGAGGCACATCAACCCTGTAGGTGACAGGAGCCGGGGGAAGCCCACTTCATAGTGCATCTTGGCACTAATGACTTAACAGAGTACAGTCTAAAGGAGGTCAAGGCAAGGTTTAGGGAATTGGCAAGGGTGTATGGTAATGAAGCACAGTCAATTGTCTTCTCAGAGGTACTTCCTGTACCTAAAGCTAATACATATGGAAAGCAAACAATTAAGGAATTTAATGAATGGTTGAGAGGGTGGTGTGAGTCTATGGGATTTGGGGTGGTAGGAAATTGAGGGAGACATGGGGAAACAGTAACCTGTATGCTCAAGACAGGCTGCATCTCAGCAAGGAGGGTACAGCAGTCCTAAAAAAAAAACTTGAGGAGTTTCTGGCGTTCAACTTCAATTTAAACTAATGGGGGGGGACAATACATATCAAGCAGTCGGAGGCTCAGATCAATGGTGAACGTTTGCCTCCCCCTGCAGATGGTAATATAAGATGCTGGGAAACTAGTAAGGGTGAAAGGTATGAGGAAAGGGGTAGAAATGACAGAGATCATGGGAAGGGATGGGTAGTAGTCTCCATGAATGCGAGGAGCCTAGGTAATAGGATGCCTGAGCTCCAAGCACTTTTGGTGAGGGGGGGGTAGATATTGCCACCATCACAGAAACATGGGCAAATCAAGCCAGGGGATGGGACTTAATAATACTGGATTTTAGGTTGTATAGGTGGGACAGGGATACTGGCAAGGGAGTAGATGTAGCTGTTTACATAAGGGAGGGGATAGAGTGTAGTAGAGAAGAAGGTGGTGAGGGGAATGCGGAATCCATGTGGGTCAGTTTAAGCAAGGCAAAAAACAAGAGGGTCAGGCTAGGGGTGGTGTATAGACCACCATCTCAGATGGAGGAGAAGAACAGGGAACTGGTTGGGGTTATACAACAGAAGAAAGCCATACAAATACTTAGGTCCTAGATTTCTGGAAGGCCAACTTCGTGGAGATGGGGGAATAGCTCAGAATTGCCCTGGCAGCAGAAGACATAGGGGAAGGGGTAGAAGAACAGTGGCTGAGGCTCAAGAGAACCATAGCAGGAGTGACAAGTCAGTGTGTCAGACTGCTTAGTAAAAGCAAAAGAAAGAAGTGACCACTGTGGTTCTCTAATTCAGTAGCTGATAAAGTGTGAGAAACAAGTAAGGCATTCAGGAAATATAAAGAGACACAGAAAGAAGAAGACACAGAGAAATATCTGGAGAAGCAGAGAGAAGCTGGGGAAGCTGTCAGAGGGGCTAAGGCAAGCACGAAGGAAAGAATAGCACAGGCTATTAAAAAGGGAGACAAGACCTTCTTCCATTATATTAGTGAGAGGAGGAAGACCAGAAATGGTATTGTTAGGCTAAAGAAGGGAGAGGGAGGGTGGGTGGGTGGAGGAAGACCTTGAAAAAACTGAGATACTGAACAAGTATTTTTGCTTGGTATTTATCAAGGAAGAGGCAGGGGGGAGGCCAAGACTCACAAGGAAATGTTTATGGGGGGAAAGGTATACACCAGTACATTTACGGTGGATGGCGTCTCGGAGGAACTAGGGAAAGTAAAGACAGACTAGGCAATTGGGCCAGATGGGATTCACCCAAGAGTTAAGAAGGAACTCAGGGAAGTCCTAACAGGACCACTGACGACCCTTTTCAACCAGTCATTAGAGACAGGGAGGTAACTGGGGACTGGAGGAGGGCAGAGGTGGTCCCCATGCACAAGAGTGAAAGTAGGGAAGAGACAGGCAATTACAGACCTGTAAGCCTGACCTCGGTGGAAGGGAAGTTGATGGAGTCCCTGCTTAAGGAGAGGGTAGTGAAGTTATTGGAGTTAAGCAGTGCAAAAGACCCAAGGCAACATGTATTCACTGAGGGAAGGTCCTATCAGACTAATCTTATTGATTTCTTTGACTGTGTGACCAGGGTGGTGGATCAGGGAGGGGCGGTGGATGTGGCCTACCTGGATTTCTGCAAGGCCTTCGACACCATTCTGCATAGAAGGTTGCTTAACAAATTGGGGAATCTGGGTATGAGCTCTAAAGTGGTAAAATGGGTTGGAAACTGGCTAAAAGGCAGGACCCAGAGAGTGGTAGTAAATGGCATAAAATCTGAAGAGGGGAAGGTGACCAGCGGGGTGCCACATGGATCGGTGCTGAGTCCAGTCCTATTCAATGCCTTCATAAGCAACATTGCAGAGGGACTGGAGGGGAAAGTATGTCTATTCACAGATGTCACCAAGATCTGCAACAGAGTTGACACACAGGAAGGGTTAAATAAAATGTGAAATGACCTAAGACTACTTGAGGAATGGTCAAGGGTTTGGCAGTTGGGTTTCAACACTAAGAGTGCAAGATAATGGACCTGTGACACAGAAACCCAAGAGAGGAATACAGGATTGGCAGGGGGCAGATTCTAGCCACCACAAGTCAGGAGAGAGAGACCGGGGGGTTATCATATCCGATGACCCAAAGTTGTCCAAACAATATGAAAAAGCAGTAGGGAAAGCAAACAGAATGCCGGGGTGCATAGGAAGTGGCATAACCAGTAGGAGGAGCGAAGTGGTGATGCCAGTGTATAGATCACTGGTGAGGCCTCATCTGGAATACTGTGTCCAGTTCTGGAGACTGCATATCAGGAAGGACATAGACAGAATGGAAGCAGTCCAGAGAAGAGCAACAAAAATGATACATGCACTGCACCACAAGTCTTATGAGGAAAGACTCAAGGAACTTAACATCTATTCACTGGAAGAGAGAAGGGAGAGAGGGGATATGATGAAGACTTTCAAATACCTTAGAGGAATAAACAGGGTACAGGAGGGGAGCACATTTCAGAGAAGAACATGCACAAGGACAAGGGGACATAATATTAGGCTGGTGGGAGGGAGGCTTAGGGGGAATGCTAGGAAGTATTTTTTCACAGAGAGGATGGTGGATCCATGGAACAGCCTACCAGTGGAGGTGGTGGAAGCCAAAACAGTAAGGGGATTCAAAAGTGCATGGGATAAGCATAAAGGCTCCCTGCTGTACAGCACAGTGGGGGAAAAGGCAGTCCAGATAAGGGTAGAGATTGCCAAACCAAGTATGGAAATGGGCAGACTACGTGGGCTATATGGTCCTTACCTGCATACAGAGTCTATGTTTCTATGTTAGAACTGTAGAAGGGGCAACACAATGGTAGCTAGAGACTTCAACCTACCAGGGATAGAGTGGGCCACCATGACATCGGCTAGGAGCAGGGAACAAGTCATCCTGGATGTGCGCCAGGATGTGTTCCTGATGCATCTGGTAAAAGAACCAACAAGAGAAGACAACATCTTTGACCATGTCTTGTTGGATGGTGATCAAGTTATGGAGGTGAGGGTGGAGGACCCCAATAGTGGGGAGTGATCATAGTTCAGTATGGTTCTCCCTTGAGCTTGGCAGAGAGGAGGCACATAGTGCCACCAAGGTCATTGACTTTAATAGGCCCAACTTCGGTAAGATGGCTGCAGTACTGGAGAGGCATGTAGCTACCATAAGTCCAGACATGGACACCACCCAAAAATTGAATATCATAAAGCTGGGGCTGGTGGAAGCCACAAACTCTTACACTGAGTGGAGGAGTAAGAAGGCTATATCTAACAAACTAAGCTAGTGGACCAAGGACGTACAGACAAAGGTGAGGGGAAAAAAAGGGTGGCCTTTAAAAACTATAAGAGGACCTACAAAGCAGTAGATAAGGAGGATTACATCAGGTGATCCAGGGAGGTGTCCAGGGTGGTAAGGGCAGCCAAGGGTACAAAGGAGCTAAGGTTTGCTCAAGGGATTCATAGGGTGAAAAGGGGTTTTTCAAATATATCAGGGAAAGAAGGAACTGCAGGAAGCAGATTTCTAGAATTAAGATGGGAGGAGGAGGATGGGTGGAAAAGGGTGCTAAACAGGCAGAAGTATTAAATGAATACTTCTGTTCAGTTTTTACAAGGGAGCAGAAGGTACTTAGACAACAGGGGCAAGATCAGGTAGGGAAAGAAGGAGGAGCTAGAATGGTGGAAGAGGGGATCCCTGTGCAGAGGATGCTAGAGGGCTTAAGGTCTCTGAGGACAGATAAAGCACCAGGACCAGACTGGATACATCCGAGAGTCCAAGAGGAGCTTGTGGAGGTCCTGGTGGTGCCTCTGACTGAAATATTCAACACATCCCTTCTATCAGGATGTGTGCTCCTGGACTGGAGGATGGCACATGTGGTGCCTATCCAGAAAAGTGGCTCTTGGGACGAACCAGGGAATTACAGGCCAGTCAGCCTCACGTCAGTTGTGGGGAAACTAATTGAGACTATCCTGAAGGAAAGGATAGTGGCGTTCCTGGAGGAGAATGGTCTCCTTGATGATCAGCAGCATGGGTTCACCCAGGGAAGGTCTTGTCAGACCAACCTTGTGGTCTTTTAAGACTGGGTGACTACAGCTGTGGATGAAGGCAAGGCAGTTGATGTCCTGTATTTGGACTTCGGCAAGGCCTTTGACTCTGTGCCACACAGAAGGCTGATAGGCAAGCTGAAGGCCCTGGTGGTGGGGGATAAGGTGATCAGATGGCTTGGGAGCTGGCTGGAAAACAGACAGCAGAGGGTTGTAGTTAAAGCTGAACTATCATCACCACGGGCAGTCATCAGTGGGGGTCCCGTAGGGCTCAGTGCTGGGACCGGTGTTATTCAACATCTATGTAGCAGATATGGTAGTAGGGATTCAGAGTTGAATAAGCCTGTTTGCTGATGACACCAAACCGGGAGCAGTGGTGGAGGGGGTGGGGTGTTACTGCAGAAAGACCTAGAGGCATTGGAGAGATGGTCATGCACCTGGCAGTTGGGTTTCAATGCGAAGAAGTGCAGAATTATGCACTTCAGAAAAAAGAATCCTGGATACAGTTACCAGCTGGAAAGTGTACAGTTATCAGTATCTGTCAAGGAAAAAGAACTGAGTGTGTTGGTCACAGGCCATATGAATCATTCTGCACAATGTAGGAAAGTGGCAGCGAAGGCCAATAAGATGCGGGGGTGCACAGTAAGGGGAAATAATCTCAAGGAGTGAGGAGGTGATTCTGCCGCTGTACAGGGCATTGTTGAGACCTAATTTGGAATACTGTGTTCAGTTCTCACACCCCTTCTTAAAAAAGGACATCAGACTGTTGGAGGGGGTACACAGAAGGGCGACCAAGATGCTAAGCGGGTTGAGGGAAAAGTCCAATGAAGATAGGTTACGGAGGCTCAATATGTACTCCCTGGAGGACAGAAGGGACAGGGGCGATATGATTGAGACCTTCAAATACTTGAAGGGCATAAATAAGGTTAACCATGAGGGCCTGTTTAAATATAGAAAAGAAGGGCTCACAAGAGGACATAGACTAAAATTGGAGGGGGGAGGTTCAGAAGAGAGATGAGGAGGCACTTTCTCACAAAGAGGGTGGTGACGGCATGGAATGTTCTGCCTGAGGAATTGGTTTCGCAAACATCAGTAGGGGGGATTTAAGAGGGGTGGGACAGGGTCAAGGGCAGAATCCGAATGGGGAAGGGGGAAGATGGAGGTAACTCAGATGGAGCAAACAGTGAGGAAGGAGAAGAGGGGGTGGGGATGCAGCATCAGTACTCAACACTGGGAGCTGCACACTCAAGCAGACTTGATAGACTGTAAGGCCTGTATTTGCTGGCATCATCAGATGTTTGTATGTATGTATATATGTATGTTTGTATGTATGTGTATGTATATATATAGTTGCAGTACAGTGTAGTGGTTTAAAGCACTGAGCTGAAAACCTGGATAACTGAGTTTTAATCCCACAGCCACCACTTGCATACTGTGTGAACATGACCAAGTCACGTAACATCACTGTGCTTCCAGGACATACATGGAAACAAGCCTTGGCTTAGTGTATCTTTTGTGGCCAAAAAATGCCAAGATATCAAGTGCTGTCTTTATAGTTGACCTTAAGACATCATACTATCTTGTTGGTGTTGTCTCAGTTGTTATCTTAAAGGTTGGTATCATCACAGTAAAGTAATGTAAAATTGAGAGAACAACTTTCACAATGTCGATGACAGCACAATAGCATCATACCCCATTGAAGCCAGCAGTTGGAATCGATGTGAAACAGTTACATTTTCAAACAAACAGCAGATTGTATAGTTATAATTGGTAAACTAATGATGTTTAAATCAAATACCATATGGAGCGCTGTTCCAGGCTGACCACTATCCTGACAAGGATACATTGTAAATGTTCAGTCAGAGGAGCAAGTTCCCAATACCGATGAAAAGCCAAATCAAGAAACAAGGAAGTTTCAACCCCTAAACATTGAAATGCATTCTTATTTTATTAATCCACCTGATGCACATCACACCATTTGACAGCAAAGCATCACTTTGTCAGGGTAACGATGGTAACTTAAGTTCATTCTCACCAAACTCTTGCTGGGACTGTATTTTAATCCTGGTTAATATATTGTGTTCACTGCAGCCTAGTATGATCTTTCCAGGTCCTTATTTATTCAGCCTTTTCTGCGAAATGAATTGCGCTTGTGCCTAGAATATTCAGTCCCTTTGGGTGGAGCCGGTGCCTCTGTTATCAGGAGTCCTGAAAGCTGTTAATCACCATGTCACTGAAACAAAGTCTTTGCGAAAGTTTGGTGAGCATTAAGTTATCGCCATTTCCCTGAGGAATGGACACCTTGCCATGAATTGTTGGTGTATTGTGCATAAGGTAACTTAAACAACAAGAATAAACTACAAACATTCCTTGTTTCTTGAACCGTATTAGTTGAAAATGAAATGCTCTGGCTCAGAATATGCAGTTTATCATCACTTTTGAGGAGGCAGGATTGTCATAACTCACCTTTTGCTTTGCCATTCATGAGTTATGTCCTGCCTCATCACACTTGAAAATAAATTGCATCATTTGAGCCACACCATTACATATCCCCCATGGGGTGGTATACATGAAGTATACAAAAAATGGGGGTTGGTATACACAGATACAAATAAATCCTTTTATCTAGACTTACATGTAGACATACATGAAGATAAACATTTATTTTTATGTTCGTCCATTAAAATAAATGTTTATCTTCATGTACAGTATGTATGTATGACATGATTTTCATCAAGCATTTAGCCAGTTAAAAATAGTTGTTTATGCATATTAGCAGCACGTCTTTGTAGTGTATGAATCAATTATTTCACTTGCCATGATTGTACATCAGATTACTTTTTACTCATACTATATGTCCAAGCCTACAGTAATTATTCACTCACGGATGGCTAAGCCAATCATGAGTAACGGACACTTGAGATAGAAACATAGAAAATGACAGCAGAAAAAGACCATTGGTCCATCCAAACTACCCATAAATCCCTAACAAACTTGGGACTTACTGTTCATATAGGGTTCTCTAACCCACACTATCCACCTCTATGCTTCCAACCCTGCCGCCACCACCTTGAGCCACTGCTAAGCCCTTTACTCTGTCCCAGACACATTTGAAACCACTGATCATTTGGCACCCACATCATCAGCTGGCAGATTGTTACACAGCTCCACCACCCTTTCTGTAAAATAAAACTTTCTTACTTCCCCCTTGAACCTCACCCCATTAGTTTCCGCTCATGCCCCCGTGTTCTTGACCCACTGCTTATGCTAGTTTCTTGCAATTTACCTTGTTTATTCCTTTCAGGAACTTGAAGTCTCTATCATATCTTCCCTTTCTCGGCTGGCTTCCAGTAAGTACATGTTCAGTGCCTTGAGCCGATCCTCATAAGATCTTCTCTTCTGGTCCTGAATCATTCTGGTTAACTTATGTTGCACTGTCTCCAGTCTATCCTTATCTTTCCTTAGGTGAGGACTCCAGAATTTGGCACAGTATTCCAAGTGGGACCTCACCAATTATCTATAGAGAGCTAATAATACTTCCTTCCTTCTGCTGTCAATATCCCTTCCTATACACCCCCATCATCCTGTTTGCCTTACTATAGGTCTTGTTACACAGACTTGATTGTCTTACGGAGTTGCTGATGATGACCCCTAGGTCTTTTTCCTCAGAGGTTTGGCCCAGATTCATCCCCTCCCCATCCAGTACTCTGTCCTCAGGGTCTTGTTCCCTATGTGTACCACTTTGTGCTTTTTGGCATTAAATTTCAGCTGCCAAACCTTTGATCACCTCTTTAGCCTTTGCAAGTCTCTTTGCATCTCTTTAATCTCCTCCTCATTGTCTACCCTTTCACAGAGCTTAGTGTTATCTGCGAAGAGACACATCTTACATAAAAATATAGAAACATAGACAGTGACGATAGAAAAAGGCCAAGATCCACTAAGTCTGCCCGTTTGGCCCTATATAATCTTTCTAATTACTGTCAATATGGGGTTCTAACCCTCCCCAGCAGTTTTCCTATGCCTTTCCCCAGGTTCATCTCTACAAGTGAGCACTATTCCTTTTGCTCTGTCCCAAGCCCATTTGAAGTCTCCCACAGTTTTATTAAATGTCTTGTATTCCTTGTTGACTTGGAGCCTTTGTAAACAAGCCCCGGGCTCAAAGGTATTAATCTGAATTTGAATTAAATAAAAAAATATATGTATTACCCACCACCTTGGCCATCAGACTGTTCCATGGTTCCACCACTGTCTCAGTAAAATAATACTTTCTTATATCCTTTCTGAACCTTCCCCTTTCCCCATCAGCTTCTAGTCGTGCACACATGTTGTCGAACTGGTGTTCCTGCTAAATCATTTTCCACAGTTTACTTTGTTTGTTCCTTTCAGGAATCTGAAGGTTTCTGTCATATCCCTTCCCCCCTTTTCTGGTTTCCGGTGAATACATGTTCAGTGCCTTGAGACGTTCCTTGTAGGACTTCCCCTGCTGGCCCTGTATCATCTTTGTCGCCCTTCCCTGTACCACCTGTAGCCTATCCTTGTCCTTTCTAAGGCGAGGCCTCTTGAACTGGGCACAGTACTCCAGGTGTGGCCTCACCAAGGATCTATACAGGGGGAGTATCACTTCTTTCTTTCTGCTATCAATACTCCTCCTCATACACCCCAGCATCGTGTTTGCCTTACTGCAAGCCTTAGTGCATTGTCTAGCCTGTTTAAGGGTGTCGCTGATGATGATTCCTAAGTCCTGTTCTTGAGCTAAGGTACTAAGTTTAACCCCTCCCATCCAGTTTCTGTCCCTGGGTTCTTTTTTCCTAGGTGCGTCAGCTTGCATTTTTTGGAATTGAAGTTCAGTTGCCAAACATTTGACCACCTCTCTGGCCTTTGCAGGTCACCCTGTAATTCTATAATTTCCTCAGCACTATCCATCCTTCCACAGAGTTTAGTGTCATCTGTGAAGAGACTTATTCTATCCCAGATCCCTTCTCTGATGTCACTGATGAACATGTTAAAAAGGACTGGGCCCAGACTAACCCCTGTGGTACCCACCTGGTGATCTCTCTCACCTCTGACTTACCTCCATTTACCACAACCTGCTACTGCCTCCTCTTGAGCCAGTTTCCCACCCATGTAACTATAGCCTAGCCATCCCCAGGTCCTCCAACTTCTCCAGCAGACATCTGTGAAGTACAGAGTGACAAGCTTTGCTGAAGTTGAAGTAAAGTAGATCCATGGCATGACCTCTATCCAGTTTTTTGTTACCCAGTCAGAGAAGACTATGAGGTTAGTCTGACTGGACCTCCCTGATACAAATCCGTGTTGTCTACTATCCTGAAGACATTACCCTCCAGATAGTCTACTAGGTCTGTTTTGAGCAGCGACTCCATCAGCTTCCCCACAATAGAGGTAAGACTGACAGGTCTGTAGTTTCCTGCTTGTTCCCTGTCCCCCTTCCCCATTAAAGAGCAGTACCATAGCCACCACCCTCCAGTCCCGTGGGACAACCCCATTCTGAAGTGAGCTGTTGAAGAGGCCTGCTATAGTTTCAGTCAGTTCATCCACCAATTCCCTGAGCATGCTTAGGTGTATTCCATCTGGACCTGGTGCCTTGTCTGTCCTGTTGGCTGCTAGCCCTTTTCAGACCCTATCCGTAGTAAATACTGAAGCCTCCATTCCCTCTCGTGACCACTTTCATGCTACTTTCTGGGAGGGGACAGCTATCCTCCCTGGCAAAGACTGAGCAAAAGTAGTCATTCAGGATTGCAGTCTTTTGCTTGTCATCCTCTACCACCCTGCCCCATCTGATAACCTAATTATTCCCCCACCTCACTTTTTTTTTCACTGATATGGCGGAAAAATTGTTTTTCTTCATGTATGATCCCCCTTGGCTATATGCAGCTCCATGTCTGCTCTTGTCTCTCTAATTACCTTCTTTGCATCCCGATTCCTCTGAGCATATTCCTCCCATTTTACTTCTCTCTGCGTTTCTTTAAACTCATAGAAGGCTTTCATTTTGGCTCTTACTACTTCCCTGACTCTCACTGAGAATCATAGTGGTCTTCTGAGTTTATTTCTTTTAGTTATTTTATGTAAGCAAAGCTGCAATGCTTCAAGGATGGCCCCACAAATGTCACTCAAACTACAAAACTATATAAATAAAATTACATTTACACTAGAAGGGATTCACCACTATCCTGCTCCCAACTAACATCAAACTCTCAAACCCCACACCTTCATGTAGGCAACAATTCCCTCCTCAATCTACCAACAATAGACAAGAAAAAATGTTTAAAACTAGAAAAAATGTGGACATTTTTCACTTAGCTATGGGAGGTCTACACAGGTACAGCCACTCCCCTGCTGCCAGTATTCTAGAATAGAATAGATACTCAAAAAAAACCAACTGATTATGCATGCAGGGCTTTAACTCTTTCCAGCTTCTGAGTGGAAATTACCAAGAAAGTGTACTGAGTAAAAATAAATCATTATCCCATCAGTTTCAAAAATATCGGAATTCATTTACCCAATTTATTCACTATTAGTTACTGCTTACTGGCTATGTGTGAATTTTCACTGACTGCGTTTACATACAGGTATATAACATTCACCTACATACTGCATACCTTGGGGTCCAGGTCAAAGAAGCAATAGTATTTAAAGCGTAGACTGAATTTATCATTCTCATGAAAGCCCTGAGTCATCAGAGAACGAGAGGAGTCCAGCCACCTACAGAGCAGAGAGGGATAAAGAGAAAAATACAACATCAGACCAGTAGTCCTCCCTGTCCCTGATGTATTTGTACTTCAGTATTTTTTGGCACCAATATCATTTGTGTTTCACTGTTACAGGGGCAATTCATTTTCATTGCTTCTGTTCGTGAGATACTGTTAACTGAACTCTAGGATTCTGTTACTTACTGGCCTTTCCTGTGATGCTGAGAGAAAAAACTAAGTACTGAGAGGTTTGTAAACTATTGAGGAAGTGATGCGAGGAAAAGGGCTGGAAGTCTCATTCAAAACTTCAGTATGTTCAAAAAGATGTTGCTCACCTTTTGACCTATAGGTCATCACTTACCATCCATTCTCAAAGATCTACACTGGCTCGCTATCCCTTTCCATATCCATAATTAAATTGGCTCTCACCGTCTTCAAAATTCTTCATGGTTTGCTGCTTCATATCTCTCTGCCTGATTACTTCCCTACTTCACACCTTGATCCCTTCTCTCTTCCTCAGCCTCCCTTCTTCGTCTATTGTCTGTCTTACATGTCAGTATTATTTGGTCATTGTTTCGGTTTCTTTGCTTCTCACCTATAGAATAGCTGACCTACAGTAGTTACTGTTGCAAAATTGACTCCTCCACTCTTTAAACATTGTAGCTGACCCACAGATGTTGACTAAAATGAAGCCCTCCACCATGGAAGGGAGGCCAGCCTGGATTCTTTTAGGTCACTTTGGTGGAACTACAGGGCATGAGGCAGAGGGGCCTCTGAAACATATTAAAGAGCAAGTTAACAAAGTCATTATCTGCGCAAAGGCTTCCAGTCAAGCAGTAGGGGTTTATTTTCAGTACAGATGTACTCCTTGGCTGCTTACAGGCATGAGGCAGAATCTGTGAAGCCACCAAAGACTATCAGATGCTACAGGACCCTGAATGGAGGACCTCAGTTAAATCACAACACTTCATTCTTGATGGCCACATTAAATCAGTAACATTCCGACCCATGGTTGCTTACTGTGTCTTGATAGCTGCATTACCAGGGGTTTCATAAACAGCATGCTGATGAGTATTTGTCCTGATGCAAACCTGACAAGCTTTCATTCTGGAGGGATCCACCTTGGAGACCAACCCTCAAGGGGCACTCATGAACACTTCCATACTCCATTATCAAATAACCTTATGACACCACTGCTTGCTATCTGCAAGAACTATTGCTCATTAAATCCATATCCTTTGACTCTGGACTGGAGGGTGAATCCACACTTTACCAAAAAGTTTTTGTTTAGCTTATTGTCAATGCATATTATACCAAAAGTATGTTGTTTATCAATTTATAGCATGAACTATAATATTACCTATAATAATCTAGCAGAATAAAATACAATATAGTTTTATAAAATTACTTTTAAATAGTGCTGTATCCCAACACATTTTACAAAGTTTTTTAAAAAGTGCAGATACAAAATAACAGAGAGTACCAAATACAAGGCAATACATAGGAGTTTGGTTGAAATATATCATAATGAATTATATATTCATCACAATCATTAATAAGTTTAAACACAGTTGGGATACGGGAAGTGGATGCACGGTCCCACAGAGGGGGACAACGCAGGTTTGAGTGTTGGAGAATGGGGGAAAAGGGTAGCAGTCCACCAGTACAGTAGATCAGTGGGGATAGGTAATAAAGTAAAGGCAGACTCGATGGACCTTCATTCTCCTTGTGACATTAAATTCTATGGGCCCGATTCTCAAAACTCTGTGCAAGTCATGCCAATGGTGGCTTGCACTGATTGCTGGTGTGCCAGGGACCCTATGCTCAATTATCTATCACGTATGGTCCCGGCGGCAACGTCCTGCAGCTTGCGGCAACTGTGGCCAAGCACCAAACAGATGGCACATCTGGATGGTGTACCTCAAGCTGCATGACAGCTGTCCTGTGCACTACAATGTTCCTGGTGGCTAGTGGTCCCCTCCAGCCCCAATCTACTATATAGTAAATCTATTCATGTCCCTGGAGGTCTAGCGGATCCCCCAGCTCTGATCCCCCATGTATCACATGTAATCACATTCCTGGTGATCTAGCGGATCCCCCCAGCCCCGATCTCCTATGTATCACATTTAATCACATCCCTGGTGGTCTAGCAGACCTCCCCTTCCTATCACTGATCTGCCCATATTAAAATAAATAACACTGTTTCGGGTGGTCTAGTGGACCTCCCATCCCCAATCTGCCCCTATAACTATAAATATCACTTCCTCTGGTGGTTTAGTGGACCCCCCACCCCACTCTGCCCCCATCCATCCCAGAGCCAGCAACCATCACAGCCCCCTGCTCTTCACCATGGCTGGCCACCAACTGAGCTGTCAATGAGCATGTATTATATAAAGCACACCCTCACTGACTGACAGTAAGTTGTCAGTCACTGAGCATGTACTGTATATAGTACGCACTCCTTGACAGCTCAGTCGGCAGCTGACCATGGTGGAAAGTGGAGGGCTGTGCCAGTCGCCAGCTTGGGGATGGGTTGTGGGAGTGGGGTGGTGGGGCACTGCCTGCTGGTATGGGGGTTGCCACTAGGGCACCAGGGAAAGTGATATTTATAGTAATGGGGCAGATATGGGAATAGGGAGGAGGGTCTGCTAGACCACCAGGGACAGTGTTATTTATTTATTTTTTGCTATGATTTTTCTCCCTTGGCTCCTGGTCAGCTATACATCTTGACCATCCTCCTGGCCCACACCCTGATATCAGACCAACTTCCTCCGTATCACCGATGGCTTGCCCTCCATGGCAGGGTGATGAGGAGCCCCCCAAGCTCAACTCACCTTGATTGGATCCAGATTGGAGGAAGTGCCATTCAGGGTCAGGCCACAGAGGTTGGAAGCTCATGCTACCTGACCAGGAGCCCTTTTCCTTGTTCTTTGTGGTCCCCCAGAGTCGGAGCATGCAGTGATGCCAGTGACAATGCCACGCATGCTCCTGTATGTACACCCCATCAGGCATCTGCCCCACCTCTACCCTTGTAGATGCAGCATCAGTGTGCCAGTCACCACTAGGGGCCAGGCATACACTGACATCTGGTGACCCCCTTCCTCAGAGAAGGAGAGCTGTCCTTGGGACACTTGATCCTTCTCCTCCCCTGCCGACCCCGGTGGCCTGCGCTCACTCCCAAACATAGATTGCCAGCATGGCACGAGGTGTGGCATCCAGAGCCTCAAAACTCAGTTCCACCAGGCTGGCCTCTGTGTTATTTATTTTAATACGGGCAGACTGAGGATAGGGAGAGGGTCCACTAGACCACCAGGGACAAGATTAGATTTATTACATAGGGGATTGGGGCTGAGGGGGGGTCCACTAAACCACCACAGAAAGATATCTGTTCTTAAGAGGAGATCAGGGTTAGGGAGGGGGGGGTCACTGCACATGGTCCCTCCCACCCAAGGAGGGCTTTGGGGGAGGCATACATGCTCTAACCCTTCCAGAGGACACACCTCTAAGTACCCTTAGACCAGCCCTGCCTGGTCAAAGGGTACTTAGAACTTTACCCTCTCGGAGGGTTTAAAGAATCATGAATTAGGGAATATGGCAGCTTGTGGCTTCCGCAAGCCCCCTAGCACCATACTGCTGCCCAGTTTGTGCCACAAGGATGGTGCAAGCCCCTTTTGGCATAGGCAGCTGCAGGCTTTGTTTGAGAATCGCTCCCGGTGCATCTTTTGATACAAGCGGCGCCTTGCATCATTCCTTATGCGGCAAGCTCCTTGCCCCATTCTGGGAGCTTTGCAGATTGAGCCCTATGTTTCTAGCTGTCTCAGTGGCATGGAGGGTTGAAGCACTGGTGCCTTACTTTTCACCACGGTGGCAACTCAGGTTCAGAAACAGACTCAGGTCACTGAGGGGCGGCCAGGTGAGGAAGGATTGAGCATCCAGAGAACTGTTGTCCTCCCTCAGGGAGGGGACGACCTGTATCCCACTCCCTGACTGCCACCTGGTGGAACCCTGGTGGCAGTGCCAGCAGGAGCAGCAGCATGTGGGAGGATGCCAGCAGATGTGTTGCGTCATTGAACGATAACGACACAGGTTTGAAAACTAAGGAGGAAAACACCCTTCCCAGCTCGACTTCCACCATAAGACCTTCACAACCAGAGGTGGCAGGCCACCCTCTGGGGTGGATAACCTGTAAGGCCACCAGACAAGTCAGTGGTAGGGCTGGTGGGAGCCACTGTATGGGGAATAACAGGCAGGAAAAGTATAGACAAAAGAAATTCTGTGTTTATTATTAGAGTCACTCTGGTTCAACCATACTATTCTGTATATTAACTGCTGATTTTAGTTTTACTGTTTATCATTTTAAAATGTGTATTTTATTCTGATTAGTCTCTAAAGTAGTGCTGTGCAGAATTTTCAAACTCCAACAGAAAGGGATTCGGCATAATTTTGGAAAATTTTGCCCAAGTCCGCAGTATACCATCAGTAGAGAAATTCAAAAATGTTGAAGGCAGAATGTTTTTCAAGGTGTAGTAATCCACAGTTTAAATAAACCGTGGATTCTTTTTCTGCAACCCATTTATGTAGAACTGCTTTTTGGAATGCTGCAGAATTCACAAAAAACAATTCCTAAAAGCATTTCAAAAGCAGAATTACCATTTTACATGACTTCCTCTTGTGAAATTCCACATTTTGAGCAGCTCTACTGTAAAGCATTTTTGATAATCTGTATGAAAGATGCTATATTAAACTGCATTACATTGTATTGTGTTGTATTGTATTGTAATATGTTGCATTGCATTGTGTTGCGTTGTGTTGTGTTGTATTTTATTGTAATAACTGGGTCTTCCTTTTTACTGAAGGAAACCCGTGGTGCTGTTTGCCATAATAAAGAAGTGTTTAGCAAACGTTTTTCCCTCGGTGTATGCATGCACCCACCACAGCGCTTCCCCCAAGACTGCTGACCACTGACCACATCCTGTGAGGAGATGATCCACCACTGAGATTCAGTAATAAGTCACGGAAACAAAATAAAAAAAACATTCGCCTGTCACAGCACAAAAAAAAAACCCAGAAAACATTTAAATAAATAGAAAACGTCCGCGAACCGTACACTAGAACCAAAGCAGACCGCGGCCACACAGGGGTCACGCACGGACATCTGCTCTATTCTTATTTTATATAATTGCTGTGGCCAAAAGGAAGACCCAGCAATTATATAAAATAAAATATGGGTTGGGGTGTGTAAACTCAAAGTTTACACACACCTTCGGGGTTAGATGCTACACATAAACCCTTTGAGCTTCACTGTCAGGGTTTATGTAGCATGTAACCCCTCGGGTGTGTTCGAACTTCTAGTAACACACCCTGACCCGTACTTTATTCTATATGTATTGCATTGTATTGTATTGTGTTGCATTGCGTTGTGTTGTATTTTATTATAATAACTGGGTCTTCCTTTTTACTGAAGGAAACCCGTGGTGTTGTTTGCCGTAATAAAGAAGTGCTTATTATGGCAAACACATGCACATTTTTCCCTCGGTCTACGCATGCACCCACCACAGCGCTTCCTCCCAGACTGCTGACCACTGACCGCATCCTGTGAGGAGATGATCCACCACTGGGATTCGGCAATAAGTCACGGAAACAAAACAAAAAAACATTCGCCTGTCACAGCACAAAAAAAAAAACCAGAAAACATTAAAATAAATAGAAAACGTCCACCAACCGCACATTAGAACCAAAGCAGACCACGGCCACACAAGGGTCACGCACGGACATCTGCTCTATTCTTATTTTATATAATTGCTGTGGCCAAAAAGAAAGACCCAGCAGTTATATAAAATAAAATATGGGTTGGGGTGTGTAAACTCGAAGTTTACACACACCTTTGGGGTTAGATGCTATACATAAACCCCTTGAGCTTCGCTGTCAGGGTTTATGTAGCATGTAACCCCTTGGGTGTGTGTGAACTTCTAGTAACACTCCCTGACCCATGCTTTATTCTATATGTATTGCATTGTATTGTATTGTGTTGCGTTGCGTAGTGTTGTATTTTATTTTAATATATGGATTGTGAAAATAATATCCCTGAAAAGCATACAATAAAATTCTTGTAATACCATCGCTCCTGGAGCGATAATACTACTGTTCTGAAGTGATAATACTGTGTTGGTGCCGTATGGTGTCGTTCGGCACCAAGCGATAGTATTATCAAGAAAGCCAGAAGCATGTCCAAGTCTATCCCCAACGTGTTAAAACTCGTGCCTTCTGATTGGCCGTTTTTCCTCTGTGGGCGGGCAGAAGGAGTCTGAAAATATGGCGGCTTGCTCGCTCGCTTAGCGAGACAATCTTCCCTTAAGGCAACCGGGTTTTTTTTTTAGGTTGAAAACTATTGGGCAACCGGACTCTCTCTGGGGCTCCTCTGCTCGCTTCATATCGCCACTTACCCCCCAAAAAAACGGCCAAATGAAGCCCACAGCAGCCGCTCGTCCACACAGGACTGGGGAACCCTGCCAGCACGCACATCCACCCGCTAACTCCAGTGCTGAAACGGAGGTGAGTCAATTCACCTCTTATCCATATATTAAAAAAAATAACAAATAGGTTCTGGCATTACAGGTAGTATCTTTCGAGGTTCTGGGGACACATGAAACCTCTGAGGCCGTCTCGAGATTTTCTGTGTCCCCAGAACCCTCGCATGCATCACCTGTATCACACCAAACCTACTCCATTATTCTATTATAATAACTGTTCTTCCTTTTTACTGAAGGAAACCCTTGGTGTTGTTTGCCGTAATAAAGAAGTGTTTATTATGGCAAACACATGCACATTTTTCCCTCGGTCTACACATGCACCCACCACAGCGCTTCCTCCCAGACTGCTGACCACTGACCACATCCTGTGAGGAGATGATCCACCACTGGGATTCAGCAATAAGTCACGGAAACAAAATAAAAAAACATTCGCCTGTCACAGCACAAAAAAAAAAAACAGAAAACATTTAAATAAATAGAAAATGTCTGCGAACCGCACACTAGAACCAAAGCAGACCTCGGCCACACAGGAGTCATGCACAGCCATCTGCTCTATTCTTATTTTATATAATTGCTGTGGCCAAAAAGGAAGACCCAGCAATTATATAAAATAAAATATGGGTTGGGGTGTGTAAACTCGAAGTTTACACACACCTTCGGGGTTAGATGCTACACATAAACCCCTTGAGCTTCGCTGTCAGGGTTTATGTAGCATGTAACCCCTTGGGTGTGTGTGAACTTCTAGTAACACACCCTGACCCATACTTTATTCTATATGTATTGCATTGTATTGTATTGTGTTGTGTTGTGTTATTCTCAACATGCAATAACATATTATTAACAAAAAGAGCCCCTGACAACTGTAGGGAAACTCTGACAAAGCATAATATTTAGACTCATTTTAGCTTATATTTCACATTTTCTCTGTAGTTAGTGTTCCTCTTTTCCTTGTAACTCTGCATATTAACATGACAACACAAGCACTATCCCCTAGAATTCATCTGCTCTTGCTGCTTGTTTGCACCTGACATCACAACAGAAACAAAGAAACAGAGAATTTATCGTCAGAAAAGGACTGCCTGGCTACCCATCTAAACCAGATGGTCCCTGCCTAGTCTGCCTCTACAGACCCTAACTGGTCTCTGGCGACACTCCCTCCTCCCTGCCTATTTACTAATATTCCACTATGTCTATCCCACGCTGCCATGCATGCTTGAAGTGCCCCCCAACTGTTTTCACCTCCACACTTCTGCTGGCAGTCTGTTTCGGACATCCACCCTTTCAGTGAAGTAGTACTTCTTCATATCTCTCTTAGACTTCTGTCCAGCTTCATCACATGCCCTCTGGCCCCGTTGCTCTTTCTTATTTGAAAGAGACTTCCCCCCTGCACCCTGTTTACCCCAGTGAGGTACTTGTAGGTCCCTGTCATGTTCCCTCTCGCTGTCCTCTCTTCCAGGGTACACATGTACAATCCTCTGTGGCATTACAGTCATTTCTGCAGTAACTGAATATGATGTCACAAGCAGAGGATTATGATAGTAGGAGTAGACAGGCAGCAAACGCAAATGGAATCTGATGGAGAATAATCCTATTTTTAAGTTTATGTGCATTTTTATAGAGAAAATGGTGAAACTCAGTACTGGAAATATATGAAATATCAGTTGAAAGTATTCTGAATGTCATGCTTTTTCAAAGGTTCTCCATAGATGTTGGGGGATCTTTCAGGCCCCTTTATGCACTTTGGTAAACATTTACAGTATTTATACTTGTTGGACTGTTCCAGCACTATAAACTGGCTGAGTAGAAGATGGCGCACCTGAGCTGTTGCGCATTGTGGAGTGGTGCATGCAGGAAACTTTTCAAGGCCTGACAGTACTTTTTACAGGTATGACACTGTTGCCTAGTGCACTGATTGGAAATTTATCTTTAAATAATACTTGGCTGTATGCTCTGCTGAGACACGCCCTGACGTGGGCCAATTTTACCTTTTATTTTAGCAGATTCCCAACCCAGGAGGCTTAACAGGACTAAGAGAAGAGGGCCAAAGCAGCCACTGATTAGGAGTGGGTGAAGGCAAAGAAGAGGGTGAGAGAAATGGACAAAAGTGGAGATGGATTAGAGAATGGCTGGACCAGTGGAAGTTATAGAATCCATGCAGAGAGGATTGGACTTGAAAAAAATCGCTGGACCAGCAATATGGAACCAGAAATAATGGCTAGAAGGACAAGCAATTTACTTTTGGTAATTTTTTGAAGAACACTTCCTTTCCTGAAAATCTCTTTGTTAAGAAAAGGAAAAATTAAGTTTGGGCTTCAAGACCTGCTTTTTCTGGGCACATAGAATCATCATGGAATCATAGAAATTGATGGCAGAAAAGGACCCTCTGGCCCATCAAGTCTGCCCCATAACCCTCCGTAGTCTCCCTTCCCCCTATCACGGCTCCTCCCCATAACCCCATGTGCTTGTCCCATGCTCTTTTAAAACCAGACACAGTCTTGGCCTCCACCACCTCCGCTGGTAGCCTGTTCCAGGATTCCACCACTCTCTCAATGAAGAATCGTCCCCTCATGTTACTCATAAAGTTCCATCCCTGTAGTCTCAGGCTGTACCCTCACATTATGGAGCCCACCTTCCTGTGAAATAAACACCCTGCCTCCACTCTATGGATCCCTTTGACATACTTGAAGGTCTCTATCATGCCCCCCCTTCCCTTCTAGTCTCCAATGTGTAGAGCCCAAATTCCCTACACCTCAATTCATAGGGCTTGTCATCCATCCTCAGCACTATCTTGGTCACCCTTCTCTGAACCCTTTCCACCAACTATGTCCTTCCAGAGGTAAGACCTCCAGACCTGGACACCGTCCCAGAGTTGCAGCCTCACTAAGGCTTGGTACAGAGGTGTCAGGACTGCCTTTCTCCTGCTTGTTATTCCCCTGCTTATATTTGCCAGCATTCCATATGCCTTCCCCATGGCCCTGGTGCACTGCTTCCCCACCCTTAGGTCACTGGTGACTGTTATCCCCAGGTCCCTTTCCTGATCCATGATCCTTATTCCCCCCCCCCACTGTGTAATCAGAATGTGGGTTCCTGCTGTCCATGTGCATCACTGCACACTTCTTTAACCACTTTAACATCAACTTCCCTGCCATGATGTTAAAGTGGATTGTGTTCCAGGCATACCCTTGGGGAAGGATGGAGTGGGTGAGTGATGGTGGAGGGGGTTGGTGGTGGATGCCAGGAGTCTGTCAAATAAGATGGATGTGCTGATGGCTATCACAGAGTATGACATCATAGACATAACTGCAGTCACAGAGACTTGGTGGACACAGCATCATACATGGGAAACATCACTACAGTACCTGGATTCCAACTTTTAAGAAGGACAGGAGAGATGAGGGGGGTTGCCTTATATGTTAGGGAGGATATAAAGGCAACGGAGGGGAAGGAGGGGGATGGGGACACTGAACTCCTCTGGGTCACACTAGGCAGAAATACAGGAGAATCCTTAAGACTTGGGGTTCTGTACAGACCTCCAGACCAGGGGGATGAACAGGACTAGATGATGTTGTAGGGCATTGCAAAGGTAACACTAAAAGAGGAAACACTTCTGGTGGGTGATTTAAATGTCCCGGACATAGATTGGGCCATCCTGGATGCGGTGTTGACCAGGAGTAGGAGGATCCTGGAGGCATTGCAGGGGATGTTCCTCCAGCAGCTGGTCCATGACCCGATTAGGGGGCGTAACCTGCAGTATGTGATCCTGACAAATGGGGAGCATGTAGAAGGGGTGGAGGTGGGAGAAAAATTAGGAAACAGTGATCACAGGACCATCAGTTTCAGGGTTAAGGCAGGTAGGGAGGGATGTCGTACCAGCACAACCGTACTGGAATTTAGGAATGCAGACTTTGGTAGGATGAGGCAGATGGTGGGAGAGGCATTGGAAGCCATGGGAGAAATAAGCAAAGTGGAAGAGCCCATGGAGTACTATCAAAGACAGAGTGAAGGAGGCCATCTTTATGTGCATTAGGACAGTAAGCAAAGGAACAAGGAGTAGGAGGCCCCTATGGTTTAGAAAGGATGTGGCAAAGGTGGTTGGGGGTAGGAAGATGGCATTCAAGAAATACAAAAGAACTCAGAACTACAAGGATAAAGAGGCTTATAGGGAAATGACGAGGCTAGCAAGGAAGATAATCAGGAGAGCAGAGGCAACTACAGAGGAGAGGATAGCATCACAGGTAAAGGGAGGGAATAAAACATTTTTTAGGTATGTGGGGGAAAGGAGGAAGGTTGGTCAAGGAATATCAAGGCTGGGGGGAAGGTGGGGTCTTTATAGAAGGGAACTGGGAGAAAGCAGAACTAAATAAGTACTTCTGCTGTGCGTTTATGAAGGAGGAGGATGGGAGGGGAACAGAACTAAGGGGGAGGGCAGAAAACATTGTGGTGGACACAAGACCTTTTAGCATGGAGAGAGTTAGGGAGGAGCTAGGCTGGCTAAGGGTGGACATGGCAATGGGGTCGGACGAGCTGCATCCAAGAGTGATCTGGGAACTAAAAGACAAGTTGGCTGCTCTGCTAGTGAAGCAGTTCAACCTGTCCCTTGATTCAGGTAGGGTGCCGGAGGACTGGAGGAGAGCAGCTGTGGCTCCAATACACAAGGGGGGGAAGCAGGGAGCTGAGAGAGAACTACCACCCGGTCAGTTTCACTACAGTGGTGGGCAAGGTCATGGAGGCACTCATAAGGGAAAGGGTGACAGACTACCTGGAAGCAAATGGACTGGTAGATGATAGGCAACATGGGTTTACTAAGGGGAGGTCATACCAGACCAGTTTAGTGGGATTCTTCGACTGAGTGACACAGGTACTGGACCAAGAGGGTGTGGTGGACATGGCCTACCTGGATTTCAGCAAGGCTTTTGACACCATGCCCCACAGCAGGTTGGTCTATAAATTGAAAAGTCTAGGGGTGGGAGACAAAATAACCAGGTGGGTGGGAAGCTGGCTATCAGATAGGACCCAGTGGGTGGTGGTGAATGGGGTGCTCTCAGGTACAAGGGATGTGATGTGCGGGGTTCCCCAGGGGTTGGTACTAGGGCCACTCCAGTTCAATGTCTACATAACAGACATAGCAGACAACCTAAGGGGATGTGTGGCCCTATCTGTGGAAGACCCGAAAATCTGCAATAGGGTGCACACAGCAAGTGGTTCAGATGATATGACAGGACCTGAGGACTCTGGCATGGTGGTTAGATGCCTGGCAGCTGAATTTCAACACATAAGTAATTGATTTTTGGTATATTATCATAAGTATATTCAATGTTTTTTAAAGAAAATTAAGTAAAAGCACTTTACATTTAGCCCCACGAGCAATCACCTGACTAAGGCATCCTCATAGCCCTTTGGGCTAACAGTGCCTCAGACAGGGGGTCTACATGCCTCCATGGTGAGAAGAGCCTGCTACCACACTCCCCAAGCCCTTGCTAGTAGGTACAGCCTGGACAGCATTCTGGGAACTCAAGGCTGCATGGCTGTCTCTGTAAATTTTCTAAAGACAATTGCCTTTATCTTGGCACAGCTCTTATTGGCTGCCCGTGGAACATGACCTCCTTGTTTGGTTCCTCATCCTGCCAGGCATTTCCAAATTCCTCCTGACTACCATTGGCCAGCTTATTTAACTTTTTTCCCCCTAATCCAGTATTGCCTCTGACATCTGGTCTGTTTCAATACTCAGTGCTGAATTTCTTCAGTTTAAAGTGTGTTTTTTTTTTTTGGTCTATTTTTCCATTTGCAGATTATGCTGTAAAGCCACTAGAGGGCAACAAGACATGTAGATTGCAATCCTCTTGCCACTGCTTCCCCCAACACTTCTGTCCTGCGTCATTCATACCTAAATTCTCTGCCTTTTGCCCCTTTCTGTAGTGTCCCTTGCACTGTCTCCCAGGCTGTCACTAGGCTTACAATGTGGGATACAAACCAGGGTTCGAACCAGGTATCTTTTGCTCCAAAGGCAGCAACCCTACCACTGCGCCACTGTGTCTGCCACAATGTTAGGTGTCAGCAAGACCCACTCATACCTGCCCATGGTCACATCTACCACCACTGTAGTCCCTCACAACACCCACCCACACAAACTAACCATACTACTGTTGCTAACCACTTTTACCCTGCTCAGCAACAAACCCCCAGCTGCCTCTGGTATGTTCACACCTTTGCTGCTGGGGGAGCACCTCACCCCTCATGGCCTCTCCATCATCCTGTCTCTCCCCATAGCCCCCCCCACACCCTTCCCCTCTGCCCATCTCTCTGTGCCTTGAGCCTTCCTTGTCTCTTCCTCCACCTGGCCATCCCAGCCCTCATACAACTGCCCATTCCCTGCTCATCACTTTCTAAGCTTGCCAGCCGCCACTACCCGGCAAAACGCCACCAATTCATGGCCCTTGTCAGGATCTTCCAGTTGCTTCTTCTACTATCTGGCAATGTTCACCCCTATCCTGGCCCAGCAGCGCTCTCCCCAACTGTGGTCACCCACGGGGCTTCGAATAGCTGCTATGAATATCTGCAGCCTGCTTAAAAAAATGGTACCCTTGCAATGCTGGACAGCACAGCTCCAACCAGACATTCTGGCTTTAACAGAAACCTGGCTGTCAGCCAAGTCTCCAGACTCATTTGTCTCTATTCCTGACTACTCTCTCATTAGGCTTGATCATAATGGCAAGAGAGGTGGTGGCTGTGCCTTCTATGTAAATGACTCACTGCATTACTAAGCCCTGCCTGCACCCTTCCTAGACCATGGTGCCCAAGTCCTCTCAATAAAACTCTCCCTGACCCAAACCGTGCTCTTGTTACTCTCACTGTCATCTACATCCCACCCTGCAGCCAATCCCCCTGCCTAGAAAGTGCTCTCTGAGTATCTAGCCAGCCACCCCCACAAAATGGAACAAATCCTAGTTGGGGATCTCAACATAAACTGGCTGGTGAGCTCATCAACACATGCCAAAGATATCTTTGCTGCATTAGATATGACCAAACTGGTATCCCAGCCTACCAGGGCCAACTCCACTAATGGAACCCACACCCTACTACATATCCTGCTCACTAATCATCCCCACCATATTACCAACCTGGGTGTCCTACCCAATGCCTTAAGTGACCACTCCCCAATCATCTTCAGCTGGTCCTGTCAGCTACCTAAACCACCACCAAATATCACCTTTCAGCATCGACTATGCCCAGGAGGCATAGCCAAACTCAAATAATATGTAATTAACTAGGACTGGTCCCCTATTTCCCAAGCCCAGCACATAGATGATGCATTGCACTACTTCACCACCACCTTTAATACTGCCTGTGATGCTTTTTCACTGAACATCAAGGTGACCACTAAGAAATGTAGTGCCCCTTGGATCACCCCAGAACTCCTACAACAGTTCAAAATGCGTGACAACCTCTGGCATTGTGCCACTACCTCCAGTTTGCTAAGCGATAGGCAGGCCTATAATGCTGCCTGCAATAAGTGTTCCTAGGCAATCCGCAAGGCCAAGGTGGAGCACTTCAGAACTGCCCTAGCCACCTTCTGGGGTAGCACAAGAAAGTTCTAGGATGACATCAAGGAGCTTAATGGTAAATCCCGCTCCCACCCTCACAACTTAGTGTTAACGGTACTACCACCACTGACACACTTCACATAGCTAACTGCCTCAACTCCACCTTCTCAAACCTCAGCTCAGTCTTCCCTAGCAACTTTTTTGATCCAATTCAGCCTACCCCACTGCCTAAGCTCCTCCACCCCCCTTCAAACTCAGAGTCATTACCCCTACAGAAGCGAAAGCCTACCTGTCCAAAGCCCTCCAGAGTTTCAGTTACTGCAAATGCACCTTTGATATGTGTATCCTATACCTTGCGCTAGACTCAGTTATCTCCCCACTCATGGACCTTCTAAATCTGTCCCTGCACCTGATCCAGTTCCCAACCTCATGGAAAATGGCAGTGATAACACCAATATTGAAATGTGGCGACAGCTCCCTCCCAAACAACTACCGGCCCATCTCAATTCTCTCCCCACTCTCTAAAGCCCTTGAAAAGATCATGGCCAATCAGATCACTGACTACCTCCTCGCAGACAACCTCTTATGTAGGGAGCAGCATGGTTTCAGAGCTGGTCATAGCACTACGACCGCCCTCACAGAATTTGCTAACTCCTGCACTCCACGCTTGACAAGGGGCACCTTGCAGAGGCCATGTTTATAGACCTCTCAAAGGCCTTCGACACAGTTTCTTATCCCTTTCTTCTTAACACATTACAACAAATTGGGGTCTCTCATTGTCCACGCTCATAGTTCTCCAGCTATCTTTCATCTAGAACCCAATGTGTTAAAATTAATAATACTATATCTACTATGCTGCCTATGCACTCAGGAGTTCCCTAGGGATCTATCCTGGGTCCCCTGCTATTCAGCATCTACCTCAACACCCTGCCAAAATCCTGCCCTGACAACCTTCTCCTCTACATGGACAACACTGTTCTTTATGTCACACATCCTGATCCTCTCTTTCTCCAGCATACCTTACAAAATTCCTTCTCTCAGATTGAACACTGATTCACTGAACACAGATTGGTGGTCAACATTAAAAAAACTAAGACGATGCTCTATGCCCACCGCCAAAACAGATCAAAGGATTTCCCCCTGGAAATACTCTCCATCCCTCTCATCCCACTGGAACAGGTCCAAAAGTATAAGTATCTAGGTATTACATTTGACTCTTCCCTCTCATTCCACGAACATATAAAAATCCTCGCCTCCGCCATCAACACCCGCATTGGTCTCCTTTACAGACATAAAGACTGCCTGCAACCTGAAGCACTTCACCTAGCCATTACCTCCTCAGTCTTATCACTGGTGGACTATGGCCTCATAATCCATGCTGCTGCTGACCCTATGGCACTTCATCAAATACATTTAGTCATCAATAAGGCCTGCCAGCTCCTCTCTGGTGCAGACAGAAATACACATAACTGCACCCTGTACGCACTCACCAATATCCTCTCCCTTGAGGAAAGACTATTATGCCAGACCTGTCTCTTCACCAAAAAAATCCACCTGGGTTTAACCCCAATAGGTGTCATGGCTTCTCTTCAGGCAGCCATCATCTCAGCATCCACACGGGCTGCCCCAAACACTATCTGGAAGGTGCCTAGGGTCAGGACCACCCTGGCCAGCGATCCTTCCCCCTTAGAGCTCTATCCTGGTATAATGCCCTCCCTCTGGCTGTCATGTTAATCACCAATCTAGGTCCTTTTAAAGCTGCCTTAAGGGCCCATATCCTCTCCTTATGCCAGTGCCACCAGTAACCTGTGGATCCTGCACCACGCCGCTAGGCCACGCACCCACCTTTGGCCAGGCAGTGGAGAGCCCTCACTAGTTCAAGCCTACAGGCTCCTTACCTCCCTCAGTTACCATATAGTTGCACTGGACTATGAATGCATTGTATTATGTATAAGACAAGGCCTCCCTGAGGCGGCTTACTACCAACTCATATCATGCATTGCTTTAGCTACCAATTGTATAGGTCCTAACCCCTTATTAGGTAAATATGTCAATAGCTCTACGCTGTTTTAGCTACCAAATGTATAGGCATTAACCCACGCTCATTGTACTTATACTCTGTATGATTACTCACCCACATTTATTCTGTGTATGTACTATATGGATGTCTATGTTTTATTCTCATGTGGAGCATTTGGAAACAAGTCTATAACTCAAAGGTTTGTAATTCCAATTTCATAAATAAATAAGGCTGTATGTATTTAGGCCATCACGTAGTGCATGCTTACCTCTTGGGGAGTTGCTCGTACAGTATCCTGCAGTTGCTGGTGATCTGCACGAGGTAACACATGCCAACTACACAGATGCCAAACTTAGTACAACGGTGAATCTGGATTCTTAGAAACCGTTGTTTAAAGTCAGTTTTGTATGAATTCAGAGATAGAGTATAAGTTTATGCTTTAGTACTAAAACCCACTGCTTTTATTTATTTATTTATTTTTTTAAACAAAAGGGCTAAGAAATTCCATATTGCAAAGCTGAAATCAGTTCATAACACCACGGTCAGAATGTTGGCGTTTAAGTAGGTTGAAATTCAGTATTAGATACACTGATGCTTGATGATAATTTTGGGGGGAATCTGTAAATTTTTAAGGTGCTCAGAATGTTTCCTTTCTCTTAATTGCATCCTAGGACTTGGTGAAAAGGTAAGAAACAATGTACAAACTTTGCCATTGTTAGGTTCTAGCACAGATCCAAACACAGAGCATAATTTGCTGGAATAAAATGGAAAGTTTTGGCTTGGAGAAGACATTTTGCACAGGCAACAACAAAACTTTATTGGGACTGGAAATTCAAAAAGGAGAACTTTTTAAACTGATAAGGACAAGCAAACATTTTTACTGACTCACATTTCTGCTTTAAAGGTCTGCATTGATTATGGTTTATTGATTGTTACTGATTATTTTGTTATAATGCATGGGGGGACCTTATTACTAACTGAAATCAAGCTAATTATAACCTTGTTATGACATCACTCTGTTGTTAACCCTTCTTGAGTATGTCATATCAATGGTATAACAAAAAAAATGCTCACAACATTCAATGTTCCACTTTCAGAAAAATGTTTAAAATGTTGGTGTTAAAATAATTGATTTGCGCTAGGCTGTCCTGATGAAAAGTGTTGCGAAGAACACACAATAAATATTGTTGAGGAATCTTCCTACATGATTTACAACTGTTTAAGGTAAGCATTACTCAGAAAAGTAATTCAATTTACGATTACACAATCTTGGTATCCTATACACTATAACATATAATGTATGGTCATTGGTTAATAACCGCACTGAAAACACTTGTCGAGGTTGCCATGACATCTGAAAACCCCTCAAGCTACACTCCTGAGGTTTACGATTATGTTATGGCAACCTCTTGAAGTGTTTACAGTGTGGTTATTTATTTATTTTATTTATTTGCTTTTGGTAACTGGGTAAGTGCGCTAGGCAACAATCCTGCCTATTTTCAGGCACGACCCGGGAGAGCACAGGACATTGGTGTACACAGTACAGTAGTACATAACATATTACAGTAGAACAAAATAACAATCAGAGTATACAATAACAGCAAGAGCAAATTAACAACATAAGGTGATTAGAGCATCAACATCAGATATAGTGCATAAAAGACATATAGTAACAAAATAGACTAGGATTCGTGCCAGAGGCCGGCAGTAGGGTGAAGCAGATTAGCATTTGCAATGACCAAGGGCATGAAGATGAGAGAAAAGCAAGTGTTTAAATTCCCTGTGTGAGGCATAACTTTTAACCTGAAGGGGGAGTGAGTTCCAGAACTTAGGAGCAAAGTGAGAGAATGCCTGTTCACCCATTTTAGTTGCGCAAGGTCTGGTAGAGAGCATTGGAACAATGGTGGACCTGAGGGTACGGGCTTGGGCGGCAGAAGTCAGCAGGTTAGCCAGATAGTCCGGGCTAGGGGGTCTGGTCAGAGAGTCAATAAAGCACCCCAGGGAGTAGGCCCGTAGATCCTTAGGTGACAGCCAATTTAGACCAGAGCAGAGGAGACCATGATGAGTAAGGCGAGGGGCAGTTAAGGCGAATCTGCAGATGTTGTTATAGACAGTGTCCCATTTGCTAAGTATAGAAGAGTTGGCAGCGTAGATGAGGGGAAGAGCATATTGTAGCTGGGGTAAAAGGATACCCCTTGCTACTGATAATCTGGCAGATGGTGTGAGGGAGTGGCAGACTCGATAGGCGCCACCAATTTTTGCATTGACTGCACGATAAACAGTGTTGACATGTAAAGACAGGTCAAGGGAGGGATCAAGAGTGACCCCCAGATAGGTAAAGGATGCTGTGTTGGTGATGGGGGAACCATCAAGGCAGTGAACCAAGAGCCTGGGGGCAGTGAAGGGCAGTTTTTTTGAGGAACCAAATAGCATGGCACGCGTTTTGTCCTGGTTAAGGTTTTGATGGTTGTTCGAGAGCCAGAGTTGAAGGACTTGGAAGTCATTAGAGAGGGTGGAGTTGATGTCCTCTATCGATTTATATCCTGAGTAGAGGACAAGGTCATCAGCGTGCATTAGGGTGCAGCTGTGTCTGGAAAGAGCAAGAATATCATTTAGGAAGAGGGAGAAAATGAGAGGTCCGAGAGTGGACCCCTGTGGGACTCCCCGGGAGATATTTATGGGGGAGGAAAGGGCCTTGTGAAAAGCTACCACCTGAGTGCAATTGTCCAGATAACTGCAGAACCAAGATAGAGTTGGGTCAAATGCTCCTACAGATTGGAGCTTATTAAGCATGAGAGGGTGATGAACCATGTCAAAAGCTTTGGACAGGTGTATGAAGACAGCACCAGTGAGTAGACCGCGGTCCATGTTACTTTTGATGTCACTGGTTAGTTGTGTCAGGGCTGTAGTGGTGCTGTGTCCAGGCCTAAAACCATGTTGGCAGGGGGTTTGGAGTTTATACTTGGCAAGGTGTTCCGCGAGCTGTTGGTGGACTATTTTTTCAAGAAGTTTACTGAGAGTGGGTAAGAGAGAGATGGAATGGTAGTTGGACATTAGTTTGACATCGCCCTTCTTGTGAATGGGGATAGTTCTGGCAGTTTTCCAGGTAGATGGGACAGTAGATGTAAGGATAGAGAGGTTGGAAAGCCTGGTAACAGACCTGACTAGCCATGGTGCAAACTGCTTTAGTATACCAGCATGGATGCCGTCGGGCCCCTGGCCCTTGCGTGATGGAAGGGTGTTAACTAGCTTGTGTACTTCTCGGTATGTTGTTGGAGCCAACACTAGGGAGGGTGGTGCAAGGGGCAAGGACGGGACAGGGGGACAGTAGGCTTGGGGGATAGCCTGGGTTGCACAATGTGGCATGGAAAATAGGGAATTAAAGGCATTGGCAATAGTACTCGGGTTGTTGCAGTGAACTCCTTGAATGTTCATGTCAGTTTGATCTGCTGTTTGTCATTTTCAAGAATTTTCTTTATTTGGGACCAGTACTTTTGAGGGTTTTCGGATGAGGATTCCAGTAGGTTCCTGTAGTAGGAACTTTTGGCAAGGTGTATTTCTCTTTTGCATTTGTTCCGCAAGGCATGATAGGCTTTGAAGTCAGTGCAAAGATGAGATAGCTTCCACACAGACCATAGTTTGTCCCTGCTTTTGAGAAGTTGAAGCAAGGGGTGCGTTAGCCACTTGGTTACCTTCCCTGCCACCCTACGTGTGGTGTCTGGGATATGAAGGTGTTGTAGAGCGATGAGGACAGAGTTGAAATAGTCGGTAGCAAAGTTGATGTCCTCGGTCAGGTAGAGAGGAGACCAGTTGACCAGGCTGAGATCATTTTTGAAAGCATCTGCTCTTAGGTGGGAAAGGTAACAATTTTGGAAGGGAAAATTGGGGTGACGGTATCCCAGACACAGTAAACAGGATAGTGATCACTAATGGTGTCAGGAAGAACTCCAGCCGAGGTGGCATATTCCTTCCTGTTTGTGAGTATCCAGTCACGTAGGGTGGCGCAGTCACCCCCAGGAGACCCTAGTGGGTTCCTGGATAAGCTGTGTTAGGTTTGCCTTACTAACCATAGAGGATAGGTTGCGAGTTTTTCCAGACCAGTCAAGGTTAAAATCCCCAAGGCAGATAATGTCATTTTCCCTGTTACTGTTGGCAGTCTCTCCAGGAATTCAAGAATACCTTGTTTAGCATTTTTTGGAGGGACATAAATACAAAACTATGGAGTTTCTTAACTCCCCAGAAGAAGGAGGGAATGGAGGATTTCACAATTAGGTAGAGTGGGGTCCTGCAAAAGTGATGTTAAGGTGAGTTTTGTAGTGAGGGCAGGCCACTCCCCTTTTGCCCCGAGTCGGTCAGCACTAGCATATTGTATCCTGGAAAGGAGCACTGAGTCAGTGACTGTAGGCTTTGAGCCAGGTTTCAGTTATGGCTAGGATGTCCGCATTCACTCCCACCCAGACCTGAAGGTCAGGGAGGTTGGCCAGAAGGCTCCTAGAGTTAATGTGAGCCATAGTTAGGCCACTGGATTTTGGGAGGGAGGTGACCAGGGGAGGCAGGGATTGGATGGGAACTTGAGAAGGGCCTGGATTGGCCTCGATGTCCCCAGCTAGCATAAGTGACAGTATAAACATCCAAAGCGGTATAGTGAAGCAGGCCCTGAGTGAGGCTCTAATGGAGAGCTTCAAATTAAAGTGAAGGTATCTGGCTAGAGGGCACGTGCGCCTGCTGATGAGAGCAATAGGGGGACGAGGTGGGGGTGTGGCAGTAACAAGAAGGTTAGAGAAATGAAAGTCATCATCTGCGGTAGCATTTGGATTATTGGACGGAGCGTTAGGGCAGGATAGCACAGAGAGAATAAGAAGACAAAGTGACCCCATGAGGAGAGCAAGCAGGCGAGGGTGGCCATTCTAAAAATAGAGGGTGGGGAGAGATTGAGGGAGAAGAGCAGCTGAGTGCTTAGAGAAGTGTTTAAGTACCTGCTAAAATTACCAACCTGTAGTGGCAGGTTATGTATTACGTTTGATGCAGAGTGGGCAAGTTTGCTCAAAACAGATAAGGCTCCCTCTAGTGCCCAGAGAATATAAGGAGCTAATGGAGAAGTAGGTTGATAGAAAAAATAAGGCGAGAGCGCCAAGACCAAAGACCATATATTATCCTCTATGATATTTCTAATTGTTATTGCTAGAACAGCAGTAAAAATGAATGAAGGAGGGATGGAGAATTCAAATATGTCTGAACCAATCAAATCACCAAAAGGACAAAAAAAAGCAGAAAAAAAATCACATCAATCTACTCAATAAAATAAGACATGAGATAACGAAACCTTACAGAGGGTTTTATTTTTATTAAGGAGAAATAACAAGATTTAAATGAAGATTCTATTTTATATACATCATTTGTAGAAGTATTGGAAATTCAAGTAAGGAATATGGCCCTATCAAAGCCACTCTCCCCATTTAAAGCTGCAGAGGCAGGTGGAGACAATGCCAAGCAATTACCGGCGTCATTAATTAAATCTCCAAATCACACATGTCTGTAGAGAAAATATGCTGGTGGAACTACTGGAGAATGCTAGGTATCTAAAGGGCTTCTGGGATGTCAAAAGTTTATGATAACAGGGAAATTGTAAGCCAGTTTGATGATCTGATATCTGTTCAAAGCTCCCCTACTGTCACATTCCTAACAAGCATTTGTCAATGCCGAACGTTCGCTTACAGGCATTTACAGTGGTGTTTGGCATGTATGGTGCTTTACCCTAATGCCCCTGCGATTGCTGGTATTTGCACAATACATTTTCAGCATGACCTTTTTGTTACCCCCATTGTGCGCTACATAGGCGGAAACACGTTTTGGGCAGGATGTGAAAAATGACAGCTGTACTGCTCATAAGGAAGTGTGGTAAAATGGCAATGTTGAAAATCTGGAGTGGAAATATTGAAAATTCGCAAACCTACAAGCGTGCGTGGCAACTGTGCAGTGCACGCTTGTAAAACAGTCATTGTTAGGAATTTTTTCACCAAATTGTCAACATTGGCATTTTAAAACCTCCGCTAATGAACAGTGTCACTGTGATTGTCTTACTGTGTGCCATACATTGATTTTGCACACCGACTGCGCCATTGTGCACTACATGGGCGGAAACACGTTTTGGGCAGGATGTGAAAAATGACAGCTGTACTGCTCTCATGAAGGTGTGGTAAAATGGCAATGTTGAAAATCTGGAGTGAAAATATTGAAAATTCGCAAACTTAGGAGCGTACGTAGGAACTGCACAATGCACGCTCGTAAAACAGTTACTTTTAGAAATTTGTTCACCAAATTTTCAACATAGCCATTTTAAGATCTCTGCTCATGAATAGTGACACTGTGATTTTCTTAATGTGTCCCATACACTGAGTTCACACAGCGACTGTGCCATTGTGCGCTACATGGGCGGAAACACGTTTTGGGCAAGATGTGAAAAATGACAGCTGCACTGCTCATAAGGAAGGTAGTAAATGGCAATGTTGAAAATATGAGTGAAAATATTGAAATTGCGAAACCTTATGAGCTTGGGTATAGAACCGCGAACGACACTCGTGAAACAGTCATTTTAGGAATTTTCACCAAATTTTCAGCACAGCCATTTTAAGACCTCTGCTCATGATCAGTGTCACTGTGATTTTCTTAATGTGTCTCATACATTGAGTTCGCACACGGAATGCGCCATTGTGTGCTACATGGGCGGAAACACGTTTTGGGCAGGATGTGAAAAATGACAGCTGTACTGCTCATGAGGAGGTGTTGTAAAATGGCAATGTTGAAAATATGGAATGCAAATATTGAAAATTGGCAAACTTACGAGCGTGCGTAGGAACTGCGCAACGCACGCTCGTAAAACAGTCATTTTTAGGAATTTTTTCACCAAATATTCAACATAGCCATTTTAAGACCTCTGCTCATGAACAGTGTCACTGTGATTTTCTTAATGTGTCCCATACATTGATTTCGCACACCGACTGCGCCATTTATGCGCTACATGAAGCGGAAAGCTGCGTTTTGGGCGGGATGTGAAAAATGACAGCTGTACTGCTCATAAGGAGGTGTGTAAAATGGCAATGTGGAAAATCTGGAGCGAAAAATATTGAAATTGCGAACTTACGAAGGCATGAGAACTGCACACAATGCACGCTTTTTGTAAACAGTTACTTTTAGGAATTTGTTCACCAAATTTTCAACATAGCCATTTTAAGATCTCTGCTCATGAACAGTGACACTGTGATTTTCTTAATGTGTCCCATACACTGAGTTCACACAGCGACTGTGCCATTGTGCGCTACATGGGCGGAAACACGTTTTGGGCAGGATGTGAAAAATGACAGCTGCACTGCTCATAAGGAAGTGTAGTAAAATGGCAATGTTGAAAATATGGAGTGAAAATATTGAAAATTCGCAAACTTATGAGCGTGCATAGGAACTGCGCAATGAACACTCGTAAAACAGTCATTTTTAGGAATTTTGTCACCAAATTTTCAACACAGCCATTTTAAGACCTCTGCTCATGAACAGTGTCACTGTGATTTTCTTAATGTGTCCCATACATTGAGTTCACACACCGAATGCGCCATTGTGCGCTACATGGGCGGAAACATGTTTTGGGAAGGATGTGAAAAATGACAGCTGTACTGCTCATGAGGAGGTGTGGTAAAATGGCAATGTTGAAAATCTGGAGTGAAAATATTGAAAATTCGCAAACTTACGAGCGTGCGTAGAACTGCGCAACGAACACTCGTAAAACAGTCATTTTTAGGAATTTTTTCACCAAATTTTCAACACAGCCATTTTAAGACCTCTGCTCATGAACAGTGTCACTGTGATTTTCTTAATGTGTCCCATACATTGATTTTGCACACCGACTGCGCCATTGTGCGCTACATGGTCGGAAACACATTTTGGGTGATGAAAATGACAGCTGTACTACTCATAAGAAGGTGTGGTAATGCCAATGTTGAAAATCTGGAGTAGAAATATTGAAAATTCGCAAACCTACGAGCGTGCGTAGGAACTGCACAACACACGCTCATAAAACAGTCATTTCTAGGATTTTTTTCACCAAATTTTCAACATAGCCATTTTAAGACCTCTGCTAATGAACAGTGTCACTGTGATTTTCTTAATGCATCCCATACATTGATTTTGCACACCGACTTTGCGCAGTGACTGTGAAATCACCCTTCGGGCCCGAATAACGCCATGACA
This sequence comes from Neoceratodus forsteri, assembly GCA_016271365.2. Taxonomy (NCBI): domain Eukaryota; kingdom Metazoa; phylum Chordata; order Ceratodontiformes; family Ceratodontidae; genus Neoceratodus; species Neoceratodus forsteri. The sequence continues at coordinate 557,968,038 of CM028132.1, forward strand.
GTGACATCATTCATGAGAAGGGGTCCTAAAAACCCCATGTTGAAAACTTGATGCAAAAATTCCAAAAAATGCCTGAGATATGCAATAAAGTTGAAACCCCCCTATCTAGCCCATTATACAGCTTACCGGCATTTCCTCAGTTCGCGGTCGGCTTTGAAGAGTGCAGACGTGTTCCTGGTCCACCGAAGATCATCGCGCCGAGCTCCAGAGGTAAGTATGGGGTGGGGGTGTGTGGGGAGGCTGGGTGCACAGGGGTGGGTGCGGGTTGTGGGAGGGGGGACTGGGAGACTACGTGGAACCGTTTTTTCTTTACAGGTTGTTTAAAAAAAACGGACTACGTGGGACGCTTGCCACGCTGGGGTGGGCTCCCAGCTTTGCAGAAGATGGCTGGGGGGGCCGAGGAGCCGACAGGGGATTGGGCACCCCCGTCAGCAAACTACACAGGGGGGGTCCGAGGAGCCGATGGGGGATTGGACACCCCTGTCGGCAAAACAAACGGGAAGTTTGCCACACTGAGGTGGGCTCCCAGCATGGCAGAAGGATGGCAGGGCCGTGGAGCCCGACAGAGTTGGGCACTCGCGGCAAACAACGCTGCCACACTGAGGTGGGCTCCCAGCATGGCACCAAAGCTTTGGGGGGGCAGCATGACGTGCGGGGGGAGAGCGCGTGACGCAAGGGGGAGGCAGCGTGACACAGTGCTCGGTATGACAGCATGGTTTTCTTTGGAGCAGAAGACCACCGCTGTCATACAGAGCTCCCGCACCCATTGGTGCAGGACCGCCATGCCTGCTCAATGGAGCACTGGATTGCAAGAGAGAAGCACACCTCCAAAGTGTGCTACTCTCCAATGCTCCTTGCGCATGCGCGCAAGCGAACGTAAAAAGGCTTATTCGACTCCCTCAGTAAAACAGTCCAAGGATTGAAATCTCTTACCCCCAGCTGCAAAAAAAACACCTCTCCCAGTGTATGTTGAAGAATCCCCAGAAAATATGTCAAGAGTAATGACAAATGGGTTTGTGGCTGAGGGGAGTTATAGTGGACCAACACAGCTGGAAATGCAGTCTTCCCCATGCTTCCCTGGAAAAGCAGAAAATGGGAATAGAAGAAGAGAAATAGGTAAAACTGAACTGACATATTCTGTAATGAGATGGAGCATCTTATCTTACTTAGGGAAGAGATAATGATGGTAAGACAACAGATGGTGAGAATAGAAGCAGACTTCCTATTAAAACTGAAAAAGCAAGATAATGTGACCAAGGAAGCAGTAGAAATAAAATTGCTAGTTGAGATTATAAGGATGATAACAAAAGAATTAGGCCAGACTTTTCACCATTTAATATTCCAACAGCTCCACTTAAAGGTAACAAAAACAAACAAAAAAAAAGAGCAAAGCTGGGAAAGGGTAAGAAAAATAATAAAAGAAAATAAGGGAATAAAAGGTAGAATGGTGTCAGAGCTAAAAACATTTGTACAGAATGTATGCACTGAAGTAACTGATGTAGGGGCAGTTTTAAATTAAAAAATGTCAGTGCCTTTTTCAAATAATAATGAAGGCTCACAGTCAGATCAGAGTGCCCATACTCGGGCTACAGAAGAAATAATCGTAATTCCCTCACAAGACTCTGTAGCACAAGTTCCTTCTGTCTTAATTCAAATAAATGAAAGAGTACAGCAGCAGGTTCCATGTACTCACCAAGAAATTAGTGACTTGCAACTATTAGAGCTCAATGAATTCTACGGAAGCCCAGGTTTCTCAAACAAGGGAAGGAAACCAGGTTGTAATGGGACCTGAGAATGAAATCACAGGATATCAGACTAGAGTAGGAATCCCAAAATATATTGGTAACATTTAAAGGGATAAAACCAAAAAAAAACTAATGACACAGACAATATACTTTTGGAAATGCTGAAATATTTGCTACTAAGAAAGTTAGTGGCACCTTATCCAGAGCAGGATCTCTTTTGTTCTACAAGAGTTTAAAATGGTCTAGAGATTGACCATGTGTATTTGCACCAAGCAAATGATAAGGGGGTGGCATATTTGCTAAAAAGAGATGCAACTTTTAACAGTTTAGGGAAATTGATGACATTTCTCTCTTTCTTGATAGACCTGAGAAAGACCTGTGCATCAGAGGTGGAATCATTACAAATAAGATTCAAGGGGCTGGCTGATCACCTACAGGACATTGAGGTATTGCAGGATAGAGAAATAGAACAGGAAGCAGGCTATGTAACTTTGTACATCTTTGGTATAACAAAAACAAGAAAAGAAATGTATCAGTGAGTTCTGAGACAGATTATTTCACTGTTGAAAAAGTCCATTTAGGCAAAAAGTAATACTAGTAGCAAGAAGTGTAATGGGAGAGGATGATGGGGATGGGGATAGCCAAGTTCATGTTTTGATAAGAGACACATGTCTGACTGGAACAATTGTGACAGAAACAGAAAAATTGGACCTTAGGAATACATTTTTTTTTGCTTATGGTGCATTATAGCAAGCTACTTTTGTAAATACAGTTACATTCAGCCATGTGAACACCATGATAGAATACAGTCTGCTCAGCCACCATTGCAACCACCTACAAGTTTCTCATACAATTCCAAATGGTTGCAATACAGTCTGCCCAGCCTACATTGCAACCACTTACAACTATGTCTTATGCCATTCCAACAGCTAACATGTACAGTATGAAGTTCTCAAATATCTGCAAGTTAATTGACTTCTGATAAATGGGAATACACATGGTTCATCATTAATAACATGAAATGTGTCAAGACTACTTATAAAATTGCCAGATAAGGTTCATAAAAAGTTTGGAGAAGGCAGAATATATTTGCCTTCAAGAAACATGGGCTTCATGACTTACAGATTCTCCACTGAATGATTATTTGATGTATGAATTATCAGCTTGGAAGGAAAAGAGAGTGGGCAGATTTTTTGATGGTTCAATGATGTTCACAAAAATTGACAAACAAGACAGAACAATTAATGTTGGTTCTGTAAAATTAAATATCCCCAGAATTCTACATTTTCTGATGGACCTTCTAGAAACTGCATTATTAATGTGTATGTCCCTTCAGTAGGACCTGCTTATTATGATAGCATCTAGAAAGATTTGACTGACTTAATTGGCAAAGTACATATTGAAGAAGATTTTGGACTATATGTCTGTGATGATTTGAATGCCATAATAGACACAAGTAATAGCTTACTGGATGTTGACTACTTAATTCTAGATGCAGTACAACCTTGTTTATCTGAACTCTGGAAAACCAAAAACCTCAGTTGTCCCCCAAGCTAGCTGTACTATAATTATCACCTAGCCAGCTATTCAGCACAAACATCAACAATTTTCAGGGTTGTCATTAATTTGTCTCACTCATCACCCCCTAAGTCAGTTGGAAGTACAATAATTAACATAGAAACATAGACTTTGACAGCAGATAAGGACCGCTTGGCCCACCTAGTCTGCCCATTTCCCTACCTAGAGGATAAGCTACAGATCCTATTTAACCAACAGCCTATTTCTTCCTATCCTCCACAAAAATTGCCTTATGTCTGTCCCATGCATTCTTGAATTATCACCTAGCCAGCAATAATGCATTAGCATTAGTGTTATCAACAGCAGGAACAGCAGTTTTCAAAAGCCAGTAACATGAAAGCTGCTAACACCAGGGAGGAGAAGGGTCATTCATTTGTCATTCAGTCACCATGCCTGATGAGCATCAGCTTCAACAATCTGCTGACGAACCAAACACCATAGAGTAAAGTGAAGGAATGGGAGAAAAGTAGCTAAGAGAACTCTGTTCATGAAGAGTTAACTGATTCTTAGATCCTGTAAAGGGTACCAATCAGGAGAGACAATATCTGCTATGCCCACACTATTTTAAAATTTCAGTTCTGTATTTACTGCTGTTTCTATTGAAATTGCATCCCTGCCTCTGAGGTCCTGCAGATGGTATCAATGAAGGTGAGACAATGCCTACTTTACCCACACTAAGTCAGTAAGCAGCTCAAAAAAAGAGTCATTACAGATGATAGACTATTTTAAAGAGATGCGCTATAGGTACTGCTGCTGCTGTTTCTACTGAAATTGCACCTTTGTCTTTGTATGCACTATGTATACGCAATGCATTACAATATATGTAGTGTTGACTATAGCTCATTTGCTTAAATGAAACCTTGTTTATCTGAAAGATGTTTATGTCCCCTAAGACTTTCAGATAAATGGGGTTTTATGGTATTCCACTGGCATTTTACTCGCATCAGTCATTGGATAAAACTCAAATAAGAATGGACAGCAGTTGATGCAGCACTTAGAGGACATTGGTTTGACAATTGTAAAATGGCAGATTCCAGCAGATTAAATTGAAAAGTTTAGCTTTTTTGTACATAATCACACTTCTGTGATTGATAATTGTGTTATGCCAGTTAAGCAATTGTCTTGTTTGATGGATTTTGTAATTTCCCCTCAATCTGAAAGGACTGACTTTCCACAAAAAAATATAAAAAAACTTGAAAACTAATATAGACACAAATAATCAAATATTTTATGGTTGCTCAGTAGTCAAAACACATCTGAAATGGAAGTGGGAAATAGGAGAAATTTTACAAAAAGAATTCCAGAATGTATTTATGGCTAACTTTCCTCATGAGCAATCTATAGAAATGTTCCCTTTCATAATATATGAGAGGATATCAGATATTTTTCAGAAACTGTCCCCATTCATGATTATGGACTTCCACGATGACTGGTTGTGGGGGCATGTCATAAGTAATGCTTGTAGAGGATTGCAGGAATTAGATACAGAGTCGACTCAGTCGATTCTGGATAAATGGAACCAGGAGCTTTCCATCGATATAGATTGCCAGACATGAATAAAATACACCATTCTGGCACTAATGATTACTTCTTCCAATCTGTGTCAGGAGTTCACCTGGAAGTGTCGATCTCATTATTTCTGCACACTGGCTCAGCTTATAAATTTCTTACCACACCATTTTGGTAATTGCTGGTAAAAATGTGGGTGTACCCCAGCAGACCAGGCACACGTTGTTTATTTTTGCCCAGTATTGGCCTTCTGTTGGACATCAGTAATTGCCCAGCTTGACATACTTACTGGTAATTCATTCCCAATTACCCCAGACTTTGTCCTGATGTTCATCCCCCCCTCTGACTACCAGTCGACTGTCTCAGAAATCCCTCCTCTGGACTTATATTTTGGTTGCCAAGAAAGCAATCACTCACTTCTGGTGGAAACCAGACCCGCCAACAATGGGGTCATGGCACCATATTATGACAGACATATTCCCCATGGAAAAACTTACAGATACCCACCAAAATACTTTAGAGAAATTTAAATACAATGGCAGCCATGGATGCTTTATTATGCAACCATAGACGAACACTGGATACCATAATCCTATGTTCTTGTCCAGCCACTGTGTTCTGTGAAAGAATAGCCCTCTCATCAACATTATAGTACCTATGACCTATTGTTGTATTCCATATGGAAATCACCCTGTGAGAACTGCCTGCCTTTACTGCATTTACGGATATTATTTTGTCTCAATAGCCTAATCATTTTTTTTTCTGCATTTGTCCATCCTTACCTTATAAAAGGCAATGAAGAACTGTAACTTATGCTGTGTTACTATGCTTGATTTACTTGCTGAACTCTGTATTGTACTCTGATGTCCCTCTGTGTGTCAATAACATTTAAATATTAAAAAAACAGTCCATGTTATTAGACAGAGTAGAAAAAAAGCAAGCCAAAGACCTGGTGCAATAACTACTGTAGATAAGGGAAAAAAAGAAGGAGAATTATGAAATTCAGAAATGTAGAGAAGAACCCTCTAAGAACAACTGAATAGCCTTCTACAGTGCTAGGAAGCAGTGGAAACACACTTTGGAAAAACAAAAAGATCTGTATCAAAAAAGAAATGTGAAACAAATAATGGATGCCATAATGATAAAGACACTATCACATTTTGGAAGACTGTTGCCAAGGGAACAAACTCATTTTCTAAATCCCTGAAGGCCTACAGTATATTAATGGATGTGTATGTTTTTTCTTACTTTAAGGGGGTATTTTCTGATACTGAAGTGTATTATTACTCATTACAGTTTAGGACATCAGTCAAAGTAGAAGAAGTAATGATGGATGTAGTTTTTCTGTTACTGAAGCTTTGAAAATGAGAAAGGCACTGGTGTTTGATAAAATACCAGCAGAAGTATATTGTTTTAATATTTTTTTTTTTAATTTTTATTTATTTATTTAGTTTTTGTTGACCGGGTAAGTGCAGTAGTCAAATCCTGCCTATTTACAGGCACGACCTGGGGCAGGGGGATACAGATGAATGCCAACTGACCTTGAACCAGATTAAGCTGTTGGTAGTATTTTGAGTGAATGAGGGAAATTTGGCCAGGATACCGGGGAAATTCCCCTACTTTCTGTAGGGGGAGCCTTTGCTACTGGCTGCAGGATGGCCAGTGTGCAGGTACCTTCGGAGGAGATGGACGTCGAGAGTGCAGGAGAGAGGGCCTCCTCCCCTGCACTTGCAACTTTTGGAGCCGTGGATGAGGAATGTGTGGTGACTTCTGTCAGTGCTGCGATGATAATCGAGGCTGACGTGCCGAGTGTTGGGGCTTTTGCCGGGCAGCAAGGAGCAGCTTGTTCTTAAGAAGAAAATGGTAACCGTTCCACTTTATTAGTAAAGCACTCTGCTTTGGTACATGAAATGATATTGTTGGACAAGGAGCTTGCAGCACTTCCTCAGGCATCATCGGGGCTTCCTAGTGTAGGGGCCATGCAGTCACCTAAGCCCCCTGCTGACGCTGAAGATTCAGTGCCATTTCCTGTTACTTCCGCATTGTCGGAGGTTTGTTTTGGGGCTGGCAGTCTTCCGAGTGCTCCCTCAGTGTGCCCACAGCCCACGCTTGTTACTTGGGAAAACCCTCCGATGCAATCTGGCAAACAGAGGCGTGGACTTGGTAAAATGCGAGGTAAGCCTCCTAGAGGTCGGCCTGAGACATCAGGCCCTTTGAATTTGGCTATGGATGTGTTTCTTTTTTCAGCTTCAAAATCACCTGGCTAGAGTAAACGAGGGGGGACTTTGGCCCCTGTTGAGCAGTTATCTACTATGGGACTTCCTAATGTACAGTATCCAAGGATTGTAGCCAGGGGGCTTCTTGTTCTCCTGAGATGGCTTTGAAGAGTGCTGGTTGGGAACAGGGAGATGAGGGTAATTGGACTCCAGACTCCCAGGAACCCACTTATTTGAAGATGCTACAAAAAGCAGCTGCATCTGTGGCCACCGACACTGAATTGAGCTCCAACGATCCCCGGGGTGCTGTTTCTGGTTGTGGCCTGACAGAGGGTAGTGTTTCAGGTGTACAGACTGATGTGTTACAGACTCGTTCTGATTTAGGGGATTTTTCTATTGTTTCAGGTTCTCCTGTTGTTGATCATTTATCTACTCTGCATAAAGTAGCTCTTTCTCTTGCTCCCTCCACTAATGTACCCCCTGAGCCTGAGGTCCCTCTCCGGCTGGAGCCGGCCCCTTTGTTGCTAGATTCTGTAGAAGATGACCCTGTTCATCCAGTTGGTTTTAAACTAGCTGATTTATTTTCCACTAAGGGAGAACCGGCACCTAGGTGTAATGCTGTCCGGTTGTTATATAAGGGAGGGCTAGTGGAACCCCCAATAGGACTTATGTGGCTAAAACTTTACTTAAGGGCTCTATGAAGTTTTTTTCCTCAGAAATCTTTGCCCTTATAAGTTTAGGTAATCATAATTATGATGCCAGTTTTAAGCAAGTTTCCAGCCTGGATAGGTTTTGGGCACAGTACGCGGCCAGTCAAGCTTCTCCCACTTGGTCCCCCTTTCAAGCTATTCTCTTGACTAAACCCGCCATCAGGAATATCACTATTATGTTTAAAAATGAAGGGGTCAATGTGGAGGATATTTTATTTTGGTTAAAACAACGGTGTGAGGTGCTTAACAAATCTACCCCCACATTAGATAGTGAACAAATCTGGGATGGAGGATGGAGAGTTCGAGTGAAGTTGTATTCTACCAATGCTGGGCCTAGTCATTTACCTAGTTTCTTTTATCTGGGGAAATATAAAGGTCTCATTTTTTATGTGGGGCAGCCTAACTTTTGTTTTAAATGTGGTTCCCGTGTTCACCTTAGTTCTGCCTGCGATACTGTAAAGTGTAGTCATTGTTTTGAATTTGGACATAATTCCAGTGCATGTTTGAATCTCTTTAAATGTAACTTCTGTGAGCGTATGGGACATGCCTATGGGCGCTGTCCCTGGGCATCCCATAATAGGGAGGATTGTCCTTCACACGAAGGTCTGATTACTATGGCACAGCAAACACAAGCTAAGCTTGTTGCTGCCAGGGATTTGAAAGTCATTTTGCTTTCCTCTGCACCTGAGGGGTTGAACAGGGGGCCAGAGGGAATTGTAGTCCAGGACAATCCGGTCGGCTCTCCTCCTCTGTTGCAGGCTCAGCCTTCTGTTGAAATTCCACCCCCTGTCACAGTGGTTCATGTCATGGAAGAGGAGCCGGTTGTGGTTGCTAGTGTAATGCCCTCCCCCCCACAGTCTGCCTCTGACCTAGACACTTCTGGTTTTGTACTAATCCCTCATAAGCGGACCAGGAAAGGTCTGGCTGTTGCTGGTTGGGGCAAGGAGGCAGGAGTCCGTACTTGGCAGTCAGGTAATAAATTTTCGGTATTGGCCATGGACCTGTCTGATAAGGACTCGGGGGGAAGACACGGATACCTCCTCTATTCGATCCTATACGGACACTGAGGGAGGTGGGGAGTTGGATCCTATTGCTAAACGGACCCGTCAAAGTCGTAGAAGGAAATCACCCATTGGCACTTAAATGGCTTCTTTCTCAGTCTGTTCTTTAAATGTGAATAGTATCAAAGGTCATGGAAAGCTTGGGGGTGTGCTATTGACTATGCAAGATTTCAGAGGTGATATTGTTTGTCTAGTGGATACTAGATTAAAATCACATCAAGAACTGCAACAGGCTTCCCAGGCTTGGACCCTTGGTCCTTCCTTTTGGTCATCGGCACTGATAAATGTGATGGTATTGGTATTTTGTTTTCAAACCCTGATTTACATGTTTCCAGATTGGTAGATATACTACCGGGTAGAGCGTTGTTATTGAATTTTACTTACTCCTCAGAGAGATTTCAGATGATCGTTGTTTATGCTCCCCAAACCAAAGCACAGCTGGTGTCCCTTTTTCATTTGGTGAGGCCCTTTTTGCATGCTTCCAGGTTACTCTTATGGGTAGGTGATTTTAATTGTGGTTTACACCAAAGGGATAGGGGGTTGCAAACCCCCAAATTATTTTGTGATTCTATTGCTTTGAAGGAAGTTATCACCACGGCCCATTTTGTGGATGCTTATAGGTTTTGTCATGAGACGGGAGGGTTTACCTTTTTTAAGGGACCTTTGTGAACACGTATTGATTTTGTGTTCTTGTCTAAAGTTTTGAAGATTCTTTCTTGTCAGACAGTGGGTGTGGAATTTTCAGACCATGCTGCCCTCAGGGTGTCTTCTTCTTAGGACACTGCTCCACGGTGTAAGAAAAACAGATGGAGGTTTAATAACTCCCTCTTAGAGGATCCTAATATTCTGAAATTGTGGCAAAGGGAATGGGCTGCTTGTCTCTCGGTAGCTGATCTCTATGAGGACGTGTGTGGGTAGTGGGAAGATTCTAAATTAAGATGGAGGCATGTCTTTAAGGGGAAAGCTGCTGCGAATCAGACTGCTCAATACTTACAGTATTTGGCATTAAGGCAGCAGTTGCAACATTTGATTTCTTTATCAGATACCACACAGCATGACTATAGTGATCAAATTGCTGTGGTTTTTACACAAATGAAAACCTTGCAATATGATCGGGCTGGTTCTTTGGGACAGGAGGCTAGATTTGGGACTTGGGTGACCAAAGGGGGGGTTGGACCTTTTTAAAGGATGAGTGGATTCTAAATTTATTCGGTCTTTATGGTCCCCCTCCGGTGAATTGGCTACGGCTACGGAGGCTTTGGTTACTGTTGTGGAACAACATGTTCTTAACATGTTGGGTAGCATCCCGGTGTGTGAGTCTGCGGATTCCTTTTTGGACTCTCTGCAACTCCCTCCGCTCTCTCTCCTGATGAGCAGGGTATGTTATCTGCAGATACTGTTGCCTCGGAAGTAGCTCAGGCCATAGGAAGTTTATATTTGAATTCGACACCAGGCTCAGATTGCCTTATTGCCCATTTTTATAACACCTTTATGAATGATCTGGTTCCGGCCTTAATGTTGTTGTTTAATGATATGTTATCCACAGCCTCCTTTACAAAGTCTATGAAGGAAGCCATTTTGGTCTTAATTTTTAAAAAAGGGGATGCGGCTGATTTGAATAATTGGAGACCACTGAGTTTACTGAATGTGGATTATAAAATCCTGGCTAAAATTTTATTAGCCAGATTACTCAAAATTGCTGATCTTATAAGTCCTGTTCAGACGTGTGGCATTCCTGGTAGATGCCAACATGATAATCTGGTTTTGTTGAGGGAATTATTTGCCCTGGGTGAGAGGGGGCAATTACTGGCTGGGTCTTGGGTTTGGACCAGGAGAAGGCCTTTGATAGGGTCTCCCATGGTTTCTTGTTCTCAGTGTTGCGGGCCTTTGGGATTCCTGTTAGGTTTCTTTATTGGCTTAAGACTTTATATGCTGGGCCACAATCATTCCTAATGTGAATGGCTGGTTGGGGAAGCCTGTGACAATTGTATGTGGGGTTCAGCAGGGATGCCCCTTAAGTCTTATTCTTTACAATTTTTGTATCGATATTTTGATAAGGGCAATTTTTCTTTGTCCTCAAATTTTGGGGCTGGGGGGGTCCCGCCTTCTGAACCCATAAAAATGTTAGCTTATGTTGATGATTTGGTTTTGAAAGTGGACATCCATACTGAGGAAGCGGATTTGGTACAGGTCCTTCAGACCTATTCCTCAGTTTCTGGATCTTGTATTCATTTTGGGAAAAGTGTTGGGGTTCCCATAGGTCACCTCATTCTTCCGCCTGCTGGTACCTATGCAGGAATTCCAATTTCTGTAGCTCCTTTCAAATATTTAGGCATTTTTGGGGACTGAGATATGCCTCTCATAACTGGCTGGTTGCCCTAGGAGGGCTGAAGGTCTTATTTCTGGGTGGAAACAGTATCAGATTGGTAAGAAAAAAGGGTGGTTTTGCTTAAAAATTTGGTGATTCCTATTTTTTTGTATCTTTGTTATGTGTTTCCCCCACCTATGGCCTTTTTTACCAGACTATATGTTTTTTTTTTCAAGGGTTTTGGGGGTCCCGTCTAAACCCAGTGAAGAGTAGTGTGACCTATAGACCATTAAGAGAGGGAGGGGTAGGCATGATTCACCCAGTTGCTTTTTTTTATAGTTTGTTTTTTAGCTATAATTTTGGGAAAGCTTTGAAGCCGGGGGGGGAGGTGGTTTGGAAACCATTTTTGATGCAGTGGTTGTTACCCTGTCTTTCAAACTGGGATTCAGGAAAGAAGGGTTCGATGTCTCGATTTCAGGAAGTTCCACCGTATGGGAAGCAAGCTCTTAAGGTGGCATTGTCCTGGGTTTTTTTCCCAAGGGATTTTTGTGTCCTGTCTCGTCATATGCTTTATGACAGGGTTTGGAGGAGGGAGGCTCAGGAGGAGGTGGCTTTCCCCTTCTGTCCCCCAGGTCATTTTGCTTGGATCCTCCAGCAACTCTGTAATCCCCATTTACCCCCTTATGTTTGGGATATGGTATGGTTAGGTAATTATGGCAGGTTAAGTGTCAAGGGTAATCATAAGCATAAAGCATTGAATGCTCGACGTTGACCCAGGGATCTCTGTCAGGGTATTCTGGAAACCCAACAGCATTTATTTTTAGACTGCCATTTTGCCCTTGCTTTTTGGACTTTGTTGGCAGGTATGTGGTCCGAACCTTTACTGCAACATTTATCTTATGAACAGATTATGTTTTGTACACATATTACTTTATGTCAAAAATATCATGCTGATACTCTGTATATTGTTTTGGTTTTGATCCAATATTATCTATGGCAGGCCAGATGCATGTTGGTCTTGCATCAAAAAGTGATTTCTTTACAAGAAATAATTGACAATATTAGAACTGCTATACGTTTCGTTAAATTGCATGATTTTAAGGTTCTTGCAGGACCACAATTTCTCCTTTTATGGCATAATTGTGATCTTTGGTCTATTGATTGATTGTCTAATATTTCCTTTCAACTATTTTTTGTTATATTTATTTCTGTTAATTGTGTTTCTTGATGTTTCTGATTTAGTTTTCAGTGTATAGGATATTGTTTCTTTCTTGGAGGGGTTCAAGAGGGGGCTGGGACAGGTACAGGGGAAGGGTTCTGGAAGCAAAATCCAATGCAGCAAGAATATCTGGAACTGGGAAGGGAGAAGCCAGAGAAGGTGAAGGGGGCAGCAAGGTCAGCACCCAGGGTAGGGGCTGACCAATCGAACAGACTCGAAAGACCATTAGGCCTATTCTGCTGGCATTTTAGTATGTTAGTATGTTAGTAATGAAGTCCAACTTTTTTTTCAATAAAATTCCTTTACTCTTTTCGATAAGTGCCATGGGATCGTTAACATCCACTTGAATTACCACCAATCCAGGCAGATGGGAACCTCAGTTTAACGTCTCATCCAAAAGATGGCACCTCAGAAGTGTAGCACCCCTCTCATGCTGCACTACAGTATCAGTACGGGGATATTAACCCAAGTGCCAGATGTGGGAACTGAACCCACAGCCCTCTGATCTCCTGGCCTCAGAGGCGAGTGTGCTACCTACTGAGCCACTGACACTGCAAATGAATGCTATTGAATGAAGGGTTCCCCTTCTTACCAGTATTTTTCAACTTATGTATAAAGTATGACTACTTCCTGGACTCATAAAAGAAAATGTTGCTGTACCAATTTATAAGAAAACAGAGAAATTAAATCCCAAATCTTGTAGACTGATCAGTTAGATAGATGTGTTGGCAAATATTTTTACAAAAATTATACTTTAGCAACCACACAAATGGGAAAAAGACTTCTGTACTGTCCCCACAATAATTAGGCTTCAGAGCAGGTTACACTACTATAGACAACTATTTTGCCTTACTTCACTTCTTTCAAAAATATGGGACCATACGAAAAGTGAGGCTTTATGCATTCTTTGTCAATTTGTCTTCTGCATTTGACTATCTTTCACATCAAATATTATGGGAAAATAATTGAAAGGTTAAATGTTAATGGTGGCCTTTTCAGTATAATTGAGTCAATTCATACAAATACCTGGACAAGAATCAGATTAATAGTAGATGGACTTTTAACAGACTCCTTCCCCTCAAGTAGACGAGTAAGACAAGGATGCCTGCTGGTCCCTTTTCTCTTTAATCCGTACCTGAATGACTTTCTCACTTCATTAGATATAGTTGATGTAAATTCAGCAAAAACAGCTACAATGCCAATCCCTGCACTTGTATATACAGACAAACTTATTTTTTTATCGCTTACCAGGTCAGGTCTACAGAACATTTTAAATATTTCCTATTTTTATAAAAAAAAATCACATTTACAGCTCAACTTAGAAAAAAATAATTGTACAGTTTGGTTCTAGATCAATTTCTTCATTCTTCTGGAAATTTAATGGGGGAAAATTGAAGTTATTAACTCTTGCTGTGCCGCAGACTGATATATCAGTCCTAAATTCCTATATGTTCTGATTCTGTCGGCAGCCTAAGGGTTAAAGAGTACACATACCTGGACCTCCAAATTATCTCTAGTTTTTCATGGTTAACTCATTTTGAAAATTCTTTAAAAAACTAAATGCACTGTATTAATGGCCTTAAGCAGTTTTAGTGGGAAGTATGGAGGCACTTCAGTGGTTGCATCAATTATAGCTGCTAAATATAGAATAAAGGATGGGGAAGTGTGTGATATGAGAATTTAATGCACACTTGAGGTGTGGTATGCTACATAAACCCTGATGGTGAAGCCCAAGGGATTTATCAGAGCATCCCACATCGAGGGTATGCATTAAATTCTCATATCACACACTTCCCCATCCTTTATTCTATATGGAGGCAGTATGGCGCAGTGGGTTAAGGCTCTGAGCTACAAATCTGGAGACCTGGGTTTGAATCCCACAGCCCCATATGTGCATACTGTGTGTCCTTGAGCAAATCACTTAACTTCCTTGTGCTCCCAGGTTGCACCTGCAAACAAGCTTTCAGCTTAGTGTGTCTCACCTGGTAAAATAATTGGTTAAAAAAAATGTAATTCTCCTATGCACACTTCCCCATCTTTTATTTTACATCATTGCTGGTGAGTAATTTTTCCCAGCCTTGCTCCTGTGTCACACACACACATTTTGTCTCTCCCTTTCACTGTCTTTCTCTCCAGTTCAGCCTCTTATGTTTTGTTTTTAAACTTATAGAGTCCAGATTGCGCTTCAGGAGGCTTATAGTCAAACATGGTCCTGTTCCTGCTTGGTTGCTCGCTGTATTTTTCCCAGCCAATGAAAAGAAGGATCAACCAGATATAATGTTTTTTAGTTGTAAGAAAAATAAGATGGAGCAGTTGAACAATAAAAGAAAAAGTATTATGCATTGGACTGAGAACTGTTACAGTGGTTCTCCATTGAGTGTTGGCTTTTTGATAAGAGAGAAATGGAGTCGCCATGTTTCAGGATCTGTTCAGCATGCTCGCACACAGGACAGGAGCCAATGACAGAGCTCTTCTTTTTTGAGTGGCAGAGCATCTGTTCACTGTAATAACCCATGGGTTACAGTGACTATCAACTCTGCGAGCTCAAAGAAAAAATTGCTCACCTGTAATTATAGCAAAATTATGCTCAAATATTTTGTGTGGAGCAGAACTATGGGGAAAAGTTAGATACATATGATAGGAAAGTGTCAGAATTTTGGAAACAAACACTGGGCCTTCCAAAATCTATCCCAGCCAGTGTGGTCAGGGCAGAGTTGGGTCAGACAGCATTACAACCATAATCAATGACTAGAATGGTTTCATACTGGATAAGATTTTTGCATACTGGATAAGACGTTTGCAAATGGATAATTCCAGACTTCCTGGAGTAGCATATAATGAAATGTTAGAACTTAAAAAGAATGTCATACAAACAGGATGGCTAAAAAAACATAGAATACTAATACTAATACATACTAATATGAATGTTTTACTGAAATGGGCAGATGGTGAAATTATAATTAATCATTCATAGACAACGGTGATTAAAAAAAATAAATTGGAGGACAAAGCAAAGGTCTAGATTTAGAAAGACCAGCCACTATGACATTCAGCAAGTGGTTTGTTGAATATATATAAAAAAAAATCACAATTCAAAAAATATTTAGACACCCTAGTACATCCACAATGGAGATTAGGTTTTACAAAATGTTGCTTTTAAACATTTGACTCCAACATATTTAAGGCTAGATTTGAGGATTTATATAAAAATTACCAGAAAACTATTTGTGGCTGTAGACTGGGAGTCCCAGAGGACACCATACACATTATTTTTTGTACAAGATACCAGAAGCAAAAGCAGAAATGGCTAGGGAATTATTTAAGTAACTTTTTAACCACCAAACAACTGGAAATGCTAGTGTTTGCTTCTGGTTAAGAATTTACGCTGAGAACTGCTAAATTTTTGCATGCTGTAGCTGTGATTAAATCGTTATGAATGTGAAGCAAATAAACAAATCAAAACAAAAGAAAAAGCCACTATGGTTCTATAAGAGGTGGTGGGGAAGGTCATGGAGAAAATGAGCATTCAGGAAGTATAAGGAAACACAGAAGGAGCAGGACAGAGAGCTGTACCAGTTAAGGCAGAAGGAAGCAGGGTGGGAAGTCAGAATAGCCAAGGCCCAAAATGAGGAAAAGATAGCCAACTCAGTTAAGAAGGGGATAAAACCTTTTATAGGTACATCAGGGGAGCATAGAAAGACAAAGGGAGGGTTAGTGAGGCTGACTAGAATGGATGGTGGGTGGGCAGAGAGGGACAGTGAAAAAGCAGGGATACTAAAAGCATATTTCTGCTCAGTATTCACAAAAGAGGAGGAGGGAGAGGTGCCTAATTCAATTAACAGAAGCACTCTGGATGGGGGGGTCAACCCCAGTCCTTTCACAGAAGAAAGGGTTCTGAAAGAACTCCTAAAACTGAAGGTGGACAAAGCAATTGGGCCTGATGGAATTCACCCCAGAATTCTAAAAGAATCAAGGGGAGAACTAGTGAAACCACTGACTACCTTTTTTTAACAAATCATGGGAGGAAGGTGTGGTACCTGAGGACTTGGAAAAGGTGGATGTGATTCCTCTTCATAAAAGTGTGACCAAGACAGAGGCAGTAAACTAAGAGACCTGTCAGTTTGACCTCTGTGGTATGCAAAGTGATGAAATCACTTCTGAAGGAAAGAATTGTTGAGTACCTAGAGGAAAGTGGAGCACAGGACACAAGGCAGCATGGGTTGACAGCGGGAAGGTCATGTCAGATGAATCTAATTGATTTCTTTGACTGGGTGACCAAAGTAGTAGACCAGGGAGGGGCTGTGGACATGGCCTACCTAGACTTTAGCAAAGCATTTGACACAGTCCCACACAAAAGATTAATAATCAAATTAACCAGCCTGGGAGTGGGTCCCAGGGTGGTAGGCTGGGTAAAACACTGGCTGAACAAAAGGACACAGAAGGTAATTGTAAATGGAGTCCACTCTGAAGAAAGAGGGGTTATTAGTGTGGAACCGCAGGGTTCAGTACTGGGTCCAGTCCTTTTCAATGTCTATAAGTGACATTGAAGAGGGACTGGAAGGAAAAGTATGCCTCTTTGCAGATGACACAGAGATCTGCAATAGGGTTGATACAGAAGAAGGCGTGCAAAGGAGGAGAAGGGACTTGGCAAGGTTGGAGAAATGGTCAGAAGTATGGTAGCTTGGATTCAATGCAGAGAAGTGCAAAATAATGCACCTGGGAAACAAAAACCCAGGGGAAGTTTACACAATGGGGGGGGGTAGTAACAACAACAAAACTGGAAAGGGACCTGGGGGTTATCATATCAGATGATGTTAAGGTTAGCAAGCAATGTGAGAAGGCAGTAGGGAGGGCTGGGGGGATACCGGGATGTATAGGGAGAGGCATCACCAGCAGAAAAAAAGGAAGTTGTTATCCCTCTGTACAGACAGTTGCTGAGACCCCATCTGGAGTACTGCATCCAGTTCTGGAGACCCTATCTCTGCAAGGACATAGACAGGATAGAGGCAGTTCAGAGGAGAGCAACTAAAATGGTGCAGGGTCTGCAAGAGAAGCTATATGAGGAGATACTAAAGGAGTTTAATATGTATACCCTTGAGGAAAGGAGGGGGAGGGGACAGGATAGAAACTTTTAAGAACCTCAGTGGAATCAACAAAGTCCAAGAGGGTAGCATCTTTCAGAAAAAGAGATGTGCAAGAAGAAGGGGACACAATTTGAAGATGGGGGCAGCTCAGGGGCAATATGAGGAAATATTTTTTCACAGAGAGGGTGGTGGACGAATGTAACAGCCTTCCTGAGGAGGTTGTGGGGTCTAAAATGGTGGGAGAATTCAAGAATGCATGAGACTGACATAAGGTAATTTTTGTGGGGGATAGGAAGAAATAGGCTGTTGGTTAACTAGGATCTGCAGATTATCCTGTAGGAAGGGAAATGGGTAGACTACTGTAGGTGGGCCAAGCGGTCCTTATCTAACATCAAAGTCTATGTTTCTATGAAAATGCACAACATTTTAAATATTTATGTAACATTCTTGTAATGGCAAAATGGTGATCCGTAAATACTACTACTACTACTACTATAAATTGTGAATTTTGGTTATATGCAGAAATATCAAAGGCCGTCACTGGTACTAATACAGTGTCATGAGTTGTCACTTTTTCACAGGCAATTAGTTCTTAGCCTACAAGATATGAATCAAAAATGGTGTCACAGTTATTTCCACTTTGTTCACCTTATCCCAAGTCCATTATGCCTCGGGTTAGGGAAGTTCTGACTTTAAAATACACAAACTCGTTAGAGTCCTTTCTTCTTTCCTAGTACTTTCACAACCAGGGTAACACAATTTTAGACAAGGGGTATACTCCCTGACCAGGTAAGATCAGAGAGCACAATCTTAGACTAAGAGAAGGGGGAAATACTTTTTTGCTCAGAGAATAAAGAGATTAATAATAATATTCTAGGTTGCCACAGACCACAGTAGAGACAAGTAGTGTAGTGTTTTTTTCTTCTTTGACACCCACTCCTTTAGGCACACACATTTGTACCCTTTTGTCCACTATACCCAACCTCTACTGCTTTGTGCTGTTCCCAGTCTCCTGGGGCTCCCAACATCCTTGAAGGTCCAAACTCAGCCCTGATGCCCCCCATCAGCAGCCAGGAAAGGAAGAATCACCTTAAGTTGAGCAATGATCACTGGCTGGGGCATGGTGCTGGTGTGCAAGTGGGTTGGGTGGTTGTCATCTGGTGGACTAAGGCAAATGCATATTTCTGTGTTCTGGGCCCTCCTTCCACCTCAGCAAGGCACACCACTGTGATGACTGGGGAGATGGAGCTAGCAGGAGTATCATCACTCACATCTGCCAAGGCTTCATTCCCCATAAGGTGTTGCTCTCCAGAGAGCATCCACATTTCCTTGATTCTCCCTCCCTATTTCTGTTCCTGTTGTACTGAGCTTGGGGTGTAAACTTGGGTCACTAGAATGCAGAGTGTGTGCCCCACCACAAGACACCATGGAGCTGAGTATAGTGGCTTACTACTGGTTAATAAGATAGAAGGATGTATATGTACTGTATAGATACTGTATAGATACAAGAAATATGAATAAGATGATGGGGACTGGGCCCATTTGGGTCACACTGCTTAAAATAAAATGCAATGTCTTGAAGGAACAGACGGGTTTGCTGAGCCTTGTATTCCTAGAGATTCTTTCTCTCTTAAGAAAGTGAGCAGCATTAAACTGACTTGTGCACAATCAAAATACATAAAATAACTTTGGGATGTGACTGTCATATGATGATGACATGGGATAAATAAAATGGATGCTACATCTGATTCCATCTCATGGCCCTTGTGTTTCTAAGTTCTCATAACCTGAAGAAAAACAGCATAGTGAAACAAAATATCAGAGATATTGTATAATGTTTAATAAATGAAAAAATGTTGATGTGTTTGGAAGTTTGAAATCGAATTTAGCCTGTGTCAGCAAATACAACCTGCATTAAAAGTGCCAATGTTAAACATTTACTGAATTCCAGCTTAAGCTTATGAACAAAAAATTGGGTGATGGAGGACAAATTCTTTGGCTTATTTAAACCATGTGCTATGAACATGACAACGTTACACTTCAGTTAAAAAGTCATGGATATACAATTTGAAAGATTACAGGCTCAGTGGTAGTTTTATCAAGAAGCTGAAGGTCTTTTTAGAGTTTATAGGGTATGTACATGATCTTCTAAAAAAGGCTGAGCACTGGGCAACAGTCTTCAAATGTCATCTATTCCTAAACTCACATGAAGCTCCTACCTTGATCCTGTGATGCCTACTCGGTTTATGTAAGTTAAAAACAATATAGCCAGCATGCTACTGTGAGATAACCAGGGTTAAGTCTAAGGTTGTCACCTGTCTGGTTTCAGATGAGGTCATCTGTTTTTCAGGGTTCTTACCCAGCCAAACAGTTTTGCTTAGAGATGGTTGTTTCTGGCCATCTTGAGTAGTTAAATGCATGAAACCTGAAATTTATAGAGAAGGCAGAGTGGGCAAAAGAAAAAAAAGAATAGTGTTTAAAAAAGCAGTTTTGACAGATTGCTCAGTTGCAAGGGTATCACAAAGAAAAAGAGCATATGACCTATGTTGTTCACAACTAATGTAAAGGCAATGCTAACAACCCAAATGAGAGCATTGTTGAAGTACAAAGGAACCCAAAGGGAGGAGGACCGAGAAAAGTACCTGGAGGCAACAACAGAAGTCAACAAGAAGGTGAGGGAGGCTAAAGCAGAGCCAGAACTCTGGTTGGCACTGGGTGTGAAGAAAGGTGAAAAGGCATTCTTACCTTACATCCAGGAGAAACATAAGTTCAAAGGCTGTATTGTGAGACTAAAGAGTAAAGAAGAATGGGAGGTGGGGCACAAGGGGAAAGCAGAGATACTGAAAAATTTATTTTGTTCAGTTTTATTATATATAGAATAATGGATGGGGAAGTGTGCTTAATAAGAATTTAATGGTTGCCCTCAGTGTGGGATGCTACATAAACCCCGAGGGTGAAGCCCAAGGGGTTTATTGAAGCATCCGACACTGAGGTCAACCATTAAATTTGTGTTCTATACACTTCACCATCTTTAATTTTTTATAATTGCTGGACAGGAATTTTTTCCAGCATTGCTGTGGTGTCCCTGTATTTGACTGAGGCTCTCATGGATACACACACAGAGACACACACACACACACACACATGCACACACACACACTCTTCTCAGATTATTAGTGTTTTTTGGTTTTTAGTGGTTTTTTTTAGTTCTTTATTTTTAGTTTCAGAGTGCTCTTGTGCTCGTTCTGTGTACTTATGAACTGGAGATCAGGCTGGCACTGTGCGTGGGTAGTTATGAGAACTCTGTTCTGTCGGCAATGAAAAGCAGGATCAACCAGATGGTTTTAAAAAAATAGATTGCAGGATCAGCCTGATACAGTATTTATATTAGAAAATAAAGAATTTTTCTGAGTTGAAGGGCTTTGTGGCGACTAGCAGCTCGTCAGTAAGTGAGCGATGGAGCCACCATGTTTCTGTGACCATTCAGCCTGCCCACAAATGTAGTGTCAGCCAAAGAAGGAGCAGTTATGCTTTGAGTGACTCGGCTCGTGCTTTGGCAAATTATAACTGGTTCAGCCCATAGAAAAAATTGATGACCAGTTATTATATAGAAATAATGTAGAAACTGGTCTTGGAAATGATAACAGGGTTGAAACTTTAAGTCGATAAATCTATGGCACCTGATGGCTTATACACGTGGATGCTAAAAGAGGTAGTAGATGGTATATCAGGGCCACTATAAGAGACATATTCACTTGCTTTATTCAGTTGTTTGCTGACCATGGGAGTGGTCCTCAGGGACTGGGAGACAGTGAGTGTAGTCTTACTACACAACAGTGGGAAGGAGGATGAGCAAGGGAACTATAACCCAGTAGTTAGGCATCTATAGTGGAAAAAATGATAGAGTCTTTATTAAGGAACGATCTGGTGAACATCCTGGAAGTGAAAAGGCTGCAGGACCCCAGACAAGATGGGTTCAAGAGGGAAGGTCTTACCAGATGAATCTGGTCAGCTCCAACTGGGTGACCACAGCAGCAGACAAAGGGCAGTCAGTACTTAGACTCAAGCAAGGCCTTTGACTCAGTCCCCCCACAGTAGACTGGTCAAAGTGATTAGAGACCTAAGTGTGGAGAAAGAACTAGCAAATTCGGTGGAGAGCTGGCTAAAGAAAGCAACACAAAAGGTATTAGTTAATGTGGAATTTATAGAGGTAAGGGAAGTAACAAGCAGAGTACCTCAGGGGTCGGTGCTGGGCCCAGTCCTCTTCAATCATATACCGATTGAACAGCGACACCTTTACAGTGAATGACAGTACAGCAACACAGTGATAGGTTGCTGTACTGTCACTGCGGGACCCCAGCACTGCTTTCCCGGGGTCTTGCACACCCACCCCGAATCAACTCTTAATCAGAGTTAATTATATTAAGTACAGGGGATGTGGGGAACTAAGCCCCCCAAAGAAAATAAAGTGTTCCTGGACAGATGTATGCTGACTGCAACTGCAGTTGACATAAATCCGTAACTGTAATGTCAGTCGACATAATATTTGTCAAACTGGTGTCATAGAGCTCTCTTCAATATATTCATCTGTGACATAGATGAGGACATCAAGGGTAAGCTCTGCCTCTGCACAGATGTCACAAAGATCTGCTCAAGGGTAAACACACAGGAAGGGGACTAAGGAACACAGGGAGTATCTGGGCAGGTTGTAGAGCTGGTCAGTAATCTGGCAGCTGGACTTGTGATGCACTTGGAAAAGGAATCCAAGAGTGCAACATGAAATGGAAGGGGTAGTGCTGGGTAGCACTATGGGAGAAAAGGACCTAGGATAATGATATCAGAAAACTAAAAATGACTGGATACTGCAAAAGGGAAGTAGGCAAAGCAAACAGAGTGCTGGAATGTATAGGGAGGGGAATGAGCAGTTAAAGCCAGGAGATTCTCCCACAGTACAGGTCATTGGTGCATCTGCGCCTGGAATACTGTGCAAGGTTGTAAGAATATAATGCAGCAGTATTTGCTTATCAAATATTTAAAAACTCTGTACCAGATATTTTATTTACTATTTTAATCTGTATTCAAGGTCTTACACTACAAGGAATAACTTATCCAAGCTTTTAATCCCACAAAACTAACATGGTAAAAAATATTTTTTTTTGATTTGGCCCATGTATCCTAAATGATTTGTCAGATTTAGTCAAAACAGCACACAATAAAATGCATTTAAACGTCTGTTAAAGAAATTGTCTAGTGTGATTGTCAACTGTCAACGTAAACTGTTTTTAACACTGCACTTTTGTATTTGTTGCATTTATGTATTGCATATGTAATTGTTTATTGTTATATGTCAGGTGTGCCTGAAAAAGGGCTGTGCCCAATTCACTTTATAAAAAAAAATTAAAAATGATAAAAAGGTATTGCAGTCGGCACCTGAGAAAAGACTGCAACCAGGTGCAGGCAGTACAGTGCACAGAAACCAAGATGGTCCACCCACTGCCTTGGGAACAAGTTGTATGGGGAGCAACTGTAGGACTTGAACATGTACACTCTGAAATAAGGAAGGGAAAGGGGTGACACTACATATCTATTGTTAGCTTATTTCCCAAACAAAACAACATTATTTCCACCAGATCACAAAGTAGGATTTCCTTTAAGGTTCTCTTTTTCACACTGCTATGGCACACAATTCTCTATAACTTAAAGCCACCAAACTTTATAATGTCCTTCCTATTTTTGTTATTAGCAGCCCTACTATTTCTGCACTTAAGGCTTCCCTGAAAAGTTTCTACTTTCAAAAACTGAATGTAAATATATTAACTAATATGAGTTCTTTTTATGTTGTATAGCTTTTGTATTTGTTTTCTTTTTATATTGTAACTGGACAGCAGTGAAAAATGCATTTATGCTCACAGGCTATTCAGTATAAAACATTATACCATGGACATAAGTGAACAGCCAAAGAAATGGCCAGACTGGCAGTTTACCACCGGTGTAAATCCTCTGATAATCACTGGCTGTTGAGCAAATAATAATGGTACAAATGTTCATCTACATCCTAATCCTCTGCAGCCCAGGAATAAATACAACAAAAATAAACAAACACAGCAACCTCTTCAAAAGTTGTATTTTATTATAGTAAAAAATGAACCTTGGTATAAAACAATAAACAAGCAAACAAACAATATAGACATACAAGTATCTACATAGGATAAACAGGGTGGATAGCAAGGCACTCTTCTCCTTGTGTTCCAGTACAGGGACGAGAGGGAATTCATTAAAGCTTGCTGGAGGAAGATTCAAAATGTATGTCCATTCTTTACGGAATGAGTAGTGCGCAAGTGGAATAAGTTGCTAGAGGATGTGGTATAGGCCAAAACAGTTAGCAGCCTCAAACAGCAACTGGATGGACAGGCATATGGGATTAGATAGAAAAGAGGGGCAGTTGCTGAAGGGGAGGGTGGTCACTAGGCCAAGTACAGAGCAGTTAGGTAGGGTGGGCAGACTTGATTGGCCGAAGTGCCTTTTTCTGCCATCAACTTCTATGCATATACACTCTTAAAACAGATTCTGTTAAATCAAATCATTGTTTGGGCTGCATGTTCAGGTTACAAACAAGTTCTGGGGCTCAATTTTCAAAGCTCTGCGAATGCCACAAGCCCCTGGTGTGCCAGTCATTTGGCACATGGGGCTTCGCAGCGTCCTGATCTGTGATCGGATTATCTTGAGTTAAATGCCACAAGTTGGATCAGGTTTTCCCGGTCTAACTTGCGTCATTTGGGAGACCCGTCTACACCAAATATTTGATGCAAGCTGGTGTAAATCATCGAAAGTGTCACAGCTGCACCTAATGTACTATAATCAGGTGCAGCCACGTCAAAGGAGTTTGGTGCAGCTGCACCAAAGAACGGGGTTGACAGAGGGCTTGGCATGAGCCCTGCGTCAACCTCTGAAAATCGAGCCCCTGACATCATACAGATCTTTGCCTGTAAAACCAGATAGTCAGGGAGGTGTAAAGTATGGCTGTTAAGACAACTAGCAGCAAATTAACACAATCTGTTCCACTCTGCATTGTAAGTATGGTCTTTTAATGCCCCATTCAAGTTTTCTCTGATGTTACACCAGGCTTTGGAGGAGGAGCATTGTACTTATCTGGTATAAAAGGGGTAGGGCTACGGATAGAGTTCGGGGTGTGATTTATCTGGTTTTTGCCTCATCCAAGGGTGGCAATCCTAGTTTAACAAAATCCACAAACAGGACCTGGGATATTTACTGTAATACCTTATTGTATATTTATATGGATTTAAGGTGGGTTTCTTAATGAATACATTTTATTTGAACTATAACCAGTTCTGATGCTGCAGAAAATGAATGCACAAATTTGTTATTTTGGACAAATTTTATTTATTTATTTTTATTTAGTTTTTGTTTACCAGGTAAGTGCACTAGCCATAGGGATGACTATTTTCAGGCACAACCCGGGAGAATTACAGAGCAAATTACAGGGAAGTTTCAGACAGTGGCAAATACAGAGAAAGGCACAAAAGCAAGGTAAGATAACATCAGGATTTCCATTAACATATAGGGTACAGAGTTTAGGAGAAGATTACAAAACAGAGGTAGCATTGGAAATGCTCAAGTATGCATAAGTTTGGGGACCTCTTAAGTTTCTTTCCATCACGCAAATATGAAAAGCTTGTATGCTTGAACTTTGCCCAATATTGGTATTGCCTTTACTTAACAAATCCATATCATTGCTTGCAGGTTAACACAGTAGTCTCTGAACACTTACAAAAAATACAACTTATTTTAGCTGTATAGAAACCAGGCAACAATAAAATTGTTTCAATAGTTTTTGTATATCCTGCGACACTCCCCATACAGTACTTTGCTCTCTTCTTTGTTTAACATCAATATGTAACCCCTTGGTTATCTATACCTCAGTAATAAAATTTTAGTTTTCACAGCTTTCACTCCTGAGGCTGCTTCTGAGCCAACTGCATTAGGGTTATATAAATACCTGGCTAAGCAATAACCTTTAAAAATTAAACACAAGAAAATATCCAGCTACTCCTTTATATAGAATAGGTGGTTAAAAAGCCCCGCTTCTCTATACAGTGTAGTTTAACTTTTTATCTTTGGAGTTTTTCAAATATTCTTGCAGACAATACCTGTTGTAATTCATTACATTCCATATCCAATTATCACTTATTTTACTATATATGAAAAATGTAATTAAGGGGTAAACTAATAGCAAAGAAAAAGAAAGCATAGGGACTTCTGGTGACATAAGAGGCTTGGATGGACACCTAGCTTCGCGCTCCGTGGCAGGTATGGAATGAGGCATGTCAAACTCTCAAGTTACCTTTGAGCCTACATCCCACAACCCCATTGTTGAGCTACGTAGACTTTCTTCCTCCTCTCAGATGGGATCTTTCCTTCTGGCATTGGGCTAGACAGGGCCTACAAATGCTGGGGCAGTTCTACATCAGGGAAATAGTAAAATCCTTCTAACAACTGAAAGAAGAATTCAAACTCCCTCATAAAGATTGTTTTTGATATTTTCAGCTCTGGTGCTACCGGCTATCTAATAATAAAAGCTCACACTTCACACTCCCATTCCAAGGCAAAAATATGAGACTTCAGAGGAGCTGACTTTGATAAGATGGCCAACAGAGTTAAGCTAGCCTTCTGGCAAGAAGAAATACAGGTGAGGGGTACAGGCAAAAGTGTAAGCATTAAGGATGCAATACTTGAAGCAACATCCCATTGTGTTAGAGAAAAGGAAGTGCAAAGAAGAAGGAAACCACTTTTGTTCTCAAAACAGTAGCAGAAAGGTCAGAGCAAAGGCTGACCTTCGGAAATATAAGGGAATGCAGGACGAAGATAAGGAGGATACCAAACTTCCCTAAGGGAAGCAGGAAGGCAGTAAGCAGGCAAAGGCCCAAACCAAGAAACACTAGCACGAACAGTAAAAGAAGGGACAAGACTTTCTATAGATACATTAGTGAAGGAGAAAGTCCAGAGGGGGTATTGCTAAGATCAAAGGGATAAGGGGGGTGGAGGAGGAGGACCATGGAAAGGCATCTATCCTAAATAGATACTTCTGCTTAGTATTTACTGAGGAGAAGGTGGGGCAGGGCCCACAGCTCAGCACCATGGACACAGGGGGGAGGGAGGTGTGCACTAGTCCTTTCACAAAAGAAAGAGTCCTACAAGAGCTCAATAAGCTCAGGGTGGACAAGGCAATGGGATCTGAAGACATACATACCAGGGTACTAAAGAAGCTAAGGGTGGAACTAGTAGAGCCATTATCAGAATTGTTTAGTGAGTCTCTGAACACAGAAGAGGTCCCAGAAGACTGGAGAAGGGCTCATGTGATCCCACTCCACAAGAGTGGAAGCAGCGAGGAGGCAGAGAACTACAGACCAGTCAGTCTTACCTCAGTAGTGGGCAAGATTATGGAGGCACTCCTTAAGGAAAGGATAGTGCAACATCGGGAATCCATAGGAGCACAGGATCCAAGACAGCATGGGTTTACAACAGGAAGGTCCTGTCAAACTAAGCTCATAGATTTTTTTGACTGGGTAAACAGAGTGGTGGACCAAGGGTGAACAGTTGATGTTGCCTAGCTTGACTTCAGCAAAGCTTTCGATACTGTTCCACACAGAAGATTGATTAACATGCTGGGTAGGCTCAAGGTGGGTCAGAAGTTGGTCAACTGGGTGGCAAACTGGTTGACGGGCAGAAAACAGAGAGTGGTGGTAAATGGTATTCTGTCAGAAGAGATGCAAGTCACAAGTGGGGTACCTCAGGGGTCAGTCCTGGGGCCAGTCCTCTTCAATATCTTCATCAGTGACATTGCAGATGTACTGGAGGGTAAGGTTTGTTTGTTTGTTTGTAGATGACACCAAGATCTGCAACAGAGTAGATGATCCAGATGGAGTGGGCAGAATAAGAAGAAATCTGGATAAACTGGCAAAGTGGTCAGAAGAGTGGCAACTGGGGTTTAATGCAAAGAAGTGCAAGATCATGCACATAGGGAAGAGAAACCCTGAAGCCACCTATACGTTGGGAGGGGAGTTGCTGGCAGTCACAAGGGAAGAAAGAGACTTAGGCATCATCATCATCACAGATGACCTGAAATCATCCAAGCAGACCACTAAAGCAGTAGGTAAGACTAGGGGGATGTTGGGGTGTATTAGTACGGTATCACAAGTCGTAAGAGGCAGGCTATAATCCCTCTTTACAAGACACTGGTTAGGCCCCATCTGGAGCACTGTGTGCTGTACTGGGGGACACACCTTCACAAGGACATTAACAAAATGGAGGCAGTCCAGAGAAGGGCAACCAAAATGGTGCAGGGACTGCATCAGAAAATATATAAGGACAGATTAATGGAGCTCAATATGTATACCCTAGGGCAAGGGAGGGAGAGAGGTGATATGATTGAAACATTCAAGCACCTTAATGGTACTAACAAGGTGAAAGAGTCAAACTTGTTTCAGTATAAGAAAGATAGCAGGACAAGAGGACGCAGCATGAGATTAGATGGAGGTCGATTAAGGGATAATGTGAGGAAGTTCTTTTTCACAGAAAGGGTGGTGGATTCATTGAACGGCCTGCTTCAGGAAGTGGTGGATATGAATACAGTGCAGTGCTTCAAACAGGCATGGGACAGGCATAAGGGAGCAATACAGATGAGTATGAATAGATAGGCCATTGACAGAGTAAAGGCCTATGGCACATTCATAAGGTAGAAAAAGAAATGGGCAGACTAGATGGGCCTTACGGTCCTTATCTGCCATCAACTTCTGTGTTTCTAAGTCTGACCCCAACCGTCTGCAGGAACGTATCTTCTCCCTGGCCCAATCATCAGAACTAAAAGCGCGGGTGTCAAAAATTGTAAGTCTCCTCTCCTCCTTTGAAGTTGACCAATTGGTTCATGTGTGGGAGAGCTGGGCGGCAGAGGCAGGTGTTAGTCTCAGTGAGTCTGAGTGGTGTAAGGTTTGGCAGGGAGTCCACCTCACCTCGGCCTCCTCGTTCTGGAGGGAATTTAGGTGGTGAGTGATAATTCGCTACTTCCATCCTCCAGTAGTCACCAAACATTATGGGAAACATACCTCTGATCTATGCTGGAGAGGCTGTCAATCCAAGGGTACGTACTCACATATTTTCTGAGAGTGCCAAGAATTAACAGAGTACTGGAACTCGATAAAGAGGGTTGTGGGGAACATTTTCAATATTACCCCTCATGCAGATATCCAGCACTGGTTGTTTGCTATGCCTCCAGCTGCCCTTCAGTCAAGGTCACTTTGTTATCTATTTTACATCCTTGTTGCCGTGGCTCTTAAGGCCATTACTCATTGTTGGCTTGCAACCAGGAAACCTTCCTTGGACTCTTGATACAGCATATGCCTTGGAATATTAGAAATGGAATGTCTTACTGCCAAACTCCAGTTGCAATTGGACAGATTTAAGGGCAGATGGCTCCCATTTTTTCACTATCAAGCCTCCAGGGACCAAAAAGACATCCCTGAAATCCTGGCGGCGCAGTCCTGATTAACTCCCTGCAGACTGGATCAGGTTCTCGTCCCACACTAGGAGGTTATGTTCTTATAACCAAATGAACTTGGATTTTGTGACCTGCAATTTAGGGGATACAGAGAAATTGGCCTCTCCCAATAATATGTTTCCCACCCTCCCCCCGATCTTCTCTCATTTTAGCAGTGTTTCTTCTTTCCTCTTTCTTGTTATGTTGTTCTTATAATTTCACATCCCCAACCCCCTGCAGTCTTAATTCTCAATATTCCAAGACATGGCTGAATAAATTGTTATTAGTAGCAATATGAGTAGTAAGGTGTGTTTATGTTCTTTTCTTTTAATGTGAACCCTCTGTTGTGAAAAAAATTGAAACACTTAATAAACTTCAATTTAAAAAAAAAAAAAGAAAATTAAAACATACTAGGTAAAATACTTGACCAGCTCGTTTATGGGGGATGTCCTGGATAATTAAGTCAAAAATCAATCTAGATCTGACTACATGCACAAATATTTTCTTTTAGCAAGCCATTAACATTTAGCAATATTGAGGTGGTTAAAAGAGCCTTCTCTCTGTAGTCAGTTTTAATGAATGGTTTCTTTGTAAACACCTTATGTAATACCTTATGTTTAGAGTCTTTGGATTCAGTTGGCTCAAGGCTGCTTTCTCTTGATCATCATGTTTATCACATCCAGAGTTATTAACAGCTATTTCACACCAAGCTCACGACTGTCATTTTATTCTCGCAGAAATGACAGCTGAGAGCTCAGAACAGTAATTTTATTGTCCATAAAAAGATAGCATTGACATCATCATCTTACATTGCATTCTGATTGGTCTAAAGTCACAGCAGTAACTCTAAACAAGTGCAGTGCTGGGGAAGGGGAGTGAAGTTACCACAGACTTTGCAAAAAAAAAAATGCAGTACCACTAGCTTTTTTTTTTGCTCTTTCCCACGCCTCTCAACCAGCGACTCCTTCAGGCCACCAAGGGTCTCCCCCACCCGCCAAGTCATCCCCTTCACTGCCATCGTGCCATCCCTCACTATGCCATGCCCAGGCTAATGTGGCATATACCTGCACTGGGAGGGGTCCCTCCTGGGGCCTATGAAAAGGGAGCTAGGGTCCAAATCTGTGTCAGGGGCACAGCAGGGGATCGGCTCTGTAGGCTGCTGGCTGCTGTGTGGTGCAAGGGGACCCAAGCAACCATCATCCAATCACATGAGAAGGAGTGATTTTCCATTTTCTCCCCACCCCCCTCCCACAGTGCAGCCAGACACATGCGGCATCCTGGGAAGTACACACGGCGGCACATGGTCACCCATGCTGCCACGTACAGCTCCACTGAGGTCTGCCAAGAGTCACTCTAGAAGCGGTGCATGCTCGTACTCTCTCTCCCATGGAGGAGAGCATCCGAACAGATAATCCTAACCCTCCCCGCAGGTCTCCACTCCTGTAGTCCCTGGCATTGGCACAAACCTTGGTCGCCAATGTGCCGAGTGATTCCCTATCGCTTGGTGCAACAGAGTCAGCCATGCTTTTTTTTTTCAAACACGTGAAGCATGATAGTGATAATATCCTAGTTAGCTCATTATCCTCCGCAACAATCTACTTGCCTTGTGAAGATAAGGTATGATACCCAATTCATTCCATAATCCCATTATTGCCTCGTACAGTGAACCAACAAACTCATTATTATTTAAATGTAATAATCTATGGATCAGTAAAATCTAAATAAGCTGAACCCGTAGCATGGTGTTAGAGCTACTGCCTGTCATGCTAGCAACTACAGTTCAGAAATGGACTCAGGATGCTTCGGGCTGGTTGGGGAGGGAGAACTGAGCATCTCTTGGACAGTACTCCTCCCTCTGGGAGGAGGGAACACACATCCCTCTGGTTGACTGCCACCTGGAGGGATCTGGGTGACAGCACAGTGTGCTGTTAGCACATGAGGAAGGGACCCCGCATTCAGATGCTGGGGGAACATTTCATCACTGCATGCACAAGGATTCAGGGTGAAAATGGAGGAAAAACATGTTTGACTGCAGCTATATCTTGGGCCAGTCCAAAGCAGGCTCCACAGTGGTGACTTGGCCCCTCTGGGACATGACACAGAATTATAGAAACAGAATTAGATGCAGAAAAGAGTCACTTGGCCCACCCAGTCTGCCCATTTTCCCCTCCCCATCCTATCCTGTTACTGCAGACCCTGTCTGATCTCCAGCTCCCTCCCCTTCCACTTTCCAACTAATATTCCCTTGTGTCTATACCATGCATACTTGAATCCCACCAGTTTTTGCACTCCCACCACCTCCGCTGGAAAACTGTTTCATGCATCCACCACTCCTTCAATTAAGAAACATAGAAACACAGAATTTGATGGCAGATAAGGACCACTTGGCCCACCCAGTCTGCCCATTTCCCCTACCTAATGGATAAGCTGCAGATCCTAGTTAACCAACAGCCTACTTCTTCCTACCCCCACCCCCTAGAATTGCCTTATGACTGTCTCATGCATGCTTGAATTCCACCACTGTTTTTGACTCCACAACCTCCTCCGGAAGACCGTTCCATGCATCCACAACCCTCTCTGTGAAAAAATACTTCCTTAAATTACCTCTGTTTCTATCATGTTCCCCCTCTCCCTCCTTTCCTCGAGGCTATACATATTAAGCTCCTTCAGTCTCTCTTCATATGTCTTCCGGTGCAGACCCTGCACCATTTTAGTTGCCCTCCTCTGGACTGCCTCCATCCTGTTTATGTCTTTGCAGAGATTGGGTCTCCAGAACTGCATGTAGTACTCCAGATGGTGTCTCACCAACTTTTCTGTACAGAGGGATAGCAACTTCCTGTTTTCTACTGGTGATGTCTCTCCCTGTGCATCCCAGTATCCCCCCAGCCCTCCTTACTGCCCTCTCACATTGCTTGCCCACCTTTAGGTCATCTGATATGACTACCCCCAGGTCCCTTTCCATTTTTGTTGTTGTTAGTATCTCACCCCCCATTGTGAACTCTTCCCCTGGGTTTTTGTTTCCCAGGTGCATTAACTTGTACTTCTTAGCATTGAATCTAAGCTGCCATACATTTGACCATTCCTCCAACCATTCCAAGTCCCTTCTCATCCTTTCCACCCGACCTTGTGTATCAATTCTGTTGCAAATCTTTGTGTCGTCTGCAAAGAGACATACTTTTCCTTCCAGTCCCTCTGCAATGTTGCTTATAAAGACATTGAAGAAGACCGGTCCTGGGACTGAACCCTGTGGTACCCCACTAGTAACCCACTAGTAGAAATACTTTCTCTTGGCAGTGTAATGGACAGGGGGATTCTTTGCTCCATATATTGTGGAAGTGTCCCCTTTTAAAGAAATGGTGGCAGAGGATTCGGGGAATACTGGGAACGGTGATGTGGAAGCTTGTCCCATGGGATGCATCTCTTTTGATTTGGGGTAATATGGGGAGATTGGGCCCCCTGCAGAATCATCAGAAGGCCTGGTTTCTTACTGCTATCACCACAGTCGAGAGGTTGATTCTTTGGAGGTGGCGCCAGATCGATACTCCCTCTTTGGATGAATGTATGCTACGGGTAGTGAGTTTTGAAAGATTGTCATATATCACGGTGCATAGGTCAGATAGGTTTTTAAAGATTTGGGGGCCCTTCCTTGAATTTATGCATGTCTCAGTGCCTCAAGTGGGAATCTGGATTCCCCCCCACCTGCATTCCACTGCAACTAAGGCCTTAGGGGACTTCGTCCCCGAGGATATGGCAGTTGTTGTAGTAACACCCAGATTCCTCACTTTTTCCACAGGTTCCTGTCTGCACCTTCACCTAGGCTCCAGGGACTGGCTTTTTTTTGTTTTCCTTTTTATCGACTCCTAGTGTCATTTTGATGGGGGAGAGGGGTGGTTATTGGGTAGTGAGGATGGTGTGGGAACTCTGGTGATAAGCAAAGGTTTGTTATCTTAAGGTGCTTTAGATTGTATCACCATGGAGTTTTTACTCCGGCTAGGTATAATTGGTGGTATGTTGAATGTTGTTATTTTATGTATTTTAGTGTTAAAACTCTCAATAAAGTGTTAATCAAAAAAAAAAGAAAAAGAAAGAAATACTTCCTCACATCTTTCCATTTCCAACTTCCAGCTTCAGTGCATGTCCCCTTGTTTTTGTTCATCTTTCTCTCTGAAAACTATTCCCTACATGTACCTTAATTAACACCATGAGGTATTTAAAGGTCTCTATCATATCCCCCCTCCCCCTTCTGTCTTTCAGGGTTTACATATTGAAGTCCTTTAGTCTCTTCTCATAGGAATACTGATGCAGCCCCTGCACCATTTTAGTTGTCCTTCACTGGACAGCCTCCACCCTGTCTATGTCTTCCTCAGATGTGATCTCCAGAACTGGACACAGTACTCCAGGTGGGGTCTCACCAGTGACCTATACAGTGGCAACACTATCTCCCTCTTTCTGCTGACAGTACCCCTTCCTATGTGCTCTCCTGTGGTGAGGACACAGCGGAGCAAAGGTAAGTCCCAGAGATGTTGGGTGATGGAGCAGTGGGACTGGACCATATGGGGCTGGTCAGGGGAGAAAAGGTGATACATATAAAATTAACTTCATAGCTGTCCTGGTGGTGCTGAGGGCTGAGGCGCTAGATGCCTCATCTCATGCCACACCGGTGACCTGGGTTCGGGAGCCAGCTCAGGTTGTCAGGGGTTGGCCGGAGGAGAAGAGGTTTGAGCATCCAGAGGACTGCTCTCCTCTCCTGGGGAGGGGTAGGATGTGGATCTCCAGCACTTGCGGCTCCTGGTGATGACTGGGGATGCTGCAGCTGGGGGATGCCTTGAAATGGGGGGGTGACAACGGACTTCCTGCAGGAGGGTGAAGGAGTGTGCCTGTCATGCAGTGGAAGTCATTGCATGTCTGCAAGCCCTGGGGCTCAAGTTAGGGAAAAAACCTCCACGCATGCAGTCAGGACATGCCCAATGGACTCCCTCTTGCTCTGGCCTTAACACTGCCCTGCCTAAGCCAGGGTGGGGCTCAATCCTCTTTCCCCTCCGGGGAGGGCAAGCCACGGTCCTTCCTGCCACACTGCCAAGGCAGAGGCCAGGCCGGGGGAGTGTTGAGAGTCCACATACAGGGCCAATAGGGAACAAGATACCATCCCCACCTCACAGAGGAGATTAAATAAAATTGAAAAAAAATTAACTTCATTTTTCCCACAAAGCTTTTTGCCCTCAGGGGAGGCAGGCACCCCACCACCAGCACACAGCTCCCTTGGCCTCAGGGGACAATTTCCTCACAGATTTGTCACCTACCCAACAAACAGATATGAATGCCCAAATAACCTAATGGTAAAACTGTTCCTGAAACCTGCTGCATCCAAAGCATGAGGTCTATGGTGGCTGATGTGGTCACCATCAGAGATTTTACTTTCCTCTGCACGAGATGCCAAACAGATGACTGCCCATGTGTGAACCTTGAGGATGGAAGCATGGATAATGAACAGGCTGACGATTTCATAGTGATATTTAAAAAGAACATCAGTGACTGCTAACTGAATGCCTGACCATGCTCTCCCCTGTGGTATCCCCTGTTCCTACTGAATGCTACACATAGCAGCAACACATTTGGGCAGATGCAGTAGCTACGGCAGTTAAATGGATTGTGTTTTTAAGAATTACGACTACGTCTGTTCTGGCTTCTATTCTTGCTCTGCATTATAGGGTCTGTCTTCTGCATGCAGTGGCCTGTATACTTCGTACCCAATTCATCTCTCTTTTGGTTCTGTATGACCCAGCTTTCCTCTGGAGTACTGTTGGCCATAATTCCCATCAGTATAAAGGTGCTCTGTGTGAGGCAAAAAAAAGAAAAAGGAAATCACTCCTTTTGCTGGGGTAGTTGAGGCTGGTGCATCTTTCCTGTTTTGCTCCCACAGTGCCTCCTGGGTGCTGCAGTCTATCAAAAAAAAAGTGGACAAATGCTGAGCAACAAAGGTCCAAGCTTTCGGGACTCCTGGTGCAGCCAGCTTCGATGGTGGACTGAACTTTCAGAGACTCTCCTGGGTTGGCCCCCCATCTACCAACATCCCCATTTCAAAGCTGGAAATTAGCACCAACAAAAACAGAATAAACAACATTATGGCTTCTACTCACCAATGAATGCAGGAATTTGCAGCAGGGATGCCTGAAAAAGGGGATAAACCTCACTCACCTCCGAGGTCGGAGACAGGCCACGGATCACCTAAACCCTTAGTGGTCTTGAGTTCAGGCTCCGCAGCAGACAGCAGCATAGATGAGGAGGGTACCTTTACAATCTTCTCCAATAAATTATTTAAAGAATTGTGCCAT
The DNA here is from genome assembly GCA_016271365.2 of Neoceratodus forsteri. NCBI lineage: Eukaryota > Metazoa > Chordata > Ceratodontiformes > Ceratodontidae > Neoceratodus > Neoceratodus forsteri. Next base: position 558,003,351 of record CM028132.1, read on the forward strand.
TTGGGAGATACGTTAAATAAAATCCAGACAGAGTTTGGGGAGATTCGTACGGAGCAGGAAGAGTAATGCCAGAAGTTAGAGGACTTAGAGCAAGTAGCTACAGAAACATCTCAAACGCTGGATGTCCACAATGGGGCATTTCTCCAGCTACATGACAGGGAACTTTTGATGCAGCAAGAAATAGAGGACATGGAAAACTGCTCCCGTAGGGCCAGTATCCGTATACATGGCCTACCAGAGAGAACAGAATCAGGTGACATGGTAGCTTTCATAGAGAGCTTCCTGAGGTAGATTCTAGGCCTAAATAAAGATTACCAGTTGAATAATATCCATGCCCACTGCTCCCTGAATGCAATGCCAACTGACCCGAAGGCTCATCCTCATTCTATAATTTTAGCATTTCTGGACTATAGAACTAAATCAGATATCCTCCAGAGAGCCTGGGCCAAAAAAGAGCTGATTTTTGGGGACACCAGACTATTTTTCGAACACGACTATGCACCTACTACAATGGACAGTAGGCATCAGCCGTTTCCCATACTGAAACAAATTTGGGCCAAGGGGATAAAGGCATGCGTAGTCTACCCATCAATATTAAAAATGACAACAGGGACTGGCCCTGTGGCACTGAGGGTTGAGGTGCTGGACACCATACCTCGCACCACGCTGGCAAACCAGGTTCGGGAACAAGCCCAGGTCGTTGGGGGTTGGCAGGGGAGGACTAGGATCAAGCATCCGTAGATTGCTCTCCGAGTGCTGGGGTGGGTTGGGGACACTCACTGCACTGTAGTGACCTCTGGGGACACCTGGAGGTACTGCCAGCATTGGTGCAAGTGTGGGGGAGCACTGCAGACATCAGCACGTTGTACCTGGACGTCATTGCGTGTCCGTATTCCAAAGGGACTAAAAGAGGAGGAAAAATTGGGCTGGGCACGACCATGCAGCCTGATGGCCGCACTCTGTGCTGCCTGGAGGACTCATGCGGAGTTCCATCAGGGAGGATTCTAGGGCTGTCCTGGCTTGCAGAGGCATCGGGGGGCCCTCCAGCAGGATGGCAAGACGGCCGTCCCGGACCCTCCTCGGTACGGTTAGAGCCACCCAGCTCTCCAGGTTGGCGGGCCCAGCCGGCGGCTTGATGCCCCACACCAGGAATGCTGCAGCAAGGCATAAAAATACAAATAATATAAAAAAAATTATTATAACAGATACAGGTACCCATACATTTCCTGCCATCCCGGATGCTACAAAATTTCTCCAGCAATGGGACATCTCTTTGGCGGAGATGATAGATCCAGAAACCATCAAAGCACTGGAGTACAGATGCTGGTATGTAGTAAAGGGCCCCAAAAGGCGCAGAGGTGACCCTGTAGCTCACTCGGGAGATATCAAACCACTGGATAAAATGGAAACCGTGAGGCCCTCGGCAGCTCTAAACAAAGGTCCCCTGCCACCAAGAAGATCCAGCGACACAAGGAAAAACCAAAAAGAAAGAGAGCCTTCTACCCCTAAAACTCAGAAAGACACTTGAATGGGGGTGAGATCTCTGGAAATAGATCTTAGGGGAATACAGGCCTGAATAGAGACTAGAACACTCAAGAAAGAAAACTACCCAAACTGTGAGACTGACTTTTCTTTCCATTAACTTTATATATAACAATTTCTGTCCTTGTTTCATTCTGGTTTTATGAAGTGTCTTAAACTTTCTCTCATGCACATATTGTTGCAGTGTGCAGTCTGGGACATCTTAGGTATAAACTCATAGGAAGATCTGCATTTGGACAAAAAGTTTTATTTTCTTCCTTGTCCCCTTTTCTCAGGGAGAAACAGAGGCAATATGAGGGGGCTCAGGGTGGCCGTGCTCCTAATTCAGCTCTCTATTTCTTTCTTTTTTCTCTCCCTAACATTGCAAAACTTGACTGAATAACAAAGAAAGTGGTTATAGTAATATAATAAGAGTAAAGGTTATATTTGGTGCTGCTTATACTGTAGATCACGTTGTTATATTTAGAACCGGGGGGGGGGGCATTCTGAGGAGGAGGGTGGTTAGCTGTCTTTTTTGCAGTTTGATACCCGCTATCGGGGCTGGGAGATCCACCTAATACTCCAACTTCTTCCTAGAAGTTGAAGTTTGTTGCAGATTAAAGGTTTATACTGCCTTCCCTCAACCACACATGACAGAGGGTTGGAAAAAAGTGGCACTTTTGGGAGACAGAGAGCTGTTTCAACTTGTTCATTGTAAAGTTCTGTCCATGGTTTCATGTGGATAAATGTTATGTTATGTGTTAAGTTATAGATTGAGCCTGCCTAGGAATGTATGTAGAGTGATGGGTAAGGGATGTGGGGGGTGGAGACAAGCAGGTGAATTCAATATAGGGAAATACTTTGTTGATAATCAATACTAATGGCTGAGCTATGTTCGTTTGTTAAAAATATATATATTTTTATACAGGGAATAATTGTTGGGCTAGTAGGCCCATTTACAACAATATCCTGTGTTACAAATAGGAGCATACAAAATACAGACACAATACATAGAATCTCTCCATAAAAAATGTATCTGAAGCAACCGCAGTTTGTACTCAAATATGCATCTGTCTTTTAAACTTGTTCTTACTGCTTGCCATTTTTAACTTGTGTGGTAGCTTATTCCAATAATTTGCCACACTATTCTGCAAAGTGTAATCCCAAAATCTATTTAGTTTTCAGCAGAGGTACCTTTTGTGATGATGACCTCAGTCTAACTGTTTGGCAACTTTTTGCCTGAATCTCAGCACATTTAGCTAGGGGATGATTGTTGGTTGAAAACATAATCTGATGACAGTAAACTAACCATAGATATTCTCTCTGGTTTCCAGGTGTTAACCAGCCTAGGCAAGAAAGAACTACACAATGATGAGTGCCATAGGCGTTATTCATAACACATTTTCTAATCTGTAATAAACAAGATCCAGTTTCACTAATGTATTTTGCATCGAGTGCATATATAACAGTGAACCATACTCAAGAACAGGAACCAGCAACTGTTTTATTAATTTTTTCCTCACTTCCATAGTGAGTGAACCAGCTACCCTTCTCATAGCCCCCAGTCTCTGATTAACTTTTTGAATTTGTGTTTGAATATGTTCTATATATACAGTATCAACCTATAATCCACCTATACTCCTAAATATCTATAAGAATGTGTGTTGTGAATTAATGACCCATTTTGTAAACTCAATTGCAATTCTTTTCTGTTCCTGACTGTCTGTCTCAGTGAGAATACCATACTCTGTGGGTTTTTTTTTTTGCATTCATAAGCAGACCTGAGTCACATATCTATTTTTCTAATGACAGTAAGTCTTGCTGGAGCTGCCCTTCCAGATCTTCCATACTGTCCTCAGAGGCCATCAATATGGTGTCATCTGCGTACAGTCGCGTTTCTCAATACTTCAACATCTGTGGCATATTGTTTACATACACATTAAATAATAGGGGGCCACGTGTTGAACCCTGTGGTACTCCCCTTTTTACGTCAATTAGATCTGAAATGGTGGTCCCACTATAAATGCACTGCGTTTGGTTTGACAGGTATGACTTAAACTATCTAAGTGTTTTTTCCTGAACTCCCAACTCCTCTAACCTCACCAGTAACTCTTGTTGTCATACCAGATCAAATGCCTTACTAAGATCCATGAACACCGCCCCAGTGCTCCTCCCTAAATTAAGAGAGGAGGTCACTAAGTTGTTAAAATCCACCAAGGCGGTGTTCGTGGATCTTCCAGCTCTGAATCTATGTTGGTTTTCTGTCAGAAATCTGTTTTGTTCTAAATACTGGGCTAACTGATAATAGATTCTTTTTTCTAATATTTTAGACAGCACCGGAAGTAGAGCTATTGGTCTGTAATTAGTAGGCACAAATCTATCACCCCCCTTTAAAAATTGATATTATCTTCCCTACCTTCCAGATTTCAGGGACTTCTGAACTGCTAATGCTCCAGTTAAATAAATAAGTAATAACTGGTGCGAACAAATCAGCTCCTATTTTCAAAAATGTTGCTTCCAAACCATCATACCCTCCTGATTTTGTTCTATCCAAACTTTGTAATTCTTTCTCCACTTCTTTGATGGTTAAGTTTTTAAATACAAAGCTGGGTAATTTCCCACTCTTTTGCTCGTTCATCCTTTTCATTTTCCCATCAGCTAATATCTTGGTTATTGAAATATTGGCTGTTCTGTCCAGTGGCCTTGGAATATTTAAATCTGGAAGATCAGAGAAGGAATCATTAAAAATATTTACCACTTCAATTGGATTCTCTATTAGAGCAGTTCCTTGAATCAATTTCAAAGGGTCCCTTTTTCTAATTGAATCCTTTAAGTCCGCTATACAGGACCAGAATTTTCTGGGTTCATTAGCTTTTCTTATTTTGATATTTTTTTTTTTTGCCAAATTAATCCTTTTTTACACTTATTCCTCCAATTTCTGTATACTGCCCAGTCTTTATCAACCTTTATTTTCCTTGCATTCTTCCACACTCTATCTCTAACCCTTAATAAAGTTTTTAATTTATCTGTCACCCATGGCATATCTCTATCCTTTTTTATTTTCTTTGTTATTGGTGCCTGTTCCTGTATTATATCCATTAATGAGTCCATAAATTCCTGCAGTGCCAGATTAAGGTCCAGAATCAAATATACCCGCTCCCAATTAAAATATTTTAAGCAATTTCGATATCCTTCTCCTGTAATGTTTTTTAGATTCCTAACCCAATAACTTTCTTGCTGTACATTGTATGTATTTGGAATTACTAAACTGCATTTGATTGGGTTATGGTCACTCACATTTAGGGGCAGTATTTCCCAACTAATTACTTCTAAATCCTAGTAAACAAACAAAAAAAAGATCTAATATAGATCCATGATCTTTATCACCCTAACATCTTGTTGGATGTTGAACAATTTGTTTCAGACCTAATATTTCAAAACTTTTTTTTTAGATTTTCCCCTCTTGCTTGAGCCCAATTCACATTAAAATCCCTGTAAAAACAGCTCTCTTTTCTTTTATTTTATCCAAAATCCTATCAGTTAGGACATCAAAGTCCTTAATGTTTGTCTTGGGGGGAATAGAACACACCTACAACTAACTTGATAGAAAGAAGTTCAATCATTAAACAATCCATTCCCTGTATACTTTCAAATAAAATTGCTCGATAATGTCCCAAGTTATTTTTAACATATAACATTACCCCTCCCTTTTCTTTCTATTCTTTCTGTATTTTCCACCCCCTGGTGTTACCATGATTTGGAAATTGCCAAGACGTCTTGATTTAGGTTTTTATTTATTTAGTTGTTTAACCAGGTATAGCACACTAAGCTGGAAGCTTTTTTACAGGAGCGACCTGGGAGCACAAGGAGGTTAAGTGACTTGCTCAGGGTCACACAGTATGAAAATGGAAGCTGTGGGATTCAAACCCAAGTCTGGTCTGCTGGATGTCACCAAATTTGCAACTCAGAGCCTTAGACCACTGTGCTATACTGCCTCTAAGCAAGTAAGTTAAGTTACCCATAATCTTATCTCATCAATTTTATGTACAATACTCCAAGCTTTCTCATGTGTTAATGAAATGCACATTGTATTGTTTGGTCCTGGATTTAATTCCACATCCCTGCTCTGTGTCAGAAGCAAAGACAACATAATGCTGTTTGTGTTAAGCCTGTTTACCAAGATACTACTCTCCCCTTTTAACAGACATCTGTTTGTCTGATTACATTCATTAGTAAAGTGGTTTTGTCTCTTTATCCAGGAAGTTTCCTTAAGTTGCAGATGAGGCAAAAAAAAACAAAACAGTGCATACTAACCCTTTCCCTGTGCTATTAACATTCTTACCAGTAACTACTAATAAATAACATCCCAGCAAAATTCACCCCCCAACATACTACCCATTGTGATAATAATGAGTGGTAACATACAATGTGAAAGGTCTAAATGGACCAATCAAGAGGGTACGTATATTGCATGAACTGGGGCGGGCAGGGTGCAGATGTGGCCTTCCTTCAAGAGACTCACTTGACTGAGTCTGAACATCAGAAGTTGAAAATGAGTTGGGAGGGGGAGGTTATGGCAGCACTCTGGCTCACACATCCCCATAGGAGGGGTACAGCAATTCTGATTAGGAAAAAATGCCTGGCTACAGATTGAATAGGTCATAACTGACCCAAACTGAAGGTTTGTAAAGGTTCAAGCCATATTTTTTAATATCAAATGCTTCCTGATAAGCCTGTATGCCCCTAATGAGGAAAGGGTCAATAAACGCTTCCTAAGACAGCTGATCCTGGATATGACGGAGGACCTGAATGCTTTATATATTTTTGGGGGAGATTTTAATAGGGTGGTCTCATCGGTATGGGATAGGAAAAATAAAGATTCACATGGGAGGAATAATAGAGGGAGCCAGAGCCATAGTTTTTTAGCAAAACTATTGGATGAGACTGGGTTGGTGGATGCTTGGAGGAGTCCAATCCTGGATGGAGGGATTATTCTTTTTTCAGATAGGCATGGGTCTTTCTCTTGGATAGATATGTTTTTGCTTTCACTGGAGAGGAGACAAGATATTCAGAAGCATGTTATTAAGCCCACGGCATGGTCAGACCACTCATCAGTATATCTTTATTTGCAGTTTGCCCCAGTTGTAAGAAATTCCAATTGGCTCCTAAATGTTAGTTTGCTGAATTCAGAAGAATTCAAAGAGAAGGTATCGGAGGGGGTAACAACATATCTGAGTGTGAATGACCCAGAATCGACTTCCCCAGCAGTAAGCTAGGATGCTCTTAAAGCTTACCTAAGGGGAAAATTATTTCATATAGCTCAAGGTGCAAATGAGAAAGGTTGGCTGCTAAAGGAAGCTAGAGGAGGAACTAAGAGGGCAGAATTTAGGTACAAACTAACTTTAAATCCTGTAGATAAAGAAATCTTTCAGGAGACAAAAATCCTCATTGGAACGCTACTACTAGTGGCACAAGTAGAGGGATCATACTTAAAACCCAACACAAATTCTACAATAGAGGAAATCAGGTGGGGAAACTGCTGTCATGCCTTACGGAAACAGACCTGTAGTAGGGCAGTGCTGGGCATACGTGATGAAACACTAGAAGATATACTGCTGTCAGATCATCCTTCTATTGCATAAAGGTTTGCAAAATACTATGAACAGCTGTATAATGCAGACCTCATGAGTCCTGAGGGAGATACGACAGAGGGATTCTTGTCATCCCTAAACCTACTTCAGCTGTCTCGGGAAGATAGGGAGTTTCTGGAAGGCCCCATCACTAATTCAGAAACTTTGGGCAAAATCAAACAATTAAAACCAGGAAAGTCTCCAAGCCTAGATGGCTTTCCAAGTAACTTTTACAAAGTTTTCTCTGGGAAAGTACTGCAACCTTTGCAGGCGTACTTTCAACATGACCAGGAGGGAGGGGACATTCCAGACTCATGGAAATATGCCCAAATTTCTGACCTTTATAAGGAGGGAAAGGACCCGACCAGATGTGGCTCATATCACCCTATTTCCCTCCTTAATATAGATTTAAACATTTTCACAGGGATCTTGGCGGACCACCATCTAGAGGTGGTACCAAAGTTAATATACTGCGATCAGACGGAGTTTGTCTCTGGGAGGTATATACAAGACAATATTAGAAGGTTATTAAACATAATATCCTTGTAGAGGGGGAAGGGGGAATTTCAGCTAGCCATCTCCATGGATGCTGAGAAGGCATTCAATAGAGTTAATTGGTATTTTTGCAAAAGGCCATGGAGAAATGCAATTCAGCCCCAAATTCCTAAACATTATTTTACACCTCTACACTTCCCCACAGGCCCAGGTGAGGGTGAATGAATCAGTTCAGATAGATTTCAGATTGGGAAGGGAACATGACAAGTGCCCCTTATCCCCTTGTTATTCAGTAATTTTTTTGGAGCCACTGCAGTGGCGGTCCGCCAGATCGCAATATACTCGAGTAAGGGCGGAGCACAAAAGCATAAAGTGTCTGTCTATGCCAATGATGCCATCTTCTTCTTGAGATGCCCAGAAGCTTCCCTACCTCAGTTATTAGACATGCTGGAAATGTTTGGGAAAATATCAGGGTACAAAATCAATATGGCTAAATCGGAGGTGATGGTACTCAGTGGCACCTGTCCACAGGTATTTATATCCTCCTTTCCATTTGCTTGGACTAAAAACAACCAGATTAGATACTTGGGGGTCCAGATTTGCACACATCAGTCAAGACTCTTTGAAATAAACTATGGCAGGATGTGTAATGAAATACAGAAAGACATGGCGAGATGACGCTTCTACCCGTCTCTGGCAGGCAGAATTGACTCTGTCAAAATTAACCTTCTTCCCCGACTTTTATTTTTATTCATCCCCAGCCTCTGTTTACATTGGCTAGTGAGGGGCAGGTGGACACAGATACAATCGCATTTCAGAACCCATGGGTGAAGCATACCCTTAAAACATTAGGTCAGGTCAGATGCAAGTTGGCCTCTGCCTCTCCCTAGGTCCCCAGTCCTTAATATGTTACCATCCGGGCTTCATGCCCCAGACTGGATCAGGGTTTTGCAGATGGGAGCATAAAGGCCTTATTCATTTTGCACAGCTAGTAATAGATGAGGCTGTGCTTCTTTTCAACAAATGAAGGACAAATTCAGCCTGCCCCAATTGGATTTTTTCAGATTTCTGCAAGTGAGACATTTTATCACCAGTGCAGACAATTTGTTTGCACTGTGCAGTCCCAAGACCCCATGAGAAGACTTCATCTATAGTGTTATTACCCTGAAAAGGAATATAAGATGCATATCAGAGGTATATGGCCATTTTATCCAGATGGGTCCTAACCTCATGGACAGGGTGAAGGTGTCCTGGGAGAAAGGCCTACAAGACACTATCCCCAGAAGGGACTGGGATAAAAGGATCAAAATAGGATGGAGGCTTACTACCTCCCTGGGATGGAAGAGTTCTTCTGAAGATTTTGTACACTTCTTTAGGACCCCTGTGGTAAGCCATCATTTTAACCCATCATATGCCACTCAATGTTGGAGGGGATGTGGCAGGGTAGGCTCACACGTATATATTTTTTGGTCATGCCCAGCCATTGAGGGATTCTGGCTTGTGGTAAAAGAAGATGTCTGACAGATTATGGCAGAATTTTCTGAATGAGTTCTGGGTACACCCACAGCTGCAGGACTCCCACCTGCACAAAGGAAATTAATCCTAGCTTGTATAGTGGCAACCTTGAAATGCATCACCTCCCATTGACTGGATGCTTACCCCCCAACAAGGAAAGAATGGGTGAACAGATTGACTCATATTTGTGACATGGAGTTGAGAACAGCTAGAATTGACTTAAGGGAAGAGCAATATAGATTAATATGGGACCCCTGGGTAAGTTGGATTACAAGAAATATAGATAGTAGTCTGAGTGGTCAGACTTCTACCTCCACTAGGGCACAGCCAGGAAACTAAAGAAACCCTTAACACACATTTTGATCCCACAACCAAAGAAGAATCCTGAACTAAGTCATCACATTTGGTGAGGCAGCAATTGCTCCCCCCCCCGGTGGCTTCAGCCCCCCCCCACACCCCCAGCAAATGGGGGGGTCTCTTTTCCCACCCACCAAAAAGAAGAAGACTATTACTCTATAAACTGTGGGAGTTAACACTTCATAGTAAATCTGATATGAATTCTAGGTAATTGTAAATAGTTATTGAGGTTATATGGATTTAGTCAGCCCCTACATTGTAGTATGTAGGAGGGCTGTCATTTGTCTGAACAAAAAAATAAAATGAGATATCTATCCAGATGATTTTTATAACAAAGGTAATTTTCAGAGGGGCTAAAAGATGTGTCTACCTTATCTACTTGGATTTGAACCTTGGATTGTACATCAACTCATATGTACCTTGAATATGCAATGACAGTCATGTGTTTTTGTGGTATAATGTACTGACTTCACTTAAATAAACTTGAGTTATGAAAAAAAAGGCCAACGCTTTCTGTGGGTAGGAAGAGGTATGCTCTTGGCCATTCCTGTAAATTCCAAAGTTAGTGTAACCCCCGTGGGTTGGATGTGCTTAATGTGGCCGGTTAGGTTGGTGGCCTGACTAATTAATTAATATTTATGGAATCCACTCACTGGTGGGGTCTCTGTGAGTCAGAGGCCACCCTGGTGCTTGCATCCATAAATGGGGATTTTGGCACAAAGGAGGGGTTGACCCTTTGCTCTGGGAAGGTGCGGAGGTGGGGGTATGGGAGCAGGGATGGTTGCCTGCTCTCGCTGATAAAATCCATGTTTTGGGTGGTCCAGAGATTGACGTGTGGTGAGTGAAGTGGTGGTGACCATGGCTGAAGTCTCCTCCTGTCCTCCCGGCTTGGTTTGTGATGGCGGGAGTTGGCCTTGAGCGTTTGGCTCCCTGGATCTTCAGGAGGTCATGTACCACATGATGCAAGAGTGGGACCCATTAGAAGGCTGCAAGAGAGTGGTATGGCCTGTGCAACGGTGTGGGTCAGCGGGGATGTCTGCCCCAGTGAGAGTAAGGGGAAGAGTCACTTGCCTACCCAGAAGAGTTAAGGAGAGCCTGAACAGGAGGGAGAGCGCAAGTGGAGCCTGAAATCATTAAGGCTTCCCTCAGCCTGCCAACCTCAAACATTCACACAGGGATAAATCAGTCAATCAATCAGACTTTATTTTTATTGCACCTTTCAAAGCCAAGGCTTGTACACAAAACCAAATACAAACAAATATAAGTATAAGCTAAAACAGAAATAATAAAATGAATTATCCATAATTAGGGAGGCTAAATTAAATAAGTAAGTTTTAGCTCAGTTTTAAACCTGTCAACAGTCAAGCATTCTCTTAACCAATGAAGTAGAGAATTCCACAGGGTTGGAGCCAAAAAAGAAATGGCACAGGCACCAGATGTCTTCAATTGCACACTGGGAATCTCCAGCAATCCCTCGTCGGTGGATCGGAGAGGATGGAGGGGGTAGTAGGGTACCAGGAGGTCTTGCAGGTAGCCAGGTCCCTGATTATGTAGGGCTTTAAAGGTTAGCAAGCCAGCCATGAAGGTGATTCGCCACTGAACAGGCAGCCAGTGCAGCTCGTGGAGCACAGGCATAGTATGACTGGTTCTAGAGGTCCCAGTCAAAAGCTTGGCCACCGTGTTCTGCACCAGCTGCAAGAGGCGGATATCAACCCCTGGTAGCCCTAGGTAGAGGGACTTGCAGTAATGAAGGCGGGTAGTGACAAAGGCATGGACCAATGTTGGAAGATCGTCAGGAGGTACCAAGTGTTTCACCCAGGTGATATTCCTCAGATGGTAAAAAAAGGACTTGATGACAGCTGACACCAGAGATTTTAGTGTCAGACCATCATCAAAAATAATGCCCAGGTTACACACCTGGTCTGAGGTAGCGTAATAGTGCGATCAGGACTGGAAGTAGTGTAGTGGCGCCCAAATGTGGGAGCTACCTGCCTGTGTTCCAGTGCAAGTGAGTGAGCTACATGAGGATAGTATTGGGAATCACCACTGCTGTCTGTATGTAGTGGTCACCCAGTCTCTCAGTGCTGGACCTGCTGCTCAGAAATCCTGAGTGCAGCCACCCGGACTAGGGAACAAATGTATTTGGTGGGGGTCAGCTCAACCACATAGAAACACAGCATGAGTCTACTGTGGACTCACATGCCCAGAGGATTAACTTTGCACATAAGTTGTGAACTGGCCAAGTTTATCAATTAATAAGTTGTGAACTGGCCAAGTTTATCAATTAAAGATGGGATCCCCTGTCCCAGAATTATTTCTACATGGAACTTCAGTTATTTAAATGTTACCACTGTTTAACTTTGAAGTTTACTTGCAGCCCAGCACCGAAGGTTGGCACCCCGCTGGCATTGAATGACCCAGTCAACACAGCCATATCCTGGCCTGGTATGTGTTTCTGCTGTTGTGGCCCTACTCCTCATTTTACTATCAGGCATACCCTTAGACATGGGGATGGGTGGCTTACAAACGTGGGGGCTCATCCAGGATTCATTTGTTTGGGGTGCCTGGACTGAAATGCCTGATGTGGGTGCTGGGCATTAAGTTTTGGTCTTTTAAAGTTTTGTTCTGCTTGGAGTGATGAATGCTCAATATGGTGTAGTCTGAAGATTTTGGCGCCTTTCAGTGCAGTGTTGGTGCCACGGAGTCTGTTGAGCTGAGCTGACAGCAGGGCAGTACATGTGAGATATACGCAAATTGCCCTGGGGATGCACACTAATTGAATATTGGGCTGGTTGGCTGGTATGTTTGGAATCTTGATGGTCTGGTGAGCCAGCAGAGTTTGGAGCCAGAGAGAGAGAGATCAGAGTTGTTTGTGCTGTGCAGACTGTATACATCGGAAAGCATATTTTCCACATTTCCAGCAGAAAAAAAGGCAATGGCTACTGCTTCTGATGCACCTGATATGACTGTGCCATCAGCAGTGTTAAAATGACTTCGGAGCACTGTGGAGAAAGCGGTTACCCCCTTATAGCGACATTTCACCAGTGAGGTCCCCACAGTGACTACAGCACCATGCCGCTGTGGGAAACCCCCTGGAACCCAGAGCTGTCTGTCGGGGTCCTGCACCCCCAATCAGCTCCAACTCAGAGTTGATAATCTTTAAGGGGGCAGCGGAGACGGAGTCCCCTCGTGGGGGGTTTGGGGGTGAAGCCCCCTTAAGAAAACAAGGATGGACAGTGCAAACCAGCAGTTGACTGCAGAATGCGGTCAACCTGCCGGTGTCACTGACAGGGCGTTCGACAAAAAATTTGTCGAGCTCCTGTCGTGGATCCTGGAGAAAACTACAGGCTCCAAGTGTGTAATCTGCCAATTTGAGGGAGGGGGGGGTAAATCTACTCACGATCTGCACTACCTGCCAATGAAAGACCCCGGATGCTGTTGACCCAAGTCGTACCCTGGCTGAGTGGGCTAGTGGGATTTGTGACACCTACAAAGTCAGTGCTAGAGAGCTGGGATGAGCTTGAAACTGTGACTGCTTTTATAACCAGCCCAGAAGCCCATCCCATGTTGAGCATCAAGCAAAAATCTGAGAGGCCTGGTCGGGCAGCTCCAGAGAAAACAGAAGCTCCTGTGTTGAATCTTCCACTCACTGGCTGTGGATGTGGTTGAGGGTGCAGTGCCCATATAAACTTTTAACTCCTAAGGACCTTTCAAAACCAGCCTGGCTTTCACCCCCTATGCCCACAGAACCCCCAAGCACAGCCACTTCAGCCACAGAAAAGCCAGCCGAAGAGCCGGAGAGAACAGCTACTCCCCTGTCCACACCACAAAAGCCCAGTGTAGTATCCACTGGATTACTACTACTGGAGGTAGTGAGTCATGTCAGTGATGGTGACCTGGAGAGGGACATTCCAACTCAGCATGAGTCACTGTATCTCACATCATAGAAAGACCAGCCCAGTTTAGTGGACAAGTGCGCTGGAGGCAAGAGCTATAATGAGGGTATAGTAAATGGAGATCCACAAATAAGGAGATATAGGGAGGGTGTGGCTACTGGATGGGGCAAGCCCTCATTCCAGCATCTGACAACTACCTGAATGGTCACAAGTGGAATGGATTATCCTTAAAAGATCCACCTGAACTACCTACAGTTTGTCTAACCCTACCTCCCTGAAAGGCTGTGGGATATAATTGAAGAAAATCACAGGAGTGGGTATATTGGGTAGCCTAGATATGTTGTACTAGAAGCACTATCTAGCCCTAATAGTACCAACTATGCCCTCCAGATCATCCAGAATATTGCATAATCCAAGTGTGCCAGCTATGCATGGAAAGGCCTTTACCCTGTTCAAAACGATGCCCTGGTACATGATCTGCTGGGTAAGAAATCAAGGTTTATGTGACGTGTTTACTCCTTTGGCTAGGCTACCACCAAACCTCTGCCTGGTTATTATTTTTCCCAGCAGTGAGGACTCCATTAGCTTGCAGAGTCTTCCATCCTGCCCCAAAGATGCATTTGAAAATGGAACTTAAACTGAGACTGTTGCCTCATTACATGGGTGAGATTAACCTTTTCTTAACTGCCTCATTTCGTTAAAAGTGGTTGCAGAGACTTTGTAGAGACTTTGCTATAATGAACATTTAGCATTTAATTTTAAATTACTGCATTTAGTACAACTAACAGACTGGGACTCTGCGCACTGTCTGCTAGATGGGGGAACGACTATGGTTGCAATTGTATTTTGAATTTTGCAGCTAATGTTTAAATTGTTCTGGTTGTTTCATATTACCTGCTGTTTTAAATGTTTTGTGGGGAAAAAGAAGGGAGATGTAGAGTGTTTATTAAGTTTGGCAAATCTGTTTATTGGGTATAGCAACTTTTAGGCAGCTTTGGTAGCAGCTAACCTTTTGAACAGTAGATCAGTGTAGTGCAGTATTAGGACTGGGATGCCACCTCTGTGGTGCCAGTTAAACTGCCATGAGCATCGCAGGTGGTGGGTCTCTAGAGTGGCTGGGGTTGGGATGCCTGGTTTTAGGTCCCCTAAGAGTTTAGTGGATTCAAAGTTTTGGGTCAGGATGCTCAGTTTTTGGGTCTCAAAAAGTATCAGTGCAGTGAAGGAATCCATCATTTCGGCAGTGTGCCAGTAGGCCATGTGCCACTGTGCTCAGTGGAAAGTTCACATACCCCATTGAAGCGTGGGGATTGTAGTAACTGGGTAAGGGGATGCTCACCAGGATGGTGAACATTTGAGACAGGAGAAGATGACACCCCCCCATGAGTTGGGTGTACTTAATGTGCCCTGGTTAGGTTGGCGGCCTAACTGATTAATTAACATTTATGGAATCCACCCACCGGTGGGGACTCTGTGGGTTGGGGGTTACCCTGGTGCTCACGGCCATAAATGGGGATTTTGCTAAGAAATGGGGGTCATCCCCTCACCATGGGAAGGTGCGGTGGTGAGGGTGTGGAAGCAGGGGCAATTGCCTACTCTTGCTGAAGAAGTCCATATTTTGGATGGTCCAGCAGTTGATGTGTGGCAGTCTGACATGGCAGCTGTGGCTAAAGTCTCCTCCTGTCCCCCTGCCTGGGTTTTTATCCATCCCCAATCAGAGGGAGTCAGCCTTGAACTTTCAGCCCCTGGATCTTTGGGAGGTTTGAGAACAGCATGATGCACATGTGTGAACTGTTAGGAGCCAGCAAGAGTGGTATGGCTAGTGCAGTGGTGTGGGTCAGCAGGGACATCTGCCCCAGTGAGAGTAAGGGGGAGAGTCACTTGCCTGCTCAGAAGAGTTTTGGAGACCCTGGATAGGCGGGAGAGTGAGTGGAGCTTGAAATCATAAAGGATCCACTCAGCCCACAACCTCAAACATTCACACAGGGATAGTGTGATCAGGACTGGAAGTAGTGTAGTGGTGGCTAAAATGTGGGAGCTACCTTCCTGTGTTCCAATGCAAGTGAGTGAGCTACATGAGGATAGTATTGGGAATCACCACTGCTGTCTGTATTTAGGTGCCAGCCCCTCAATGTAGGACTGCTGCCCAGAAATCCTGAGTGTGGTTACCCGCCCAGGGAGCAAATGTATTTGTTGGGGTTCGCCAACCATCATAGAACCACCATGTGACCCCATTGTGGACTCATATGTCTGGAAGATTAACTTTGTACATAAGTTCAATGTTTGTGAAATAGCAATGAGGAGAGAGATAGGATATAGTGCTTGTGTAACTTGTAGTACTTTTGTGGTTTTACTGTATTCCCACCCTTGAGTAGTAGGTAGGTAGTAATTTATAGGGATAGAAGGCCCATGAGCAAGGGTGAGAAGAGTGCGGAGAAGGAGGAGGGATGGGGTGGATGAAAACATTCCCTAAGCAAGGAAGGTGTGTTAGTGGAGGGCTTATGTAGAGGTTGTGGAGGGGTTATTCCCACATTGAACCTCAGGCAAGCCTCCCATTCAATGTTTGTGGAAAAGCAATGAGGAGGAGATGAGGTATATAGTGCTTGTGTAACTTGTAGTACTTTTGTGGCTTTACTCTATTATTCCCACCCTTGGTAGTAGGTAGGTAGGTAGCAATTTGTGGAATAGAAGGCCCAGAAATAAACCTCCTCCAACTCACGGAGAGTATGACCCCCTGGCACTCAGGAGAGGGAAAAACCCCCAGGTGGAGGAAACTTCTGAGGACCCATGGCTGGAGGTCTGCCCATCCTTCTGGGCATACTAAATAGAGAAGGATCTAGGTTCTAGTAATCATAGCTAATTCAAAGTTGGTGAGTTGCTTGGAGAGTTGATAATCCATCTTTGATCCATGGATGATGCCGATTGCATTATGATCCCGAGGCTGAAGAGGAGATCCGTTCTGAATGAGCGCTAGAATCCTGAGTATAAAGTAAATCCAAGTGAAGGAGGATGAAGGAAGTCCAAGTATTCATGATGATGAATGATGCTTGTCCAACTGAATTGTAATAGACAGAGGGATCATGAGTGGCTCAATAAGGTACTGAACTGGGAATGGTGGAACTGCAATGATAGATGAAGTCATTAGTGAATGATCCAACTTGTGAGAGGCTCGAATGTAAGGGTATGGTCTGGAGACTAGGAATTTGTATTGAACAAGCAGTCACTAAGGAAACATCCATAGAGTATAATTTGTAGAAGAGTCTTTGAGTGCCATGGCTATGATGGTTCGTTCTCGATCCAAGGATTATACAGCTTGAATGATGATCCTGAAGATGAAGGGTACATCTTTCCGCAGGGATGGTAAAATCCTATGTGTAAAGCAGATCCAGTTAGAGAAGGGATAATGTAAACCATATTTCTGAAGTGACAAAGGATGGATGTCCAAGGAACTGTAGGGGGCTTATGAGGCGGGAGAGCAAGATGAGATTGATATAAGACCAGATGGTACACTGTGATAGTTATGATGATTAGTAAAGTTATGAGTGACTGGTCCAGTTCATATAAGGTTCCATATTCGAGGTAGTCTGAATGTAAATAATTGATTAGTGAGCGAAAGTCACTAGGTAAGCATCCCAGAGTAAAATGAGTAGAGGAGTTTGAGTGTCTGATAAGAGTAATGCCATAAGTGATTAATAAAGCCCAGAAGATAATTTGTGTAGCCATCCAGATGGTAACCTAATGTATATGAGGAATGATTGGAAATGCGGTATAAGGAAGTGATGGCTTCTTTGGTCGTGATGTTCATGCTTTATGCTTAATCCTTTGCTGATACGCTGCCTGAAGTACGTGTGGATATTCCTGTGGTGTGATCATTTAGGAGATGCACTGTGGTGGCATAAGTGGTTAAGTTTATGGGTAAACCTGATGCTGAAGTACATGGGAAAAGCTTAAGGTGGATCAGAGGAAGGATCTGTAGGCTGGATTGGCAGTGAAATCGATAAATGCAAGGTGCCATAGGATTTAGCGCTACAGCCCATAAATACCGACTGGGATGCAAGGCTGAGTTGGAGAATTTGACTTGGCTATTAAGGATTGCCAGATAGAATTTAGAAGAGCCAGTTCTTGGTGATGGTCTTTACTGCAGAGATTAACAAAGGTATTTGAGAAGAAGAGGCTGAATGGGCCACTGGAGGAATAGTTAACTTGGCGGAAAGTACTAGGTAAATAGGTGTGGATAATAGTATATGGAATGACGATGTCTGCGAGTGAAATAGAAGGTGTGGATCGTGTAGAGTCAGGAATCAGCTAGGCGATGGAGGTCCACGATGAATATTCTGACGATATCTATGCAATTCCTAAAACTAGCACTGACTGTTGGGAAGTAGGAGCCTGAGTAACATGTTATCAGAGCCATTGATGGAAATAAGAGGTATAAGGTAAAATGGATGAAGTCTATACTTGAATGGGTTATCTTGCAATTCCCAGTGTCTGTAGAAGCGATGCTGATTATGAAGTCTGAAAAGAACTGAAGGATTTAAGTCCTTTACATGTATGAAGATGGCTAAGATGAGGCATCGGAGGAATGATGGTGATTGGATGGACAGGAATCGGAAGGTATATCCAATAGAGATGAAGGAGATCTTTCTATTGTCCAGATGAATGGGATTCCATGAATGATTGTGAAGAACTGAATGGGCAGTGTGGGACTTCAAAAATAATGTAAGTATGTGGGGCATGTGAGCCAAGGAATGTTTTTCTGGCAGAAGTATTATTCCAGAGTAATGAATGAATGATTGAATGAGTAGTGGAAGGTACTGTTAGAAGGGCAGGAATAGAAGTAGGATGGATCATTTGAAGCAGATGGCTTGGTAGGAGTACTGGTCGAAATGAGGTACAAGGCCCAAAGAGCCACAGCAAATAGTACGAAGCCCCGAGCCAGCTAGGCGAAGAGGAGAAGGCAGCCATACCTATGAGAAGGAAGTAGAGAGTGGATCCTGAGCAACTGAAGGAAGAAGCAGAGGAAGCAATGGGCCAGGTGAAACCGGAGGACATCCAGAGCAGAACGGAGCAGGATGATGTCAGTTCCATAGTGAATGGCAGCGAAGTGCAACAATGCTGAAGGAAAGCATAGGATTATGATCCATGGAAGCCAGGGAGCCAAGCCAAGTCCTATGAGCAACAGAGATCCCATATCTGACGAAGACTGGAAGCAACCAGAGGAGAGAATGGGAAGAGATGGAGTGATGAAGGATGAATTTCAATCAGCAAGGAAGAGAAGTTCGTATGACAGCTGGACGGAGAACCCGTAGCAAGGAAGTCCATGAGGCAGTTAACCAGGAGTGAGTGGATTAAACAAGCCAGCAAGATCCATATGAGGAGGGAAGGATGCCAAAGGGGCTTAAAAATGAAGGTCCATGGAAGAACAGGATGTCAAGTGGAATCATTTGAATCAGAAGGGTCCAGCGATGGAAGGGACATGGTAAACTGACATGATGGAGGCAACCAAACTGAAGAGGTCCTGATTCTGCAGTCAAAGTTACAGGCAGAGCTGAGAATGAAAGGCTGGAGGAGTGAAATGCCCTGGTTCTGAAGGGAAGTAGCAACCTGCATTAGGGTGAGAGGAGACATCGGACACAGCAAAGTGAACTAGGGCCATAGACCCTGCTGGGTAGTCTTCTTAGTGCATAGATGTTGAGGTTGGAAGAACAGCTGCAGCAAGGAGGATTGGAGACTGTTCAGCAGCAGGAGATCCAAGTCCAGAAAGATTGTGGCATTGGGTAGCAGGTGGAGAAAAAACACATGAAGCAGCAGAATGGCAGAAATGTGTCCAGAAGGGATGAGCGAAGTAGTAAGATCCGGACTGCATGCAATGAGGAATACAGGATGATGAAAACGAGGTTGGAGATCCAAAATTGAATGGCAATCCTCATCAGTGGGGATGCAAAGGTGGAGACAGTACATATCAGAGTCAGGCTCCTGGCTGAGGAAGGCAGCAGATAGGATGATGAGTCTAGGTTGCAGACAAGGTAAGATGGAGAAGTAAGTAGGGCAAAGTCCTGATCCTGAAGGGAGAGCCAGACAAGTAGTAACCTGAAGCAACATAAGTAGCATGATTATGGTATGCAGAGTGTGAGAGTTCTGTTCCTGAAGAGAAGCGGCAACTGGCATAAGGTAGACATGTATGGTAGAAGTTTGTAGACTGAAGACACAGCTCCCATCCCTGGTAGTTGGGGTGGGCTTACCGTCACTCGATGCTATCCAGCAGAGTTAGGGACAGAGACTGTTGAAGTGGTAAGCAGGATGAAGTTCCGTTCCCAAAGGGAAGCAGCAACCGGTATGGTTAAAGAAGGTATGGTAATAGTCTGTAGATGGTAGACATGACTCCCATCCCTGGTCGTTGGGGCAAGCAGACCTTCACTTGATGCAGTCAAGCAGAGTTAGGGAGGAGGATGTCTGGCTGGTATTAGTAGGATGTGATGAATGAAACGACTCCCATCCCTGGTAGACAGGGGAAGCCTACCTTCATTCAGCACTTCAGAAAGTGCAGTTATGGACGGAGACTGAAATACTGTTGGTATAGGGCTCCAATGCACAACACTGCTGTACAGAAAGTAGAGAAGTGATGCACATGTATAAACAGTATAAGAAATAGGAGATGAAATTTAAGGTATAAAGTGAATGGATAGATTGGCAACATATAATGTGACGGATTGGTATAGATAAATGATGGCATGAACAGAATGAGCTCAGGATGTATTAAGTAAGAAAAGTTGTACATGGTCGGTTATGTAAATATGAGTTATGCCAGTGGAACTGCAGATCCAAATTAGCTGTCCATGCTGGAAAGGCTTTGCTTTCTGGTACAGGTCAGTGGGCTGAGGAATTGAGGGATATGAATGAGGAATGAAGAGCTTGAATTCTTTCATAAGGCAAGGGGAGAAAAGGAGCAGCACATCAGTGAAAATTGTTCCTAAGCATCTGGGTATAATCAGGTAACAATGGGACAGTGCCAGGTGGAGAGTGCATGATCCAGGTAGCATAGGAGGCATGGGTGTCTGAATGGGTTGCAAGCAGGCACTATAGTAGTAGCAACCAAATGCCCCCAATGGAGGTAGCAGTGGTAGTAAGCAGACACAAACTGTATAAATCACGGACTAGTGGGGGAACTTAAAAGATTGTTTAAACCCTGGTTCATGGGCCCAACCAGTAATATAAATGCAGAATGTATCTGGTAGAGCGAGTGTCCTCGTATGCATCGCTTATAATTAGCAGATACCCAAAGTCATGGTGACCTTACATTTCCTTTCCATATATAATATTGCACAGACTTGAATTTCTTTAAATAATCAGGCAGTTCAACCACTTGTTTTCACTGACATTATCATAGAACTGGAGAGGTTTGCAAGCATTAGTTCATCACAGTGTCAAACTGGTTCAAGATTCCGACTGCAAGGAAAATGAAGCTAAAGCAATGATAGGTAGTGAAACAATTGGGCACTAGTTGGTAATGGGAGTTCCACATGGCAAGAAGAGGTAGCATGAGATGGAAATGTGCTGTGAAAATGGTGTACTTACAGGCTGCAGTAGGCATGGAGGGGAGTCGCAAAGCTGGGGAGGCAGTGCCAACATAGGAAGGGGAGATAAGAAATCCTGTTGGGCGGCTGGTCCAAGTAGCATTGGGTCCAAGCAGTCCCAAACAGGTAGAGGAGCATGGGGATTATCATGACAGGATGATGAGGAAGCATATGAATGGAGCCGGAAAGATGGTGATACAATCACCGATGAAACCAGGCTGGAGCCGGAAGGGGAAGTAGCGCTAGGAGAGTGCATGGGAGTGGAGAAACAGGAGGCGCTGCAAGCGCAGGGTGCAAAGGAAGCCCAAAAAGAAAACGAGTTGAAGAAAGAGAGCGGTTGGGGGCAGCAGCAAGAGAAAATGGCGGCACAATAGGCACCAGCTCAAACCCCACAAAGTTCAATACAAGCAAATGAAATTAAAAGAAAGCCTGGGGCATCATAGTAATGCAGCAATGAGTGAGAAAACCAAGACAAGGCAAGAAAACAAACAACAAACACAGGAGGGGAGGAGGGAGGGGAAAAACAAACAAACCAGAGCACCAGTGAGATGAGGGAGCAGCCACACAAGCCACAAAGGAGCCCGGGGGAAAAATACTCCCTAAGCAAGGGAGATGTGTTAGCGGAGGGCTTATGTAGAGGTTGTGGGAGGAGCTAATCCCCACATTGAACCCTCGGCAAGCCCTCCAATTGTGAACTGGCCAGGTTCATCAACTAAAGATGAGATTTCCTTACCAGCATTATTTCTGTGTGGACATTCAGTTATTTAAATCTTGCTGCTGTTTAACTTTGAAGTTCCTTGCAGCCCAGCACCAAGATCGGCACCCGTCTGGCATTGAAGGACCCATTCAGCATAGTCAAATCCTGGCAAGAACTGCTTCAAATGGCCTGGTATGTGTTTCTGCTGTTGTGGCCCCTTCTTCCCATTTTACCATCTGGCATATCCCTAGACATGGGAAGGGAAGGCTTACATTAGTAAGCCCTTTGATGCAGCACTTGATGCCCGAGTATGGTGCACAGTGAATTGAACTCCTTCTGCCACTCTACCACTTCAGCTGAGAAATAATGGTACAGGCAAATGTGAGAATCACACCACAAAAGAGGTACTTTGTCTGTTGCCAGTCAAAGCAATATCTTCTTCGTTCAATAGTGCAAGAAATATGCTATTATGGGATATGGGTGGCCTCATGTGCAGAGATCAGAACTCATGTGCTGTGGGTCCATTTCACTTCCTGTGGGCCCTGCCAGGCTGGGGCAAGCAGTTAAGGTAGAAACCTCTGCAAGAAGTGTTCCACATGGGGCCTTTTAGTCCTCTGTTGGACCCCTTGGATGCACAAATTAGTTCTGGAACCATGGTTCTTTTGGTCCTTGGTGCAGTCCCACAGCTGATGAAGGCATCGGTCATGGACACCAGGCAGCACTGGGTTCTGTTTGTGGAATTCTCCACCTCAGGAAGGTATAACTAGTCTGTAAGGCAATGAATGTCCTCTTGGTCAAGGTAAAGTTTATTTTATTCTTTAGTAACCATGTAAGGCCCACTAGGCACAAGTGTCTGTTTTAAGGGACGACCTGGGAGTACTGGGGTGGTTAAATGACTTGCTCAGGGTCACACAGTATGCAAGTGGAGGTTATGGGAATCCATCCCAGGTCTACTGGATGTACCAAGCTTATTCACATCTCATTACTCTAACCTCTAGGCTATACTGCTAGCAGTGAAGTTTTGAATCCTGCCATGTTGGCTACTATCACTTCCAAGAGATGGTCATGTGTAGTCCGCGAGAGGGCCTGAGAGTTGACAGCTGTCACCATGTTCCCTATGCATTTGGTCAGTTGTCTAGTAGGCCAAACATAGTAATTTGATGACTACACTTGCACCAAAATAACAAAATAAGTATATCCAGGTGTGAGACATGTTGAACTGGTGGAGATTTACTCCTGACTGAGCCCTGGAAAATGTGGGTCAGCGAGGATGAAAAGGGGGCTGGTGCAGACCTTTGTGTTTAAGCAGCATCTTGCTGAGCAGCTCAACAGTGCCTTCTGACACTTTATATTAAACACAGTTTCTATTGTTAGTACATGTTACAACTAAAAATAAAAGGTATGGGGTCGTGTCGTCGAAAACAAAAAACGTACAGCAATCAATGCCACAAGCAAAAGGACATGTGCTGAAATAACATCAGAAACAGCACTGACCACAACACAAGCAGTGCACGCCACACTAAACAATGGGATGTCTTGCTTTTTTGCAGGGGGCTTTACCCTCGCACCCCCTCCCGATGTGGGGGACTTAACCCTCCACCCTCCCACCCCGGAATTTAAATAAACTCTGAGGGGGATGGAATTCAAGGATGGGGAGAAACTGAGGAGGAAGGAAAACTTCATCTAAAAAAAAAAACACTGCAAAAGTAGTAGCACCAGGAGAACTAGGGGGAATGGAACCACATTCTCAGGTCTCCGATCCTGTCATGTGCTGGTGCCCTAGCCACTCCAACATGGGAACGGCTCGACCAGGCACCCCAGCACACAGCAACATGATCCCTCCTTATTGAAAGCATACAGTGACGGGGTAGTGGTAATTTACCACTGTTATACCCTTGTCACTGTGAATGCAGGTGTGCTCTACACAGCACGGTTAATGCCCTGCTGACTTTGTTACATGATATTGACCTGGTACCAAAATAATATAACCTATATTTCAGCATTTTCATGATCTTTAACCCCTTCAGTGCTTGTTTTCAGTATTTACCACTTAATCTCATTGTAATAGGCATTATTTACTCTTTACCCAAACTGAAAGGGTTAAGAAAAGTGAGTTGTACTAGAAACAACCTTATCATAATTGCACTGAAGTTCTGACCCATGCATTATTCTGTGCCACAACTTGGCTAATGCTACTAACTTTTTCTTTCTGGATTATTGTACTCAGGTGTTCTATAACTAAACCTCAACTTGCAAGTAATTTGATTGGCCAAGCTCTCACTAGAACTGACAACAGTCTCCGAGACTCCAGTCATTATTACTTTATTGCTAAAATACCCTGGTTCTGTTTCTGACTATAGCAATTATAAACATATGTGCTTCCAACCTTTAGGGTATGACACATTCTAGCTGATATATCCTTGTCAGAATTTACAACTGAATACATTCTCAAGCAAAAAAGATCATTAGATGCAAGTTTTTTTTAAATATGATTAGACCCCAAATCATGGGTGGCTGCTTAACTTTTAATCAATGAGTACCTTTCATTCAGAACTCCCTACATTTTTATATAAAGGAAGCTGAAACCTTACCAAAATTCAAGATCTAGCTTAAAAAAACTATCATTATAGAGTGTTTGTACCTAATCCTTGATTCTTTAAAGGGGCAGTACGTTGCATTAAATTAATCTTAACTTGTAAAAGTCAGCAAAAATGCTTTTTTTCTCTTTTGCTAACTAGAAGCAGATTTTCTACTCAACAGTACTAAGGGTAATGTGTGGAACAGCATTCTGTATGGAGGCTGACATGTCGAGTTCTATTCCCCTTCGTACCTCATCAGACTTGTGAACTTGCTGTTTCGCTGTCAAGTGACTGAAAAGAGCAAATCACCTGCTATGAGATTGGTCATCAGCAATGATATAATCAGTGAGGTTACAATTTGATGCTAGTATCTCTCGGGAGATCCCACATCCCAACAAATTTGGTGATGCACCAGCTGAATATATAACAGCTCCTGATCCTGAAGTAAAATCCTGGTAAAATCCTTCCACCACTAATTTCAGCATTGCCATCCTCAATACCCAGCAGTACCCACTCCATAGCAGCCATCATTGGAAATTACTTTTTTTATATATAAAACCTTCCTCAACCATCTCAGCCACACCAACCTCCAGTCCTTAGTAGCCTCCTTTGAGAATTACATTTTTATATGTACAGTAAAACCTTCCCCATCTATCCCAGACCCCACCCTCACCACCAAGTCCTTAGTAGACCCTTTTGAATATTACTTTTTTATGTTTACTATAATACCCTCACCACCTACCTCTGCCCACCACCCTCCTCAAGTGTTTAGTAACCCCCTTCGAAAATGACTTTTTTGTATGTACAGTAAACCCTACCCCACCTCACCCATCTCAGCCCCCACCCAGTGCTTAGTTACCCTTTTAAAATAGCTTTCTTAATATGTAAAACTGTCCCCCACTCATCTCAGCCTCACCACTCTCCACACCCAGTGCTTAGTAGTACTCTTTGCAAATGTTTTCTTTTATATGTACTCCCCCATTTCAGCCCTGCCAGCCTTTCTACCCAGTGTTTACTAACCCCTTTGGGGCCCCTCTCACTACTCTGTACCTTAAATAACTTTAAAGCACTGTCCAACACAATATAAAGTTCCTCATCTTTTCCCAGCCTGACAAATTGGCCCAAATAACTGTAATCTCGTGCCAACCAGGATTACCATAGTTTGAGCCCAATGGTGTTAATGGAAAGGCTGAAACACTTTGTACAACACTGAATGATGTTCAGAAGTTATTTAAAGAGGGACTCCCGCAAAAAGTGCTACATTGCAGAATTAGAATAAGCATACCCCCAATAAATCTCATACCAAAAATTTGTTTTCTGTTACTTTGTTAAGTTATGAGCTATTTTGTAACCCTGATTTCACTACCTATTCAAAAAAAGCCATTTTCAGTGAAGAGCCACTGATGATGTCATCTCCTGAACTCACAGTCCAATCCTCTGTGTCAGCAGCCTTATAGGATCTGCTTCTCCAAAGTTTAAGAAACTGTAGCTATAGTAATCGTTAAAAACATTGACATAGGGTTGGCTGCAGTGCTTGTGTTTTCAGAATGTTCAGATGCATGGTACTGTACTTTACAACACCTCAGAAGGTGGTTTTGGAATGCAGCACTGAACCAAGGTATAGAATGTCAAGGTGGTGCACAATTTTAAAATGTTGGGGGGCATACAATCTCAGAATGTAGCAGGGATGTGCCATCTCAAAATGTGGTGAGACAATCAGTCTTGGAATGTAACAGGGACACACACTGAGGGATTTGGTGGGGACTAGCAATTTCAGAATATAGTGGGGATGCATGCTGTTGGAATGTGACAGGACATACCATATTATTCTGAAATTGCTTGTCCCTGCCACATTTCAGAATTGTATGTACCACATATTTCAAATTGTGAATCACATCCCACCACATTTCCAACATGATGCTTCCCAGCCACATTCTAAAATTATGCATCCCTATCACATTCTGAAATTGCACATCCCTCCCCATTCCCAAACCGCATCCCTGCCACAATCACAATGCCTCCCCACCAAATTCCAAAATTACACATCCCCACCAAGTTGTGTTTCAGTGCAACATTTAAAAGTGTCACTACCACATTCCTCAAATTATGCAGCACTAATACATTCTAAAACTATGCATCACCGCCACATTCCAAAACTGTATGTCACCACTATATTCTGAAACTGTGCATCACCACCGATTCTAAACCTGTGCCACTGCCACATTCCGAACCTGTGCATCAATGCCGCTTTCAGAAATTGTGCATCACTGCTGCATTCCTGACTTGTGCATCACCGTCACATTCTGAACCTGTGTGTCACTGTAGCATTCCGAAATTTTTCGTCACTGATGCATTCTGAAATTGTGCATCACCACTGTATTTTGAAATTGCACATCACTACTGCATTCCAAAACTGCACATCACCACCGCATTCCAAAATTGTGCATCACCACCTCATTTTAAACCTGTGCATCACTGCCACATTCCAAAACTGTGCATTACTGCCACATTCTGAAATTGCGCATCACTGCCACATTCTGAAATTGTGTGTCACCACCGCATTTTGTAATTGCACATCACCACCACATTCCAAAACCGTGTGTCACTGCTGCATTCCAAACCTGTGTGGCACCGCCACATTCTGAACCTGTGCCTCACCGTCGCATTCTGAAATTGTGCATCACCACCACATTCCAAACCTGTGCATCACAGCCACATTCTGAAATTGTACATCACCACTGCATTTCAAAATTGCACATCACCACCACATTCTGAAACTGAGCATCACCACGGCATTCCAAAATGATGTGTCCAAGCTACTTTCTGAGATTGTGTCATTGCTGCATTCCATAATTGCAACCAGTGACATTTCAAAATCCCATACTTGCAATATTCTAAAAACTGCACACAACTTTGTCATTCTAAAGCCATGTTTGCTGCTACATTCCAACCCCTCATCACGTTCTGAAGTACTGTTCCTTGCGTCCACACATTATGGAAGTGCATGTGCTGACCCACCCAGTGTCAGTTTTCCTTTTACAGATGTTTACTACAACTGCAGTTTTAAGTAACATAGAAAAAATAAGTTGTATAAGGTAGCTTGTAGGGAGGACTAGCTTGTGATTTCATGTTACGATATCATTAGTAGCGATTCTCTGAAACTTGCTTTTTAGAACAGGCAGTGAATTAAGGGTTACATAATTATTTGTAACTTTTAAACAAAGTAACTTACAGATCTAATTTTTGGTATGAGGCTGATTGAGGATATTCTGATCCAAATTCTGAATTTTATTGATGCCAAAATTTTGCCTCAGTCCCTCTTAAGGTACACTCTATTGAGAAGGACCACAAGGGTGTTACTGAAAACTGCATGTGGAGGTGGTGGGACTAAGAAGGGTGTGGGTGGGGTGTTAAACAAATAAAATAAGTCATTTTCAAAAAGTGCTACTAAACATTGAGTGGGGCTAAAATGGGTGGGGAAGGGTTTTGTCACAAACGCACTCAGCAGGTCAGGCCTTCTGCTCCCACAGTGCCAACCTCTGAGCGCAGTACTGTGAACAGGTAACAAACAGGGGAACCCTCCTGTCTGCTTGTGGGTCCGAATCACCTTTAGTCTCAAGTTCTGGGGGGATTCAAACTGTGAACCTTATGCTAGCATACCCAAATGTACAGGCTCAGATAATCTGCTCTTCAGGAGGATGCCAGATATCTTTCACCTAACGGCACCTAACCAGGTATCCAAAATGAACTCTTAAAACTCTATAAAAGACCTTAGGTATATTCTTACCCTTTCCCAGTTTGATAACACCTCAAGCTCTGAACAGTTTTGTCAGTCTTAACCCTCAGTACGTCACATAAAAAAGAACTTCAAGACACACCTAGGCAGTCTTTCAAATGAAAGGTTTACTTAAAATGGATAAAAATATGTAAAATGTAAACACAGAACACTATATCACAAAGCATACAATCACTTAAAGAAAAGCAAAGAAACTACAAACAAACTCCTACCAACATACAGTTAGAATTTTTCTATCTAATGTATTACCTCTATAAGTGCCTTAGCTAGGTTTTTATTTTTCTTTAAGAGTCCAAAAAAGAAATTGTCACACAGTTGAAACACAATGCAGTTTAAACTCTGTTTCCACTCCCCTTCTATGATGTCATCTAGCTCCTCTTTATTAAATATAAAAATTATACAAACAATGATCTTCCTGTCAGGAGATATATTAAATACTGTGACTTCAGCAAAAACTAATTTCCCAGATTATGACAGGCTTTAAATCAAGCCCTTTCCTTTGAACTGAGGCTGGCTTCCTATTTTCTCAAGGACATCAAAGGTTTTGTACAACTCTGCCATATCTCACTTAGGTGCAATATAGCTTTTTAACACCAGTTGATATTAAATGCTCTTCCTCTTAAGACATCATAAAAGTTTATGATCTCAATCTCTGGCAGACTCATAAAGTCTCATTTCATTTCCATTTCAAAGAGCCTAGGCATATCATAAAAAGGTAATAAAATGCCCCTCTGAAGTAAGTCAGTTAATTAAATGGTTCCTGCTGGGGGGGGGGCTGTCACCCAGGAGAACAAAATGTCTCATGTGAGACACCTCACATACCACATTCTATATTACAAATATCATAGAACAATCATAACCAGCTGGCCAAGCATTACAATCCACCCCTCCTAGACTGAATTTGGGGGCTTTATCCCTTGCATGGGATGAGCTTCCCAAATCAGTTCACTCCTCATACAGACGTGACAGGCCATCGCTGTTCTGATTGGTCACTCCAGCCCTATGTAAGATTGTCATGTCATACCCTTGCAAGGCAAGACTCCAGCTTAATAGTCTACCATTAGTTTTTCCCATTTGGGTCAGCCAAACCAGGGGGTTGTGGTCCGTTTGTACCTCAAAATGCTGCCCATATAAGTATGGCTCTAACTTCTTTAGGGCCCACACTATGGCAAGACACTCTTTTTCCACAGTAGAGTAAGTCTGCTCCCTGGGAAGTAACTTTTTAATCAGGTACACTATCGGGTGATCTTTCCCTTGGTTGGATGTCTGACTCAGCACTGCCCCAATACCCACATCTGAGGTGTCAGTCTGAACTATAAAGGGTCTGCTACAGTCAGGACTTGTCAATACAGGAGCACTGCACAGCACCTCCTTCAGTCTGGTAAAGGCTTTTTTACAGGCTGGTTCCCAGGTAATTTTCTTAGGCATCCTTTTCTTTACTAGGTCAGATAGGGGAACAGCCAGTGCACTGTAATTGGGTACAAATTTCCTATAGTACCCTGCTGTCCCTAGAAAACTCTTGACCTGCTTCTGGCATTTCTGGTCTGGGCCATGCCTTGACCACCTCTATTTTTACTTGGTTAGGATGGAGCTGTCCCCGGCCTACAACATGTCCGAGGTATGCCACATCAGCCATGGCCACCTGGCACTTCTCAGCTTTGACAGAGAGCCTGGCCCTCTGTATTCTGCCCAGCACTTCCCTAAGGTGGGACAGGTGTTCCTCCCAGCTGGCACTAAAGATGGCAGTGTCATCCAGGTATGCCATGGCGTACTCCTCAGCACCATTTAACACCTGGTTCACCAACCTTTGGAAAGTGGCCATGGCGTTCTTCATTCCGAAAGGCATTACTTTAAATTCAAATAAGCCTATCGGAGTGATGAAGGCCAACCTCTCCCTAGCTCTGTCCGTTAACTTGACCTGCCAATACCTCTTTGTCAGGTCAATAGTCGTAAGGTATGTCGCCCCTCCCAACTTGTTCAGCAGTTTGTCCGTTTGGGGCATTGGGTGGGTGTCTGACTTTGTGACTGCATTAAGTCCACAATAGTCCACACAGAAATGAGTAGAGCCATCTGACTTGGGCACAAGGACTAAGGGTGAGACCAGAGGATGTGGGATCTCTGGATTACCCCTAAATCCAGCATTTTCCACCTCCCTCCTAATGTCCTTTTGGACAGCCTCCGACACCCGATATGCTGTCTGCCGTATGGGCGTCTGTGTCCCTGTCTCCACATCATGTGTTGCTATGGGGGTTAGTCCAGACTTGGTGCTAACAGGGGAGCAAAGTCTGCTAAGACCTTCCTTACTTCCTGGATCTTGTCTGGGGCCAGCTGGGGAGACAATTTAACTGCCTCCACAGAGGACACTCACTTGCTTTCTTCCAGCAAGTCCAGAAGGGGGTCTCCTTCATCTGTCCCCTCCCCAGGACTACAGACAGCAAACACCATGTGAGCCCTATTAGCATATGGCTTCATCATGTTGACATGATACAGTCTTTCTGTCTGTCTTCTGTCAGGTAACTCTATGATATAGTTCACATCATTTACCTTCCTAACTACTTTGTACGGTCCTGCCCACTCAGCCTGCAGCTTGTCTTTCTAGACCGGAATAAGGACCATGACATCCTGACCCACCATGTAAGAGCGAGCTTTGGCTCTGCAGTCGTACCACATTTTCTGTTTCTGTTAGGCAGCTGCCAGGTTGCTCTGGGCTGTCCCCATAAGCTCCTTCAGCCTTTCCTAAACCTAAGGACGTAATCCACTAGGGAGTTCCCTGGGTGGTGTGCTTGTCTTCCCAGTCCTCCCAGAACAAGTCTAGGGCCCATGTACCTGGTGTCCATATAAGAGCTCGAGGGGAAAATCCTGTCGACTTTGGGGCACCTCCTATATGAAAACAACAGGTGGGAAGGTATTTCACCCAGACCACTCCCATGCTGTTCAGCAAGCGCTTGGGCATTGACTTGGGTGCCTGTTAAATGTTTCCTCAAGCCCATTGGCTTGTGGGTGATAAGGTGTCGTGCATCTCTGCACCACCCCACACTTCTCTCACAAACATTTCATCAGGTCTGACATGAAGGAACCCCCTCAATCAGTGATGACCTCTTGCAGAAACCCAACATGGGAGAAAATCCCAAGTAAGGCATCTGCCACTTTGTCTGTCCTCAGTGAGGATAGGGCAACTGCCTCTGGGTACCGGGTGGCACAATCCACCACAGTCAGGATGAAACTCTTCCTGGAGGAGCTGGGAGTATTTAAAGACCCCACAATATCCATTCCCACCCTCTGGAATGGCTCCTCCACTATGGGCAATGAAATTAGGGTGGCTTGGGTTTTCTTACCTGCCTTCCCTGACAAGACCTGCAATACTCCTTCACCTACTGGGTGAAGTTGGACCAATAGAAATTCTGGGCCAATCGCTGCTAAGTGCCACTGGGGAATGACAAGCTGCATGCCTATCACCCCTCCCTCTGTCTGCACAACATGAGTATACATCAGTCCATTTTCCCAATAAACCTTATGTTTACCATCACCTCCCTGTACGCCATCAGAGTCTGCCCAAGCCCTCAACTTCTCTAGACTAGGGTCAGTTTTCTAAGCAGCTGCAAACTCCTTACACATTCCCAAGGTATGGGACAGATCCCCTTCAGTTTCTAGACTAGGGTCCCTGGTACTAACATCAGGGCACTCAGGATTACTGTCATCCCTAACCCTCTGATAATGGGTCACCCCTTCTTCTTCAGAGTAACCCTCTGTAGCTGTGTGGTTAACTGCTACTGGGGAAATTTCTACCCCCTTTTCATTAGTCTCCATATCAGGAGACACAGGCTGGGGAACCAGCCTCCCAGTGGTTTCCACAATGGCTTCTGTGGGGTCCAGGGAACTACAATTCCCCCTTCATGCTTGGCTACGGGTAACTGCACACACCATCCCCTGTTTGAGATTGTTGCCAAGGATGACATCAACTGCTAATGTTTTAGCTACAGCCACCTGTTACACAGTTCCCCCTGTTTCACCCCAGTCCAGGAGAACACTAGCGAGTGGCAATGTGGTCTCCTCACCAGTGAACCCTTACACAGTTACAAATTCATTGGGTATAAGACGACCAGGCTCTATCAGATCCCCTTTTACCAATGTTAGGGATACACCTGTGTCCCTTAAGCCTTGTGTCTGTGCACCATTCACCATGGATGGGTGCATGTGTTCCCTCATGTTCACAGGCATGCTTCCAGGGACACATAAACAACCCACTTCTTTCCTAGCCCCATGTTGCATATTGCTTGCCCTTTTGAAACATAGAAACATAGAAGTTGATGGCAGATAAGGACCTCAAGACCCATCCAGTCTGCCCATTTCTTTTTCTACTTTATGAATGCGCCATTGGCCTTTGCTCTGTCAATGGCCTATCTATTCATACTCATCTGTATTGCTCCCTTATGGCTGTCCCATGCCTGTTTGAATCCCTGCATTGTATTAATATCCACCACTTCCTGAGGTAGGCCATTCCATGCATCCACCACCCTTTCTATGAAAAGAACTTCCACACATTCCCCCTTAATCGGCCTTCCTCTAATCTCATGCTGTGTCCTCTTGTCCTGCTATTTATTATACTGAAACATGTTAGACTCTTTCACCTTGCTAATGCCATTAAGGTGTTTGAATGTTTCAATCATATCACCTCTCTCCCTCCTTTGCTCTAGGATATACTTATTGAGCTCAGTTAATCTGTCCTCATATGTTTTCTGATGCAGTCCCAGAACCATTTTGGTTGCCCTTCTCTGGACTGCCTCAATTTGGGTAATGTCCTTGTGAAGGTGTGGCCTATAGTACTGCATGCAGTACTCCAGATGGGGCCTAACCAGTGTCTTGTAAAGAGGGATTATTACCTCCTTCTTCCGACTTGTGATATCCCTACTAATAATAATTTTGGGACACTGTCTGGCAATATGCCCAGTTTCTTTACAGACCCAACATTTGTTTCTTTTCTCAGAGAAATCTTTTCTCTGAAACCTGAGACTAACTGGTTTTGGAGGAGGCAGTGAGGGGTTTTAGCTACCCTGAAGGTGTGCTTTTCCCTCTCTGCACTGCCATGCCACCCATTCTCTCTCAGAGCAGGGCTGCTCTTGGCTTAGCGGTCTGAGAGTTCAGCAGCCTCTTGCACTGTTTTGGGATCTCGGTCCCTCAGCCATGTTTTCAGCTCTGCTGAGCATGCCCAAAAACTGTTTTAACAAAATAACATTTTCAATTTTATCTACAGAGTTTGCTTCAATTCCTTCCCACCAATGTTTTAAAACTGACATTGTTTCATGACTAGCTCTCGTAGCTCATATCAGGGCTTCTCCTGAGCTTACGAATTTAGCTCTGTATGCTTCAGCAGTTAAATCAAACTTTTTAACAATGCAGCTTTAAATTTGCTGTAGTCATTACTGTCCTCATTGTTCATTTGACCCAATGCATCCCGAGCTTTCCTGGTAAGTAGCGGGATAGCTGGAAGCTCAGGACCCTCTAGGAATTTTAGCCTGAATACAAACTTTTCAAAGGAATTAAAAAGGCATCCATATCTCCCTCTTTAAATTCAGCTATCAATTTGAATTCAATTTGTAACCCAGTCCTACAGTTCCAGTTAAACCCAAGCCACTTATCTGCTCTGGTGCTGGTGGTTGGAATCGTAGTTTCTGCAGTTCATGTCACCTCTGGCACTCACACTCCTCACTGTCCACCTCTTGATGTTCATGCTCCCTCTTCTCCTTTGCAGCTCGCTGGTGCTCTTGTTCTTCACGATCAGCCTTCCGCTGTTCCTGGTCAGCCTCTCGCTGTTCATGCTCCCTCTTCTCCTCTGCAGCTCGTCTCTCTCATTCTGCTTCTCTCTGTTCTCCTCCCTCTTCTCCTCTGCAGCTCGTTTCTCTCACTCAGTATCTCTGGAACTCCAGCTCTATTCTGGGCAACTCAATCTGCAGCCTGAGTGCTTCTGGCTCCAGAATGCTGGTGACCTTCCCTTCTGCTGTGGCCCTTCACAGGCACTGGCCCTGCTGTCATCCTTACTGGATCTGGACACTGCACTGGCCGCTAGCCCCTCCATGCTCAAGGTTTGGTCCCTTACAGTCACAGTCAGTGACTCGATGCTCTGGGCATCTGCTGCCATCAGGGCATCCATGAGGTTCTGCTTGGTGGCTGTCCCCCAGGATTCCTCTGTCCTGGCACAACTGCCTCAAGTAGTCTACAGTGTGTCTGCTGTAGTTGGAAGCCATCTTCTTCCCTAACTATGGCTACTCTGACTTGCACTTGAGAAAAAAAAATAAAACAGGTAGGAACTTGACTGTAAGCAAAATTATATAGTTCTGTTTCCTTTTTAAAAATAAATCACTTCCTTTTTTTGCAAGTGAGCTGTACAGTATTAAGCTGACACACTGAACAGTTAAAGCTTGTGTTACCAAATTTATCTGCACCGTTGCCAACCAATCTGTCAGAAATGCATTCAGCAGGTCAGGCCCTCTGCTCCCACAGTGCCAACCTCTGAGTGCAGTATTGTGAGCAGGTAACAGACAGGGTAACCCTCCTGTCTGCTTGTGGGTCTGATTCACCTTTAGTCTCAAGTTCTGGGGGGATTCAAACTGTGAACCTTATGCTAGCTTACCCAAATGTACAGGCTCAGATAATCTGCTCTTCAGGGGGATGCCAGATATCTTTCGCCTAAGGGCACCTAACCAGGTATCCAAAATGAACCCTTAAACTTTATAAAAGACCTTAGTGTATTCTGACCTTTTCCAGTTTGATAACACCATCAAGCTCTGAACAGTTTTTGTCGTCTTAACCCTCAATACGTCACATACAAAAGAACTTGAAGACACACCCAGGCAGTCTTTCAAATGAAAGGTTTACTTAAAAATGGATAAAAACACGTAAAATGTAAACACAGAACACTATCATGAAGCATACAATCACTTAAAAGAAAAGCAAAGAAACTACAGACAAACTCCTACCAACATACAGTTAGACTTTTCTATCTAATGTATTACCCTATAAGTGCCTTAATTAGGTCTTGTTTCTTAAGAGTCCAAAAGAAATTATCACACAGTCAAAACACAGAATACAGTTTAAACTCTGTGTTTCCACACCTTCTATGATGTCACCTAGCTCCTCCTTTTAAATATAAAAATTATACAAACAATGATCTCCTGTCAGAAGATATATTAAATACTGTGACTTCAGCAAAAACTAATTTCCCAAACTATGACCGTCTTTCATCAAGCCCTTTCCTTTGAACTGAGGCTAGCTTTTTTCCCATGGACATTAACGGTTTTATACAACTCTGCCATATCTCACTTAGGTGCAATATAGCTTTTTAACACCAGTTTATATTAAATGCTCTTCCTCTTAAGATGTCATAAAAGTTTATGATCTCCATCCTCTGGCAGACTCATAAAGTCCCATTTCATTTCCACTTCAAAGAGCCTAGGCATATCATAAAAAGGTAATAAAATGCCCCTCTGAAGTAAGTCAGTTAATTAAATGGTTCCTGCTTCACTGAAACCTGGGGGGGTCACCCAGGAGCACAAGATGTCTCATGTGAGACACCTCACATACCACATTCTATATTACAGATATCATAGAACAGTCATAACCAGCTGGCCAAGCATCACAGGTTTTACATAGAAAAGTAAATGGCCCCCATTTTTTGCGCTATAGCCCACAAAATGCATTGCATGAGCTGCCGGTGTGCATTGCAAAATGCAATGCAAAACTGGCTGTGGAATACCTTACGCCATATAATAAAAGGAGACAGCCATTTATTTGGCAAACAGATAAGGAAAAATATTTCTAAAATGAAAAGTAACAACTGTCTACTTTTAAAAGTTAAGATTTTCTGTGTGCTAATTGGGGTGCTACTAGTTCTTTAAGACTTGTAAATTTTGTTATTTAAGCTGCTGTTTCTCTCTGCTCCTATAAAACTCCTTGAGGGGTATGTGAAAGACATTCAGCATTGCCACAATATGTTTTGCAAGAAGTGTCATTAGGTGTCATGGTTACAGCCAAGAATGAAGAGTCACAAAACCTTGGTTTGCATGCCAGAGTAGTAATTGGGTCATTATGTAATTTTGGCAATCTGGCTTGCCCTCCTTCTAGTTTTGTCTTCCCAGATGTAAAAGTAGGATAGAAATAAGCTTTTACTGTAACTAACATGTTCAATTTCTACTGCGCTATCCTAAAGAATGAAATTCTTCAAAATGAATAAAACAGATAAGTGGCCATTATCCTTGTACTTCGAAATAATACTACAAAGAACCATTTAAATAACTGCTAATAAGGGTGGATTACGTGGCAGCAGTGTCTTGTTTAAATATCCATCCTGGCTCATACCCATACCACATCCACTTGTACAGTAAAGTTTATTGATGATAGCAAGGTCGCCATTCTCAGATCTGATTCTGTTTATCTGCTGCAGTTGGGACTGTTTCTTGTTTGAGTACATTCATTTACTCACCTGCAAGGGCTGGAATCCTTCTAGCATGAGGCTCATGTTACAAGGACTCCAGTACTTGCAGGTGAGTACTATGAGGTTGTACCGAGTTAACTGAAAATCCTTGCATTGCTGCTGAAGAGGCCAGATTATCCTATGGCTAAAATGCGAGCATACTGTAACAGTTCTTTAAAGAGCCTGTGGTGCCTCAGAACACTCAAAAATGAATTAATCACAGTTCAACTTATGTTTTATATAAAGACAACTCAGACTTCTCCTCCCACCCACAATGCTCTAACCCCTGCCCCACCTTCTTTTCCCTTCCCATCTCCTCAGCGCTTACCTTCACTAGCCTCCTGCCCTGTACCCACAGGTCCTGTAGGCTGGAGTTCAACTATCATCTCGATCTCAATCCAAACCATCTCCTTTCCAGGTCTCCAAAGTTAGGGGCCTCAACTGGTCACATTATTTAACTGCTTCACATGCTTTGTATCCTGCCCTATATTTTGTTTCTTACCTTTGTATGTATTGTATATATTTTGCGCTTAAAACTCATTAATCTCTTGTATCTTTTATACTTGCTCTGTAACATTGTTTACTCCTGTGTATACTGTACACCCGGATCGCAGCTGGAAAAGAGCTTCGACTCAACGTGCCTTTCCTGGTCACCAATTTTAAATAAATAAATACAATTTTAAGTACTTAGGTTCACCCTTTTCAATGTAACTTTGCACATTAACATAAAACCAGGTTCATTGTCTATTATACTTTTTCTGCCCTGGCTGCTTGTCTACACCTGACATCATAATAATTTCCAAGGCAACAGATTGTGATGTCACAATGGGAACTATGATGACACAATGTGCAGACAAGCAAGCAGAGACACAGGGGCAGCGGTCATACCTAGTTATTGTGCCTAATTGTAAAGAAAAGGGGAGCTTAATACAGAAAAATACATAAAATACAAGCTAAATTGGGCCTAAAACTGATGTTTCTTCAAAGTTTATACTGAAGTGTCAAGGGTTCTTTAAAACAATAGCATTATTTTAGAATAAATTTGGTAGGACTACAGCTTCCACTGTAAATCTGTTGACAGTTCTACCTACATTAGTTATTGTCTCTGTCTACCATGTATTCAATGTACACCATGCTGCTTAGTGTAAGGAAGGGCACACTGCACAAAACTTCTGCTGAGAAATAGGGCCTCTTCCATTGTGCATTTGGAAAGCATAAGGTGTAGCCAAGTGTTTTCAAACACATGACCCATCCATATACTGTATCTAGCATGATGGGACACCTTGATGTGTGTTATTCCTCTTATAAAATGTCATTAAAAACACAGTTAATGAAAACCGCTATGGGATTAGAGGCGCCTGTTGTTCTGTAATAATCGGACAGTCACATGACACTCTCAACTAATCAGATCCCTAGTATTTTTTTACCTGCTTTAGATGCAAATCATTTAACATAGAAACATAGAATTTGACGGCAGATAAGGACCACTTGGCCCACCCAGTCTGCCCATTTCCCTACCTGATGGATAAGCTGCAGGTCCTAGTTAACCAGCAGCCTACTTCTTCCTACCCCCACCCCCTAGAATTGCCTTATGACTGTCCCATGCATGCTTGAATTCCACCACTGTTTTTGACTCCACAACCTCCTCTGGAAGGCCGCTTCCATACATCCACAACCTCTCTGTGAAAAAATACTTCCTTAAATTACCTCTGAGCCGCCTTCTATCTTCAAATTGTGCCCCTTGTTCTTGCACACCTCTTTTTGAAAGATGCTACCCTCTTGGACTTTGTTGATTCCTTGAGGTACTTGAAAGTTTCTATCATGTCTCCCCTCCTCCTTTCTCGAGACTATACATATTAAGCTCCTTAAGTCTCTCTTCATATGTCTTCCGTGCAGACCCTGCACTATTTTAGTTGCCCTCCTCTGGACAGCTTCCATCCTGTCTATGTCCTTGCGGAGACATTTATTATCAGAAATTCTGATTTAATCTTTGTGCACGCTTTTATCCCACCTCTAAAGTCCCAAAATGGAGCACATGAAGCTCTCAATATGCCAATATGTTAGTGTGTCAGTATACATTTTATTTACATTGTTTTCTTTATCCTAATGTGACCCTGGTCCCCTGTCTCTGATTATTTTTGATGCACCAGCAGCACTCTGAGTATCTCACCATGATCACAATGCATATAGTCGGCCAGTCACTTTTTAGATAGATGCCATGGTGGTTTAGGGTATGCATCAGGGCAGCCCCTGGAAATCAAAAGCACATCCACTATTTGAACTTCTCCAGCTACCTGGGGAGTGAGAGACACAAGCTCCTTTCCAAAGCTGTGTTTACTCTGAGTTACAGCGGCACATTGCCATGCAACCACCTGGCAATGTGTGCCTAACATGTTGTTTTGCTTTGAATTTGCTCTTTACTGCCCTCTGTTGGAGCTCAAAAAAAAGTGTTTGAACGTGGGATGATTTCACACAAAGGGGCTACTCACTGGGAATGAGATAAAATGGATGAAGACTGGAATATAGACAGTTGGATACAGCCACCAATGGGTAATGTTATCTTTGTGACAGTGTGAAGAGGATGGAACTGCCTTGTTTTATTTTTTTCCATGGGTCAGTAATGACATCAGTCCTTACCGTTATTAATCTGTGCTTTCTCAATCAGAGAGCTGGGGCGGAACATTTTAGCCATCACCTCAGGTATCACGTTAGGCTGGCTCTGGGACAGGATCTTGTAGCAATTCTCCATATTGGGGCTGTCCATGAAGTAAGCTGGCATCCCATTACTCAGCTGGATTGTCAGACCTATGAGGAGCAATACAGAATGTTGAAGACACAGTATGAGGGCCAAACCAATGTCAGGCTAGTAAGTAGCTCAACAGTCAGTCACATTTCATTACAGAAAGATACAAAATCACATGCCCCCACTATGCAAAGCATCATGGGCTGCATATGCAAATCACCACAGAATGTTATGCTGGTTCAACTTTAAGCAGAATTGCATGGTGCCAAGGCCTCTCACACAGTTTGCAAAGGGTACTAACAGATGATGACTTCTGTATTCTTTCAGTTTAGCCTGCTGTTTCTGTTTTAATTTTAAACAAATATTTCAATGACATTTCAAAACATTACAGTTAAAGAATAAAAGAGGCTTTTGCAATTGAAGGAAAGTAAAAAATGATAGCACTAAGAAATGAATACCTTCGACACTGAAAATACTTGATAATACAGCAAGAGCACTTCTGCTAATCCAAGAACAGATTCAGAAGCTAAACTAAATCTGTATGTTCTGCTAATCCAAGTAATTTATTTAATCCAGATAATAGTTAATTAATAATACACCTGACTCAATAGTTACTCAAACTGCTCATGTGTTGCATGGGTGTGTGTGTGTGGGGGTTGCTGGGTGAATCCTGAGTAGAGAATGGCCCTTTAATTTCCCAATCTAAATGGCTCCTGTCATACATACTGTAATTCTATAATGCAGAGGATAATGTATGGTCTTTGTTTATTAACCATGCTGCAAACACTTCTCGAGGTTGCCATGACATCATTGTAAATCTCGAGATCACAGCTCGAGAGGTTTTCAGATGTCATGGCAACCTCGAGAAGTGTTTTCAGTGCAGTTGTTAACCAAAGACCATACATTATATTTTATAGTGCATGGGCTACCAAGATTGTGTGATCATGGATTGAATTGCTTTACTGAATTACTTTACAGAACAGTGATTGTTGTGAGCATTCTGTTTTGTTAGAGCATGGATTGCTGTGAGCATTCCATTTTGTTATACCATTGATATGACATACTCAAGAAGGGTTAACAACAGAGTGATGTCATAACGATGGTATAACAAGGTTATAATTAATGGGCTTCCCTTTTTCCCATAGAGAAACTGTGGCATAATCTGACGTAATAAAGGAGTGTTTATTCCGGCAAACACGTGCACAGTTTCTCTCACACTGCGCATGCTCCCACTGGACTTTGCCCCTTCCTGACTGGGTGATCACTCACAACTTTCCTTCCCATGCTAAAGCCAACCACCAGAGGAACTCAGCGGTAAGTTATTTAAACAAAAAAAGCTAATTTACATCACAAGGGGGCAAAAACAATATTAAAAAAATGCAGACATGAAAAATGTAACCAGTGGTCAAAACAAACCGAGCACTGCCAGAACGGAACCTATCACATTTTATATAATTGCTGTGCTTAAAAGGCAAACCAGTAATTATATAAATAAAATATGGGTTTGCATGTGTGAACTTGAAGTTTACACACACCCTCGGTTAGATGCTATTCATAAACCCCTCAAGCTTCACTCTCGGGGTTTATGTAGCATCTAACCCCCCGGGTGTGTATAAGCTTCTCATTGCACACACCAACCCACACTTTATTCTATTTGTAATCTGCTAGATTTCAGTTAATAATAAGGGCTCCCCATACATTATACCATAGTATTGTGATGATTGCAGGGACTTAGAATCAATTCTGACTGCCACTCTTGCAACACAGCAGTGACTATACCCAATTTGAATATGGACATACCTCCAAACTTCTCAATCGAAATGCAACCCTTTACTCATTTTGTGTAACTTTCAATGTTACTCTCCCCCAGGAATCTGTCCACTCCTGTTTTGAAAGCCTAAACAGTGCTAGCTTCTGTAACATCCCAAGGAAGGCTACTGCACATGTTAACTGCTCTCTGTGTGAAGAAATGCTTTCTAATGTTTTCTCTTATCCTGCCCCCCTCAATTTGATTGCCTGTCCTCTAGTTCAGCATGCACTCACCAGTTCAGATATCTTTATATACTCCAGCTTTCCTATCCATTTTTTTTTGCTAATTATTTATTTTCCAGTAATAGCAATAAGCACAAGGACAAAAAACATAGACCATTAGACCAAAGATACATCAGACAGAAAATTATAACAATCAACCATTTTGTGGCATACTATTTGATCCCCCTATAACACTGATGTTTCAACATGGGAATTTATTTAAGCACAACTGGTTCGAGGTAACCTCTCTCACTAGGTGGGCTCACACAGGTGTCCTCCCCTGCCCGCCCTCCTATGTTCCTAATCTTTCTGTGTTACACTACCTCTTATAATTATTTCAGGATTGATTTGCTAGTTGTTCCAGTAATGATACATTCATTGCAGTTTCTACAAAGGAGAGCCCATACAACAACTAGCTCAGCCTTCCTCTCAACTCTTCAGCCAGCTGCCATATGTGATGACTGGAGCACGCATCCTGTGTACTGTAAAGGGTGCACATATTTTCCACAGTATGCATGCTCCTTTACAGTAGTGCAGTATGTACTCCTGTCTGTATATGGTGACCAGCCGTGGTGGCTAGAGGAGAGCTGTGCCAGTTGCCGTATAGGCTCCCCACAGTACCGGTGACTATGGTAAGGGGGGTCAGGGTGGTGTACCCAGTGTGGGTGGTTTTGGGGACCACTAGACACTGGCAACTTTTTGTAGCAAACTGTCTTGAGCAGTCGGGGGGTGCCACTAGACACCAGGGGCTATCTGGAAACCTATTGGGTTAGGGATTGTAGGGTGGGGGGGTGCCACTAGACACCAGGGAATGTTTTATATACTACAAGGACAGGGATCAGAGGGTGGGGGTACCACTGGACACCAGGGAATGTTTCCTATTTTACACTGACTGGGATCAGAGAGTGGGGGGGTGCCACTAGACACTAGGGACTGTCTTAACACATACAGGGGTGGGGATCCAAGGGGGGGGATGCCACTAGACACCAGGGAACAGGTGTGCTCCCCCTACTGCCAGTTTGGTTGTTAGCTCCAGTGACTCCGCCAGCTGCTAGGGATGCCTGAAGTAAATCAGGCTTTTGCTAGGTGGTAACTGTGCTGTACAAAGTGGACTGTACTAAACCTTTTGCATAGTGCAAATGTGCTAAATAAATCACTGCACCTGTATTTGTGTCCCCGCCCCTCCCTTTACCCACCAAATGCATTATCTTTTAGTGCGTGTGCTATCCATTTTAGCACGCGCAACTTCCTTCTTTGAATATTGCACTCAGGTGCAAACTCTATGCAAACAGTGCACAATCACTTTGCCCACTGGGCAGACTTTTAAATATCTGGCCCCAGGTGTTCAAAAACAGTTCAGAATACTGGTAAAAATGTGAGGATTGTCAGGTAGAAAAAGTGTTCTTTAAAAAATTACAAATAAAAAAATATGTGGAATTGTTACAAAACTGGAGAAAACAAGCACTCAAAATTTTATAAAAAGTTACAGGTTCAAAATGTTTACCATAACATGCACCTTTAATTGTTTATGTTTTGATAACATTCCA
Organism: Neoceratodus forsteri; assembly: GCA_016271365.2. Lineage (NCBI taxonomy): Eukaryota > Metazoa > Chordata > Ceratodontiformes > Ceratodontidae > Neoceratodus > Neoceratodus forsteri. The sequence goes on from CM028132.1 coordinate 558,046,196, forward strand.
TTTAGGGAACTGAGTGCTGTATATGTGACTTGACCTTGCAAAGTATAGTTATTGGTTTTAAAAACAGAGCTGGTAGTAGAGGAGAGGAGAGAAACCTGCTACAGGAAGAAATGTGAGCTGTGAGCTAGAAGTGTGACCTCTGACATTGAAAGGCACTACACTATTTGTAATGAGCTAAAGCATAACCGTTTCTCTTAAAGCCGCTTTCAGAAAAATTTTGGATTGATTTTGTCTTTACTCAAATTTAAATTATATTATTACATGGGTCTCCCGTGGTGTAGTTTGATTGATGTACGGACCACCTGACTGTGCAATAATCCACATTATCAGCACAGTCAGTGTGATGAGGTCCAGCCTGGAAAGGATCAAGAATCAAGGGACAGACCGGTACCTGTTTCAGACGGCATGTCTGAAAAGTTAACAGCAGCCATTTGTAACAGGAGCTAAGCAGGGTCTCAGTATGGAGGTGTGCATTAATCCACATTATCGCACATCCTGTTGTATGTTAGTACTTACTTACATAATTAGCATTTGTGCAGGAGCTCACAGGTTCAAAATACATTCTGTATATTCTCTATCTACCAACAACCCTTACAATGATGGATAGTGGTGTTGGTTTTGCATCTCATCACAAAGACAAACTTCTGAGGCCCCATCTGCTTGGTGTATCATAAAGATCTCAAAGAGCCAAGGCTCTTTCCTGAGACTGAGTCTGGGACTCTGTAAACACAAGTCCCTCTTTATTTTTACAGTATTTAAGGGAAGTTTTTTCTCATTGCAAGGATTGGTGAATAATGATGCTTCTTCAAGCCTTTTAAATCATTTTGTATTGTGTGAACTCTTGTGAAAATGAATGCAGAACTGAAGAGGAGAAGAGAAATAGACAAACAGATTGAATCAGATTGGGAAAAATGAGTGAGACAACCTGGCAGAGTAAGGGAGAGTAAGGAAGGAAGGAAGGAAGGAAGGAAGGGAAGGTGGAAGGGAGGAAAGGAGGGAAGGAGGAGAGGAAGGGAAGGGAAGGGAGGAGAGAATGTGGCTCTGTAGTTAGCATCTAAGATTTTCCATAGCCAGTCACATTTACTCACATAGCTGCTTTTTGCCTTAGAGCATCCCGCCACCTCACATGCATCTCACACAACAGGCCACATGTTCAAAGATATGTCTCTACTGTACCTGCAGACAGGTTAGCTTCAGTTATGTCACACATCTCTTCTGTACTTTCATCCTTGTCTTTCTTCTTCTTTTTTTCTTTCTCCTCTGGAGGCCTGAGAAGTGACAGCTCCTCTGGATGCCTAATATCTGCAGGACAGTTTTAAACAGGATACATGTTACTCGGCGAGTTAACGTTTTAAAAATCTCTCATGTAACCACATCAGCATTGCCCTGTTTGGGCTATGCCACAGGAGTGGTGACAGAACTCCTTCTATACTACCACCTCAGAGGCAAGGGTTCATGACCTAGCTCAGGTGTCAAACCCAAGGACTGGTGGGGTCAGGTACATCTCAAAAGAGTAGTATTGGCAATCATTCTGTGCTGCAACCTGAGAGACCAGGGTCATGATGTATCTTAGGTGTTAAACCCAAGAGCTGTAGATGAATCACAGAGGTGTGGTTGAAGTCATTCTGTACTGTCACCTTAGAGACTAGGGGTCATGAGCTAGCGCTGATGTCAAACCCAAGAACTGGCAATTGGTCAGGTACATCGGAGGTGTGATGGCATCAGTCATTCTGTGCTGCCACCTGAAAGACCAGGGTCATGAGCTAGCACTGGTGTGAAGCACGAGGACAGACAGGGGGTCAAGTACATCACAGAGGTATGGTGGCAAGAATCAGTATGAACTGAGTGTCACCTGAGAGACTGGGGTCACTTATAAGCTAGCTCAGGTGTCACACCAAGGGACTGACAAGGGTCAGATACATCATAGAGGTGTGGCACCAGCAATCATTCTGAACTGCCACCTGAGAGACCAGTGTCATGAACTAGCACAGGTGTCAAACCCAAGGACTGGCAGGGATCAGGTATATCACACAGGTGTGGTGGCATCATTAATTCTGCACTGCCGCTTGAGAGATCAGCTGTGGTCATGAGCAGGCTCTGGTGTCAAACCCAAAGAGAGGCAGGGGATCAGGTTCATCACAGAGGTGTGGTGGCAGCAATCGTTATGAACTGTCATCTAGAGATACTGGGGTCATAACCTAGTTCAGGTGTCGCACCAGGACTGACAAGGGTCAGATACATCACATAGGTGTGGTGTCAGCAATCATTCTGTGCTGTCACCTGAGAGACCAGTGATCATGAGCTAGATCCAGTATCAAACCCAAGGACTGGCAGGAGTCAGTAACATTTTATTTATTTTTTATTTGTTAAATTTTGTTGACCGGGTACATCCACTGAGACTAAAAGTCCCTTTTCAGGGGTGACCTGGAATGAATTACATGTAATCATAGCATAACAAAGCAGCACACAAAGACAGATGAGTGTACAATCCATAACAATAACAATGAAATCAAAAAGTTACAGAGTTATCAACGTTGGTATATACACAATTAAGTGCATGCACACAGACAAGTATACGATTACAAAGTATCAGATTCACCAAGTAGGTACATTTCAACGAATACAAGTACAGAGAGCGCGTTCAAGGAAAAAAGTCTTAAATCTGTCTTTTAAAGCCACCAAGCAGGAACAATCTTGAAGAAGTGCAGGTAGGGCATTTCAAAGATAAGGAACAGACTAGGCAATGGATCTTTTGCCTGCACAGGACCATGTTCTCGGAATCTCAAGTATCAAGGTGTGGTGTAGTGGCAACAGTCATTCAGCCCTGCCACCTAAGAGACCAACAGTTGTGAGGTGGCTCAGGTGTCAAACCCATGGACTGGCAGGAGGTTAGGTACATCACAGAAGTGTGGTGGCATCAATCATTCTGCAACACCCCCTGAGAAACTAAGGGTCATGAGAGCTACCTCAGGTGTCAAACTCAAGGATTGGTGGGGGGTCAGGTACATCCCAGAGATGAAGCACTCAGCCCCCAAGGAGGGAGGGAGGATGTGGATCATCAGACATTCTTGACCACCACAGGACAGCACTGGCACTGGTTGCAAATGTGGCACCTTGCCTGCCCTCTCAAATAAAGAAAAATGTGCACCCACAGTGTCCCACATGATCTGAGTGGGGAGTGGGAAATAAGGAATATGGCCCCCAAATAAATTTCTGTTTCCACAAAGCCCACCCACCCCACAACATTCATATGAATTGCAGCACTTACATGCCAGGACTCACTGTGATACTTTCTGGTAGCTGTGTGACTATGGTAGTGCTGTGTATTTCAGTACAAATGCAGGAATTAACCACCTGTATCAGGGTCTCACAAATAACTCTACATGGTGTTAAGGTAATCTATGGAAAATTCTGGTTCTAAAGTTTCCCCCAGATCTGGAGACTAATCGAAGTACTGCTCTCTAAACAGCGCCCCAAAATATAAATATTTAAAATAAGAAATGGTTCAATATTTGGCTTTAATCTAAATATTCCTTCCTGTTGATTACACAGTGTGGGTAAGAAATGCAAATGTGGCAGCCAGAACCTCAGACTATCCATTCGGTCAAAGACTGTAGCCATTGAAAGCTCTTGGATGTAATTCAGGACTCTGGATTCAAATTCCAGCCTGATGCTGATTTCTTGATATAAAAACATTGCATTTCCTATGTTTGGTGGTGAGCTAATACCTTCAAAGTAAAACTATTTTACTTTAGAGATATTGAGTCCTAACCAGCCTATTGAAGGCTTACACTTTAATTTTGCATTTTACCTTTATAGTGCCATCTGCATTGAGAACTACAGGAATTTCTACCTGTAGTACAGCTGTCATCTCACAGTGGTGTTAAATTGGACTAGAAGCATGGAATTGTTCAATGGCACTGACTCATTCCTCTTCTCCTCCAGCAGGAGAGCACTCTGAAGAAGTGCTGTTCCCAACCTCGCCCTGCCTGAAGCATCACAAACTGTGCTCTTGTTGCTGGTATTGAGCAGTACCCAACAGATCTGTTACAGATCACACAAGCCTATAGTCAGTATTGAGCATAGTACAGATCTACATTTTCTGTGGTACTCACTCAGTACATTGCAAATCTCGATGATAGCTTTGAAGACCGGATCAGAAAAGCTGGCTTTCATCCTCACGGTTTTCATGTTTGGGAGCATCAGCTGGATTGGCTTGTGCTGGGGGGTGAAGAGGAGCTTGGCATCGGCCAGGATCCCATACTTATCCAGGGTCCAGTTGCTCTTTATAAGCCACTGCTTCTTTTGTTCCCACCATAAGGCATGATCTGACCAGTTCTTCTTGACCTCTAAAACACGAAGGAAAGCAGCAGGTTAGCTAAAGAAAAGGACATTTCAGAAAAGGTTAATATGAAGGACTGGCAGGGATCAGGTATATCACACAGGTGTGGTGGCATCATTAAAGCTTAAATGAATAGGATTATTCCTAGTTATTCATGTTTTCCAGTGGTAATTCTCTAAATAGAAAACAGCCTGAATCAGGACTGAATTGTGAAACTCTAGCAAACCTAACCCCTAGGTCACACCTGGACCCCCTCAACTCATCTGTATTTATTAGCCTTTTACTGTACATGTTGATTATTTGTGGAATAACATACAGTAGGGAGTGCAGTGATGCTGTGATAACCATATGCCCTGAGTGGGCTGTCAGCGACTCAGGAAGTGTGTTTCACTGTGTGCCAGAGTGTTATTCCACCCCCAAATGTTGTCATATTATGACTACAGAGTAGTTACTTAGGTTCATTGGGCATTTTGTTATAAATGTGTAATTTTTTGCACATCTATATCTCAGCCACCTTAATAGTCAGATGCCTGAAATTTCACTGTAAATGGAGCATGTTAGGAAATATAGCACCTGCAAAACTGATAAAAGCAAGTCCTTCAGTGGTGTTTGATTTATACATGTTAGAGAAAGGAAAAGTGAATCACTCCAAAAACAGCAGTGTGTCTGAGTTCAAATCAGTAGCCAACATCCATAAGGAAAACCCTGCACCTGCTCTCTAAGCTGCAAGAAGGCTCTTTCACTTCAAGTTATAAGAAGTCAAAAACATGTTTTATTTCATATAAATTATTAAAACAAAGTGCAAATATTCGCAGGAATGAACGATAACCCTGTATACAGGGGCAAAGCATATTTTGTCTTTGCCCCTGTATACAGTTATCGTTTGTGCCTGTGAATATTTACATTTTGTTTTAATAATTTATATGAAATAAAGCATGTTTTACTATATAACTTGAAATGAAAGAGAGCATGCAGGACTCACATATATGTATGTTAACTTGTATGCTTGTTACCTCCTTAAGATGTGGGGATCACCTTAAAGTAGGATTTCTGGCCAGGACCACCTTTGATACAGGAAGTAATTGTAGGGGAAACATATATATATATATATTGTAGGGCTTTCCTGCAGTTCTAGGAGGAGAACTGAGATACAAGTACTCCAGCTTGCATCATGGAGTGAGGAAGTGGCCACCCCCAGGGTGGGGCTGCTCTCCTCCCAGTACGATCCACACGGTCACTGCCTGGGACACCCAGTGCATGCACAAAACTCCAGGGATGGAGAAGAACAGCAGTTTCTGAGACAGTCCATCTCGTTTGGCACACCAGCCAGTTTTGTCATGGTCTTTCCTGGCCACAAAGACTGCCTATCTCCTGATTAGACCAATCAGCCACCTAGTCAGTTCTGCAGCCACAAACCAACCCATGAACATAGAAGGCACTGCACTAACCTACCCAGATTCCAGAATTGTGGTCCCAAGGTAACATATTCCAAATTGCTAACTTTTGTCAATTTACCAGGAGGCATCCTGCTGACGTCTCAAATTTGCAAGACCTGAATGAAAAGTGCAATGGAATTGTGTCATACAGGGCCATCCATAGAGCTTCACCATGGGATGGGATGGCGTTGGTGCTTGGGTTGCTCACTGGGCATTTGCCATCTTTCTTCCAGTCATGAATGTATGAAAGTGTCCAACCACTAAATGGAAATGCTTTGTGCTAACACTATTTTGTATGTACACTCAGATATTTAGGGCTATTTCAGCAAAGAACCATTTTGCAAATCTAATATTGGATTTCCTTTGAGACCGTTGTAACTGTTTTCGATGAAAGATCTGACACCCCTCTGTAACTGTGTGCACTTCACTGTGCTTAGCTGTATGAATGTTATTGGCAGGTTTGCCTGCAGGTGCCATGCTGTTAATAAATGCAGAGACTAAGGGTGGGGGTGGAAGTGTAACTCTTTATATAAGAGAAGGAATAGAAGCAACATACTTGTATAATATGGTTCTATGTGATAATGGCGATTGCGGAAAGTTGATCGCCATTAGGGCAAATGTACATCAGCAAAAATCAATTTCGCTGATGTACACTCATCTTTACAAACCGAAAGGTTGCGAAAAGATCATTCTTTTTGTTTTTGTGGGGCTGTGCCCCGCACCCCTACTAAAAGGTTCTCAACTTCAAGGGGTGCACGTCGGGGGTGAAAACAACAACAAAAATGTTCATGGACAGGTAAAAATCCCAATGCACCCAGCATCGAACCCATCACCCTCCCAACCTTAGCCTGCCACAAGCCCACCACACCACACAGTTAGCTCGGCAATCCACCATCACGTTACACCTCACAAATCCTCCAACCCCTTCTGCCCACTGCACAGCTTGCTCGCCCCTCTGCCCGCACGTATACATAAAGCGACAGGATGTCGCTATACCTGTATTCGCCCCTCTGTCCAGTAGCCCTGTGAACAGGTATTGCTATTGAATCACCCTTTTTGTAAGTGCTGAATAGCGGATGTCTTTATCACGGGATACCAGATAATATAAAGGAATCAGAAAAAAAAGAGTCTATGTGGGTATTAGTAAAGTTAGTAAGTAAGTAAAATTTATTTTCCAAGCTCTTTTCAAAAGTCAAAGTGCTGTACAAATAAAGCAACATTTAAAACAACAAACATAAACAGTAATAAAATCATTCTCCATAAGCTTTTAAAACCAAAAAGGTTTTGAACTCCGATTTAAAGCTCTCGATGGTCAGGCAGCTTCGTATCCGGTGAGGTAGAGAATTCCACAGGGCAGGGGCAGCGTAGGAGAATGCACATGCCCCAGATGTCTTTAAATGAACCCTGGGAAGCTCTAGAAATCCCTCGTTGGCGGATCGGAGTGAATGAGAGGGGCAGTAGGGAGTAGGGAGATCTTGCAGATACTGTGGTCCCTGTTCATATAGGGCTTTATAGATCAGTAGTCCGACCTTGAAGGTGATCCGCCACTGAACCAGCAGCCAGTGCAGTCCACACAGCACAGACATAATATGACTACTTCTAGATGTCCCAGTCAAAAGCCTGGCTGCTGCATTCTGCACTAGCTGCAAGCGGCGGATGTCAGCCCCTGGTAGCCCTAGGTACAGGGCATTGCAGTAATCAAGGTGGATGTCATGAAGGCATGGACCAAGGTAGGGAGAGCAGCCAGAGCAACCAGGTGTTTCACCTGGGTGATATTCCTAAAATGGTAGAAGGAGGACTTGGCAACAGTTGACACCTGAGATTTCAGGGTCAATCCATTGTCAATAATAACACCCAGATTATGTACCTGGTCTGAGGTCGAGAGCTGGACACCATCAAGCCATAGGCCCGATAGAACCCCAGCCCTATGATGTGCCTCAAGATGACCCGGGTCCACAGACAACACCTCTGTCTTTTCCGGGCTTAACCTCAGCCAGCTGGCACTCATCCAGTCTTTGATTTCGGATAGACAGCTGTTAAGCATAGAGATCGCATCATCCTGTCTAGGATTAAAGGACAAATACAGCTGGGTATCATCTGCATAGCAGTGAAACCCAGACTGTATTGCCTAATGATAGCTTCTAATGGCAGCATATAGACTATGAACAACATAGCCAAAATGGAGCCCTGCGCCACCCCACAGGACAGAGAGATGGCATCAGAGAAATAAATTCCAGTGACAACCATCTGTAACCGGCCTGTGAGTAAAGATCGAAACCAATGCAGAACTGTACCAGACAGTCCACAAAGAAGCCGCAGGTGCTCCAAAAGCAGACCATGGTCCACAGTATCAAATGCTGCAGAGAGATCAAGAATCACTAGAATAGTATGAGCCTTTCGATCTCTCGCAATTAGGAGGTCATTTAAAACCTGGACAAGGGCGGTCTCAGTGCTATGTCTTTTCCTATACCCTGACTGGAGAGTATCACAGATACTGTGATTTGTGAGATGGTCATCCAGTTGTAGCGCAACCACCTTTTCAATGACCTTACCCACAAAGGGCAGGTCAGAGATAGGTCTGAAGTTAGCTAAGCAGTCTGGGTTCAATGAAGGTTTTTTAAGGAGTGCTCGAACGACTGCCTCCTTTAGGGGATCAGGAAAGACCCCCTGCTCCAAAGACTTCCAGACAATTTCAGCAAGGATCTGGCAGATAACATCCATGCAGTCTAATAATAGTGGTGTAGGGCCCGGATCCAAACTACAGCTGGTTGGTCATACAGTCTAAACAATCCTCACAATATCCATGAACTCCGGCCTACTGAAGTCAAGCCAGTTAGCATGGGTGTTCGTTTCCTCCCGCTGATCATCGCAATCCCTTAAAGAGGGAGCTGGGTCAATGCCTGACCTAATGCTGGCAATCTTATCTGTGAAGAACCGAGCAAGCTCGTCACACTTTATTTGTGAAAAATCTCTTCCAGACTGCAGACAGAGTGGATTGCACAATCTGTTGACAGTCTGAAAGAGTTGAAATGGTCGGTTCCACACAGTAGCAATGTCCCTGGACAGGAATTCCGCTTCTTATGGGTGATTGCTGATTGATAGATACCATAATGGTCCATCAACCTAAGACGGTCAGCATCCAGGCCGGATTTCCGCCAAGCTCTCTCTAGCCTTCACCCCACTCTCTCAGCTCCTTTAAAGACCCATCAAACCATGGCATCCTCTGGTGCTGAGTGAGTGGCAAACACGGACAGGAGCAATTTAGGCAATAGAAAATGAATTAGAATTGGTGTGGTGTACAGGCCACTCAGACAGGACCAGGGAGCAGATATGGAATTAAGGAAACACTAGTATAAAGGTTAAATAACTTTTACCAAGGAGCAACTGACTATAAGAAAATTAATCAAAAGGTGCTGGCAGAAGCTATAGGATGCATTTGGAAAGTTGAATGGGCATGTATTGGGATTCTGCTTGGGGTAGCAAGCAAAATGTGGGATCAACAAGTAGATGATACTTCCAACGGTCCCTAAATACCATTTTATTTAATGAGGCTTTTGGTTATTCTTAGGGGCCTCTGTATTTATACCTGCTGATGCTGTCTGTTATTTTGAATCATTTAATTTTTAATATTTATTGCTATTTTATTTGTAATGTTTTTATCTATGTGTAAGGTGTGCTGAGCCCCTGGGAAAGGACACAGTACAAATAAACTATTACTACTACTACACTGAGAGCAGTGGCAAAGCTAGAGGAAGCATTAATAGTAGGAGACTTTAACATGCCAGACATGGGCTGATAAATCCGCCACAGTAAGTGCAAGAAATCAGCTTTTGGTAGAAACACGTCAGGATTTTTTTCTGGTACAGCTGGTTAAGGAGCTGGCACTGGAGGGTAACCTGTTAGATTTGAATCTCACAAACAGTGAGAGGATTCAAAATGTGCCAGTCCTCGAGCCATTGATGTCCACTGATCACAAGACAGTGTGCTGTGAGGTGCAATTGGGAATATGCAAAGATAGTGGGGCACATAATAGGAGTCAAAGAGAAATGGGGAACATTTAAAACAGAAATTCAAGGAGCAGTAGCTGACTGTATAGCTAGAATATCCAAGAGTAAAAGATACAGGAGTTTCGTTATGATTCGCAGCAGAAGTGAAGAAAGCAGTGAGAGATAAAGTTATTTAGGAAATGCAACGATAGACAAAGTGATGAGGATAGAGAAGACTACCTAAGGGTACCCAAAGAGGCTAGTAAGAAAATAAGAGTATCAAAAATGGAGACTGAACTTAGGCTAATAAGAGGTGTAAAACATGTAGATTTATTTTTTAGTACATGCAATCTCTGGAATTGTGCTGTAGCTTGTATGTATTTCATTTTTATGTTGGCTCGCGCATGTGCAGCCAACATATTGCGGTAGTAGCAGATTTGGAGGCACGGTCACTGTTGGATGAATGCAAAGCATGCATCAGTAGGTGCGTCCCTCCTTCCCCAATCAGGCAGCATGCAGGTGCCACATCAGCAATTTGGAATATGGCCAAAAGATTTAACAAAAGGTCCGCTGCAATGAGAGTGGAGCTCTCACGCAGCATGACCACAACATGCCTCCTGACATGCACGCAACACTGCTGCCGCCTCCTGTCAGAATGCCGATGGGGGATCCCACTCCCCATCAGCATAATAACCCCCCTCCCATTTTCAATGTATGCCAAGGGGGTGCCCAATCCCCCTTGGCATCATGCACACCCAACAGTTTTCTTTATCAATGGGGGCCCCAATCCCCATCTGCTTCAGTGCCTGAGTGATGTTGCTGATGTGGGATCCACTCCCCACTGGCATTATGTACACCCCCCACTTTTGTTGTGTGCTGATGGGGTGCCCAATCCCGTCAGCATATTGTCACCCCCAGCTTTTGTTGTGTGCTGACGGGAGTGCCTAATCCCCGTCAGCTACAGCTGCCCCCAAAAGAGTCAGTTGGCACACTGAGCCCACCCCAGCATGCCCCGTTAAAAAAAACAGTCCCGCAATGTTTTTTTACCCTGTTAAAAAGAAAATGGTCCCTCGTGGTCTCCTGCCCCTCCCAAAACCCAAACCCACCCACTGTGCACCCTGCCTCCCCACACACCCCCTCACCCCATACTTACCTCCAGAGTCCAGCGATGATCTTAGTGGACTGGGAACACATCTGCATTCTTCAAAGTCTAACGCTAACTGAGAAAATGCTGGTCAGCTGTATAATGGAATAAATAGGCTTTTTCAACTTTGATGCACATCTCAGGCATTTTTGGGAATTTTGGCACCAAATTATCAATATGGAGGTTTTGGGACCTCTCCTTATGAATGCTGGCACTGTCATGGTGTTAATCGGCCCCGAAAGGTGATTTTGAGGTCACTGCATGGAATCACCTTTTGGGACTGATTAACGAAACGACAATGCCAGTGTTCATGAGGTGGGCTCTCAAAAAGCCTATGTTGTAAATTTGCGGGAAAATCCCAAAATGACTATTTTACGAGTGTGTATTATGTAGTTTCCGCACGCACGTCAGAATCTCAGCGAATTTGTAATATTTTCACTCTAGATTTTCAAAATTGCCATTTTTCACACCTCCTTATGAACAGTACAGCTGTCATTTTATATATCCTGGCCAAAATGTGTTTCGCATGTCGGTGCAGAATAAGCGCGGTCACTCATAAAATCGGTTTTGGAACAGTTTCAGAAATGATGGTGACACTGTTCATGAGCAGAAGTCCTAAAATGCCTATGTTGAAAATTTGGTGACAAAATTCCATAAAATGACTGTTACAAGTGTGCATTGGGCAGTTTCCACGCAACCCTTGTAACTTCAGAAATTTGCACTATTTTTATGCCAGATTTTCAACACTGCCATTTTTACACCTCCTTATGAACAGTACAGCTGTCATTTTCACATCCTGCCCTAAATGTGTTTTCGCACCTGTGGTGCTAATAACGTGGTCACTGTGCGAAATCAACGTTTCGGACATATCAACAGAATCACACTGCCACTATTCATGAGGGGAGGTCCCAAAATACCTATGTTAAAGATGTGGTTAAAAAAATCCCAAAAATAATTGAGTTACTGACGTGTGTTGCACAGTTTCTATGCATGATCATACCTTCACCAATTTTCATATTTTCACTCCAGATTTTCAACGTTGCCATTTTTTACATCTCCTCATGAACAATACAGTTGTCATTTTCCACATCCTGCCCAAAATGTGTTTTCGTCCCTGTGTCACCACATGGCATAGCCGATGTGCAAAACCTCCTTCTGCTAACAAACTGATAGTGCAGCTTTTCATGAGGTGGGCTCACAAAAAGCCCATGTTGAAAATTTGGAGTGAAAATACTAACACACGCCTATGGTGTTAGGGTTTCCAACTGTAGCACCCTACCCTGTAGAGACTGACAGGTGTCAGGGGTGTGACTTGGGATCATTGGCTGTAATGCTCACGCCATTCCACCCCCACCTCCACTCACACCCCCACCCTGCAGCCAGTGACAGGCATCGTGGTGTGCCTTGCACTATTCGGCCACAAAGTTCACCTCATTCTCCTATACTGCACCTACCGAAGCATGTTACCTTATGGAATGAGGAAAGTATAATGCCCACTACAATACATGTCAGTGCCTACAGGGTAGGGTGAGGTGAAATGGCATGAGCGTTATAGCTGATGACCCAAAGACACACCCCAATGCCTATCGGTTTCTACAGGGTGGGGTGGGGTTGGTGTCATTGTAATACTTCACCGCCATTCCTATTATGTGTCTCTAACTCTGGCACTACCAATGTCAATGCCAGCTGAGACAACATTCGACTTTGACAAATGCTTGTTTGTTATTGTTAGCACTAAACCCATGTTACAGCTTGCATGCTTTACTTCTACTTGTAACCTCCCTGTTCCCTGGGGTTACTAGAATCCTATCAGTGTCAGTGTTAGGTAGTGAAGGCAGCTGGTGAATATCTAGTTCAATGGATTTTCACCTGTTCCCTCTCTGTTTACTTGGTCTCAACTGAGAGCAGAGAGGTGATGTCATTTAGAACTCTCACAGCAACATAAGCTGCAGCTTGTTGTGAGTGTGGGGAGTTTAGAATTCTGAAAGGAGTTCATTTCGAGCTGGAGTGAGTTCCAGTAGCAGCTGAGAGTGTGAGCAGCTGGAGGAGTGAGGAGAATCCTTATTTCTCACCCTAGTCTGAGGACATCTTTTGCCTGACTTGTGAAGTGGTGGAAACCGTCTCCAGGATTTCCTGATGCCCTAATTCCCAGTGGGATGAGGGGGACTGCAGAGGTTTTGAGGGGCAATCCCTGATCCAATCTAGAACATTTTGAAGCTGCCTTTGGTGTACAAACTGTGAGTAGATTCTGTCTGAGAGTTACCCAGGATATGTACCTGCCTTGTTTTCTGTGGGGTGACACTCTGATAAAGATTCACCTATTTCTGTGAGACTTTTCTCAAGAAGATTGTTTTAAAGTTTGCTGACAACAATGGATGTCCCAGGTGTGACTAGGCACTTTGTTCAGAACTTTAATCTTACACCCCTTGTGGTGTTCCCGATGCTAAAATATGCTAAATGTCTGAAGAAAGCATGATTTCTACTGTTCATTATCTGCTGAGATGTAACTTTGAAAGAATGGCTGGGTATGGATGAGAAAGCAAAAGGTGGGCAACCCTCCATCTGGAATGACCATTTCAGCACTTCGGGTTCTGCAAGAGCACCTGTTTCTTTCAGTGCACGTGGCCAATGCCTGAAGATGAAGTTTACCCCTTGTATGTGGGTTTGCTAGTTTTGAGCCTAGTGTGCTCCATCGTGGCCAGTGTGCCACAATTTCCTTCTGTAAATCCCTGCCATATGGGAACTGTTGTCATGGCCTAGTGCCACTTCAGGAGAATTTTGTTTGTTTTCATTGTGGCTAGTACCACATTCCAGATGTCTAATCCTATGCTCTATGGGAAGTTCAGTTTTTGTTTTTCTACAGATGTGTTCTGCATTGCCTAGTGCTTGAAGTGTAAACCCTTGGGGGTCCATCTTTGCTTTGTGTTCCAGTTTTGCTTCAGAATAAAGCCACACTCTAGAATCCCAAACTGGTATGGACAATCTAGTTACTGCTTCCTGTGTGGATTTACTGGGTACCCTGTAAGAAGTAACAAACCTAGCATAGCCCTCAGCAAAAGTTCTCTCCTCAGGACCTGGATTTTGGTATAGGTCTATTTGTGTCTTGTATACACTTTGTGTTTCAGTTGCAATTGCTTTGTACTTGCACCCTCTCTTTTCCCTAGACAGAAAAGTATGGGAGGTGCGCCTACTAGCTAAAAAAGTGTCTGGTGGGGTTTCATCTGTAATGTACTTGTATCCTGTAGTTTATGTTATCTTTGCCACTTCTGTTGCCTGGGTCATGCCTGAAAATAGTCCATCAGATCAGTGCACTTACCCAGTTACCAAAGACTTAAATAAATAAACACGGAGCAATGCAGAGTAAGAGGGATAGTGAAACTAAGAAATGAGGCAGGATGGGAGGAAGGGACAGAGACAAAGCAGAGATATTAAACAAATACTTCAGTTTAGTATTTATGAAGGAGAAAGAGGGCCCTTACCAGAATGTAAGACAAAAGGATTAGAAGGAAGAAGAAGAGAAGGGTATAGGTTAAAAAGGTGAAAGTTGACAAATCTATAGGACCAGATCAATTGCACCCCAGAATTCTTAAGAAGGTAGTGAGAGAGGTAGCATTTCAACTGCAGGCATTATTAATAGCTCAGTGGACACGGGTTGGTCCCCATGGGTGGGAGGATGGTGAATGTGGTCCCTCTGCATTAAAGTGGTACGAAAGACAAGTCAGAAATCTATAGACTAGTTAGTCTGACATCTGCAGTGGGGAAAGAATTGGACACCATTCCAAGAGAATAAATGGTTGACTTCTTGCAGGGTATGGGGTTACAGAACTCAGATCATCACAGATTCACTAGAGGGAGGTCATGCTAGAATAATCTCACCGAGTTCTTCAACTGGGTGACCGGGGCAGCTGATAAAGGTCAGGCAGCAGACATTATAAATTTGCACTTTAGTAAGGCTTTTGATTCAGTTCCCCCATGGGAGATTAGTCAAGAAACTAAAAACAAAAATTGCTAATATGGATAAACAAACTCTTGTCAGAGCTGATATGGCTGTGGGGAGCTTTTGGGATGCTTTTGCCCATTATTTCTAATGAATTTGCACAATGCAGATCTGCTGAGAGACAGTTTCAATGTGGTCTTCCTTTTACACATTTTTACAATGTATCTTCCTAGAATATGCCTGCTGATTGCTATATATTCAGCCTGGATAGGTCACAGAAGAAATGGCATCTTATTTTTGGGTGGTGAAGCAATGACAGTAGGACGTTGGAATGTGTCATGTATAAGCCAAGAACTGTGTGTGGGCAGTAATGCCTAGTGGCCATACACCTCAGGCTCGCATGCGGCTCCATTGTCCTGGTACTGTTGCACTGTTCAGTGTGGGTGACAGCTGATGCTGTACCCACTCACACAGAGTCCCGAACAGGCATGTTACTGCCGACCTTCCATTCATTTGTACAATCGAGAACCGTGGATGCACTATCCATAGCCTGGAGCATACACTGCAAATGGCACTGCAGGATACTGCACCCCATGGCACACAGGATACCTCAGCAGTCAGAGGTGGCATGTTACACAGGAGAATGGGAGAGCGTGGGCCTGCAGTGGTGTATGACTGCAGGAAGATACAGCATTGATAAGGCATGCATTGGAGGTATGTCAATTCTCTCCTACAGTTTGCCAGGGACATATACATGGCTGCATACACTGGTGGGTCACAGCTTGCATAGTGCCCCAATGCATGGTACAGCCACTTGGGTCATTCTGGAGTGCAGGTACCCATCCCAGGTCCAGTGCAGTTGGTGGCTGGCCATGGCAGTGTGTGCAGGGCAGTGCCAGTCTCCACAACAGGTGAGGTATGGGGGGGGTGTCTACATACCAACGTGGTGGGTGGGGATTCTCTATGCTATGGATATGGACTGTGGTTTCCTCTGGTGTGATTGGGTCTAGGGGGTCCCTACACTATGGGGCTCTTTGGGGATGGAGTTGGATTAATTGAGCATGGGAGGGGGTATCTCTAGTCCACTAGAGCTGCCAGGCTGTTGTGCACCTGGGTGCACTTCTGCAGCCCACCTGTGGGTGGCTGGCCAGGTTAGGCCAGCTATTCATGGCCTAACTGTGGGCCGCGCTGCTCTGGACTGTGAGGGGTGCATTACCACTGAGTGCGCTGCAGTGTGGCATATGCATGGGAACACACCCTCGACTTGCACGGCATACTTTTTGTGTGCACCCTGGCCCATTCCCTTGTGGCCAGTGCATCCTGCATGTTTGAATATCATGCTATGGAGCATTGTTGGAGTTGTGCAGCACATCTCCCTTTCCACTGGGATGCGTTGTGCATCTCCTTTGAATATTAGGGCCCTGGACTGGGCTACCCTGAAGAAATACATTATCAAAATTGTAAAATCATGACCCCACTGAAACAAGATATTGCATCTAATCTGGGACAGCCTGAGTAAATACAGTGCAAAAATGTGTAAATGAAGATCCCTATGACAATGAGATGTAGCATCTCCCCTCCTATCCAGGATACAAAATATAGGATAAGAAACATTTAAAGGAAATCTACTCTAAACTGAACTTCACTGTGTTCACTGACTTAAACAAACAGTTTCTTTATTGTTTTATAACATATTAGAATGCAGTATTTATTTTGAATGTTGTGGTCATGAGGATGGTGTGGAGAGAGAGAGAGAGAGACAGAGAGAGAGATAGAGACAGAGTCCAGGATACAAAATATAGGATAAGAAATGCTTAAAGAAATCTACTCTAAACAGAACTTCCTGTGTTCACTGACATAAACAAACAGTTTCTTGTTTTATAACATATTCGAATGCAATATTTATTTTGAATGCTGCAGCCATGAGGATAGTGGGTACAGACTGTGTGTGTGTGTTTGCTGTAGCTCAATATATTTTTTTTCCCAAAAGGCATAGTAGAAAATGCCTGCAGATTGTTACATATTTAGCCTGGGTAATTCACTGAAGACCTGGCATTATGTCTGAGACAGTACTTATCAGATAGTGTCTTTAGAGGTTAAAAAAACAGTGTAAATTATAGATTTGCTGAGAAAGGGATGACATTTATGAGATACGAATCTTTCTTGAAAGACAATACATTCCCAAGTGAAACTAGTAGCAAGAAGCTGCTTAAATGAATGTATTTAAATGTGCAAGTTGCTGCATTCTGAAGGGGTCAACAAATCTCAGTTTAATAGGCAACCAATATTTAACAAATATTTAACAAGCTGTTTCAGTTTCCTAATTGCATCTAATAAGCAGCATGCATTATGTCTCCAACATTCTTAACAGAAAGAAGGAGTATTTTATTTCAGTTGGCATGGAAGGATACTTTGAAAAGTCAAAACATGTGTTCCATGATATTCCTTTACCAGCTACAGATAGCAAGATGGCAGTAGGCTTGGCCCACAGCCATAAAAAGTCGCTAGAAGGAAGGACTCAAAGAGGGGTTATAAATGGTGAATTTTCAGAGCTAAGAGAGGTCACGAGCAGAGTGTCACATGGATCAGTGTTGGGCCCTGTTCCTTACTCGCTATAGCCTGTGGAATATTACTTCCCTCTCTCACCTACGGGGTTGCTACATATGTCTCCACCAGCAATTCGAGTCTTTGTAAATGGGACATTACCCACAATAATATCTGTCGCTTTGCATCCAGCTCCCCCGGCTCAAACATCATTGTCTCCTCTACTCTGATCTAGGATGGCTTCCACCACTTGAACTAAGGTCCTATGCACTTGGGTCCATTACTGATAACATTATCAGGTCCCGTATACCAAATTCACTGGCCTGTCTCCTTCCCTACCAGAAAACCCACTATGTGCTGCGATCTGCGGCAAACATCCCTGTCATCATCCCGAGATATCACACAAATAAAGGTGGTCGTGTCTTTGCCTATCATGCACCTCACTACTGGAACTCACTGCCTATAACCTTGCGCCAATCAGTATCCCACTACTCCTTTAAGAAAAAACTCCATCATCATCTCCTCTCCTCCTACATATGCTCCTGTTTCAAACCACCCTAGGCCTTCTCTCCAACCCTACCCCCAGCCTGTCATCATCCAGGAGCCTAGGGCCCACCCCTGTCTGTGAAACTCCTTCTCTCCACTTTCACGTCCTCATTTCTTTCACTTCATTACGCCACTTCCTTCTCTCCCCTCCAGGTAATCCTATCATCTTTCTCCACCTTTCTCCCAAGCTCCTCCCTTATCAATCTATGAATGGGGGCTATCGCTCGCACAGCTCCTTTTTCCCTAAATCACTTGCACTGTTCCTGGTCACATAATTTTGACCTTACTGTGTAGTTTTTGTGTAAATATTAATTACTATAATTTTATCTAACTGCCTCAATTTTCCTATACTGACCTGACTGTATTTTGTCTTAATCTAACTTAAAGAGCTTATTTTGGTCAAACTGCCTCAGTTTCTTTGTCACATTGCTACTGTTATGTAATCTGTACTATGCAGCATAATTTCCTGCACTTTGTACAATGTATTATGATGTTCTTTGGAAGTTTGTCTCTGTACTGTCCTGCGTCGTGCCTGAAAATAGTTTTTCTGGCTAGTGCACCTACCCGGTAAACAAAAACTAAATAAATAAAAAAATAATGCATTTATATATGATATTGGATTGGTGTAGGCATAAGAAGCAATGTCTGCCTGTTTGTAGATGGCATAAAAAATCAGTGCAAGAGTAGATCTAGAAGAGGAGATTAGAGATTTGAGATATGACCTGGAATGATTAGAAAAATGGTCAGAGATCTGACAGCTACGTGTCAATGTAAAAAATGCAAAGTTATAAACAGGAAAGAGAATCCAATGATGCAGTAGGAAATGGGGTTTGGTACTAGAATACACAAAGGAGAAGAAGGACTTGGGAGTCTTTACATCAAATGACCTCAAATCCACAACACTGCAACAGAGCTGTGTGTAAAGCAAATAGGATGCTGGGATGCATAGGTAGGGGAATAAATAGCAGAAAAGGGAAAGTGATACCTCCACTTTACAAATCATTAGTAAGGCTGCAGCTAGAGCACTGCGCAAGATTCTTGAATCCTCACCTTAAAAGGGACTGTGATAAGGTGGAGACAGTACAGTATAAAGTGAAAAAAATGATTCACAGAACAGGGGATATGACATACAAGGAGACACTGAGGAATTCAGACATGTACAGTCTTGAAAAAAGAAGGGGAAGAGGTGACATGACAGAAATGTACGTTTACCTGCACTGGTAAGCAGAACTTGACAATAAAGATATAGGTTCTAGAGGAAACTCACTAAAGCATTCAGGGAAGGTTTAAAGAAAGTCTGTATACTCTTTTTCATGGAAAGGGTAGTAGGTAAATGACACAAACTACCTGAGGAGAGGAAGTGCCAACTCAGTCTGTAACTTTAAAGCAGGTTGGAATAGGCATGCATCCATAGTTGGAGGAGGGGGTGATTGAGGGGAAAACCATTAGGATCACATTAGAGTAGTAAGGTAGAATGGGCAGACTAGATTGGCTGATTAGTCTGTCTGCCATCAATTTCTGTGTATCAGTATATCTATGACTGCAACTGTGTTTCATCTTATAAAGCATGACATCATTTGTAGCCAGTCAGGATTGGTTGTTTCTAAACAGTCCAGAAACTTAAATTACAAGAGGGTGTATCATGTCAACAGTTCTAAAATGCTGAAGTTCTAAGTTCAGCTGGTGTAGTCCATTTCCAGTCTCTGGGGTTTCCTTTATTTTCTGCAAAGTAAAACATTTAAATTTTAACTCTGTTTCACATTTAAAAAACAGAAATTTTCAACATGATTTATACAAAGAATAATACATGGGTGGATGGGTGGAAACCAGACCTTAACACACACCCAAGGTGTTGGATGCTACATAAACATTTATAAAAAAAATCCCACACCAAGGGTGTGTGTACAGTTCTGCTTTACACATACCTACCCATGTCTTGTTTTTTATAATTACTGATGAGCATTTTTAATAGGGGTTTATGACTTACTCCACCAGTGAGCGACAAGGTCCTGAACAGTGTGAATTTGATTGACAGCGGGCTATTACAACTGGGCAGCTGTAACACATTTTTAGCACCTGTTATTGAAGCATTAAAAATGTTCATCAATAATTATAATAGATTTATATGTACATTTTCTGTATCTCTTATGGTTAGAAGAGAGTCTTCTGAATTCCTTTGTGTGCCAGAACTGCTCAGCTTCATAATTATCTCACCCAAAGAAGTTGAGAATGAATTCTGATACCCATAAGAGACACAGTAACTCTACATATAAACATATATAAACACCTCTTTGTTTACTTCTTTTCCAATGATAGAGAACAGGTCACCGAGATGCTGCAAAAGTAAGTGCAAGAGTATGCACCTCAGAGTCCCCAGAAACTCTAAGCCTACACTCTTCACTGTAAGATTGAAGTGACCCCTTTGTATAAAAGAGAAACCTGGATCTGAAGTATCCTTGCCTAACCAGTTGGGACCCAGGGAAAAAGATAATTAACATTTCTGTAAGCCTGCACATCAGTCTTTCTGTTTTAAAGACAATCCGTCCTAAAATACCTGATACCAATTGTTTAAGACCTGAGATACTAATGACTTAAGAAGTAAAATAATTTATTTTATTTTTTATTTGAATCTAGGATTACAGGTACCTTTGAGCCAAGGCTGTTTTTCGAAGGTTCCATGTCAGTTGAGGTACAATTCAAACAAGACATTGAATAATAAGGTGGCTTAGAGGGTTGAGGCACTTGCACCTTACCTCGACCCATGCTGGTGACCTGGGTTTGGGAACAGATGCGGGACGCTGGGGGCTGGCAGGGGTGGGAGAGGATCGAGCATCTGTAAGACTGCTGTCCTATCCTGGGGTGGGTAGCGGGCTGTCGTCATGCCACAGTGGCCTCTGGTGGAGACCAGGAGCACTGCTGATGCATGTAGGAGGGATCACCAAGAAAAGTGGAAATACCACTTCACGGCAACTGGATGATGGCTGCCCGGCTCTCTGAGGCCATCTAAGTCTATCTAGGCTCTCTGTTTCCAGCAGTACCCCGGGAGCTAAGTGTTTAGCTGGTCTGCCCCTTGGCTGGTGCTCTCCCCCTTGAAGGAGGGACCCATCTGGTGAAGGGTTGCCGGGTCACCCTGGGGCTGGCTGCGATAAGAGGGAGGCTTGGAAGACAGATGGGTCAGTGCCCAGCCTGGTAAGCCCAAAGGAGTGGCTGCCGTGGAGCTCGTAAGGAGGGGGGAAAAAGAAGACATTGAATAACAGTATAACAGTGGGTTACAGGCAGTTACATACAGTTTTATACATTCAATACAGTGACAAAAATACCAGCAGGAGGTCTGGTAACAGGGTTGACATGGTATGGAAGAGAGACACACTACTGGGGTGCGGCCATAGGCACTTGTCAAATATCAATTAAAGTGCTACAGGGGGGTAGGGAAAGAGGGTGGGAGGAGGGGAGGATGAATGGGTGCATGGGAGGAGAGAGTTGAGGGGAAGAGGGTTAAGTGCTAGGTGGAAAGAACAAAAAGGAGAGGGGAGAACAATTAGGAAGGACAGTCACAGGAGCTAGATGCAGACAGGATGTGAAGGAGATTAGATTTGAATGGACCAAACTTTGGCATTGAGATAATGTCAATGTTGAGACCATTGAACCAGCTGGGAGCTCTGTGCGCAAACGATCTTTGCCTTTGTGTGGTGTGGAAATGTGGGATATGCAGAAGCTGGGATTCAGAACCCCTGGTGATGGGAGTAGTCTGCAATGGGCAGAGGACAGCTTGGACACCTGGGGGAGCAAGGCCTAGTGTTAATTCCTTCATCATAAGGCAGGTTTGGTACTTGATCCGGTTTGAAAGTTGAAGCCACCCAGTCTGTGCATAGAGATCACACATGTGGGTGAGGTGATGGGCACCGGTAATGAGATGGCAAGCCATGTTTAGTGCAGTGGATATGCACTGGAGGGTGGTGGCTGGGGCAGAGCCACAAATGATCAGGCTGTAACCGATTATTGAGATTACTGAGCTCTCTACTGCAACCCTAAGGCATCTGAGGTAAGGCATTGTCTGTGCCTGAAGAGTAGGCCAATGCAGTGTTGGCAGCCTTAGCAATGTTGTCATTGTGATAGGTTACAATCAATGGTAATACCTAGATATTTAAAGGATTGAACCTGTTCAAGGGTTGCACCAAGGCAGGTTTTGATCGCGATGGGATTGAGACTGTGTTTGTTGTGCAGTTTGCAGAAGAGCATGGACTTGGTTTTTTTGTAGTTCAGAACCAATTTATGTGTACTAAACCAAGTTTTAATTGAAGTGAAGGCCAACTGTAGATTCTTTTCAAGGTGGCCCGGATCCTTGTGAGTGTAGAGGATGATGGCATGTTCAGCATAGAGGAGGATTTGTGCTGGACACAATTGTGGAAGATCATTCAGAAAGACGCAAAAAAGAAGTGGCACAAGAATGGAGCCTTGAGGAACTCCTGAGTGAACAGGATGTGCATCTGAAAGAACATCAGATATTTTCACTCTTTGGGAGTGGTTCTCCAAGTAGCTCTTGAACCAGGTAGTGGACTCAGGTGAGAGCCCAGCAGAACATAGCTGTGTGATTAATAGATTATGATGTACAGTGTCAATAGCCTTGGTCAAGTCAATGAAGACCGACCCGGTTAGGAGGCTGTTGTCCAATGAGCTGTGGATAGCACCAGTGAATTCAAGGAGGGCTGATGTAGTACTGTGCCCTGTATGGATGCCATGTTGTTGGGGGCAGAGGATGTTGTGTTTGTCCAGGTATTCTATTAGCTGGTCAGATACCATACGTTCAATGGCCTTGGGGGTATTGAGATAGGCCAGTAGTTCACATGTAGATCCTTGTCCCCACTTCTGTGGACTGGGGTTACTGTGGCTGATTTCCATCTGTTGAGGAACTGGCTGAGGGCGAGGGAGAGGTTGAAATTTTTTGTTAGTGGAAGTAGCAGTATTTGTTAGTGGAAGCAAGCAGTATATTCAGTTACTATGGCTTTAACATGCACTCACATGCTCAGTAGTACAGATTGTGGGTTAGTAGTCTAGGTACTATAGGTAAAATGTTATCTGCTTGATTTATGTTTAAAAAATTACTGTGTTTCAAAATGGAAAAAAAAAATACATTACACAGAGCTCTGGTTTATACACAGTATAAATTCCTGCAGTTTAGGAAGTTTCAAGCTAGAGTTAAAAAAACACATGGCGAATAGGAAAAATGTGTGGTTTACTTCGAATTGCACCCCCCCCAGTTAATATGGTACATTCTGAGCTCTAAATCCAGTTATTATATGGGGCTCCTGAGGCAGTAATCTAATTGGATGTCAGCCGTCACCTGACAGTGCAATAATCCACATTAGCAAATGGGCAAAGACAATTCTCTCTTCTGATTGGCTGACACACTTGTTTAGGTGGGCATCTATCAGACAACAATGCTAACTTAAAACAAGTCCCTTCTGTGTCAGCCCCATCCCTAGTATCCTGCTACGAGTGATTTCCAAATACACAAGCTGCCATTTGTACTGCTTGCTAAGCGAATGACGAACTGGAAACACGGCACCAAACATTTCAAACCAGCCTTCCCAGCCCACTCTACTCCTTCCCACTACAATGTTTATCCTGCATACCCCGTCTCTTATAGAAATCAGACCCACAACAAAAACCTCAATTTTTAAATAAATGAAAGTACCTTCTTTTTTCCCCACTGTGAGACTTCTTCAGCTAAATTCCATGTCCCCTCTAGTGTCCGAAACAAACTATCCCATTCTCGCTCCAGCACTGGTTTTTGTCTTGCCTCACATTTCTAAATGAAAGACTGCCACTGATTCAACTTAAAAACTCCTACTTTAACTTAAAAAAAATAATAACCCCAGCTGCCATCTCACACCATATTTCTACTTCCTTACTTCCTCATTTCCTCATTTAAAGAAGCCGGCTACAGTCATGTGCTTAACAATCGCATCAACGGAAAGAAAAAAAAAATTGTTGCAGGGACAGTTAATTGTGTTTTATTTTTTTTAATCACCACAGAAATTAGGCAAACAAACCACTGGGTAAAACACTGCAACTACGCTATTCTTCCATATGAAAGGGTGCTGGGTGGGGTTTATAACTAGATGAAAATGGCTTGGTGGTGGGGGGGTGTCAGCAGTACATAGAACAGCACACCAGAGGAACTATTTTACCCCTAAAAAAATTTTTCTTCTTTTTATATTTCTTTTAAACTTATTTCCACTCTTATTATATTACTTAAATAAAATTCACACATGCACCCAGTTTTCTAAGTGCAATAATACCCTCCAGGGTGGGCGGTATGGGCTATACCCACCCTTCCAGGGGCTATAAGGCCCTCTGCCTGCAGTGTCAGGCCTCGTTATGCCCCTGGGCAGGTGGGTATAGCCCAATACCACCCACCCTGTCGGGTATTATTGTTTGCTTATCAGCACTGCTAGGGTAATGAGGTCCAGCATACTAGGGATCAAGGGGCAGAAATGGCCTGTTTCTTTTCTTTTTTTTTTAAATACATTTTTATTAAAAGTTTCTGTGAAACATGAACATAATTATTTGTCATTACAGCAGAAGAGATGGAAAGTTTGCAGTATCTTCTACAATGCCATTATCATCAATTCTTTGGTCATGATGTGAAATCATTGCAGGAACAACCTGGGAGAAAACTTTTTATCCATAATAGACATTTTCGCATTATACAAAGGAAATAATTCATTAGAAGTAAAAGAGGGACTTCTAAATACTCAGTTAGACAATAGTCATTATCTATCCTTCTTCCTCCGGTGAGAGCGCCCCAAGATCCAGGACTGTTCTAAGGGACAAAGTCCGGGTCCAGTTGTGCCATGTACCAATGCCATTGTTGCCATTCTGTTAAAAATGTATCTAATTGGTCTCGTACTGATGCCGTGAGTTTTTCCATTAGATACATATTTGTTATTATTGTTCTCCATTCTGAGATGGTTGGAATATGCATTGTCATCCAACTTCTTGTGATTGCTTTTTTTTGCTACAAGCAAGAATATTGGTAGGAGAGTTTTTCTCCATTGTGGCATTATGGACAAAAGCACTAATTCCGCAATTAATTCTACCGCCTCTCCCAAACAATCCCTGATCTCATTCTGCAGGGCACCCCAAAAAAGCATTAACAGTGGGCAGAGCCATAAAATATGGCCCAAGTCTGCCTTCTTACAATTACAACCCCTCCAACATTTTCCAAACTCTACTGGCATGTACTTAATTAAAATTACTGGTGATCTGAAGTAATGGGTGCGGCACTTCCAGGCATATTCTCTCCATGTTAACCCTTATGCTGCCATAAGATTTAGAAGGTATAGGTTTTTAGGATGTGTATACACACTGGCAGCACAGCAAGGGTTAAGGAGTTAATAATTCTAATAGCCATAGGAGTCAATTTCAGCCATTCTTCTTCTGATATCTCTAACTTCAACTCACTGTTCCACTTCTTTAAACTTGTTAGTGCTGAATCACTTAGGGCTTCCCTCAATATTCAGTAAAGTTTTCCTATTGTATGTTTCCCCAAATTTCCCCTAATAATGTTTATCAAGAGTTGTAGTAAAAATGGTTTTGGGTGGGGGATTATTACCCTTTCTTGAGCCTGACTTTGTAGATATGCTCGAAGCTGTAGGAACTGAAAATAGTCCCTATAGGGAAGGGAATAGTGTTTTTGCAAAGTCTCGAATGAGGTGACACCTGTTGTGGTAAGGAGTTGAAAAATAAAGTGCATGCCGTAGTGACACCTCTCCCTGAATGCCATATCAATCTGGGCCAGTCGAAAGAAATCATCCTTAGCAATTAGTCTCATTTGAAAAAATATATTCAAGAATTTCAGGTAACATTACAACTGGTTCCAGACTTTCATGACACTACCAGTGACTTTAGTAAAATTACAAACTGGTATGGAATTATGTTGGGTGGAGAACAGAATAGATGCCAGGTAGTGTAGATCGTTCAGGTTAAATTCTGTTTCCTTCCATGGAGCTGCATAGGTAGGAACCAGCCAAAGAATAGCAATTTTTAGAAAAGCAGCCCATGCATACCATTCCAGGCTGGGCAGGTTAACTCTGCCCTCATCAATTGGGAGATGTAAAACCAAATATCGGACCCTCGAGCATTGTCTGTCCCAGATAAAATTAGACATTAATTTTCTCCAAGAGGAGAAATAGTATTGTGGGGGCCAGACCAGTATATTTTGAAAATAAATATAGTAACCAAGATAAAATATTCAATGTTATGACTTCTATATTTTGAAAAAATTAGAGGTGTAAAGTCTTCCATTTGGTTAAGTCCTGTTCTATTTGTTGTGTTAAGGGTTCAAAATTTACTAAGTCCAGGTAGGATATGTTCTATGGTATAGTTATTCCCAAGTATTTCATTTTAATGCATTGCAACCGGAGGGGGAGAGAAGCCTTTAAAAAGGGAGATGGATTGTAACTAAGAGACAGGACTTCAGTTTTTGTTGTGTTAGGTTTGAAACCCACCACCCTTTCAAATTTATGTAATATTTCCCAAGTTCTAGGGATAGATTGTTCTGGGGAGAGAACAGAGAGCAAAATATCTTCTGCAAACAGTGTGACTTTGAATTGCTTGTGACCCAATGGAATGCTCTATATCCTCCTTGAGACGGAGAGAAGCAGCTAGAATGGAGGAGAGGGGGCATCCCTGTCGGGTGCCATGCTGTAGAGAAATAGGGGTGGTGACAGCCCCGTTTATTCTGATATAGGCTTAGGGCAATGCAGCAATAATCTTAAGCCATTTAATAATGGGATCAGGAAACCCAAATGAAGACAGTGTCCCATAAAAATTCCCATGTAACCCTTCAAATGCTTTTTCAGCATCTAAGTTCAACAAAACTGCAGGAATTTGTCAGGTTTGAAGGTATTCTTGTAAAAATAATATTCTACGGATATTATCAGTTGTATTCTGAGCTTTGATGAATCCTGATTGATCTGGATGGATACTAGATGGTTCCATTAGTTCCAGACGTGTTGCCCAAATACCCATATAAAACCTATAGTCTGTGTTTAAAATTGAAATAGGGTGATAGGAAGAGGGGTCTGAAATGTCTTTGCCTGGCTAAGGGATGGCTGCTATTACCATGTAGGATCAAGATGGAGGAGGGGGTTCACCATCAGCCACCTCACGAAATTTGTATTTATTTATTGAAATGTTTCACCAGGAAAGGCACACAAAGCAAAAAGATGCTTGTCTCACGGTGCAGCCGGGGGGTTACAGAGGAGAGCAACTGAATACATTGATACATAGAAATTAAATTACACACTGTAACATGAAGTAGAAGTAACATAAGATACACTGCAACAAAGAAATTTACACATTGGTACATGGGGTGAGAGAAAATCGTATAAGGAATTATAATGACAAAGGGTTTAAAATGTAACTACATACATGTCAGCTACTAATCTATGGTAACACGGTAGACATAGAAACGAGGCCAGAAATGCAGTAGGGAATAAGTGCAGAAGTTGGTGAATGTATGCCAGCATTTATAGCCGTAGCTAAAGCTGCAGGTCAGGCCACGTGGGATCTAGGATGGGGCAGTAGGGGGGAGAGAGAGAGACGATGTGGGGGGAATAAGGTTGGTAAGATTAATTCTTGGAATTTTTTGTAGCATACGGCTGTATAGCCATCTGGACCCGGGCATTTTGGGGGTTTGGCAGAGGAAATCTGGTAAGAATTTTCCTCTTGAGTTATTGAGCATTCTAACGGGCCTGTTTCTGATACCGTGTAGTGAAAAGCAATCAGCAGTCATTTGCAAACTTAGCTATGCAGTACAGCTGTTTGGCAGCATATTAATCTATCTCCCCAAATGGGATTGAAAGTGGCAGGTCGTCGTGTTGCGGCAGTGCAGCATTTCTCAGAGCTAAAGTGCTGTGTGTGTGCTGGCACAAGATGTGTAATGTTGGTGATTAGTGTCCCAAGCCTGCACCCCCCCACCCCGTACAGTGCACACCATGACATGCTAGTGCATTACCAGCTGGCACAGTTCCCATGGTGTGTTACCACTGAAGTACCCACAAGCCTACAGTGCCTCACTCGTGCTGTCACACTCCCGTTGCAGCTTACTTGGCTGTCCCTGTAATAGGTCCATCCTAACATTGCTGGATCAGCCGTGGCGCACTAGTTAGTTCCCTCTGGACAGTGCTTCACCCTGCTGACTACAGTGAATGGTTATCAGAATGGCCTGGGCAGTGGGCAACACCTGGTACCCCACTAGAAACAACAGTGCTTCCACAAGAGCAAGCAATAACTGTAATGTGCATTTCCCTTCAGTGCCACAGCTGTGCCTGTTCCTTTTGTGCCCAGGGGCATAGTGGGGCAAAGATGTAGGTTGGACAGAAGGTTCCTAAATTCCCAACAGGAAGGCTTGGAGTCTGGGGGCTGCCAGGCCCCAGAAGTTCTGGATGTTTAGATGCTCTGTGGTGAGTTTGGGGAATTTTTATTGAAGATAAAACACACTTTGTTACATCTTCCCTACCCCTCACTCCAGGGAAACAATGTTTTTTTTTCCAGAGTTAGGGGTGTGGGAGACTATAGTTGACTCTAAAGACTGCAGCTGCAACTGTGGTGGACAACTGGCTGACCAACAATGGCCTCAACCACCCACCCCATAGGCATTATTGTAATGTACTGTGCAAGATTTGTATATAAAGGCTGGGGATCTGGAGGCCACTAGGCCCCCCAGAAGCTCTAGGGATTTACATGCTCTGTGGTGAGTCTTTGGGCTTTTATTAAAGATAAAACACACTTTTGTTACATCTTATCTACCCCTGATTCTAGGGAAATATTTATTTTTTCCTCTGGAGTCATGGATGTGGGAGACAATTCATCAGTTTATCAAAAATCAAGGAAAGATGTTACAACTATTTAGCCGTGGCTCATTTTCAATAGTGTCCTTTATGATAGCGCACTTTTTTATTGTATGTACAGTACAAAAGGAAACACATATATATAAAAGTTAGAAAAACACCTACAAAAATATAAATTAATTCTGTCACCTCTGAATTAAATAGAAGTAAACACAATACAATTCCATCATTGCATCATATATACTGTAGAAACATAGAATCTGTTGGCAGAAAGATATCAATGATCCATCGAGTCTGCACATATTATACTACTATACCTCACCCCTGGACCTAGTGGAGTGGTGAGTTGTCCCCCCCTCTCTTCTCGTCCCCCAAATAACAACCCCTGATACCCCAATGGAACTATGAGCACTCTTGTGCTGTCCCAGTCATAGCTGGATATTTTTAGGGTACCAGCCCCACCACTTCCACCAGATATCTGTTCCTTGGCTCCACCATCATCCAGTGAAGTAAACCTTCCTTGCATCCCTCCTGACTTTACCCCCACTTAACCTCCAATCGTGTCCTCTTGTGACTGTGTCCGTATTTCGAACAAACAGGTCTTCATTTTACACCTTCATTATACCACTCAGAAACATGTCTGTATCATGTCCCCCCACCCACCCGCAGTGGCCTCCAGTGAGTACATGTTCAGGGCCACTAGCCATTCTTCATAACTTGTGCCTTGTTGGTGCCGGCTGATTTTGGTGACACGTCTTTGTACTGACTCCAGCCTGTCTGTGTTCTTTCTCATGTGAGGGCTCCAGAACTGGGTACAATATTCCAGGTGAGGCTTCAGCAAAGATCTGCTTTGGGGAAGTATCACTTCACCTCACTTCCCCTGCTATCAGAAACCCTCCAGTACATCCCAGCATGCCTAAGTGCACTGGCTTGTTTGCTTGAGGCAGTCACTGATGATGAAATGTAGACCCTTCCTTTTGTTGCGGTGGTCAGCCTGACTCCTCGTATCGAATAGTCCATGTATGGGTTCCTTTTCCCTAAGTGCATCATCTTGCACTTCTTGGTGTTCAATCTCAACTCTCAGATCTGTGACCCCCCCCAGCATCTCTAAGTCCTTCTGACATTTTCTCACCCCTTCCTTGATATCTACCCTTCCACATACTGTTGCATCATCAGAACAAAGAGACACGTCTTGCCCTGTATAGCTTCCCCTATGTCACTAATGAACATACTGAATAGGATGAGTCCCAGAACCAATCCCTGTGACACTCCACTTGTGAATCTCCCATCTCAACAACATACCAGCATTGGCAGTAAATGGTATCCGGCATTCAAGTTAAGTAGTTTTATGTCAGTGTTTAACAGGTCATAATGGTGAGAAAGAGATGGGTTTGTGACAGAGTAATTTGAGTAGAGATATTTGGATACTGCAGATACATAAATTATGTCATTATTTGGTTCTGATACAACTTAAAACCAAATATTTTCATTAGATCGGATAATGATTATCTGGTTTGATTATTCAATTATTCTCTTTTCCAGCATCACTTAATGGGACTTATTCACTGCCAATCTTTTTTTTTTTTTTTATTTATTTTCATTTGAAAAGTTTCACCATGCTGAGCTAAAATTACTGGTTTCCAGATGCGTCCAATCTAGTCTGGGACTTTCAGATTTGCCCTTGGTAGTAACAGCCTGGTGGCCATACAGATACAAGGCTAATGTGGATGACCAACCATTACAGTAGCACCACATCTCCACATTTGTCCTCTACACCCATCATCCCCACACCACCACCTCGATAAAGGTGTTAGCAGGAGCTATGGAGGATTTGAAAAAAAAAACTGCCTGCTTTAGGGCTATCCCTTTAAGATCTCAGGCTTGCTCTGTTTGTAGAGGCTATTGGTAAGGCTCTCAGGGGAAAGTGTTTTTGAGATACACATGGGAGCCCCATAAAAAGCAACCAGGATAGAGAGTGAGAAGAGACGAATAGCTGGGAGGCTTGCAGCAGCAAACAGACTCACCATTGAGAATCTGCTGTGTTAAATAGTACATCACACTGAATGTAAACTCCTTTATTTTTCTTTTGTGTTGTTGCTGAAGTAAAGTTGAATTTACTCCCCTCAAGACTGGTGTCCATGCAAATAACCTGTCTGTGAGGGTTTCTTTGAAACACTGCCCAGCCCACTGCCCTCTCACACTGGCCTAATGGGTCTGATGGGAGGAGTGGATTGATGAGATGATGACAGGTAGGAAACTCATGTGTCATGAGTGACTTCAAGCCATTGCAAAATGCAAATCATGACACTTGGCTTCCCGGTCACATCAGTAAAGGCAGTAACTTCAGTCACTTCACTCGGTACAAACATCTGCCGGATGAAGCCCACGTCGTCATTTTAAAATCAAGTGGACCGAACAATTTTACACAATTTAAACCATTTATGCTGTCACAGCAAATACAGATCCATAAACTTCACCATACATGATGAACTTGAACAGCCACTTGAGCAAGTGCAGGAGTTTAAATACCTTGATATTACTCTTGATTGCACAATGTCTTTCAGCTCGCATGTTCAACATATCTCAAAATCAGTCAACTCAAGAATTGGGGTCCTCTACCGCCACCGTCACTGTCTTTCCAAAGAAGCTATGTGCACAGCCATAACTGCCTGAGTCCTACCCATCATTGATTACGGGCTTGTCTTCTACGGGGCTGCCATTGATACTACCCTAAAACAGGTCAAGACAGCCCTTAACAAATGCTATAGACTTCTCACTGGCGCTGGGAACCTTACGCATACCTGTGATCTCTACAAGCAACTCAACTGGCTCAATCTAAATAGTAGACTTGCCTACCAGACCTGCCTACTGGCTAAGAAAATTTGTCTTAACCTCACACCACCTGCAACTCATGCCTTAATGTTGCCCGCAGTCACTGCACAATTTACGCGCAGTTCTCTCAAACCAATGTTTATCATTCCATTCTGACATACCAACCAGTCTCAATGTGCTTTCCACACCAGGACCTCCCTGCTGCTAAACAACCTTCCCCCTGAAATTGCAGCTGAAAACAAGCTTGACCCCCATTCAAACGTAAACTCCTCCAGCACCTCACTGACCTCAGCAGTTATGACTGCTCTGCCTAGGTGTGCGGCTTTGTTTCACCTCTCCCTTCTTTTCTCTCCTCCCTTGCTACCCTCTCCACTTCTCTCTGCCCCCCATGCCCTGCTCTCCCATCTCTCTCTCACCCCCACCTACCATTCTACCCCTCACCTCCCATCTACCATTCCACCCCTCTCTCACTCCTCTCCTCCTGTCTCCCCCTCCCTATCACCCTATCTCTTGTTGCTCCATCCCCAGACTACCTAGCACTTATCTTTCTGTTCTTGCACTTAAACAATGTCAAATCCTTGACTGCCTACCCCCCTTTTCCTCACCTCTCCCCCCTTATCCTCCACCCCTTGCTCCACTTATGTCACACCTAGGATGGTTTTCATTTGTATCTGTGTCTTGCTATATATAAACCCGTATTGTTAATTGTGCATAGTTATTTTACACTGACTGTTTGCTACTGTGCTAGTCTATACACATATACTGTCTTTTGCTACTAAGTTAACTTCCTGACCTGTATTGTATCTTACCTCTGCTTGCTTCTCTGTTAACTTCCTGACCTTGCATTATATCTTACCACTGTTTTGCTTGCATCCATTGCTGACACGGAACCTTTGTAAAAGAACCCTTGGTTCAAAGGTAACTGTAATCCTAGTAATAAATAAATAATAAAAAAATAAATAATGTGCAGTGATAACCTTAAAATCACCTCTAGTCACTCCAAGAAAGACTGCAACTTACTGATAAATTTAACAAAGTAAGTGCAGTGCAAGAGGCAACAAAGTGAGCCACCTCGTACAAGTGACAGATACACTGTGCTCCCTCTGTTGCTCCTCAGGTGTGAGGACAACAATAACAATGGCACAAGTTAACAGCTACTGACATGCACTATATATCCTGTAGCATCTACTAACTTACCACATGACTGTCACAGCAGTCTGCTAACAGAGTCATGTGGTAAGTTAAGTAAAAATTCACAGCGAATGCACCCCCCACCTGTCTGCCAATGCTGATAAACATGACATGTAGACTTATAGTGCTTACTGTAGTACAGCTGCTTTGATCGTCACAATGTGCACATGTGTCAGACAGATTGGAGTGGGCTGTGATCATCAGGGGAGGAGCGAGAAGGGAATGAATGTCTGGCCTGTGATGGCGGCAAGAGTAGTTGAGGATTTAAAAAAAGGAAAGGAGTTGCAATTTCCCGACAGAAGTCTGGCTGCATTTCCCGACAGAAGTCGGACTGCAATGATGATCGGGCGTTCACCCAACCTGCCCCCCCCCCACACTATACCTCTGTTCTTGCCACCATCTGTATCTGTCATATACTGCCGCTGCTCATGTGCGGACCAGTACCCATGTCCCAAAAGAAGTTGCAGGGATCATTACACTGACTGCAGACTTTGCCTTCCCATGACTGTGCCGCACTGAGCTCAGCAGTCCCAACAGTCTTGCATCGTCAGACATCATGTTCCCTGGTGGGCTCTGACTTTTCCTACCCACCCGCCCCATGGTCCTCAGACACCCTTCGCAAGATGTAGCCACAAGGTGCCAGCATCATCTGTGCAGACAGCTGGCTGCACCCCCCCACCGGAGTGCACGTCTCTGCTGTCCCTTTTGTCTTAGCCCATCAACCTGCCCAGTGCACCTCAACACCCCAAGCATGTGTTCCCCGGTGGGCTCTGACTTTTCCCACCTACCCACCCCATGGACCTCAGACACCCTTCGCAAGATGTAGCCACAAGGTGCCAGCATTATCTGTGCAGACAGCTGGCTGCACCCCCCCCCACTGGAGTGCACGTCTCTGCTGTCCCCTTTGTCTTAGCCCATCAACCTGCCCAGTGCACCTCAACACCCGGAGCGGAAAGTGCAGTAACATGGGAAAGTCAGTACAGCAGCTGCTTCCTTCCCCCTACCATGTGCAGTTCTGTGAACATCTGATGGGGGTACTGCAGCATGCCAAACACCCTCAAGTAATGACAGTGGGTCACTCGCAGCTGTAGTCGGCTGTGTGATGCTTGGACAGCTGGTTCTGATTACTCTATGATTTTTGTAAAATAAAAATATAGTGTGATTGTCTGCCATGAGAAATGCTGTGCTCCTGGATGACCCCCAGGTTTCACTTCAAAAGACAGGATATGTTAAACAGCAGATCTCTATAATACAATTAACTTCTCAGTTTGTTTTGAAAGCTAGGAAGTGGAATATCCATTTTATGACGTCTTCAGGAAGCCCAGTTAAATTGCACCTGGTGTCACAAAGCACATTACACCTCAGTGAGATGTGGCAGTTAGTCATAAAAAGTCCTTTGATGTGTTTGAGAAGGAAACTGCTCATGGATCAAAGGGACTGAGAAATCACAGTCTTAATTAAGAGTGTCATCATTTGAAAAATGAGTTTTGCTGAAGTCACAGAATTCAATACCTCTTGATGGGACTTCCTGTTTTGTATGTATATGTATTTTTATATATCCTGAAAAGGAGGAGGAGCTAGATGATTACATCATGGAGAAGACAGGTTCAAGACAGTGTTTTAATTATGCTGTGACTGACCTTGAGAGACACACATGTTTGGACCCTGAAAAAGTAACTTCAGGCACTGTTAGAAGGTATACATTAGAAAGACAAGTCTAAGTGTACTGTGGTAGGAGATTTTGTTTGTATCTATAACCTTGTTTTTTTAAGTGATTGTATGGTTTTATGATATATTGTTCTGTATTTCCATTTTACATATTTTTTTATCTATTTTAAGTAAAATCTCTTATTTTAAGAGACTACTTGGTGTGCCTTTGAAATTCTTTCTTTGACAAGTGAATCATATATGGTTAAAGCTAACACTGTGCATAAGCTTACAGGTAATACCAAACTGGGAAAAGGTAAGAGTTTATTCTGAGGTCTTTCATAGAGTTTTTAAGGGTTCATTTTGTACACCTGTTTAGGTGCCCATAGGCGAAAGATATCTGCCCCCCCCCCTGAAGAGCAGAATTATCTGAGCCTGTACATTGGGTATGCTAGCAAGAGGTTCACAGTTTGAATCCCTCAAGAACTTGAGATCAAAGGTTGATTTGAACCCACAAAACAGACAGGAGGGTTACCCTGTTTCTGTTCCTGTTCACAATACTGCACTTGGAGGTTGGCACTGTGGGAGCAGAGGGCCTGACCTGCTGAGTGCGGTTGTGAAAAATTGGTTGGCAGTGGTGTGCATAGTTTGGTATTACAAGCTTTTATTATTCAGTGTGTGTCAGCTTGATACTGTCAGCTCACTTGCAAAAAAAGAAAAGGCAGATATTTATTTTTAAAAGGTAACAGAACTATATCACTTGGCTTACAGTCAAGTTACTACCTGTTTAATTTTTTTTTCTAAAGTGCAATTCAGAGTAGCCGTAGTTAGGGAAGAAGATGGCTTCCAACTACAGCAGGCACACTGTAGACTACTTAATGCAGTTGTGCAGGGACAGAGGAGTCCCGTACAAGGTGAAAGTCACCAGACCGAACCTCATGGATGCCTGATGGTAGCAGATACCCAGAGCATTGAGTCAAAGACAGTGACATTAAAGGACCGAACCTTGAGTGTGGAAGGGCTAGCAGCCAGTGCAGTGTCCAGATCCAGTGAGGAGAGCAGCAGGGCCAGTACCAGCAAAGGGCCATAGCAGCAGGGAAAGGTCACCAGCATTCTGGAGCCAGAAGTACTCAGGCTGTAAACTGAGTAGCACAGAATGGAGCTGGAGTTACAGAGGGAGGCAGAGCGGGAATGCCGGGAGGCAGATTGAGAATGCAGAGAGGTAGAGGGAGAACAGCGAGCTGCAGCGGAGAAGAGGGAGCAAGAATGGCAAGAGGCAGACTGTGAACAGCAGGAGGCAGACTGTGAGGATTGTGAGCACCAGAGGCAACATGAACTGGAGAAGCTACGACTCCAACCACCAGCACCAGAGCAGGTAAGTGGCTTGGGTTTAACTGGGACTATAGCACTGGGTTACAAATTGAATTCCAAATTGATAGCCAAATTTAAAGAGGGGGAGGATATGGATGCCTTTCTATATTCTTTTGCAAAAGTTTGTATTCAGGCTAACATTCCTAGGGAGTCCTGGAGCTTCCAGCTATCCCCACTACTTACCGGGAAAGCTCAGGATGCAGTGGGTCAAATGGACAATGAGGACAGCAATGATTACAGCAAACTTAAAGCTGCACTGTTAAAAAAAATTGAATTAACTGCTGAATCATACAGAGCTAAATTCCATAAGCTCAGGAGAAGCCCTGACATGAGCTACGAGGAGCTAGCCATGAAACAACGTCAGTTTTTAAAATGTTGGTGGGAAGGAATTGAAGCAAACTCTGTTGATAAAATTGAAAATGTGATTTTGTTAGAACAGTTTTTCTAGGCATGCCCAGCTGAGCTGAAAACCTGGCTGGAGGACCGAGATTCCAAAACAGTGCAAGAGACTGCTGAACTCTCGGACCACTATGCCAAGAGCAGACCTGCTCTGAGATTGAATGCGGTGGGCATGGC
Organism: Neoceratodus forsteri; assembly: GCA_016271365.2. Taxonomy (NCBI): domain Eukaryota; kingdom Metazoa; phylum Chordata; order Ceratodontiformes; family Ceratodontidae; genus Neoceratodus; species Neoceratodus forsteri. The sequence continues at coordinate 558,082,607 of CM028132.1, forward strand.
AGCACAGAAAGGGAAAGGCACACCTTCAGGGCAGCTAAAACCCTCACTGCCTTCACCAAAACCAGTTACCCCCAGGTTTCAGAGAAAAGATTTATCTGAGAAAAGGAATGAATGTTGATTGTGTAAAGAAACTGCATATTGCCAGACAGTATCCCAAATGGACAATCAATACACAAGGTGGTGCTAGGAAGGAAGTGTGTTGTTTGTGTGTCCCTGGAAGCATGCCTGTGAACAAGAGGGAACACATGCACCCAGTCATGGTGAATGGTGTACAGACGCAAGGGTTGAGGGACACAGGGGTATCCCTGACATTAGTAAAAGGGGATCTGGTACAGCCTGGTCAGCTTATACCCAATAAATATAACACTGTACAAGACTTTACTGGAGGGGAGAAAACATTGCCCTCGCTAGTGTTCTCCTAGACTGGGGTGAAACAGGGGGAACTGTGCAGCAGGTGGCTGTAGCCAAAACGTTAGCAGTGGATGTCATCCTTGGCAACAATCTCCAACAGGGGATGTGTATGTGCAGTTACCCGTAGCCAAGCAGCAAGGGACAATTGTAGTCCCCTGGACCCCACAGAAGCCATTGTGAAAACCACTGTGAGGCTGGTTCTCCAGCCTGTGTCTCCTGATATGGAGATTAATGAAAAGGGGGGTAGAAATTTCCCCAGTAGCAGTTAACCACACAGCTACAGAGGGTTGCTCCAAGGAGGGAGGGGTGATCCATTGTCAGAGGGCTAGGAATGACAGTGATCCTGAGTGCCCTGATGCTAGTGCTAGGGACCCTAGTTTAGAGACAGAAAGGGACCTGTCCCATGCCTTGGGAAGGTGTGAGGAGTTTGCATCTGCTCAGAGAAGTGACACTAGTCTAGAGAAGCTGAGGGCTTGGGCAGACTCTGTCGGAGCACAAACAGCTGACTGTAAACATAAGGTTTATTGGGAAAATGGACTGATGTATACTCAGGCTATGCAGATAGAGGGGGGGTGTTAGGCAGGCAGCTTGTCATTCCCCAGGGGTATTGTGAGCAGTTGCTCAAGATTGCACATGATATTCCCTTGTCTGGTCATCTGGGAAACATGCGCACTATGCAGCAGTTGCCCCAGAATTTCTATTGGCCAAACTTCACCCAGCAGGTGAAAGAGTATTGCAGGTCTTGTTACCGGTGCCAAGAAATAGGGAAGGCGGGGCAAGAAAACCCAAGCCGCCCTGATTCCATTGCCCATAGTGGAGGAGCCATTCCAGATGGTGGGAATGGATATTGTGGGGCCTTTAAATACTCCCAGCTCCTCAGTGAAGAGATTCATCCTGACTTTGGTGGATTATGCCACCCCATACCCAGAGGCAGTTGCCCTATCCTCACTGAGAACAGACAAAGTGGCAGATGCCTTACTTGAGATTTTCTCCCGTGTTGGGTTTCCGCAGGAGGAAATCACTGATCGAGGGGATTCCTTCATGTCGGACCTGATGAAATGTTTATGGGAGAAGTGTGGGGTGGTGCAGAGATGCACAACATCGTATCACCCACAAGCCAATGGGCTTGTGGAAAGATTCAATGGTACCCTGAAGTCAATGCTCTGGGCATTTGCTGAACAGCATGGGAGGGACTGGGAGAAATACCTTCCCCACCTGTTGTTTGCATACCAGGAGGCGCCCCAAGAGTCAACAGGATTTTCTCCCTTTGAGCTCTTATATGGACGCCAGGTACGTGGGCCCTTAGACTTGATCTGGGAGGACTGGGAAGGCAAGCATGCCACCTAGGGAACTCCTATAGTGGATTATGTCCTTAGGTTTAGGGAAAGGCTGAAGGACCTTATGGGGACAGCCCAGAGCAACCTGGCAGCTGCCCAACAGAAACAAAAAGTGTGATACAACTGCAGAGCCAGATCTTGCTTGTAAATGGTGGGTCAGGAAGTCATGGTCCTTATTCTGGTCTGGAAAAACAAGCTGTAGGCTGAGTGGGCAGGACCATACCAAGTGGTTAGGAAGGTAAATGACGTGAACTATATTATGGAGTTACCTGACATAAGACAGACAGAAAGGGTGTACCATGTCAAAATGATGAAGCCATATGCTAATAGGGCTGACACAGAGTTTGCAGTGTGTAGTCCTGGGGAGGGGATGGACAAAGGAGACCACCTTCTGGACTTGCTGGAAGAAAACAAGTGGGAGCCCTCTGTGGAGGCAGTAAAATTGTCTTCCCAGCTGGCCCCTGGCCTAGATCCAGGAAGTAAGGGAGGTTTTAGCAGACTTTGCCCCATTGTTTAGCACCAAGCCTGGACTAACCCCCTTAGCGACGCATGATATGGAGACAGGGACACCGACACCAATACGGCGGACAGCATATTGGGTGTCAGAGGCTATCCAAAAGGACATTAGGAGGGAAGTGGAGGAGGTGCTGAATTTAGGGGAAGTCCAGAGATCCCACAGCCCCTGGGCCTTACCTGTAGTCCTTGTGCCCAAGCCAGATGGCTCTACTCATTTCTGTGTGGACTATCATGGACTGAATGCAGTCACAAAGTCAGATGCCCACCCGATGCCCTGAACGGATGAACTCCTGGACAAGTTGGGAGGGGCGACCTACCTTATGACCATCGACCTGACCAAGGGGTATTGGCAGGTAGAGTTAATGGACAGAGCTAGGGAGAGGTTGGCCTTCATCACTCCGATAGGCTTATTTGAATTTAATGTAATGCCTTTCAGAATGAAGAATGCCCTGGCCACTTTCCAAAGGTTGGTGAACCAGGTGTTAAATGGTGCTGAGGAGTACGCCGTGGCATACCTGGATGACATTGCCATCTTTAGTGCCAGCTGGGAGGAACACCTGTCCCACCTTAGGGAAGTGCTGGGCAGGATACAGAGGGCCGGGCTTACTGTCAAATCAGAGACGTGCCAGGGGGGCCATGGGAGAAGTGGCATACCTTGGGCATGTGGTAGGCTGGGGACAGTTCTGTCCTTACAAAATAAAAATAAAGGTGATCCAGGCATGTCCCAGACCAGAAATGCAGAAGCAGGTCAGGAGTTTTTCTTGGGACAGCAGGGTACTATAGAAAATTTGTACCCAACTACAGTGCCCTGGCTGCTCCCCTATCTGACCTGGTAAAGAAAAGAAAGCCAAAGAAAATTACCTGGGACCCAGCCTGTGAGAAAGCCTTTACCAGACTGAAGGAGGCACTGTGCAGTGCTCCTGTTTTGACAAGTCCTGACTATAGTAGACCCTTTATAGTTCAGGCTGACACCTCAGACGTGGGTACTGGGGCAGTACTGAGTCAGACATCCAGCCAAGGGAAAGATCATCCAGTAGCATATCTGAGTAAAAAGTTACTTCCCAGGAAGCAGGCATACTCTACCATGGAAAAGGAGTGTCTTGCCATAGTGTGGGCCCTAAAGAAGTTGAAACCATACTTGTATGGGCAGCACTTTGTGGTACAAACTGACCACAACCCCCTGGTTTGGCTGACACAAATGGGGAAGAATAATGGTAGATTGTTAAGATGGAGTCTTGCTTTGCAAGGGTATGACATGACAATTCTACTTAGGGCTGGAGTGAAAAATCTTAACCCAGATGGGTTGTCTCACGTCTATGAGGAGTGAAATGATTTGGGAAGCTTATCCCATGCAAGGGATAGAGCCCCCAAATTCAGTCTAGGTAGGCAGGATTGTGACGCTTGGACAGCTGGTTCTGATTACTCTATGATTGTTATAAAATAAAAATATAGTGTGATTGTCTGTCATGAGAAATTGCTGTGCTCCTGGATGACTCCCCCAGGTTTCACTTAAAAAGACAGGATATGTTAAACAGCAGATCTCTGTACTACAATTAACTTCTCAGTTTGCTTTGAAAGCTAGGAAGTGGAATATCCATTTTATGACATCCTCAGGAAGCCCAGTTAAATTGCACCTGGTGTCACAAAGCACATTACACCTCAGTGAGATCTGGCAGTTAGTCATAAAAAGTCCTTTGATGTATTTGAGAAGGAAACTGCTCATGGATCAAAGGGACTGAGAAATCACAGTCTTAATTAAGAATGTCATCATTTGGAAAATGAGTTTTGCTGAAGTCACAGAATTTAATACCTCTTGATGGGACTTCCTGTTTTGTATATATATATATATATATATACTGTAAATATATATATATATATACACTGTATATATGTATATATATATCCTGAAAAGGAGGAGCTAGATAATGACATTATGGAGAAGGCAGGTTCAAGACAGTGTTTTAATTATGCTGTGACTGACCTTCAGAGACACACATGTTTGAACTCTGAAAAAGCAACATCAGGCACTGTTAGAAGGTATACATTAGAAAGATAAGTCTAAGTGTACTGTGGTAGGAGATTTTGTTTGCATTTATAACCTTGTTTTTTGAAGTGATTGTGTGGTTTTGTGATATATTGTTCTGTATTTACATTTTACATATTTTTTATCTTTTTTTGTAAAACCTCTTATTTTAAGAGACTACTTGGTGTGCCTTTGAAATTCTTTCTTTGACAAGTGATGTACATATGGTTAAAGCTGACACTGCGCATACACTTACAGGTAATACCAAACTAGGGAAAGGTAAGAGTTTATTCTGAGGTCTTTCATAGAGTTTTTAAGAGTTCATTTTTTGTCCACCTGGTTATGTGCCCATAGGCGAAAGATATCTGGACCCCCACGAAGAGCAGAATTATCTGAGACTGTACATTGGGTATGTTAGCAAGAGGTTCACAGTTTGAATCCCTCCAGAACTTGAGACCAAAGGTTGATTCGAACCCACAAAACAGACAGGAGGGTTACCCTGTTTCAGTTCCTGTTCACAATACTGCACTTGGAAGGTGGCACTGTGGGAGCACAGGGCCTGACCTGCTGAGTGGGGTTGTGACAGGCTGTATTGTACTTGAGACAGAACTGCGACCCACTGTCAATAATGAATGCTACAGCTCAGTGCATGGAAGTGGTCCTCCATAATGGATAGTGCAGCAACATGGGCCACTCCCTGCAGCAGGTGGTTCCCTCTCCATACCATGTCCACTCCCAGGATGATATGATAAGGTGTAGCACAGTACAACAGTCACCAGCAAGTAGTGTCAGTGGGTTGGAGACACACAGTCACCTGTATTGTGCCTGAGAGATGACTCAGACCCGCTGTCATGGTCCAGGTACCTCCCCATCTGTGTGCAAAGAAGCAGCAGCTGAGTCAGTTGTGTCTCTAACAGTTCCAGTTCTACTTCCTGTCACTCATGCATTACTGTTCTGTCTATGCTGTGTGCAGCAGTGGTCCCCCCACAACCTGATCTATGGATGTACCAAAGGGTACCTGCACCCGGTGATGCAGTACTTGCTCACAGTCTCCGAGACAAGTGACTGCATGCCATAGTGTCTAGGTGTGTGCCTTTATACAGCACTGTGTGCGGATGTGAGTAACTGCAGGCACATCCTGCCTGTATCACATTGACAGAGGAACACCCGGTGATCTGACACAAGTGACTGCATGCCATAGTGTGTCCACTGACATAGTAGCCCCTGGCAGCCTCCAACAGAAGTAATCCTATACCATAGTGTGCACTGCTATGTTTTTGCACATGCACAGTGCCTGGATGGTGCAGAAGGTAGTTAGGGAGAGATGGGCATCCCATCCCATCCCACACCAGAAAGGCAGCAACAGCTAGGAGCACTGTCTGCATTAATGCACGGGGGGGTTACAGTCAGTAGCAGATCCACGGGGTGGGTGGCTGGGTATTTAAGTATAGTTGTGGAGAGACACAGAGACAGTGAGATTGAACAACACACACCAACAGAGTGCCGTATGCCAGGTATTACATGTGCCGCTCTCATTTTCTCTCTGTACTATGACCTGCTCCCAATGAGTATTTCAAGGAGAACTAGAAACATGTACTGTGTGTTGTGCTGGCTGCCTGCTTGCACTGTGTGTTGGGGAGATGCTCTGCAGCGTGCATCTGTCCCCGCACTGTGCAGAACTAGTAGCATGGGATGGCCTGTTGCTTGATGTCTTGGAGGGCAGGTCATCAGACAGTAAATGTGTGTCCCCTGTCTTTGTGAGTTTATAAGTGTCAAAGAGCAGCATAGCATCACACCATCCTGTTGGGGCACAGTTCTTGTATATGTGTCTGTGTGTGTGTTTGGGGGGTGCTTTGTGCATGTGTAGCACATGTAGCAGTGAATGTTATGCAAAAGAGATGTCACACATCATACCAATAGTGTATCTATGACATTTCTATTTGCATAACAGCAATGCAGGATGCATTATTTAAACATAGAAACACAGAATTTTGTCATCAGAAAAGGACCACTTGGCCCATCTAGTCTGCCTTTTTTCCTCCACGACTCTTTTGCCATCCTGACCTTATTATGCCAAAACAGAGAGAGAAAGAGAGAGAGAGAGAAAGCAGCTTCCTTAAACCAAGGAGGTTATTTATTAAACTACACTGAACTGAATTATTACTTTTTGGACCTGTGTAAGTAACTAGTATTGATTCTGTTTTTGGGGTTGACTTTTCTTAGTTTAACTTTAATTTGCCAGGGAGGAACTGTAGCTGGGAGATATTTGCAGTCATTTATGACTAGACCTGTTACTTGATCTCTGTCAAATGGGTGTCTGAAAGGAAGGATGGCACTCCCAGGGGTGGAGGGTCAGAGTTGTAGTTGATTGTTTCTGGAGGGCATGGGTTTACTCCCATCCACCCTGCCCCTTACCCCACTGGCCCCAAGCACATAACTTCCTTTATAGCAGGGGTTCTGACATCACTTTTTCAAAACTAATAACATACACCTGTTCATATCCTTAAAGGCACAGCACACTGAATAGGGGGTAGAGACACTCACAAGCTTGCACACACTAAAACAAGAACAAAAAAAACAAAAAAAAGAAAAGTATCTGTAACAGGGAGGGACACAGACATGTGGGGAGTGGTGCAATGCACTAGCTGTGGAGCAGCAGTCTTCCGGAAGACATTCTGGAGACTGCATTGCTGCCCTATTTACAGGCAACTCTCTGGTCTGAGGGAGGAAGTTGTTCATTTCCATGCTGACCTGACAAGGATTCAGGAAACCTGCTCCCCCACCCAGGGACAACCCAGGCCACTGCCACTACCTCAGAGGTTCGCAAGAAAGAGGAGTAGTTGGACCATGGTGGGCTCAGGAAGGGGGAGGGTGCTGGAACAGAGGCACATCCCTCCAGTTGTGCCTCTCCACAATTCATTCACCACTCTGGCAGAGCATGGTTCCTCTATGGAGGCACCCACAGTGGAGACCAAGGCGGATGCTGGGATTCTCCACAATGGAGACCCACAGGAGGGTGGCAGAGGACCCCACAGGGGAAGGAAACAACTCCTGGTGGGGTACTCAATTGTTAGGGGGTAGAACTGGGGGAGGGAAGGAGGGAGGGGAAAGGGAGGTAAGGTGCCTGCCCTGCACCATGGCTTGGAGGGACAGGAAACTAATCCTCAGGATCGTGGGAGCAGCTGCAGGGGGGAGTGAGCTAGGTATCATTATCCACCTAGGGACAAATGACCTGGCTGAGAATGGAATCAGAGTAGTGCAACCGGTAGTCTGTGCAGTTGGGGAGGGGCCTTAGACAAGTAGCACACACGGTAACTTTCTCGGAAGTGCTACCTGTCTGTGGCATTGATGAGGCTAGGGTACTCCATACCAAGAGAGTCAATGACTGGTTGAAAAACTGGTGCAGAGCTCAGGGATTTGACTTCATTGGGGACTGGAGCTCCACCTGGAGGAATGCAGGCCTATACTGGTGCGATGGTCTGCATCTATCTGGGAGGGGAACCAGGATCCTAGGTGATAGATTTAAATGCTTCATTAGCAAACATTTAAACTAGCCATGGGGGGAAGCACTAAAAAGGAGAAGGGAAATCCTAGCCCCCTCCAAAAAATCAGGGTAGTTAGTGAGGTAAACACCAAGATAGAGCAGTCGATAGGGAGAAGGGCAGGGGTAAATGGAGAAAAAGATAAAGGCAGTAAGGACAGGAGGGTAATGAGTACCAATGCCCATAGTCTAGGTAAAAAGCTTCCCAAAATGGTAGCCTTGATGGAAAAGGGATGCCTGGATAGCGTGGTAGTCACAGAAACATTGTGCACAGAGAACCATGACTGGGATGTCAACATACCAGGGTACACAATCTACAGGAGGGACAGGGAGGGAAGAAGAATAGGAGGAGGAGGAGCTCTCTATGTAAGGGAAGGGATCAAAGCAACATAACTAAAGGGTAAACAGGGAGGAGAGGAGGCACTGTGGGTCACCCTGGAGACTGGAAACGGCACTACAATCCACACAGGGGTTGTATACAGACCCCCGTCTCAGGGGGAGGAAATGGACAAGGAAATGATAGAAGGCATCCTTAGGATGGCAGAGAAAGAGGAGATATTGCTGATGGGGGACCTGAATATGCCAGATGTTAACTGGAGCACCTTTGCTTCAGCCACTTCCAAGAGCAGGGCCATTCTTGATGCCCTACAGGGGGCATGCCTCAGACAGCTAGTTTTGGAACCCACTCAGGAGGGAGCAATCTTAGACCTCGTACTCTCAAATGGGGATGGAGAGAGGATCTCCAGTCTTGAAGTGGGTGGCCATCTGAGAACAAGTGACCACCAAACAGTGTGGTTCACGATAAACTTAGTTGTGGAGTCAAGCCATACAAAAGTGAAGGCACTGGACTTCAGGAGGGCTGATTTCATCAAAATGGGAGAGTGCCTCAGAAAAGCACTAGCAAACAGGCAAGAAGGTGGAATGGAGCAACAATGGAGAAACATCAAAACCGCCATCACAGAGGCAACAAGCCTTTGTGTGAAGCAAATTAACAAATCAAAATGAAAGAAAAAACCACTATGGTTCTCAAAAGAAGTGGCAAGGAAGGTTAGGGAGAAAAACATAGCATTCAGGAAGTATAAGGAAACACAGAAGGAGCAGGACAGAGAACTGTACCAGTTAAGGCAGAAGGAAGTGGGGAAGGCAATCAGAATAGCAAAGGCCCAAACTGAGGAAAAGATAGCCAACTCGGTTGAGAAGGTGGGAAAAACCTTTTATAGGTACATTAGGGAGCAAAGAAAGACTAAGACAAGGATACTGAGGCTGTATAAATAGGAAGGTGGTTGGGCAGAGAGTGACAATGGAAAAGCAGGGGGAGATACCTAATCCAGTCAATAGAAGCACTCTAGATAGGGGGGTTGATATTAGTCATTTCACAGAAGAAAGGGTTCTGAAAGAACTCTTAAAACTGAAGGTGGATAAAGCAATGAGGCCTGATGGGATTCACCCCAGAATTCTAAAAGAACTAAGGGAAGAACTAGTAATACCACTAACTACCCTTTTTAATAAATCATGGGAGGATGGAGTGATACCTGAGGACTGGAGGAGGGTGGATGTGATCCCCTTTCACAAAAGTGAGAGCAAGACAGAGGCAGGAAACTACAGACCTGTCAGTTTGACTTCAGTGGTAGGGACAATTATGGGATCACTTCTGAAGGCAAGCATTGTTGAGTACCTAGAAGCCAGTGGGGCACAGGACCCAAGGCAGCATAGATTCACAGCAGGATGGTCATGTCAGACAAATCTAATTGATTTCTTTGACTGGGTGACCAAAGTAGTAGACCAGGGAGGGGCTGTGGACATGGCCTACCTAGATTTTAGCAAGGCATTTGACACAGTCCCACACAAAAGATTAATAAACAAATTAGCCAGCCTGGAAGTGGGTCCCAAGGTGGTAGCCTAGGTAAAACACTGGCTGGACAACAGGACACAGAGGGTAATAGTAAATGGAGTCCACAGTGAAGAAGGGGGGTTACTAGTGGGGTACCGCAGGGTTCAGTACTGGGGCCAGTCCTTTTTAATGTCTTTATAAGTGACATTGCAGAGGGACTGGAAGGAAATGTATGTCTCTTTGCAGGTGACACAAAGATCTGCAACAGGGTTGATATGCAAGGTAGGGTGGAAAGGATGAAAAGGGACTTGGCAAGGTTGGAGGAATGGTCAAATGTATGGCAGCTTAGATTCAATGCAAAGAAGTACAAAGTAATGCACCTGGGAAACAAAAACCCGGGGGAAAAGTACACAATGGTGGGTGAGATACTGACAACAACAAGCATTTGGGGGCAGTGGTGGATGGGGAGGAGGGGAGGGTGGCCCTGCAGGGGGACCTGGAGGCTCTGGAAAGATGGTCTAGAAAGTGGAAGCTGAGGTTCAATGCAGGGAAATGCAAGGTACTCCACCTGGGGGCCAGAAACCCAGGCCAAGTGTACACCCTGGGGGGGGAAATACTACAAGTCTCAATGGCTGAGAGGGACCTGGGGGTAGTGGTGGATGTCAAGATGAACAACTCTGAGACTTGTAGGAGGGCAGCAGCCAAGGCCAACAGGATGCTGGGATGCATCACTAGGGGGATCACCTCCAGAAGGAGGGAAGTGATACTCCCTCTGTATAACTGCTTGGTGAGGCCGCACCTGGAGTACTGCGTGCAGTTTTGGAGGCCACACTTAAAGAGGACATTAACCTCCTGGAGAGGGTCCAGAGGAGGGCAACCAAAATGATTTGGGGCTTGGGGGACAGGACCTATGAGGAGAGGCTCGAAGAGCTAAATATGTACACATTGGAAGAGAGAAGGGACTGGGGGGACATGATAGAGGTCTTCAGGTACATGAAGAGGGTAAATAGGGGAGGAACAGTCAGGGTGCTTCGAAGGAAGGAGGAAGGGGCCACTAGAGGGCATGGGTGGAAGCTGGAGGGGGGAAGATTCAGGGGAGAAAGGAGGAGGTGCTACTTCACTGAGGGTGGTGGAGCCATGGAATGCACCACCTAGGGGCTGGTGGAGGCAGAGACAGTGGAGAGGTTCAGGAGGGGCGGGACAGGTACAGGGAAGGGTTCAGGAAGCAAAATCCAATGCAGCAAGAATATCCGGAACTGGGAAGGAGAAGCCAGAGAAGGCAAGGGGGACAGCAAGGTCAGCGCCCAGGGTGGGGGCTGACCAACCGAGCAGACACGAAAGACCGTTAGGCCTATTCTGCTGGCATTTTAGTATGTTAGTATGTTAGTATTTGTCAATGCTGAATGTTTGCTTGCTGGTATTAGCATTGGAAATGCAGGAGTTAGACAGATGAAGAATAGGAATGGCAGTGAAGTACTGAACTTCACGCGAACCCCAGCTCCATCCTGTAGATAAGGATAGGATTTGGGGTAAGTTTTTGGGTCATCACCCATGACAGTCAAACCATGTCACCTCACCCTATTCTGCAGATACCGACACGTGTTGAGGTGTGCCTTAGGGTGTTTGGCTTTACAGTCACCCCATTCCATAAGGACATACAGTGAAATGGGTGCAGCATAGGAGAATGGAATTAAGTTTTGGGCTGAAGAATTCAAGGTACACCTCGATGCCTGTCAGTGGCGGGTGGGGTGGGGGTGGAATGGCATGAGCAGTACAGTTGGCAATCCAAAGGCACACCCTGATGCCTGTCTGTCTGTACAGGGTTGGATGTTATGGTTTGAAACCCTAATGCCTCGGGCATTTGTTGGTATTTACAGTACAAATTTTCAACACAGCCTTTTTGTGACCCCACCTCATGAAAGCATTTGGGCCTCTTCCCATGAAGAGTGGCAATGTGATTTTGTCAATGTGTTCTGAACACTGACTTCCAACAGTGACAGTGCCATTCTGCGCCACATGTACAAAAACACAGATTGGGCACGATGTGAAGAATGACAGCTGTACCATCCATAGGGAGGTGTGAAGAGATGGCAATGTTGAAAATCTGTAGTGGGAATATTAAAAATTCTCATACTTCCAAGCATACGTGAAAACTGCGCAACGCATGCATGTAACACAGTCATTTTATGGACTTTCGTCACCAGATTTTCAACATAGGCATTTTACGACCTGTGCTTATGAACAGTGTCACTGTGATTTTCTTAATGTGTCCCGAACACTGATTTCCCACAGCAACCACGGTATTCTGCGCTGGAACTACAAAAACACATTTTGACCAGGATGTGAAAAATGACAGCTGTACTGTTCATAAGGAGGTGCGGAAAAATGGCAATGTTGAAAATCTGGAGTGAAAACATTACAAATGTGCAGTTATGAGCATGTGTGAAAACTGTGCAATGCACACTTGTAACATAGTCATTTTACGGACTTTTCTCACCAAATTTTCAACATAGGCATTTTAGGACTTCTGCAAATGAACAGTGTCACTGTGATTTTCATAATGTGTCCCGAACACAGATTTCCCACAGCGACTACGCTATTCTGCGCCGGAAGTGTGAAAACACATTTCAGCCAGGATGTGAAAAATGACAGCTGTATTGTTCATAAGGAGGTATGGAAAAATGGCAATGTTGAAAATATGGAGTGAAAATATTGCAAATGTACGAAGGTACGAGCATGCATGCAAACTGCACAATGCACGCTCATAACACAGTCATTTTATTGAGTTTTGTCACCAAATTTTCAACATAGGTATTTTAGGACCTTTGCTAATGAACAGTGTCACTGTCATTTTCATAATGTGTCCCAAACACGGGTTTCCCACAGTGACCGCACTATCTTTCGGATGAGACTGTCTTTCGGATGATACGTTAAACTGAGGTCCCATCTGCCTGGATTGTTGGTAGTTCAAGTGGATGTTAAAGATCCCATGGCACTTATTGAAAAGAGTAGGGTAATTTCCTTGGTGTCCTGGCCAAATTTCCCTCATTCACTAAAAATACCACCAACAGCTTAATCTGGTTCAAGGTCAGTTGGCATTCATCTGTATCCACCTCCCGGTCGTGCCTGAAAATAGGCAGGATTTGTCTAGTGCACTTACCTGGTCAACAAAACTAAAATTAAAAAAAATTCTGCGGAACTGCAAAAACACATTTTGGCCAGGATGTGAAAATGACAGCTGTACTGTTCATACGGAGGTGTGGAAAAATGGCAATGTTGAAAATCTGGAATGAAAATATTACAAATTAGGAAGTTATGAGCATGGTAGCAACTGCGCAACGCATGCTTGTAAAACAGTCATTTTTTTGATTTTTCCCACCAAATTTGCAACATAGACTTTTTGAGAGGCCACCTCATGAACACTGACACTGTTGTTTCATTAATCGGACTTGAAAGGTGATTCCATGCAGTGACCGCAAAATCACCTTTTGGGACTGAATAACGCCATGATAGTGACTGAATTCAAGAGGAGGGCTCCCAAAAAACCCATGTTGAAAATGTGGTGCCAAAATTCCCAAAAATGCCTGAGATATGCATTAATGTTGAAAAAACCCTATTTATGCCATTATACAGCTTACCAGCATTTCCTCAGTTCGCAGTCAGCTTTGAAGAGTTCAGGCGTATTCCTGGTCCACTGAAGATCATTGCATTGGGCTCCAGAGGTAAATATGGGGTGAGGGGGTGTGGGAGGCTAAGTGCGAAGAGGGTGGAGTGCGGGTTGGAGGGCTGCGGACTCGACGAGGACCGATTTTTGTTTGGGAAAAAAAAAACACTGTGGGACTTTTTTTTTACAGGAACATGTAACAGGACATTTGGCATGCTGGGGTGGGCTCTGGCGTCTCGACCTAGTGTTTTGTTGGGGGTGACTGTAACCAATGAGTTGGGCACCTGTCGGCATATGGGGGCAGTGGCAGAGGGATTGGGCACCTCCGGCACAAATCTGCGTTTGCGTGTGTGTGTGTGTGTGTGGGACATTATGCCAATGGGAAGTGGGCTCCCCCATTGGCAAATTAATTGTGGATGGGAGACATTATGCCGACGGGGAGTGGGCTCCCCCATCGGCAAATGAAACTTGGACAGGGACTGAAGCTGGTGGGGATTGGGGCCCCCATCGGCAAACAAAGACTGTTTGGGGGGCACATGCTGCAGAGGGGGATTGGGTACCCCATCATCACTGGGGGGCTGCATACTACTGTTTGTGAATGCAGCAGCAAGCCGCCCGCCATGTTCACAAACAGTATTACGCTAGCTAACATTCCACCCTGCAATGACGGGTCACTCACTCATTGCAGCAGAATGACTGATGCTGCAATGATGAGGCGGCCCCTGATTGTGGCGGCAAAAATGTTTGTACTTGGTGGCACTTTTGGAGACCAGTGTCATCGGCACACTGTGCCTCCATTGGTCCACCAGCGCCAAGCCCCCAAATGCAGTGCCTTCCTTGGCTGTAACAGTGCCACGCCTCCACAACCCACTTCTCTCCTAAACTGTCACATAATGTTTCTTGTGCATGCATGCAAGCAAACATAAAAATGGAAAGGGACCTGGGGGTACCCATATCAGATGACCTAAAGGTGGGCCAGCAATGTGAGAAGGCAGTAAGGAGGGCTGGGGGGATACTGGGATGCATAGGGAGAGGCATTACCAGTAGAAAACAGGAAGTTGTTGGCCCTCTGTACAGACAGTTGGTAAGACCACATCTGGAGTACTGTGTACAGTTCTGGAGACTCCACCTCCACAAATACATACACAGGGTGGAGGCTGTCCAGAGGAGGGCAACCAAAATGGTGCAGGGTCTGCACCAGAAGACATATGAAGAAAGACTAAAGGTGTTTAAAATGTATAGTCCTGAGGAAAGAAGAGGGGACATGATAGAAACTTTCAAATACCTCAAGGGAATTAACAAAGTCCAAGAGGTAGGTAGGGCAGGGCTAGCAGCTCAGCACCATGAACACGGGGGAGGGGAGGGAGGTGTGTACTAGTCCCTTCACAAAAGAAAGGGTCCTACAAGAGCTTGATAAGCTCAGGTTGAACAAGGCAATGGGACCAGATGGCATACATCCCAGGGTACTAAAGGAGCTAAGGGTGGAACTAGCAGAGCCATTATCAGAACTATTTAGTGAGTCTCTGAGCACAGGAGAGATCCCAGAAGACTGGAGAAGGGCTTATGTGATCCTGCTCCACTAGAGTGGTAGCAAGAAGGAGGCGGGGAACTACAGACCAGTCAGTCTTACCTCAGTAGTGGGCAAGCTTATGGAGGCACTCCTTAAGGAAAGGATAGTGCAACACCTGGAATCCATAGGGCGCAGGGATCCAAGACAGCATGGGTTTACAAAAGGAAGGTCCTGTAAAACTAATCTCATAGATTTCTTTGACTGGGTAACCAGAGTGGTGGACCAAGGGGGAGCAGTTGATGTTACCTACCTTGACTTCAGCAAAGCTTTTGATACTGTTCCCATAGAAGATTGATTAATAAGCTGGGTAGGCTCAGGGTGGGTCAGAAGTTGGTCAGCTGGGTGGCAAACTAGTTGATGGGCAGAAAACAGAGAGTGGTGGTAAACAGTATACAGTCAGAAGAGATGCAAG
This sequence comes from Neoceratodus forsteri, assembly GCA_016271365.2. Taxonomy (NCBI): domain Eukaryota; kingdom Metazoa; phylum Chordata; order Ceratodontiformes; family Ceratodontidae; genus Neoceratodus; species Neoceratodus forsteri. The sequence continues at coordinate 558,097,912 of CM028132.1, forward strand.
TCACAAGTGGGGTACCTCAGGGATCAGTCCTGAGGCAAGTCCTCTTCAATATCTTCATCAGTGACATTGCAGATGGACTGGAGGGTAAGGTTTGTATGTTTGCAGATGACACTAAGATCTGCAACAGAGTAGATGATCCAGATGGCGTGGGCAGAATGAGAAGAGATCTGGATAAACTGACAAAATGGTCAGAAGAGTGGCAACTGGGGTTTAATGCAAAGACGTGTAAGATCATGCACATAGGGATGGAGAAACCCTGAAGCCACCTATAGGCTGGAACGGGAGTTGCTGGCAGTCACAAGGGAAGAAAGAGACGTGGGCATCATCATCACCGATTATTTATTTATTTTTTATTTATTTAGACAGCAGTTTGGAAAACCTTTGAGCCATAGGCTCATTTACAAAGGTACCTTGCCACAGTAAGACAAACGAAAATACACAGTATAACAGTATAACACAGTATAACAGTAACTTAAGACATAGATACAAACAAGCTTGTACAGGTAGGATTGATGCAAACAATACCAGAGTTATGTTGTCCTTAGCAGCTTAGTAGTAAGCTTTGTCATTAGTATTGAGTACGGCTTTGACTAGTGGCAATTACAACACGGGTGTTAACAAGGTGGTTCCGTAAGGACGTTTTGAAGCACGATATAGTTGGAGCTTCGGAGATGGAGGGGGGCAGTGTGTTGAACCAGGAGGGGGCCCTAAAGCTGAAGGCTCTTTGGCCGTGAGAGGTCCTAGCTCTAGGGATAACAAGAGAGGTTTTCCCAGAGGTCCGAGTATGAACTAGTGGGACAGAGCGGCGGATGGTGGTGGTCAATCCAGGCGGGGATAGCCCAAGGAGGGTCTTTTTTGTAAGGGTACAGGTCAGATATTTGAGGCGCTCATCAAGATCAAGTACCAGCGCTTTAGCGTACAGTAGACAGGTGTGTGTTAGCCTAGGTGCCCCAGTAATTAACCTGCAGGCCTTATTCAGAGTAGTGCGAATTTTATGGAGTGCGGTCTGATCAGCAGCACCATACACCGGCAGTCCATAGTCCACTAGGGACAGGATAGAGGAAGTGACTGCGAGTCGAAGAGCCTCCGGGGGAGGCAGTGTTTATACCGATGTAAGATGCCCAGTCGGATATTAGTGGCAGTGGCTAGGGCAGCGATGTGTCCATGGAAGGAGAGGGAGGGGTCAAAATGGATCCCTAGGTATTTATAGGAGCAAACTTGTTCGAGTGGGAAAGAGGACCCAGAGTGAATGAGGAGTTTGAAGTTGCAGGACCTAAAATCATTCAAGCAGACCACTAAAGCAGTAGGTAAGGCTAGGGGGATGTTGCGGTGTATTAGTAGGGGTATCACAAGTCAGAAGAGGGAGGTAATAATCCCTCTTTACAAGACACTGTTTAGGCCCCATCGGGAGTACTGCATGCAGTACTGGAGACCACACCTTCACAAAGACATTAACCAAATTGAGGAAGTCCAGAGAAGGGCAATCAAAATGATGCAGGTACTGCATCAGAAAACATATAAGAACAGATTAACGGAGCTCAATATGTATATCCTAGAGCAAACAAGGGAGAGAGGTGATATGATCAAAACATTCAAACACCTTAAGTGCATTAACAAGGTGAAAGAGTCTAACATGTTTCAATATAAGAAAAATAGCAGGACAAGAGGACACAGCATGAAATTAGAGGGAGGCGATTAAGGGGTAATGTGAGGAAGTTCTTTTTCACAGAAAGGGTGGTGGATGCATGGAATGGCCTACCACAGGAAGTGGTGGATATGAATACAGTGCAGGGCTTCAAACAGGCATGGGATAGGCATAAGGGAGCAATAAAGATAAGTATGAATAGATAGGCCATTGACAGAGCAAAGGCCGATGGCACATTTATAAGGTAGAAAAAGAAATGGGCAGACTGAATGGACCTTGCAGTCCTTATCTTCTGTCAACTTCTATGTTTCTATGTTTCTATCTTTCAGAAGAAGAGATGTGCAAGAACAAGGGGGAACAATTTGAAGATAGAGGGGAACCGCTCAGGGACAACATGAGGAAGTATTTTTAACAGAGAGGGTGGTGGATGCATGGAACAATCTTCCTGAGGAAGTTGTGGGATCAAAAACAGTGGGGGAATTCAAGAATGCATGGGACAGACATAAGGTAATTATAGTGAGGGGGAGGAAGAAGTAGGCGGTTGGTTAACTAGGATCTGCAGCTTATCCAATAGGTAGGGGAGTGGGCAGACTAGGTGGGCCAAACAGTCCTTATCTGCCGTCAAAGTTTATCTTTCAGAAAAAGAGATGTGCAAGAACAAGGGGGCATAATTTGAAGATAGAAGGGAGATGGCTCAGAGGTAATGTGAGGAAGTATTTATTCACAGAGAGGGCTGTAGATGCATGGAACAGCCTTCCTGAGGTGGTCGTAGAGTCAAAAACAGTGGGGGAATTCAAGAATGCATGGGACAGATATAAGGCAATTCTAGTTGGGGGTAGGAGGAAGTAGGATCTGCAGCTTAATGGTTAGGTAGAGAAATGGGCAGACTAGGTGGGTCAAGCGGTCCTTATCTGTCTTCAGTTTCTATGTTTCTTTTGTGCCCCTGTCTCCCATGTTCAGTCCCATATGGGTATCCCATGCTCTCTTGAATTCCTCCACTGATTTTGCTCCCACCATGCACTCCGGTAGCCTTTTCCAGGGACCCACACCCTCTCAGTGAAGTATTTACCCCTCACATTTTCTCTGAATCTGCCCACCTCCAGTTTTAAGCTATGCCCTCTTGTTGCCATGTTATCAGTCAGTTTGAAAATGCTCCCTTCCCTTACCCTGTTTATTCCCTTCAAATAATTAAAAGTTTCTATCATGTCCCCCTCTCCCTTTTCATTTCCTCCTGCTCGCTATACCCCTCCCAATGCATGCCAGCATTCCGTTTGCCTTCCCCATCGCCTTGCTGCACTGATTTGTCAACTTTAAGTTATTTGTAATGATAATCCCCAGATCTTTTTCCTGCTTTGTTGTTTCAACTTCCTCCCCTCCCAGCCTGTAGCTTACCTTTTGATTTTTGCACCCTATGGGAATAATTTTGCACTTCTTTGCATTATATTTCAATTGCCACCTCACTGTACACTCTTCCAGCCTGCCCAGAGCCTCCCTCATTTTTTCTCCCCCCCCCCTCGTGTATCCATCCTACTACAGATCTTTGTGTCATCTTCAAATAGATATTTGTTAGGATACAGTACCTTTTTTGGTCTTTAAATAGCCAACAAAAACATATTTTTTGATATTTTATTGCTGTTTAAACATAACCCATGTAATAAGTGCATTAATGAACTCCAGGGTGTGCTGTTGATGGGGATTAACACACCTCGGGTGCTGTGAGAGCACTCGAGCCTCACAATGCACCCGAGGTGTGCGTTAATCCCCATTAACAGCACACCCTGTCATGTATTAATGCTTACCTAATAGCTGTTGTCAGAACAAACTAAAGATAGTGCATGGTAATGTTCAAAACATTGAACTACAGTAAATCACAGGTTCCAAATTTCATCATGACTTTCAGGAGAAAGTGTTACATGTGACCCCTAACACTGGCTGATTAGGGTAAGAGACTTGTTTTGCTGTTTGCAGTAATGGGTGCAGCAGAGTTTGGATACAAGATTGTGAAATTAACGTATGACTTAACTCACCCACACTTGTTTATAGGATACGACTTTGTTTCTCTGAAACAGTAAAGAGCTGTCTACCCTTTTTAACAAATCATGGGAGGATGGGGTGGTACCCGAGGACTGGAGGAGGGCAGATGTGATTCCCCTTCACAAAAGTGGGAGCAAGGCAGAAGCAGGAAACTATAGACCTGTTAGTTTAACCTCAGTGATAGGAAATGATGGAATCACTTCTAAAGGAAAGAATTGTCGAGTATCTAGAGGCCAGAGGGCACAGGACCCTAGGCAGCATGGATTCACAGCGGAAGGTCATGCCAGACGAATCTGATAGATTTCTTTGACTGGGTGACCAAAGTAGTAGATCAGGGAGGGCTGTGGACATGGCCTACCTAGACTTTAGCAAGGCATTTGACACAGTCCCACACAAAGATTAATATGCAAGTTAGCCAGCCTGGGAGTGGGTCCCAAGATGACAGCCTGGGTAAAGAATTGGCTGGAGAATAGGACACAGAGAGTAATAGTAAATGGAGTCCACTCAGAAGAAAGGAGGGTTACTAGTGGGGTACCGCAGGGTTCAGTGATTAGGACTGGTCCTCTTCAATGTCTTTATAAGTTACATTGCAGAAGGACTGGAAGGAAAAGTATGTCTCTTTGCAGATGACACTAAGATCTGCAACAGAGTTGATGCACAGGGTGGGGTGGAAAGGATGAAAGGACTTGGCAAGGTTAGAGGAATGGTCAAATGTATGGCAGCTTAGATTCAATGCTAAGAAGTGAAGGTAATGCACCTGGAAACAAAACCCCAGGGAAGAGTACAATGGGGGTGAGATACTAACAGCAACAAAATGGAAAGGGACCTGGTAGTCATATCAGATGACCTAAAGACGGGCAAGCAATGTGAGAGGGCAGCAAGGAGGGCTGGGGGATACTGGGATGCATAGGGAGAGGCATCACCAGTAGAAAACAGGAAGTTATTATCCCTCTGTACAGACAGCTGGTGAGACCCCATCTGGAGTATTGTGTGCAGTTCTGGAGACCCAATCTCCACAAAGACATAGACAGGATGGAAGCTGTCCAGAGGAGGCAACTAAAATGGTGCAGGGTCTGCACGGAAGACATATGAAGAGAGACTTAAGGAGCTTAATATGCTAGCCTCGAGGAAAGAAGGAGAGAGGGGACATGATAGAAACGATTCAAGTACCTCAAGGAATCAACAAGTCCAGAGGGTAGCATCTTTCAAAAAAGAGGTGTGCAAGAACAAGAGGGCACAATTTGAAAATAGAGGCGGCTCAGAGGTAATTTAGAAGTATTTTTACAGAGAGGGTTGTGGATGCATGGAGCAGCTTCCGAAGGAGGTTGTGGAGTCAAAATCAGTGGTGGAATTCAAGCATGCATGGGATAGTCATAAGGCAGTTCTGGGGGATGGGGGTAGGAAGAAGTAGGCTGCTGGTTAACTAGGATCTGCAGCTTATCCAGTAGGTAGGGAAATGGGCAGACTGGGTGGGCCAAGCGGTCCTTATCTGCCGTCAAATTCTATGTTTCTATGTTTCTATATAGCCCTATTTGTAGAACCAAGCAGATCATCTAACAAGGACTTCACTGTGAGTTCTTTAAATGCTCATGGAGTAGACTCAGACTCTACTCTTCATGCATTGAACTCCCCTGGGGAGGTGGCACTCTAATATTTGAAAGTGCCACATGCTAGGAATGAACCTTACATTCATTTAGGAAGCTAGACTGCCTACTTTGAAAATCAGACACGGAGCATGTAGAATCAAAGTTAAACAAGCATTTGTCAATGCCGAATGTTTGCTTGCTGGCATTGGCAGTGGTAGTGTAGAAGTTACAGAGCTGCATAATAGGAATGGCAGTGAAGTACTGAACTGAAGCCAACCACACCACCACCCTGCAGAGAGTGACAGGCATTGGGGTGTGCCTTTGGGTCGTCAGGCATAACGGCCACGCCATTTCACCACACCCCACCCTGCAGACACTGACAAGTGTCACGGTGTTCCTTGGGGTCTTTGGCACTTATGCGCACCCCATTCCATTAGGAAATACGGTGAGATGGGTGCGATATAGGAGAATGGGGTGAACATTGGGGCTGAAGAGTCCAAGGCATACCTCGATGCCTCTCACTGGCTGCAGGGTGTGGAATGGTATGAACATTACAGGCAAGAATCCCAAGTCACACCCCTGATGCCTGTCATTCTTTACAGGGTTGGGCGTAATGATTGGAAACCCTAATACCTCAGGCATTCGTTGGTATTTTCACTCCAAATGTTCAACATGGTTTTTTTGTGACCCCACCTCATGAACAGGGGGAATATCAGTTTGTTAGCCAAAAGCTGCTTATGCACAGCGACTATGGCATTTAGCACCACAGGTGCAAAAACATTCTGAACAGGATGTAAAAAATGACAGCTGTACTGTTCATGGGGAGGTGTAAAAATGGCAATGTTGCAAATCTGCAGTAAAAATATTTAAAAAATGGTGAAGTCACGAGCGGATATAGAAACTGTGCAATGCACACCCATAATATAATTAGGTTGGGGATTTTTTCACAGCAGATTGTCAACTCAGGCATTTTGGTGCCTCCGATCATGAACAGTGTCACTGTGGTTTTCTTATCTGTCCGAACAATGATTTCTCACAGTGACCACGCATTCTCGCTGCAAGTGTGAAACACACTTCGCCATGTTGTAAAAATGACAGCTGTACTGTAAATAAGGAAGTGTGGAAATGCCACTGGTGAAAATCTGGACTTAAAATATTACAAAGTCATGAACTTACGAGGGTGCGTGGAAACGCGCAATGCTCACTGAACACAGTAATTTTATGACTTTTGTCACCAAATTTTCAACATAGCCATTTTAAGACCTTTGCTCATGAACAGTTTAACTGTGATTTTCTTAATCTGTCCCAAACATTGCTTCACACCAACAGCACCATTGTCGCTTCATATCTTGACACACATTTTGAGGTGACATATGAAAAATGGCAGCTGACGTTCATAAGGAAGTGTAATAAAATGGCAATGTTGAAAATCTGGAGTGAAAATATTAAATTCGCAAACTTATGAGCATGCATAGGAACTGCGTAACGACGATCGTAAAACAGATATTTTTAGATTTTTCATTTAAATTTACAGCCATTTTAAGACCTCTGCTCATGAACAGTGTCACTGTGGTTTTCTTTAATTTGTCCCATACATTGGTTTCGCGACACCGACTGCGCCCATTGTGTGCTACATGGCGGAAACACATTTTGGGTGAGATGTGAAAAATGACAGCTATACTACTCATGGTGTAAATGGCAATGTTGAAAATCTGGAGTGAAAATATTGAAAATTTGAACTTACGCACGTGCGAGGGAACTGTGCAACGTGATGTCAGAAATAGTTTTTGAATTTTTCATCAAATTTTCAAAATAGTTTCTTGAGGGCCCACCTTATGAACACTGGCAGAGCTGCTTTTGAATCGGGTCCTGAAAGGTGATTGTAATCACCTTTTCGGGCCCGAATCACGTCATGACGGTGACAGCATTCATGAGAAGGGGTCCCAAAAACCCTTTGTTGAAAATTTGTTGCAAAAATTCCAAAAAAATGCCTGAGTATGCAACAAAGTTGAAAAAATCCTATCTAGCCCATTATACAGCTTACCGGCATTTTCTCAGTTCGGTCGGCCTGCTTTGAAGAGTGCAGACTGATACCCGGTCCACATCAAGATCGGCCGCTACCGGATCTGGAGGTAAGTATGGGGTGAGGGGGTGGGGAGCAGGGTGCAGTGGGTGAGTGCGGTTGTTGGGGGCAGGAAGATCATGTGGGACCGCTTTTGCTTTACAGGTTAACAAAAGAAAAAAGACGACGCGGGACGTTACTCATGCTGGGGTGGGCTCACAGTGTGTCAGAAGGATGGCTGGGAGGTGAGCAGACGGGAGATTGGGCACCCCCGCCGCCATGGCATTTGTTGGCATGCTGGGGTGGCTCCAGCTGGCACCTTGTACTGGGAGGGCTGACGGGGATTGGGCACCCCGCCGGGCGTATAGCATGGGGAGGAGAGATAGTGGATGCCGACGGGGATTGGGCACCCCGCCGGCTATACCATCATGTTGCCACGCTGGGGTGGGCACCCAGCGTGGCATTTGGAAGGCTTTGGGGAGCGCAGCACAGTCGATGGGGATTGGGCACCCTGGCCAGCTATAGAGTGTGCGTGGAGGGGCAGCATGGGTATGAGTGCGTGTGTGTGTGTGTGTGTGTGTGTGAGGGGAGTTGCGATGACAGGCGATATCTTATCGCTGCTCACTGAAGCGTAGTTCTTTCAACTGTATGTCACTTATTTGGAGCTTGTCATAGACAGCTCCAGCATGCATTGGCTTACAGAGGCCGTGCCTGCCAACACACTGACTGAATTGGAAGAGGGGGTGACACACCTCCGAAATCTTGGATGATAGCACTATGTTTCTTGCATATGCGTGCAAGCAAACATAATAACAAGCATTTGTCAATGCCGAATGTTTGCTTGCTGGCATTGGCAGTGGTAGTGTAGAAGTTACAGAGCTGCGTAATAGGAATGGCAGTGAAGTATTGAACTGAAGCCAACCCCACCACCACCCTGCAGAGAGTGACAGGCTTTGGGGTGTGCATTTGGGACGCTAGGCATAACGGCTATCGCTTTATTTCACCACACCCCACTCTGCAGAGACTGACAAGTGTAACGTGGTTCCTTGGGGTCTTTGTCCTTATGCGCACCTCATTTCATTAGGAAATATGGTGAGATGGTGTGATATAGGAGAATGGGGTGAAGTTTGGGGCAAGAGTCCAAGGCATACCTCGATGCCTCTCAGTGACTGCAGGGTATGGAATGGTATGAGCATCACAGGCAAGAATCCCAAGTCACACCCCTGATTCCCTGTCATTCTCTATAGGGTTGAACATTTAGTTGAAAAGTTTAATACCCAGGTGTTCAAGTTGGTATGTTAACTCCAAATTTTCAATATGTTTGTTTTGTGACCCCACCTCATGAACAGGGGAATATCAGTTTGTAGCCAAAAGCTGCTTATGCACAGTGACTACGTATTTAGCACCTACAGGTGCAAAAATATTCTGAACAGGATGTAAAAATGACAGCTGCAATTTTCTTTCATGGGGAGGTGGTAAAATGGCTATGTTGCAATTGTAGTAAAATATTTCAAAAATGGTGAAGTCACGAAGCAAAGACATAGAAAACTGTGCAACGACACCTGCTATATAATTAGGTTGGGATTTTTATAGCAGATTGTCAACTCAGGCATTTTGGTGCCTCCAATCATGAACAGTGTCACTGTGATTTTCTTTATCTGTGCCGAACAATGATTTCCCACAGCACCACGCATCTCTGCACTGAAAGTGTGAACACATTTCGCCATGTTGTGAAAATGGCAGCTGTACTGTTCCTAAGGAAGTGTTGAAAAATGCCACTAGTGAAAATCTGACTGAAAATATTACAAAGTCATGAACTAACGAGGATGCGTGAAACTGCACAATGCTCACTGCACTACAGTCATTTTATGGACTTTTGTCACCAAATTTCAACATAGCTATTTTAAGACCTCTGCTCATGAACAGTGTAACTCTGATTTTCTTAATCTGTCCTAAACATTGCTTTCAGACACCAACAGCACCATCGCGCAGCTACATGGGCGGAAACACGCTTTGGGCAGGATGAAAATTGACAGCTGTACTGCTCATAAGGAGGTGTGGAAAATGGCAATGTTGGAAATCTGGAGGAAATATTGAAAATTCGCAAACCCACGAAAGGCAGTGTGGAACTGTGCAACGACACTGTGAAACAGTCATTTTTAGGGATTTTGTCATTAAATTTTCAACATTGCCATTTTAAGATCTCTGCTCATGAACAGTGACACTGTGATTTTCTTAATGTGTCCATACACTGAGTTCGCATAACGACTGCACCATTGTGCGCTACATGGGCGGAAACACATTTTGGGTGAGATGTGAAAATGACAGCTGTACTACTCATAAGAAGGTGTGGAAAATGGCAATGTTGAAAATTTGGAGTGAAATATTGAAATTGCAAATCTATGAGCATGTGAGAACTGCGCAATGCACGCTCAGAAACAGTCATTTTAGATTAATTAAATTTCAACATAGCCATTTCAAGACCTCTGCTCATGAACAGTGTCACTGTGATTTTCTTAATTTGTCCCATACATTGATTTCAAGACACTGACTGCGCCCATTCTGTGCTACATGGGGAAACACATTTTGGGTGAGATGAAAATGACAGCTGTACTACTCATAAGAAGGTGTGGTGAAATGGCAATGTTGAAAATCTGGAATGAAAATATTGAAATTCCAGCGAACTTACGAGCCTGCGTAGGAACTGCGCAACGCCCTTTCGTTAAACAGTCATTTCTTGGAATTTTGCACAAATTTTCAACATGGTTTGCTTTCTTATGATGTCACTGTCATGGTGAGTTCAGGCCCAAAGGGTGATTTTGCAGTCACTGTGCAGTCACTGCACGAAATCACCCTTCGCCCGAACACGCCATGACAGTGACATCATTCATGAGAAGGTCCCAAAACCCCATGTTGAAAACTTGTGTAAAATTCCAAAATGGCTGAGATATGCACAAAGTTGAAACCCCCTATCTAGCCCATTATACAGCTTACCGGCATTTCCTCAGTTCGCGGTCGGCTTTCAAGAGTGCAGACGGTTCCCGGTCCACCAAGATCATCGCTACGGAGTCCGGAGGTGGTATGGGTGTGGGGGTGGGGAGGCTGTGCGCAGTGGGTGGGTGCGGGTTGTGGGAGGGTGGGGCCGGAGACGAAGTCTGGACCGCTTTTTTCATAGGGTTAAAAAAAAAGACGTTATGGGATTGCTTGCCACGCTGGGTGGCCTCAGCGTGGGCACAGGACTTGGGGGTGTCTAGCCGACGGGGGATTGGGCACCCCGCCGGCAAAAACAAAAAACGCAGGACCGCTTACACGCTGGGAGCGCAAGCACTTTGGGAAGGGGAAGGGGCGTTCAGCCAACGGGGATTGGGCACCCCGTCGGCAACATGATGGATTGCCACGCTGGGGTGGGCTCCAGCGTGGCATCAACTATGGGAGGGAGGAGACAGGCGCAGTTCAGCCGACAGGGATTGGGCAACCCGTCAGCTATACACTGCGTGCAGAGATGACAGCGCCTGCGGCTGGGGGAGCTGCGGCGAGCAGCTTCTTATCGCTGCTTACCATGCGTGAGTCTCTTCAATCTAGATGCCACTGCATTTTGGAGCATATCACAGATAGCTCCAAAATGCATTGGCTTACAGGGGCCGCGCCTGCAAGCACACTGCCTGAATTGGAGGAGGAGGTGACACACCTCCGAAATCTCCGATGATGGCACTATGTTTCTTGCACATGCATGCAAGCAAACATAAAAATGAAACGATCTACCTCAAACACTGTTAGTGATGGTATGGCTACATGGTAAAACTGTATTTGTTAAACAGGTCCATGCATGTTACAACTCATGGTCCCTTTCTCAAACACAGTCCTAGGTATATAAACATAACACAAATTTTTAACAAGTAACACGAAGTAAATAATCCAATGCAGTAGAAGTTTATACATAAATAACATTGGCATGTTTCATTCACTTTCCTTTACAGGGTAATTTGAATCCCGTAATAGATTTCTTGAGTCCTGTTGCCACAGACAAGTTGTTACATGATGAGCATTCTCAAATCTTTCCAAAGAGACAATCCTGAGATGTATCTGTAAGTACTAGGTGAATATATTGCATATAGCTTTGACAATAAGGTTGCAGTCATCCCCATAAACATCTTATTACTCAAATGTGGGACAGTGGCCCTTATAATGTTAGAATAAGAAACACACTGTGGGAAACAATGAAATCTTAGAGATATATTGTATGCTTGAAACTCTGGGGGATATGGGGAATTAATGCTTTGGTGTGTCAACGTCTACTGATCATCGTAAATTAATATGAAAGTCTGATTTAGCATCTGAGTGTAAAATGTGAGACATCACATTTTCCATGTGGGATGATGGGTTTCTGAGAGGTAAAATTATGGATGTCCCTCCTAATAAGGGATAGTTTAGAGACATGGTAACAACTACTGTGACCAACTTGTCAGGGATCTGATGTAAATGTTTTGAATTAAACTGATGTGTCCACTGACACAGTCTGATTATTTGTTTAATGCATTGTGACATTTGCTGCTGCTAACAGGGCATCTCAATAAATGAGGTGCATTTACCTAAATGTATCCATAATTGTTTTTCTTGGTGTGGGCTATAAGACTGCACAGATCATGTCCCCGCAGTATCCCAGTATCTGGTCAAGATGCAGAGATATTCCCAGGTCCTTACTTCAGATCACATGTCAGGCCTTTACTTTAAATCACAGAAGATTTCCTGTTTGGGATAAGTAATTCCCAAATGTATTATTTGAAATTAGAAAATGGGCTTCTTACTTGCTGCAATCTGATTGGTCAGTACCCTCAAGATAGGGGTACATTAAGTTTCAATAGATGACCAGCAAGTAAGAAGTACCAGCCTATACTGCCCCTTAACCACTCTAGTATCCTAGTACCCACCTCGGCTCCTAATTGGATAAAATGCATCATCTCCATTTGAAATTGACGCCATTTTTGCACTCGCTTAGCAGAGATCCTGCCTCTACCTTCCCAATTCAGTGCCACCTGCCACATGAACCCAAACAGTAACCTCCAACGGGCTCAGACCTGGCCACATCAAAAGTATCACAAATGAAAAAAGAAATATTTTAAATGAAAGTCAAGCTGTCCTTCGGATTTACTTTTACATCACCGTAGTCACCAACGAAGTTATTCAAAACTGCAGCGCGCCACTACATAAAGCTGGCTCTTCCGCATTTCCCAACAGAAACGCCTCCATTGTAAAATAAACAAAATCTGACAGTAGGGAACTCGGTATCTCCACAATGCAGCCACCCCTTTCTCAGTGTCCTATCACTAATCCTCCGTCTGCTGTTTAACTCACCTTCCGGCTCTAGGCAGCTGATTTCGGGCGCCCACTACCATCGCACTGCTGACTGACTGCCATTACCCCATACACATATTTATCTATGTGCAGCAGGGTATTCTTTTCCTCTCCGCCTCGCCGTCATGTTAGCTTCCTCTTTACTCAGCAAGCAGTCCCGGTATCGCAACCACGAAACTGCACACCAGCAGAGCCTCGTCACAAACTGCAGACCAACCCCCAACGGAGTCTCCAATAGGACAAAATCCATACTGGAGGAGGAACTACTTTACTAAAAATGACTACAAAACTTTTGTTAAACAATTTTTAGCTTCTTTTAATTAAACTTTTTTCTTTGCAGTACCCATTTCCTAAGCATAATAATGCCCTCCAGGGTGGGCGGTATGGGCAATACGGACAGCCAAAGGGCTATAAGGCCCTCCCCGCGCGCTGGGCCTCATTACGCCCCTGGCTGGTCAGGTATTGCCCACTACCGCCCACCCTGTCGGACATTATTGCTTACATAAGAAAGGCTATGCTACATGTGAGAGCCATTGCTTACAGCAGGGAGACTGTGTGCACTAACCATTTGATCTGGGTGATGTGAAAAAGGGAATTCACAAGAACAGTAAAGGAGCACTCCCAGCAGGACAGTCAACCTATCCTGCTGGGAGTGCTCTTTTTTTGTTTTTTGTATTTTTGTTGCCTAAGCTCCCCAAGCCCCTCCTTGGAGGGCTTGCCAGGCTCTGGCATCTGATCCCCTCATACCCGGGGACCCACCCCCAGGTGGACCACCAAGGCGGTACTATTGAGACCTGAGGGGCAGAACTGGGGCCGGCTCATTAGTGGGGAGCCAGCATTTTGCTCTATTTTGTTCCCCGGAGCCAAGTGCATGCAGTGACGCCAGCAGTGGAGGAGCCAGCACACAACCGTGCATGCTCTCCTCCATGCATCTGCACTCAGCTCCCCCCTTGCTCATGCATGGCACCAAGCCCCCCAGCCTCCGCCAGGGGGCAGCCAGGTGCCGATGCTGCATTTCCCCCCTCCCCAGAGAAGGAGAGCAGTCCTCCAGATGCTCAGTCTTCTCCTCCCCTGCTGACCCACAGCGGTCCGTGCCCTTTCCCGAACATGGGTCGCCGGCATGGAGCGAGGTGTGGGGTCCAGCGCCTCAACCCTTAGCATCACTGGGCCAGCTGGGAGTGCTCTTTTTTAAGTTCACCATGCGCACACATGTGGTGAACTTCTTGCCATGAGACTGGCTTTTGAAGGGTGTGACACTGTCTGTCCAATGCAGTGTGGTCTGCAAGGAGCGCGACAGTGCCACACCAATCATCAGTCAGGCTGATCATGACATCATTTTGACTTGATATGTGGAAACTTTGTGTAGTTGAAAAGAAAAAGTCGAACTGATCATATGGTGGCTTTCTCCATTCATCTGCAGGAAAATGCCCAGCAAACAGCTTTTCGGTGTCCTGATCAGCCTGGCTGATGTCACCTCCCCTCGCCACCACACTGGTACCTTAGCTCACTGACCTTTCACCTAAGCCTGGGTACGGCTTATACTGTACAACATCCACCACTTTCACTGCTGCCTCCTCACTCCGCTCATCTTCTGTCTCTGTACAACCCCCGGCTTTGCTTTTAGCACAAGTAGTGACATTTCACTAAACAGCAGTTCGTGCTGGCTGCCTCCTCTGCTCTTTTCACCCCCCAGCTCATCATATGCCATGGATCCCATATGGTGAGGTTCTGTATGGAACTCATTTTGTGTGACACCTGAACTACAGAAAGATGGCAGCGTCCATGCAAGCTGAGGGTCCGTAGAAGACTCAGGTGATATCAGAGCAGACTGTGAAACAGATTCCCCTTGGAGATTCCTCCCCTTTAGTGGCACCATGCAGCTCTCCTTGTCCTGCCTGATCTCTCAAGATTGTGTAGACCGCTGGCTAGGTTTGGGTCCCTGCTCTCAGCTTGATACCCTCCAACTCTACTGATTTGGCCGGTACAGTACTGGCTCTCCTACACTGGTACCAGATTCTTTTTTTTTTTTTGAAACTTCAGATTTTGTTAAACAGTGGGCATATGACAAGAATTCATACAATACAATCAGGTCTTTTGGTACAAATGAAATTGAGATAGAGGGTAGATTTGCTCTGTATAGTTAAAACTTTCACTAATACATATTTATTTTCTCTTATAGGTACCGTAACAATTGATGTGATTCATTAACTTGTAAACTTATAGGTTTCACTTTATAATATGTATCATTTCAAATGTATTCCACCATAGAGTCCATTCAAAGTCATATAACCCTTTTCTATTAATGTACATACACAGTGTAAACCATTCACACAATCATACCAAAATTATAATAAAGGAGACAAAATAAAGGAAAAAAAACAAACTGATTTATGGCTAGTGTATATTTGTTTCTTGTGATATAGCTATGGAGGAGCACCTGGTGGGTATCGGGGGGGGGCATGGTGGCTACTAATTAGAGGGAGGACAATAACCCCTCATCTGTAGGTCAGCAGCTCAATTCCTGTGGACCTGAATCAAGTGCCAGCGGAAGAGGAGTAGGGCAAGGATCTGGGTACAAAATCTTCTGGCCCTCTGTCTGTTCACCATGGCCTCTTCTGTTTTGGCAGTTTTGCCACTTTAGTACCTTAGAGCTTGCTGCTGTGTAACTGGGATCCCCTTCAGATCCTCCATCAGGCTCATGAAAGGTAGCCAAATTTGAAAGTATTTATCCCACTGTAGGCGCAATTCTGCTGTGATTCTTTCTACTCTGGAAATGTCCTGGACAATTGTAATCCGGTCTTCCGCTGTGGGTGCTTTCTGGGAAAGCCACCTTCTAGTTATGGCCTGACCCGCTGCAGCCAACAATATACTGATGAAAGATCTTTGGCCACCAGTTCTCCTACCTTTAGGCAGGAGACCTAATACCAGGGTCTGAAAGGTGTTTATTTGGACACTGACCATTATTTTCATCATATGTACTCCCACTTTTAACCAAAACAGCTGTATGATAGGACATTCCCAGAAAATGTGTAAATGGGAGCCCCTACTGCCACAGTTTCTCCAGCATAAATCAGAGTTCCCCTTTAGATATTGCTTGGTTCTTGTAGGGGTATTGAAAAATCTAGAGATAATTTTCCATCTGAACTACTTCCAATTGTTAGAGGCTGAGGTGTATTTAACACCTTCCCATATCCTCCTCCAGCCATCCTCATCTAGTTGAGTACCTAATTCCAGTTCCCATTCTGTTTGACATAAGAGAGGTGGCAATTCCTTGGAGGTTCTATGCGCGATCATTAATTTAGAAATTAATTTCTTATCCCCTGTATTTTGAATTGAATCCTACATGGTTTGTATCAATCAGTGGGGGCATCGTACAATTAGTCAGTTGGATCCCTTTTTAAGAAAGGATGCCACTTGGAAGTATCTGAAAAAATGTGTCTTGGGGAGCTGGAACTCCTGCTGCAGTGTTTGGAAGGTTTTCACCTGACCAGATTCAAGAAACTGACTAAAGAATCTGAGACCTCTATTCCTCCATAGGGAGAAAGCATGGTCCATCCTATGGGGGGGAAAACTGGCTACAATAAATAATTTCAGAATTACTGGACAATGTATTCCCTATCCCCAAGTCCCATTTTATTTCCTCCCATATTCTATATGTCTGTTTAATCCAAGGATTTAATATTTCCTTTTTAATGAGATAAGATGGGGGCTATTAAAGTCCAATTGTAGATTCAATCAAGATTCACCTTGGATTTCTAAAGCAACCCATGTATTATTCAGGTCTTTTTTTAAGTAATTCACCCAAGGACTCAGTTGGGCCATTTGGTAGTAAGTTTGTAAATTAGGGAGACCAAGGCCCCCATTCTCCCTTGCCCTTTGAAGCATTCCCATGCAATTCTGGCCCTGCAGCCTCCCCACACAAACTGGTGTAAAGCTTTAGTGATTGTTTTTCCATTCAGATCCTGGAACCCCAAGAGGGAGGGCAGTAAACAAAAACAGAAAGTGGGGGAGAATATTCATCTTGATGGACTCAATCTGTCCCATTAAAGTCAATGGGAGGATGGACCATCTCTTTAAATCTGCCAATACCTCAAATTAATTTACCATAATTAGTGTGATATAGTTGTTTAAGGTCTATCGGTATGTAAATACCTAAGTATCTGATTTTTCTCAGAACCCATTTGAATAGTATTAACTGTTCTAACTCTCTTGTACGTGTGCCACTGACTAGAATCACCTCTGCCTTATCATTATTTATTTTAAATCCAGAAACTTTGCTATATGTTGTTAATGTCTGGAGTAAAATGGGAAAAGCGTTTACAGGGTTACGTAGATAAAGCATAGTATCATCTGCGTAGAGAGAAATTCTATTTTCCTCCCCTCCTACGATGATTCCGGTAAAGTCAGGGTGTGACCTAATAAGCTGGGCTAGGAGCTCCATACTGACAGTGAAGAGGAGTGGAAAAAGTGGGCAACCCTGTCTAGTGCCCCTTCCAATTTTTAATGAGGCATATATGGTGCCATTTACCTTAACTCGGGCTGTGGGGGTACTACAGCGCTCACATATCCATTCTCTGAACTGTTCCCCAAATCTGAATTTAGCCAATACTTCTAACAGGAAGTCCCAAAGCAGACGATCAAATGCCTTCTCTGCATCGATTGCTATGGCGATTTGTTGTTCCTTTGCCCTCCCTCCTGTGTGTAGGACATTCAGACAGTGCCTGATATTGTCCTTAAGGTGTCTATTTTGGACAAATCCAGCTTGGTCTGGGTGAACCAGGTTAGGAAGGACTGCATTCACCCTATTTGCTAGGACTTTTGTAAAACTTTTAGAATCCACATTTAGAAGTGAAATAGATCTATATGAACTGCTTGATTTTGGGGATTTAACATCCTTGGGGAGCACTGTTATGTATGCCTCCTTCCACGAACCTGGGAGTCCGCCCTCCTCCCTTCCTCTATTGAAGACCTGGACCAGTACGGGAATTAAAAGGTCACTAAACCTCTGGAAGAATTCTGCATTAAACCCATCTGGGCCTGGTGATTTACTACTCTTCAAAGTTTGAATAACCTGAGCCACCTCACCTGAAGTTATAGGGGAATCCAATTGTATTCTGATTTCATCAGTCAGTTTTGGGGGGGGGGGTGACTTTATCTAGAAATGCTTGGATAGGGCCCCTAGAATCAGATTTTGTTGGTTCAGGATGATAGAGGGCTGCATAATATTCTTCAAATGCATTAGCTATATCTATTGGGGTATACATTTGGGTGGGGGCCCCCTTTGTGGTGAGCTGTAAGGTTTTAACATACCTGTCTGCTTGTGCCTTTCTTAAGCGAAAGGCTAATAATTTAACGGCCCTGTTGCCGTGTTCATAATATTTTTGATTACCATACCTTAACTTCCCCTCTATTTGTTGGGCCAGGATATTTTGTAACTTCTGCCTGGTTTCAGTTACTTCCTTAAGTAATTCTGCTTTGTGTGTTCCCCCTTGTTTCATCCTACACGCTAAATGCTGTAATTTTTGTCTCCAGAGCTTTCTGTTGTTCCATACGCCTCTTTTTGAGGTGCGATGCAAATTAAATTATCTGCCCTCGCATTACAGCTTTCAATCCATCCCCAAAACATTTTGAGTTGGGGCCTGTCCTGGGATTATGGGTCTGGTAATCTTTAATAATTTCTTGGATATGGGTCCTGAAATCCTCCCTGTCCAGCAGAAAGAGATTCATTCTCCACTGTGAGGTTCTTTGCCAATTACCCATCTCCAAAATTAGGGTCACTGCTGAATGGTCCGATACCAGTCGGGGGAGTATTTCACAACTACGTACCTTGTGTAAATCTATGCTACTGCACAAAAAATAATCGATTCTGGAGTGAGAATCGTTTGGGTGGGAGTAGAAAGATTAGTCCCTTATAGATTTATTAAAATCCCTCCAAACATATTCCAACCCTGACTGCTTTACTCATGTTTTTATTTGTGCTCGAATTTTGCGATGACCAGTCCCACTGAGGGTTCGGGACACAATTGAAACACCCCCATTAAGACCATGCTCTTTCCCACTTGTGCTGTCTGCTCGAAATGTTTTACAAAAAAAAACTGGATCATCCCTGTTGGATGCGTATAAATTAATAATATGAATTACCTGACCAAACAGCTTCCCTGTTACTATGATCCACCTGCCTTCTTCCAGAGTTATTTCTGAGGTGATTTCAAAGGGCAGATCCTTACCAAAAAGAATGGCCACCCCCACTCTTTTCCCAGAAGGATGTGAGGTGTAACTTACCCTGCCTGCCCAATTCCACTTTAATTTTCAATGTTCTGTCTCTGATAATTTACTTTCTTGTATGAGGCTAATATCAAATTTTATCTGCTTTAGATAATGGAGGATCCTGGTCTGCTTAATTGGAGAGTTGATACCCTGAACATTCAGGGAAGTGACTTTAAGGGTCCCCACCCCCAAAATATGGTGTTATTGGCTTGAGTGAAGTCCCGAGTCTTATTTCCTTCCATCCCCTCCACTCCCACCCACATATGTCCCGCCCCCCACAGCCCACCTCCATTTACATCCCCAGCTACACTATCAGGTAAAACACAACACCATGGGTAAACCAAATCCCAAACCAACAATCTACCAAATATGGTAACATGAACTTTTTAAACATGAAACTGTAAACTTTAAACAACAAAATTGCTTTCTAGGTTCATGATGGAACCCCCGCAGCCACGGTGGCTGGAGAGCCTAGGCTCAAGCTCCTACTATAAGTAGGTCTGATTCTACTGAATCAGAAGTGTAAGGAACGTCATTGCTCTGCAGAGCTGCTCTGGTATACCATTATTCTTTTTTTTGCTCTATGTGGCCAACCCGGAACACCCTCCAGAGCTGCTTATACCATTTAATTTATTTGAAATTCAGGGAAAAGGTGGGCATTATTTACCCCTTCCCCAGCCAGCTTTCGATGGAAATGTATTCGAATAATTTTCCCAACTAAATACTCAGCTGTTACCAAGACCGTATCTTTGATCATCTCAGGTCCATGATTAAGGTCCACTCAGTATTTTAACTACAAGTCATAGGATACCTGAGGTGGTACCATATCAACACATTTACCCCCTGATTATATGTTCACATCCCTCTCCATCTACCTCTCCCAACTGTTCCTCATTCCATTTTCCCGCTATGCAGTCTTAATCATCTAAAAGGCTAGCAGAATCTGTGTGGTGATAATCCTTCTGAGTAAACTGTAGACTGATGAAGACAAGGGGTGAAGAAACAGGGAAATATAGGCCCCTGGTGTAATTAGGTTCCAAGTGGGGAAAAAGTTAAGCTGGCATAAAATGACAAGCTAAAGGAACATAACCAGTATCTTCTCAGGAAATCAGGATGCATTCTCCCTCAACAGACGACCTTGAGGTGATTCGTTCTATGAAGAGGCCTTATTTTCTCTTCCCAGAATTTCTTTTAGGTCTTGGCTAAGATGGGAAGGCCATATTATTGCCAAAGGGTGCATTTGCTTTGGTTTGCCCGCTCTCCGCCACGTCAATCGAGAAATTGTATGTTCCAGCTGGTCCTTGTGTAGTTCGGGGCAGCGTAGGCCTAACTGTTTTAACATAGGCAATGCTTCTCTCAGCATATCAAATAGATGTAGGCCGTTCTCCATATGAACTCGAAGTTTTGCTGGGTAGTATAATTGAATTTGAATATTCTTTTCTCTGGCCAGCTTAATAATTTCCCGTACCTGTTTTCTTTTGTCATTGAGCATGTCAGAGAAGTTCTGGTTGAAAAAAAGTCTCTGTGTATCTAGCTTAATCTCTTTAGTTTTCCAGGCAGTTTGGAGAACCAGCTGGCGATCCTGATAATTCAGCATACGTGCTATTATTGAGCGTGGTCTTGCAGATTGATCCTGCAGTTTGGGAGCCAACAAACAGTGTGCTCTTTCAATTAAAAGAGGAGTATCTTCTGGGATTTTAAGCACTTCTCTCAGTATGTGTAATACGAACTCCTCCATAGCTGAAAATGATTTCTACATGTCCTCTGGTACACCGTAAATTCTAAAATTAATTCTCCTTGCACGATTTTCATGATCATTGATCTTGGATTGCAACTCCCGTTGTCTGGTTAGCAAATAAAGAATAGCTCGATCATGTTGGCCTGACAAATCGGCCAGGCCTCCCACACATTCCTCTACAGCCGTGGTGCATTTATCCATAGCTTTCAGGTCGACTTTCAGGTCTGCAACAGAGGACTCCACCCTGTGGATCACTTTTATGATGCCATCTAATTTCAAAAGGATCATTCCCTCGTCAGTCGGCTCAAAATTATCTTCTGAGTCAGCAATACTGCTTACTGGGGAGGTTGAGCGTTCGTCCTGAGGTTAGCTGGAATTGTTATCAAGTTCCAGCAATGTTTTAATCTTAGCTGCTTACGAGGTCCGATGTCTGGATCTGTTAGAGGTCATTTCCCTTAATTTTAGAACAAGAAAGTACTTAATTTAAATGCGATTTAGTGCTGGCTGTGTAATTTTTAACTAGAATGGCTCCGGAGTGTCTCAGTTAGGCGGTCATTCAGGTGGTGACGTCACCGGAAGTCCCCTGGTACCTGATTCTAACAAGTTATCAGAGAGTACCAAATTTGATGCCTCTGAGAATTCCCCAGTCTCTTCTGCATGGCCACTGGCATTCCGCTGGGCTACAGCATGCAGGGCGGTGGAAAAAAGTATCCATCCCCATGGTAACCGAATGAGAGTCCCAATGGACATGCGCTCCTGTCCCGGGAAGCTGCTAATTGCAACATACAGTAACTGTCACTGGCGGGAGTCTCATCTGTCAGTGAATCAGTCACTGCTGAGGGGGAGAGTCAAGTGTTGTGTCAGTCTGTGCAAGTACTGTCCGGGATCCAGTGCGGTGATGTGGCTTTGATTGCATGCAGTCAGTGCTCAGCCTTAATTGTTAAACTCTGTCACATCCAGGCATCCCCTGTGCCAGTTATTCTCCAGATGACGGTCGTCGACTTATCGGTCGGGTCAGGTCTGGTTCAATCATACGAGCAGATGTGGTTTGCCGAGTTCAGCAACAGGAGTAAGTAACAATTTTTGTCTTAAACCCTAAAGGGGGGTTATTAACATAGACTTTTCTTTTCCCTATGTATTTCAAATAATTTGACCCGCTCCTAAAATAAGAAAAACAATCTCACCCTTAGTCTGTCAACAAGCATGTTAAGAGAGCAGACTAGAGATGTGAATGAAAGGGTGGGCTGTCATCGGCGTTGGCAGGTGCCTGGCTCGCTTGCAGCACAGTGAAAGCTCTGCTGACAGTGATAATCCTGCTATAGTTTTTAATAGACTTTTTGTTGTAGTCCCCCCCAACCCATCCACGTACACATCTCACCTGCCTTGTTCCTCCAGAGTGAGCCAAGCAGTGGTATTACTATTGTGAGCAGTGCAAGCAATAATGTGGGGGGCTATAGAGAGTGAGCAGTGGTGCTGGGGGCTATAACAGGAGAAATAGAGGTCAGAGGACTTGTACAGAGTGAATGAGGATATTTGCCCAGGATAGCCCAACTTCTCATTTTTCTGTAAGAAGGGTGCTCTTTCCTCTTAACAGTAGTCAATATTGAGCAGTTAAATAACTTGTTTAGGGCCACACAGAAAGTGGCACATAGGATTTGAACTTTGGCCCCTTGGTTAACTTTTGTGTGGTATATCCCAAGGCTACATGGCCTGGTCATCTGCTATATACAGTATATTGCTCCCATAAGTTGTGAATAAATAAGAAACTTGTGTGGTTAGCAAGAAATGCTGCTGGTCAAGTGCATGTAAATAAGCCAGCAGCTGAGGCTGCTGGGAACTGTAGTCTTGCCACACCCAGTACAATAGCAATACTAACAGTGAACATTTGGCATTGACATATGCTTGTCTGTTCCTGACAGCAATGGCTAAACTGGACATAGCAATAAGGAGATGGTTAGATAGACAGATAGATACAGACAGACAGATAGAAGCTAGTTAGAAATACAGACAGACAGATAGAAGCTAGTTAGATATATAGTAACATTTATAGCTAGATAGACAGATACTTACATACATACATACATACATACATGCATATATACATACATGCATATATACATACAGTACATTTAGATGGACAGAGGCACTGTAGATCTTTCTTTATAAAGCACCTTTCCTAGGCACAGTACAATCCACATTAAAATACAATAAATACCAACAAAATACCTGAAAGGATGGCTCAATTATACATCTCTACTGCCATGCTTATCCCTCAAGTGGATGGGGTCACGATGCCTGACAGGTCCACTTCATTCCAAAAAAGACTGGGACTTGGCAAAGCCAAGTCCACTAATGGATTATATCTGTAAAGGTGGACTATCTGAAGGGGTCAGTCAGCATGACTGTGTCAGCATGGTTTTCAGACCAGACAACCAGATCTACCTGCAAATGTTCAATCAACATAGATAACATAAGAGTGAGAGAGGGAACCCCATTCCCATGTCAGAGGAACCCCCTTGTTTGAAGTCCTGACCCTAAAACCTGCAAGAGACTAGCTGCCGTCAGACTGGAGTAAACTTCCATCCAGGCACTGAAATAACTAAGGACAGTTACAAGCCTTGTCAACTCCAACACCATGGCAGACAACCAGTCTGCAAACTCCTGCAGGACACCACCCACACCCAGCAGTGGGTGGTATATTAACAGGAAACAGCATGTCATACTACTACCACAACAGTGCCACACCCTCATATTGTCTTGGTTCATCCATGGGGAGAGTCTTACACTCAGCTGCATTATAAAGAGCAGCTCTGCACGTCAGTATGTCATTTTATAAACATAATGTTTCAGTTATTAAAATTTAGTAGGGATTTTTTTCCTTTTTCTGTGTTTATAACAGTTTGTATAGAAAACTTTTGACTGTCCCTAACTGACCCCATACTGACATATATTTATGACATCATAGTGCTCATCATGACTTGGTGGAGGGTGGGAGGGCGGGACCACCAGGGAGCAGCAGGAACAAGGGTGGGGGTGTATGGACACAAGTTCATTTTCAGAGGCAAGAGTCCTGAAGGGACTTGCAGCTCTGAAAGTGGACAAGGTTATGGGATCAGGCATGATACATTCAAGGGTACTAAAGGAATTCAGGGAGGTGCTAACTGCCCGAGTGATGACCTTATTCAACGGCTTACTGGAAACCAGTGTGGCTTCAGAAGACTGGAGCAGATCAAGACATGGTCCCTCTCTATAAAAGCAGCACCAGTGAGGAGGCTAGCAACTATAGGCCAGTCAGTCAGTCTCATATCATATCATCAAAGCCTAGGATTAGGTGAAACATATGAAGTTTGTGTTTGCTACCTATGTTCCTGTACCCAAAAGGGCTGTTATCACATGCTGTGCTGGACTGTAATAAAGGACTTGGGAAGTTTGCTGAAGTGTTCAACAAGACTCCTATTTTGTTTCTGTATGGAGGGTGTGTCATGATTTTTTATTCTGAGTATGTGTACTGTCACTAAGCACCCTGTACCTAGTGCAGCTCTGCTTTCCCTAGTAGGTGGTTAATGGTACTCAGTCTAATAAGGGGAGAGTGACCAGCAGGGAGCCGTAGGACTCAGTACTGGAACCATTCCTCTTCAATGTCTTTATAAGTGACATTGCAGAAGGGAAGGTATGCCTTTTTGCAGATAACACCAACATCTGTAATAGGGTGGAGACTCAGGAGGAACTGGAGAGAATGTGCAGGGATTTTGGGAAACTTGAGGAACAGTCAAAAGCATAGCAGTTGGGATTCAGTGCCAAAAAGTGCAAAATCATTCACCTCAGGCATAAGAACCCAGGAGCTGAGTATAGATAAGGCCCCTGTTCTCTGCAGCACTGTAGACTAACTTCTGTGGCAGAGACTGAACTTCTTCGGCATAGTTAGGTCAAGTTTTGCAGCATGGTTTAAAGTTGTACAGCACATTAAAAAATAAATAATACAGAGCTGGCATTACAGTTTTGGAGGACCCTGCAAGGATGGACTGTGTGGAGGACTCCTGACTCCCACCACATAAACATAAATTACATTTCTCTTAAACATCCAGTTTTATGCTTTTCAGTAGTTGTTCTGGCTTTCCGCATTTATCTAAATCTATTTAGAGCTTAGTGTCATTGTATGCAACATTAATGGCTACTAGCAAGCACCCCTCCAACCTGCTGGCAAAGTGCTTGGTCATCACCAATGGTGATTGTAAATAAAAAAGAAGGGGGTTGTAAGAATCTGCCTTGATTTTAGGAAACTTTATCAAGTGTCAGAATTTGACAGTCATCATGGGGGGCATGCCAACACAGGGATTTGGCATTAATGTAACACACTGGGAGCCCACCCTTGTGTGCAAAAATGTTTCCAACACCAGGATGCCCACTCCTAGTGTCGGATGCGCCCCCCTCAAAACCTGTCTGTAATCTGCCGACATCGGGGTGAGTGCCCAATCTCCATATCAGCATGCCTCCCCATGATAACTGTCAAATTCTAACACTTGATTACATTTCCTAAAATCAACTCTTCCATGATACCCAATTCTTTCATTTTTTTGTATTTCTTTAACCACGTCTGCTCTTAACTGCTCTGGTAATTTGTGCATCTTTTGTCTAACAGGTCAAGCATTCCCTGTCACAATTACGTGCTCAACACCTTTAGCTCAGCCTGGTACTGTGGTAAAAGTACTGTTAAATGTCTTTAGCAAGTTATGAATTTCTGCAGTTTGTCGAGAGGTTAAGGGAACATTCACCTTTACAGCATCAGCAGTTACAGTTTGTTCCAGTCTGTCATAAGCTATATCACTATCTTCTTTATTGGTTTCTAGTAAAACTAGCAAAGTAACCTGTGGTGATTTTTCAACCCATTTCTTCAGGAGGTTAGTGTGGTACATCTTGGTAGTATTTTTCCTATCAGGGGTCTCAGTTTCATAGTTAACTGTGCCAGTACATCTAAACACTTTATAAGGCACTTGACAATTCATTAACAGTTTATTTTCTGTAGCGGGTAACAATAGCAAGACCTTTTCACTTGGCTCAAAAACCTTTTCTTTTACCCCATGATCATAGTATGCCTTCTGCTGGTTTTGGGCCTCTTCCTGATTACTATGGGCAATTTCAACATATTTAGCTAGCTTGTTTCTCAGGTTACACATATAAGATGTAATGGATTTTTTTCTGACTGGGGTTATCTTCCCATATTTCTTTTATTACATCTAGTGACCCTCTAGGTTGTCTACCATATAGCATTTCAAATGGTGAAAACCTGTTAATGCCTGTGGCACTTCTCTATAAGCAAAAATCAGGTAAGGTAAGTATTGGTCCTAATCTTTCCCTTCCCCTTTTACAAACCTTTTCAACATGCGTTTTAGTGTTTGATTAAAACGCTCAACAAGACCATCTGTCTGAGGTGGTAATGAGAAGTTCTTATGGCAGAGATACCTAGTAGTTGGTACAGCTCTTTCAATAATGCAGCACCAAAATTACTACCTTGATCAGTAATAATCTCTTTAGGCATGCCCACCCTGCAGCTATTTTTGGCAAGCTCTTCTGCCAGTTTTGGGACTGTGATAGTGCACATAGGAACTGCCTCTGGGTATCGAGTAGCACGGTCACATACTACTGAAATGAACCAATTACCCTTTTTACTTTTGTCTAAGGGGTCAACCACATCCATTGCAATTCTCTCAAAAGGCACATCTATCAAGGGTAGGGACACCAGGGGCACATTGTTTTTTTTTATTCACTGGGTCTACTTTCTGACACTCAGCACAAGAACTGCAATAGGTATCAACATATTCATGAATTCCAGGCCAGTAAAATCTGCACAGCAATCTAGCAAGGGTGTGATCCCTCCTTGAGTGACCAGCCATATGACTATCGTGTGCTATCTGTAACAACTCAGAGCTATACTTCTGTGGCATATCCAATTGTTCTATGTGTTCCTGCGTCTGAGGTTTAACCCAAACTCTGTACAGTAATCCATTACATTTTTTGAACGTTGGTTCACCCTGTTTTGGTATCAACTCCAGTTGCTTAAAATAACCCTGCAGAGAAACATCATTATCTTGCTCTGAAACAAAATCACAATCAGTTACCAGTTTAGTTTCAGCATTTTCATATATTAATCTCTTATGTCCATCAGTCTTTGTTGCTACTGTTTCTTCAGGTGTCTTCTTTCTTTCCTGGATTTCCAGATCTTGGAGCTATGCTCAAACAAGTCTGAATCAAAATCACCAAAAGGAAAAGAGTCCCCACCATCTGAGATCTTCTTTGCCTGTGCTATTGTCATCACAGCTGCTGAAACATCAGGATTTCTGTGATTACCTCACTAAGTCCTGGAAAGTCATTTCCAATAATCACAGGTTCGGGTAACTTAAGTACTACCCCAACTTTAATTTGGTGCAACACCCAATTAACATTCAGAGTCGCTTGGGTGGTGGGATAGTCTCAAGTGTCCCCAAGGATGCAGATTACACCAGCACCTGGTCCTTTTGCACATTTTTTTCCCAGCACTTCCACATGCACCAGGGTTTGTCTTCTTCCTAAATTAATAAGTCCCTTCACAGTCTTATCTCCCACCTTGACATCTGTTAAATACTTGCCCCAGCTTGCTAAGGACAAATCTGCTCTGGTTGGAGCCATTTCATAAGGAGTTCTCTGAGTTGGGTAAAAACTTCTCGAGGATTGTCAACTGAATGGTACTTCAGGTGCTGAAATCTTTGCCTGTAGGTCTCTCTTGAGATGTCATACTTTTTCAGGATTCCTCCTTTCACCAGGTCATAGTTTTCTGACTGTGTAGTGTCCATATTGCTGTAGGCAAGTTGGGCTTTACCTGTCATATTAAGTACCAGCCTGATTGCCCACTGCTGCTTTGGCCAGTGGCAGGCTGTGGCAACCCTTTCAAAAGTTGTCAGGTATGCTTCAATATCATCCGAGGGACACAACTTTGTAAGTTTAATGTCTTTTAAGTTGTTTGTGTCTTGTTGCTCTGCTGGACCTGTGCCAGATCCTCCAGCTCTGATAGCTTGCAAGGCATCCAGCCATCACTGCTCCTGTCACTGCATCTCTTTTTTTCTCTGCTTCTTGAGTTGCTGCATCTCTTCTTTTCTCTGTGCCTCTAAATGTTGAATCTCTTTTTCTGTCTGTTGCATCTCCTCTCTTCTCTTCTTCATCTCTTTTTGTTGCATAGCCCACCATTTAAAAAAGGCAGTCAGGCTTTCAGGTTCTGTACTGCCTGTTCTTCTCTTTCCATGACTGGTGCTGGCTGTACAGTCTCAGCTTGGACTTCTATCTCTGCTAGTTTGGCTGCTGTTCATCTGGTAATCACTCCTGGACTTGCCGCTGTAGAATCTGTACCTTTCTTCTATGCTTCCCTGGTACCAGGTCTAGTACCCACGCACAATACTCCAGGCTTAGAGTGTGCACAGCATAAATCCCACTTCTAAAACCATCTGTCATCAAGGCACAGGTCAGGAAGCATAGGAAAACCAGGAACAGTTATAACATTCTCAAGTAGCATTTTATTATAATCAATAACAGTAAAATAAAAAATAAAACTTGTTCAGTATAACTATTTACAATGGCAATACAAACAGAGAAAACAAAAGTCCTTCATCTGAGGGTATCTCTAATTCCAGGTTTCAGTCTCTGTCTCTCCCCAACTAAAGCATTGCTGCTCTTTTTATCAATCTTATAAATCTTTGCCTGGGAACTCATTAAGAGACATCCTGTTTCTCATGGAATGTTCTTGTCCATTTCTTTGCAGAGCAGGCTTGCAAATAGAACAGTGCCCCAAGCTGGCCCCCTGCTAACAGCTCTGCAAAAGAATTTGCAAACAAGTCTGAGAGTAGCTCAAACTGCATCTCATGTAAACCCCCTAAATTCCAAAAAGCTTTTTGCAGTCATTTCAACAGTATAACTTTATACATTTCAAACAAAGGGATCCCATTTTCACATACAGACTCACATATATTTTTATAACTGCAGATATGCAATGGGGAAGAAAAGACAGAAACAACAAGTGAAGGCAGAAAGATAGCTAGAGGAGAGAATTGCGAGATCGTCAGAGTGACCAGTTTCTAGGTCTTGCAAGAAAATTTGGTTGCACAACCAGACAGACAAGAGACAGAAAAGGACATGATAGAACAGATTCTTGAGTTTACTCTTTCTGTATATCAAATGGGACAGGACCTTGTTCAACCCTGTCACAATGGCACTTCTCGAAAAAAAGTAGGGGAAATGTTCCTGGTGTCCTGGCCAAATTTTTCTCATTCACTAAAATACCAACAACTGCTTAATTTTATTCATTTTGAATTGGTTTTCATCCGTATTACCCCCCCCCGTACGAGGATGAACATAGGCAGAATTGCCTAATCCTACTTCCCCAGTTAACAAAGACTAAATAAAAAAGTAAATAAGAATTACATATAATAAAAGTACTCCCTATTTGTTAATTAAGCAATAAGGCATGCCCGGTGTATGTCATGCTGGAGTAATCCATGCCTCGAGTGCATTGTGAGGCATGAGGCCTGAGACCAAGTGCCTTCAATAACTGGAGAAGTGACATCCCTGCAACACATGCCCTGAAGAGCCTTATTATGATTATAAAATGGATCCGAGTTAATGTTTTTATGGTTGTAATTGGGCTGTTGTATTGGCACTAGTTTCACCTGTGAGGCAATGCTGAAAGAACATCAAGGGCAAAACTGGGTCGCTATCAATCAGCTTTCAGCATTTTTTCTGTCCTTTTTGTAACACATTAATAAAGGCAAACCAACATTTATACATTTAAAAACTCAAGAATTCTAGCATAAACTGGCTAAGAGCGGAGAAGGAGCTCTCATTTTAATTCCTATTTATGTGATGTTCATTTTTGGTGGTGAGCCACTGGCTAGGAGAAAGCTAGGGGCACTACTCAGAGTTCATCTGGGTTGGGTAGGAATGCCAAACTGTTATCCAAGCCTTTTTGTTTCCTATGGGACAGAGTTGGTATTAAATCTTTTGTTCTCCCAAAATGTTTTCCCCAATTTTACCTATGTCTTGCAATAGAAATATTTTGATTATTTTTACAGATCAAAGCATTCAATATACTGTTGCTTGCAAAAGTGTATGCATGTATATACTATGTACAGTGTTATTTGTATGTGGTGTATGCCCCAGGACGCAATCTGGAAAATGGATGGTGGCTCAATAGCCTTTCACAGTTCTCTTTAAACAGACTGACAGAAACAGACAGACAGGCAGGCAGACAGACAACAGACAAACAAGCTGTTGCTTTGGGGCATGGCAACAAACAATTCTTTAAACTGCTATTCACATCCCTGATTCAAAGGGATTATTCCCCAGTCTGGCATGGATTGGTTATATTTTAAGTTACCATTAAGAATAGTGGCACACTTTTTTTTATACAGCCTCACGTCTTTGAGACTTACTTACCCCCAGACTAGAATGCTAGGCTGGACATGAATACTTCAAAGAGGGGCAGATCATAATCTTACAAACCAATACCAGATCTTTTAATTCCAGATCAGCCCACTTTAATACAGATAAAAAGTACATTTTTAATAATTTTGTTTAATATTTAGTTAACATGAGAGCCCCATTTTAACTGGAAAGATAACATTATGCCCAGAAATTTGGCCTGATCAGCCGTGTCAATTTCTGATTTGTTATTTTGTCAGCCATATTCATTTCCAATTTGTTAATAGTTGATTGCTGTGACTGTTGGGGAACAATTGCCAGAGCTATTTACTAGTCTCATAATTTGAGGTTTAGACTCATTAAGCTTCATGTTATTATCTTTTACCCAGTCACACACAACTCATCTTGGCTGTCTTTCAGTGAACTGTTCTGGCCCTTATCAAACCTAAGAGTAGCATCGTCCACATAAAAAGCTGATCACACTACAACAGTAAGTTAGTTATCATTATGAAAACAAAAGCACGGGCCTCAATTTGGTACCTTGGGGTATTCCTCCTTTGATTTTTTTTTTTTTAGATTTTTTTGTTATATTCTGCTATTTTTGTCCCCTCACCTGCCACCAGTATATCTGCCCTAGTCACGGCATCCCTGATGCATCCACCTCTTACTAAGTCCTTCTTGCTCCCCCGGTTACCCCTGGCTTACCCCACAGGGGGCAGGGTCACGGCACTGTAGAGGGAACTGGTACCACGATACCAGTATCTGTTTGGGAGATCGTGGGGCCAGGAGGCTAATTGAAGCCCAGAGACAATGTTTCATTTAGGTGGCAGGCCCAAGGATTTTTGTCCCCTGCAAGCTGGGGCAGTGACGTGCAGTGATGCCAGCGTCTGTCCTGCCCCAGAGTTACTCGATCTTGCATCGGTCCTATGGCAATGACCCAGCCTCTGCCAGGTGTCACTCCTGTGCCTAGCACACAGCCCCCTTCCCCCCAGAGAAGGAGAGCAGTCTGAGGGATGCTCAATCCTTCTCCACCCGGCCAGCCCTCCGACAATCTGGATCTGTTTCTGAATCCGGGTCGCCGGCATTGCAAGCAGAAATCCCACCGCTGCACCGTTGGGCTGGCTCTCCTCTTTTGATTTGACCCCATTCTGACCTTAAACTCCCAATTTTTACTCTCTGATGCCTTTCTGACAAGAAGGCAGAGACACACCTAAATAACACTGCATGGACCTGAAAGATTATGATTTTTTGCATCAAAACGTTATGGTCTATTAGGTCAAAGATCTTGCTAAATTCTCCATGTTGAGGTGTAAACCATTTAGCATCTTGATCCACAGGCATACTGGAGAACATCCATTCAAGTTACCATACTGCACCGTTGTTTCAGTCTTTAATCTGCTCTAAAATCCAATTGCATATGAATCCTCTAGCAATTTTGCCTAATGACAGGGGTTAATGATATGGGCCTTGGATCTTTGGATATGTTTTTGACTATATATACCTTGGGGATAGGGACAACATCTACCTTTTTCCACACCTCTGGCATTCAATCTTCTTTAATACTAGTTCTGATAAGAACACAAACTGAGGGGCAAATGTGTTTGCAGATCCTTTTAACAGTCTCCTAGGGATTTGGTCTGCCCCAGGGGCTTTACAGATGTGAACTTTCTGAAATTCTTTAATGACTTGGTCTATAGAGGGCAAATAATTATCTGCGACATTACTTCCATTCAGTTTAATTATAACCAATGGCTGTAAGTCAGCCATGATCCCATTTAACACTCCATTGATTTAATTTTTAATATTCAGTTTGTTTGTTTGTGTTTTGGTTTCTCCACCATGTCCCATTGCTTCAATCAAACCCTTTTCCTTCCCCATGAAACCCTTCACTCCTTGTCACCTCTTCCTAGAATTTGTGGTTAACAGTCGCTTTACCTTTGTATGACAATACATTTTCTGCAGTGTTTTGCTTCTCTGTTATTCAGATTTGTAAACCATTTAAATTCCTCTGTCCTTTCTTAAATGCTTTCTGTTTTGTATTAAATTGTTGTAGTCCATAGTTTATCTGTGGAGTTGCCCCAAATGATTTAGTTGATGGAGTGGTCTACAAATGCATGTTGGACTTTCACAAGAATAGTCTCTCTTCTTTCTTTTGCATTATATTCAAAGTCATGTATTTTTGGGAAGGCTACAGACAGTCACTTACTGCTTGCTTGTCTAGAACTTGTAAGTCTTGTGGCATCACTCCATTACTGGGGTACAACATGGGTCATGATGAGGTGAATTGCTGTGAGACAGTCTATGCTATGAGACAGTTGATCCTTTCCAGTGGTTTTACTCTTTCGTACTCTATTTTAAACTATACTGGACTGGTACAAGAAGTTAGAAGGAGGGTGGCGTTACCCTGTTAACAGCACACATATACGCAGGGCAAGAGGAAGGGGCAGCATCTGGTAGTTCACTGAAAACATCAGGAACTGCTTGTTCAGCCAGAGCTATTTTTAGTAATGCTACTGAGATAGACAATGCTAACTAGAGCTTACATTTGGAGAGAGTGCAAGGCAGATTATTTTAGCAGTTTTGATTTACTTTACCACGTTCCGGGAGGCAAGGACCCCTAAATCAGAACATCCGGGTCAAAAGCTATAAAGGCCACAATGCTCAGCGAGTGGAGCAAGCTTGAGCAGGGGCGAGCGTGCAGGATGGGGACACATGGGTAACACTTTTGCACATAACAGGACTGACTGAGTAGGCAATCAGTATATCTGCCATTTGAACAACTGGGACTGCTACAGGTGATTACAGTGCAAGTGTTATAGACAGTCGTCTACAGAGTGCTACAGTTTGATTGTATATTACTGCAGTACCTAGTGCTGAGTGTCAAGCACCATGAATAGTAGGATTATACAACATACAGCTAGTAAGGAAGAAACAGGTGATTATTATATCAAGACTGAGTAGGCTAGGGTTAACCTTTCAGTAAACATAATGTCACAGCTGCACCTTTTAAATCCTAGCTCTCTTTTATTTAATTTGTGTTACTTAGCCTAAAGGGTAGTGAAAACAGCATAATACCTGAAACTAATTCATTAACTGAGACTTAGCAGTGAGCTTAAAAATGACTGTAGAAAATGTCATTACACAACCAGGTGGTACTATAGTGATGCAATGCATCGCATGCAGCTCCTACTGCCCAGATCAAATTAATGATTTTGTAACATTTATATGTGGATGTTGAGAAGAAATTAAAGTATTTAAGTACAAAACAGTAACACTAGAACAGGAAATCTACTTTCTGAAAATAAAAGAATCCCTATCAGAATCCAGGTCTAACACTATTACACTACTTACTAATACTCTCAACATGCAGCAAACTATAGTAAATGGCATCACCAATAATCGAGCAACGATGCTTGGGAAAAACGAAAGGCCAGAAGGTCGAATACAGATTACCGAGGATGCAGATTGGAGTATTGTAAGCACGTATAGAAGGGTTAAAAAGGGGTGTAACGCACTAGGGGGAATATATCCCTATCTATAACAGGTTTCAGGCATTACGTATTGATGAAAGTGCTAGAATGAAGACACAACCAACCCCCATAGAGTTGCCATCTCAGTCTGTTATGGATGAAAGGTCTGGCATTAACACTCAAGCCACCCACATCATTATTATCACTAACTACTGTGACAGAAAGCACTGAGGATGCACTCACTTACTCTAATAGCATTAATGAGCCACCAGTGAATCCTGCAACAGTGGCACTAAGGCAGGTAATTGTATTAGATGACTTTATCATTAAATATACCAATGGACTGATTTATCGGGCAAACACAATAGAATGATGAGCTAATTTTCAGGGGCTAAGGTCAGGGACCTTACTCATATGGCAGCAAATATACTTAGCGGGGAGGGAGAGAATCCTGTGGTGATTCTACACATAGGAGTTAATAATGTAAGAAACACTCCAGTCATTGATATTAAGAATGAATTTATCTCCTTGGGGAATCTGTTGAAATCTAAGGGATGTGACATCACCATTTCAGAAATCCTGCCAGCACCTAGGACATCATATTAAATAAATGAGACCATCAAGCATATCAGATCATGGTTGATATTGTGGAACAAGGACATGGGTTTCACTTTTTTAAGATACTGGGATTCCTTCTGTGGGAAACCACACTTATTTGTAAGAGATGGGTTGCATCTCAGTTATAATGGAAGCCTCCTATTCCTCTGGAATCAACTCCCCCCTACAATTTGTCTCACCCCCACCTTCCCTGCTCTGAAATATCTGCTCAAACTACCCCCTGTAACCTCCTGCAACTTTTCCTAACAGCCAGATGGACCTTACATACCTAGACACTGTCGGCAGATAAGTGCCTATGGCCCACCCAGTATGCCCATTTGAGCTTGTAAGTTCACTTTATGTTTTCCTAGACGTCTGTTGCCCCTTATCCCTGACCTCCAAAATTCCCTTATGTCTATCCCATGCATTCTTAACTCCTGAGATTGTTTGGCCCCCCCACTTCCTCTGGCAGTGTATTCTGTGAAAAAATACTTCCTCATGTTTACTTTGAATCGCCCTCTCTCTAACTTCATCCCATGCCCTCTAGTCCTGGAACATCTTTTTCACTGGAAAATAGAGCATTCCTGCACCTTGATCCTCCCTGTAAGGTACTTGTATGTCTCTATCATATCCCCTCTCTCTCTCCTCTCCTCTGCTCCAGGGAGTACATATTCAAGTCCTTCAACCTGTCCTCATAGGACCCGTGATGCAATCCCTGTATCATCTTTGTTGCTGTCTTCTGAACCTTCTCTACCCTGTCTATGTCCTTACATAGGTAAGGTCTCCAGAACTGTACACTGTACTCCAGCTGGGGCCTTACTAATGTCTTGTATAGTGGAATTATGACCTCCTTTTCCTACTGGTGATGCCCTTGCCTATGCATCCCAGCATCCTATTTGCTTTACTTGCTGCCTTGTTGCACTGTTTCCTTACCTTGAGGTCATCAAAGATGACAACCCCAAGGTCCCTTTCCTGCTTGGTGCATGCTATATCCTCACCCCCCCAACTGATATTTTGATCCAGGGTTTTTGTGCCCCATATGCATTATCTTGCATTTCTTTGCATTGAATTTCAACTGCCAAACCCTTGACCGTTCTTCAAGCTTCTGCAGGTCCCTCCTCATTCTGTCTACACCCTCTGGCTTGTCCACTCTGTTACAGAGCTTTGTGTCATCAGCAAATAGGAAAATTCTGCTGTCTAGGTCCTGCGCAATGTCACTGATGAAGACGTTGATTAAGACCGGTCCCAGCACTGATTCCTGTGGTACCCCACTGGTCACTCTTCCCTCTGAGGAGTGACAGCCATTTATCACCTCCCTCTGTGTCCTGCTACCCAGCCACTTACCTACCCACTGCACCACTGTCCTGCCCACTCACATAGTCCCCAGTTTGTTTAACAGTCTTCTATGTGGCTCAGTGTCAAAGGCCTTGCTGAAGTCCAGGTAGGCGACGTCCACTGCCCTCTGATGATCCACCTCCCTTATCATCCAGTCGAAAAATTCAATAAGGTTGGTCTGACATGACCCCCCCCGATGAAATCATGCTGCCTTGGGTTCTGTAGTCCATTGGCAACCATTGTTTCACCAATCTCTCCTTCAGTAATGCTTCCATGATCTTCCCCACTACCGAGGTCAGGTTGACTGGTCTGTAGTTCCCCACTTCCTCTTTGTTCCCACTTTTGTATAAGGGGACTACATCTGCTGTCCTCCAGTCTTTGGGTACCTCCCCTGTTTCCAGTGATCGGCTAAACAGGATTGCCAGAGGTTCAGCCACCACCTGTCTTAGTTCCTTTATGACCCTGGGGTGCACCCCATCTGGCCCCATTGCTTTATCAACTCTTATTCCTTCCAGTTCCATTAGGACTCTTTCCCATGTAAAGGGACTTGTCCATTTCTGCACCATTCCCACCCCTTGTACTCCCTTCAGGCCCATTACTCTCCTGTTCCTCAGTAAAGACTGAACAGAAATACCTGTTCAGTATGTCAGTTTTACTGTTGTTATCCTCCACACAAACCCCATCCTCCCTCCCTTTAGTTTCACTATCCTTCCCTTTGCCTTTCTTTTTTCACTTATGCACCTGTAAAAGGTTTTGTCCCTTCTACCCACTGATTTTGCGATGCGCTCTTCTGTCTGAGCTTTGGCTTCCCTAACTGACCTCCCTGCCTCCCTTTGCTTCTCCTGATACTTCTCCCTATCCCCTTCTGCCTTCGTCTTTTTGTATTGCCTGAATACAGTCTTTTTGGCTTTCATTTTCTCTGCTACCTCCTTGGAAAACCATAATGGCCTCCTCTTCCTTTTCCCCTTGCTAACCTACTTAATGCATAATTCTGTTGCTCTTGTAGTCCAGTTTTAAATATTGCCCACTCTCCCTAAACCCTGATTCCCACCCCATTCCCATTAATGCCTCTTTCAAGCATTTCCCCATTTTCCCAAAGTCTGCCCCCCTAAAATCCAGGATACGTGTTTTTGTGTGGTTTGGTTCTGCTCCTTCTGTGATTTCAAACCACAGTGACTGGTGGTCACTGTTCCCCAGGTGCTCCCCCATTGTTACCCCATCACACTGCCCCCATTTGTGAACAAGAGGTCCAGTATTGCCTTCTGCTGAGTTGGTTCCATGACCAGTTGCTTGAGGAAGGCAACTTGAAGGGAGTCCAGGAGAAACCTGCTCCTGGTTGATGCTACTGCTGGAGGCTCCAGTCTACGTCTGGAATTTTGAAGTCTCCAACCAGCACCACCTCACCCTTGCCTGCCATGCTTTGGATGGCTAGCATCAGCTCCCTATCTGTTTCTTCCTCCTGGGCTGGTGGTCTGTAGACCACCCCTGTGCAGATGGCTGACCCAATTTTCCCTTCCAGCTTAACCCACAGTATCTCTCCCCCATTTTGTTCCTCCTGGATCTCTGTGGCCTCTGTGCCATCTTTCACATAAAGTGCAACTCCTCCTCCCTTCCTGCCTGTCCTATGTCTTCTGAATAGTTGTAGTCAGGTATGGCCATCTCCCAGTCATGGTTATCATTACACCAGGTCTCTGTGATGGCCACAATATCAAGGTCCGACTGCACCATGACAGCCTCCAGATCCTCAATCTTGTTGCTAAGGCTCCTGGCATTGGCACACAAGGCATTCCATGATTTGAACTCCCTGGATTGTTTATCTGTTCTATTTCCTGCCCCCTCCCTGGTTGCCCTTTATCCCTTGTCCTCCCTGCTGTCTGCCCTTCTGTTGAATGTTGCCCCCTTTCTGCCTATCCACCTCTTAGGTGCTTTTCTCCATCTTTTGTACACTGCTTTATAGAGATATCCACTCCTCCTGTTCACTGGTGCCACTGCTAGCTGTGGGGGTTGGGCAATTAGGTACTCTCCTTGCTGGCCTGCCACCCTCCTTGGCTAGTTTAAATGCTTGTCCATGTAGCATTTAAACTTATCATTGAGTGTTTGGATTCCTCTCCAGGACAGATGCAGGCTGTCAGGCTTGAACAGGCCTCCAACCCTCCAAGTGGGTCCCCAGTCACCAGTGAATCCAAACCCTTCCTCACAGCACCAGTTTTTCAACCATGAGTTAAAGTTCCTGGTGCATGCACCCCTATGCTCTCCCTTGCCTCTCACAGGTAGTACTTCTGAGAAAGTGACAGAAGTAGCTACTTGCTTGAGACCCCTCCCCAATTTCCTAAACTCTTCCTGAACTTCCTTAGGCTCCCCATTTTCCAGGTCATTAGTACCTAGGTGGATAATGACATCCAGCTCACCCACCCATCTTGCCTTCCCAGCGATCCCCAGGATCTTCCTCCCATCCTGCCATGCCATGGCACCTGGTAGGCACCTCACCTCCCTGTCCTTCCCTCCTGTGTTCCTAGCTGGACCCCTCTTATGATATAGTCCCCACCAGCATTCACTTCCTCTTCCTCCTCCTCTGGGGTCCACTGCTCTCCCCACTGAGGTCACCTCCTTGGTTGACCTCGACATCCTTCCCTTCCACTTCTCTGGGTACCTCTGTTTGGTTGTCCCCATTTGCCAGTGCGGCATATGAGTTCTGGAGTGGAATAGGATTTGGGATGTGCCTCTGTCTGACCACTCTAAACCTCCCTGAGCCCACCATCATCCAAGTGCTCCTCATTCTTGGCATCCTTTGAGGCAGCGGCGTTGGACTGGGTGGTCTCTGGATAGGGGCAAAGGTACTCCAGACCCAGTTTACTTCTGCTCTGAGTCTGGCTACCTCATCCCACAGTCCAGAGAGATGCCTGCAGATAGAGCAGCATGTCAGCATTCAGAAGGTCTGCCTGAATATGGCTTCCCCTGCATCCACTGCATTGAACCACTCCCCACATTATACTGCACTTATACTGCTATTCCAGTACTTGTCTGTTACTGAAGCTCTCCTAGTTCTGTCTTTATTAATTTACTGTTCTGAAAATCCTGCCACTGATCCTCAGATACCTTTTTTTTTAAAGAAGGAAAACAAAAACAAAAAACAAAATGAGTCAAAACACTTGCTGTGCTGAGGGTGGGCTTCCTCCCCCTTATGCCCTTCATACTCCACAACCCCTGCTATTCCCTGTGCTTAGCTCCTGTCAGTCAGATATAACAGGGCATATCATTAAGAGTGGGGGGCAGGGGAGGGACAAGGGAGGGAGTGTGGGTGAAAATTTGCAGCAAGTTAAGACAGCAAAGGAAAACAGCTCCACTACAAGTGCACCAAACTAGGTTTTAAATTTTCAACAGCCTAAAAACAATTCTAAATAAAGACAGCAAAGAAATAACAGTACCACTAAAATCCCACAAATCTAAGTTTAAAACAAAAACAGCAATGAGTAGTTACTGCACTGCACTGAAATTAATCTGGATCCTTCCCCTTCTGGTTTCTTCTGAGAAACCAAAAATCAACTTGCTGCCTCATGTAGCTGAGGTCAGAGGTCAGACAATTAGCATCCCTCCCCCAAACTACAGGCAAGACAGACAACACAAGACAAAATTTGCAGCAAGTAAAGACAGCAACGGAAAACAGTTCCACTATAGGCACACCAACCTAGGTTTTAAATTTTCAACAGCCCAAAAATAATTCTAAATTAAAGACATAAAAGAAATAACAGTACCACTAAAAGCCCACAAATCTAAGTTTAAAACAAAAACAGCAATGAGCAGTTGCTGCACTGCACTGAAATTAATCTGGATCCTTCCCCTTCTGGCTTCTTATGTCCATTCTTACCCAGGTTTTTTTTTTAACCAATCTTAAATCCATTTTTCCCACAAGCCTAGTCATACACAAATATTTACATTCTACTATATCTCTCCTTTCATCCCACAACATCTCTCCTAACACTGCCAATACTTATCTCTCACAAATGTCCATCAATCCTATTTTGATAGTTTGCTTGATTCACTCTGTACCTCATATGTAACCCTCGTGAATTATGTCTGCACTACTATGTATGTATTATTGTACTAGCTAATAGTGTACTTTGTTTTTTCATATGTAATTGTGTATTTTATACTGTAAACTCCTGCTCCCCCTCCCCCCAGGTCGCACCTGGAAACTAGCCTTGGCTCAGTGTGCCTTTCCCGGCTACCAATCTTTAAATAAATAAATAAAGGTAAGCTGCTGGGGACCAGAATTAATAATGCAATCACCAGTGCTTTAAACAAGTTATGAAAGTGGGACAAGGGGATCAACAGGGAACATCCAAAAAAATGGAAACATTACATAAGACAGGAGTCAAGACTTCCAAATCCGTTAATCATTACAGTGTTATTCTACTAAATGCCAAGAGTCTTAATATCAAAAAGAAAATTTAACTGGAACTAATTATCAGTGAGCAACATCTGGACATCATAGCAGTCATTGAAACTTGGTGGGTGGATGTGAGCGACTGGAATAAAAATATCTCTGGTTTTCAACTCTTTAGTAGAGACAGGATGGGGAGAAGAGGTGGGGGAGTTGCTCTATACGTTAAGGAGGGAATTGATCGTCAACTCTTAGAACCAACCCACGATATAGAGATTAGTTGTGAGTCTGTATGGGCATCTATTTTTGACAAATTTGGTAGAAAGGTAATTATTGGGGTGTTCTGTCGACCACCAGATGATCCGGTTGATAAAACAGAAGGATTACTAGAATAGATAACCCACTTTTCTGAGAAGGGTGACATGGTCATCTTGGGTGACCTAAACATGCCCCAAATTAATTGGGAGGAGTTTTCAGCCACTACATATATAAGTAACAATTTCATGGATACTACCATTGCCCTAAAGCTGTCACAACTGGTTGCATCTCCAACCAGGGGAAGTAATACCTTAGATGTGATTCTAACAAATATTGAAGAAGACGTTAAGTGTTGTGACTGGTCCACCATTAGGATCAAGTGATCACTCCACCATCACATTTAATCTTTGCAGGATCAGAGTGGTAATGAAAGGAACAATGCAAATTAGGAATTATAATAAAGCAAATTATAATGCTATCAGATGTTCATTGAACAATATTGACTGGGATTATAGTACTGACCACTTAAACCCAGATGATTCCTGGACAACCTTTTTAAATTTAATAAATGAAGTCATTGATAAGTTTGTCCCTGTAAAGGAATTGTACAATCACAAAGGCAAATGAATGCCATGCCCCCCCCCCCCACACACAGTTTAGTGGAAGGATTATGAGATTACAAAACTGGAAAAATACACTTTTCTCCAGTTACAAATCCAATCTCTCCAACTATAATATGCTTTGTTATAAGACTGCTACTAAGGCTGCTAAAAAGGAAATTAGACAAGTCAAGAGGAACTTAGAACTAAGGTTTTCCCATGCCAATGATAACTGAAAGACCTTCTATTCCTACATTAATGCTAACAAAGTTACTGCTAGGGAGATAGGCCCACTGTTAAAAGACAATGAGGTAGTGAAAGATCTGCAAGACATGGCAAACTTATTTAATGAGTTCTTCTGTTCAGTATTTACTAAGAATGATGATTTGGTAATCCATAGGGGAGCACTATCTCAGCCTATTAATATGGTTGTATATACAGACATGGTGTTAACCAAGTTAACCAAATTTAAACCAAATAAATCCGAAAGACCCAACGGCATTCACCCCAAATTTCTGAGAGAACTAAGACATAAATTAACACCTGTGTTGGCCAAAATATTTATGAAAACATTATGAGAAGGTCGGGTTTCCGGCAGAATGGAGATCAGCTATGGCAACCCCCATCTTTAAAAAAGGTAGTAGAACACAACCCAATAACTACAGACCCATTAGCCTGGCCTTGGTGGTGAGTAAAATCAAGGAGGGATTAATCAAAACATCAGTTACTAAAGACATGGTAGAATCGGGCCTGCTCGGCCACACTCAATATGGTTATACAAAAGGAAGGTCATGCACCACAAATTTATCAGTGTTTTATGGATAGATTAGCAAGCAATTGAGCGAGGGCATCAATGTGGATGTGATAAACCTTGATTTTAGGAGATCATGCAACACAGTCTCTCACAGTATTTTGGTATCTAAATTGTTCAAACTAGGTATAGATCCATATTTGATTAGGTGGGTGCAGGCCTGGCTAAGAGACAGGACACATGTGGTCAGAGTTAATGGTTTTGTCTCACATGAGGGAGATGTGACAAGTGGAGTGCCCCAGGGGTCAGTTATGGTGCCACTTCTTTTTAACATCTACATCACTGATCTGCAACTTGAGAGTGGCAACCACCTAGTAAAATTTGTGGACGACACCAAATTGGGAGGACCTGTGTCTGATATGCAGGAGACAATCCAAATGCAAAATGATCTGCATTCCATAGAAATGTGGGCACAGGTTAATAACCTCCAGTTTAATACTAACAAATGTGCAGTATTCTACTTCAGGATGAATAATGTATGTTAGAACTACTTCATCAATGATATTCTGCTCAAACCTTTGAATTAAGTAACTGACCTGGGGATCCTTTGTGGTGACACTTTAAAATCACATCTACATTGTAGACAGGTCATCACTAGATATAACTACCTAATAAACTGCATCAAAAGAGTTTCATAACCAGGTCTGAGGCAAGCCTAATGCCCCTCTATAAGGCTTACATTCACCTGCACTTAGATCATGGCTCACAGATGTGGAGCCCCCACCTAAAGAAAGACCTCAATCTGGTGGAGATGCCTTAAAGAAGGATAACAAAGCTTATCAGTGGCCATAGAAATAAGACTTAGGATGATAGACTAAAGAGTTTGGGTCTATTCAGTTTAAAGGATAGGTGGGTGAGGGGCAATTTACTCTTATTTTTTAATATAATTAAGGACGAACAGTTATTTATTGAGCTGGGATTAGAATTCAAGAATCAGTTATATAATTTACGTGGGCATCAGTTACCGATAAAAGAAATAAAACGTCACAGAGATAGCAGGAAGTATGATTTCATTCCCAGGGCAGTTAGATTCTGGAACAAGTTACCAGTAGAGATCATAACCTCTGACTGTCTTGCAAGTTTTCAGAATAAACTATATGAGTTTATAGTGAACGTCTGTATGCCCAGCCAAGATCATGAGAAGTGGGGGATGACTGTCTATGGGCCTTCCACCTCCTATCACCCTACAAGCCGAGTATAAGGATCCACAACATGGGTCAAGGATCATGTAATACCACATTGGTTTTAGACAGAACCACTGATTTAAACATGTGTGTCATTCTGTAATCATCATACATAATTGTTAACATAAGCATTGTTCCTGGTTGGTTGATTCACCATCTGTCTCAAATCATGTGATGGCTTAAAAGATGACACTGGTTCCAAATAGAAATTTCCTAGCAGTACAGTTCCAGCACAGGGATACTTTGCTTTGATCTTACTGAGGGACAAATTCAATTGATTAACTATTTTTTATCTGTTGTCCATTGGTGGATGATACACAGTGCCACATATTAGAGGGCTATCAAATCTAATGTTGTTTGGCAAGTTTGTTCATAACCACATGGTTTCATATTCTGATCATTCTATTTCTTCCAGTCTTTCTACAGGAAAATTATTTCTTACATCACCAATAACACTATCCCCTAGTTCCATTCCTCATCTTTCTGGTAGTTTTTAAAACCTCAGAGTGCCACTACTGTATCAAGAATAGTAGAAGTGCCCTAGGTTTCAGTTCTTGCTACTATGAGAGTCATTTTCTGTTTAATTGTTACCAAAAGTTCATCCATTTTGGATATCAGTGATCTCATGTCTGCACTTAAGAATTTTGGTAGGTTAAACCTTTGAGGTCCTGTTTCAATTGCACTTTACTGATTCACCCCTTTCCTATTCACATTACATTCTGGCAACCACTCATGTTCTTCTATGATTCTTATCCCTGCTGGTTGATTAAGCAGAGACTTTTTACTTCCTCCTCCTCTACCATCCCCATGTATACTCCTCTTTCAATTAAGAATTCCCAATCAATTTAGAGCCAGCTTTGTACCTTCTAGTAGAAACTCCTGTCCCTTTATTTTTGTGCTTTTCCCTATTAGATAAAGTTGCTTTATGGAATCAAACATTTTACTTTCTCTTCACTACTGCTTATTGCTCACTTCAATTTAACAAGTCTCAGAAATGTAAGAAATTACAATAAAGTACATACTTATTTCGTGGAAATGATTACTATGCCTACCCAAACATCGAAAGAGTGATATAATATTATAAAAAAGCTCTAGATATGGAATTTGAAGGGAGACATGTTACTGTTCTACTGCGATACATATGTCCACTCATTTAAAAGTTGAGTTAAACAGTCACAGATGTTACTCTCCCAAATTTGTCTTAACTAGCACAAGGTGATCTGCTCCCACTGCTGAAGATACTATATTTTGAAACATTTAATTCATTATTTTCGTGTATCTTTCCTTCAGGTAAAAATGTTAAGTGCTTCATCATCTGTTTGCTGAAGATGTTATGGTGAGTTTTCCATAGATCATGCCCATATCTTTTGGTCTTGCACACAGATCTAACCTTTTCTCACAGAAATAGAATTGGCAATACGATCTATTTTTACAGCTCAGGCACAGATCACCCCTAACCTAGTCTTATTATTGCATAGTGCCCCTAGAAAATAAGTGAATTTATAAGATATGTGATTTGAACTTTGTGAATAAGGAAGGGTTGAGTTTGTTATTTCTGTATTTGTTCAATGATTGAAAGATTTGTTTGTTTATTTGCTGAAAATTGGTAACTGAGAAAGGCACACTGAGCAAAGACTCATTTCCAGGTGCGACTGTGGACAAAGGGAAATGGGAAGAATAAATAATTTAAAGACAAGGTACAGTGTGTTTGTGTGCATACATATATATATATATATATATATATATATATTCTATGCAAAACTTTGCTAGTGCATCAGTTAGGGTTATTCTACAGTGACAAAAGTGAGGAAATTT
Organism: Neoceratodus forsteri; assembly: GCA_016271365.2. Classification (NCBI taxonomy): domain Eukaryota; kingdom Metazoa; phylum Chordata; order Ceratodontiformes; family Ceratodontidae; genus Neoceratodus; species Neoceratodus forsteri. The sequence continues at coordinate 558,142,487 of CM028132.1, forward strand.
GACATTAGGGTTCCCAGCCCTTACCCCACCCCACCCGCCCCACCAACAGGCATCGGGGTGGGTGGTCATCAGGCTAAATCTCACCCCATCCCATGTGCAAATAAGCTGAGGTGGTGCAGTGTAGGAGAATGGGGTGAGAGTTAGGGCTGACAGCCCCAACACACACCCCGATGCCTGATGGTGGAGGTGGGGTGAGGGTGGGGTGCAAGGGGTGGGAACCCTAATGTTGAATTTCCTCACTTTTGTCACTGTAGAATAACCCTAACTGATGCATTAATGAAGTTTTGTGGATAGAATTTCCTTACTTTTTAAGAAAGAATAAAAATGTAGAAAGTTGCTCAAGTTGGTGGGAGCGCAGGGCCCAAAGCCAACTTATAAGTGTTGGGCCATATTACACACCTAATGACTAAAAAGTACATTGACAACACCAAGGCCAGCCACCAAACAAATGTAAATGTAGTAGAACAATAGAAAATGCTGTCCTCAAAACATAAACTGCGTCACACAATATCTACGAAAAAATTTATTGTCTGACACATAAACACCTCAAATCACATCTACAGGACATGCCGTCAACACCCTCCAAACTTAAAGTGAAAAGACCAAACCATGTCCGAGATATTACATGTAAAAGTTTTACATTTTCATTCATCAGAGTGGCACAGTTCCACACCTGTTGACAATTAACACACACAACAACTGCAAACTACATCCATGACACTAAGGCTAGGTAGCCTATCAATTTCAAGCCATAACCACAAGCAAAACGCTGTCTGCAGAACGTAAATTGTGCCACACCATATCTCCACCCAAAAAAAATTTTCTGACACATAATCACTGCAATTTACATCCACAAAACATGCCGTAAACACCCTCCAAATCTCAAGTAAAAAGACCAAACTGTGTCCGAGATATAACATGTCAAAGTTTTAAATTTTCATTTGTCAGAGTGGCACAGTTCCACACCTGTTGACATTTAACATACACAACAACTGAAAACTACTTCCATGACACTAAGGCTAGGTATCCTATCAATTTCAAACCACCAACAAAAGCAAAACACTGTCTGCAGAACGTAAACTGCAGCACGCTATATCTCTGCCAAAAAACATTTTCTGACGCATAAACACTGTAATGTATATCCACAGGACATGCCGTAAACACCCTCCAAATTTCAAGTAAAAAGACCAAACCATTTCCAAGACATTCAATGTCAAAGATTACTAAAATGTCCGTATCTATTCCATTATAAAAAATCTGGCCATCTTGTCCCTATTTTACAATCAAAGATGGCGATAAAAGAATCTCAAGATCAAAGAATTTGCAGGTTCGTGATCAAAGAATTTGCAGGCTCATGAACAAAGAATATAAAATGCTCTAATTTAACAAATATAAGGAACTGCAGTAAACCACTGCCATGGTTCAACAGAATGAAGCCCCCTGAACAAAACCCACCCTCATTTGACTTCCTGGGGCACCCTTGGGCTGTAAAAATAGATTTTTAAATCCGGCCATCTCGTTCCTCACTCACGATACATGATCACAATCAAAGAATCTTGCAATCAAAGAATTTGCAGGCTCGTGGTCAAAGAATTTTCGGCTCTCAAACAAAGAATAAAAAATGGTGAAACACGAGATTTTCACTGATTTGAACCAAACCAACCCCATGCCTCAATAGAATGAAGCTCCCTGAGCAAAACCCACCCTCATTTGTGTCCCTAGACCACCCCTGAGCTGAGAAATTTGCGTTTTTAGGTCATGATGCAAGATCGCGATCAAAGACCTTGCGATCAAAGAATTTGCAGGCTCGCAATCAAAGATCATTAGCGAGCTGAAAATTAAGATTTTAAAAGCTCTTAACTCTATTTTTTGACTGATTTGGATGAAATCAAAGGCATGGCTCGATAGCCTGGAGCCACCTGAGTAAAACCCATCCAAGTTTTACTTCAGGAGTGACCCCTGAGCCGAGATATTTGTGTTTTTCTGATCAGAAAACTAGAAACAAGATGTCGGACCTCGCAATCAAAGAATTTCAAAAATTCTTTGGGACAAAGATTCTTGAACCATGAGGGTGCAAATTCTTTAATCGCCAGGTGGGATGAGATGGCCAGAACACCATTCTTTGTTCGCAAAACATACATATAAATTTCCCATTGACTTATAATGGGAATTTAAAACTGGCATAACATTTGAATGCCTTAATATTTTTTCACCAAATGAAAAGTGGCATGTTTGGCCACCAAAGTTCTTTCAAACAAACCATCTTACAGAGTGGCATGCCACACGATGGCCTCTCAGGGCCACGTCCAAAATCCCTAAAGCTGCCTCCAAAAATTTATAATTTTGCATTTTTTCAGTGTTTTCGTACACAAAGACCGTAAGTCCGACCAAAACACAATTTGGCACATCAAGAGATCTACCATGCCCCACCACACATTCCAAATTTCAGGCAAATCTGTTGAATGGGTCCAAAGTTATTAACTCCCAAACTTTTGACTTTAGTATGTAAGTGATCCTGAACCCTAACTATTGTGGCGCGACCAACACTATAATATATATATATATATATATATATATATATATATATATATATATATATATTATATATATATATATGTATGTATATATATATATATATAGATATATCTATATATATATATATATAGATAGATATATATATATATATATATATATATATATATATATATATATATATATATATATATATATATATATATATATATATATATATATATATATATATATAGATAGATAGATATAAACAGTATACCGCAAACATGAATTACCAAGATTGTTAAACAGCAACAAATAGGCTATATCAATGAGAACTTAGGAGTCAATCAGGAAATGGACTTTCATTTGAATCAGTCTATGTCATTGCCTATATTTTTAACAGACCATTCTTCCTCTAGGGAGAGAAGATTACACAGTCTTGATGTAAAGAGGGCTCTTAGTTACTATGTGGAGCATACTAAGACCCATAGGAATGACTGTTCTCAGTTGTTTCTCACTTATGGAGAAGTGAGAAAAGGCAAACCTGCCACCAAGAGAACAACTGCCAGGTGGATTGTCTCCTATATCCAGTTCTGCTATTTGAAGCTTGGGAAAGAGCCTCCCTCAGGCCTGAGGGCTCATTCTATCAGAGGTACAGCTGCTTCAGTCGCAGCAGTTAGAGATATACCTTTAGTGGAAATCTGTAAAGCAGACACCTGGAAAACTGTTCACACATTTACCAAGCATTACTCTCTGGACATTCAGTCAAGAAGTGATGCTAGGTTTGGCACAGCTGTGCTGCAGAACTTGTTCCCAAAATAGGTTCTGTGACTCCCTCCTCCAAGGGGGTACTGCTTGGTAGTCTGCATGTAGTCAGAATACAGCAAGACTTGATGTTGTTTGAAGAAAAAATTACTCACCATAGTAATGTTGTTTATTCTAATGGGAGTCTTGCTATATTCTGACCTCCCTCCCTGCCTGCCCTCCTGGAACCAAATAGTTTTGGGCTGTGGATTGGCAGGCACAGTGCTGCACCCCAGAGGTGTACTTGGCATGCCTTATTTTATTAAGGATTCTTCTGGTTTTTATTATGAATATTTTTGGTTGTTCACTACCTGCTTGGGTTCTTTTTGGGGTTCTCAACTTGAGTCTTTTGGCCCTAAAAATCTGTTTATTGCCCTTTGGTAAAAAAAATTTAGAGACAATTTCTAATTACTGAGTTAGTTAGTTTAGTGCTCGTAAGAATCTGACAGTTACACTTCAGAGTACCACAGGCAGAGGTTTGAAAACCAAGGTTGAGCTCAACGTTCTATGCCTTGGTATAGAGTTAGCCCTTTACTCTCCGGAGCAGTTCAAGTGCTGGGGCTAACTGCATATAGTCAGAATACAGCAAGACTCCATTAGAAGAAACAACATTACTATGGTGAGTAATTTTTTCTTGGGGTAGTATAAAAGGAGGAGGAAGCTAAGAGAGGTTAGACGGAACTGCTAGAGCTTGAGGAAACAGTTGCAAGTTTCCTCCAATAGATGGCAAAGTAGAGTTTTGAAGGTTGCCATAGTAACAAATTGCCAAAGTTTTAGGGATTTTTGGATGCTGTTCCAAGTGGAGGGGAGAAAGTAACTTAAAGAAGAGGTACCAAACCGAGTTATGACCCTGGGGATATCGAATGTGATGTAAGAATATTTTCAAAGGAAATAGCTTCCCAAGGTATGAACTGGAAGTTTGGAAACTTACTGGGGGAGCTTGCCTATTATAGCTCTGTAGGTCCAAATTGCTGCATTTTTCAGTCTCCTTGTTTTTAATGATTGCCAGCCAAGTTGTGCATAGAGGGCACAATGGTGTGTATTGTAAGGCACATTTGTGATGAACCTTAGGGCTCTGTGATACAAAGTATCCAATTTGGATAGTGAAGCAGCATAGCAGTGACTGTAAAGAAGATCGTCGTAATCTAGGCGTGGGAGAAAGGTTGTTTGCACTAGTCTTGTTTTAGCCTCATAGGTGAGTAGGTGCTTGACACGATAGAAAATATCTAATCTTTGTCTGAGCTTTTTGGCTAAATCATTGACATGCGAGGAGAAGGAGAGCCTGCTGTCAATCCAGAAACTTAGATATTTGAATATATACAATGGGGTGAGTGGTAAATGAGTGAGATAAAACAGCGTATCATCCACTGCAGTGTGATATTTGTACCCTCTGCTCTACTGTGATGATATGAGACATTTACACACACAGGTCACAAAAGGTCACTGATATCATCACTCTAGGCAGCTTTCCCCTCAGCATGAAAGAAACACCTGTGCTGTTACCATAGACACAAATGCAGAATTACCTGAGAGGTCTCTCTGCCTACAGCTAACTCAGTGAGCATTACAAAACACACCTATCCCCCAACTTCCAGCTCATTACTGTGATGCTCTCAACTTGATGCAGCCAGAATTCCAAACAGCACAGCTTCACAGAACAGTCTAAACTACTGCCTGCAGCTAACTCAACTACCACTGAAACACACTCTCACTTGTTCCTCAAACTCTGATTCTCACCCATTAAAATTACTGTGACAATTCAACTTCACTGCAGCCAGAATCCTAAAGAGCACAATTTCACAGAACACTCTGCACTCTGCCTGCAGCTAACTTAATTACAACTGAAAACAGTATCAGCTGTTCTGACACTCTGCCTCTCAGTTCATTACAATTACTGTGATGCTTTTAACTTCACTGCAGCCAGGCTGCTAAACAATACAGCTTCACAAAAGTGTGTTTCTCATTCCTATCTGAAACTAACTCATTTAGCATTGCAAAACACACTCATGTGTCTCTCAAGTTTATAAAACTGCCAGCCCATTCAGAAAAGCTCACACACAGAATGAGCAAACACATTAACAGGAACAGAAAACAAGACAGCATAACAAAACTTCTGAAACTCTTGGCCCTATTGTATATATCGAATACATGATGGGCAGATCGTGTGCTATGGCAAATATTGTCACTCCTGCATCGTGAGCTTGGATATCTCACTCGTGCCTTGGCATTCGTGAGATATCCAGAGCTCACTCTGCAGAAGTGACAATATTTGCCATATCACACTCATGCCCATCATGTATCCCATATTTATCTACAGACTCCAGTGATTCCCCAAGGAGGGTGGTAATTTTGGGTCTGGCTCCTGAGGAGTGAGTGACTGCAGAATTTGCTTGGAGGGAGAGAAGTATGACTTTAGTCTTTTTAGCATTGAACAGTTTGAGGTCTAGCAGGTTATTTCGTAACATGCAAAATTCTTGTTGTAGGCTTGTACAGGCTAGTTCCAAAGAAGGCTTTGCAATATAGAGTACAGTATCATCCGCCAATAGATGTATATTTGCTGAGGAGATATTATGGTCGATGTCATTGATGTAGATCGCAAATAGTAGGAGTCCAAAAATAGACCCCTGGGGCACTCCTCTCATAAGGGTCTTGAGCGGGGAGAGTTCACACTGAACTTTAACCTGTTACTGTCTTCCTATAAGTAAAAGGTAAACCACTTGAGTGAGATGTCATTTAGGCCAATGTTCTGCAGCATTTACAGGAGAAGTTTGTGGTCTGCCATATCGGATGCTTTACTTAGATCGAAGAATAGAGCACAGATATGGTTCTTGTCATCCAGCTCTGCTTGCCAATTGTTGGTTACCTTGGCTAGTGCAGTTATGGCGCTATGCATAGGTCTGAAAACAGACTGTAGGGGATTCAGCATATTGTGAGTCTCTAGGTAGTCTCTGATTTGGGAATTAACTATTTTTTCCAATAGTTTGGAGAGGATTGAAAGGAAAGATATGGGCCTGTAGTTGTTCAGGTCACTTGGGTCACCTGATTTAAAAAGTGGGACAAAATGTGCTACTTTCCACTCGTGGGGGAGGATCCCTTCGATAAGAGATTTGTTGGATAGGTACATGACAGGAGCAGTCAGCACATGGAAGCCAATCTTCAAGAAGTAGGGGTCGATTTGATCTGCTCCGGCACTCTTGTTAACATTGAGGGCTAAAAACAGGTCTTCCACCTGTTTAAAGGTAACAGGACTGAAGCTGAAGGAGTTTGTGTGGGATGGTGCCCTAATAGGGGTGTGTGAGGTGTCCAAATTAAGAAGAGAAGATTGTAGTGTACTTGCAGGGGATGAGTCGAAGGCAAGACCAGCCATTGCAAAGTGGTTGTTTAAGAGATTTAGGATATATTTTTTTGTTAGTGGTTGTAGTATCACTGGTGGAGATCTTTGCAGTGAGGGTTGGGGGGGGATTGTGACTTTGTATTTCTCTTAGAGTCTTCCAAAATGTATAGGGATCTTTATTGGAGGAATCCAGGGTTGTTTGAAAATATTTCCCTTTTTTAGCTCTGATTAATTTTGTACAATGGTTCCTAGAGGCTTTAAAGGCTGCCCAGTCAGATGGCAGTCTGGTTTTGTGTGCCTTTTTCCAAAGGGCATCTCTCTTATGAAGGGCTGATTTGAGAAAATCATTAAACCATGGACACGACTTTTTCCTGGTTCTGATCTTTACCAGTGGGGCGTGTTTATTGATAACCTGAAGTAACAGGGATTTAAACATGGTGTACGCTGATTCCACTGAAGGTGTGAGGCAAATGTCTTGCCACCTAATGATACTTAGGTCAGACAGAAAGTTAGCACAGTTGAAATTATGGCGGTTTCTTTTGTAAATATAGGTGGAGAAGGAGACAAGTTTGGGCAAATTGCTCATGCAAGCGATGGCACTGTGATCACTTATGTCATTAAAGAACACCCCTGTGTGGCTACAGTTGTATGGTTTGTTAACAAGGATGAGGTTGATTAAGGCACTGTTTGTAGGGTTTTTAGGGTTCATAACAGTGGCCTCTATAATTAGGTGGGAGAGACCGAGTGTGTCTCAGAAAGCTTTTAGGGATGAAGAGCAAGGGGAAAATCAGTCCAGATTCAAGTCACCCAAGATTATAATTTCTGTATAAAAAGGACTGAGTAATGTTTGAAGGTGCTGCAGCAGTTCCAGCCCCTCTTGAAGGTAGCCTATAGCAAACAGCGATGGTTAACGACTCGGTAGGGGAGATGCAGACCTTAAGATTTTAACCAAGTTTTGGTAATGCACCTGGGAAACAAAAACCCAGGGGAAGAGTACACAATGTGGGGGGTGAGATACTAACAACAACAAAAATGGAAAGGGACCTGGGGGTAGTCATATCAGATGACCTAAAGGTGGGCAAGCAATGTGAGAGGGCAGCAAGGAGGGCTGGGGGGATACTGGGATGCATAGGGAGAGGCATCACCAGTAGAAAACAGGAGTTATTATCCCTCTGTACAGACAGCTGGTCAGATCTCATCTGGAGTACTGCGTGCAGTTCTGGAGACCCAGTCTCGCAAAGACATAGACAGGATGGAAGCTGTCCAGAGGAGGGCAACTAAAATGGTGCAGGGTCTGCACCGGAAGACATATGAAGAGAGACTTTAGGAGCTTAATATGTATAGCCTCGAGGAAAGGAGGGAGAGGGGGGACATGATAGAAACTTTCAAGTACCTCAAGGGAATCAACAAAGTCCAAGAGGGTAGCATCTTTCAAAAAAAGAGGTGTGCAAGAACAAGGGGGCACAATTTGAAGATAGAGGGGGCGGCTCAGAGGTAATTTAAGGAAGTATTTTTCACAGAGAGGGTTGTGGATGCATGGAACGGCCTTCTGGAGGAGGTCGTGGAGTCAAAAACAGTGGTGGAATTCAAGCATGCATGGGACAGTCATAAGGCAATTCTAGGGGGTGGGGATAGGAAGAAGTAGGCTGCTGGTTAACTAGGATCTGCAGCTTATCCAGTAGGCAGGGAAATGGGCAGAGTGGGTAGGCCAAGCGGTCCTTATCTTCCATCAAATTCTATGTTTCTGTTTCTATGCTTTGGATATAATAAGAACATCTGGATCAGTGAGACAGACCCAAGCCTGGACAGCATCCAGTTTCCTTAAGAGACTGCAGGCATTGATGTGGAGAAAACTCAGACCTTTAGCCTGGACCAGGTCAGAAGGCACTAGAATAAGTGTCTGTGGGCCAGGGTTTAATTCCACATTCCCTGAACATAATAAACGTATGAATAAAAGCTTCCTGAGGGCACCGACTAGGACTTTAAGGAACAGGACCCAGCCCTGTCTCGACTGGGTTAGGGTGGAACATGTAGTTTGCTGAGAAGTACAATTGATAAGAGTGAAGAAGGTGTGAAGGACCACCCTAGCAAGGAGGACATATGGGGCTTTGCAATAGCTGACAGGTTTTAGACTTTTAGGGAAAGCCTTATTAATTAAATGGTTGGAACCAGTAGGGGAGAAGTAGGGCACAGGGATGCTAGGGTAAATGCTGGTTGTAGTCGGCAACTTGATAGGGCAAGGGTCCAGAATAGGGGAGATAAAAAACAGCAGTATAAAAGTATATATGAAGTAGGGGTTTAGGCTGCACATATTCCAATACATCACAGACACCTGCTTGAGGAGATACCAAATGGACACTAGGCTGTAAGGGAGATAATGCGCCCTGAGCATGAGTATCAGCAACTGGTGAAGAGAGGTAGCAGGAGCGTAGAAGGGAGCTTCTATAAGCCAGAGAGTATAAGCTGCAATAGCAAGCTAAGATTTAGCATTTCTTAATGATCAGCCCTGGTGTGGTTAAATATACTAGCCTGAGGCAGAATGGGTATCAGCAGCTAATATAGGGGTAACACAACTGTGGAAGATACCTTCTAATAGCCAGAGAATGTAAGCTGCTGTAATAAACTAAAATAGAGTTACTTGGGGGTTCAACACTGGCATAAATAATTATACTGGCTTGCAACAGGGATACGTGGGTCACAGTCTCTAGCAGGGGAGAGAAAGGGTCAGGTTGTAACAGGAGCAGTGCCTACTGTGGGTCTGTCATGCTGGAGTGCAAAAAAATTAAAAAGAGGCCATTGAGAGAGGAATATGAAAGAGGGGCAGAGCAAGTGAGTATTTAATAGAGGTCAGGGTTGGAGGTAGGTGGGCCAGAGAAAAACAGAATGAAAAAAAACAGTTCGGCAGCTAAGTTGAAAAGCAGAAGTCTGGCTAAATGACAGCTACAGAAATAACTTTTGAACAGAGTAAAAACAGTCCTTAATGTCCGCTGAATTAATAGACTTAAGGCTGGTAAACTAAATCAATACTGCATAGGTTAACACATCAGCACAATAAAATTCAAGTTTGAAAACAATGGAAAGCTATAGGGGAAAAAGCCATAAAAGCTGTAGGGGCTGAGCTACTAGCTAAGTCTGTGTAGCTAAGAAAGGCCAATAGGATGCAAGGAGCAGAGTAAATCAGTCAATAGCAGGCAGTTCAGCAACTGCATTGTCCAATGGAAGTTATGAGGTGAAGTCCCGATGTGGCCATACCTGGCTTGCTGAGCTGGCCTGCATATGGGTGGGTGAAGAGTAGCTGCCAGCTGGAAGAGCTCCAAGCTGAAGCTGCTGTCAGCTGAGGTGCCCATTCAGAGGCGTCTTCCTGGCTTGCTGAGCTGGCTTGCAGGTGGGCAAGTGAAGAGGAGCAGCTGGCTGGAGGAGCTCCAAGCCGTGGCCACTGTTGGCTAAGGTGCCCATTCAGGGGTGTCTTCCTGGCTTGCGGGTGGGTGAAGAGGAGTGGCCGGCTGGAGGAGTACCATGCGATGCCATGCCAAATGAACTAAGTCCTGGACCTTGATGTAAATACAGATGAACTTTCACAGTTAAGTAAAGCCTAATATGTGCTTCATTACTGTCTCAAGTGTGATTTGTTGAGTCTCAAGGTGCAGCCATTCTAGCCCCACATTAAAGCCAGTATCCTGAAAAATATATTAATGTTTCACTGTGAGGAATGCCTCCCATCAAGTGCAACTCCTGGACAGGGAGGATCCCAGGGCATCACCCAAAGACTAAGGGAAGGGTACCACACACCAGAGCTGGTGCTATCATCAGGGTATCAAGGGACCAAGGGTTCATGGGACAAGGGTTACACTGTGTTCCAGGGGAAGCACTAATAGGTTCCCTATCCCAAGAGGAGTCACCTCAGGCAGAGGCACTGTATCACATTGTAATTATTCACTCAGTTATCCACTAAGAAAAAGACCCAGGCCATCTCCCTTGGCAGTGTTGAAGGAGCAATCCCAAGGGTCCCAGACAGGGGATACATATGTGTGTGTGACAGGGCTGGATAAGACCATGCACCATGTGCTATGCAGAGAAAGAGTTAAAAGCAAGGATCTATTTTGCCAACCATGCAGCATGCTGGCTAAATGATCTCCCATGACATAACCAATGAGCCAAAGCTTAAGCCATTTAAGAAAAAACTCCTCCAACACATTACCTCTCTAAGCAGCTGTGACTGCCAACCCTAATCTTCTCCTACCCTCTGCTCATCTCCTCTCCTTCCCTCCTGTCTGCCCTACCTAACCCCATTTCCTGCCCCAACCTTCTTCTCACCTATCCAGCCCCTCTACCCCTCCTCCCCACCTATTTCACCCCTAACACCTCTCAACCCTTCCCCTTCCTCCTTCAACGACTCCTGACAAACTTCAACTTCAGACTGCTTCATTGTGTGTTTGTTAATATGTATTTACCTGTATGTTTAATTATACTCTGTAACTATGCACTTAAATTGTTCCATTGCTACCTATAATGTTTTTGTTTGTCTGGACGTGGAACCTTTGTAAACGAGCTTCCAGCTCAAATGTATGTTTTCAAGAAATAAATAAATAAAATTTTGTCCTCTCCTATTTCTGCTACTTATCTGTCTCTTGACTGTCTGATTGTAAAATCAAAATGTTTTGTGGCACTTAGGAACTGGCCACTCATGGTACCGTAATTCCCCCATTATCTCCCTTTCTTCACTTGCTGTTTCTGTGCTTTCTTTCTCTCCTTGCTTCACTGTGGTTAAAATATTAATGTGAATCTTTAAGTGAAACTAGGATCCCTTTGTAATTATATGGTTGAAATGATTGCAGAAAGTTATTTGGGTTTATTAAAGACAATGTAGAGCACAGGGGGTTGACCTTGAGATTTATTTTGACCTCCTCAAGCTTGTTTATATAATTGTCAACAGGAGACCAGCACTGGGACAAAATGTTCTATTTTGTTGTACCTGTTAAGACTAGATGTGATATTCGGATTGGCTTCAGGAAGGAAACTGGTAAAGGTTTGGGACATTTTATGAGAAATAGGAGATGCAACTTACAACATCAGGATGCAGAGTTTAAACTGCCAGGAAAAGACATTTTATAAAAAGAGAGCAATTTTTTGTCTAGAGAGATGCTGTATATAGAGAGACTGAGATTTAAATTGACTGGGAGTGTCTCAGATGTAGGACTTTCTTTGTTTGTACCGCCTGTATGAAGAGGTATCCTGTACGATTTTACTTTTTTTAATTTTATTGTTATTGATAATAATAAAATGCTACTTGGAAATTTTATAACTTCTCCTGATCTGTCTATACTTCCTGACCTATGCCTCTATGACAGTGTCTACGTCACATGTGTATACTGAAACTAGTATGAAAATGTTCACTATATAAGTGCTACCATCCACCCCCCCCCCCCGATTTCTTGACAAAGCCGTGAGCTGCTCTAGTCTCTTTTCGGCTGCCACTCCCTTATCCTCTCCCTTCCACCTAGATTTCCTCTACGTTTATGATAGGACCCCTATATGTATTACTCATGTATATTATTACTGTGATGCCGTACCTGAACTGATGAATATTATTTTATGCCCGTTCCTTAAATGTTGTAAGCTCTTGTTTAACATATTTTGTACTCTCCTGACGTGGAACATTTGTAAAAGAGCCATGGCTCAAAGGTATTGTAATCCTAGATTTTAATAAACAATTATCAATACCAGTTAAGATCTATAATGCACTAGTGTTTGGTCAAGTGATCTTACTGCATTTAAAACAAACCCCAGTTCTGTCACACAGGTCACAGTTCAACATGAAAGAATCCCAATATATTTCTCATAGTCAAAATTGGCACTGGCCCATTAGCCAAATGCTGGTAGATTTTGTTATCAGACTAGTAAGATTTTACTTTAACTAGCCCTGTGGACTTGTACTGGAGAAAGTAAAATTTTAATAAGTACACCAGCTGGGCCAGCGGAAAAGTTTGTGGTGCTAGTGGATTTTCCCAATCACTAGCCCGACTGGCTAGTGGCTGCAAAACTTAATTTCGACCCTTGCTATGCATACCATATAAGTCAGCTTGACTTTGAAACAGATAATTGGAAATTTCACTCCCTGAGCTAAGGCCCACTGAGCTAGAGATACTTGTTTACAAGAGGGTCTTTGGAGGAGGGGGTGTTGTCAGTAAGTTTGGCTGACAGTTTAGACAGTACTGATTCATGCTCTATAGCACTTTGTAAGGTATTGTGTTGCATATGTGATGAACAGTGCAAGCTATAGTAATTGTAAGAGTTGCAGTGGCATCCTTTTACAGTGCTGAGAAATGGTAACAACAGCAGTTTCTAGTTCTGCAATGCTGGCAGTATTTGAAAGTCAAAAACACAATAAACCTCTTCATTAATGAGAATTTTCCTTTAGCTGAATGGTTAGAGCTGCTGATTTGGGACTCAAGATCCCAGGTTTGATTCCTAGCAAGGGACTGTGGTAAGTCTGCCAACTAGAAGGAACAAACATAGCATATAGTATTGCCATACAGTAATAAAACAAACAAATACAAAAAAAGTAACGACAAATGCGGAGTGATGCAAGGATTACACAGACACAGAGCACCCAATTGTACTACAAAAAAGGAAAATAAAACAAGGCATGTTAATAAAGAGTGGAACAACTCCTAGTGATAAATAACATTACAAGAGTAAGGGCTTCAGTTAACTCCATTTTGGGGGTATTTGACTTCCAAAAATATGTTAAAAACTTCTTAAATAAAGGGGGAGGCAGTCATTGACTTGTAAATGTAAAAAAACAAAATTGGGTGACTTCCAAAATTAAAGGTACAGAAGCCAGGGAATGATGGATTTTTTCTAAAATAAATTTTATTTTACAACTAATGTTTATATTAGCATCTATAAATTGATCCTTCCTGGAATATTGGGTTCCAAATTGTGGGATCTGGGAAGTATTTTGAATTCCAAAAAATTGGAATAACTTCCAGATTTTAACTCATGAAACTATTAGAGTTCCACTAAAAATAAATTAACTGAACCCTGTAACAACACAGAAATAAACCCATCTTATTAAATCATATGAGTAAGATTGGCTGGGGGTCTACATAGGATATCAAAATCATGCACTTTGGAAAGTGGAGGAATGCTGAGGAAGCTCAAGAAATTACAGAGTAATCACAGCTCCACTTTTATCAGAGGCACTTGTAGGCAGAGGTGGCTAGAAGGGTGCTTTGAGTGCATACTTTTGAAAAGAGCGGTCATATTTAGGTAGTAAAGGGAGTCTTGCAGACCATTCCAAAGCTTGGGGATCGCTATGGAGAAGGCCCTTTCTCCTACAAGTAGCAGCCTAGTGATGGTCAAGGAGAAAGTGCAAGGAGAACCTAATGTAAAAGCACCAGTCTTGGGATTAGGAAATTTTGATAGTGGTGAGTTCTCTCTTTCCCTGAGAGACTTATCAATAAGGCAACCCAGGAAGTAGTCCTTGGTGAGCCTGTGGGGACAGTAAGCACAGCATCTGATAGAGGGAGCAGTGGTGGGTGTTGTAAGGGGCCAGCAAGGCAAATCTACTAATGTTTTTGTAGGTAGCATTAAACCTGAAGAGGCTGTGACTACAGGTTCAGGAGAAACTAGGCGAGCAATAATCCAGGAGAGGAAGAAGTATATCCTTAGCTATAGCTAGCCATACTTCAGGGATTATGAGGTTCTTTAAGCCAAAACAGACCTCTGGTCTCTGATTAATCCACTTTATTGTTACCACTATGTAATCCAAGGAGGTTAGGGAGGGGTCCAGGGTTACCCCAGGGTATTTAAATGCTGTTACCGGCTCAAGGGAGGCCATGTGCTTTGTTTGAATATTCAAGGGATAAGGAGTATTGGTACCTACTGTCCTGTTAGCGAGCTTGGGTTTAGACCCAAATAGAATCACCTTAGTTTTTTTTTTTTTTTTTTGCATTTACAAATAGTCTTTCAGAACTAAACCTTCTCTGGGTGGCACTGAACTCCCTGGAAAGGGAAGTGGATAGCTCAGTTAGATTTCTGCTGCTATGATACTAATCAGGTCATCTGCATACATGAGCTTGTGGCAGCCTTTGTTATCCCTGGGGAGATGGTTTACAAAGAGAGAGAGGAGAATAGGTCTGGTAAGGACCCCTAAGGGACCTTATTATTGACCCTCAGTGAGTTGGAGATGCCTCTACAGCAGGCCACATGGGATCTCCTTAGAGGTAATTCTCAAACCATGCCGTAGTTGCAGCTAAGAAGCCATAATACTGCATCTTATCAAGTAGGATGTTGTGGTCCACAAGATCAAAGATCTTAGATGAGTCCATGAAAATGGCCTCTGTTAGTTTTCCATCATCCATTCCCTTAAAGACTTAGTCAGTGAAACAGGCCAAGGTGGTGGTGGTACTACTACTACTACCGTTTGAAAATCATGTTGGTGAGGAGAAAGCAGGTTATGATTTGCCACATACAGAAATTTGCTGTAGCACAATTTTCTCCAGTATTTTACTTATGTGGGAGAGGAGAGGAGAGGAGAGGAGGAATACTGGAAGGCAGTTTTCCAGCGAGTCAGGGTCCCTGGATTTAAATATGGGGATAACTCTGGCCTACTTCCATAGTGATGGGATGGTTGAGGAGGACAGTGACAGATTAAAAAGAGCAGCCAGGGGTTTGACAATAAGGTTAGCCATTAGCTTAAGGAACCTTAAGCAGAGGACATCACTACCTGTGCTTTCATAATTGGGGAGTGCTGTGAGAAGCTGATGGATCTCTTTGGGGGAGGTAGTCTTGACATGAAAGGGAAGGGGTCTCCAACCATCTCAGGTTCTGTTCTTTTGAGACGGAACATTGGGCAGGAGCTTGTCCAGGTACTTGGCCAAGTTTGAATTGGTCATTAAGGGCCTGTGCCACCTAGTGTAGGTCAGTTATGGTCCCTGCTGCATTGCACTGTTTCATTGGACTTTGTTTGGTCTCTGATTTGATATGGGCATTCACCAAGGCCCAGAACTTTTCTTGATCACCTAGGTTGCTAACCTGGAAGTTTTTTTCGTAGGCTGCATTGAGGGATTTTATTTCCTGTTTAAATAGGTTGCAGAGCCTTATGTAGCTGTTCCAAGCAGTGGAAGAGGGGGAGGATTTGTGAGCCTCCCACAGGCTGTCTCTGCTTCATTTTGCCAAGAAGTCCTTTGGTTAGCCACCTTGAGTACCCATCTCTAATTCTCCAGGTGTTGATGGTTAAGTGCTTGTCCTGGATGGCGGACAGCACAGCTCTGAGAAGCCTCAGAGCAGAGTTCATATCAGGCAGAGTGTGAAGGGTAAACCAGCCCACAGCCCTAATGTCCGAGTGAAGTTGTGCTAGGTCACAGTCTGAAAAGTCCATAAAGGAAAGAATTTTGTGTGGGGACACTTACAGGACCAGATGCAGAAAGTGAAGGAGTGATCACTGATGGAATCTGATAAGACACCAGCCTACAGGATCCTGTCCTCTCTGTTAGTATGCATCCAGTCCAGGAGGGAGTGGTTGTAAGATTTAGGGTTTAGCCGGGTTGGAGTGGAAATGAGTTGAGTGAGGTTAAGCTGTTTCAGTAATTCAATGCACTCAGTTTGGGAGCCTTCCAACCAGTTTATGTTTGAAGTTCCCTAGCATTATAAGCTCCCTTACTGGAGAACAATGACCAATGTTTAGAGTTAGCTTGTGTGAGGCCTTTAATATCCCCTTGGGGGGGGGTTGTAGGTAGAAGCAATATAGAGTTTCTTGGCGGAACCTAAGATAATCTCTGTAATGAGCCATTCGCAGACAGACATCTATGGAGCTGCTCAAGATTAGGGAGGCATTTAGGGATTACCTGTAATAAAGAAGGACTCCACTTCCCTTTGTTTTTCCCAATCTGTCCTGTCTGACCATATGGAAACCCCTAATGCACCAGCTATAGTCAGAAATGGCAGATTTAAGTCAAGTTTCGATGATTCCTATTAGGTCTGGGCTGTAGAGGGCTATCCAGGTGTCTAACTTTGAGATCTTGACATCAGACTACATATATTGAGGTGTACTAACTTAAGTCCATGGTGGTTAGTCCAGAGGGGATCCTTGTGATGTAGTGTGGAGGCAAATAGGCCAGGATTGCTCTCAATGTCACCACCCAAAAGCATTAACAGAAGAGAGGTCAAGGAGTTTGAAATTCTCCACATGGATGAAGGGCAACCACAGAAACTCCTGCAATAAATATCTACACTTAGGAGATTGCCTTGACTGCCTTGTCTTGTATCCAGTAGTGTAAGATGGGGAACAGGATGAGATTGGGTGTCTTGAATGAATGAGTAGGGCAGTGGCACAATGGGACAATATTTGTAGTGCAATAGTGCAGCTTCATCAAGTGACAGAACATAGGTGCATGATTCGATCAGTATTACCAGCTGTTTTAGGAGGGAGCCCATCAGAACTCTGAAAGCTAGTGGGTTAGTTTCTGGCAGCATCTAGGGGCCTTCAGACCACCCAAATAGGGATTAAGGCAGGAGTCAGGGATGGAAGAACTACCCAGATAGGGATACGCTGGGGGACACAAAACCTACAGGGAAATATAAGGGCCACCTGGGTAGGACTAATTGTAGAAACTATTACCTCTGGGATACCAGGACCACCCAGGTAGGAATTTTTAGGGGCCTTAGTGAGAGATGCAGATAGGTTCTGGAAATACTGTATCTGGAGGCTTCCATGTGAGAATGGCGATTGTGGAAAGGCGATCGTCGTTTGACCCGAGTGTGCCTCACCAAAAATCAATTTTGGTGATGTACATTCGCGGTACACAGCAAAAGGGTGCTGGAGACTTAGATTTTTTTTAATGCGGGGGGCTGTGCCCCCCCCTGCACACACACACTCTGTCACATCCCCTACTAAAGGATTCTCAACTCCAGGGGTGTGCATGTCAGGGAAGGTGCGAAAGAAAAAAAAACCTGGAACGGCTCAAAAAACGAGCACTCCCAAAATCGAATCCGGCACCCTCCCAGCCCTAGCCTGCCATCAACCCACCACACCACACCACAACACACAGCCAGCTAGGCAGCCCACCACTGCACTACACCCCACAATCACTCCCTCCCCAACCGTCCAACGAACAGCTTGGTCCCTCTCCTGCCCCTGGACGCGTGTGTATATATAGTGACATCCTGTTGCTATACTCGCTGACCCTCTATTCAGTTGCCCTCCCTACCCGGTAGCCCTGTGCACAGGCACCGTGCTTGAGTCACTCTTTTTGAAAGCGCTCAGTTGCAGTCACCATTATCACAGGTTACCATCTGGAATACCTAGATAGGAATTTCAGGAGCACCTAACTAAAACACAGGAATTCTCTGGGATATCAGGACCGACTAGATAGGGAATATTAGGGGTCCCTAATAAAAAAACACAGTGCACATGGGGAACCCTGGCTAACTTACTAAGCTAAGCATAGCAACAATTAGAGCAGAGTATTTCTACCTCTTGAAATGCAGTTAGTATAACTTGGACTAGAATTAGTAGCTACAGTCACTTACTCAGGTTGTAACAATAGTAACATATGGAATGTGTTATACCCACCCCTACATTATAGAGACTGAACAGAACACTATAGTGCAACATTGCCCACAGCAGTACTCACAGATACAGCATTACTTAATTGATCAATCCACAGGCAGCTCAGCTGTTGAGGGCAGAATCTCCTGCCAAAAGTCGCCCTTTGTGCTGTGGGCCTTCAAGCACTGGACCACAGTGTGGAAGACTGCTGGAGATGAGTCAGGTTAGGAGATAACGAATTCCTCCAACAAACAGCCTGATTGGCTATACATTACAAACTCAGTCCCAGTGTACTGCAGCGGCTCTAGAAGCAATTGTGTTGGGGGGGGGGGTCCCATTGCCACTGTGATCCCTCACGACCAAGAACAGCTGCTTCCCTGGTGCAGTGGCGAGTGAGTACCAGTTGCTATCACAAATCCACAAAAGGTAGATTTGAAATTGGTGCCTACACGCTCGATTGGCCGGTACATAAACTTGGGCCGCCAACAAATAGCTCGATTGGCTATACTTTACAGATTCAGTCCTGGTGGACAGGAACAGCTCCAGAGGCGAGTCGGGGGTGATCCCATTGCCGTTGTGACCCCTCACAACAGCGAACAGCTGCTTCCACGGTGCCACAGTGAATGTAGTGTTTGTAGTTCATCACTGCATTATGATATGTTATAGCTCCACCTTGTGGTTGTTACTGGAAACTTAGTAAGTGCTTCAAACTGTTGCGAAACCACTTGTTGCACGGTAATCTGCCTTATGGCAGTGAGGCAGATAATAAACAGAACTTGTTACTGAATGCATGGATGGAGTATATTGTGTTACAGAGTATGGCAAGATGTATGTGAAGCGGTACAACATGGCCACTGGAACATGAAAGCACTGCAGCTAAAGTGCAGCCTTAAGACAAGACTCACCATCACCGACTGAGTCAGAGAGCTCTTGTATCCTAGTTTTAGGGGGTAGGGGAGCAGAAGGGACCCTCTCAAACCTGTTAAACTGCCAGAGGTATGACACTGTTGTTAGTGAGCTGGCAGCAGTGTCACGGCCTCACCACAACATGTAATCCTAATGCTATTTTTCTAATTTGTTCCTAAAGAAAGAATAAAGGGGGTATAGCTCTGTAGGCATACAAGTACTCTAGCAAATTTCAAGGAGGGCTTGTGACAAACTGGAAAAAGTTCTTCACTTGTGAATTTAACACATCTGTTGAAGGCTGTAGCAGGGCTAGAAACTAATGGTATTCCGCCCTGTTATGCATTCCAGTTTTCATGTCAGAATACTGTTTTCTTCACACCGATAATCCAGCAGGAGTACCACTCCATGCTGCCACTGTGAACTTTAATCTATGCACTATTTTTCCAACAATGTTGAATACCAGACCAGAAGAATAGTACCACATTTTAGTTTTTGGAATCCCACTTCCCACACCAGATTATTTTCTTAATTTCTATCCCTGTCTAGGGGACAGAGCATAGATATCAGAATCAGGAGGCTCAGGTTTGAATCCCATGATATATATCCATTGTGGGACCTTGAACAGTCATTTAACCTTCATGTGTTTCTGGCTTCCCAATTATAGCATGTGTAGAAACAGGACCTCCATGAAAACAAGATGCTGAATCTCATGGGGTTATCTCAGCTGGAGAAATTTCAAATAAATAAAACAAAACTGAAATCCTAATAAAGATACTAAGATCTAAAAAAAGCAGAAAAGGTAGGCTGCACTGGAGTTCCTGCATGTGTTTTATCCACTGGGTATGACACATTTTATTTGCTGCTGTATCTGTTTAGACTTGTTCTCTTGATTCACTGTCTGGTAAATCATTGGAGGGCTTGGTTCAGCCTGGGCTGTTTCTATTCTGCATTACTAACGCAGAGTCATGTCAATAGTTTCATTTACTGATTAAAATATCCACAAAAGCTAGGCTAATTATAGTTGTCAGAGCTTTAAGTGACACAGCTCGAGTCACTTAACCTCCCTTGGCATAACTTCTCTGTGATGAAATATATGTCTAATCAATCTCTCTACTCTGAAAATCCCTGGGCACTATATTTGGCTGCAACATTCTCTCTTTTCTCTCTCTCGCTCTCCCTCATTCTCTCTCTTTCTCTCTCTCCTGAATTGTAAAGCCCTTTGCGTTAAAGTTTGTAGTGCTATATAAAGCAAAATTACTTTGATTTCCTTACATTTCCCATCAAGCCAGGTGAAATTAATTAGTTGCATACTTGAAAAATGCTAATGTCATAACTTTTTGATAGTGAACAAGAGAAGTGGGCAGATACTTATCAGCTTCAGTGAGATGTGTTTATTTTTTTTAAGTAGGGCAACAATAGTTTTTGTTGTGGTCCCTTGAAATGCCACGATGTCCTAGTCATTGTAAAATCCTCCCCTAACAATAATAAAGTTACACGGTTGGATGGCATCTCAGTCCGCCTGCTTTGCTCTCAAGGTCACTCTGTCGTGATGGCAACCCCTTGGTGGGAAAACAGAGTGTTTAGAATAAATGAAAAGTCGGGGAGGTCTGTTCTGCCTTCCCCAACCCCTCAATTTGAGGGGGAGTTTCTCTCTTTTTGAGAGAAAGTGCCAACCACAGGAAACCCTGACTTTGCGGTTCCTGCGGCAGCACATCAAAGGCACTGTATGCCTGTTTAAAAATCTTTTGGCTGTCAAAGCTGTTGAATTCATGCATGCAGGGGAGGGAAATTGAAGGCTGCGTAGCAGCTCTGGCTGCTGATTGGCTATGCAGTCAAGTTCTTGATTTGCATAACCAATCAGCATCACCCCCTCTTTCCCAGCCAGTCAGGGAGCTCCCAGGGTAGCCACGTCTCTTCCCAGCAGCATAAAAGAAGGCTGCCAGGAGGGTACAAGGGCAGTTTAAAAAGAATTTAAGGAAACTGCAGCAATGTCAGCTCCAGTCTGGAGTGACCCTGAAGAGAAGACCAGGGAGAAGCCTCCTGGGACCTGCAGGGGCAGTTGGGAGAGCCCTGTCAGTCTGATAGCCCTTTTATTGTCTTGAGAGCTATATAACATATAACAAGGCAAGGCAGTTGACTTAGGTATCCAGAATGGGGGGGGGGCTGGTGATGCCAGGCAGCCATCCCCAAGGCCTTGCAGGTGTCCCTGGGATCGACTAGCAAGTCACTAGTGGCAGAAGGGCTGCAGTCTGTCACAAGGGGTCCTCAAGTGAACTCAGTTACCAGGTCAACTAGCAGCAATAGGGGGGTGGCCTGCCACCAGGCACCCCCCCCAATTTGTAGCCCAACAGACTTGGCTGATAGGTGGGGGGCACTAGCCTAGCAGAGGTGGGCCTGGGGCAGGACTGACTGATGGATTGACCAGAACAGAAAGGGTGACCTGCCTCCAGGCACCCTTGGGACACTCAGCTAGCAGGTCAACTAGCAGCAAAGAGCCAGGGACACTTGGCTAGTGGTGAAGAGCCAGGGACACTTGGCTAGCAGATCAGCTAGCAGAGAAGAGCCAGGGACATTCGGCTAGCAGTTTGGCTAGCAGTGAAGAGCCATGAACACTCTGCTAGCAGGTCAGCTAGCAGTGAAGAGCCAGGGACACTCAGCTAGCAGGTCAGCTAGCAGCAAAGAGCCAGGGACACTCGGCTAGCAGGTCGGCTAATGATGAAGAGCCAAGGACACTCAGCTAGCAGGTCGGCTAGCAGCATACCACATCTACAAATGCTTGTAACCTTTCACCAACTAGCAGCAGTCTCTGACAGGAACGGTGTTGCACCAGGGGAGGGAGACCTGGGGAAGTGGTGTGGTGTAGTGGGTACCAGTACTTAAGGTGGACTTATCCTAGTGCTGGAGTGGTCTAGCAATTTACTCCATTCCTAGCCAATTGCCTACTGGTGCTAGAGTTCCATGGTGGGTTTGATCCCTCACAAAAGCCTTTTTCAGGGCTGCTAATTGCCTTCTGCTGCTAGAGGTGGCTTTCAGTTTTCCAGGCCAGTAGAGGTAAGACCTTGCCCTTTTGTTTTTTTCCTTCCTGTGAGCTTTTGGGGGTGGCCCTAATTGTTGATGTTTAGAGTAATAAGCACTTATCGTTAATACTAGAGTGATACGCACGTCTCGTTAATATTAGAACAATAAGCACTTGTTATTAATATTAGAGTGATAAGCACTTGTTGATATTAGAGTGATAAGTTTGATTTTTTAGAATTTGACAATTGCATTGACAATTTTAATTGCCTATTGCACTGAATGTTTTGTCAACTGTACTGAATTGTTATTCTTATTGCACTGCTATTTATCAGTTTTGAGCTGCAGTGCAATAAAAAAACATTTTTCCAAAAAAGCTAGTTTCAGTTACAATTAAAAAATGTTAGTATACCTGTCAGATATACCTGTCTATGTATCTCCTATGCTAAACACATTGGGCTGGATATTCAAACTGCGCCATTCAAAGGCGCAAGTCCTTGCGCTGTGCAAAATAGATGCGCAGGGGTGTGTCCCGTGCGATATTCAAAGGAGTTGCGCTATTGAGCAACTCTTTGAATAAGCTTCCAGCCATAGCCACTGTGCATGGCGCCTAGCAGTGGAACTGCGCCAAGTGCAAGTTGACAGAGTGGAGCAGTCAACTTGCGGTGGTGCAACACCATGCGCCATGTGCAAAATCACGATATTCAAAAAGGTGACATGCAAATGGGGCCATAATACATGCAAGGTGCAGGGGGCCATTTGCATGTCTATAACCCATTTGCCGCCATTAGCATGTGGTGCGCGATCCCGAGGACTTCAGCCTGGCACCCTGCCAGGCAGCAGCCGTCGAGGGACGGCGCCTGCCTACAACCCGATCTCGGGCAGCAATGTAGCTCTCCACCTCCTCCATTACATCTCCCTGGTGGTCCAGTGGACGAAATGCCGATCGCAGGCAGAAAGTATACAGAACCCCCACATCCCATGTGCCCGATCGCGGGCAGAAAGTACAGAACCCTCCCCCACATCCCATGTGCCCGATCATGGGCAGAAAGTATACAGAACCCCCACATCCCATGTGCCCGATCGCAGAGCAGAAAGTATACAGAACCCCACATCCCATGCGCCGATTGCGGGCAGTAAGTAAATTACCCCCAAACATCTCCCTGGTGTCTGGATTAGTGACCCCACCCCACCACGAGCTCCACACCCCGCTCCCCGGCAGCGGCGGCGGCAGCATCCCACCACCGCCCACCGACTGACTGGCGGTGGAGCTGCAGGCCCATTGGTGCAGAGCTAGAGCCAATGGGCGTGCAGCCTACCACCATACATGACAGTCCAGATTTGTGAATGACATTCATTCACAAATCACAATTCATGCTCTGTATGAGCTGCGCCTTGGCATCTAACTCTGCCGTGTGGCGTGCAACCCGACTCCAGATCAATCGGCGAACATGAGGGAAGCGGCAAGCGGGTGGGATGCTGCGCGCCGCTGACTGCCAGGGGAGCAGGTGGTAGGGCTTCCTGGGTGGGTAGGGTGAGGCCACACAGACACCAGGAGATGTTTTTGGGGGCAATTTCTGCCCGGCGTCCAGCACGCTGCGTGAAGTTCTGTTCTTTCTGCCAGCGATCGGCACGTAAGATAATGAGAAATCTATTCTTTCTGCCAGCGATCCGGGCACATGAAAATATTAAGGGGTTCTATATACTTTCTGCCCTTGATGGGCATTTGATCCACTGGACCACCAGGGATGAATGGAGAGGAGGGAGCTACATTGATGCCCTTGTTCGGCTAGAAGCACAGGGACTGGGTTGGGGCCAGCCACGGTGGCAGCTGCTGTGTTGCACCCTGCAATGCAGCAGCTCACCTGTGGGTGGCCCTCAACTAAGCCTTTTTGCTTCAAAGTTGTGCAGGCGCAGGTTGGGGCCAGCCAGACAACTTCCGTACAACCCGATTGAATATCGGGCTGCGTAGTTTATGCATGGTTCCTCCTCCAGTTGTGCATGCATTAATTTGCATTGCGCTGTTGCTCAGCCTGTTTTCAGTGGCGCAACTGCCTACTGCTGAATATCGCAGAATGGCGTAATTTAGGACTTGCGCATGGCGCAACCCTTTTGAATATCTGGCCCATTGAGTCTTTTTAATTTTTTCAGTCTTAACCCTTGCCATGTCTATAATGTTATTGCTATGCAAAACATGGCAGTCATCTTTTTTTCTTGAGAAAAAAATAAATTAAAACATATATAACCTACTCAAATTTTGGTGGAATTAGAAAATTGTACCACCAAATAAAACTGGAAGATGCCTGGAATCTTTTATAGTGAAAAAAGGTAGGCTCAAATTTTTTGCCCAATTTCTTTGCACTGCTGCTTTAAGTAAAGGTTATTTATTCAATTTAAGACTGCCTGTTGATATTTATTTTTAGTAGATCTCAATGTCCCTTTTTAGTCTATTCCTCTGGGTGGTGGCAGCGGCATCATTTCTGGGGGAACAGTGCCTCCCCCTTATTAAGGCACTTTTTCACTCCCGCCAGTGGCTGACTCCACACCACATTTTGGCATCCAGCTGTCACGCCGAACAACCTGACATTGTCATCGCAGCCAGTTTAAGCCCGTTACCTTTGGCTGAGGGTTGCACTGCCAAGAAAGACATCTTGGTGATGTCCCTGACACAGAGGGGAGGCAGTCCCACACTGTGACCATCTTGCCACCCATTTTTCACATTATTCTGTGAAGAGTATCTCATGCGCAGATGCCCTGGAAACAGGCATGTTCTGGGGCAGTTTTAAAAAAAAATAATATATTGTTGATCAAACTTGATCATTCATATATTAATATCACAGTGAAGACCACTCTTACACTTGTAAGAGTGGTCTCACATTCTTAGGGTATCAGAACCGCTCACCTTTGGTTCGCTGTTCTCATACCCTAAGAATGTGCATGAGATCACTTACAAGTGTAAGAGTGGTCTCCACAGCAGTATTAACATACACATTCCTGTACTTCCTCCATTTTCTGTATTGTACAGAGGGTAACCTTGGTTAGTAAGCTGATTAGAATGCTTTTCAAGCTGTTTTTAATCTTTTTTTTTTTCACTTTTAAAACTTTTTTTTTTACTCTGAAGAGCAAGACTACATGCAGTACTAACTACTGTATATATCTGAATGGGCAAGACAAGCAATTTGAATAAGATGTGATTGCTGTAGTAAGAAGAACAGTGAAGCATTTATGCATCCAAATCTCATTTGCCTCTAAAGGATTTGCATGTGAGAGGGATCTCCATTTTTGAAGCACAGTTATTTGGGATTCCTGGGGTGGGATATTCAAGGGATTGCGCATGGTGCAACAGTGTTGCACCAGGCGAAACCCACTGATGCGCCCCAATGCGATATTCAAAAGTGGATAATGCGCTGCCCAAATCCCGATGCACCGGGGCACACCAGTAATGTATGCAGTGCAAGTGCAGGGGACGTGCCCATGCATATTTGGCACATCCCGATATTCAGCCCGGGATGTGCTGAGCATATGCAGGTGCAACCCCTACTTGTGCCACACACTGCTGCTCAAAGTTGAGCCAAGAAATAAAGGAGCAAGGGCTGGCCACCCACAGGTGAGCTGCCATACTGCAGGGTGCAACACAGCAGCAACAGCTGTGGGTGGCCTCCTGAGCTCCAGAGCCAGGGTCTGTCGGCGTCGTGCCCCCCCCACGCCCGATCGCAGGCATAAGTATGAAATCAATCAAGTCCAATATCCCTGGTGGTCCAGTGGACCGCTTCCAGCCTGATCACAGGCATAAGTATACTAAATACATTCTAAATCATCCCTGGTGGTCCAGTGGTACCCCCTCCCCACCCGCTCACTGAGCCCCACCACCCTGATCCCCCCGGTCAATGGCAGGCGGCAGCTCCCCACCCGCCAAACGCCTGGCGCCCGCTTGACTTGACTCGTACAGTATGACTGTACACCCATTGGTCCTGGCGTGGGCCAATGGATGTCAGAACCGTGCCATACTACACAGTCCAGTTATGTTAATGGATCCATTCACATATCTGGACTGTGTCTGATACTGATCTCATGCCCATTGGCCCATGCTGTGGACCAATGGGCGTACTAGCACGCGTACGTATGCAGTCAATCAGCGGGCAGCCAGGTGACGCGGGTGAAACTACCGCCGAAGCGAGTGGCGAGGCACTCGTGGGGAGAAGAGGGGTACCACTGGACCACCGGGATAATTAGAATGTATTTACTATGCTCTTGCTCTGTCGAGCAGGCGATCACCCTAATTTCCACCAGGGATAGTGACTCAATTGATTATATACATATGCCCACGCTCGGACACTGGGGCACTGTGACGTGATGTGCAGAGGGCATCGGTCCCCGACGGCTGCAGCCTGGCATGGTGCCAGGTGCAAGTTGCCGGGGATCGGCGCACCTGCATGCAAATGGGGCCATAATGACATGCTAATGGCCCCAGTTGTGCCTTGCATGCATTATGGCCCTATTTGCATATCCACCGCTGAATATCATGGTTCCTGCACCTAGCGCAACCGCACTTGCGCTGGCGCAGCCCCCTGCTCCTCTCTTGCCACCTGCACTGGTGCAGTGCCACTGCACCATGCACAATGCGGAAGGCCACATTGCCATATTCAATGGTGCTGAGCCATGGCACAGCACCGTTGAATATCGCCCATCACACTCCCAGGCGCAACCCAGTTACGCTGCACCCGGCTTACGCCCCTGCCTGGCGTATTTCTGAATATCCCACCCCGATGTGCTGCTTACCAGCAGCATTTGCATTTTACATAACAGGGCGGAACAAGTCACACATTTCCGCAAACGTTGCTTCCCATTTATTCTATTCAGATTGCAAAAATATAATCATTGCTTCTTCACTGCACAGTGTGTGTGATTAGAACCACTAAAGGTTTCTTGTTCTGTTTTTCCTTTGAAACTGGTTTTGATGGAGCAATGAGTGTTTCAGTTGTTGTGCCTTGTTTTGGCAAGATGTGTTCTCCACAAACTAGGAGACACCGAACTCATTTCTGAGTTACAGGATTTCTCCCATTGGTTGGGTGCAGATAATTCTCAAACACATAGATCAAGCAAGGGTTTCCCATGCTGGGACTGGTAGGGTGACCTCACATATGATGGAGGTGAGATGCTTGATTCCTACAGAGGGCTGCAGTCTGGCCAAACAGTGGCATTGGGTTCCTTGTGATGGTACTGTAGCTACATACCCCAAGCCTCTCCAGTGGAGGATATGGTGCAGCTGTGGTGACTTTGAGGATCTAGCTGGCAAAAAAAACCTAGAGGATAGTTCAACAGAAATTAAATAGCAATGCTCCTCTCAGAAGACTCAAATTGTGGTTCCTTTATTATTAGAAATAACCAGTAGTGGAAGGGTGTCTCACAGGAACTCAGTTACAGCAGGAAAATTAGAAGACTGACTCAGGTGCAGGAGTGGAGGGAGGAATGGTCCTTTATAAAATATACCCACTTAAAGACATAAAATTGACTAAACAAGGTGTAAAAATAATGCAATACATAATGAGGAAACGTTTCCCCAGACCCCTGTCAGGTATGTTGGCTCCTAACTGAATCTTGGCTGGTTATCCCAGTGAATGTTTTTCTTTTCCAGCACTGGAAATAACAATCCACTGACAATAAAGAAACCAATCTGAATATTAGGAAAGGTGCTTATCCCATTTCATAGCCGTTTAACTATTTGCTGGTCACAGGGGTAGCTTCTCTGACAACTTTACTGGATTACCTCTTGATATAGGAGGACTGGGCATCCTGGGACCTTATTGGATAGTGGGAAAATGCAAGAGTAAAATATGTTTGGGCATAAAAAGACACCTCAACACCATCACCACCAAACCCACAAAGGTGAAATACGCTATCCATATGCAAGACATTTGGAGTCTCTCCAGAAAAGAGACACAAGAATGATATTTTTTCACCCACATTATTGTAGGAGGCTTTAAATCTTGGATATGGGCAGATTATCAAACAAGTGAAAACAAATGTTATGCAGTTTTTTTTTATTTCTATTACAGATCCTTGCAGTAAGGTCCATAACCTCAGCTGGCCAGATCTTCAGATTAAGTATGACACCCTTGAAAAGAAAGAATGAGACAAAGGTGATGCTATTTTCACCCTTTGCAAATGCTGCTAATCTGGCTACCCGGATGGGGGTGGGATGCAGATGCAGATGGTGGGAGTGGGGATGCAGATGCAGATGATGGGGGAGGGATGCAGATGCAGATGATGGGGGATGCAGATGCAGATGATGGGGTGGGATGCAGATGCAGATGATGGGGTGGGATGCAGATGCAGATGGTGGGAGTGGGGATGCAGATGCAGATGATGGGGTGGGATGCAAATGCAGATGATGGGAGTAGGGATGCAGATGCAGATGATGGGAGTGGGGATGCAGATGCAGATGATGGGGATGCAGATGCAGATGATGGAGTGGGATGCAGATGCAGATGATGGGGTGGGATGCAGATGCAGATGATGGGAGTGGGGATGCAGATGCAGATGATGGGGTGGGATGCAGATGCAGATGATGGGGGTGGAATGCAGATGCAGATGATGGGAGTGGGGATGCAGATGCAGATGATGGGAGTGGGGATGCAGATGCAGATGATGGGGGTGGGATGCAGATGCAGATGATGGGAGTGGGGATGCAGATGCAGATGGTGGGAGTGGGATGCAGATGCAGATGATGGGGGTGGGATGCAGATGCAGATGATGGGGGTGGGATGCAGATGCAGATGATGGGGGTGGGATGCAGATGCAGATGGTGGGAGTGGGATGCAGATGCAGATGATGGGGTGGGATGCAGATGCAGATGATGGGGTGGCAGATGCAGATGGTGGGAGTGGGGATGCAGATGCAGATGATGGGGTGGGATGCAGATGCAGATGATGGGGTGGGATGCAGATGCAGATGATGGGGTGGGATGCAGATGCAGATGGTGGGAGTGGATGCAGATGCAGATGATGAGAGGTGGGATGCAGATGCAGATGATGGGGGTGGGATGCAGATGCAGATGATGGGGTGGGATGCAGATGCAGATGGTGGGAGTGGGATGCAGATGCAGATGATGGGAGTGGGATGCAGATGCAGATGGGTGGGAGTGGGGATGCAGATGATCAAATGGATAGGAAATTGGTTCTCAGAGCGTACTCAGAGGTGGTGGGTGGGTGGGTGGCTAGTCTCATCCTCCAGGGTGTCATTAGTGGGTTCCCCAGGGATCAGTACTAGAGCACCTCCTGTTGCCTGTCTCTCTGACAAAGGAAGAAGTATCAGAGGTGAAATGTGTCTCTTTGCAGATGACTCAAAGCTGGGAGCGGTGGATGGGAGGAGGGGACAGTGGCCCTGCAGGAGGACCTGGAGGCTCTGGAAAGGTGGTCAAGAAAGTGGAAACTGAAGTTCAATGCAGGGAAATGCAGGGTTCTGCACCTGGGGGCCAAAAATCTGGGCCAAGGGTATACTCTGGGGGGAGACACACTACAAGTCTCGAAGGGTGAGAGGGATCTAGGGGTGTAGTAGGGCAGCGGAAAAAGCCAATAGGATTTTGGGATGCATCACTAGGGGGATTACCCCTAGAAGGGCGGAAGTGATCCTTCCTCTGCATAACTGCTTAGTTAGGTTGCACCTCGAGTACTGTGTGCAGTTTTGGAGACCACACTTAAAGAAGGACATTGCACTCCTGGAGAGGGTACAAAGGAGAGCAACCAAAATGATCTGGGGTCTGGGGGAAAGGATCTATGGGGAGGCTCGAGGAGCTCAACATGTACACCCTGGAGGAGAGGAGGGACATGATAGGGTCTTCAAGTACTGAAGGGATTAATAAGGGAGGCTCAGTTGGGGTGCTCCAAAGGAAAGGGGGCAACTAGAGGACACGGGTGGAAGCTGGGGGGGGAGACTTAGAGGGGAGAGGAGGAGGTATTACTTCACAGAGAGGGTGGTGGAACCTTGGAATGCACTGCCCAAGGGACTGGTGGAGGCAGAGACTGTGGAGGGGTTTAAGAGGGACTAGGACAGGTATAGGGGGAGGGTGAAGCTGACGAAGTCCAATACAAGGGGAACATTTTGGACTGGGGACAGAGAACCCCAAGGGGGTGGGGGGACTGCAAAGTTGGCACCCAGTATGGGTGCTGATTATCGAGCAGACACGAAAGACCATTAGGCCTCCTCTGCTGGCATTTTAGTAGGTTAGTATGTTAGTACCCAAGGACCCCTACCCCAAATCACCACACTTCTCAGTGAATCCCTGGACTTCGTAACTAAGTTCAATTATCTGGGGGTCTGGCTCGACTACAAACTCTCTTTCTTGGATCATATCGAGGAACTGACTAAAAAACTTAAGCAGAGGCTAGGCCTCTTTTACAGGATCAAACACCTCCTTATCCAGGATGTTAAGAAGTGACTGGTCCAAACAACCTTCCTTTCCTTACTGGACTACGTTGATTTCCTTTATGGCCAAGGCCCTGCCTCTGCATTAGCAAAACTTAATGTACTATATGATAGAACCATAAGATTCATCTCTGACGTTCTGTATCTTACTCATCACTGTTCTCTTTATGCAATAGTAGGGTGGACAACTCTTAACTTCAGAAGACAAAGAAATGCTGCACTCTGGGCTTGTAGAGCAATCGCAAAAAAGCTGCCTCAATATATTTCTGATTGCCTCCCTCTAACTGTGGAAGGCAAGTATGCCTTAAGAAGTTCCTCCTTTATCTCCTTTTCCATTCCCAAGGTCAAATCACGATTTGGAAGGTCATCTATAAGCTATTCGCTACCTCAGCTTTGGAACAATTTGCAAAAACTGTAAAATTAGTTGACCCCATTGACTTGTCTGCATTCAAAACACTCTATGAGCATTCGTTTAAGGAGTCTTGTAGCTGCTAGCCCTAATTGTTGTCCCTTGTTTTCAGGATACTTGGCTCTTGTACTGTGTTCCCTGGTACCTCTAAATACAGTAAATCCATTCCTCCTCTTCCCTATTTGCCCTCTTACTACCAGCTGTAGGTCTTGCATAGAAGCCCTGTACTTTTGCTTCCTCCCTTCCTATTGGCGTTTGCCGCAAAATCAGTAGAGGC
This sequence comes from Neoceratodus forsteri, assembly GCA_016271365.2. Taxonomy (NCBI): domain Eukaryota; kingdom Metazoa; phylum Chordata; order Ceratodontiformes; family Ceratodontidae; genus Neoceratodus; species Neoceratodus forsteri. The sequence continues at coordinate 558,173,724 of CM028132.1, forward strand.
ACTCTGCTCATTGCCCCAGCTCTTATCATTGTTCCCCGGTTTATTGTAACATGTCCACAGCCAGTAGATGTTCCACATACTGGAGACCCCCCTGCAAATTAATATTCATTCCTTCTTATGCCCTTGCTATACTTTAAATGTTCATGCCTGCCTGCTTACAAACTCTTTTCCACTGTGTTTTCCTAAGGACTATTATGTTACTTACATTCAGTTTGACCTTTGTATGTATTGTACATATTAAAGAGCTAGTGTACTGCCTGGAAACTGCCTACAATTAATTGTAACTTTCAGATGTAGTCAGCTATCACTTCTTATATCTCAAGTATTTTTTTCTTTTCTGTTTGCTAATTAGAAGATTTTCCACCTGGCAGTACTGGGGTGATGTGTGGAGCAGCACTCTGTCTGGAGGGGGAAAAAATGTAAATTCTGTTCCTCCCACTACGTCAACACTGAAACTACACTGAATATGACATCACTAGTAACCAATGAGAACCATTTCTCACTGCCAGGTTTCACTTTCACATGAAGCAGCAGGGACTGGCTCTCCCTAGTTACTAGTGATGTCACAATTTCTCCAGCATTTTGATTGGCAGCTTGTGAAAGTCACTGCTCAGGCTGCCAGGATTGTGGTGCCTCAAGGTGTTTGGTCTCATTTCTGATGGTGTAGTGGGAGGAACAGAACTGCCTTTTTTTTCTCCCGACAGCATCCTGCTCCATACATCACACCAGTACTGCCAGGTGGAAAATCTTCTAATTAGAAAACAGAAAATAAATACTTTAGGTACTGGAAGTGATAGCTGACTGCATCTGAAAATTACTATTAATTCCAAGCAGTACACTAGCTCTTTAACTTAAGTAGCTACAACTGAACCTATGCCTCTACATTGTACATTGCTTATTGCATATTGTATTATTTCAACGCTGATTTGTATTTTGTTCAAATGTATATCTCTGTTATGTAATCCTTACTATGTATGGATCATGTATGTTGCCCAGGTTCCATCTTGAAAATGAGCATGCCTCAATGGTGATCGCCTGGTTAAATAAAGACTTGATTAACTGATTGATTGATCGGGGGGAAACTAAGCGTTTCCAAACAAGTTCTAGTTCATAGGCCATAGATAATTTTGGTTAAGTATTTTCATTATAATTGAAGATACTCCCTTTGGTATTATCTTGCCAAATATATGTTCCAGTTTTTATAGTGGATTCTGGTTTAATATGTATACATTATATTCTGTTTTGCAACAGATATTATCCCTCTCCTGGACCAGTTGCCCCATGAAACTCAATGCTACTGGAATCCATTCCAGGAGATGCACTGCAGAACTGAGTAGTTCATAAGGGGTGGGAGACTGCTGGTTCTCCCTTCCCCCTACATTGTTTCATCAGCTTGTTCGTTGATTGGACCTCTTGGTCCAGGTCATGTAAACTTCACCCACCAACTAGGCAGCAGGGAGGACATAAGAAGGGAGGCCTTCTGTCTGCATTTCAGAAGGTCTGTACTCTTAAGTGGGCTGAAGTGGAGCGGGCTGGAGTGCAATGGTTGGAGCATAAGGGTATCATACTTGGTCACAAGTATTTTGCACTACAGATGTTTGCTCTGTTTTGTCAATCTTTTTAAATTCAGGAAAGGCATGCCCCATGCTACAGAGAAACATAAACTGTGTTGGCAGAAGTATAACCCGTGGTCCATCCTGTCTGCCCATTTCCTCACCTAGCTTAAAAATAGAATGAGAAGGGCTTCTACCAGATGGATTGAATTGTTACCCCTTATTAAAACTAGTCGTAAATGTTGATCTAGATTCAAGACCTTCGACAGGATATTCAAAGCCTCCCTGAATGGCACAAGGGGCTTGTGCCACAAGAAATGGCGCAAGACAGGGCTTGCATCAAAAGATGCTCTGAGAGCTGTTTTCAAACACAGCCTGTGTATACCAAACAGGGCTTGCACCGTCCTTGTGGCACAAAATGGGCCATGGCCTGGCACTAGGGGCTTGCAGCAGACACAAGCTGCCATATCCCCTACTTTGGGATTCTCAAAACCCTCCCAGAGAACACAATTCTAAGTACCATTAGACCAGCCAGGGTTGGTCTAAGGGTACTTAGACATGAGTCCTCTGGGAGGCTTTGGAGAATTTGCACCACCCGACACCTATACAGTAAAATATACAACAGTCTCTGGTGGCTAGCAGCCCCTCCCAGCCCAGCTCCCCTTTTTAATAAACATAATCATGGCCCTGGTGGTCTAGCAGACCCCATCGTCAATCTGCCCATATTAAAAAATAATTTTTCCTGGTGGTTTGGTGAACCCTCCTCCCCATCCCCATTCTACCAGTATAATATATAACTGTCCCTGGTGGTGTAGTGTACTCCTGCCCCCCACCCCAGCAGACAGTGCCCCAATACCACCTCCCCATCCCATCCCCGAGCCAGCGACTGGCACAACTCTCCACTATGGCCGGCCGCCAACTCAGCTATCAATGAGCTCATACTGTACAGCTGTTACAGTATGCACTCATTGATAGCTCAGTCTGCAGCCAGATGTAGTGGAGGGCTGTGATGGTCACTGGCTTGGGGATGTTATGGGAGGGAGCAGGGTGGTGAGGCACTGCCTGCTGGGATCCACTAGACCACCAGGGAAAGTTACATATTATACTGGCAGAACAGAGATAGGGAGGGGGGTCTGCTAAACCACCAAGGAAAGTGATGTTTTAATATGGGTAGATCAGGGATAGGAGGTTGGTCAGCTAGTCCACCAGGTTCATGATTACTTGTATTAAAAAGGGGATTGGGGTGGGGGTCACACTAGCCACCAAGGACTGCTTTATATTTTGTGGCACACTTGCTTGCAGTTTGTGGTAAGCCTCTCGGGGTATGCCATCTCTTTGGCACATGACAAACTTTGCCACAAGCTGCAGGACTTTACCACTAGGACCATACCTGATAGAGAATCAGGCGCAGGGTCCCTGGTGCACCAGCGATTGGTGCAAGCTGCCGATGGTGCAGCTTGTGCCACCCTTTGAAAATCCCACCCTTTGTATCTTATTGTACTTCCGACTTGGATAGATATAGGAGAGTTGCCTAGGAACACTGCAAGAAAGCCATGCTTATTGTATAGATCTTCTCCCAGTCTGCTCGTAACCCTTGTAGATTTTGGCCAGCATAGTTTCAGAAAGGGTCATGGTACATCTATGATACTTGTTAAACTAATCTAAGATATTAGTAATACAATGGAAAAGGGTCAGCTGGCAGGTGCCGTGTCTCTGGACTTAACTAAGGCCTTTCACCTTGATGATCACTCCTTTTTATGTTCTACGCTACTAACCTTAAGTATCTCCTCTACTGCAGAATTCTGGTTTGAAAATGAATTTTTTTTTGTCAAATCAATCAATCAATTTTTTTTATTGTTCAGTTAAAAACCATTACAATACAAAAATAAAGCACAGTTATACATAAATACATGTTCATACATATAAATAACATATCGATAGCTTAAAAGACAACAGTGGGGAAAACACTTCCATATATTACATTCAAAGGGAGGCTACTGTATCCAGAAGCAATCCTGAAATTAACATTATTTTATGTATTTACTTTCATTACTAATCAGCTTACAAAGTATTGCTTTGTTAATATTGTCAGATTCCTATCTGAATACATCCAATATTAGACAATATTCTCATATGATAACCATTAAAATTAAACTTCATGTATTTTCATAAGTGAACTGTTTTCAAAAAGGATGTGACTTTTTCCATAACATGCAGTTCATTTGTATTTGAAAGGTACATTATCATAGCTTCACCCAGTCATTTTCCCGTTGTGGTTTGTATAAAGGGCATATCAAGATGATGTGTTTAGCATCATCTTCAAGATATCTGCCACATTTGCAATAGGGTGAATTTACATTTTGTCTCTTTTGCCTATGACAAATGTAATTGGCTTTCTAGATTTCAAGTCTAAACTTGGTTATTGCTCTCCTTTTTATTATATCCGATATTTTAAGTAAATAAGGTTCCAGCCCACGTTTTAATTTTATATATTTGTACCATCTAAATAATTTCAAAATTTTAGACTCTCCTTCATTTTTATTCTTTCTATATCTTATTTTTAATGAGACTTACAATTTCATCCCATGGGCATAAAAAATGTCCCAAAGGATATGACGCAGGCCACAGGGAAAAAGAGATTTCTTAATTATCTTAATAGATGATGATTCAAAACCCAAACAGGAGTACCCAGTTTCTTCCTCAAGGCACTGTCTTGGTAATCTCATTTCCTCCAACAATAGTGTTTTAATAGTAGCAGTTATTTGTCTCTCTGTCACCAATGTACTTAATAAAATGACTTGTTTAATCAACTGTAACTTGTAAAAATTTATAGCTCTCTTTCTGATCTGACTGTTAATGTTGGTTTTGTATACGGCTCAATCCTTGGCCTTCTGCTTTTTTCTTTTATTAATACCCTCCCTCTTGCCACCTCCTCCTGTGCCTCCCTAATGTATACTGGTGGCCTGGTATCATATAACAATTCACATTGTTTGGATGACATAAAGAGTCAACTAAATTATGACTTACCTAACATCCAAGGATGACTCTCTAATAAAGACCCGACCCTTGTTGTTTGTCTCTAACACTAAACTTCAATTAAACTCCAGTCAGTTAAAGGACACTTGTATTGATGGGTCCCTATTGGATACTGTAAATCATTTTATGTACTTATGGATTACTGTAGTACACACTTTAGACATTTCTCACCATATAGTATATCCGCAGTCTGTAAATTTGTTAATTTTGTGTTGGGTCTTGTTTATAGAATTTATTATAATCTCACCATTAAGGCTCGTTTGCCAACTGCACAAGGAGTTGCCAACTATGGAAAGAGTCCCACTATATAGTCTGAACTATGGTCTGTTAGCCTTTTTCAATGCCTCTAATAGTAACCTGATCAAGTGTGATGTCACTTATAGTAACATCTGTCGCTTTGTCCTTGCATCCAGTCTTCCTATTCACCACTGTCTCTTGTACTCCGGTTTGGGTTGGCTGTCCCATGTGACTAGATTTTCTTTTGCTGCTGGTTACTTTATTGACGAACTATTAAGAATATGAGAACCTGCTTCCTTGGCTGATTGACTTTTGTTCCTTTTGTGTAGCTAACCCCTCAGATCCCTTGAGAAATCATTGTTTATTACAAAGTATTCTACTAATGTAGGGTTATAGGCCTTCTCCTCCTTTGCATCCATTTGTTGGACCTCTGCAATTGCAAAATGTCTCCTCTTGTTTGCTGTTCAGGGGAGAACTACAAAAATAACTGCACATTAAAATGCCTGTATTTGCTTATGGTTTTATTATTCATGCTTTTTGTCAACTAAATATTGCCATTTGTTATTAATTATAACTACTTTAAACTTAATGCAAATGCTGGATGAGAAAAGAACCTACGGTGACTGACCACAGAAGGAACCTAACTTTTCAATGAGTATATTATGGCAGTAATCAAGGCAAATCATTTGCTCAGTTGCATAAAAAGTGTGTGTTGGAGGGAGGTTTGATCCAAGGAAGTGATTTTAGCCATCTGTAAGGCATTGGCGAGGCCACACTCAGAGTATTGTCCACAGTTCTGGTCACCACAATACAAAAAGGCCTAGAGGAAATAGAGACGATGCTGCACAAAACAACCAAGTAGGCTGGCTAGTGGGTTAAAGGGGCAGAGTTATGAGGAAAGATTAAAGTATCTGGGGATGTAATCCCGGGAAAGGGTAGAAGTAAGGAGCTGATGGGGGGGGGCTTAGTATTCAAAATCCTAAAGGGCAGTGATGTGGAGGGTTACAGGCTCTGTAGAGGTGGTGATTATATTTGCCTCCCATTAAAATGAATGGGAAAGGAGGGGTAGAGAGCAAGTTATTAAATCATCAGAGCCTAATGCTAACATTTAACAGCACATCAGTGCTAAACGGTATTAGCAATGTTATTCAGGGATAACTACAGTATTTTACACAGCAGATGAGTCAATAATAATAATAATACGACCAGGGGGTGATAATCCTGGACTAGAGGAGACAGGGCAATTTAAGGAACACTTTTTACTCCTGGAGTGGTGGGATAATAGAATAAGTTGTTGGAGTAGACAGTAGATGTTAACAGAATACAGGCTTTGAAAGCAAAGCTAGACAAGTTCCTCCTGCAATAATGATGGAGTATGATATGATCTGAGGAAAATGGCATGGCCATGAAGTAATGGGAGGAGGGAGCAGTATGGTTACATTTGTTAAAACTAAAGTAGTGTGTGCCTGGGAACAGGCAGCTCTTAGATTCTCACTAGATTTCCTCTCCTCAGAGCCAGGAGGACTCATAACAGAGAGTAGTATTATGTCACTTTGTGCATGATAAAAATACATGAACTAATCTTGGGATTCAAGTGTCATGAGGCCAAGGGACTGACTAGCTGGGCTGCTAGGTGTGATTCCATCTCACATCTCTTATGTTCCTAAATAGATGTTGTCATGTGACTAGCACTGTGATATGATCCAGAAATGGCAGACAATAAGCGACTCATAAGTGGCTAAGAAATGAGTAATGAAAGTGTTCCACACAACCATCTAATCATCATATCACAAGGGCAGCCTTATGATTTCCCATTCATGTGAGTGTGTTTTGAGAGTTCCCCAGCTTTAAACACAGTTTGTACTGTAGCTGAGTTCTCAAATTCTCTATAGGTGATATCTTTTGAAGTCTGGTGTGGAATATTCACTTCATAGAAAGTTTGAATGCAGCAGATTTTTTTAATTATTCCTTTTCCCTCCTTCCATCCCTGGTCTCCGGAGGCAGACCCCCAGTCCCATCAACAACCCATCTTGTGGACTTACAGGTTAACCACCACTTATACAGAGCCATGTTTGTTGGGTGGCCTGCCATGTAGAGTTGTGCAGTACCTGGAGGGGAAGCCATAAGCCAGGGCATTTTCCTCCAGTCTTCATTCCCAGGGTGTCTGCATGCAATGCAAGCTGCGCATGTCCCTGTTGACACACATGCATGCTGCACCAGCAGACCCCCACCCCATGTGTGCTGGTCCCACTGGCACTGTTACCCAGCCTTCAGTAGGTGGCAGTCAAGTGACGGGATGCAGAACCCCCCACTGAGGGAGCAGAGCTATGCTTGGAACACTCAATCCCCCCACTCCTAATCAGCCTTTGAGTGACCCTGGTCTGTTCTCAAACCCAGGTCGCCGGTGTGGCAGATAGTAAGGCAACAAGAGTTTACACCACAGTTATGAGTTGCAGGTTATTAGCTCTTTCAAACATGGGCCCTTGGTCACTAGAACTAGGCTTGCTAATTCAACATATCAGACATCAGCATAATACTCTCATTGGTCATATCATATTTAAACAATGGGTATGGCTTTCACCCTGCTTGATGACATTGCAAAGGCATTCAACACTTAAAAAACTGAACTCAGGCAAACTCTATTAAATCCAAGCCATTTTAAGTAAATCTGATATTGTATAAACACTGCATGTCCTGATTTGACTATGTGTTTGCAGTTGAGTCACACATGCAGCATCAGACCACACAACCCACTTATGACTCTTCTTTGTTCCACCACTAGTGAGCATTATAATCTGACCTACACAATTCAACTGGTGGAATATTCTACACATACACATGTCTGTCTGTCTGTCTGTCTGTGCATCTGTGTGTGTAGACTGAATCCCTCTAAAATGTATAGGGAAACTTTATTTCTCTGTAAAAATGGCCCCTAATTTCTCAGTAATGTAACTGGCTGAGAAAGCATAACAACTGTTGTATCTGCCCATATCCTGTAGTAATTATATTAACCAGCCTATGTCAACCTCCGATAATAGTAATCTGCCCAAGTCACAAGCAAACCAGTTATACTAACCAGCCTATGTCACACTCTGATAACAGTAATCTGTCCAAGTCACAAGCACAACAATAATACCAACCAGCCTATGTCACACTCTGATAATAGTAATCTGCCTAAGTCACAAGCACACCAGTTATACTAACCAGCCTATGTCACACTCCAATAATAGTATTCTGCCCAAGTCACAAGCACACCAATAATACTAACCAGCCTATGTCACACTCCAATAATAGTGTTCTGCCCAAGTCACAAGCACCCCAGTTATACTAACCAGCCTATGTCGCACTCCAATAATATAATTCTGCCCAAGTCACAAGCACACCAATAATGCTAGCCAACCTATGTCACACTCCAATAATAGTATTCTGCCCAAGTCACAAGCACACCAATAATACTAACCAGCCTATATCACACTCCAATAATAGAAATCTGCCCAAGTCACAAGCACACCAATAATGCTAGCCAACCTATGTCACACTCCAATAATAGTAATCTGCCTAAGTCACAAGCACACAAATAATGCTAGCCAGCCTATGTCATACTCCAATAATAGTAATCTGCCTAAGTCACAAGCACACCAATAATGCTAGCCAGCCTATGTCACACTCCAATAATAGTAATCTGCCTAAGTCACAAGCACACCAATAATGCTAGCCAGCCTATGTCACACTCCAATAATAGTAATCTGCCCAAGTCACAAGCACACCAATAATACTAACCAGCCTATGTCACACTCCAATAATAGTATTCTGCCCAAGTCACAAGCACACCAGTTATACTAACCAGCCTATGTCACACTCCAATAATAGTAATCTGCCCAAGTCACAAGCACACCAGTTATACTAACCAGCCTACGTCACACTCTGATAATAGTAATCTGTGCAAGTCACAAGCACAACAATAATATTAACCAGCCAATGTTACACTCTGATAATAGTAATCTGCCCAAGTCACAAGCAAACCAATAACAGCCATTTAGTTGACCTGCAAATGGAGGACTGCCCTCCAAATAACAACCAAACCAACCCTGAAAACATGCCCTCCACCCCAACCACCCCCCAAAGTAATCCTAGGCAAGCCTTTGTACTTGGAGATTCTATTATAAAACATATAGACAGATCAATATGTAACCCCAACCAATGAAATAAAATGTAGCAGTGTTCGGGGGTGCAAGAGTCAAAGATATGTCTGAAATGGTAAATAATGTTTTGGAAGATGCAGGAAATAATCCCTTAGTGATCCTACATGTTGGTACAAATTATATCAATGTAGCTAACATTGATGAGATTAAGAAAGATTACAGTCAATTATGTAAACTATTGGAGGACAAGGGATTTGGCGTTCATAACTCAGAAATATTACCTGTACCTAGAGCTGGGTACCATAAACAACAGAAAATAAAAACCATAAATGAATGGCTCCACAAATGGGTCTTATTGAAAGGGTATAAATATATTCCTCATTGGGAGACATTTGAAAGTGACCACGGTCTTTTTTCATGGGATGGGTGCATCTCAGTAGGCAGGGATCAAGAGTACTAGGCAAAAAACTGGAGAAGACAATCAGTGTTACTTTAAACTAAATCAGCAGGGGCTGGGGGAAGAAACTACAGAAATCATCTCATAAGTCCAGGGATACCAACATTTGTTCTTTTGTACTGGCCAATGCGAGGAGTTTAAACCTTACAAAAAATATTTAACTCAAGTCCAACCTTAACAATCTGGAGATGGCCATCATTACAGAAACTTGGTGGAATGACACAAATGACTGGATGAACAATATTAAGGGGTACCAGCTATTTAAAAAAAATCATTTGGCTAGGAAAGGTGGAGTGGCATCTGCTGTTATATAATGGAAGATATCAGTTGCCATCAAAGTGAGATTCACAATGACCCCCTTGTGACAACTGAAGCAATCTGGCTGGAACTTATGTTCAAAAAAAAAAAAAAAAAACTTATATTAAGTAACTTACCATCCACCTGCTAGCTAAAAAACTTATAACAATATAATATTGCAAGAAACTGAAAAGGCTTCCATATTAGGCGATGTCCTTATTCTTGGACATTTTAACACATCGGGCATAATTGGAAGAAACTAACAGGTATTACTGAATTTGAAAAACTTTCTCAGAGCCGTAAACTCCAACGTTATGGATCAACTAGTCTCAAGCCCCTCCAGCAGAAACAACATCTTGGACTTGGTTGTGACCAGTGTGGGCAATAGTATATCAGACATTATGGTACACAGTCCGTTATGATCTAGTGACCACTGTAAACTTACCAGTTCGATAATGGCTAGGAAATATCCCCAACCAAACCGTACCATCTTTAGAAATGATAAAAGAGCTTACTGGGTAATGATTAAAAACTCATTGTCCAGTATTGATTGGCAGATTCTTCTAGCAAACAATGATGCTAACACTATATGGGAAACTATTAAAAACAAAATCCTTGAACTTGAAGATAGATATATACCCATCGTAAAAAAATATAATAATAAAGGCCATATTCCCATATGGCTAACTAAATCAGGAAGAAAACTAATAAAAGTTAAAGAAAATCATACAAAAAACCTTAACAATATCTTACCAATGAGAATAAAAACAAATACAGTACATGAAGGCATTAAACATGCTTAAACACCAAATAAAACAAGAAAGGTCAAATTCATAGCATAGGCTGGCATTTACTAAAGATAATAACAAGGCCTTCTTTACATATATAAATAATAACAAAACATCTACTATAGGCCCCTTAATGCAAAATAACCAAACAATAACTGATCCTGAAATGATGGCCCAGGCTTTTAATGAGTTTTTTTATGTTAGTGTTTATCAACGACAAAGATCCTATAAATGCTTTACCAGATAATAGTCTACCCCCTTTGGACTTCCAGTCAAGTCAGATTACTTCACCGGGACCAGATGACAAGCACCCATTATTCCTGAAAAATATGGCTGAGTCCTTGGCCCTGCCACTATCCATTATGTTTAATAAATCTCTGATGTCTGGTACTGTCCCCAGGATTGGCTCAAGGAAGTAGTGATTCCCAGTCATAAGAATGGAAATCGAGGCCAAGCTGGAAATGCTAGGCCTATTGGCCTTATTCCCATATGTTGCAAAATAATGGAAAAATTATTAAAACTTTTGATTGATGATTAAATTAAATTGTTAAAGCTGCAGGACATCTCTCAGCACAGTTTCAAAAAGGCCTCTCCTGTAATACCAGTGTGATAGCCTTTTATGAGAAAGTCAATGGTGACGTATGTAGTGGGGTGCCCCAGGACTCCGTGCTGGGTCCAGTACTGTTTGGCCTATTTGTTATTGACATGGGTGCTGGTGTTGGAAGCAACTTGACCAAGTTTGCCGATGACACCAAAAGGGGAGCAAAGTATATAGTCCTGATGAATATGCGGCTCTACAAAATTATTTAAACATAATACAAAAATAAGCAGACATGAACAAAATATCATTCAACACAGAAAAATGTACAGTGTTACAGACTGGAAGGAACAATCCAAAATATAAATATTCTATGAATGGTATCCCTCTAAAATCTATATTTAAGGAGCATGACTTTGGGATTACAATTAATAACACCTTTTCCCCCTCTGACCATTGTACCTAGGTTGCTAGGAAAGCAAACTACTTAATCCATGCAATAAGATGTTCATTTGTGACAAGACAACCTCACTGCATTATACAGACTTATAAAACTTTTGTAATTCCACATCTGGATTATTACTCCCCCTTCTGGTACCCTCATTTAAGGAAGAGTGGTGGTGGTGTACTCCTATATGTACTCCTATATTCAAGTCAGACTTAGTAGCTACTGACATCACCCCGCTGGTCCCTTCCTCTTCACAAGTGGAAGCGATCTTCATCTCCCTAACCATAGGCAACAACAAAACGTCGATAGTCGGTTGCATTGATTTACCACCCAAAACTGCTTCTGCTGCCCTCCCTGAACTCATGTCCACTATCCTGAACCTCCCCCATCATGAGATGATCCTGTGTGGAGACTTCAACATTGACTAGAAGTCCTACACCTCAAGCAATGTCCACTCTTCCCTGGCTAATGCTAACCTAACTCAACACATTTATGAACCCACCAGAATGAACCCCAGAACAGACAACCACTCCATCATTAATTGGGTCTTATCCAATTGCTCACATAGGATAACAGAAGCAGGAGTCCTGCTGGATAGCATAAGAGACTACTGGCCGGTATTCTGTGTCTGGAGAAATAAACCCCCCAACCCTCCCCCCAAAATTGTTGAATCCCGCAGCCTAACCTCATTTGATCTTGCCTCCTTTCTCAGCTCACTATTTAACATTAACTGGAGCCCAATCTGTACCCTGCCCAATCTAGACCAGGCCCTGGAATACTTAATAGACTCCATTACCTCCATCATCAACTGACATGCCCCTCTTACCCGACATTGGTCTAAAGGCAAATCAACCCCTTGGCTGACAAAAGTATTAGGAACTGCATGGCCGAATGTGATGCTGCATGGAAAACCTTCAAGAAATTTTGCCTACCTTCAGACTGGCACTCCTACAGGTGGCTTAGAAACATCTGTAAATTGATAATAACCAATGCTAAGAGAAGGTACTATTGCACACTGCAAACAGACAAACTCAGTAATCCCAAAGAATTTTGGGTTGAGATTTTATTTATTTATTTATTAATTTAGCGTTTGTTAACTGGGTAAGTGCACTAGCCATAAAATGACTATTTTCAGGCACGACCCGGGAGAGTACAGACAAGCAGAAACTTGACAGGATAACAAATTATAAGTGCTTTACATACAATGAGTTAGAGAGGATACAATATATCTGAACATACAAAGTAAAGCGCTTTACATACAATGGGCCAGATATTCAAACTGCGCTATTTTGTGGCGCAAGCCCTTGCGCTGCACAAAATAGTTGCGCAGGGGTGTGGCGGGCGATATTCAAAGGAGTTGCGCTATTGAGCAACTCCTTTGAATATCACCCGGCCACAGCCACTGTGTATGGCGCAGTGGAACTTGTGCCACCGCAAGTGGTCAGAGTGGAGCATTCAACGAGGGTGAAGCAAGCGTACCATTGCGCCATCGCCAATTCCGATATTCAAAGGTGACATGCAAATGGGGCCATAATTCATGCAAAGCACAGGGGACCATTTGCATCTGTTTATGGTCCCATTGCATGCTATTAGCATGCAGATGCGCCGATCCGGACTGCACCTGGCGCCTGCCAGGCAGCAGCCATCAGGGACCGGCGCCCCTGCAGCCCGATCGCGGGCAAAGAGTAAAAATCCCCACCCCCACTGGCCCAATCGCGGGCAAAATCATTAAACACCCCTCCCTAGACTGGCCCGACCACGGGCAAAAGCTGAAATACCCCCCCACCAGCCCTATCGCGGGCAGCAAAGTGTCTCCCCGAACACATCCCTGGTGGTCCAGTGGACCGATAAGCTCGATTGTGGGCAGCAAATGTTTAAACACCCCCCCGAACACATCCCTGGTGGTCCAGTGGACCGATAAGCCCGATCGTGGGCAAAAGCTGAAATAACCCCCCACCAGCCCGATCACGGGCAGCAAAGTGTCTCCCGAACACATCCCTGGTGGTCCAGTGGACTGATAAGCCCAATCACGAGCAGCAAATGTTTAAACACCCCCGAACACATCCCTGGTGGTCCAGTGGACCGATAAGCCTGATCGCGGGCAGCAAATGTTTAAACACCCCAACACATCCCTGGTGGTCCAGTGGACTGATAAGCCCGATCGCAGGCAGCAAATGTCTAAACACACACCCCAACACATCCCTGGTGATCTAGTGTCCCCCACCCCACCCACCCACGAAGCCCACCACCCGCTCCCCCACAGCTGGCGGGTGGCAGCATCCCTGCCTGCCGCCCGCCGCCCATCGACTGACTGCCCGGTAGGGCTGCATGCCCATTGGTGCAGAGCAAGAGCCAATGGGCATGCAGCCCATACCGTACAAGGTAGTCCAGATTTGTGAATGAATTCAACCCCCTAAATGCCTTAAGAATTTGCTCATGCTTTACCTAACCAGCTCAGTGTACTTCTGTCCTCGTGCCTCTTCATCCTAGTGAGCCCCGCCTGCTCATCCTTTCCTTCCAGTATAACTGTACATTATTCTTGCACTAGTCTTGCTTTACTGCTGAATATTTTTATTCTTGTACTATATGGTTACCTATTGTACATATAGGGGTACTAATTGCATGAGACTGCATTGTCCAGAACTTTGCACTCACCTATCCCCTGAACTCACTGCTCTCACTTTATGTACCTAGCTTACCTCTGATACTCTTTGCACTAGGCTTTGGGATCCCAAGTTTTGTATTACCTCCCATATCAGTGATGTAATAGCTTAGATTCAACGCAAAGAAGTGCAAGGTAATGCACCTGGGAAACAAAAAACCCAGGGGAAGAGTACACAATGGGGGTTGAGATACTGGTAACAACAAAAATGGAAAGCAACCTGGGGTAATTATATCAGATGACCTAAAGGTGGGCAAGCAATGTGAGAAGGCAGTAAGGAGGGCTAGGGGATACTGGGATGCATATTAAGAGGTATGAGCAGTAGAAAACAGGAAGTTGTTATCCCTCTGTACAGACAGTTTGTGAGACCCCATCTGGAGTACTGTGTGCAGTTCTGGAGACCCCATCTCTGCAAAGACATAGAGAGAGTGGAGGCTATCCAGAGGAGGGCAACCAAAATGGTGCAGAGTCTGCACCAGAAGACATACAAAGAGAGCCTAAAAGAGCTTAATATGTATACCCTCAAGGAAAGAAGGGAGAGGGGGGACATGATAGAAACTTTCAAGTACCTCAAGGGAATCAACAAAGTCCAAGAGAGTAGTATCTTTCAGAAAAAGAGATGTGCAAGAACAAGGGGGCACAATTTGAAGATGGGGGATGGCTCAGAGGTAATGTGAGGAAGTATTTTTTCATGGAGAGGGTTGTAGATGCATGGAACAGCCTCCCTGAGGAGGTTGTGGAGTCAAGAACAGTGGGGGAATTCAAGAATGCATGGGACAGATATAAAGCAGTTCTAGTGGGGGGGGTAGGAAGAAGTAGGCTGTTCGTTTACTAGGATCTGCAGCTTATCCATCAGGTAGGAAAATGGGCAGACTAGGTGGGCTAAGCAGTCCTTATCTGCCAGCAAATTCTATGTTTCTATGTTTCTATGTATATTGCTTTGTATGTATTGTACTGGACTTTTGGACCCCAATTTTATTGTTTGTATATGACTTCATTTTTATTCTAGTCTGCCTTAATATTGTGTACTGTGTTTATTCTATGTTATTCATATTAAATGTACTTGTCTTTGCTATTACTTTATATTCATAATCCTCTGTACCCTCCCCTGGGTTGCCCTTGAAAAAGTGACTGCATGGTCTCAGAGGGCTTACCCGGTTACCAAAATTCAAATAAATAAATACTTGAAAGACCCCAGAGAAGATTAACGAAAATGTTAATGGACTATAGTGACATTGACTATGAAATTAGACTTAATAGATTGGGGCTGTTAAGCTTACAGGAAAGGAAACATAGAGGTGAGCTCTTATTTTTGTATAATATACTCATGAACAAGGCCCTAATGAAAGAATTAGGTATTAAGCTACATGAGAGAACCACGCAGTTAAGATCCCACAACAAACAGCTTATAGTACATAGTGCTAAAACAAATAAAATGGCAAATATCTTCATTATAAGAGCAGCCCGCCAGTGGAATTCTTTACCAAATTTCTTAGTAAATCTCCAGTCTATGGATAGCTTTAAATGTGAGTTAAATAAATATATTATCCATTGAAGATCCTTACAATAACACACCTTGTGGTGGGAGTCAATCTCGATGGGCCTCAGCCTTCTTTTGTCTTATTATACCAAGATACTAACCCGTCTATGTCACACTCCAATGATAGTAATCTGCCCAAGTCACAAGCAAACCAATAATACTACCCAGCCTATATCACACACTAATAGTAACTTGCCCAAGTCACAAGCAAAACAATACTACTAACCTGCCTATGTCACACTCTGATAATAATAACCTGCCCAAGTCACAAACAAAACAATAATACTAACAAGCTTATGTCACATTCTGATAATAGTAACCTGCCCAAGTCACAAGCAAACCAATAATGCTAACCTTCATGTGTCACACACTAATAATAGTTACTGGCCCAAGTCACAAGCACATCAATAACAATAACCAGCCTGTGTCACACACTGATAATAACCTGCCCAAGTCACAAGCAAACCAAAAATACTAACCATCCTATGTCACACTCTGATAACAGTAATCTGCCCAAGTCATAAACAAATAAATAATACTAATCTGCCTATGTCACACACTAGTAATAGTAACCTGCCCACATCACAGGAAAACCAATAACACTAATCCGCCTGTGTCACACACTGATAATAACCTGCCCAACTCTCAAACGATACAATAATACTAATCAGCCTATGTCACACACTGATAATAACCTGCTCAAGTCACAAACAAACCAATAATACTAACCAGCCTACAGTATGTCACACACTGATAACAGTAACCTGCCCAAGTCACAAGCAAACCAATAATACTAACCTACTTACATCACACACTGATATTAGTAACCTACCCATATCACAGACAAACCAATAATACTAACCTGCCTATGTCACACACTGATAATAGATAACCTGCCAAAGTCACATGCAGTCCCACAGTACTAACCTGCCTACATCACATACTGATATTAGTAACCTGCCCATGTCACAGACAAACCAAAAATGCTAACCTGCTTACGTCACTGACTGATAATAGTAACCTAACCACATCACAGATAAACAGTAATACTAATCTGCCTACATTACACATACAGATAATAGTAACCTGCCCACCATACCTCTCAACCTTTCTGCACCAAAATGTGTGACATGTTGTGTGATGAATGAGCAAAATGTGTGACATATCGTCTAACATGGCACTGGAAGCTCAGAATACTATAGCTATCAGTGTACTAATGTTCATAAGGTTTTTGTATAAGTGAGCATAATAGATTATTATGAATTTCTGTTTTAAAGTCTCAGTGGGGAATGTGGAATATCATCTTCCCTATGATGGACAAAAGGTTTCTGAGGGGTAAAATGAGTGGCGTACCTCATAATGTGTGATAGTTGAGAGGCATGCTGCCCACATTACAGGCAAAACTACAATGGTAACCTGCCTACAACACACACACTGACAATAGTAACCTGCTTATGTCACCACACTCAGTTTAACGCAGACTGACCTAGCTTTCACTTCTGTCATGGTACCTCTCAGTTGTTCTGTCAGAATTACTGCAATAATTCTTAACTAAAATAATGCTAATGTCAACAAACTGGGGCTCTATATATTCTACAGTACAATGATCTATCTACCTATCTATCTGTAGTAGTAACACAAAATAATGCTGTGCTGTAAGAATTTATCAAGGCTGAAGTAAAGGTATTGCATGCTGTTCTGTCAAAGTCTGTTCCAATCCCATGTTAGCCTGTGAGTGAAAATAAAATGTCTCCTAATATCCTTTTTAAATGTTTCTTTCCTCAGTTTTAAAGTAGGGTGACCAGGTGTTCTTGGTTTTGTGGGTGGGGAGGGGTAGGAGAGCAGTGCCAATTTACAATCAGCTGCTCCAGTCAGTTTTTAATATCTATATTAGTCCCATGCATGTAACATACCTGCAAAGATAACCTCAGTACATTTAGGCAGCCCCCCCAATCCTATTAGTAGTTCTGTATAGCGCCTGCAGCCTTGTTCCATACTATGTGTCATCATGATACTGTTTTTAGGAACAGGGGGCAGCAGGGTTTGGTGGCCGCTTGACTCTTATCAGGAAGTTGCAAGACAGGCTTTACAAGGTAAAATAATTTTAATTTGTGGATAAAAAAATTAATTTTATGGCTAAAATAGTTCCTAGAGCAGGCAACTACATGGTATGAGTTGCCTGCCTTGAGCTCATCAGCAACTCTTTAAAACTAAATATTTGTGTTGTGTTGTACAGTTTACCATCAGAAACATGTTCTAGAACTACTCTAACATATCCACAGTGGGAATCTAATTTGAACAGTCAATAATCTCGACAGAAGAAATGTTTAAAAATTGCTTGTGGTGACCATATCTATTAACTGAGTTATTCAAAAACTAGTAATAAATGCAGTTTTAAAATATTTGAGTGGATTAAAAATATACTAATGATAGATCTAAGAATGTCAGAAATGCAGTTTTGCTATAAATGATGAGATGGAAGTTTTTGATGACTGCCAAATATTGTTGGTTTAACCTCCCTAGAAGTCAGATGATTTAGAATGTATAGGGTTTTAGGACATGTATACATGCCTGTGGCACAGCAAGGGTTAACACCTCCTAAAAGCCATCCTGTCTTTAGATCTACAACTCTTTCTCATATATGTTATTTGATATCAGTTGATTGCACAATCCGCTGAATAAAAGCTTGCTTTCTGTAGAAGCTGTGATACCTAAAGAATGGCTCTGTGTAGCCTGAAAGCTTGTATTCTGAAAATTTCTTGTTGGTCCACTAAAAGGTATTATAGATCGAGGGAGCGCTCCTGACCAATCAGAGCACTCCTTTCCCCTGCACATGAGATTCTTATTCTGTGAAGAGCATCTCATGTGCAGATGTCCTGGAAACAGACACATTCTGGGACAGTTTTTTTTTTTTTAATAACATTGATCGCACTCAATCTATAATATATTAATATGTCCCCGTTTGCCACTCATTGTAGGATAAGAGTGGTTTCATTTGTGTTCCGCTTGAGCCAGCACAGCTCAGCCTTGCTGTTCTCTCTTGAGCAGAGCATGCATAAAACCACTCTAATCCTACAACAAGTGGTTCCAGGGGACATATTAATATATATCAAATCATCCACTTTGTTCATCTTTAACCTCCTTGTAATCTTAATCTCTTGGTGCTCTTGAAACCTCAATTTGCTGAAAATGACAGCAGGATTCTCTCTCCTTCCTCTTTTGGGTTGTAAAGTGTTTTTGGATACAGTCTGTTATGAGAGGTGCAATATAAAATCAAATGCCATTCTTTTTTCCTAATAGACAGCCTTTCATAAAATTGTTAATTGAATTCCTAATATGCTAACAAGCAAGCCAACTCTGCAGTGTTGTAATGGGAGTTTGCATATACCTAGCCTTACAACTACTATGTTGGACCAGATCCCCTGTTATACACTGGCACTGTAAAAAAAACATTTTTAGCAACTTGTATAAAAGTGGGAATCTCCATAAATCTGACAATCCTGACATGCACCCCCTTCCCCTCCACTTGGTGTGATCTACAATCTTATTATCCCCCATGGCTAATATCATCAACAGGAATCAGCTTTTGGGATTTCAAAAGTGGTTTCAGAGCATAACAACATTCTGAGGTATCTGACACCAGAACTACCCTCCATACAGATGGCAACTTGCACTTGTGGTTGATACTTGTCACTAGAAGCTCTCAGTAGAATTATAGCCCTATTATCTACAATTGTTTATGATTTACTTCTTACATATAATAAGGTTCATACGAAAGTTGTCAGGGGTGATAAAAGGATGCCCATGAGACACCCTCCATTTGTCTATGGTAGTATGCATCAAGTTCTTATTCCATATGTTTATCAAGCCTAGTTTCAAAAATATGAGAGGTACTGCTTTCTACAAAAGATTGCAACAAACCATTCCATAAACAAACTATGCTTCGGGAAAAGAAATGTTTTGTAAGTTCCATTTAAGTAGCCTCCCTATTAAATGTAATGAATGATCCTATGATGAATGTTTATTTGTCATTCTTATCGATGAGTTTAATTCTTTCAGTAAGCCTTCATCTTTAGTTTTTTTAATTATAGATCGAGGGAACACCCCAGACCAATCAGATTGCTCCTTTCCTCTGTGTGTGACACTCTTATTCTGTGAAGAATATCTCACATGCAGCTGCCCTGGAAACCAGCATGCATGTTGGGATAAGGTTTTCTAAAAATGTACTATTGACCGATCTCTATTAATCTTTTATTAATACTGCCACCGAGACCACTCTTACGGTGTAAGTGTGGTCTCACTAACATTCTTAGGATGTCAGAACTGCCCACCTTTGGTTCATGGGTCTCATACCATGAGAATGCACATAAGACCACACTTACAACCATAAGAGTTTTTCAGCATTGTTAGTGTTTGCAGATTATTTGCATAAGGGGGCAGTACAGTGCAGTGGGTTAAGGCTCTGAGCTGCAGATCTGGAGACCTGGGTTTAAATCCCATAGGTGCATACTGTGTGATCCTGGGCAAGTCACTTAACTTCCTTTTGCTCCCAGGTCACATCTGGAATCAAGCTTTGGCTTAGTGTGCTACTTCTGGTTAAACAATGTTCCCTATAAGGTAGCTCAGCTGAGATGAAAAGTCTAATCTGTAGTGGAGTCCTAGTACTGTACGTTACCCAACTGAATGGATGGAGAAATGATGTTCACGATGGTCAAGTGACTTGTGTAAAGCCACACAGAGAGTCTGTGGCTGTGGGGAGATTTAAACCTGCAATACACTATATTAGCCCAGCACTCTAACCACGAGACCACGCCTTCATCACTCTGACTATCACAGCATAAATACAACAATATTTTAAAAGGTTTATGTGATCGAGTGCACTAGCCCTTTAGGGGCCACATGAACAGCCCCTCTGGACCATTGGTACCCCACTCCTCTGCAACACTGGCACCCCATCTGAGCCTCAATTCTTGGGAAAGCTCACACTGCCCTTGTAGAAGGTGTAGGGATGTTCAGAACCATAACAGGTTGAAAGCTTTGTGGGTCAGGTTGGCCATTCTGGTGGGTCGGGTCATATCCAACTAATAACAAGAATCATTCTGGTCTCACGCACATCCTCATTTTGAATCTACTCTAGTTTTTAACCTTTCTGGCTCAGCACAAATATGAGGCATGTCTCTCACAGAGCAATTACATCGTTTTGAAATATTTTATATTTATGGACCTGTCATATCTTTTGAGAGCATAGCTTATCAGCTGTAGTGTTCATTTTTTTTTTCTTCCTTTTAACTGTGCAGGTACCTTAGAAGTAATAAGTAATGCTGAGTTTAAGCTTGTAAGATGATAAGATGGCAGTTTATTGCACAAGGTCAGTGATTTTTTTTTGGGGGGGGGCAACTGCTATTTAAATTCAGAAGTGTAATATGGGATACAATGATAGTATTACTAATAGATTTTAGAACTCCATAGTACAATCACATCAGACAGCCAACATACATTTTTGTTGACCGCTCTTTTCTAGATTGCATTGTAACACCCAGTTACAGCTAATAGAAACCCAAGAGTACCTTGGGACCTCTAAGAAATCAACTAGGTTTGTTGCATCATATGTGTAAGTGTGTGTTTCTCCTAACTGTGAAAGCTTATATAATATAGATGGTTTACTGTTAAAATTTACTAAAGCACTAAGGTATGACAGGGTGTGGGTTATTAGGGGATTCACCCACACCTCGTGGTGTGCAACAAATCACAGTCAGGTGACTTAATCACACGAGACTGGTTAATCCCCAAATTACCCATGTCGTAGAGTGCCTTATTGCGATTATACACTGGACCAGTGTGTCAAATAAATGTCAAAATGTGTTTAATTATGCTTTATTTTTTATAAATATCCATCGTTAGTCATGGGTTATTGCAGGATTTAAGCACAGGTAAAGACCTTAGCTCACCAGTCAGGTTACAGGGTTTTTTATTTCCATTGTATAGTATTGCATATAACATGATGGCGGATATTTGTAAGAGGCAGTGAAATTCAAAATAATTAACAGCATTTAAATCAGAGATTATTGTTTTTGTTCTGTTAAGAAATGAAGAGGACTGATCAATATTTGTGTGTTATAACTTCTTCATTAGTTTTTGTGAGACTCCATCTGGAAAGGGAAAGGATTTTGTTTTATGTTGCTTTTTTTTTGTGCCCATGTGGGTGAAAAAGGGACTAGCAGGTCAAAGAGAAAAAAATGCAGGCTATCAGCTTGAGGCCAGGTGACAAAAATAAAATTACCCACAGAGGGAAAAAGAATAGACTGCTCAAGCAGCTGAGTCCCCTGAGCCACTAGCACTGGTTCTGATCTCCTTCAGATATACAGGGCAGGCAGTGGTTATCAATCAATCAATCAAAATCTTTATTTATCCAGGTAGGCGCCATTGAGCAAGGCTCATTTGCAAGGTGGACCTGGTCATGAATACATCAAAGTACAGTACAGAAACAGGTATACTAAAAGCAATAATATACAAGGAAGAAAAAATACATACAGTGTATACAGTACAGTACAAGGTTGAAATAAATAAAAAATTAAAAAAGCAGCATTAATTTACAATTGAAGAAGTCAGCAGATGTACAATCAACCATAGGCATACAGGGGTTATAAGCAGTGATCTTTTCAGTGAGGCAGCCGGCAACTACACATATAGGGGAAAGAGGCCGTGTATGGGGTGGCAGGTTAGAAAGGTAAAGAACAGGAGGGATATATTACCGACGACTGGGGGAAAAATTGAGCTAAAACCACAGAAAGTGACTATGGTTGTCGTGTACTTGTTTATTATGATAATGACGGAGGAGGGGTAGATAACTGGGACACTACTATGGATGGGGTGGGACTTTAGCCAGGCTGGAGCAGACAGGGAAGGGTGGGTGCAGTAGGAAGAGTTAATAGGGAAAGAATGAGAGCCAGCGGTAGAAACATGGTGAGCATCAGGATGGAAAGGGGGAGTTGTGGAATTAGTGGGCTAGCAGTGAGGAAAACATTTGCAAGGTGCTTTCACATAGCGATCGTTGAGCGCCTTGAAGATATTCAGGATAACAGGGCAGCTCAGCTTCAAGTTCATTCGTAATCCATTCCACAATGTGGGTAAAGAGAAGCTTAGAGTAGCTTTTCCAAAACGAGTTTTGACCCTTGGAATTTGGAGGGCAATTAGGGAATAGCTCCTTAGAGCATAGGTGCCTAACACACTCTGGGGAATACAATCTGAGTCATATGAGGGGAGCTTGTTGGTCACCACTCTGAAGGCCCATAGGGCGGTGTTTCTATTCCTTCTATAGTGAAGGGAAGTCCAGCCTAACGATGAGTACAGGGAGCAGTGGTGTGTGGAAAGTGGAAGGCCAGTAATGAACCTGATAGCTCTGTGGTAGAGGGTGTCAAACTTAGCCAGTGCAGAGGCAGTGCAGTGGCTGTAGAGCAGGTCCGCCTAATCTATTAAAGATAGGAAGGTAGCTTGAACCAGTTGAATCTTGGCCTCCTTTGTGAGCAGGTGGTTAATTCTGTAGAATAGTCCTAATCTTTGCCTTAGTTTCTTCTGTATTTCTTCGAGATGGTCGGTGAAGGAAAGTTTATGATCGAGCCAAACTCCTAGATATTTGAATTTAGCTACATACTCTAGTGTTTCTCCAAGAACAGTGGTAATTTGTGGGATAACTCCCCCCCAGCAGGAACTGCCACATGCAAGGAGGGGGAGAAGAGCATGGCTTTTGTCTTTGTCGCATTGAGCAAAAGCTTTTTGTTTATGAGCTGGTATTGTAGAAGGTTAAAGATCATGTGCAACGGTTTTTACATATTTTCAATAAAAGCTTAAAAAGTTGCTGTTCAAGTCCTTGTGTCATGATTAATGTTTCCTGAAAATTTCACGCTGTTTGATTTTGTGGTTTTCTTTAAATCAGCAGTTGTTAACTTGCTCTGTAGTGGCTGAAAACAGTGGAGTTATTTCTGTCCTCTCAGTCAAACTTAGAGTCGATGACATCATTTGGAGTATTGCTGTTTCAGATTCCCAATCTGTGCAGCACTCTGTAGAATTATGGTCTGCTGAGCTCTCCAGGTTTCTTACAAACCCAGTCTCTGGTTTGTGTTTAGATAGATCAACTAAAATATATAATTCTCTTTCTTTAAAAAGCTGTTCATTTTAGTTTCAATGCTGAATTGAAATAGTGGAAATCTTTTTCTGTGAGAAATCAGCATGTCTGTATCACAGCTCTGTTCTTTCTAATCAAACCTCAATTTTTTTCTAACTATGTAACACAGGGCTGTTTAATGAATATAAAATAAATCTAAATTTTGTTCATTCACAGAATGTTTGTTTTTGACGTAGCCTTCATAAATATAATCATGTAAGAACATTTTTTTTCATGTCAGATTAACAAACAGGTGCTTGTCACATTCTGCTATAGTATTTCAAGCACATGTCCTGTCGGAACTCATAAATTTCAGTTCTTTGGTGGTTTCTGTGTGAAAATACATCATGTATGTGTATAACTAAAAACACTTTGTGGCTTCCCAATGCACCATGTCTCTGCCCCACGGTTGAGGCATCTGCAGTTTACTACCACCAGTCCCCTGCCCCACAAGCCCCCTGCCTTTTGCTCCACATTCGAGGCTGCTGCACCCTGCTGCCCACTGTCTTCTCCCACACAGTCAGGGATTATGCACCCTGCTGTCTCCATCCCTTGCCTAAAGAATCAGGACTACTGCACCTTCCCACCCTGCTGTCCTCTCTCCCCCCCACCCTCACAGTTAGGAATGCTGCACCTGTTGCCCCATTCCTGTCTCCACAGTCAGGGCTGCAGTGCTGTGCTAAGCCCTAGAGTGCCAGATTCCTTGCCTCCACAGCTGCGGCTGCTGCACCATGTTGCCCTAACACCAGAGGTGGGGCTTTTGCTGCACCCTGCTACCCATTTCCATTGCCCCAAATGGGCAGGACTGCTGCACCACATGTACCCTATCTCAGTCAGGGCTGCTGTACCCTGATGCTCCATGTGTCCTGCCCCACAGTTGAGGCTTTTGCACCATGCTGTCTTCTATCCTCTGTCACCACTGACAGGTCTGCTTTACCCTACTCCTTTCTACACAGTTGGGGTTGCTGTGGCCTGCTGTACCCTAGAGCCCCATGCCTCTGCAGTTAGAGCTGCTGCACCATACTGCCACTTGCCACAAGATTCAGGGCATTTGCTGCACCCTGTTGCATGCCTCCACAGTTGAGGCAGTTGCACCCTGCTGTTTCCCTGCCACCAGTGTCAGATACTTTGCTACACCCTGCTGAGACAGGAACAGGGGGCAACATGTGCAGTGTCCCTTACTGTGAGGGTGAGAGAGAGAGAGAAGCAGGGCGCAGCAACCCCAGCTGTTCGGGAAGGGTGCAGCACAAGAGTAAGGGCATTTGCTGCACCCTGTCTCCTGTCTGTGGAGGCAAGGGGTTCTGTGGTGCAGCAGGGCACAATGGTGGCAGGGGACAAAGGACAGCATGGGGCAGAAGCCCTGACTGTGGGGCAGGACGCAGGAGGGCATCAGAGTACAGCAGCCCTGTAAATGGCACAGGGTGCACACTGTGCAGCAGCCCAGACCATTTGGGACAATGGAAGTGCATAGCAGGGTTCAGCAGCCCCAACTGTGGATGCAGGCAGCATGAGACTCTAGGGTGTAGCACAGCACAGCAGCCCTGACTGTGGAGATAGGAACAGGGAGCAACAGGGTGCCGTGGCCCTGACTGTGGGTGTGGGGACAGAGGGCAGCAGGGTGCAGCAGCCCTGAATGTTCAGGCAGGAGATAAGGGTGGCAACAGGATACAGCAGCCCAAACTGTGGGACAGGGTGCAGCAGTCATGCCTGTTTGGGACAAGGGATGTGTGGAGCAGGGTGTAGCAAAAGATTTGACTCTGGTGGCAGGGGGGACAGTAGGGTGCAACTGCCTCAACTGGGGAGGCATGCAACAGGGTGCAGCAAATGCCCTGAATCTTGTGGCAAGTGGCAGCATTGTGCAGCATCCCTAATTGCAGAAGCATGGGGCTCTAGAGCACAGCAGGCCATAGCAACCGCAACTGTATAGAAAGGAGCAGGGTGCAGCAGCCCTATCTCTGGTGACAGGGGATAGAGAACAACATGGTGCAGAAGCCTTCACTGTGGTGCAGAACACAGGGGGCATCAGGGTACAGCTGCCCTGACTGTGAGATGGGGTACACATAGTGCAGCAGCCATGACCATTTGGGGCAATGGAAGTGAATAACAGGGTGTAGCAAAAGCCCCACCTCTGGTGGCTAGGGCAGCATGGTACAGCAGTCCCAGCTGTGGAGGCAGAGAACCTGGCACTTTAGAGTTTAGCCCAGCACAGCAGCCCTGACTGTGGAGACAGGAACAAGGGGTAACAGGTTCAACTTCCCTGAGGTTGGGGGGGAGAGCAGCAGGATGCAGCAACCCCAATTGTTTGGGCAGGGGGAGGCAGGGTACAGCAGCCCTGATTCTTTAGGCAGGGGATGGAGGCAGCAGGGTGCACAATCCTTGACTGTGTGGGAGAAGATGGTGGAAAGCAGGATGCAGCAGCTTCAAATGTGGAGCAGAAGGAAGGGGCAGGGACAGGTTGCAGTAGGCTGCAGCTGCCTCAGCTTTGAGGCAGAGACATGGTGCATCAGGATGCCACATAATGTTTCTAGTTACACCTAACAATGTATTTTCACACAGAAACCACCAAAGAACTGAAATGTGTGAGTTCTGACAGGTGCCTGTCATACTCTGCTACAGTATTTCAAGTAAATGTATTGTTTGTCAATCTGACATGAAAAGAAAATGTTCCTACATGAAATCTATTTATGGAGGCAACATCAAAGACAAACTGTTTCTGTGAATGAACAAAATTTAGATTTATTTTGATATATATTTGATAGCCGTGTTATATAGCTAGAAAAACAATCTGAGTTTTGATTAGAAAGAACTGAGAGCTGTGACACAGACAAGCTAATTTTTTCAGAGGAAGATTTCCACTACTTCAATTCAGCCTTGAAATTAAAATGATCAGCTTTTTATGAGAAGATAATGTTATATTTTAAACTGCTCTATCTAAACACAAGCCAGAGACTGTTTGTAAGAAACTTGGAGAGCTCAGCAAACCAGTAATTCTACAAACTACTGCTCTGATTGGGAATCTGAAACAGCAAGCTACTCCAAAATGATGTCATTGCACTCTAAGTTTGACTGAGAGGACAGAAATAACTCCACTGTTTTCAGCTACTGTAGAGCAAGTTAACAAATGCTGATTTAAAGAAAACCACAAAACCAAATGGCATGAAATTCTCAGGAAACACTAATCATGACATAAGGGCTTGAATTTCAGCATTTTCAAGCTTTTATAAAAAATATGTAAAAACCATTGCACATGATCTTTAAATTCAGCTTGGAGGTCTTCACAGGCTGCTTCCGGTGTGGGACGACTCAAGTACAGTACAGTGTCGTCCGTGAATAAGTGGATGTTGGCTTTTTTGATGGGGTCATTGATGTTGTTAATGTAGACTGAAAAGAGGAGGGGATCAAGGATAGAGCCCTGGGGCATGCCTCTCAGCAAAGGTTTTAATGGAGAAAGATCACCTTCAGCTTTAACCTGCTGTTTCCGTTCTCCGAGGTAGTCTGCAAACCAGCACATAGATTTATGGTCCAGGCCTAAGGTGCTTTAGGGAGGAAACAAGCAGGCTGTGATCGACTGTGTCGAATGCCTTACTAAGATCCAAGAAAACGGCACAGACATGCTTCTTGTTGTCAAGGTCTAGGAGCCAATCATTGGTCACCTTAGCTAGGGCTGTTATGGTGCTGTGCTTTGCTCTGAATCCAGACTGAACCGGGTTTAATAGGCTTCTGGATTCTAAGTATACCCCTAGCTGGCCACACACTATTTTTTCTAGTAATTTAGACAGGATGGGGAGGAGGGAGATTGGTCCTTTGTAATTATTTAGATCATGGCGGTCACCTGCTTTTAATAGAGGATGACATGGGCTATTTTCCATTGAGGGGAGGCTACCCCTGGGAGGTGACATGTTGAATAGGTGGATGATTGGCACATAAGCACATGAGTAGGCACATTTCAGACAGTATGGCTCTATGAAGTCAGAGCCTGCTCCCTTCTGGTGTCCAGTTGCAGCAGTAGGTCTTCCACCTCTTTTAGAGACAGGCAGGAGGAGAGGCCTCCTCAGTAGAGGGACTTGTGGGTTGATAGCCCTGAGCTGTGCAGAGGTCATTGGCAGGAGAAGTATCAAATGCTAGCCCTGCCATTGCAAAATGATTATTGAGTGCTTCCAATATCTCCGATCGGTTAGAGAAAACGCTGCCACCGGACTTCATTTTTGCTGGAATGGAATTACCAGGTGCACGTCCAGACATGTCTTTTAATGTTTTCCAGAGCTTTGAAGGATTTCTTGAGGGAAAGACTAGCTCCGAAAGATAGTAGGCGGCCTTTGCTGCTCTGACCAACTTGTTGCATTTGTTACGTGCTTTCTTAAAAAGACACCAATCCGAGTCGTTCTTGCTTCTTCTGGCTTTTTTCCATAAAGAATCCTTTTCTAACAGGTGAACTTTGAGCTCAGATGAGAACCAATGGCAGGTGCTGCTCCTGACCCGCACCTAACCAAGGGTGCATGCTTATTTAAAGCCTCACTTAAAATATCGTAAAAAATAGTATATGCCCGGTTAACCGTTTTGGCTAGGAAGAATTCCTGCCATCACAGTGAATGTTTCAAGTCGTGGACATAAGCAAACAAATCAAAGTTGCGTTTGCACCTCTTGATAGAGAACTTTTCCACAAACTGTGGGTTGTGCATGGATCTAATGGTGGTGATTATTCAATGATTGCTAATGTCTGAGAAAAATGTTCTGACGGTCAGGTGAGTGGTGCTGTATAGAAAATATATTCTTGAAGATCTGGAGTTATGATAAGTAACTTTTCTATCTTTTAGGAATCAATCTTCTCCATAACGCCTCACTTTTTGAGTAGCAAGCTTCCCATTAAGAGGGAGCAAACTGGTTCAACTCTGAGGTCAAGGGCCATCATTTCCAGTGGGGGAACCCTGGGCAGAGGAGTCATTTGTGTCATCCTGATCCATTCACTGGAGGGGAGAGGTTGGATCATCCTGACCCATGCACTGGGGGGTTCGTGTAGTGGATCCTGAGGGACCAGCGGGGTTGCTGGCACCAATAACTGCCACAACCTCAGCTATGAGAACAGGGGCATCCCCTGGAATGGGGCATTTAGGGCATTTCAGTGGGTGATCAGACCAAGTCGGGAGAGGCATAGCCAAGATATCTATCTGAGACAGATGGCAAAAGTTGCTGAGTGTGAGGCCACCTTTAAGACTTTGCAAAATGCCCTTATCCAGTGCCAAGCTAACTCTGCATTCTTATTAGCAATGCCAAGACTAACCCACACTTTGTCACTTGTAGGCACTTCAGAAAGCAACCCATGCATCTCACCCCACAGCTGATATTGATAAGTCACCATTTGCACTTGGTGTGATGCTGTGGTGACAGACAACTCGGTCACGATGATCTTCATCCTTCCTAATGCATCTGTCTGTGTAGATCCAAAAACTTGCAGTTACAGCCAAGTCTGGGAGATAGTCCTGATTCTCTGTGGGGTCAGGAGAGATATCACTCCACTATGGCATGACTGGAATCTTTAGGAGACCCTGCTGGAGCCTGGTATCTGATCTGGATGCATCTAGGAGCTGGAGGGTTTGAAAAAGGGCATTTCCAGACTGCCTCCATTGCCTCTCCCAGTGCTGAATGCCAGGGAAGAATTATCCCAGTGTCCAAACTAAGTCATCCAAAGAAAAATACAGGCAACACTAAATTGTGTGCACACACTCATGCCTGGTATTTCTAGAAATAAGGAAACTCACTGAGATGCTGGTTCTTGCTTTCATTCACACAGATAGTGCAGCATTAGTGCAGGAAACAGAAAGATCTGCCCCAACAGTTCGCACTTGCACGCTTTCTCAAGGAGCTGCCATGACAGCTCAAGTTTCTGCTTTTATATGCTGTTTTCTTAAAGAGACAGTAACACAATGGCATGACATATAATAAGTACAATGATACTCGTACAGTTAAAAAAATGCAGTTATAGTACAAATAAAGTAAAAAGGGTGATAAAAACAACTGCTGAATTCATATTGCAGAATTGCAGTCACAGGAAAGTATTGCTTTTAATTTTTCATGCATACAGAGTATGATATTATGCAAGTCTGTGACTGATAGATGCAGTCAGCATATAAGTGTCTGTGAACTGTGAGCCAGGTAATTCATTTGAATCTGCTTATACATTATTAAATAAAAAGGTTCACTGTCTACATAAAGCCATCCCAATAATCCAAAACAGACACAGAAAATTGATACACCCTGTCACTATAATTAGATTAACAATTGGGTAGTCTCATGCTAAACTTAAAGGAAGGGTGTTACTTTGGCCAATCATTGAAGCTGGGGGGAGGGGGACCCTTTAGTTTGAAAATACAGAAGGCTTCACAGCATGCCTCAGTGGCATCGATGTTACCACTCTGTGGCTCCATGGAAACTTTTTAATTTCCCATTAAGGTCCATCAGTGGCAGCCTGTGAGTCCGGGGTGGTGAGTATGTTCTCCAGTATCATAGTCAGAACTGTGGTTTGCGATAGCCCACATATGGTCGTTGACTATTTCATTTAGCTTTCTTTTACAAAATGGGAAGAGAAAATACTGAGCCCTGATTGGTTATTACCTGTGCATTAGATCTAGCTAATGCACAGGTAAAAACAAGTACTTCAAAACTGGACACAGCACGACATATATCATTGTGCCACTAGAACATTAATTTTAAAAATGTTGCCTTTTTTTTTTGCTCAGTGAGCGAAGAAATCTTCAGATAAAATTATGAGTAACAAAAGCCCATCAGTAGCCCCACAGATATAGCAGCAATTATTTTTTTTTAACAGGAAAGGTATAATCTCACATCACATCACTGCTGTATCTCTGAGTCCCCAGTCGCTCCAGTAGTCTGTGCTGCTGAATGGATGCCAACTGCCCCCCCCCATAGTAGCTTGCTCACTATCAAAACACAAAGCACTTTACTTACCTTTTTAATAGCACCTCACACACACCTGCCTGATTTCTTTGTTTCTGCCATTCATTAAACATGACACAAACTGTGCAGCACTCTGCTGCACAGCCCTACGCTACTCTTCCCCTCTGTATTAGTAAACAGCAGCTACAACTACTACTCGGCCAATTCAAAGTAAAAACAAAAAAGCATACGGAAATTAGAAACACTCTTTTGCAGCTCTAGCCATTGTCTCTGCTACACGCTTCCAACTCCTCTGGTTTCAGCAACTACCCATCCCACCAATCACTTGCTCTGTCACCTCTGCTTAACTGTTTACTTGCATTGTCACAGCTGCTACCTGTTCATTCACTGTGACTTCTGGGGCTGTCCTGCTACCTTACTTGGTCAGGAATCTTCCTTGGTCTACTATAACAAACTTGTTTTTTTAATTAGCCTGCCGGATACTAAGCAGCACTTTTTAGCTCAAGAACTATTATTCAACTTCATAACCTGTTAAACTTGAGCTCAAGCTCCTGACCCATCATGCCTTACAGTCTTCCCTGTAATGCCATCCTCTGTTGCAATCCTGGTTCCTCCTTCTATAGCGGTTCTCTACTCATCCACTCCTTTCATAGACAGGATAAGAATAAAAAAAAAAGAAAAAATCCATTTTGAGCAGTTAAACGGCACGCTGACTCTGGGCAATGGCCGTGGGGGTATCATGATGAACTATGGAAGCCTACAGCAGGCAAATATTAAAATGAAGAAAAAAAAAGAACAAAAATCAGGCAGAAGGACTTTTGTCAGAAATTTTAGGACTCTTGCTAATGTTTATCATTGAGAAATTGGCTCAGTAAGTAAACCAATTGAAGGTACGATAGGTCTGCCTGGTGGGTGGGTGTGTGAGTGAATGATTTATGGACATTGGGGATGGTATAAATAGTTGAACATACAGGATGGAGGATAGTGAGGAAATCAAATACTGTACATCAAGAGCCTCATTTCCCAACCAGGATGCCCAATAATTTTGGGAATAGGATCTATCTCTGAACCCTTCTCCCAGTCTGTTGACTGGCACATAAAACCATTTGCATCAGCATTAAGATAGTACAGGTATATTAAGGACACTGCCAAGGCCCTTTCTGTTCTAGAAGACCTTCATGTCAAGGAGTCACACTACCTAGTAACACTCAATGTGGTGACTCTATGCACAAATATCCCCTACAAGGGAAGTTTACAAGCATTAGAACATTTCATGAACCTTAGACCTGATGGTAGTAATCCACCAACTGAGTTCTTAGTACAGCTATTTGAATTCGTACTCAAGTGCTACACTTTTAGATTCCTGGGAGTGCATTTCCTGCAAGTAAGCAGGACGGCCATATAAACATAGAATTTGATGGCAGATAAGGACCGCTTGGCCCACCTAGTCTGCCCATTTCCCTACCTAACGGATAAGTTGCAGATCCTAGTTAACCAACAGCCTACTTCCTCCTACCCCCCACTAGAATTGCCTTATGTCTGTCCCATGCATTCTTGAATTCCTCCACTGTTTTTGACTCTATGACCTCCTCGGGAAGGCCGTTCCATGCATCTACAACCCTCTCTGTAAATGAATACTTCCTCACATTACCTCTGAGCTGTCCTCCCTCTAGCTTCAGATTGTACCCCCTTGTTCTTGCACATCTCTTTTTCTGAAAGATGCTACCCTCTTCGGCTTTGTTGATTCCCTTGAGGTATTTGAAAATTTCTATCATGTCCCCCTCTACCTCCTTTCCTCAAGGCTATACGTCTTAAGCTCCTTTAGTCTTTCTTCATATGTCTTCAGGTGCAGACCCTGCACCATTTTGGTTGCCCTCCCCTGGACAGCCTCCACCCTGTCTATGTCTTTGCGGAGATGGGGTCTCCAGAACTGTACACAGTACTCCAGATGTGGTCTTACCAACTATCTGTACAAGGGCCAACAACTTCCTGTTTTCTATTGGTGATAACTCTCCCTATGCATCCCAGTATCCCCCCAGCCCTCCGTACTACCTTCTCACATTGCTGGCCCACCTTTAGATCATCTGATATGACTACCCCCAGGTCCCTTTCCATTTTTGTTGTTGTCAGTATCTCACCCCCATTGTGTACGCTTCCCCTGGGTTTTTGTTTCCCAGATGCATTACTTTGCACTTCTTTGCCTTGAATCTAAGCTGACATACATTTGACCATTCCTCCAACCTTGCCAAGTCCCTTCTCATCCTTTCCACCCCACCTTGCGTATCAACCCTGTTGCAGATCTTTGTGTCATCTGCAAAGAGACATACTTTCCCTTCCAGTCCCTCTGCAATGTCACTTATAAAGACATTAAAAAGGACCGGCCCCAGTACTGAACGCTGTGGTACCCCACTAGTAACTCCTCCCCCCTTTCTTCACTGTGGACTCCATTTACTATTACCCACTGTGTCGTGTTGTCCAGCCAGTGTTTTAGCCAGGCCATCACACTGGGATCCACTCCAAGGCTAGCTAATTTGTTTATTAATCTTTTGTGCGGGACGGTGTCAAATGCCTTGCTAAAGTCTAGGTAGGCCATGTCCACAGCCCCTCCCTGGTCTACTACTTTGGTCATCCTGTCAAAGAAATCAATTAGATTTGCCTGACATGACCTTCCTGCTGTAAATCCATACTGCCTTGAGTCCTGTGCCCCACTGGCCTCTAGGTACTCAACAGTGCTTTCCTTCAGAAGTGATTCCATCATTTTCCCTACCACTGAGGTCAAACTGACAGGCCTGTAGTTTCCTACGTCTGCCTTGCTCCCACTTTTGTGAAGGGGAATCACATCCACCGTCCTCCAGTCCTCAGGTACCACACCATCCTCCCATGATTTATTAAAAAGGGTAGTCAGTGGTGTTACTAGTTCTTCACTTAGTTCTTTTAGAATTCTGGGGTGAATCCCATCAGGCCCCATTGCTTTATCCACTTTCAGTTTTAAGAGTTCTTTCAGAACCCTTTCTTCTGTGAAAGGACTAATATCACCCCCCCCCATCCAGAGTGCTTCTATTGATTGGATTAGGTATCTCCCCCTGCTTTTCAGTTGTGAATACTGAGCAGAAGTATTCATTCAGTATCCCTGCCTTTTCACTGTCGCTCTCTGCCCAACCATCTTCCTCTTTATTCAGCCTCAGTATCCCTGCCTTAGTCTTTTTTTTGCTCCCTAATGTACCTATAAAAGGTTTTATCCCCCTTCTTAACCGCATACCTCTCAACCTCCTGCCTCATAAATCAGGGACAAGGCTTAAAAAAATCAGGGACAAAGGACCAAAATCAGGGACACATCTTTAGAATTAGAGATATCCACTCAGAAATCTGGTAGAATATGGGGCTTCGTGCAAAATGCATTTTCTAAAGAAGAAGACATCTGTAACTTTAATGCTTGACATTATTTTGAACTTACAGTCCCCAGTGTTTATCCACGGAAACACAAATTTTAGGAGGGACAAAGTAAAATTCAGAGGCAAAATCAGGGACATCCCTGAAAATCAGGGACAGTTGAGAGGTATGCTTAACCGAGTTGGCTATTTTTTCTTGGTTTTGGGCCTTTGCTATTCTGACTGCCTTCCCTGCTTCCTTCTGCTTTAACTGGTACAATTCTCTGTCCTGCTCCTTCTATGTTTCCTTATACTTCCTGAATGCTATCTTTTTCTCCCTTAACTTCCCTGCCACTTCTTTTGAGAAACATAGTGTTTTTTTTCTTTCATTTTGATTTGTTTATTTGCTTCACACAAAGGCTTGTTGCCTCTGTGATGGCAGTTTTGATGTTTCCCCATTGTTGCTCCACCCCACCTTCTTACCTGTTTCCTGGTGCTTTTCTGAGGCACTCTCCTATTTTGAAAAAATCAGCTCTCCTGAAGTCCAGTACCTTCACTTTTGTATGGCTTGACTTTACAGCTCAGTTTATTGTGACCCACACTGTTTGGTGGTCACTTGTTCCCAGATGGCTACCCACTTCAAGATCAGAGATCCTCTCTCCATCCTCATTTGAGAGTACCAGGTCTAAGATTGCTCCCTCCCGAGGGGTTCCAAAACTAGCTGTTTGAGGCATGCCCTCTGTAGGGCATCAAGAATGGCCCTGCTCTTGGATGTGGCTACAGCAAAGGTGCTCCAGTTAACATCTGGCATATTCAGGTCCCCCATTAGCAATATCTCCCTTTCCTCTGCCATTCCAAGGATGCCTTCTATCATTTTCTTCCTCTTGAGATGGGGGTCTGTATACAACCTCTGTGTGGATTGTGGTGCTATTTCTAGTCTCCAGGGTGACCCACAGTGCTTCCTCTCATCCCTGTTTACCCTTTAGTTCTGTTGCTTCGATCCCTTTTCTTACATAGAGAGCTACTCCTCCTCCTCCTTCTCTTCTTCTCTCCTGTCCCTCCTGTAGATTGTGTACCCTGGTATGTTGACATCCCAGTCATGGTTCTCTGTGTACCATGTTTCTGTGACTGCCATGATGTCCAGGCATTCCTCTTCCATCAAGGCCACCATATCGGGGAGCTTTTTACCTAGACTATGGGCATTGGTACTCATTACCCTCCATTTTTGTATGGCTTTATTTATTTTTGCCCCATCCCTGTCCTTACTGCCTTTGTCTTTTTCTCCATTTACCCCTGCCTTTCTCCCTATTGACTGCTCTATCTTGGTGTTTACCTCACTAACTACCCTGATGTTGTTTTGGGGAGTTAGGATTTCCCTTCTCCTTTTCAGTGCCTCCCCACTTGGCTAGTTAAAATGCTTGCCAATGAAGCATTTAAACCTATCACTTAGGATCCTGGTTCCCCTCCAGGATAGATACAGACCATTGCACTTGTATAGGCATGCATCCCTCCAGGTGGAGCCCCAGTCCCCAATAAAGCCATATCCCTGAGCTCTGCACCAGTTTTTCAACCACACATTGAATCCCATGGTGCAGAGTACCCTAGCCTCATCCATGCCATAGACAGGTAGCACTTCCCAGAAAGTTACTGTGTGTGCTACTTGTCTAAGTCCCTTCCCCAACTCCACAAACTCCTGTTGCACTGCTCTGATCCCATTCTCAGCCAGGTCATTTGTTCCTAGGTGGATAATGACATCCAGCTCACTCTCCCTTGCAGCTGCTCCCATGATCCTGAGGATTTGTTTTCTGTCCCTCCAAGCCATGGCACCAGGCAGGCACATTACCACCCTTTCCCCCCTCCCCCAGTTCTACCCCCTAACAATTTAGTCCCCCACCAGGAGTTGTTTCCTTCCCCTGTGGGGTCCTGTGCCACCCTCCTGTGGGTCTACATTGTGGAGGTTCCCAGCATCCTCCTTGGTCTCCATTGTGGGTGCCTCCATAGAGGAACCATGCTCCACCAGATTGGTGAATGAATTGTGGAGAGGCACAGCTGGAGGGATGCACCTCTGTTCCACCACCCTCACCCTCCCTGAGCCCACCGTGGCCAACCACTCCTCATTGGCAACCTCTGAGGTAGTGGCAGTAGCCTGGGTGATCCCTGGGTGGGGGAGCAGATTTTCCAAATCCTTGCCAGGTCAGCTTGGAGATGAACAACTTCCTCCCTCAGACCAGAGAGGTGCATGCAAACAGGGCAGCAACACAGTCTCCAGAATGTCTCCTGGAAAACTGCTGCTCCACAGCCAGTGCATTGCACCACTCCCCACATCTCTGTGTCCCTTCCTGTTATAGATGCTTTTCTTTTTTTTTTTGTTCTTGTTTTAGTGTGTGCAAGCTTGTGAGTGACTCTACCCCCTTTCCAGTGTGCTGTGCCTTTAAGGATATGAACAGGTGTATGCTGTTAGCAGTTTTGGGGAAGTGATGTCAGAACCCCTGCTATAAAGGAAGTTATGCACTTGGGGTGGGTGGGTGAGGGCAGGATGGGTAGGAGTAAACCTATGCCCTCCAGAAACAATCAACTACAACTCTGATCCTCCACCCTGGAGAGTGCATTCCTTCCTTTCAGACACCTATTTCACAGAGGTTAAGTAATACATCTAGTCAAAAATGACTGCAAATATCTCCCAGTTACAGTTCCTCCCTGGCAAATTAAAGTTAAACTAATAAAAGTCAACCCCAAAAACAGAATCAATACTAGTTATTACACAGGTCCAAAAAGTAATAGTTCAGTTCAGTGTAGTCTAGAAAATAACCTCCTTGATTTAAGGAAGCTTTAGCTGCTCTCTCTCTCTCTCTCTCTCTGTCTCACCAGCCATGGGAGCCACATTGGCACCAAATTTCATAACTTACATATGTGGTTATTGGAAGAGCATTTCTTATACAATGTAGTCTCTAATTCTTTCCTTCACAAAATCATGTTATGGAAGCGATATATCAACAAAGTGCTTATGATGTGGCAGGGGACTAGTGATGAGCTCACTGATTTCATAAAATACTTAGCTATATTTACAAGACATGCAGTGGATGGTTTACTTCCACCCTCTCTTGAATCCAAAAAGTAGCTAAGAGCGTAAACTCTGCACAAAGGGTATCATATGACCATCATGTTACACCCTTTGTTCAGAGTTTAAGATCTTATATTAGAGAGTCTGCTGATATCTTACAGGTGTTAGAGGACCTCCACACTGAGGATCATCATTTTCTGGTGGCACTCAATGTTAAGGCTGTCTGTACTAATATACCACATGAAGGTGGTTTGGCAGCTCTTAGCTACTTTTTGGAATCAAGAGATGGTGGAAGTAAATCATCCACTGCATGTCTTGTAAATACGGTTAGGTTTTCTCTTGAAAGCAATTTGTTCACGTTTTTGGGTGAGTATTGTATTCAGAGCAGTGGCATCGATATGGGTGCAACATTCACATCTAGTTATGCAAATCTGCACTTAGGTCACTGGGAGTCTGAGGTGGTTTACAATCCTCTGGTGAACAAATTCTCATCTAACATCATGCTTTGGTATTGGTTTATTGATGACATCTTCATGGGGTGGTAGGGGTCAGAGGCTGAACTGAAATCCTTTTTGCCATTCCTCAAATCTAGCATTGAAAATTTACGTTTTTCACTGTGTTTTGATCCTGTGAATATACTTTTATAAGATCAGTAAAAACAGTATGAATGGGATTGATACTGATTTATGTTGTAAAGCCACTGACAGAAACACTTTATAAGCTAGTTCCTGACACCCCTGCCACACCATACATAATATTCCCACAAGTCAGTTGAACTATAGCAGCATTCAATCAAAATGCTAGTATATTGGAAACCAGATTTACAGACCATGGGTATAACAGGGTAGATATAGATAGTGCTCGGGAGAGGGCTTCATCGGCACAGAGATTGGACTTGATTAATGCCACTTAGTCACGTACTATAACTCAAAATGAGCCCACTTTGATTTTTTGTTACAACTTACAGTACATAGGCCAGTTCAGTACAACAGATTTTGTTGAAAAATTAGGGTATTTTACAAATGGGGGCAGAAACTGAGTCTGTATGTAAATAGACCCCTAAGAATGGTACTGTATATAGAAGGGCTACAAATGTAGGTGACAAGGTCACGCATAGCTTGCAACCAATAACTAAAACAAAAACT
This sequence comes from Neoceratodus forsteri, assembly GCA_016271365.2. Classification (NCBI taxonomy): domain Eukaryota; kingdom Metazoa; phylum Chordata; order Ceratodontiformes; family Ceratodontidae; genus Neoceratodus; species Neoceratodus forsteri. The sequence goes on from CM028132.1 coordinate 558,212,069, forward strand.
TGGCTTTCACCCTGTGTGATGAGGGAAGGCTTCTCCTTTATAAATCCAGCTACAGGTGAAGCCATATAGATTTAAAAGTTCATTAATTGTGACAGCATCTACATAGTATATCTAGCATCACATATGTGTGGCAGATTTTATGTGAGGAAAGCAAAACATAGACTAAAAGACAGGGTGGGGGAACCATATAAAGACCATTAACAATGGCAGCAGAGAGTATGTACTTGCAGACTATATGCTGAATTCAAATGACCCAAGAGGGCATCAAATTGCCTTTATGGGCATTGAAAAGGTTTACACTGCACCCAGAGGTGATGATTTGGACTTGGTGTTACCCAAATGGGAAAATTACTGGATTTTAAGCTACAGGCTACAGTATTCCCCTGCCTCAATGACCGAGTCAAGCTAACCTCCTTACTATAAAAACAGAAACCTTTGTATAGGATTTGTGGGTTTGCTGGGTATCTGTAATAATCTGTTTTATTTTTATCTCTTTCAGATACCAGGATTATGTATCTTGTTCAGATACCAGGATGCTTTCAGAATATATACGCATCATGTGTGTTGTGTAACCTGGCAGCTGTTCATGAACTGCAAAAAATCTGAATGTGTTTATTTTTTTGTAGCATCATATTGTGATTTTTGATAAGCAGTACATTACAGGCAATTTTGCACAAGTATGTAACTTTTAATATTAAGCACTTTCACACTCATTTTACTGGTCTTGTGGATCTGTGCATTTAAGTGCACACTATTTAAGTTGCACTCTAGGTGGCACCCATCACTCTTGACAAAGCCAATATAGCAAAACGTTGAGTGTTTTTTGTGTGCACCCTGTTAACTTAATAAAGATATGCAACAACAGTGAATCAACTTTGCTGGTTGTCTTATTTGTCTTCCATGTGCCTAGTTTTTCTGCTTTCCCCTGCTCTTGTGACTCTTCAGTAGAAGGTAAATGGGGGTGGATAGGGTAATCAGTTATTCGAATGTTCCTGATATCCGAATATATCACTCCATTCTCAAAGGCTGTATTAACATAGTTGTCAATCCTCCATCTGTAGGACGTGGTCGGATCACTAGATAAAGGGCGATAAAAATGTTGCCACTTCACCTCATTCTCATAGTAGCTAGAATTCATAACAACCATACTACCCACCTTGACAGCAGGTTTAATCTGAATTCTAGTGTTGTTTTCTATATCGGTGAGTGCTCTACACTTGCCACTAGTTATACTGACATAGGCTGGGCAAGTGCTGATTCCACCAATCTTTCAAATCTTACTCACAAACTTTGGAAAAGACATTAACAGTAGGGTTATAAGGGGGCATACATTTGGATTTAGGCTTAAATTTATGTTGTTATTCCACAAGTTCGCCCATTTCTGTATTAACCTAGTGTTCGTTATTCAATACAGTGGTGTTTTCAGAGACAATTTGTGACTCATGTTCACTCATTCGCACTCACCCACGCACTGCAGGTATAATATGTGGGTGGAACATATCTGAAGCAAAAAAAAACACTTAATATTAAGTGTCCATATAAATTTCTGTAGACCAGTGAATGTCCTGACATAATCAAAGCTGTGAGTCGGGTTGAATTTCAGGTCACAGTTCAGTATAGTTATTTTGGCTTCACTTAAATTATTTATTTATTTATTTAGTTATTTAAACATTTGGTAACTGGGAAAGGCACACTGAGCTGAGGCTCATTTCCAGGTGTGACCTGGGGAAATCAGGGAAGTGGGTACAAAGAGAAAAATATCATAAACAATTACAACAGCAATACAGTCACAATTACATATTATAAGTAGGGCAATTACAGAGGCAAAATATGTACACATTTGTAGGATCATAGGTAGGGAGGGCATCGAACCTCAGTAATTTGCAAGACAGTAAATCATGTGGGAGACAAGGCAATGCCAGGAAATAAGGAGGAACAATATAAAGCATAGAATGAATACAATAGAAGTAAGATAAAAGGACAGATTAGTAGTACATTACTGCTGTCAGGTGACATGGGAGCAGGTGGGAGGAGGCAGGAGGCATAGCTGAGACCTGATAGAGGGGTGTGAGAGGGAGTTGTGTAGAACAGGAGGTTGAGAGTTCCAGAGTGAAGGGAGATGGTAGGTAGGTGTAGGCAGATTTGCCCATGCTTGAGGATGGTTTGGGTAAGGAGAAGGAGCGGGCAGCCCTAGAATGGAGGGAGTAGAATGCTGGTGGAGAGGGGGTGAGGTGATCTGAGAGGAAGGAGGGGAGAAGGTTGAACCAGAATTTGGAGATGAAGAAGACAGAGTGAATGAGGCACCGGTGGGACAGGGGAGGGAGATTCAGAGTAGAGAGGAGGGAGCAATGGTGGGTCCTTAAGGGAGCATGTGAGGCAAAGTGGCAGGAGGCATAAAAGTCTAGCAAGCAGTCAGAGAATCAAGTCTAGCAAGCAGGGAAGAGGGGACAGTGCAGAAGACTATGTCGGCATAGTCAAGTATAGGTAAGATCATTTTGATAAGAATTTCACAGCGGACAGGGAGGGAGAGAGCATCCTTCTTGTGATAAAGGATGCCTAGCTTAGGGTGCAGCTTCAATGATAGATAGTCGAGATGGTGAGAGAAATTTAGTTGAGAGTCTAACCAAGCATCTAAGAATTTATAGAATGCAACTTAATTTAGGGGACTGCCTTCAAAGGTGGTGATGGGAGGTGAAGGATAGGATTTTGCCAGTCTTTGGGAGGTTCCAAAGGTCATAAAGACAGTTTTTGAAATGTTCAGTCTGAGTCTGTTGTTTTTGAACCAAGACTGAATATTGTGGAAATCCTCTTGTAGAGCAGATTTGATAGTGTTTAGGTTGGGACCAGAGGTGAAAAGGATGGTATCGTCTGCATACATGTGGATAAGGGAGTTTGAGCAGGCAGAGGGGAGGTTGTTTATGAATTATAATCTGAGAGATTAAATTACGTTGTCCATACCTTCTCTTGTTTCCGATAAAGTTATTTCTTCTTGCCCTTGTTCTGTTCACTTGTGTTTGCCCCTGCGCCCCCTCTGTGTTGGCCTTTTTGTTTGAATGTTATTCGTTGGCTGCTGCAGGGTGGTGGGTCTGGGCTGTCATCCAGTGATATGGTCTCTTCTAAAAAAAATAGAAGATGCTGCATCTGATTCACTGTTGGTTTGGGGGTTACTGGTGCCTGCTGTTCCCACTGTGGATTTTTTCAAGCTAGATTTCATTTGTTGTGTGCTTCAAATCAAAGACACAATTACTAAGGTAGTCTTTCTTTTGTCCCTCAAAAAACTTCTTTTGCTTATATGCCTTTATTTTTTTGTCCAAGATTTCTATAGGTTTATTTAACTTTTCTTTAAGACTTTCAAACTCTGCTGAGCTGGCAAATTCATTAAATATAGCCTCTTTTTATTTAAGGTCTTCAGCTAATCATTGCTGTATGTTGTTGAAGTTAGAAACAATAAGTCTTATGAGTTTCAATCATGAATCTCCTCCTTCCATGGTTCAAAAGATTCTGGCTGATCTTTTCCAAAAGATGGGAATTTTTAGTCCCCTCAGAACTCTGATGATGTTGAAGTAGCATTGTAGTGTGACTTGCTGCTATGCCAGTCTTCTTATTTTCCATGCTGCTTTTTCATATTGGAGAAAGGCTTCACATATAGTGAGTGGTCACATGCTGTCAGACTCACCACTGGTAGAGGCTGCTCAAAATATTCTGGCCGGTCTTTTCCAAGACATGGGAAAATAAAATTCTTAGTCCCCTCGGAATTCTGCTGACTTTGAGGAAGCATTCTAGCATGACTTGCTGCCACACCATTCTTCTTATTTTCCATGCTGTTTTTTATATTGGGCAAATGCTTCACACATTTATTTATTTATTTATGACTTTGATAACCGGGTAGGTGCACTGATCCCAGGGACCGTTTTTCAGGCATGACCCCGGCCATAAATAATGGCACAGGAGTAGACTATAAGCAAATTGCATAGAACAGTTGAGCATTTTAACAATGTTACTAATGAATATACAACAGTATTCAAAATACACTGCAGTAAATTACAATAACCTTGATGTACAGCAGGGCAAGGTGTCAATTACCAATAAACAGAAATAGCAGTCACATTCAAACAATAGTAATTGAACTAAACAGGATAAAGTGCAGCGTAATAGCCCAGAGAAGAGGGAAGGATACCACTAAGTGCAGGTGAGTAGGGGGTAAAGGAAAGGGTAGGTGACATAGACGGAGAGTGAGGGAAATGGAGGGAATAACATGAGAGGGGAAGTAGCATGGAGAGTGAGTGGTCATATGCTGTCAGACTCACCACTGGTAGAGGCTGCTATTGTCTCTTGTGAACATTCAGAATCAAATCCTAGTCAATGCAATACGAGGTCAGATAGACTTGTACCTGCACAGTTAGAATGATATGATACTTGGGACTCTGATGTCATGCTGCAAAACTCTGATGTTGTGCTGTAAAATATAATTCTTGGGCATCCAAGGAAGACTGATAGCACCATATTCTGGTTTATGCACATTAAGTGGCATCATTGCAGTGCCTCTTGTATCTCTCTCATGAATCACTGAAAGAAGAAGTCTTCAACGGTGGTGGTGGGGTAAAGTGAGGAGCTGTTGCCTCGAAGGAGGACATCGAGGGAAAAGAGACTGGAATCCCAAACAGAGGAAAGAGTTGTGGCAGATGTCAAGAAAAGTGTTAGGTTTGTCTCATTAAACCAGGTCTGTATGCATTCCATCCACTGTCAGAACTGATGCTGAGAAAATGAACCCAGAGATCTATGGGTCTCAGCAACCTTGTCAAGTAATGAGTGGGGGCAAATAAGGGGGAGGCCTGAAGGGGTGGAAGGGACCATCATATCCATGCCCAGTCATTTATCATAGCTCACCCGGTGTCCTTGCCTGAGAGGAGGAAGAGGAATAAAAAAGCTTCCCAGCCCAGGAGTACCAACACCAGTGGTGGCTATTTGGTGGGTGTCCCAAGGGGGGGAGACCCTGGTCAGATGACAAATGGCTGTTTCCAGGAGGTTGCTACTGCAGGAATCACTCCTGATCCAGCTCCAGCACTGATATCAGTGCCAGTAGATATCCCTGAACCACAACCACTAGCAATGTCACACCAAAGGTTGCACTGATCCCATCACCAGAAACTCTACTGACACTGACAGTAATGCTAGACACTAAGAATGTGAATGGTGCTGGTGTTCAGACCTGCACTGTGGTCGCAGATTCTCATTACTGTATATACTTTACCTTAAATTCTATATATTCAATAACCACACTCAATGGTTATTCCAATAAACTCAGTTTATTGTCTGTACACACGTGTGGGAGCCTCGGCTAAAGGCAAGAGCTCCCCGAACTAAGTTTTACACAGTGTTTTATAGCACTTCTTATCTTGAAAACACACTAACATTTCAGTATAAATTAATCATAGTTTCTTAGCAATAACAGAAAAACAGTTTCATATCGTCAGGTACTTTTCACTGGCTTATTTCATCACTGCTTATTACATACACCTGAGTCCCAAGCTGACCTAATAGAACAATGAGCTTCACTCACTCCATGGTACCGTACAGCTTGGTCTCAATGCAACTACATGTTCTTATCTCTGCTTCTTGCCCAACCCTGCCCAAGCTTGCTATCCAGGCTGGTACCATTAGTTCTGTTCAGCTTTATCTAAACTGCTATTTTTCACAACTTTAAGTAACTGGTTTTAGCCAGCACGAGCTATTACTTTCTGCTTGCCTTGCAGTTCTTATAAACTTATAATGACCCTTAGCTTCTACTCAGGCCTGGCTATATTCAACTACACTACCAGCTTTTACATTATAATCATAATATATATATATGTTGTAGCACACTTTACTTTATATGTAATTCACTCTATATGTATGCATAAAAGAAAGATATATAAAAAGAAATTCCTCCACACTCCCCCCTTTTGATACTCTGTATCAACTAACCACCCCCCTTTTTATTTATATGATTTAAAACTGGTTCCCAGCATACAGATAGTTAAGGCATGGAGTTACAGATGGAACACAATGGTGAGTTTGTAAAACATAATACAGAATTGAGGGATGTCAACACCACAATTGAAATATGTGAAAAAAAAATGCTAACATGTGACACCACATATAACACAATATAACATAACAATTTTGTTGATGAAAAGAGTTCATGGAATTCACTTTGAGAGTGAATAAGGTAGATGCTACCTTGTGTTGAGGTGTGGCACACCCTTGGAGCTTGATTGAAGAATCTATTGATAATGTCTCTTGACAGATAAGTCCTTATAAAACATAACAGTCCATAAAGTTAACAGTCCATAAAGTTCATATAAGTATCCACAGGTTGATGTAGTTACAGTACAGATGAAATGTCATTTGCAGAATGGTGGTAACCCCACAAGGCATATAGGGCAATACAGACAGTAATTTAAAAACAAAACACCAGCATAGTAGAAAAGTCAGTGTTCATTTTGCTAGCTGGCTGATTAGTAGACTCACTGGCCAGGGGTGCATTGAGTCCTTTTAATGGAATAACCACACACACACACACACTGGCATAGCATTTGTTTTGTCGTAATTGATTACACCCGGCATAAAGATTAACAGTCCATAAAGGTAACAATTGACAATAAACCATTAAGAACACAGTCCATAACAGAGCAATAGGGTTGTGAAAGTACCAGCCATGTTTGGAACAAGCAGCAGCGAAGAAAATGGATGTATTGCTTGAAGGTCAATTGAAGCAGAATCTTCTCGCTGGAGTTGGGGAGTGCCCCTTCCCCAGACTTAACTTCATAGTAAGCAGAAACAATAAGCTTGATTGCAGAGTCTGAACTGACTGGACCTTCTTCAGTTGATTTAAAGTTCAACAAATAGGTGTAATTTTGCTGAAAACATTACACTTGCAGAGGTTACTGCTGTTGAACGTGGAGATCTTGTGTGTGCCACACCGTGGAAACCTGCAAACTTGCAAAGTGTGTTAGACACTGAGTTAAAAACACATAAATAACAATCTTTTAAACCATTTACTTCTTGTTTTGTAAAGAGTGGTGTGACAGAGCCTAAATTCTGGCAATTAGAAAATTAAAAAATAAAAATGGGACATTAACCGCACACCTGGGGGTGCAGGCTGAGGTTTAATTATACCATTTGACCATCTGTAAATTATGACAATGTTATGGTTACCTCCTGCTTTTAAATCACAGCAGTTATGACAGTGATGAACATTATTTCCCTGTCTGTTGCAAGCAGGCCTGAAGGAGACCTGAGTTATAAAATCCTGTAATGTTACAATACATAGATACATAGACAGTGTCAGCAGATAAGAGGGCCTACGCCCACCCAGTCTACCATTTGAGCTTGTAAGTTTAGTTTGTTTTCCCTTACCCTGACCTCTAGAATTCCTTTATGTCTATCCAGCATTCTTAAATCCGTGATTGTTTCAGCCCCACCACTTCCTCTGGCAGGGTGTTTCTTGTCCACCACCTGTTCTGTGAAGAAATTCTTTCTCATGTTTCCTCTGAATCGTCCTCCCTCAACTTCATCCCATGCCCTCTAGTCCTGGAACATTTTTTCCGCTTAAAAATAGTGTTTTCCTGCACTCTGTTTCTCCCTGTAAGATACTTTTGTATGTCTCTTATCATATCCTCTCTTCTCCCTCCTCTCCTCCAGGGAGTGCATGTTTAGTTCCTTCAACTTGTCTTCATAGGACTTGTGATGCAATCCATTTCTGCACCATTCTCACCCCTTGTACTCTCTTCAGACCCATTACCCCCCCTTCCTCAGTAAAGACCGAGCAGAAACACCTGTTTAACATGTCAGCTCCACTGTTGTCATTCTCCACACGACTCCCATCCTCCCCTTTAGTCTCACTATCCTCCTTTGTCTTTTTTTTCTTTACTTATGTACCTGTAAAGGTTTTGTCCCTAACCACTGATTTTGCAATGTTTCTTCTGTCTGAGCTTTGGCTTCCCTTCCTGACTTTTCTGCCTCCTTTGTTTATCCTGGTACTTCTCCCTATCCCTTCTGCCTGTGTCTTTTTGTATTGCCTGAATGCTATCTTTTGGCTTTCACTTTCTTTGCTACCTCTTTGGAAAACCATAATGGTCTCCTCTTCCTTTTCTCTTGCTAACCTGCTTAATGCAGTTACATGCTTAAACATATTGTTCATAACAATATGCCTTTTACCTAATGCAATTAGTGGGACAAATACATATGTTGTTGGCCTATGTCAATTTAATAACAGTGCCTATTGCACCTGTGACACGTGAAAAGGTCTACCTTTTTACCCTGTATAGTGACATACTTTAAAGTACTGAGTGAGATAAGGCTTGAAGCATAGGTTTGTACAATCTAAATTGTGCATATTATAATCGTTAAAATGTAAAATGACAAAACCTGCATAGAGTACACTCATTCTTCAGGGGTACCTGTGAGCAATAAGACAAATGGAGCATTAATTTTACTTTTGGTTTTGCTTTGGAACATATTGTAGGGGTGGGTCAGCAGTGCTGGTCCCAGTATTTAGGTTTGGTTATGAGCATTAAAAACGTTATACATGTGGAGCACTTTCCTGAATACATACATGCATGATACAGTGTAGCAAGATGTATATCAAAACATTATAACATAAACATGAAACATAAGCATGTTTGTAATAGAAAAATTTCAGTATTGAGCATAATGCATAAAATACATTTTAAACAACACATGTAGACTGTAAACTTAGCTTAGAGTCCAGAAATGTTAGGGTACTGTGAATTTACTGGTTGAAAAAAAATGCATTCATTGCTGTAAGGCAATGACAAAAGTTGCTTTGCATTTGTTTTAACAGGATAAGAAAGCTGAAAAGACAATCAAAAGAATGAATATGTGTGGACATACATACACAACTTCACTCTCCAGCGTAACTGATTATTTGCTGAGGGCAGAAACCCTTGTACCAATAGTAGGTGTGAGATTTAACTGTTTGCACTAGAAAAAACAGAAGGGCTTGGGCTGGGTTATGCTGTTAAAATACCTTGGGTCTTTTTTTAAAACCTGTAAATAAGAAACAATTATTGGCAAATACACATTTTCCTTATTTACCCCTCTAGGGGAACAATGATGTACCTTGCAACCTTTGTGGGTATTACACTGGAAGGGATAGAGGAAGGGTAGCTTACCCCTTCCCCCCAAGCTCCTACTGGTGGAAGAGACAGCTCGAAGTGAAAGAGACAGCTCGAATACTGTAGCAATAAAAAGGTTAGCTGTGGATGGTGACATGATCCCCACCTACTACACTTTAAATTATAACAAGATAATATTACAATTAGTTTAGTAAGTTTCATACCTTACTATAAAGATGGATAACTTTTTCTCTAGAAGAAAGAGAAGAAACACAGACAAACAACAAAAACAAACACACACCAGTTTAAAAGTAAAACAAGATTATTTCCATAGGATAAAAGAAGCCAAGCGTCCCTGGGTTCCCTTATCCTAAGCATGACAAAATGTCAGCTGAGTTTATAAAAAATCCAGATTAATGGTAATACCGTACGTACGTATCTCTTAGAATGCATGTCAAAAAGACCAAAAAAAAAAAATAATTACACCATGGTCACACACAAAAACAAAAACCATTGTTTTTAACTGTAGATGGTAAACTCTCAAAAACAGCTGTAATAGTCCTTTTTTCAAAAGCGTACTGTACATATATATAATAAAAATATGGGGAGATGATGAATAATTCTCCCCTTCCAGCTGGAGTATTGCCTGTGTTGGCTGCAAGTCAGAAGCCATGAGAGGAGAAGAAAAGTTTGTTCCTCTTCACTTAGAATACTAGTTTTGCAATAAAAAGTCAAATTACATGGTTCACTCTTGGTGTGCTTTCACGAAAACATACATTTTGTGTGAAAAGTTGTGCTTTAGGTATGGAATACACATCAAGTTTGAACTGGTAGTAACATAAAATGTTGAAACACAAGAAGGTCAAATAACGTGCAAAAGGTCACAGTGTGCATGCAAGGGTCATTCAAACCCAGTTATTTTTGTAGTGTCCTTGAACACTACTGATATTAAAATCTTTACAATAAAACTGCTGGCCAAGACAGTACACACACATACATACACAAAAGAAATACTTAACACAAAATAAGACTGACATTGTTTCCACCAATTTGCTGGGTAATGCCCATAGTTTTCATTAGAAAACTGTACGTGTTTTAGATATATGTGCTGCCTCCTGCCTATCTTGTAATACTGACAATTTTTAAACCAACACATTTATACATATTGCCATGCCAAATCTTTCCAGAACAAAACACTTTTAAACACATTCTAATAACTCCTTTCAACACCTTTAAAACACAACACAACGTACCATCTGTAAGTGAACACATCTTGTATAACATGGTTACACCTTTTGGCGATAGCCAAAATATGGCACTTGCCATTTTGCAAAAGTTTCTGGTTTTAACTAGAAGTATGATAAAGCCATTTATAGCTGTTAACACATTACATTTTCACCTAGCAGTGGTTTGGCACGTTGCTTGCAAACTACAAATCTTTCTGCACATTGCAATCTATGACGTCATATCTCTTCACCTTCAACTACCTGCTCCGACCAACAACTACATACAAAGTTCTTTACTGACCCTATCTAGGCAGCACAAATGTTCCATTAAAAATAAAGCCAATTAAAACAGTCAGCTATGAGGCAAAAAGCTTCTTTTTTTTTTTTCCCTGTAACATGTTGTGCACTGAAGGCAGTCAATCCTATCTCGCAACCTTGACAACAGAACATAATTACAGAACACAGATATAAGCTGTTTTAGATATGCACAAGAAATACAGAGCATTACCTTGTTTAGTATACGTATTACAGAAATAAAACAGACAGACATAAAACAACTTTGAATAAAAAATTCAGACTTACCCGGTGCCAAGGTATTTTTCTTCTTCTTTTCCGATACACAAGTCTGAGTAAGAAAACTGACTGCAGGACCTTCATGATAATTTCCAAACACTGCAGCTATTTACCCTTTCAAAGATTTTCTTTTGGCCATTTTAGTAACCTGCCAAACCAAGTCTTTTTCCAGAGCTCTGGTTTGCAGTTTAAAAACAAAACAAAACAAACAAAAAATCTTTAACAGTACTAGGTTGAGATCCATTTGGTAGAGGTCCCCCATATTTCCCATTGTAGTCCCTAAAAGGCGCCTTGACCAAACTCGGAGTGCCCAACACTCCTATATGTCTTACGGGCGTCCCCTGACGCCGAGTGCCCCTTAGCACCCTTACCTTTTACGGGCGTCCCCTGACGCCAAGTGCCCCTTGGCACTTTTACTTTTTACAGGCGTCCCCTGACGCCGAGTGCCCCTTAGCACTCGAGTGCCCCTTAGCACTCTTACTTTTTACGGGCGTCCCCTGACGCCGAGTGCCCCTTAGCACTCTTGGTGCCACCCTTGCACCTAGAAACAGTAACTGATGACTGTCACCGCTCCCAAGGCGTCACACGTATGGTGGGACTCAAACCTCCGGGGCCACCTTCCCCTGAGGCTGGGACTTGGCAGTCCGATCACAGTGTGACACGGAGAAGTGAAGTCATCCTGCCGACTACGCCAAAAACTGTGGTCGCAGATTCTCATTACTGTATATACTTTACCTTAAATTCTATATATTCAATAACCACACTCAATGGTTATTCCAATAAACTCAGTTTATTGTCTGTACACACGTGTGGGAGCCTCGGCTAAAGGCAAGAGCTCCCCGAACTAAGTTTTACACAGTGTTTTATAGCACTTCTTATCTTGAAAACACACTAACATTTCAGTATAAATTAATCATAGTTTCTTAGCAATAACAGAAAAACAGTTTCATATGCGTCAGGTACTTTTTCACTGGCTTATTTCATCACTGCTTAATACATACACCTGGGTCAAGCTGACCTAATGAAACAATGAGCTTCACTCACTCCATGGTACATTGAGCTTGGTCTCATGCAACTACATGTTCTTATCTCTGCTTCTTGCCCAACCCTGCCCAAGCTTGCTATCCAGGCTGGTACCATTAGTTCTGTTCAGCTTTATCTAAACTGCTATTTTTCACAACTTTAAGTAACTGGTTTTAGCCAGCACGAGCTATTACTTTCTGCTTGCCTTGCAGTTCTTATAAACTTATAATGACCCTTAGCTTCTACTCAGGCCTGGCTATATTCAACTACACTACCAGCTTTTACATTATAATCATAATATATATATATGTTGTAGCACACTTTACTTTATATGTAATTCACTCTATATGTATGCATAAAAGAAAGATATATAAAAAGAAATTCCTCCACAGCACCAATGACTGTGCTGACAGCTGCACTGACTCCAACATGGCAAGTGGCACCAATATCCAAAATGCACTAACAGTCAGTGTCAGTTTTATCTTAGCAAAAGTTAGCAACAAAATTTTTGACCCTGGTAGCAGTGTGGTCCACTGTGATGACCACTGAAGAGTGGTCTGCTTACCCTACAGCCCAGAAGGAACTGAGGGTCCTCCAGTGCCACCACCTGAGACCATCTTGGTGGGGGGAGGAAGAGCTCCAACTCTCGATGAGCTCTGAAAAGCAGCAAGAGGACCGGGGGAAATGGTCCAGAGACCTGTCTGGTGACCTCCTGTGTAGATGCTTGCCTGTGAAGTCAGGGATGGGGTGTTCCCACCTCATAGCCTAATACTCCTCTGTCTGATGACTGATGTGGGAGCAGACTTTGTAGACTTCCATGTTGTGGTTGGGTCTCAGGCAGTCAAAGCAGCGAATATGACAGTCAGAGCGAGCAATAACATCCCCACACTTTCAGCATTGAAAAAGTTGCCTCATCAGTTTAGCCTTCAGGGCTTTTCACTTTTTACCTGATGTACTTAATCAGAAAATAAGAAAATGAAAATACAGTGAACTGAGGTAATTAGTAAAGTTGCACTCCCATAGTGTGCACTCAACAGCGGGAAAAAAAGAACGGAGTTAGTTAGGGCACTGGCAACAGCTATTAGTTCCAGCACACAGTGTCAAACATGCTCTAGTGCTGACACCATTGTCAACACCCTGACTAAACCTGAACTTTTTGAAAAATATTAGAAATGCAAACATATTTAGAATGTGTTGAATTATGATCTGAGGGAAATTAATGTACAAATGAGCATTCTACTTAACACAATGGATTGCTTCTGTTTAGAAGTCACAGCAGTCTGCCAAACAGTCTAGTGTTAGATGGATAGCTTATGCTTGATTTTTACCCTGTGAGTTTTGTAAGTAACTCAGAAGGATCCGACATTGAATTGAGGCAGTGTAAGCAGATGGGAGACATGCAGCCATTTTGTCTGGAGAGAACAGCTGTGCTCCTTCATAGAAGGAAAAACAGTCTGCAGAACTTTAAATACTAATGGGACAAATCCAGAAGAAAACACAAGCAGTGAATTGAAAGGCCTTTTTTTAGTTCAAATGCTTGATGTTTAAGTAGTTGAACATATGGTACAATAAGGACACTTTAGAAGTGTACCTGAGAGAGGAGTGAGCTCCACGTGGACTACTGGCAGACACAAGGCCAGCAGCAGCATGGATAACTTCTTCCATAGGGCTGAGGGGGAACAGATCCTGCAAGACTGTTTTAATATTTCATAGAGATCCTTACTAAGGATGATATACAGTACATCAACAACAGCTAACTGAGATGGAGTTTTGTACCTGACAAGGGACTCTGATGAAATTCAGAAATCATCAGGACTTTGAAACATTATGCAATAGTCTCAAAAGGAAGATATCTAAACACGGAAACAAAATACATAAAAGAAAACCATTGAAGCTGCAGCAGGATAAGGGAGATTACACTAATGATCAGTTACATAGCTGGACCAGGTTAGACTGAGCATGCAGCAAAGGGAAAAGATTTTTTTAGGTCAGCCTCAAGGGTCAGGAAACACAGTAAGAGCCAACTCAAACCGCAGAAACCACATTAAAAGTGATTCTGATATGGAACACGTGGAGCCACTATCAAAAGGGGTTAATTTTTTAGAACAATGAAACCCAACTCCCATAGCAAGGATACACAAGCCAAAACTATATTCTAAAAGAACTCTACCAAGACCAAGAAAACCACAAAATGAGCAGAAAGAGGACAAGAGGGGGAACAATGAGGAAACATCAGTAAACATAGTGAAGCAGGTGCGGAGGCAGAGGGGAGAGAGAAGGAAATAATTTAACTGATACTGTTCTCACTAAGCCTCAGAATAAGATGTTACTACATGGCCTTTCATTTGTCCCCACCCCAGAATTAATACATTCAGTTTATAAACGGGTTTATTTACATTTTTCAGGAAAAGACCCCTGAGTTACATTTTTGCAATAAGACCTACAGAGATGTTGGGATCAAACCCATATGACCACAACCATGGTGAGTCTCCAGAAACAACAAGGAAACATATCAATACCTTAGTCGGCAAGATTAAATAAAATTGATCACACAGAGTAATAGACATCCGAAGAATATGTCATTGGTAACTAGACTGACTGGGACCCAAACAATGCAGAGATAATGTGGGACCCCAATAACATACAAAATGGTAGACCCATTTGGGATGCGGATCTACTATGACAGAGGACACAAAATGTCAGGACTCTATCAACTTTGTGCCCTAGCATGGGTGGTAATTCAGCCTTATTGTACTATCAGAACTATGTGGTCAGAGACATGAATAACCTGTTATTAAAATGGCATCAAGGACAGAACAATCATACTGTCTTGGAAACATTTGCTCTGGAAGACTTGAAGAACTATTCAGAACTTACAATTAAACCCTTAGATAAAGGTGGTAATAATAATGTTCTTCTAAAGGAGGAGGATTAATTTGTTAGGTAGGAGTGGACAGACAAGATGGATCAATGAAACTTCTACTACTGTCAGATTCTGTGTTTCTGTATTGTTATGCATCTTTTACATCAAGGAGGCACCCAACTCCAATATGGCCCAAATACCTACAAAAACTTAACAAGCATCCTTTCAGTACTTTCAGACTGGAATTGTTTAAACTGGTGGCTCGAACTTCTGTCAGGGGTAACTCAATGAACAGGAGGCCATGTTTCTGAAACCACTGGAACTAGTCATAGTCACATTTTCCTTCTGAAAATGCTAACTGTTATTGTTCTACCCCCCTGTAGTCCTATTATCTTGGGCATTGGCTCATTAATGGAGAATTTATCAGACTATGTAGATTTTGTTTTTACAGGGCATTATCAGGACTCTTCCTTCTTATGCCAGGGATTTCATGGATGTGGTCAATAAGCTTTCCTGTGTTAACCAGGAGTTACATTACAAATAGCTCTGTACTGATGTGAATGTACTCAGTACAAGCATTAAGCACATCTATGACATCACAGCTGTATGGTAATACCTGGACTGATGCCATCCATCCATGATTACACCAGAGTTTATTCCATTGGCAACTGGAATTTATTCTGACTAGGGCCTTCTTTTTTTTCATATATCTTTTTATTTTCTTTCACACATAAGCAAATATAAATCCATGTACAGTAATAAATACATATTCATATTACCTATTCAACATTTTCTTAATTATTCTCTCCTCCCACCCCTCCCCAGGACTGGTCTCTTAACTCTTTATCATCATTCTCTAATTACACTATACTTGATATAGGCGGGATGTATAACTCAATTTCTCTCCATATGTTCCCAAATAAATCATCCGTATTTGGATCTGCTTCAATAACCAATTTTTCCAAAGAAATGGTTTAATTTAATATAGCCCACCATCTATATAAATAAACTTTTTCTTTCCAATTTTCCAAAATAATTCTCTTTATAGCCATTGATGCTAAAGCCATAATTTTCTGTTGTGCATATTTTAAATTCAAAGATAAGAAAGAATTAAATATATAAATTTCCAAAGAACAAGATATTTCTGTTTGGAACCACTTAGACATCAAGGCCCAGATATTCAAAAGGGTTGTGCCCTGGCGCGATTTTCAAAAGGGAAAAGTGCACGGCACAAATCCCGATGCTCCGGAGCGCATCAGTAATGTATGCAGGCACAGGTATTGGGGGCATGCCCATGCATACTCTGCACAGCCCGATATTCAGCCTGGGATGTGCAGAGCCATGCATGTGCAACCCTTACCTGCGCCAGCACAAAGTTGATCAAAAATAAAGGAACAACTGATGGCCACCCACAGGTGAGCTGCCACATTGCAGGCGCAACACAGCAGCTGCCACCTGTAGGTAGCCCATAGTCACGGCTGCACCTGGCAGCGCCATGCCGATTGTAGGCATTTGTAAAAAGATTAATGTCCAATATCCCTGGTGGTCTAGTGGACCACTGTCTGCAATTGCAGGCATCTGTAAAAGAAATAAGAAAGTCAATATCCCTGATGGTCCAGTGGACCGCTATCTGCCGATCGCGGGCATCTGTAAAATAAATAAAAATTCCAATATCTCTGGTGGTCTAGGGTACCCCTCTCCCCACCGCCCACTGAGCCCCACTGCCCGCTCCCCGGTGGCGGCAGCACTAACGCCTGCCGTCCGTCACCCGCCGACTGACACCGTCGGCGTGGGACTGTCGCCCATTTGTTCACAGCATGAGCCAATGGGTGTGCAGCCGATACCCGTACTACACATTCCAGATATGTGAATGAATCATTCACATATCTGGATATGTATACAATATAAAACTGCATGCCCACTAGCTCACGTTGTCGAACCAGAAGCGTGCAACTACGATGGTGTCGGTCAGCGGCGATGAAACAGCAGGCGGGTGGGGTGCTGCCACCCGTCGGCTGACCGGGGAGCAGGGCAGTGGGGCTCAGTGGGCGGGTGGGAAGGAGTGCGCTAGACAACGAAGATATTGGTACTATTCTTTACAGATACCCCGATTGGCGAATAGCGATCACCAATGTTCTCAAAGATATTGAACTCTTTATTCTTTTACAGATGCCCACAATCCAACAGATAGCGGTCCACTGGACCACCAGGGAAATTGGAATTCTTTATTTCTTTTTACAGATGCCCGCGATCCGGCAGATAGCGATCCACTGGACCACCAGGGATATTGGAATTCTTTATTTCTTTTTACAGATGCCCATGATCAGGCAGATAGTGGTCCACTGGACCACTAGGGATATAGGAAATATTTCTATGTTTCATTACAGATGCCCGCGATCGGGCAGATAGCGGTCCACTGGACCACCAGGGATATAGGTAATATTTCTGTTTTAATTACAGATGCCCGCGATTGGGCAGACAGCGGTCCACTGGACCACCAGGGATATTGGACTTACATCTTTTTTATACAGATGCCCGTGATCAGGCTGTGTAGCACATTGCCGGCTGCAGGGAGCATCGGTCTCCGACGGCTGCTGCCTGGCAGGGCGCAAGTCGTCAGGGATCGGCGCGCACCTGCATGCAATGAAGAGACGATACATGCAATGGCCCCATTTGCACCTTGCATACATTATGGCCCCATTTGCATGTCAAGTTTTGAATATCGCGGTTGCTGTGCATAGTGCAACGGAACTTGCGCTAGCGCATCTCCATGCTCCACTCTGGCCACTTGCACCGGTGCAGTGCCACTGCACCATGCACACTGGGGGTGGCCAGGGTGTGATATTCAAAGCTGCTGAGCCATGGCACAACTCCTTTGAATATCGCCCAGTCCACACCCCTGAGCAGCCAAGTTGAGCTGCGCCCCAGATTGCGCCACAGCCTGGTGCAGTTTGAATATCTGGGCCCCAGTCTTTAATTTCTTTCCACCAATATCTTATCTGAGAACAAGACCACAGGCAGTGGGGTAAATTTGCCATTTGACTGCATCAATGCCACCAAAGCTTGGAATATTGTGTATTTATTTTATTTATCTGAACTGGTGTATAATAAGCCCAATCATTAATATTCCTCTGAATTGATTTCTTTTTGGCTGACGTATATATCTTATTTCAAAATTGTCTTATAATCTCCCAGTGTTTGTGTTCTATGCTTAGTCCTGCCTCAGAATTCCATTTGTCATTAATTTTGTTATAAATACCCTCTTTTGATTTTACCAATTTATGATAGAAGTGTGTCAATAATTTCTTGTCTTTAGCCTCAATTAGTCTAAGTTGTTCTTTCATTATGTTTGGAAGTTCACCCTGTTTGGGTCCAAATCTTGCCCTCACAGACTTAAGTTTGTTTTGTTTTTTTTCAAATCGTAATAGTATAAATGGTTCCATTGTGTAACTTTTATTATTAATAGCATCTGATTGTAAGAGAGAGAAACATTCTGTTCCAACAAGTCCTTCCAGTATAAAATGTTATGTTTCTTCAGGGTTCATATCCAAGGGAAACTTATCTTTTCATTCTTTGGATTTGATATTTCAAAAAATAACCATGATAATTCCAGGCTTATTTGGCTTTCTTATGTAGAAGAACACTAGTTGTATCCAATAGAAGAGACTTGTTGGTAATAATTTCGCATATTTTTGATCCCACCATATGTTATATTTAAACTTTTCTTTATCTAAATTCTTTTTCACACAGAACAATTCTGTAATTATTTCTGAGTCATAATTCTTAACAAAAGACAGTTGGTACATTAATGCTAAAACGTTAGTTGCTGCATGTTTCCTGATATCTGGACATCCTAAGCCTCCCATTTGTCTTGGTATTATAGTAATCTCCCATGCAATACAGGGCTTCCCTCCTCTCCAAATAAATTTCTTAAAAATTCTTTTGATATCTTGATACCAAGCAACAGAAAGAGTCCCTAAAATATGCTGCATAATAAAGATTAAGTGGGGAATAACCATCATTTTAATTAAATCAGTTCTCCCCCAAATGGATAACGTTAAGTTTTTCCAATTGTCCAATAAATTTATTCTTTTCTCTCTAGTTTTGTTATAATTCTGTTTTATATTATGTTCTTGACTTGGCGATAAAAATATCCCCAAATACTTAATATGATCTTGTAGTTTAAATTATTGCAACGAGTTATTCAATATTTCCATTTTATGTTTTAAGATTCTCATAATTATCGATTTGCTATTATTTATTTCATAACCTGATACTTGAGAAAAGGTTCTTATTATATCCATAATTGCTCTCAATGATTTATTTATATATTTAATAATAAACAAAATATTGTCTGCAAAAACACTTAACTTGATTTCTTCTTTCCCTACCTTGACTCCCTCTATTGCTTGGCATCCTCATATTGAATTTAATAAGGGTTCCAGTACAATCATAAATAGGGTAGGGGAAAGCGGGTACCCCTGCCGTACTCCATTCTTCTTATTAAATTCTTCTGAAAGAAAACTATTGATTTGTATTTTAACCTTAGTATTCTCATACAATCTAGTCACCAAGACCAGAATTTCTTTAGGTATACCCCAAAAGTTCAAAATCTGAAACATACAATCTCTATTAATCAAATCAAAAGTTTTGGTTACATCTATAGCCACAGGGTAAAATATGTCTTGTTTGTATAAGGGTTTCCTTATTAAC
Organism: Neoceratodus forsteri; assembly: GCA_016271365.2. Lineage (NCBI taxonomy): Eukaryota > Metazoa > Chordata > Ceratodontiformes > Ceratodontidae > Neoceratodus > Neoceratodus forsteri. The sequence goes on from CM028132.1 coordinate 558,231,586, forward strand.
CAGTTGAATTATGGTTTGTATTTTATGGTTAGCTTGGGTTATTTTTTGACCAGGAATGAACCCATATTGATTATAGTGTATATAAGACTGGATATGAGTTTGTATTCTATTATTTATTATTTTTGTAATTAACTTGTAATCTGAGTTTAATAATGTAATTGGGCGATAACTGTCAGGAAGTTCTACTGGTTTCTCTGTTTTTTGTAGTAATATAATTTTTGCTTGTTTCATTAATGAAGGAAAATTTACATTCTCATTTGATAATACTTCTAAGATCATTTTCTCTATCCAGTCAGAGATCCCATTAGAGAATGCTATATAAAATTTGTTAGTGAAACCATCCAAACCAGGTGATTTATTTTTTGGTAACAAATTCACCGTTTGTATTATCTTATTTTGATTAATGTTATAAAAATCTAAACAAAATTTTTTTATTCCTGATGCTCGGATAAAATGGCTTATCTTTTCTGGGTATGTTAAATGATTTTTTTGGTAAATGTTTTTATAATATTCTATAAAAATTGATGTGATTTCAGTATCAGTTGTTTTTATCTCTCCATTTATATCCTTAATTTGTGTTATGATATTCTTTTGTTTTTGTTTCCTAAGTAGAGACACCAAATACTTCCCTGATTTGTCAACATGAAAATATCTGATTTTTTTAAATCCTTTTATAATCTTTGTAGATTCTTCATTGATAATTTGTCTTTTTTTTGCTCTATACTCCTCCCATTCCTTATGCATACATGTGATATCTCCCTCTTTTCACAGGAGACTCCTGTTTTTTTGACTGAACTCCCTCCCTCCCGTGAAACAAAATTTCCTGCTTAAGTAAAATTCTGTCCAAAATATTCATTCATGTTTTTTTGGCCGATAAAGACACATAAAAAGTACATTAGTGATGAACAATGTAAGTGATAACTTTGTACAACTAGTTGTTGATTCTTTTTAGTGCTTATCCTTGACAAAATAAAATATATTAAATGTTTTTAAATGCTTTTTTTCTTATTTTTTGACACCATTTAAGGACACACTCATGATGTTATGGCATCTCCCTACTAGCAGGCCTATCTCCCTACTTATTTGACCCAAATCTCCCTCTTAAGCAAGTTGGACATATCACATGTATGCTTATGGTGTTTATCATTTTTATTTATTATTACTTTGTCTAATTGCTTCAAACGGTTCTCAGTTTCCTTATTCCTTCTTCTAATTTCTCTTTTCTTTCTAATGTCATATGAAATAATTTACCCTCTTATTGTGGCCTTAAATGCATCCCATATTTGTGTAGCCTTACAGCCTTGTTTATAATGATCTTCCCAAGAGTCAGATATTTTTTGTTTTATATGTTCTATAAATTGTGGATCTTTCTGAAGATAATTATTAAATGACTAGCAGAATGTTTTTTGTCATGTGCTTTCTGGTATTAACATTTCACAACTAACCAATGCATGATCTGAAACACATATGGAATCAATCTCCACCTTATTTATATAGTTAACTAGACTATTAGATATTAATATATAATCTATTCTAGTAAAAGTTTTGGTTTTTTTGTCAAAATGAGTACATTCTTTTGTATTTCCATTAAGTATTCTCCATGAATCTATTAATGATTCAAAATTCATATAACTAATTTATTTGCAATATTAAGGTTACCGGGTGTAGGAGGTGTTGATTTATCTAATTTAAGGTTACTTAATACACTGAAATCTCCTGCCAATATAATATCTTCTGCCTGGAGAGATTGTAACCCTTCACTTAATTTTGCTAAAAAGTTTGCATACTCAGTAAAAGGAGCATATACAGATCCTATAGTGTAGCAGTGATTATTAATTTGTAGTTTAATTAAACAAACTATCCCTTCTGTGTCCTTGAATGTATCAATTATCTTGATCCCTAAGCCTTTCTTAATTAATATTACCACACCTCTACTTTTTCTAGTCACTACACTGAAACAACAAAAGTTACACCATTTAACTTTTAATTTTTTTACATTCTTTTTCATCTAAATGAGTTTCCTGCAAGCATATAATGTTAGCATATAATCTTTTAATGTATGTCAGTATCTTATCTCTTTTAATTGGGGTATTCAGCCCATTAACATTTAGGGAGGCAATTTTAACATGTATAGTATTCAGCACCATAAAACTTATCTAGTACCAAGTGGTTAATTACTTTCCACCTAAGCATAATTACAGGACATTCCTTATTATTAAACAAGCTATCTTTAACTTTAGAGACCATGTCCTGGCCTCTCCCCCAAAAACAGAAAAATAAACCATTCAACAATAACATAGCAGTTTATCAGATAATGTTCTATATAGAACTTTATCTGAGGTTCTGCAAACATCTTTTGTAACCAATTGTTTCTAAACTGGGAAGCAAACCCTTCAGTGTGTCCTACAATGATCCCCCCCCCACACACAAGCTTCTCACATTCCTGAGGATATTTTATCTATAGTTACTTAGAATAACTCTGGTATTATATCTCTCAATTGTTTAGTTGCTTCTTGCACAGAATCAAATACATATCTTTGATTGTTCACAACACTTTCATTTTAGCTGGTAAAATCATCGTAGCTTTGACACCTTTAGACCAGAGTTTAGTTCTTAAATCATTAAATAACTTCCTTTGTTGAACTAATTCAAATGGCAAATCATTGTATACTGCATTTGAGCTCCATCTACTGTAACTTTTTTCCTACAAACAGCATTCATGAGCTTTTCTTTGTCCTCTGTTGTCTGTGTGTAACCCCTAGGTGGCACTATCCCAAGGGCTACTACCCCTGCCTGCTTGACTACTGACAGGTTATGGGGCCTAGGTTCTATGGTGGTTGCCTCCACCCAGAGGTCAGAGTTTGTAGTGATTAGACTAGTTTGATCACAGCCCTCTGGGACACTATGACTCCCTTTGGTTCCCTCTAGTGGCTCACACAGTACACAGGAGTTACAGCTCCAATACCCCATGTATACACACTGTACACTCATAAAGTAACACTTACCCTTGAGACTGATTCTGCAGCACATCTCTGAGGACCCCCTGTAAAACAAGGTTAGGCAATATACACAAACACAGTGCAATGCTTTTTCTACATGTACTGATACCACAGACAGCAGATAGTTCAATAACAACAAATCTGATTTATTAGAGGGGGCAGTAACAAGGAGGGGGTAATCAAGTTGATTTGGTTTGGAAATATTCAAATCACAGTACTGTGCATGCATATAGGGTCCAAAATGTCACTCTCTGGGTAACCAGGATGGTGGGGGGCTAGCTAGGGTCGGCGCAGCTGATCGGGGCCCTTTGATGGAAAAACACATGCACACACAAATTGTAATCCGTAGCCCTGGGACTCAGTTCGTGAAGAAGTGAAACAGCAACAGATTGCAGGGAGCCACCCTGATTCATACTCATGGACTCAATACTGAAAACTGGATGGATGCAGGTTGTCCTGGATTGCCAGGAGAAACAGGATAGCTGGCCCAGCCCGCGTGGCAGGACTCACTTGCATTCGGAAAACAGGCGGATTCAGTCCGAATCAAGCTGGGTTCTGCTTCCAGCTTCAGCACACAATTCACAGTACCAGGGAAAACAGGATCGCAATTCCCCACAAGCACTAGACACATTTATATGTAAAAGGAAAGTACTATACCAGGCAGGCTGCTCCTCGATCCCGATCGCAATTATAGCAAGATACCCGGGAGAACACACAGCAGCTTCAGTTCCTGACAGACCGAGCACGATTCAGCAATTTTTCCAGTCTTCTACAAGGTGAGCCTGGTTTCCACACTTCTGGTGCTTCTTTCTCCTCACAACTCGGATTCAGTCCCAACTGGCACTCTCAAAGGCTGCAGACTGAAACTCAGAGCCTCACACATGCTTCCTGCGAAAACCTATACACCGTAGAAGCACAGAGCTCCTCATCTCTTCACAGTCACGACTCATCTCGTCTTTCCAGTCACAGAGCAGGGCATTTCCTTTAGCACCACACTAATCTGTTAGCTGGTTCAGCTGTCACTCACAATAAGACTCCCTCTGTTGGTAGAAAAAGGCACCAAGGTCAAAACTACATTTCCCAGAGTCACTGCCCATACAATCCCCTTACAGCAGGCTCCAGAGGAGAGTCCAAGTTCTGATTCACCCAGAGCAGGCTCCATTTTATAGGATCCCCACACTGATTGGTCCAATTCAGCAGTTCAGAACCAACATGAGGAAGCTACTCTGCACAGCCCTGGCTACAAGAAAGCAGGTTAGAACAAATGGCATTTTCATTATTACTCTAACAGGTTACAAGCAAACAATTACATCTTCTGAAAGAGCTCCCTCTGAGCATATAGCAACTGCAGAAACAGAGCAATTTACTCAGTGGCCCAAACGGGACTCGCACAGGGAAACACACAGACCCCCCATTTCAAATTAATTATACTGCAGTTTGGCAGCTCTTAAAGCGACAGTACATGGAGGCATTAGGCACTCTCACTCAATTATTTTTTAAATCAGCTGAAATACAGGACACCAGCCTGGCAAGAGCATTTAGGCTCACCAAAAGAAGACTTTTTAGTGACCCCCATTTGTAGGGGGGTTACATGTGTCCACTGGGCTCACCTTTTCTGATTCCAGGCAGTTTGGGGCAGTCACTAGTAATGGTGTTCTTTTCTACAGAATCTACAACAGTGTTTATTTTATTTTGTGTATTAACAGATTTTAATAACTTGGCATTCACTCTTATTGGAATCTCTGTCGTCTCTCTTGGCAGATTCTGAAGCACTGTGGTCCCCCTGGGTGGGACCACCAACATGAGTGACCAGAGAGGCGGTGAGGAACCGGAAGCACCAGGACAGATGGCCCGACATTGGGCATGGGGCCCCACCACTGAACTCCACCATCACCTACCGGCATGGTAAGGAAGTTTCCTCTTTCGTTTCCCCCAGAAGGGTGGCTGTGCAATGATGTCAGCATGGCTTCTGCACAGACATCAGCCACGCTCCTCCCCCTTAGTTGCTCCATGCTAGTAGTACCCCCGGTCTCCACCGGGTGTCCCTACTGCTCCAGAGGTACCTAGGATCCCTCCCCAGGGACAGGAGAGCAGTCCATTGGATGCTTGATCTTCTCCCTCCCCTGCTGACCCCCAGCCACCTGAGCTTGTTCCTGAACTTGGGTCACCGGCATGGTGCAAGGTGTGGCATCCAGCGCATCAACCCTCAGTGCCACTGGGCCGGCCCCTGCACCATTTTTGTCGCCCTTCTCTGAACTGCTTCTACTCTATGTCCTTCCAGAGATGCAGCCTCCAGAACTGGACACAGCACTCTAGATGAGGTCGCACTAATGTTCTATACAGTGGCATTACCACATCCTTCCTTCTGCTGGAGAGACCTCTCCATATGCACCCCAGTATTCCACTGGCTCTCCTCACAGCCTTCTCACATTGTTTGGTAACCTTTAGATAATCAGATATGATTACTCCCAGGTTCCTTTCCTGTTTGGTGGACATCAGTACCTTCCCCCCATCATGTATTCCTCCCCTGCATTTCTGTGCCCCAAGTGCATGATCAAACACATCACTTATCCCACTAAACTGTTAAATAGTATCTGCTATGGCCAGCTTCTTTATCTTCAATGCAATTAATCAGAAATGGACACATTGCTGGCACAATCAGAAGACCACAGGAAACATTTTAGATGTAGAGGTTACCAGGAAAATGTTTTATAGACAGACAGGAATCAACTTCTTACCCCCAGGGGATAGGGATAGGTATGGTAAAAGGAGATTACATATTACCTTTGTAACCAAATATAAAGGTATTGCCCCACACATAGGGAATACTGTGAAAAAAAAAACATTGGCATGTCCTCAGGAATGATCCCATACTTTCCAGGGAGGTACCGGAGTTACCAAGTGTTATGTTTAGCATGGGTTAAAATCTGGGTTACAAACATATGGACATATGAAATTTGCCAGCAGATAAAGGCCTAGTGATCTAACAAGCCTGTCCGAATGTGCAGTTAACACCCCTTATTCTGCATGCTCTCCTCCCACCCTCCCCTCCCTTGACCCTCTCCCTTGCCCTGTCCCAGCACCTTTTGAAGCAGTCCACTGTTCTACTAGATACCACTTCTGCCGGTAATGCATTCCACCTAGCTTCCACCCTATCCGTAAAAAAGTGTCTCCTCATCTCCCTCCTGAACCTTCCTCCCTCCAGCCTCATATCATGGCCCCAGGTGTCCCTCCGCTACCTTACTTTGAACAGCCCCTCTGTACCTGTCTTGTTTATTCCTTTCATGAACTACAAGGTTTCAGTCATATCCCCCATCCCTCCTCTCCTCCAGCGAGTACATGTTCAACTCCCTCAGCCTCCTCTCATACGGTAAGTCCCACAGCCCCTGGATCATCTTTGTCACCCTGCACTGCACCCCCTCCAGTAACTTAATGTCCCTCTTCAGATATGGGTGCCAGTACTACACACAGTACTCCAGGTGTAGTCTAACTAATGACCTATAGTGGCAGAATCACCTCCTCTCTCCTCGAGGATATACCCCTTGCAATGCAACCCAGCATTTTGTTAGCCTTTGCAGCTACCTTCCTACATTGTGCTGAGTTGTTCATTGACCCATAATGAACACACCCAGATCCTTCTCCTCCTCTATCTCGGCTAGCTGCACTCCCCCCAGCTGGTAACTCCTCCTTGGGTTTTTCACTCCAAAATGCAACACCTTGCTTTTTTTGGCATTGAACCCCAGTTGCCAGGTGTCCAACCAGGTTTCCAGCTTTGCCAGATCATCCTGCAACCCCTGTCATTCTCGTAGGTTATCCACTGCCACTCCCATCTTGGTGTCATTAGCAAACAAACTGGCCTTGCTCTTAATGCCCAATGATATGTCTGCAATATATATCCCAAACAACACTGGTCCCAACAATGAACCCTGTGGAACATTGCTCATCACTACCCTTGGGGATGAGAGCTCCCCACCCACCACCACCCTCTGTTGCTTTCCCTGAAGCCAGTTCCCTACCCATCTCACCAGCTTTGCACCCACCCCTATGCCTTCTAACTTACTTCCCAGCCTCCCATGTGGCACTGAGTCAAATGCCTTACTGAAGTCCAGGTACAGGACATCCACTGCATGGCCCCATCCAATTGCCTAGTTATCCAGTCATAGAACTCCACCAGGTTGGTTTGGTAGGATCTGCCACCTACAAAGCCATGCTGTCTGCTGTTCTGTAGTCCTTTGGCCTCCAGGAGGGCCACCAGCCTCTACTTCAGGATAGTCTCCATCAGCTTACCCACAATGGATGTGGGGCTCACCGGTCTGTAGTTCCCCAGTTCATCCTTGGGGCCACTCTTGTGGCGGGGCACCACATGGGCCATCCTCCAATCCTAAGGTACACACCCTGAGTGTAGTGAGGCAATGAATAGGTCTGCCAAAGGTCTCACCAGGTTACATTCTTAAAATCCAGCCACTCCACAAGTAAATGGGGGGGTCACACTTAGTTGGGTAATTCCCCTGTGGGATTTCACAAATGCAGGTACTGTAACACTGGCTAACATGCCCATAAGGACAATCAGTTTGACCACCCAACCATCCATAAACTGATCAAAGTTAGACAATGTATCATGTATATTACAATCTTTGTGGTGTACAACGATGGTGTCCCCTGCCCTACGATCTATGTATGGTGGGTCTTCCACCATGTAAAAGCAAGGACTCAGAAGCATATCAGGGACATTTTTAACAGCTAGGTAGACAGCCCTCTGGGACACCATCTTGCTATGCATCATGATGGCAAAGCTGATGGACTAAAGTTTATGGCTATAGAATGTTCCCATTAAAAATGGAGACATTATTTATTTATTTAACTTTGTTGACCAGGTGAGTAGACTGTCAACGAGGGCCTTTTTCAGGCATGACCCAGGTGCAATAACACAGACAAGGAGGTAGTACATCATAGCTTGGATGGAACAGACATGAACAAGATTGGTTTAAGAAATGGGAACAGACTTACAGTCCTACAAAAAGAGTCCCAGTGGATTTTTACCTTAGAGGCCTTATGCCCCAAAGGATTAAATGAGAGAATTGATTATGTCCTGTTTTATAAATGTGTGGGCTTTTCTACAAATCAGGAATTTAGCGCTACATAAGTTCTTTGTATTTTTTAATTTAATGGATTTATGAAGTTCCGGTGGAAATCCCATGCTGAGTTCAGACAGACTCTGATATAAGTTTATTGGGGGGGGGTGAATAGGAGATACTGAAAATTGTCCCATAAACTGATAAATGTAACACAGTCTTTTTGGAGAGGACCTTAAGATAGACACCATGTAGTGGTGGGCATCTCCAGATCGAGACAGCACCATTACATGAATACTTCATCTGCACTTTTGTTTCCCCTGTTCTCTTGTCCTATCAGTGTTATCTGGTCTCTTAGGTTCTTTGTGATTTGTCTTGACCCTCCCAGACAACCTATGTGGATTTTTACAATAGCCTTAGGTTTTGTGTAACTTCCTTCCCTTGAGCTTGAATGTGGTTGGTAAATAATTCACATTAATTAAAGATCCACATTAGACGATCTGGGGCTGCCAATGTGGCTGTATTTTTAGAGACTCTTTGTGATGGCATCTTCTCATTTTTTTTTTTTTTTTTGCCTAGTAAATATTAAGTAATAACAGCATTATCATCTCTTGGACCAATGTTCTGATTTACCCATAGTGCTTTTTTAGTCTTTTATTGTTACTGTAATTTTTTTCCTTTTTTATCTTAGTTTTTTACTTAAGTTTTGTATTAAATATTATATATATTTGCATATTTTTCTGACAATATGTTGAAACATGATGAAACATTTTGCAATGACGAGATGTTTTGATGTGATGTATATAACATTTTGGTATTTTTCGGATCATTTTTGAGAGTCACGTGGATGTATCTCCCAGGGTGGGATGGGATCCTTGATATTGTTCTGATATTAGGTGGCCCTTATTGACATCCACTTTTGGAAAATTCCCCATTCATCCCCCAGAGATGATTTACTGTATGTGGTATATCAACTATATATAGGTCACATCATTTCTGCCTCAGATCTCTCAAGGGGAACAAGCAATCTGAATTTTTCTAACAATAATTGTGTCTTTCCTAGGCCATGTGATATTAAAAAAAAATTTTTTTGTTATAAAACATCTTTACTTGTTCCTCTGTTCATGTACAAAGAATAGGCATCCTATTTTAACCTTCTCTCTTCTGCTGGGTTTGTGTTTCATTAAACACGACACATATAAGTGATAACATGAAGCCTCAGTGTAAGGTGGAGTGCCAAGGGTGTCAGACCATCTTCTGTATGTGAGTCTGAATAAATTTTGCACAGCAACAGACATTCTAATCCTTTTGAATTTTGAACCTCACCAGCTTCTGACAGTGTCTGCCTGCACCGACTTTGTTGTGCCCTCATGTACCATGATCAGACCTAGAGTCCCGGTGTTCCTCTGTCTCAGCTGACCATAGTACTATTTCCCCCATAGCTTTTCCTCCATGGCAGGTTCTCCATGGGAGGCCTGTTCTTTTCAACACAGTCCATATGCAGACTAGGACCCTGTAGCATGCCCACTGGTGGCAGAGACCCAAGGGCTTCTCAAGACTTCAATGCATCATGTAGATGGCATATGCCATTTTTTCCCCTTCCTGTTCTTTCCCTCCAACCCTAGCATGGGTGGAGTCTCTAGGTGGCCTTGTCTGCATGTCAAGTATGCCCTGCAGAGGAGACAAGTTCCTTTGGCCCTTCCCAGGGGTCGCTGTGGCACCAGTTCCCAATGCCAGCTCTCCCTGACTGAAAGACAGTGCCAGGGAACTGCTGCTACGGGCTCGCCTGCCTCCCAAAATGGCCTCTAAAACTCACTACCAAACTTGGAGTGCCTGCACAGCACTGGGTCACACTGCTGCTGGGCTATTAAGAAGCTTACAGCGCATGCCATTCATTTAAAAAAATGTCTCTAAAAGTGTCCACTTTTTTTCCCCAACTAAACCACATACTGTATCTCGGGAAGCAGCTGTCACTTGTATCCCTAAGCCCAACAAGCTTTTATCTAATGTCCCTACGCAGCACTCCTGCTTCTCATTTCACTTCCTTTTCTGTCAGTTGTGTGTAAAAATAAAATGCTGGCAAAGAGATCTACATTTCTATTTACTGTAGATTTCACAGACAGCTAAAAAATCTACTTTAATCTTTCATGCAAGCAAATGACCACATGGAAACCCTGCAAAGTGAAGAAACAGTTTAATTTGTTACAGTTGAGGGAAGACCAGTTATCTCATGGCTAAGTAAGCAACAGATGAGTTAAACAGGTCATCCTCTAATGAGGAGATATTTTTATATCCCACAGAAACTTAGAAACATAGAAACATACAGTAGAAGTTGATGGCAGAAGAAGACCACTAGGTCCATCTAGTCTGCCCATTTGTTTTAGACCTATTTTGACACTCTAGTTTCCCTTTGTAGTCAGGGCTCCCTTGTGTCTATCCCATGCATTCTTGAATCCCCCCACAGTGTTGACCCCCACAACCTCTTGGAGCAGGCTGTTCCAGGTGTCCACCACTCTTTCTGTGAAGAAAAACTTCCTGGTGTTGGTAGAGAACCTCCCTTCTTGCAGCCTGAGGTCATGTCCCCTGGTCCTGGAGCCCTTCTTGAAGTGAAAAAGTTCCTGTGCCTTGTTAATGCCTTTGATGTACTTGAATGTTTCAATCATGTCTCTTCGCTCTCATCTCTGCTCCAGGGAGTACATATTCAGTTCCCTAAGTCTTTCCTCATAGGACATGTACTGCAGACCCTGAATCATTTTTGTCACTTTCTCTGTACTGTTTACACCCAGTCAATGTCCTTCCAGAGGTGAGGCCTCCAAAATTGCACTCCTTATTCCAGGTGAGACCTAACTAGCGATCTATATAGTGGTAGTACCACCTCTCTCCTCCTGCTCGCGATTCCCCCTCCCAATGCAGCCCAGCATTCTGTTGGCCTTGAAACTTGGATGGATACTCTATTCATGCCATGGGATTTTTATTCATTTTGTTTTTCTCATTTTCAAGATCATTTGCAATCAGGATGTATAGTATTCCACAGGAGGGCAAAAAATAAATTTGCTGAATAAAATGTATTTTACCTGTCAACACAGCTACTAGTAAAATAACATTGAAAAATGATGTTACTTTACTAGTAGCTGTATTATTTTTATGGCTGTGGGGGCGGAGTCTACAGCCATCTGGAAACGAACAGTTGTCTGCTCAGTATGCCTTCCCAGTGAAACCTTTGTATAAATAAATAAAATTTTGCTGTCTGTAGCTTGAAAAATGGAATACAGTGAAACACATTTTTGATGTTTTCAATGTGCCTTCCACACCTACAAATCACTATGTCACTTGAAATAAAATACTCCCTTCTTTCTGTTTAGAATAATGGAGACAGAACTCCAAGATGCTTATCAGATGGCCATTAGAAAACTGAAACCGCTTGTTAAATATTGGTTACCTATTAAACTGGAGATTTGTTTACCCCCTTCGAAATGCAACAACTTGCACATTTAAATACTTAGTATTTAAACATTTTTTTGCTACTAGCTTCAGTTTGGCAGGTATTGTCTTTCAAGAAAGATTCATATCTCATAAATGTCATCCTTTCCCAGCAGTGAATCTAAACAGATTTACACTGTTTGTTTAACCTCTTAAGACACTATCTGATAAGCACTGTCTCAGACATATGCCAGATCTTCTGTGAACTATCCAGGCTAAATTTATAGAAATCAGCAAGCATTTTTGCTATGCTTTTTGGGAAAAAAATATATTGAGCTACAGCAAACACACACACACACACCATCCTCATGGGCCACAACATTCAAAATAAATACTGCAATCTAATATGTTATAAAACAATAAAGAAACTGTTTATATCAGTAAACACAGTGAATTTCAGTTTACAGTACATTTCCTTTAAATATTTCTTATCCTATATTTTTTATCCTGGATAGCGCAGGGGAGATGCTACATCTCATTGTCATAGGCATCTTCATTTTACACATTTTTGCACTGTATTTATTCAGGATGTCCTATATTAGATGCAATACCTTGTTTTCAGTGGGGTCACAATTTTACCATTTTTATAATGTATTTATTCAGGGTAGCCTAGTACAGATGTAAAATATTGTTTTCAGTGTGTTCTGATTTTACACAATGCAGCATAATATTGTGTAGAGGTAGAGCCCCACTGAAAATAAGATGCCATGTCTTCTGGGAACTATCCAGGCTAATTATATAGCAATCAGCAGGCATATTCTAGGAAAACACATTGTAAAAATGTGTAAAAGGAAGACCACATTGAAACTGCCTCTCAGCAGATCTGCATTGTGCAAATTCATTAGAAATAATGGGTAAAAGCATCCCAAAAGCTCTCCACAGCCATATCGGCTCTGACCAAAACTTGTTATTACTTGCCATGTCATGCTTTTGTCTGACTCTTCTTGTGCTGTCAAATAGTTTCCTGAGTGATAGAGGAGCTTGCACTACCTCAGGTAAAAATCCCACACTTAACATTCCTTCTCATTTCGCTTCCACCAAGACAAATGCAATCTACCCATTGATGTTGCAAAAATAATAAAAGTAAAAAAATGGAAATAAACTGAAAAAAACTTTCATGCAGGGTGCCAAGCTCCAGCATGAAAATGAACTCCATTATGCACCAGACTTGTTGGTTTAGCAGTAGGGCTATTATTCATGATGCTGGTGACCTGCATTCTGGGATAAATCTAGGATGTTGGAGGCCAGACAGTGTGGGGAAGCTCTGAGTGTCCCAGAGGATGCTCTCATTCTCTGAGGAGCATTCTCTGCTGTAATCCCATCACTTGAGTGACCACAGATGGTGGTGTAGATGGAGGAGTTTGAGGGAGGGTGGACATAGCCTGGCTCCAGAGCATAGCCATGCAACTGAGTGCACATGCACACTATGGAGTCCTTGCTAGCTATGTCCTTAAGGCTGGGGAGAAACCAAATGCAAGGGGAAACCCCAGAGCACAGCAGCATGACACCAGCACACTCAGGCCCCACCACTCTGACTGGCCACTGTCCTCCACTCTTTGCAGACCAGATGGGAGTACTTCCCCTGCCAGGTCTCTTGATGGAATCCACCATAGGGTGAAGGCTCTGTGGCCCCAGTAAAGACAGGTACATGCCAGCGATGGAGCTGGATGGGGCTGAGTGGTCACCCGGCAAAGGTGGGGAGCATCGGTGACCAGGGGGATAATCAGAATAAAGATTAAAAAAAAGAAAATGAACTCCATTCAAATTCTTACTTAGTTGGGATGCATCCTGCAAGCAGTCACAGCCAATAGAAGTGCAAACAATGTAGTCCTAATAGTGACAATCAGATGTTTCTAATTCCAAAATCCTGCCAGTCCTTGTGTTGTAGCCTGTTTTCAACTGTTCAAAGAGGGTTTGAGCTACACAGTGCTACCAGCTGATTCACAGCACGTGAAGATGACAAACATTTCAGTCAGTGTATATTCATGCCAGATGACCTCATGAAGTATGGCACTAGGTCAAAATGCCAGACTGAATTACAGCACTGTCAAGAACAATGCAGTAAAAACTTTGCCTACAAAAACAGCGCCCAAGGAAAATGTCACATAGAACAATAGTGCCAATGACAGGGGTCCAAAAACACACTGAGGACTGCTACCATGACGAAGTAACAAAATTAAATTTATGTTTTTGAGGGGGGCTCCACCTCCTACACCCCTGACATGGGAGGCTTTGACCCCACACACCCCAATATTTGTATAATCAACTACACATGAGGGTAGAACTCGGGGATGGGGAGAACCTGGGGGGGAGAACCAGACAACACAACAGTCAAGGAACAAAAATAACACTTGGGGGGGATGGAAAACATAGCCAATTTAAAAATCAGGTGGAACAGAAAAAATAGAAAATCTATAAATCAGGGACTGGGAACAGAATCTAGGTCTCTGGGTCTCCTCTGCTCTGGGTACTAATACCTTAGCCTTTCCACCACAGGAGCAGCTTGAACAGGCATCTTGCTTCCAGCTACTTGACTTCTTCCTCTTGACTTCTTCCCATCTGCCTTGACATCTACAGGGGTAGTAGTAACTGACTTGTGCTATGCTACCCCTGTCGCTGTCTAGGCAGATGCAGTTTTTGAAGCGCTGTTTTGACAGCACTATTATTGAAATGGCATTTTAACCCAGTATAATGAAGTATCAGCTGTAGCAGCAAACAAGCCAAAAAATGTTCTTTCAGTATTCGTGAATGAGGGGCCACTACCACAGAAGAAGTTTGGCATGGGTCTGGAGGGGGGAACCAAAACTGTGCATAGAATCCATTACCATGGATATAGTACTCAAAGGGCTCTTAGCCTTGAAAGTAAATAAATCTCCAGGACTTAACAGGCTGCATCCAAGGGTGTTGATTTAAATGGAGCAGGTACTAGCTGCACACCTGGCAGATATTTTCAGTTGCTCCCTGGAGTCCAGAGAACAATGGAAGTGATCCCCCTACACAAGAGCAGGCCCATGGATTAGCAAGGAAACTGCAAGACAGTCAGTTTGACATTGATAATTGGCAAGCTGATGAAAACCATACTAAAAGAAAGGCTGGTAGAGTTCCTGGCAGCAAATGGGCAGCAAGAAGACAGACAGCACAGCTTTGTGGCAGGAAGGTCATGTCAAACAAATTAAGTTGACTTCTTTGATTGGGTAATGAGGGCGGTGGATAAGTGCCAGTCAGTAGACATACTGTACTATACCTTCTGAACTTTATCAAAGCCTTTGACTCTGTTCCTGAAAAGAAGTTAATAAATTGGAGGAGCCTGAGTATGGGGGGGGGGTGGACACTGACTAACTGGATAGGACAATTGCTGCAAGAGAACAATGACTGCAACATTCTGCACTGAATATCAATCATATTTTAAACTACCTCATTGAATAGTCCCCATATACAGTACATGAGGCAGTTCAGGATGAGCTCAGTTATAATAAGGAAGACTGTCTGAGGTCATAGCTGATGTCAGAACAATGGAGATTTTATTTTATAATGTTTCAGTTTATGATCCCTACCTTACCACAAGTGAGTCTCCTACTGGACATGCCAGACACCTGTGCTGCTGACAGGACCAGGGCAGTGCAGATGCTCCGCAATACATGCCACACTGGACTTATCCATGAACTGAGGGGCTCTGGCAGTCCATATTCCCTACATAGCTCCATCCCACCCTGATGCTCTGCAGGTCAGTTGGTTCTAAGAACATCTTCTAGCAGAAAGGCAGGTCCATGACTTTTTTTTTATTCAATGGCAGTGTAGCTACTTTGATTTGGCCAGAGCATGGGATTCTACAATGTGGAGCCACTGACACGCTGGGTACATTACCACTGCAGTGTGCCCTAGCCTTTGTTGTATGCACCTCCATCCCTGACCGTGGATATCCTAGGTCACTCACAGCACAACTGGCTGCTGCTGCAGTGCCACAACCATATTAGCCACCAGTGAGGCAGACTTTATCATCCAGATACTGAAGCAGCTTAATTTATATCATGCACGTGACAATAGATGAGTGTTCATTAACCTCATGTCCTTATTCTTGGAAAAGATTATCCCATAGTTGGAAATGCTCTCACAGCAATCTCCATTCTCAGTTCAAAAATAAATCTGTGTTCAGCTGACCTGATGTTACCAAGTGAAGATACCTAACATACTTACTCAACAATATTTGTGAAAGCTTGAGTACCAAGTACTATATTAAGCAACTGCATTAAATCATGGACATACTGTTCCAAAACTAACCTATAACCTAAACTAAATATGACTTTTTTCATCTATAATTTAGTCTAAACACAGTTTGGGGGAAACAGAGTACTGTGTGGGCTTGTATTTCAGCTGGCCTTTTCTGCCTAAGGACAAAATGAGGGGACTCCCTGCAGTTACTGTACTCCTTAGTTGGAACTTCCAGTTGACTTCTCCTCCTTGTGGCCGTCTGCCACTCCTTCGTTGCTGATTACTCGCTCCCCCTTGCACTCCTCTTCCTGCCACCTCCTTGTGGCCCTCTGCTACTGTTCCTTAGCTGATCACTCGCTCCTTCCTCCCACTTTCATCTTTCTGTCCCCCCCCCCACGTTCTACCCCTCCGCCCCAGACTGACCACCCCTGACACCAAACACTGATCTCCATTTCCTGGTCTACTCAGGTCCTATACCTCCTCTATTTCTTCTTCCCCAAACTGACTGCTACCACAACAAAGCCTATGCACCTGGCTGCTTTTACCTTAGCACTTTGATTGATTCAGTTACACATAGTATTTTACTGTATCCATATTTACCTGATGATATGTTCCTTGAGTGTTCCTTTATTGTGCCTATGTCTAAGTAAATTTTCTAACAATAATTAATTTTCAATGTGCTGCCCTGTGTTTGCTGACATGGAACCTTTGAAAAAGAGCACTTTGCTCAAAGATTATTTCTGAAGATTTAAATAAATAATGAAATAAACAAGCAACTTAGACCATAGACAACATTTTGTCATCTATCACCTCCAGTGCCACTACTGTCCATTTGTGAGACAACTGAACCACTGAAGTATGATTCCAGTTGTCATAATTTAGATTATCCCATCAAACTGCAACATGCTGGGAAATATTTGTGGATAGAAAATGCCTGCAAATGTTTTCCCTTTATCTAGTCCTTACTGGACTTCGGGGCTGGCTGGAAATCTGGCCCTCTTGAGTGAAACATGCTCTAAAATCATTTATTAAGGCCATGTGATTCCCATACCACAATACAAGCTTTGCCCAAAGGTGCTGCTCTCAGCAGCTACCAGCCAGGAATGTAGCCAGAAAGTCTGGTTTGCACACATGCACTCTCCAGCTGCTGCCACCCTGATTCTGTGATATCCTAGTCACAGCTTGAGGTGGGGGGGGGGCATATTCTGTAAACTGAATTAAAGGCTTGCAGGTTTCATTGCTGGACCCAGGAATCAATCCTTGAATCCCTGGTCTCAGAGGAAAGAGCTAAAGAAAACATCCTTCTTTCACCACTAGATGGCACTCTGCATCTGATCTCACAATGGGGAATCTTATTCTTGTCGCCAGTGTAATGTCCTTACTCAACTTTGTTTGGGTACATCTTTTGTAAATTGAATATCAGGGTTGCATAATTCAGTACCATACCCGGGGATCGATCCTTGCATTTCTGGTATCAGAGGCAGCAGCTCTAACTATGCAGCTTAAAGGAAGCCTTCCTTTTGGCCAATGTGTTTGACTGGCTCTTGCCCTTGTATGATGCAATCTTCACTTTCCCCACCAGGTGGCACTTTGCATCTGGTCACTGATTCTGCATACACTACAAACCCGCTGTACTTTTTAACACCTAGTCAGAATTCCTTGTAAGATATTTAAAAATCAGATTGTTAGGGGAATATTGCCTTTTCATTTTTCTGAACGGACTGCAAAATGAGAGTGCAGTGTTTTTCCAGATCTCATAAGAACAGGTTGTATTCTGCACTAATATCAATTTTCTAAATAATAGCCTTTTAATTTTAACTATCACAGTCACTGTTCAGTGGCCCCTTTCAAATATAGCCAAAGCATATTTTCATCTACTAATACTTGTTATTCAAGGATAGAATGATAAAGGTTAGAGGCACATAGCTTGGGAAAGGTTCTAATAAAACTATACACACATGTGTGCAGTGAGTTTACCTGACTACACCCTTGCCCCCAGCAACACAAGTTGGTGTCTCCTCAAGTCCTGCTACATGATATCAGATATTTCACTTAGTCTGCCTGGAATGCTTCAGAAGAAAAGCAATAAGCCTCATTGATTCTGCTGTGGGGGAATCCTATTAATTCTCTATACATAACAGTTTCTTCTATAGCCCCACCTCTGTTTCCATAGTCCCTTTCCCCAATTTTCCTCTGCTTTTTCTAGCTAACTCCTTTAGTTCTGTACATTGCATTTAGACTCCTCCCCAACTCTTCTGCAGTGTCTGTATCTCTCCAAAGATCTATAGCCAGAAGCACTCCCTATTCCTTTTATTTAGCAGGGTTGCAAAGTGTTCACTTCCCTCTGCATCCCCACCCCCCACCTGAACATCATTTTCCTCTGCCTTGCCCCTTTATCTTAACTACATTTGTTAGGTTCTCTTGTTCGCCATAGAATATTGATGAACAAAAAAACAAAACAAACTATTAAAAATAACAGAAAATATTAAATGAATGCAATCCTAAATCAGATATTATATGGCGCGCCAGAGTGTGTGTGTGTGTGTGTGTGTGTGTGTTTATACTGTATATATCTATCTAAACAGAACTGTGAAAGTATATAGGCATGTTAGTATAACTTTCTGCATGTAAAGACATCTCTACTGCTGCTACTGCCTTGGGCACAGGGCATCACTTTGATCATGACATAACATAAAGCAGCAGGAATGGGCTTTTTTTTCTGTTTTATACTATTTGGCAGTGATAAACAGTGTCTAAGTGTCAAAGGAAAACATTCAAACAAAAAAGGTTAGACACCAGCTTTTGAGAGTTATGCTCTTTCATTGTCAGTATTATCATTCTCTAAAGTTAGTTTCTCATTTCACCTGCCTTTTTGCTAGTCCAATAAAAGAAATCACCTGCAACATATTTGTTGTTTTGGTTTATTTTTGATTGTTTGCATGTTAGGGATTAACATGGCTACCACATTTCTTTGTTCAATGTCAAACAAAAGCATTTCTTTATGAAAGAAATAAGAGGCTCAATTTTCAAAGCCCCTCGAATGTCACAAGCCCCTAGTGTGCCAATGCTGTGGCCCATGGGGCTTGTGGTAGTCTCCTGGCCGGCGCGTGAGATTTTCAATCCTGAGCGCAACATGCCACAAGTTGGACCAGCTTTCCCTGGTCTAACTTGTTGTATTTGGGGGACCCTTTTTTATGGAGCTTGCACCAAATCTTTGGCACAAGCTGCCTTAAATTGAGGAAATGGTTGCAACTGCGCCCTATGTACTAAAATTGGGTATAGCTGTGTCAAAAGAGTTGGTGCAGCTGTGCCAAAAACAGGTTTGATGGAGAGTTTGATGCAAGTCTTGCATCACCCTTTGAAAATCGAGCCAAGGTGTTAAAAATTAGCTGCAGATGTCATACATGGACCGATGCCCTCTAGGAAGCATGGGTAGTGTATCGTTCACTGGTATTTTCAATCACAGCTAAAATCTATACATTATTTATTACTCAGTGCTTATTATTTGAGCCAAAATTGGCAAACAAATCCATAGTGAAAGCCTTTTACACCCCTCGGATGGCCAGAGTTAGTCCTATGGCCACCCCAATCCTATCCTCCCCCCCCCATGCCTTCCCAGTCCTCCTGTGCATTTAAAACCAATATCTGGCATTCTGCCAGCTCTTTTTGATGACAAACACTATCTCTGTAATCTTGCCCCTCCCTAACCTGACTCCCCTACCCTCCGTGGGCAAAATAAAATTATTGATTTCCCCACCCCCAGCCACATCCTATATCCATGATGGCAGATCACTAGCTCAAATTCTAGCAACTCGGTCAGGTCCTCCTTTCCCCATTTGGCACTGTCTTCTTAATCCTACTCCATTCCCTAACCTGACCCACTCACCCCCCCAGCCATCTGTTATACAATGAGAACCACTACCGTCCACAATGCAGTCTGCAGAACATATTTTGCACCAGGCACCATTTTGGTGATGCTAGGAAAAGACCACACACACACACACAAACACCATACCTCTCAACTGTACCACATTACGAGGAACGTTCCTCATTTTACTTCACAAAAGCTCCCTGTTCCACATTGTGAGGACTTGTTCCACATTCAAGTTCAACATTTTAAAGCAAAAATCCATAGTAAATGATGCAAAAAATATATTATTCAATTAATAACAGACTTTCTGAATATAAATGAAACATTTTAACAGTGTTTTGAGCTTATTGGGTAAAGATTTGATTAAGTGTTCCACATTTTGCCCATTTGTTCCACATTTTGACAGGCAATGTTCCATATTTGGGGGACAAAAGGTTGAGAGGTATGACACACACACACACACACACACAGTCTCAGACAGAGCTCTCAAATACACTTTTACCCCCATCATAGTTCAGGGGTTGGTGGTCCAACTAATCAGTACCTTAATTTTGCCCACAGAGGGTCTGGGGGAAGTTTAGGTGAGTATGAAAAGATATTGTCAGGCAGGAGGAAAGGCTGTCAGGATGCCAGATATTGTATAAGTATTTTATTTCATGGGAGGACTAGAAAGGAAAGAGGGTGGGAGATGACTGAGGGGATCGATGTTGAATCCAGGATTTTATTTTTAAGAAGGGTTCTATAGCAATAATGAATGGGGAAAGACCATGATATGTACCCCCCCTAAAGGCATAAAATTAACTATAGTGTAAAAATTCACATATAATGAGGAAACATGTCCCCAGACTCCTCTCAGGTATGTTTGATCTGGCATCTAAGGTGGTGGGCTCCACCAGTGAATTTATTACATTTCTAACACTGGCCAGATTTGAGGGCAGTGGGCTGAAGGCAATCAAGCAGGACCCCTTTGTATCAATTATTTTATACTAAATCTAATATCTTTGGGCAGCAGGCTGAGATCACACTAATGTTTGTTGTCGTTAGGTTAGAAAAATGTAACCCACCATATAGGGCTTACCATTAAGGCTCCCAGCAGCTCGTACATCAAAGGCTTCAACCACTGCCAATGGAGTGAGTGCACCAGTACTCCTGACTGAACCAGGAATACCCAAATTGTTGCCCCATCTGAAATGAACACTTAAGTGTGACCATGTAGGCCAAGTCTAGGGCACAGGATTGTGTTTAAAGGCAGAACACTATAAAAAAGCAAACTCCATCAATCAGAAACAACTGTGGAAGTGATGGTACACAGGTAAAGCATAAACAAAAATGCTAGAATTGCACTTTCATATGCATATTACCTTAATTTATTAAAAAAGAAAGAAAACACAATGGCCCAGATATTCAAAAGGGTTCGCGTGCGCAACTCCAAAATTGCGCCATTCTGCGATATTCAGAAGGGTCCAGTTGCGCCACCGAAAACACACTGAGCCACAGCGCAATGGAAATGAAGGCATGCGCAACCGAAGGGGCGGTCCATGCATAAAGTGCGCAATGCGATATCTAAACACTGCGACGAACGCACGGTGGCTCAGCCGGAGGATGCGCTTGTACCGGATGTGAGCCAAAAATAAAAGAGCTCAAGGGAGCGGCGCAAGAACTCTAGCAGGCCGCAAACTGGGGAGAGAGAGAGAGACAGAGAGAGAGAGACAGAGACAGGAGCAGGAAGGGCAGAGAGGGACAGTGGGTCCTGGAGGACAGAGAGGCCAGTGGGGGTGCCGGTGCAGTGGAAGCAGCAGTGGGGGCAGTGGGGTAACACAGGAACAGCAGCTGGGGGGCAGGAGCCAGGGGAGATGGACAGTGTCAGCTTCCACATGGAAGCTGTAATGAGAGGTGAGGACAGCATGCTGCAGGGCGTGGCAGCGGAGGGGCCCGTGGTCGCCCGACAAGCGGTATCGTTGCCGCATCAGCTACGAGCTGTACACAGATGTCGAGATTGTGGCCGGTACCACCTGAACAGAGGCAATACTGAGGCGGCTCAGTGAGCTGTGCAGTGATGTGATGCAGGCACCCTCACGCCGGAGTCATGCTCTGTCCGTAGAGACAAGGTGACAGCCTGCATGTGCCTGCTCGCCACGGGCACCTTCCAGAGGCCGACAGGTGACACAACAGGCATTACGCAGTCGGCCACGCCACGCATCCTCACCCAATCCTCAGCGGACTGCTGCCTCATGCCGCGGAGTACATCCATTTCCCAGCACCGCCGCAGAGCCGTAGCAAACATGCAGGAGTCCCACAGGGTAGCACATATGCCTGGCTTGCTAGGGGCCATAGACTGCACCCATGTGGCCATTCGCGACGCCACCTGGCCCCGACGCCGCCAAGCCGATCGCAACCGAAAGGGCTTCTCGAGTGTCAACTGCCAGGTGGTGTGTGATGCCACC
The DNA here is from genome assembly GCA_016271365.2 of Neoceratodus forsteri. Lineage (NCBI taxonomy): Eukaryota > Metazoa > Chordata > Ceratodontiformes > Ceratodontidae > Neoceratodus > Neoceratodus forsteri. The sequence continues at coordinate 558,253,661 of CM028132.1, forward strand.
GGGCGCATCATCAATGTCTGTGCCACACACCCTGGCGGAGCACATGATGCCTTCATATGGCACCAATCTGCACTGTGCCATCAATTCGAGGAGGAACATCCCCACAGGTCATCTAGTGGGTGAGTACACATGTATGGAATGCAAACTCTGTGCAAGGGTGGAATGAACAGGTGCCATGGTAGTGGCACACAAGGATATGGGCAATATGGACCTGACCTGACACTGATTTCCACTATCTCCACACAGGTGACTGCGGATACCCTCCGTCCCTGGCTGCTCACACCATACCCGGCCCCACGACTGGCGCAGCACCGGGTTTCAATGAGGCACCTGCCCGCCAACAGATTATCATAGGCGGGTGTTTGGGATACTCAAGGCACGCCCGATTCCTGGACACCTCGACGGAGCCTACAGTACAGCCCCCAGAAGGCCTGTGGGATATTCCTGGCCTGTTGCATCCTGCACAACATGGCCAAAGACCATGGGATAGCCGTACAGGTCCAAGAGGGACAGCGATAGGGGACGCCAGTGGCGCCGGTGATGTGGGTGATGGAGCCCCTGGGACGGAGGGACCCCCGACTGACACGGCAGGCCCAGCTGCACGGGACACCATTGCAGAAAGCACCACAACACAGGTAAGTCAAGGGACATGTGCAGGCAACACTGTCCATCGCAAAACCACAGGCACACAGGGGAACACACCGTGCATGAAGGTCAGGGGAGTTGAAGGGTCCAGGCATACCAACACACCATCAGAGGAGTGAGCACTCATATGGACACACACACACCAGGCAGCATACAGGGGCAGCAGCACAGCACTGCGGAAATGACACGCCAACACACAGCACCACCAACCACCCTCACCACCTGGACTGTCCACGTACGTGTGTCAGGACCTGGGCAACCTTGCACCTTGGTGTACAGTGCAATGCAGGCATCATCATCCACACGCACCTGTGGACAGCAGTTGGGAGAGTGTGCAGGTGGTCCGTGTGTCAGCTTGGTGAGCAGAGGCACGCAGTGCACTGCCCACCATGACACACATTGCACACAGGGCAGCACCAGACAGGGCCTGCATTGGGAGACAGCTCAGTCAGGAGCACTGTCCCACAGCCTGCGGATGGTGGGCGGCCCCGCTGTGGCCTAGCAGCACTGGCAGGCTGCACAGGGGCCACATCGGGTGGTGCTAGTGCACCACCAGGGGTCCCAGTGCGCGACCGCCAACCTTGCCGCGCGAGGGTCTGCATCCAGCAAACAAACTTGCACCAGGGTGCTCGGGATGCCCACAGCAGAAACGGCGTCGACAGGCCTGGTGTCGCATGGCGCGGGGAGCGGAGGTGGAGTGCACACTGTGTGGGGTGCATGGTACAGGGTCACCAGACAGTGTGGTCAATCGCGGTTCGCCACAGAGACCACTGCCTGGGTCAACCTGTGATGGCAGCGGTCACATCCGTCCGCATATGGACCATCTCAGCCGGTCCAGAGCACACTCCTGCTATGCCACTCCACGGACACAGTCAGTGCCTCCCGGACCTTACAACCCGCCCCTGCAGCTGTACCGACTCCTGCAGCAGGCGGTGTCAGGCGTCAAAGGTACTGTGCCCCAATGGCAGCGTGACCCCCAGGGTGTGGATGGTCTGGTGCACAGCACCCTTGAGGGTGGCCGCTGTTCGCCAGGACCAGGTATGGAAGCAGATCTAAGGGCGGTGGACAAGTGCCACTGCTTGCGCTGTCCCCAGGCCTGGTGTGCAACTGCTGCTGCCGTCCCTTCAACTGCTGAGCCCCAGGTCCACCTGTTCCACCCTGTGCTGCCAGCAGTGCCAGACACCTGCTCAGCCACCGATGCTGCCCCACGGTGCTGACAGGCCCAGCCTGTGACTGTGCCAGCATGCTGGTACACAGGTGTGGAGCAGGATGGGCCAGGGCACGTGATGGCCTGCCAGCGTCCCTCGTGGGACACACACCTATCACTGGCCATTGCAGGCCTGCTATCATCAATAGTGCCAGTGCGTGCCACTGCCATAGGCAGGCATGCTGGCACACCTGCATCTCAGACTGCTGTGACACAGGCTGTGCACCCCTGCACCTGTATCACTGCGGCGGAGTTGTTGGGCCAGCCGGCCTGCTGCTGCAGTGCCTGCAGGCTGCTGGCGGAGGTGGATGGTCCCTCCTCCTGGTCCAGCAGGTCTGCCTCACTGTCAGCACCACCACCACTGTCTCCTGCAGATGAACAGGATCTGAAACAGAAAGAGAGTACATGTGAGTGCATGTGAACAACAGCCCCACAACATCACCATGTCATACCGTGCAGTGATGGGCTTCCACCCGTCTGGAATCCTCCGCCTGGAACACCCACAATGGCACTTTCGGCTGCATGGCGCGACCAGTGTCTCTCGGTCGGGGTCAGCTGCAACACCACCGGTGGTCCCCACCAGTGGCAACGTGCCACCCTGAAGGCTGCCACCTTCTCCTTCAGCCTCCTGCGGTCAGTCCCCATCTTTTTGCGGCATTCCTGCACGGAGCGCTGGTGGCTTCCGTGCAGGTTGACGGCCAGAGCTACCCCCTCCCATGCAGCTGCACGCTGCTGAGGGGTGCCCCTCCGCCCACTCAATAGCGGCTCATCCTCCAGGTAGGCCTGGAGAAGGGCCTCAGTCTCTGCTGTGGTGAAGTTCGGCCTCCTCCTACGCCCGCCGTCCACAGCCTCAGCCTGGTTCTCGTCAGTCATGGTGATCTGTATGGGTGGAAGTGGACACCTGTCACTGTGCAGTCCACAGCATTTCCCCATGAGCATGGCTGCAGGCTGGGCGGGGGGCAGAAAGCCCTTCCTCTCCGCATGGCAGATACTGATGGAAGGGTGCCTCTGCCCCTTCCTAAGTGCCCTCATCATGCTCAGCCCCTCAACCTATGACATCCTCCAGCAACCCCTGCCCATGAGCATTGTCCTGAGCATCACACAGCATGTAACTCACCTCTCACCTGCAATAACCAAATCTGGCGCCACAACCCAGTGTCGCATTTTATAGCGCAACACATGCAAATGGGGTGTGGCGCAACTCAATAACAGCTCGCGCCACTGCGCGCTTTGCATAGCTGATTGACTGATTTGCATATGTCGGCTGAATATCAGCGTATTTGCGCTTAGCGCAATAAAGGAAGAGTCGGCTGAGCCGATGGCGCATGTTTGTGGCTGTGTGCTGCTGCATTGCGCATGCCCGACGGAGTTGCGCGTGCGTCGATCGCGCTGCAGACCTGCTGGTAGCGATAGGCGATTCTGGCCATAGCCACCATTGTGCCAGTGGCGCTACAGCACTGGGCACTATATGGCTGTGGCACTTCTGCGCGATAGTCCACTGTGGCACTGGTGCTATGCTTAGCAGTTGCGCGGGATGCCTATACATCCCATGGCGTGCGTAGCCTTGCGTCATTGCCGTGACCTTGTGTATGCCCTCTGACCCTGGCGCTGTGGGCATGCCGTATGTCAACGTCCTATTGCGCTGTCTGGTTACAGCACCATGTAAGTAGCGGTAGCTGTGCGAACGGCGCGATTGGAGCCTGTGCTGGTGTAACAACTCCGTGGGGTCACAGGCGCGGCGGGCGCCATATTGCCTGCTGTAAAGTTGGGGCCATGGCTGGGGAGGCAGTGTCCTGGAGCCCAGTTGAAGTGGCCAACCTGGTGGCCCTAGTGGAGCCCACTATGAGGGACTATATGGTGAGCCCCCTCACGGACCTAGGACCCATTTGTGGCAGCAAGTGGCCACTGACCTGGTGGGGTCACTGGCGGGCGGTCTGCTGAGCAGTGCGGCACGTTGACAGTGATCTCCACGGAGGGACCCAGAACTATTGACGCGGCTGCGTTCCCATGCCAGGCGGGGCCTGGTGCCTAGGCCACGTGAGTGTACCATCTATTCACCTATATTCTCTGTAGGGGTGTGTGTGTGCCTGGGTGGCTGTGCATCGGTGTGTCAGTGTGTGCAGCTGTGCGATGGATGGTTATGGCTGTGTGGGCAGGCAGTCTCACTGGGGCAGGGGGCACTCTGCTTTTGAGTCACACTGATGTTTGTCTCACCGTATGTCTCCCACAGGCGGCGGATGGTGAGGGCCGGACAATGGTGATGTGGGCCATGCCAGGGCCCCAGTGCCACAGGCTGTCGGGCCACAGCAGCAGCATCAGCAGCAGCAGCAGCAGCAGCAGCAGCAGCAGCAGCAGCAGCAGAACCCGAGCTGCTGGAGGGTGTGAGTATCATTACGTCATGGATGCTATTGCATGCTGGGGGCAGGACCACCAACCATGCTGGACACAACCAAAGGGAGGTCATAGTTCCACTATACGAAACAGTAGTGAGTCCCACACTGGAGTACAGTGTACAGTTCCGGAGAACATACCTGCGTATGGACAGGGACTGGGTGGAGAGCGTTCACAGGAGGCGACATGGATGGTGCATGGATTGCATCACAAGTCCTATGCAGACAGGTTGCGGAACTGAACATGTACTCCCTGGAGGAGCAGGGTGTGGGGATATGATGGGGACATACAAGTATTGTACAGGGGAACAGAGTGCAGGAAACAATATTTGTAAGCGTAAGGGATGTTCCAGGACTAGAGGGCATGGGATGCAGTTGGGAGCTTGTTTAAGAGGAACATGAAAGTGTTTCTTCACATGATGGGTGGTGGATGGTGGAACACCCTGCCAGAGGATGTGGTGGGGGCTGACTTGGTCACGGATATATGTATGCGTGGGTTCGCCATGAGGGACTTCTGAAGGTCAGGGGTGAGGGAGCGGACTTATAGGACAAAGAGTGATCGTACAAGGCCAAATGGCCAGATTGGGTGTCCCATAGGCCCTTATCTGCCGACACTGTCTATGTCTCCATGTATGTGGCGTGACACAGGTGACCTGCATCACAGTGCAGCATCCGCGACACGTCTGTGTATGCATCACAGGTGGTCAGGCATGCACTGGGCACATAGCTGTGTAACTGGCATCGCCCGTTGCCACATCACATGACAGCGTAGTTTGTACTGTGTGCAGCGTGGGCAGTGTGTGTGGGCGGTGGTGCGCATGGCTGGTGCCGCCTGTTTGTGATGGCCATGTGCATGTTCACTGTGGGTGGGTGCATGCCATCACATGTGCAGGACATTGGGTTAGATGGGTTGCAGGTTGGGTGGTGTTCAGGGTTGTGGTCAGTCTCAGCCATTGACTGTGTTCCCATTTTCCTAGGCCTCGGTGTGCTGCGGCGCATGGCGCATGATCTGCGGCGCCTGACCCAGGTGGTGTTGGACAACCAGGAGGTCCTGCAAGCCCTACAGCGCCAGGGGGAATGGCGGCGCAGGCACAGGAGGGGACGCCAGCAGGGGGAGGAGCAGGAGCCAGCTGGGCCGTAGCCCACCTTTCATTTCACCTTCACCCATCCCTTTCACCCTGCCTTCCCTCTCCAAGTTTTTATTCCCTCCCCCTTGAACACCCCTGCCTTTTACCCGTCCCCCCCCAACTTGTACATAGTTCGACCTTTGTTGTTCACTGTTTTATTTAAATATACATTTCTATTTTGGTACAACTGCTGTGTTGGTGTCTGCTTTGCAACTAGCTCTGGGTGCTCCGTTGCAGGGGTGTACATGCCATCTGGGCTACTATGGTCCTGGGTATATGTGTGTGTGTGTGTGTGTGTGTGTCCATGGGGAGGTATCACCAGCATAGCATTGCCTTTCTGTTGCTCTTGCCATCTGCTGCCACACACTGCTGGGTGCACAGGGTAGGTCTGGCTGGTCTGCTTCTCTGCAGCATGGGGTTGGCGTGTGTACGGGGGTGCATGGTGTTTCCTGCAGTGCCTGTCACTGCACATGAGTGGTGTCTTGGGGGCACGGTGCACGCTGTGCTGTGCGTACGGGGGGGACTGATGTGCACTGTGGTTGTCAACCCCCTGGGTGTGGCACACTCTGCCTGCCAGTGGTTGTGCTGGGGTGTCATGGCTCTGCTATGCTTTAGTTGGCTTGTCCCCATGGGCACGTGGATCATCCGTCCCACCCCCAGTGATGCTGTGCTTGGGGTGTGCCAGTGTGATGTGGGTTCTGCAGTGAGTTCCTGTGCCCATGTGTGGCATGGCTGGCGGTGGGCCCCAGCCTGCCTCCTGGATGTGCAGTTCCATTGCTCTGGGGGCTGTGCTTGCTATGGCAGCTCTGCACTGCTCAGCTGAGCTTCCATGGTTGCGCCATAGCGCAGCATTTGGCTCAGCCTCTCCCTACCTGGTTGGATGGCGCGGTATTGCGATATTGAGGCGTTGGTTGCTTGCGCAATTTGCTCTGCTCCATGTTTGAATATCGCACCTGTTGCGCATTTGCGCAACTGGTTTGTGCTTGCTCCTGCTGTTGCTCTACTTTTGAGCGCAGTTTGAATATCTGGGCCAATGGGTCTAATTCTAAAAGTGGCTACAAGTGCCGCAGGGGACTTGCGGCAGGTTGTGTGATGCAAGTGCCGACTTGCGTCAAACACGGTACTCCAGAAGCCAATGCAACAAGTCCCTGACACCGCAAAGTTAGACCATCTCCCCGATGGTCTAACTTTGTGTCGATGGGGGTACTCTTACTACAGGGTTTGCGCCACTCATTTGGCGCAAGCTGCCGTAAAGTGTGACAACTGTCACAACTGCGTCATCCCTTCTGGAATGGCACAGAGTTGCATCGAAGGGCTTTGACACAGCTGCATTACACATTGCAGTGTACGCAGGGCTTGCCACAAAGCCCGGCATCCACCTTCTGTAATCGGGCCCAGTGTATCAAAATCACTCTCAGATACACTAACTTACAACCCCCAAAAGCTTTGAGCCTCTTTGCTTCTTCCTCAGGGGGCCCACTGAGGAAGAGCCAGGTTTATTTGATCTGTTTGTGATGGAATAGTGAGTATTACAAAAATGGTCTCAGTAATACAGCAATCTGATTGGCTGTCAGCATTCCAAGACACTTAATACATTAAGCTCGGTTATACTGTTATGTACAACTTATCACACTGGTGCATGAATTCTTCCTGTCAGCATTCCATCCTCTAGTACTGCTGAATAACTGGAATAATGCATTCTGAATCTGAACAAGCATTCTCAAACAGTTGGTGGAGGAACTATTTTATTAAATAGTTCACTCTCAATGAGGAAAACATTCAAAAGGTACACTTCTAACACTTCTCTTTTGGAGTATTTTTTATAACAATAATGATCTCACTGACATTAGATTTATTTTATTTTATTTATTTTATTTAAAAGTTGATAACCGGGAAAGGCATCATGAACTGAAGCTCGTTTCCAGATGCAGCCTGGGGGAGGGAGGGAGTACAGGAGTCAAAAGAGCAAGTACAACAAATGGTAATACAGTCATCAGAAAAGTATAGATTAACAGTCAATCTCCCCCTAGCGACAACATGGTACTCTGCTTTACCTCATACCACATTATGCCCCCAGGGGATGATTAACAGACTGTGAATCTAACCCCTGTTCATGCTTTATTGCTTAATTTTCTTTAGTTTTTAACTGTTCTATTGGGGGGGTATTATTGGAGCATGAGTATCCCTGAATAGGGCCTGATATTCACTTTTAGGATCAAAATAATAAATGCCCCATCATTCTGGGTATTCAGAAACTAATATTCTTTACTGTACTTGCACAGACCAGTGGTCACCCAGACAAAACAGCTGAAGGTCAGAAAAGGGCCACCAATTTTCATTTTTGCAAAATGGCCAGTTCCATTTGGCCAACTATTACAACCTATTTTCTTATTTGGTCCCTATAATAAAATGCACATCAGCATAGTTTGCACAAAAAAGTAGTCTGCTGTGCAATGTTTTTCATTTATGATGTAAGTGGGTTCTTTGTGCAGAGTTTTTACACACTGTGGTTTTTCTGCAAAATGATTAGTGCTTGGGGGAGGTTGCAAAACAGATTGACACAAGTGGGGGCATGATACAAAACAAATAAATGGCACAAAAAAAAAAACTAAATTTGGTTTGAAAAAAGGAAAAAGTTCAAAAATGTTATTCTCCTCCATTTTTTACATAAAATCATAGACCTTACCAAAACTGACATGTTTTAAGGCCCCAATAAGGAGCAGACAAACCTGCGACACCCTAGTCTAATGGCCATTTGTAAAAATGAAATATAAAAATAATATTTTGTTGCCTGTAGTCTGTAAGTGGAGTAGGCAACTGTAACAGATGTAACACCCAGGAAATACTTTATTTTATATTTTAATAGTTATGTTGTTTGTAAAATATTTAAGTAATGTGGGAGGTAGGTAGGAACGGATTGCATCTTCTTTCAGGAACTGAGATTACAGTTTCTTTCAAATTTGCTGGCTAGAGAAGCAGGTTGGGTGAGAACAGTAATAATTCTTGTCATCTGTAAGGCTCTTTGTTTTAGGTAAACTTCAATGGCCTGAGCCTCTTTCATCTAAAAGAGGCTATGTCTTGACCATAAACAAATGTCTGGTCCAGTCAGATGACACTCTGCTAGGTGATGAGCTGGAGTAACACTAGGATATGGCCTGAATATGCTTTACTTTTTCAGACTAGTTTTCTGGGGGAGGTTGGCTCATATTTCAAAAGAAATATCCAGAATGTTATGTCAGAGTGGCAGGGCCAATGCTGGCCTGCCAGCACAGCATAGTGCTACCGCTTGTAGTGGAGACATCCCACATTCAGAAGCAAACTTGGGACGTCAGAGGCTGGCCAGGGTAAGGAGGATATAGCATCCGCAGGACTGCTTTCCTCCCCAAGAGGGTGAGAGTGCAGAACCAGGCACTTGCTTGGCCCCTAGAGGAAGCTGGGAAAGGCAGACCAGGCCAACACACAGGGAGTGTGGCAGACGTCGATGGTAGAGCAAGACATGTTTCATGACATCATTGCATCCCATACCTCCCAGGGGACAGTAAAGTGGGGAAAAGCCAGCAGCAGTGTGGTGTCAATTATTGGAAGGCCCCACACCTGAACAGCTGGGCACTCCAGCCAGAGCTGGATCTGGTACACATCGGGGGTTGGGGAACCCTGCTGATCCTGCTGGGGGGGGTCAAGCCCTGGGGGAAGATGGCTGGTGGTAAGTCCTGGTGGACATTGGAGTGATGAGGCAGGGGCACTCGGCAGATGGGGCTGACCGGGGGACCAGAAAAAGAATAAGAAAAAAGAGTGGCAGGGCCAATGATGCAGTGGAGTGGACTAGCCTACCAGGTATATTTCTGTTTTGTGTTTCTCAGAGAAAGACAGTTGTGTTGGGACATTGAACTTCTAACATCATGTGTTTGAGTCTGCCATAACTCACAAGATCCCAGTTTGGGGCAAGCTTCCACTCTGCTTAGAAATCGAGTTAGCTTTTAGTTGGGTTTTTCTGTGTGATCTCTATTTTTTCAAATGTTTTTTATTTCTGTAGTATCCTGTAATTCCCATAGTCTTTATTGTGAATTATCTCATAATTTCCATAGTTTTTAGTGTGCATAATTGTGTAACATATGTAAATATTGCAGAGTATTAAAGGTTAATGTTACATGCTTCATGCTTTCTGTGACTGAATTTTTAAAGGTGTAGACAACCTGGTGTATATCAGCAAATTGGCAAATCTGTGATCTGTTCCTGAAGAGACAGGCTACTAAGCTGCAGTATCTAAAGAAACCTGTTCTCAGCTGTGACAAAAGGGGTGGGTCATTTGCTGTTTGGGGAAATGTACTGTGTGAGCAGTGGCTCTGGTGGGATTCAGACCCAAAGAGACCCCAAATGAGAGTCAAGCTGAGTGGTGGCAGCATACCAAACTGATCATTCAGGCATCTGAAAGATTATGAAATCTGGTAGCAGTGTGGGCTGAGTTCTTGGACAGAACCAGTCTATGAGAGCAATAGAAAGATTCTGCTGGTGACTAGTGGCAATTTGTAGGTAGCAACTGGCTGCCTGGCCATTGGATTTATTTTCACCCTAGAGGGGAGAAAGATGCATGGGAAGCATGTGTTCCTCATCCCCATCCCCCATGTTAAAGTCTTACCCTTTCGACTTTTTGATCATGTGTGAAAGGAGGAACCACCACAACCAAATGTTTCCTCCAAACTGAGCAACATCAAAAGATAGTGTCTATGCTTTAGCCTGTGAAAGAATTCTAAGAAACACATACATACATACAGTACACACAATTCATCTTTTTAGGTGACAGTGAGCTAGAACAAGGCTCTCTTCATCATCCATCTACGGAGTCTGTACATTTTTTAACTTATTTGTTTAAAATATTCACACTGGAATAGTTTCATTTAAGTGCAGTAACTAGTTTACAGGATTGTCCCCTGTTTCCCCTATATACCCAGTCCAAGAAGTGCTGACACTCTGATCCCATACTCAGGTAAGGGGGGAGGTACAAAAGTCATTGCCTGACACCTGAGATGAGGTTTAAATGGCAGACAGGCTCACATTTTGATGTTGCCTATACAGCCCAAAGCAAGTGAGCAACACCCTCTCTCTCTTTCCCTGTCCCCTGTAAACACTTCCCGGTGTCTAGTAGCACATCCTCCCTCTCCCCGTTACCTCCTAAACACTCCCTCATTTCTCCCCATTACCCCCTAAACACTCCCTCCCCTGTCCCCATTACCTCCTAAACATTCCCTCCTTTCTCCCCATTACCTCTTAAACACTCTTTCCCTCTCCCTATTACTTCCTAAACAGTCATGCATATGACAGCAATAGGCACTGCAGCTCACTACCTTAGATGAACACTCTTTCATTGCAAGTACAGCAAATAGGGATAGCGTGATTTGCAGCATTTTCTATCAGATGCCAGCCAGCCAAGGAGGTGATAGGAAGGTAGCAGTGCCACTGAGGAAGGAAGTGTTGAGACAGGACTGGGATGAGAGAGAGATGGGTGCTGATAAGACATCAGTGAGTAATTAAAGGGGATGGGCATGGGTGTTGCTAGGCATCAGAGTATGCATCAAAGGGGATGTGGAGATGCTAGACACCAGGCATCGTTTAAAGCAGATCGGATGCCAGTAGACACCAGGGAGTGCTTCAAAGAGGATAAAAAACGTAGGACTGGACAACTAAAAATGTGTAAGGTCAAATGAGTTTTGTACCACTACTTGCCCTGGGGCAAGCCCCCCAAACTTAGCTATGTACACCACTGGCACAAGTGCTTAGTGGCATGGTTATGTAGAGTATGAAGTCAAGCATCTTCTCACCACCAAACGTGGCAAGATTGTGCTTCATATTTGCCTCTCAGAGCCATCAAGGGGCATTCCATACTGATCCAGCTCAACACAGCCTACTCCACCCCATCCTAGAGGGGTGTCAGGCAACCATCTGTCCCCCCCAAGCCCCACACAAAAATGGCATCATCTTCCTGAACTCCACCTTCCATTTTTCCAGCTGTCTCTTACCCTTCCTGAGGCAAACAGCATCTCAGCAGTTGCCCTCTGTAGGTCTATGAGAAGAACCAAAAGAACAGAGCCACACAATGTAGAGAGCTCACACTAAGCTGAGGTAAGAATCCAGCAAATGTATTTCTGTGCCAAGACATAAAGACAGCATAAAAGATCCCTGGTGCTTTGAACTAACAAGGGTTCTTCTGTGGGGGGATCCCCTCTGAAGAAGAACCCTTGTCAGTTTGAAGCACCGGGAATTTTTTTATGCCATCTTTTTGTCTTAGCACAGCAAAAAGCCTATTGCATTCTCACTTGACCTAGTCAGTGTGAGCTCTCTATATTGCGCGGCTTTGTTCTTTTGGCTGGTTCTGCTCATGTGTTATTTTCTAGCTGCAGCATGTCAGTTCCCCCGGTGAGAAGGATTCTCTTTGTCTCACGTTCTTAGTTGGTCTATGGAGGGACTTCCTGACTTGGGCCATGAGTCCCTTGTTAAGCAAGTATGTTACCACCAAGCCATTGGGCAGACTGAATTCCAGGCTTTCTGATGTGAATTTGCATACCATTTTTATTTTATTTTAAACTGAGGAGATTATATTACCAGGGAGCAAGTGGCTGAAGGTAAGCCAGGAGCACTGTGGGTTCAGCTTCACTCAGCCAAAGGCATGAAGGTTAGAATGGGAGTGGTATACAGACCACCTTCACAATGAGAAGCGATAGATGGTGAACTAGAGGAGCAGATTAGGTCACAGGCAAATAGGGAGAAGTAGTCCTAGCCAAGGATTTCAATCTTCCAGGGATTAACTGGAGGATCCCAGTGACCTCCTGTTCCAGAGAGCAGACTATCCTGGAAGCCTTTCAGGATGGTTTACTGGTGCAGGGGGTCATTGATCCCACCAGGGTTGGGGCTATACTGGACCTGGTACTGACCAATGGGAACCATGTCCAGGAAATAAAGGTAGAATACCCTCTAGCGGGCAGTGACCACAGAGCTGTATGGTTCAATCTAGACCTGGGACAGGAAATAACAAGGACAAAAACCAAGATAGTGGACTTCAGGAGGGCTGATTTTGGGAGGATGGGAGAGATACTGAATCAGCATCTAGCCTTGATCAGGCCAGAGATGGGAGTGGAGCAAAAGTAGTCCACTATTAAGAGGGGTCTCATCGAGGCCACTAAAATGTGTAGCAACGTCCAAATCAAGAAATCCAGGTTAAAAAATCCTAGCTGGTTCAGCAGGGAAGTGGCAGCTAGAGTGAGGGAAAAGAGAGCAGCCTATCACAAGTATAAATGCACCCAGAAGGATGCTAACAGGAAGGCTTACTTGGAGAAGTCAAGGGAAGCTGGCATAGTTGTCTGGGCAGCAAAAGCATGCAAAGAATTACAACTGGCTGAGGGGATAAAGGTAAGAGAAAAGGACATATTTAGGTATGTAAGGGGAAAAAAGGAATAGGAAGGATGGCATAGTTTGATTGAAGCAAGGGGGGAATAGGCAGAGAGTAGTGAGGAGCAAGCAGAAGAGCTAAATGAATACTTCAGCTCGGTCTTCACAAGAGAAAAGGATGGACCAACACAGCATGGGAAAATTGGTGTGCAGAAAGGGGGGCTGGGGAAAACAGAGTAGGCTATCCCAGAGGACAGGGTTTTAGAGGGCCTCAGAGCCCTTCGGGTGGATAAAGCACCAGGGCCGGATGGTGTGCATCCAAGAGTCCTGAGGGAGCTAGCAGAAATAATGACTACCCCCTTGGCAGACCTGTTTAATGCCTCGCTTGAGACAGGTTGCATTCCAGGGGACTGGAGAATGACACACGTGGTGCCTCTCCACAAGAGTGGATCCAGAAATGAACCAGGAAACTAAAGATCAGTTAGCCTCAACTTCATTGTAGGTAAGCTGATGGAGACCATACTAAAGAAGAGGCTGGTGGACTTTCTGGAGGTAAATGGTTTTCAGGATGGTAAACAACATGAGTTTGTGTCGGGAAGATCCTGTCAGACAAACATGATAGACTTTTTCGACTGGGTCACCATAACTGTGGACAGAGGACAGGTGGTTGATATCCTGTAGCTGGTTTTCAGCAAAGTATTCAACTCAATGCCACATAAAAGGCTTCTCAGCAAGCTGGAGGGTGTTGGAGCGGGGGTGAAGCTGGTAGGGTGGGTCAGGGACTGGCTTCTTGGCAGAAGTCAGAGAGTGGTAGTTAAGGGCGAACTCTTGAAGTCTAGAACTCTAACCAGTGGGGTCCCAAAGGCTCAGTGCTTGGCCCGGAGTTGTTTAATATTGTATCTTTATTAGCGACATAGCAGATGAGATAAAAGGTAAAATCTGCCTTTTCGCGGATGACGCCAAGCTCTGTGGGAGAGTGGACACTGAGGAAGGGAGAAAGGAGATCAGGGAGGACCTGATGAGGCTCGAAAAGTGGTCAGGTATCTGGCAGCTAGCCTTTAATGCCAAAAAGTGTAAGGTTATGCACCTGGGAGCAAAGAACCCAGGGGCAGAATACTGGCTGAGAGGGTGCAGGTGACAAAGACTAAGGAGGAGAGGGATCTATGGTGTTCATCACTAAAGACCTGAAGCACTCTGCCCAGTGTAGTGAAGCAGCAGCAAAAGACACCAGAATGCTAGGGTGCATAGCCAGAGGATTCACCTTAGGGAGAAGGGAGGTCCTAATGCCGCTGTACAGGTCACTGGTGAGACCACAGCTGCAGTACGGTGTGCAGTTCTGGTGCCCTCACCTGAAAAGGGACATCAGATTGATGGAGGGGGTGCAACGAGGAACAACAAAGATGGTGCAGGGCCTGCAGGACAAACACAATCAGGAGAGGTTGAGGTAGCTCAACCTGTATTCCCTGGAGGAGAGAAGAGAGAGAGAGAGAGGGGACATGATTGAAACCTTTAGGTACCTCAAATGCATTAATAAGGTTAACAAAGAAAGCATCTTCAACATCAGGGGAAATGGGAAAATGAGAGGACACTCTTTCAAACTGGAGGGAGGAAAATTTAAAAGAGAGATAAGGAGGAACTTCTTCACTGAAAGAGTGGTGTCTAGGTGGAATGAGCTCCTGGAGGAGGTGGTGGTGGCATCAAGGACAGTGGACAGCTTTAAGAGGGGGTGGGATGGGGGTGGGATAGAGTGAAAGGGAGGATCACAGTGGGGGGAAGGGATAGCAATGGGGGCAGGATGGGAAGGAAAGTAGAATCTAGGAGGGATGGGTAGGGGGTGTAGCTCTAGTATACACAACACAGAGCTGCATACTTGAGCAGACTTGATAGACTGAAATGGCCTTTATCTGCTGGCATTGTCGTATGTTTGTAAACACCTGACCTTTTTACTATAAAAATAAAAAAGTGCACCTGGACTAAACTTTAAGTATAGTATAGGAAAGGCAAGGTAAGGCAATTAATGTGTTAAGCACCCATCCTGAACTCTGGGCACCACACAGAATAACAACTTAAAACCTTATTGTTAAACAAAACATTTAAAAAACCATATAAGCATAAAAAAGATTAAAATACACAAAGCAGCTAGAGAATATACAGTATCACTAAAAAGTTAAGTTGGTCCAAAAAAGCTAACTCAAATAAATGGGTTTTAAGCAACCCCTTAAAAAGTTTCAATGATTGGGCTCCACAAATACAAGCTGGTAACAAGTTCCACAAGATTGGTGCAGCAAAGCTAAAAGTCCATTCTTCTGATGATTTAAGGTGGGAATGCAGAACCACAAGGGGCCCCAACTCAGAGGAACGAAGGGAATAGACAGGAGCATATTCGATCAGAAGGTCTTTCAGGTAGCTAGGGGCCCAAATCATGCAGGGCTTTGTAAATTAACAAACTTATCTTGAAATTGATGTACCACAGCACTGGCAACCAATGCAGTTCCCACAAGACCAGCGTGATATGCCCAGAACCCGAGGTCCCTGCAATCAGCTGGACTGCAGGCATCTACACAAACTGCAAGTGACACACCAACTTTGCAGATAGCCCTTGGTAGAGAACACTGTAGTAATCAAGTCTAGAGGTAACAAATGCCTGAACCAGTGTTTCCAGGTTAGAGGGCTCCAGGTAGGTTTGAATTCTGGTGATATTACACAGATGGTAAAAGTCACTGCGGACAACAGATGACAGCTGGTATTTCAGGATCAATCCACTGTCCACAATGATGCCCAATTTCTACCCTATCTGCAGCTTGTAGTATAGTGTAATTTAAATATGGCAGCAATGCACTATTACTATTCATTGATACCCCTCCACAGCCTGGTTTCACCAGTAACACTTCTGTCTTCAATGATTTAAGTCCAAGCCAACTTGAGGTCATCCATTCTTGAATTTCCACCAGACACTCATCTAATACAATGACAGCATGACCCCATCAGGAACACATGACAGCTAAAATTGGATGGGTATCATCTACATAACAGTGAAAACCTAGACCATACAGCATGATGATCTCCTCCAATGGCAGCAGGTACACGGCAAATAACATGGGGACTAGACTCGATCCTTGAGGCACTCAATAGCAGAGGGCAGCAGTCCCTGAGATGTTACCTCCTAACACCACCTGCTGCAACCTACTGGGCATAAAGGAGTCAAATCATCATCTCACAGTCCCAGTGAGTCCTATACGGTGCCCCAAATGGGCCAACAGCACCCCATGATCCACTATGTCAAATGCTGTGGAAAGATCCAGCAATACCAGAATGGAACAATGACTACAGCCTCTCACCAGAAGATCTTTGAACACCATGACTAGTGCTGTCTTCATGCTATCCCAATGTCTAAATCCATACTGGAATGGCTCATAGATCTCGTAGCATTCCAGGTAGCTCTGAAGCTGTGTCACTACTGCATTCTCAATTACCTTCCTTAAAAATGGGAAGTTTGAAATAGTCCTGTAGTTTGCCAGAACACATGGGTTAAATGATGCGTTTTTCAGCAGAGGCTTCACCACTTCTCTTTTCATTTCAGTGTGGAAGAGACCCTCCCAAAGGTAACACCTGATCATCCCAGTGATAACTGGAACCAGAGCTGACCAGCAGCTTGAAAGACCCTGGGTCCAATATATTGTACATAGGACACAGCCCCAAAACCACCCATGAAACCTCTTTCATCAAGACTTGCTCAAACTCCACCCAAGGCAGCAGAGTGCATAAATTCCTTGCCTCTTGGCTACAGCCATCTCATGGCAGACCACCTGACAAGATCCCTGCCATGGTGGAGGATACCTTGCAAAGGAAAAATTGATTAAACTCATTGCTTTTCTCTGCTGTTAAAACTCTTCTTGAATGAAGACAAGGTGGATTTAATAACCTGCTCATTGAGTTGAAGAGCTAAGCCAGACAATGTTTCACTTCAGCGATCACATGTGACAGGAACGCTGTCTTTTTCAGTGTGATCGCCTGCTGATATTCACCATAGTAAGAATTCTGTGTCAAACTATCCTTCTCTGACCTTGATCTCCACCTCCACCCTTTTGTCTTCAACCGCCTAAGCTCATCTTCAAAGTGGGGTGACCTATGATGGGAAATCAAGAGGCAAACATGATAGGGTACCAGAGAGTCAAAGGTGGCTGTAAGCGCTTTGTTATAACCTTCCAGGGCATTCTCTGCCTCTCTGGCATATGTTGATACCAGGCTGAAGATGTCCAGAATTGCTTGAAGGTTGTTATGCTCTAAATTTCAAACTGATCTACAAAAGGAGGGATTGGACAACAGGGGCCCCAACAAAGGTACTGTATGGTGTGATGATCTGACCAACCAATAGGATTAACCTTGACATTACTAACATCAAAACTCAACGTGAAGACCAGAACTAAGGTATGACCTTTTTTTGAGGGGCCCAGTGGCAACTGCCTGTACTAGACCTAGTGAAGAAATAAACTGTTGTCAAAACAGACAGTCTTCATCATCACCCCAAGTGTTGAAATTGCTAAGCACTAACAGGCTAGACGAGTATACAACCAGGTCAACCTTGAAGCTCTCTGGTACCTATACTGATTTATTCCCATGTCCCAGGGGGAGGTACACAAGAATGATTTTGCAACCTGTACTTAGGTCCACTTTAACACATTCAAATTAAATGGTTTTACTGTGGCGTATGCTGTCAGACCCAAAGTAGATCTTAAACAGATGGCCACTCCACCCCCTCTGCACCCCTGCCTCATGCAATGCACCACAGAGTAACCCAGTAGGATAGATGCCTTCAGCACTGGTCCAGAGTCATCACCCAGTCACGTCTCTGTGATACATACCAATCCCATCGAGGAGTCCACGATAAATGCCTCCATTACTATGGTTTTATTCCTCAGGAACCTGGCATTACAAAGAACTGCACTAAGGGAGGAGGGGCAGGATCAGCAGGCACTCTCACTAGCTGTCCCACTGTAATCTGAAGAGCCCTTGGGATCAGCACCAGACAAGAAGGTCCTTTGTCCTAGGCCAATCTACACCCTGGTTGCCTTTCTGACCTCACACCTCCAATCACGCCCCTTTTCCTCAGTCTCCAAAGAGAAAGCTGATGTCTCTGTCTACAACTTCAAAGGATGCCCAACCCCCTGCAGTGATCGATAGCCGCAGCAGGCAGGGAACACTACCCCGCCAAAAGGGTGCTGTTGACGCAGCCGCTCAGGGGAGTAGGATGTAATGGGATCATCACCCAGCCAACACATTTTTGCTAAAAGTCCCACCAATTACACTACCGAAACAACAAATATCCACCCTCAAAACCAAACCACCCCCACCCAAATGCAAAATAAATAATTACACACACACACAGTCAACCCTAATGCAATAACATTAATGAATCATTTGCTGATACAGCCATACAAATAACAGTTCCTCTTTATTTTATATATGTAAGCAGTACCAGCCCCAACCAGACATTTATCAGAATTAGCAGACAATAACTAGAAATGAATAAATTATACCAAAATAAAAAATAGAGCAGTCTTATAGGTAGTCCATAAAGTCCAGCAATACTTCCAAGCAAATAGCACAAATAGTCCAAAAGCAAGCATATATTTAAAGAAGCCATGTGTGGCAATCAAACAGGCAGAGTTTATAGCTGGAAGAAAATGGAGAATTTAACCTGGATCTTACCCTATCACAGGGTTTGATAAGCAGTACAGTACATTACAGTACAGTATGTATAGTATAGCATAGTATAGTATAGTATAGTATAGCACAGTATAGTATTTATCCTGTTCCTTTTGTTTTTAAACAATAAACACCTAAACATAAACAAGCATTTGTCAATGCCGAATGTTGGATTGCTGGCATTGGCATTGGTATTGCAGGAGTTAGAGAAATGCATGATAGGAATGGCAGTGAAGTACCAAACTAAAGCCAGTCCCCTTCCCCCTCCACCTCAGAGACTGAAAGGCATTGGGTTGTGCCTTTGGGTCATCAGCCATAACATTGAAGCCATTCCTCCTCACCCCATCCTGTAGACAGCAACTGGTGTTGCGGTGTACTTTGAGTTCTTCAGCCCTTACGCTCACCCCATTCCATAAGGAAATAAGCTGAGATGGGTGCAGTATAAGAGAATGGGTTGAATGTTAGGGCTGAAGACCCCAAGGCGCACCTTGATGTCTGTCAGTGGTTGTAGGGTGGGGGTAGAATGCCGTCAGCATTTTAGCTAACAAACCCAAGTCACACCCCTGACGCCTGTCAGTCTCTACAGGGTAGGGGTTACGGTTGGAAACCGTAACGCCCCAGGTGTTTGTCTGCATTTTTACTTCAAATTTTCAAAATTGGCTTTTTGGGACCCCATCTCATGAACAGTGGTGCTATCATATCATTACTCCAGCCTGAAAGGTGATTTCGCACAGCAACTACGCCATTCAGCACCACAGATGCGGAAGCACATTTCAGGCAGGATGTGAAAAATGATAGATGTACTGTTCATGAGATGTGGGAAAAAAATGGCAATGTTGAAAATCTGGAGTGAAAATATGAAAAATCTGTGAAGTTACGAGCATGTGTAGAAACTGCGCAACACACACCCATAACATGGTAATTTTTTGGAATTTTTTCACCAAATTTTTAACATGGGATTTTGGGACCTCCCCTCATGAAGAGTGGCACTGTAATTTTGTTAATCCATTCCAAAAGTTGATTTTGCACAGTGACTGAGCCATTCTGTGCCACAGGTACGAAAACACATTACAGGCAGGATGTGAAAATGACAGCTGTCCTGTTCATAAGGAGGTACTAAAATGGCGCTGAAAATGTGGAGTGAAAACATTAAAACTGGCGAGATTACAAGCGTGCATACAAAATGCTACCTTCCATCGTAGCATGTCATTTATTGGAATTTTTCACCAGATTTTCAACATGGGCTTTCTGGGACCCCACCTCATGAACAGTGGTACTGTCATTTTGTTAATCTGTCCCAAAAGGTCATTCTGCACAGTGACCGTGAAATCACCTTTTAGGACTGAGAAACGAAACAACAGTGACATGTTCATAAGGTGGGGTCCCAAGAACCCTATGTTGAAAATTTGGGGCCAAAATTCCTAAAAATGGTTGAGAGATCAACCTAAGTTGAAACTCACTATTGAGTCCCATTATACAGCACTCACCCGATTCCTCAGTTCATAGTTCAGCTTTGAAGAGTGCAGACGCATCCCTGTCCACAGAAGATCACTGCTCCCAACCTACAGAGGGTAAGTATGGATGAGGGGGGGTGTGGGGAGGTCGGTGTGCAGAGGAAGGGTCAGGGTGGGGAGGGGGACTGGAGAGACAACGCTGGAACGTTTTCTTTTTTACAGTTTAACAAACAAATAAAAAAAGACTCAGGGGGACCGTTTTCTTTATTTATAGGTTAAAAAAACTAACTTTGGGGCACACTGGGATGGCCTCCCAGTGTGTCACATGAGTTTGGGGGGGCATGATGCCAATGGGGATTGGGCACCCCCATCAGCAAAGAAACTGAGCTTGTGGGTGGGGGGCGTCCGACACCAGGAGTGGGCATCCTGGTGTTAGGAAAATAAAACAAAATGTCTGCACACACTGGGGTGGTCTCCCAGTATGTCACAATGTGGCTGGGTGGGATACATGCCGACATGAGGACTGGGCACCTCCGATGTCAGCTTTGTGGGAGTGTGTGGTTGGTGGCCGGAGCCGCCATTGTGGAAAGCCGCACTGGCAGCTGTTTCGTTTATTGAAATGTTTCACCAGGAATGGCACACCGAGCAATCGTTAGTAACTCTGGCCATGCACATTACTGTGCACTGTAATGCACATGGCCAGAGTCTTGTCATCTGCTGCTGCAATGAGGAAACTGCACCTCATTGGAGCGGCAGATTTCTTTAAAGGTTTTGGCTCTCTTTGAAGTTTGCTGTCATCGCCAGCATGCTCACTGATTGGTGGCTGAGGGACACACCACTACACCCTGCACTGGCCACAACACACATCTAAATGCTACTACCACAAGATGTTGCTTGCGCACGTGCAAGCCAACATAAAAATGAATTCCTCTTGAGAGGATCATTTCACCTATAACTCCCTGTTGTTGTCCAAATGATCACTCTGCACTCTCACAACGTGCATCAGCTACTCTGTTTGATAAATCTTATCCTACCATGGACATAAAGAACATGACTAGTCATCTAAGATCTTTACCTGTAGGTAAATCCTGCAATAACACATAACTGAGGAAAGGCATTTATCAGAAGCAAGACAAAACATAATTATAAATTAAACATATTTTAAAATGTATTTTACACATGGCTCCATTGTTTAATTGCAATAAGGCATTCCAGGATGTTTGTAATTACAGCTGTGCCTCATGGTACACCACACCAGGCATGAGTAACCCCCCCCCCAACCGCTGCGCCTTACTGCTTAATCCCTCCACTACTCACTCCTGCAGTTGCTTCTGATCCTAGGCTAATCCCATTGCTCCTCCCTTCATACTACTCTCTCCCCCTACTGCTCTGAAAGAAGCTGTACTTAATCCTCTTCAGAACAAAAAAGAACATCTTTGGACACTGACAGTCTAGTGAATTACAGGCCCATCTCGAACGTTCTCTTTTTAGGGAAGATCATTGAGAAGGTGTGGTGGCACAGCTTGAAGCTTGCCTGGAACAATATGGTATCTATGAGTCTCTCCAGTTGGGATTTAGGCCCAGTCACAGTACAGAAACTGTGCTCGTCAGGGTGACAAATGATCTCCTCATGGCGAGGGATCAAGGACTATGTTCCATCTTGGTTCTCCTGGAATTGTCATTAGCATTTGACACGGTTGGCCATGGAGTGCTATTCAGTCACCTCAGAAGTTATGCGAGTCTCTCTTGTACTTTATGTGCTGGTTTGAGTCCTTCATAACTGGGAGAATACATCAGGTTGTTTTAGGTTTTTCACCTCTGGAGCAGCAGTCCTTTCCTGTGGTATTCCTCAAGGCTCTATCTTTATCCCCATGTTGTTTGCCATGTACATGTTGTCTTTGGGTGAGATCACTAGCTGTTATGGTGTTGAGTTTCACTGTTATGTAGATTAATAATGTGCAATTCTACTTGTCTTGCACTCTTGTGGGGGACAAGCAGTGTATGTGTTAGGACAGTGCCTTCAGGTGATCAACGACTGGATGCCCTTGAACAGGTTGTGTCTCAATCCTGGAAAGACAGAGGTTATGACCCTTCTGGCCATCTGTGCACTGGTCCAAGTGCATCCATCATTAGGCAGCCAACATTCAGAATTCGACACCCCTTCCCTGAGGTCTGCCACCCCCTGGAGTTAGAATATATAGTTGGGGGGCATAGGGGCATAACCCTCCACACCGGGGGGGTGTGGAGGGCACAGCCCCCTGCATAAGAATCTGGCTGCAAAATTAAAATCCTGGCTCCCTAATGATGGATGCACTTGGACCAGTGCATGCTATGACTGGAACCAGGTTATGACTGTCAAGCTGGTCGTAGGCAGCAATGACAGGTGGTTTGGCATCCTTACCACTTTTAGGTAGCCAACCACTTAGAGCTGTGGATGCAATAAAGAATCTGGGGGCTATTTTGGACTACAAGCTGACACTAGAACAGTGGCTGTCAGTGGTAGTCTGAAATGGCTTTTGCCAGCCTCGAAACGTCGCCCAAATCAATCTGCATTAGGCGCCAGCTGATCTGGTGACGATAGTCCATACCTTTGTCACCTCTAGGCTAGACTATTGTAACACTCTTTACTTAGGGTTATCTGAAAGTTTGATGCAATGCCTGCAGCTGGTCCAAAATTCAATCCAGCTGATATTGGGAACTTCTCAGACTGACCATATCACATCAATCCTCTGTGCTTTGCACTGGCTGCCTGTACAGTGGAGGAACACTTTCAAGATCTTCTTGATAACTTTCAAAACCCTACACTGTTTGGGTCCTGACTACCTAAAAGATCTACTGGCTACTTACCATCTGACTCATCACCTTCCCTCCTCCAATGCAGGCCTGCTTGTGGTCCCCAATTCCCACCTAAAATAATCTGGGGATGGAGCACTTGGTGTGGCTGCTAGATTTCTTCAGAATTCACTACCTGGGATTGTCAACCAAGCTTTCATGGTGGAGGCCCTTAAGGCCTCATTAAAAACATATTTATTTACTTTGGCATACCTACACAGTTTTTATTTTTATGCTGGAATTCATTAATTAAAAGTGGTTGCATGATTTTTGACAATGTGATATTTATTTTTACGTTCACTTGCACGCATGCGCAAGGAACGTCTTGGAAGAGTAGCACACTTTGGAGGTGTGCCTCTCCCCTACAATCCAGTGCTCCGTTGAGCAGGCATGGCGGTCCTGCACCAATGGGCGTGGGAGCTCTGTATGACAGTGGTGGCCTTCTGCTTCAAAGAAAACCACCGCTGTCATGACTGAACACTGCGTCACGCCGCCCCCTCCGTCATCGCTCCCCATGTCATACCGTCCCCCAAAGCTTTGGTGCCATGCTGGGAGCCCACCCCAGCGTGGCAAGCGTTGTTGCTGGCGGGGGTGCCCAATCCCCATGGCTCACGGCCCCTAAGCCATCCTACTGCCGCAAGAGCCCACCCCAGCGTGGCAGCGTCCCGTTGTTTTTGCCGATTGGGGTGCCCAATCCCCCGTCGGCTCTCTCGCCCCCAGCCATCTTCTGCCACGCTGGGAGCCCACCCCAGCGTGGCAAGCGTCACGTAGTCCTTTTTTTTTTTTACACCTGTAAAGAAAAATGGTCCCCATAGTCTCCTCCCCCTCCACAATCCACACTCACCCACTCGCGACCAGCCTCCCCACACCCCCTCACCCCATACTTACCTCCGACTCGGCGCGACAATCGTCGGTGGGCCGGGAACACGTCTGCACTCTTCAAAGCTGACCGCGAACTGAGGAAATGCCAGTAAGCTGTATAATGGGCTAGATAGGGGGGTTTAAACTTTATTGCATATCTCAGGCATTTGTTGGAATTTTTGCACCAAATTTTCAACATGGGGTTTTTGGGACCCCTTCTCATGAGTGATGTCACTGTCATGGCGTTATTCGGGCCCGAAGGGTGATTTCGCAGTCACTGCACAGTCACTGCTCGAAATCACCCTTTGGCTAGAATAATACCATGACAGTGATCATCATCATGAGAAGGGGTCTAAACCCCATGTTGAAAATTGGTGCAGAAATTCCAAAAAATGACTGTTTTACGAGCGTGCATTGCGCAGTTCCTACGCAGGCTCATAAGTTCATGAATTTTCAATATTTTCACTCCAGATTTTCAGCATTACCATTTTACCACACCTTCTTATGAGTAGTACAGCTGTCATTTTTCACATCTCACCCAAAACGTGTTTCTGCCCATGTAGAGCACAATGGCGTAGTCGGTGTGCAAAATCAATGTATGAGACACACTAAGAAAATCACAGTGACACTGATCATGAGCAGAGGTCTTAAAATGGCTATGTTGAAAATTTGGTGAAAAAATTCCTAAAAATGACTGTTTTACGAGTCTGCGTTGTGCAGTTCCTACGCACGCTCGTAAGTTTGCGAATTTTCAATATTTTCACTCCAGATTTTCAACATTGTCATTTTACCACACCTCCTCTATGAGCAGTACAGCTGTCATTTTCACATCCTGCCCAAAACATGTTTCCAGCCGATAGCGCACAATGGGCGCAGTCCGTTAATCTCGAACTCAATGTAATGGGACACATTAAGAAAATCACAGTGACACTGTTCATGAGCAGAGGTCTTAAAATGGCTATGTTGAAAATTTGGTGACAAAATTCCTAAAATGACTGTTTTACTTAGTGTTCATGAAAGTTCCGTATGCACGCCGTAAGTTTGCGAATTTTCAATATTTTCACCCAGATTTTCAACATTGCCATTTACCACACCTCCTTATGAGCAGTGCAGCTGTCATTTTCACATCTTGCCCAAAATGTGTTTCCACCATGTAGCACACAATGGCACAGTCGCTGTGTGAACTCAGTGTATGGGACACATTAAGAAAATCACAGTGTCACTGTTCATGAGCAGAGATCTTAAAATGGCTATGTTGAAAATTTGGTGAAAAATTCCTAACAATGACTGTTTTATGGCGTGCATTGCACAGTTCCCACGACACTGTAGGGTTTGCGAATTTTCAATATTTCCACTCCAGATTTTCAACATTGCCATTTTACCATACTTCCTTATGAGCAGTACAGCTGTCATTTTTCACATCCTGCCCAAAACGTGTTTCCGCCTATGTAGCGCACAATGGGGGTAACAAAAAGGTCATGCTGAAAATTTATTGTGCAAATACCAGCAATCGCACAGGGCATTAGGGTAAAGCACCGTACATGCCAAACACCACTGCAAATTCCTGCAAGTGAGCATTCGGCATTGACAAATGCTTGTTATTTACTGATTGTACATCACACTGAGCCTTAGGGATAGGGTGCTTTGTAAATAAACGTTGCCTTGCCTTACAACTACATTATTGAAATGCCAATTCATAGGGACTTTCCCAATAAAATGGTAGTCATAGTGCATCAAACAACTATGTGGGAGGTTCGGGTTCCCAACCAGAGCCCGGGACATCCAGAGCCAGAATGGCAAGGCTGAGGGCATTGGTGAGGCAGGGATCACAACCTTGAGGAAAGGTAGGGCATTCTCTCAGCATGCGACTGTCAACTATAGCTGGCATGCTGGGGGCCATGCAGCCAAGGGAAATGCTGCATGCTATTCATCAGGTGGGGGAGGGTTTTATGGTGTATCATAAGAGGGCTTGCCAAAAGGCTTCTGAGTGTCGACTCTGGACATACCACTGCCTTGAACAGCTCTTGCACATTCTGATCAGGATGTAGCAACCGACTCAGTCCCAGCTGTGGGCAGACAAAAGGGACAGGCAATGGTGTGTGGGGGGGAGTAGGCAGGCTTAAAGCTGGTATGGTCACCAAAATCGAGTAAGTGAAACAAATGTCAGTCCATGAAATGACAAAAATAAACTCTTACTGTTCTACCAATGCTTTCAGTATGTAACAGTTTCAACTAAAGGAGTGTCAAGACCAGTTTGAGGAAGTCAGATCCTAGCAAAAATGACTATGCATATGTACAAAAATTAAAAGGCCGAGGAGTAAGTCTTGCCTCCATGTTGTAACTTCCTGTGTTGCTGCTGTGTGAACTTTTATCTCCTCCCTACATAATCTGAGCTGTCAACCAGTGGACTTCCTTCCTCCTCTCACAGTCACTCAATGGTAAAAAATAAAATTCTTAATCAAGCAATGTAGAAGCCACAGGGTGAGACAGCAAAGTCACCTTCACTCCAAGGAGACAGCAAGAAGAGTAGAGCAATACTTGCAGAGCACACTGACAGAAAAGCTCTCTTTGCTGCAGAGAGGAAAAAAAGGGCTGCAGAATTAGGAAAACTCTCCTCTTTACAGTGAGTGAGGGTTGGAGGAAGCTGCTTAATACTGTTTAGCACACAAAAATAAAATGCAGCACTCAGCCAAGGTTTGAGTATGCATCAGATTTATTAATAGTGAACAAACGGTACCACAACCACTTTTGCGCTTCGAGGTGCACTGCCTCTTATTCTAGGACTGCTCAGTGAGTACAGTTTAGCAGGCTGCAAAGTTAGGAATGTCCTCGCTCTTGAATGGGAAGAGAAAGAGGGAACAGGGCAAATGTGGGCAGGCTGAATGAGCTGGGAGCCTGGTTAATTATTTTTATATCTGTTGACATCTTATGCACTGGACTGCTAATTCTTCTGTAGTTTCATTTTTTCTGTGGGCAACCAAGTGAATATGTTTGGCTACCCAGATAAAACCCCTAGCAGCAATGCTAACCTTTGTCATAGAGAAAGATTGTGTCACTCCCTCACCAGTCTTGCAGCCTACAGAGTAGGCAGAGTTAATTTTCATTCTGTCATAGTCAGACGGTGGGGAGAGGTATTGCTGCATGCTTTTTTTATATTTCAACATTTATTGCATTAAACGTTTGTACTGGAAAAAGTGGTGGGATGTGATTTTGTTTTGTTTTGTCTACAGTATCTTTTGATTTCTTTCTCCTTGACTGGCTTTGAACATTTGATTTAGCTGTTGCTTCTTTTAATATCAAATTCGATCACATCATTTAATAGGAAAATGTTATTTTTGTCCATATGCTTGCAGTACTAAAGGTCAAATGAATGATATCGTTAGAAAACTAGGAGACATTTACAGATAAAACTAGGAGACAGTTACAGAGGAAAGGCAAAATACATCACAAGAAAGATGTTAGATGAAGTCACATGCATCAGGTGGAGGGCTTATGGCAGGGTCAAGTGCTGGACAGTGTTCAGTAGTTATGTCTTGATCCCCAGTTCCTCCGGGTATATATAAGGCAGACGTGTAGGACAGCAGATAAGTTTGAATCCTCCATGCCTTATACGTGTAGAGGAAAATACAGCACCATCAAGAGCCATGCTCCCTCATGCAGATATTCTGCCTACAAACCCCCCTCCCTCACATGCTCTGAGCTCCCCTGTTTTGATGCTGTCACGCTTGAATGTCGGTGTTCATGGGAACCAGTTTTCACATTTGTGTTAGACAAATGGCACTGCACTCATGGCAGCTCTGAAGCCACACAACATTCATAGAGCTTGGGCACCCCTCCTGCATCCTTTCTTTAAATGGGGAGCTACGCTTATGGGCAGGGGACAGCTGAACAGGCACACCTGGGCTGAGGAGCAGGGGTCCAATGTGCTGCCCACATCCTGACATTAATGATTCCTAGTCCACATTAGAAAGTCAAACCAGGGAATTCTGCGGTATAGCAGGAAGCTGCCATATCACTTCAAGGGTGCCACAAATAGGCACTATAGATTTGTACTCCCCTTCCCAATTACCCAGCCAGCCACTGAACCCTGATATAGAGGCAGAGGGTGAAGGGTCCCATCCTTGGCCCAATCAGCCATTTATTTCACTGCTGACTGGGAATGAGTAGCCACTATGGTGGGCTTCACTGTGGAAGTGGTTATGTACCCCTAGCAGTGCTAAAATACTGTTGAACTGTGTTTGTATATTCAGCACAGTGCAGATGCCACAACCTTCTAGCCTATCCCCCGCCCTAGCCATTTCAACATGCAATTGTGTGCTGTGAGTTAAAATTCAATTGTAGCCAGGCTGAATTCCTTTGAAGTCTCTACATGTGCAGAGGAGGGCCTCTGTGTTGCTGGGAAGCCCTACACTCCCGCATATAGGGGCCTATGGACTAGTGGATAAAGTCCTAAGTATTTTCCCGTTATATACTGTAACTGCAGACTTGACCTCAAGGAATTACATTTGTTAGTCTTTGAAGATTTGTAGCCCCTGTCCCAACCCCACCCAAATTAGAAATAACTATTTTGGAAAGTCCTAAACGAATTTCACAGGGATCCTAGTCATGCCCATTTGTCTAGGACTGCTTTGCCATACATGAAGGTAAAGAAGAGGAGCCTAAGTCCCCCCTCCCAATCAAGGAAAACAGATATACTACCTTGAAGCCACTAGGACTGAGGAGAGGTGCTCTCACAGGGGAAATATATTAGCAGCACAATAAAAATAAGTATTCATTTCTTTTACTGTGTGGTTGGGTTTGGGCCAAGTAAATGTTTTACTTGACTAACATAGCACTGCTGAGCAGCGAGCAACCATTAGTTCAGGAATAGAGACACAGGAAGTCTCCAGTCAGACTTTTCTAACTTTCCCCTTTTGAGGGACGGAACAAAAAATGATTTGCAGTAATGCTCAGAAAGCTATGTGATGAGTCTACAGAAACCATCTTCATTTCTGCTAGTGGAAGTGGGAAGCACTGAGGAACAAACCATTAAATGCAGTAATGCTCAGGAAGCTACGTGATGAGTCTACAGAGACCATCTTCATTTCTGCTAGTGGAAGTGGGAAGTATTCAAATTTCTGAATTTTAGTGTGTTTTTGAGACAGCAATCAGTTTGGGTGTAGAAGGCTGGAAATCGTAGACTAGAGTACTGTTCTGAACACTCCTATTTTACTTCATTTTAGACACGGTTACTACACATCACATTGGTTCACAGTTTTAAGGTTTTTAGCATTATGCTTGCACTAAGCTGCATGGAGGGACTACAGTTTGGCTTAGTGGTTTCAGGACATGACTTCAGAATGTAGAGCTATGAACCTGTACTGGAGACTCAGGTTTGAATCAAACAAGCATCACTCACTGTGTGACTCAGAGCAGATCACTTCCCAGTGATTAACCTCTCTCTAACTTCTGTACTTTGAATTTCCCTGTGCAATTAAAACAGCAACAACATTCTGTTCCCTCCCTTTCTTGGATAGTAAAGCACTTTGGGATACAGTTAAAATGAAAGGGTCTACCTAAAACTAAAATTCCTTTCCTTTACTATGTGCACGTCATGATGAGTCTGTGTTATTTCTATTATATTACCTCCTTCAAATCAGGTTTTGTGAGAACTGAGCAAAGTAAGCAGGTGTAGTTTTTATCAACACAATGAACAGCCTGTGGTGATTTGGCCACTATAGTCATATGGCAGACATATTGCTATCACATTTCTCTAAAAGTTTTATGTTTCAATTCCCAAAAAAGGCCAGGAAGGCAGGTCTACCAGAAGGATGCCCATGTTTCTTTTTTAAAAGTGTACTTGAAAGAGAGAATGTATTTTGCAAATGACTGACATGCCTCTGTGACCTGAGAAAAGGGTGCTTAACTGGAAACTAAAATTCAATTTCAAAGGGGGAAATTGGTATTTCCTGATAAACTAATCAAAGGAGACAAGTCCAGTAGGACAAGAGATGGGAGAAACTCTCTCACCATAATAAACTTTCTACTTCAAAGCAAAATCCTTTGAGACACAAAATCTGGGGGATATCTACTCTGGAAGTCTATTGTGAATTCACTTCAAGTGTCATATTCATCTCCATGTAAAAGTGGCAGAAGGGATACTTTTTTGGGGGGGTGATTCACTTAAAATTTGGGAAAGACCAAGAGAGACCCCTGCTGGCCCAAAAAGACAAGGCCACAGACTGCAGCAATCTGGGTATATAAGACCCTCAACACTGCATTTTGGTGCATAGTTTTTCATGAGACACCTTTCCTGACACACAAGAGCAACCAAACTGTCTGACTCGCACTGAAGACCAGAGCTACAAGAAGAACTGGGACTTGGAAAACTTTTGCAGAAACTCAGTTATTTTCTGGACTTCTGATTCTCCACTGGCAAGGTAGAACTTGATTAAATTTTACAGTGCATTTTCTTTATGATTTGTCCAACTTTTTTGTTATTCTGTAACCCAATTTCTGAATCTATTGCTTGTAAGTCCTGTGTGATAATTGTTTAGTAATTAGTAAAAGCACTTGCTTTTAAAAACTGCATGTGAGTGATTTGTGTGTGTGTAAAGATAGGAAGGTTTATTCAAGTCTAAGAC
This sequence comes from Neoceratodus forsteri, assembly GCA_016271365.2. Classification (NCBI taxonomy): domain Eukaryota; kingdom Metazoa; phylum Chordata; order Ceratodontiformes; family Ceratodontidae; genus Neoceratodus; species Neoceratodus forsteri. The sequence goes on from CM028132.1 coordinate 558,283,886, forward strand.
CAGCCTGTTTATTGCTAAAGATGCCACCTTAGCTACCAAAGACTAGGATCTTGGAAGGGAATCTGGGGGCCAAGTAGGGGAAATACATAGGTCTCTGGAGGGGTCTGGGGGGACTAGGTCACTGCACCACCCATGGGAGAAGACACAATCAGGGTTATGAGGACAGCCCTGAAGAACTCATAATGCCTGGATCTTCCCCCAGTACAGCAACCAAGGAGGTTTCTCACCTGGCTACAGACTCAAGACTGTATTTTACCCTTACCCAGATTTGAGAGGAAGCCCTGGGCCCTCATAGTGAGTGTTGCTAGGACATGGGGAAGGTATTCCCATTCCCCCTGTCATGGATTGCACTTAGGGGTGGGTGCTGTGAGCTCAGTGAACCCAGCTCCCAGGAGTGGGTTTGTGACAGATCTGGTGGCATAGCGGTGGGATCCAAGAGATATTGGTGGCACAGGCATAGTGGGCAGATTCAAGGCCAGTGTATCAGACCACACACAAACAGGGCAGAGATTTGGAAAAAAAACAATTTGGTTACAGTATAAAGTTTCTTACTGTGTTTTTTTTATGGTGAAAGCTAGTGTAGCAGTTAGGGAAGAATATGGCTTCCAACTATAGCGAATGCACTGCACACCAGTTAAGGCAGTTGTGTCAAGAAACAGAGGTCCATTATGAGGGACAAACCAAAAAGAACCTCGTGGAAGCTCTCGTGGCAGCCGATAAGCAAGCAGTTGCCCAGAGCCTTGAGTCATGGCCAGTGACTGAAAAGGACCAGACCTTGGGTGTGGGGGTGCCAAGGGACATTGCACTATCCAGTTCCAGGGAGGTGGAGACCAAAGAGGACCCAGAACCACAGCACCAAGTGAAGTCCACAACAGATCCTGAGCTAGAGAGGCTAAAGCTACAGTTTGAGCTGAGGAAATTTGAACTTGCAGAAAAATGGCAAGAAAGAGGACTGGAACTGGAGCAGAGAAGGTTCAAAGCCCAGCAAGAAAGAGAGCAGAAGTGGTTTGAACTGGAGATACAGGAAAAGCAGCACCAGAGAGAGGCCAAGGAAAAGCAGTGCCAGACAGAGTTTGAACTGGAGAGGCTAAGACTCCAACAACCAACACCAGAGGAGGTAAGTGGCAGGGGTGAGCTTGAAACTCCAAGGCAGGGGTATAAATTAAATTCCAAATTAACAGCTGAATTTAAAGAGGGAGAGGATATCGATGGATTTTTGAATTCGATTGAAAAGGTCTGTGTCCAGGCAAAGATATCCAGGCAGGCCTGGAGCTTTCAGCTATCCCTACTGCTTACTGGTAAAGGGCATGAGGTGCCCAAGCCAAATGGACAATGATGACAGTAGAGACTATGAAAAACTTAAAACTGCTTTACTTAAAAAGTATGAACTAACTCCTGAGGCCTACAGGATTAAATTCCATAAACCCCAAAAAAGCCCTGACATGAGCTTTGAGGAACTCGCCACAAAGCAATGTCAGTTTTTGAAACATTAGTGGGAGAGGGTGGAAGCAAAGTCTATTGGGAAAATTGAGGAGGTTGTGCTTTTAGAGCAGTTCTTTTGGGCTTGCCAAGCAGAGCTCAAAACCTGGCTAGAGGACTGGGATCCAAAAACAGTGAATCCAACAGAACACTGCGAGCAGCAGCTATCCGTCTGTGCTGCACTGCCAGAAGTGGCTTGTCTCCACAAAAAGACAGGTTTCCAATAGGTAGTGCGCACCAAGGATTTACCTTGCCACATGAAATAAAGGATTGCCCAAACCAAAAAAAGGAAAGTAATGCTTTTTACTTGTTAAGTCCTTCTCATGTAGCAAGCAAAGTACAATCAAATACAAATGGCAAAAACGTGTCCATAGTGCCTAGACTCTCGTGAATCTTCAGAGGGGATCCAAAAACAGCACAGCATGCTGCTGAGCTCTCAGATCACTATGCCAGGAGCAGGCCTGCTCTGAAGGGAACTGGGGGAGCAGGTGCTGCAGGACAAAAAGGGAAAAGCATGCCTTCAGGGCACCTAAAACCCTCACCACCTCTGCAGAAAGGGGGAAGCCCCAAGTTACCCAAAGGGGATTTCTTGGATAAAAGAAATGATGGATGTTGGTTTTGTAAACTGCCAGGGCATCTCACTAGACAGTATCCTAAAAAGGTACACAATGGGCAAAGTGTTCCTCGAAAGGAGGTGGGTGCACTGTGTATCCCTGAAAGCATGCCTGTAAACATGAAGGAGCACATGCACTCGGTTACTATAAATGGGGTGCAGACACACAGGTTTAGGGACACAGCAGCATCTCTTACCCTGGTAAAAGGGGATTTGGTTGGGCCTGAACAGCTTATACCTAATCAGTTTGTAACTGTGAGGGGATTCACTGGGGAGGAGAAAACCCTACCACTAGCTAGTGTTCTCCTCAACTGGGGTGAGACAGGAGAGAGGATGTAAAAAGTGGCAGTGGCAGACAACCTCGCCCTGGACGTGATTATTGGGAATAATCTACAGAGGATGTGGTGTGTGCGGTTACCCACTGTCAGACGGCAAAGCCGCTTGTAATTCTCTGAACCCCACAGAAGCCCCTGTGGAAAAGAATAGGAGGCTGGTTTCTCAGCCTACATCTTCTGACATATAGAGTAGTGAAATGGAGGTAAGACTTCCCCAAGTAGCCATTCACCAAACAGTTACAGAAGGTTACTCTGAGGAGGGAGGGATAACAAATGGTCAGAAGGTTAGGGATAGCAGTGACTCTGAATGCCCAGATGCCAGAGTTATGGACCCCAGTTTAGGAACTATGGGGACATGTCCCAGGTTTTGGGAAAATGTGAAGATTTTTGCCGTTGCTCAGAGGACTGACCCTAGTTTGGAGAGACTGAAGGCTTGTGCAGAATCTGATGGGACACAGGGAGGTGATATGAGACATAGCGTATTTGAGGACAAAGGACTGTTGTATACACCGGACATGAGGACAGAGGGAGGGGTGATGGGCAGCAGCTTGTCATTCCGTAGGAGTATCATGAGCAGTGGCTCAAGATCGCTTATGACATCCCCATGTCTGGACATCTGGGCATCACACACACCATGCAGCGATTGGCCCAAAATTTCTTTTGGCCCAACTTCACCCAGCAGGTGAAGGAATATTGCAGGTCTTGTCACCAGTGCCAACAGATGGGGAAGGCAGGTAGTAAAACAAGAGCTGCCCTAATTCCCTTGTCCATTGTGGAGAAGCCATTCCAGAGGGAAGGAATGGATACTGTGGAACCCTTGAATATCCCAAACTCCTCCGAGAAAAAGTTTAACCTGATGGTGGTAGATTACGCCACCCGATACCCAGAGGTCATTGCCCTCTCCTCATTTAAGGCAGACACCTTGCTAGGGATTTTCTCCCATGTTGGGTTTCCGCAGGAGGTTATCTCTGATCAAGGGGGTAGCATCACATCGGACCTGATGAAGTGTTTGTGGGAGAAGTGTGGGGTGGTGCACAGATGCATGACACTTCATCACCCACAAGCCAATGGGCTCATGGAAAGATTTAATGGTACCCTAAAAGTGATGCTCCAAGCATTTGCTGTACAACATGGGAGGGACTGGGAGAAATACCTTCCCCACCTGTTGTTTGCATACATATATAGCGATGGCCAAACGGTGACCGCAATATGGGTGAGTGTATTATCACCGAACAGCAATTCGGCAATATGCACTGCAGGTGACTGGGAACACACTAAACTATATATTGTTAACTCCAGGGGGTGCATGATGGGGAGGGGGGCACAGCCCAGAAAAAAAAATTCAAGTCCTGCAGCCGCGGAAACAATAACATTTGACTGCCCCCAGCCCTGGACCTCCTCCATCGGAGCCAGCCTCCCTACCCAGCACACCACATGGCTGGCTTGGTGGAGGAGGCATGCTAGAGGGTAATAACCCTCTTCCCCATCTCTTTCCTTCCTTTCGCTATTCCTACCTTCCAGTCACCCTATACCTCCACTTGCGGGTGCAGTACTCGCCCACCTCCATATTCACCCGTGATAACAGCACCCTCATATGGGTCGCCATTTTGATGGCCACCCATATGCTAGCACTAGCATCATGGGATACCGCCAAGGGACCATGATAAGAGGTGTGGAATTGTCAATGCGAGGCCTCTGAGAGACCGAGCCATCTCTGAGCTGTGGTTGGAGGGTTTTTCCTCCACTTTTTCTCCCCAGTGGGACCAACGTGCATACAATGATGCATTGTGCATACTCCACCTCCACAGAGATGCCCTGGCATCCAGATGTGGGGTCCCCTTTACCAGCAATCCCAAGGTGCTGCAACCTATAGTCCTTAAGGGGGCAGACAATCCACAGAATGAGCAGGTCCCCTTCCCCCCGAGACAGGAGAGCTTTCATACGGATGCTTAATTCTCCCTTCCTCAGCCAGCCCCCAAGCAACCCAGGTCTGTTCCCAAACCCAGGTCACTGAAATGGTGGGAGGTAAGGTGTCCAGCACTTCAGCCTTCTATGCCACCGGGCCAGCCCTAAGACCCAGATTCTGTTGCACAGTAGCGCATTGTACTACCCCTGTGACACACAGTCATGCATCCATGCCATCTTTAAATCAGCCACCTGGGGACATTCTGGTGGTGGGCTGTAGTTGGTTAGTGAGGATATTGTAGTGGTATGCTATAATTGTCCAGTGAAAGTACTTTAATGGTGGACAGCAGTCTTCAAGTGAATCGAGCTACTCACACTCCCTCCATCTGATTTAAAGGTCAAAATGCAGCCCAGTTCTTACACATGGCAGTGGAGTGTGTTACCACTACATGTGAACTGACCCAAATTGAATGATTAGTGGTGGTGGATCTGGTATCTATTACATAGGTTACCCTTCCTGAGTTAAAAAATGATATTCTCCAGTGCCTTGTATATAATATTTGTCTATCCTCACAAGATCTGATACTCTTCCTTTGTCAGTTTCCAATAGGTATCCTTGTTCGGCTCTTTTCTATAAACTCTCCTGTAGCCTATTTCCAACAGGCCTACTCCCTATTCCTATTTATGTTTTGGCATCCATCTGTTGTGTCTTTCTAGACAACGCTCCCATGTGTGTTTCCTCTGGGCACCATTCTTATGCTCTTATACTACCCATTTCTTTTTGAATCATGTGTTTATTCACATACCTGCCAGCCTTTTCTCCACCACTTTTCCTTCAGGCACCTACATGTCCACTGCCTGCTGGTCTCACAGGTCATCCTTACCCTACCTACCCAGACCCATAGTGGCACCCCAGTAGTAAGCCTCGCCATGACGGACCCTGGAGGGTGGTGAGGCTAGTCTTTGATTCACACTAGTTTACCAATGGAAGTGTGGGGGGTGGGTAGACTTCCAGGATTGTGGTGGTTGGGATGTGCAGTGCCATAATGTGCGCTGCATGCATTTTTTCCTGCCTTTCTGGTCCCATCATCCCCTACATCTCTATTGCAACCTGTGTGTCACCAAACCCGGGGAATGAGGGTTGGGGCAGGACATACCCACATGGGAGTGCAACATGCTACATCAGTGCCCCTGGGCCAAGCACTTCTGCCCATCTCTGTCAGCCACCCTTCGCGGTCCCCATGCTCCTCTTTTGGTACTCTTTCCGTTCCATCTGACATCCTGCTAATTTCCACCTGACACTCCTCTGCCTCTATGCCATAACCTCATACAGTATTGCCTTTGTCCATCAAGTGTCTTAATGTGCTTCTCTGTCCCTTCCTCTTGTGTAAGTGTCTTTGAGATGCAACTCTGCTGCATAATAGCAGAACATCCAGAGACTATGGTGCCGAAAATACAATTCCTCTGCATTACAGTAAATGTAAATGTAAAGTTTATTTCTATAAGGCACCCTTCCCAAGCTCAGGGCTCCTTTACAAAATTCCATAAGCAGCATTAAAACCACAATAATTAATAACATTTTCTCCATAACAAATTTAACATAATTTACATCACTGAAAATGCTTGATTAAAAAGGAAGGTCTTTAGGGCTTTTTTAAAACTCTCCACAGTCAGGCTATTTCATATCTGGCAAGGTAGAGAATTCCACAGGGTAGGAGCCATAAAGGCAAAGGTTCTTCCACCAGAAGTTTTTAAGGTTACCCTGGGAATCTCTAGCAATCCCTTGCCGGAGGATCAGAGGGAGCGGGAGGGGCAGTAAGAAGTCAGGAGTTCTTCCAGGTAGTGGGGTCCCAACCCATGTAGGGCTTTATAGGTCATCCAGAACCAATGGCATTGAGACACAACTGAACTATCTTCACTAAAGTACAGCACACCATCAGAGAGCAAACAATGCAGTGACAAAGTATTATTTCTGCTATATTATAACACAGAACATGAGAACCAGTGCCACTATAGGTCTGCACTTCTTTTCTAAGATCACAGCAAAATGCCTGGGAAAATTACTGAGATAAAAACTTTGTGCGGAACAGAATACAAACTGAAGCTCCAAGGCACAGCTGTATTAATTCTGTTGCCATACAAAAGAACATTCAGGTACCTATAGCACTGAGCTACAACTGTATTATCCATGCTACTCAGAAAAACACATGCCATAAGAGTGCAGAGCAGAGGATAGACTGTTTACTTACGTATTTTTTCAACTGTTTGAAGAATGACCCTTCCAATATGGGTTTCCCCTGTGACTCGCAATGTGATGGGGTCTGCATCAGGGCCCAGGTCTTCCACACATACATTCAGATCCCATGAAGCCATAACAAATTCTACCTACAACAAAGAGAAAAGAGGTTAACTAAGATCAGCAGTGTAAATGGGATAACCTGACTCAGAAGTGCACATTCTACAGACGTGTCTCATGTAGCTTTCTCCAACGGAGCTAAGATGCACAACACTGTGTGCATTAACTTCCACTGCAATGCAGCAAACATAATCCCATCACCAATAATATAATCTGAGCAATATTCATGAGAAGTTTGTTTTGTTCCAAGAGGCATTGCTGGGTTAAATTCTACTGAGTGGAAACATTTTGAATCAGTTTTTCTGGGCAGACTGGATTTCTTTTGCAGTTCAGGTAATATCCTTACAGATTTGGTGGAGTGGGAAATGGGCACTACAATTTTCTTGCAGACAGCAGTCGTGCCATCAGTGTGTTTCTTTAGTCAGGAACCCGCTGACAAATATAAAGCAAGAAGCCTGCATGAAACTCCCGCCGTTTACTGCTTTCAAGACATTGACTACATTGCCAGTTACCAGAAAGTTACCTTTTAGACCCTGAGAATAAATCCAGTTAGTAAGTATCTCATTTAGTTCCTGCAGAATATTGGAACTGTCATGACCTTGCCCAAACCTTTTGATATGCAGAAGCACCATTGTTTGGGGTGTTTTACTTTGCAAGTTCTGCACGAAAAATGGACCCATTGACTGGTAAGAGATATATAATCCTCATTCTGACTGCAGGTCCACCTATCTATCATGACATGAACAATTCCACTCTCTTCATTCTTAAGTGCAAGCATCGATGTAATTATTTATGCCTGATAAATGGTTGGGATTTCTACAGTAGGTGAAGTACCTTCAGTGAAGCATACTGTAATGATGCTCTGCAAGCTTTATGGCTTCCCTAAAATCCTCATGATCTACTAAAGAGTACAAGAGAAGTGATCCAGCTATCCCTTATTTTATGGTTAAGAGTAAGACTTCTCGGATGATTTTGGGCAAAAACATTCTTTCTCTCAAATGTCTGAGACTGTGTTAGCTGCGTACATATCCTTCATTTATTTTAGAGTGTCATTCTTTTTCCAGACAGGTGTGTTGTGATGGAGTACAGTCAGTGCTAACACTGGAAGTGCAACTGCTGCTGTTAGCATTGGCAGTCATGGTGGTCAGAGCGGCAGCTGATGTGTCTGCTTCACTTTCAGAAATGTCAGCAACCATTTCTATATCCTTCTGACCCTTCTCACTAGCAGTGAAAGAATTTTTAGTGGTAGGGCTGGGTGAAATGTATCTTCTGCCAGTGGAATGCTGGCAAAATTCCAATTTTGCTTCTTTGAAATTGTGCAATATTTTGCCAAAATTGCAGTTTCAGTTATTGCCATCTAATTGTAACAGTATATATCTGAACTGCACCCTGTTTAGTATGCTGCATTTATTAATCCCCTTGGGCAAGTCTACTGCGTTTTATATGTCCGAACTGCACCTTGTTTGGTATGCTGATTTACTAATTCTCATGGAGAAGTGCACCAAGATTCAGATCTCTATTTTTAACAGTGACTGAGTCATAAGCCTCTACACTTTCAGAAATGTTAAAATTACGTTTTGTAAGTGCAGTAGTGTCAAAGTCTGAGATGGAACTTTTCAAGTTATCAACAACAGAACTTCAGATCTTGCTGAAAGTATATCACTGTCATCATCAATGACATTTAACAATTTCTCTTATACTACATAAATTGTAATGAGAAAGATAAAATTGTTCCATACAGGGACCAGAGCCCAGGCTTGTGCAGGTCTGAAACCCTATGCCAAAACCTAAGAGCCCTATCAGTGACATCATGCAGCCGAATCACTCACACTGAATGTACCTTTGAACTTGACTAAATGCAAAAAGAGTACACATGACCACAATAGGCACTTACAGCGACACTGTTGGCACCTAAAAACAAGCACACATCTGACAGGTCAGAACTCAGAGTGGGGGATGTTGTAGTAGGACTGGACCATCATCTGAGCAAGGAGTCACCATCAGATGACAAACGAAGTTGGAGGAGTGAGTCAAGGCCTGACCACCTGATTAACCAAGATGAGAGCCTAGAAAATCTGAGTCACCATGTAAGTTGGGACTTGCTTGTGTAGAAAATGTACAGTCAGAAAAATATTATACATCCCTTTAAAGCCATAAAGCTAAAATTGTCAGGTCTGCAGCTGGTCAGACTGGAATGGGGTGGTAGTGGGGTCGTGGTGGGAGTGAATCACTGGCAGGTTTTCTCAATATTGGACTAGCCTACCCCTTTTTTCCATTCCATTCCTTCCCCTTTTTCCCTGAATGTCCTTCTCTGTGACCAAAGAACCCACATGTGCAACTGTTTTTGAATAATTTACATTGCTACATTCTCCTTATAATCTACTGCTGCTGCCTTGCACAGCTCAATATAGATGTAGATATACATATACACATACATATACAGTATTTATTTATCTCTACAGGTTTACCAGGAAAGACACGCTGAGCTGGAAACAGTTTGTTTTCAGATGCATCCAGGTGGAAGGGGAAGGGGAGTAATATATAACAAACATAAGCATTGCATGGCTGGTAGAAGATAGCATTTAAGCTACTAGCAATAAGCACATACAAACAATACTATTGAAACTAATGCAGTTTACTAAGCCGGCTGAAAGGGAATAAGTGTGCATGGTTCAAAAAGTAGGGAGGAGGCAGAGACAAGCTATAGTTAACAAGAGGGAGAGGAATCAAGGGTGTGGGTTAGTGGGGAGTTGGCTTATAGGTGCTGGCAGCTGGCATATAGATACACACACATACAAATGGGATATGACATGGGTGAGAGTGAGATAGGAGAAATATCAAGGGCTATAGCTGACCTCCTGACCTCAGCATGGCAAAGCCACGAGTGAAGTCAGACGAGATGAAGTATAGTAAGTGAAGGTATTTCCACTATATCACTCTCACCTACTGTATATCATATTTGCTTTGTACAGCTGGTGTTCAGGTGGCTTTGTGATAGACAGAAGTCAGGTAGTAACTGTACTGCTGTGAAACTCCAAGCTGGTGCTGCTGGAAGGGGTGGCTAACCCCAGGCTATGTTGCATACAGTTCAAAAAAGACCAGCTGCACTCAAATAGGAGAGTGTACAAAAATAAAAGTACACACTGGTGTTGCTGTTGAAGTAATAGGTTTATTTGCAGCTGGAAAACTGTTACATATACCTTGCTCTCAAGATAACAACAACAAAAACAATACAGTGCAGGTACATGTACACATGCCAGTCATGGAGAGGTAATTACCCCAGTGCTTAACCACAAGGCTTCAGCGGAGGTGTGGATAATAGGTACAGATAAACATTATGTCCCTATTTAATGATGTCACCACAGTGACTGCCCAGAAATACCCATTGCACAAAAACTAAATTGCAGTGACAGTGCAGTCATACAAGCTGAGCAACAGAAATATATGCTCATATTAAAGCATCAGTGCTAGTTAATAAAAAATGTCTTTTTACTGTAGTTATGTAAAACAGGCCACACCACTGACAAAACTTGAATCATTTGCTTGTAATTGTTTTTCTTGTTAGTTTTCTTTATATTCTTTATTTTTTCGGACAGTCTAGCACAGACCCTTGCCAGGGGCACTCCACTGGATGCAGAGAGAAATGAGGTGCTGTCATTCTCTCATTGGTTATTTTGTCTGATGTAACTAAGGGGTGTAGCCAAGAATTTTAAACTTGTACTCAAAACTGATGCACTGTTGCCACCCCGTTATGTAAATATAAACAAAAATATGCGCTGCCATGCCACACCAACAATAGCCCCCCCCCATTTGTTTGAGCTCATGTAATCAGTTTCTTCCTATAATCCTCCTTCCTTTGTTTTCTGCCTGCCTGGTAAGTTTTTCTTGTTTGTGTATTTGGCTGGTGGCATCAGTGTCCCATAGCGAACAACAAAGGCAAAAGGGCTCAGTGCCACACAGACACAATGTGACTCATAATGTCCTAGCTTTCCTCTTTTTGTTGCCCCTGCCTGATTTTATTTTACTGTACTCTGCTGAGTACAGTGCGTATGCCTGCTAACACCCCTGGATGTAACTGGAGTGCACCACCCCTTCATTTGCCTTCTGAGTGTTTATAGGACAGGCAATGTAAATAAAGGGTAAAAAACAGGAAATGGTATGGGGGCTGCCATAATTTCTGTGGATCCACACAACATTATAAATGTATTAATAACCAAGGGGAACCCATTATCAGAAAGAAGTAGTAAACAGTAAAAGTTAGATCTGAAAGTTTAAACTACCAGGCAGTGATGAACACTTCCTGGTTAGCTAGTACTGCTGCTTTAAAAACTGTAACATATTGCAAAATGAGACAGCCAATTTAACAGTCATGAGATATTTAACAAAATATTATTCTTATTTGCATTTAAATGTTATAATGCTACCATGATAGACTCTCGGGCAAAGATATTCAAAGGGGTTGCACCTGGCGCAACCGAATTGCACCAGCACAACCCCAGAAATGCACCATGGGGCAATATTCAAAAGAGGGAAATGCTCAATGCAATTCCCGATGCGTCGGGGCACAAAGATAATGTATGCGGTGCATCTCGAGGAGGCGTGCCCATGCATATGCAGCACATCCCTATATTCAGCCCAGGATGTGCAGCACATGTGTCTGCACAACCCAGAGATGCACCGCATACCTGGGCTCAAAGTTGAGCCCATAAAGAAATGGCTCACATGCCAGACACCCACAGGTGTGCTGCAATGCACAACACAGCAGCCGCTAGCCGTGGATGGCTACCCCCCCAAACACCATGCACAAGCACCACATGTGTCCCTGGTGGTCCAATGGTAATTCCAACCCCTCCCATAGCACTGATCATCCGAAATACAGTATAAGAAATGCCCTGGTAGTCTAGTGGTCCCCCCCACCCCTCTCATAGCTCTGATCCCTAAATAATAGATGTTAGTCTAGTGGAACCCCCCTTCCTCCCATAGCCCCGATTGCCGAGAAATAAATGTTTAATAATGCCTTGGTAGTCTAGTGGTGCCCCCGCCCTTCTGTAGCCCTGATCAGCCAAAATAAAATATAATAAATGCCCTGGTGATCCAGTGATTCCCCCACCCCATCCCGGAACACCAATACCCATACATGTGGATAATAAGTCCCTGGTAGACTAGTGGTAACCCCACCCTGCCTATAGCCCCGATCACCCATAAACCCGATGTAAATAATTCCCTGGTGATCCAGTGGCACCCCCCACCTACACAGGACCCCCTGCCCACCAAGCTCCCCTCCCCCATCATCGGCGGGCAACAGCAAACCCACCTGTATACCTCCATGGCTGCCCGCCAAAGGGCAGGTTACAGTGTCAGCTGGCAGCCCAGTGATCCACATCGAGGGCCAATGGGCTTGCACCGCATACTGTAATAGTCATTCATAAATATGTGAATGAAGTCATCCACTCACATATTTGTGTATGACTATTACAGTATGCACTGCAAGCCCATTTGTCCACAATGTGGATCAATGGTCTGACAGCTGATACTGTAAGCTATCATTCAGTGGGCAGCCGTGCGGGTATGTGGATGGGTTTGCTGCCGCCCCGTGATGATGGGGAGCTGGAGGTGAGGAGTTCTGTTGGGTGGGGGGTGCCACTGGACCACCAGGGCATTTATTATATTTTATTTCAGCAGATCATGGCAATGGGAGGGGCAGGGGTAACACTAGACTAAAAGGGCATTATTAAACATTTATTTGTCAGCGATCAGGGCTACAGGAGGGAGGGGAGTTCCACTAGACTACCAGAGAATGATAAAACATCTATTATTTGGGGATCAGAGCTACAGGAGGGGTGGGGGGGCCACTAGACTACCAGGGAAATATATAACTTATTTGTCTGGAATCAGGGCTACGGGGAGGAGGGTGCCACGGGAACCCCTCTGGCAGCACCACATGCTGCGCAGGGCACCATGCACATTTTGCTGGCCTACCCTGCATAACACATGCAAATGGGGCCATAAGTACATGCAAATAGCCCCATTTGTGCCTTGCATGTATTATGGCCCCATTTGCATACTACTGGCTGAATATCAGGTATTTGCACACAGCATAACTCCGTTGCACTGGCACAGTTCCCATTCCTGATATTCAGCCCTGTCTGGGGAATGTGCCAGTGCATCGTATTTGTGCAGTGCGCATTACCTGATATAGTCAGAGGAGATGCACCATGGCTCATGTCTTGTAACTATATCCCTGAGTTGCACCAGTGCAACTCAGTTGTGCTATGCCACCACATGCACCATTGCCAGGGGCAGTTCTGAATATTGTCTCCTTGTTGTTAAAGATAGAAAACACCACCAACCTTTTCATTTTCCAACCCCTGATCACCCTTAATGTTTGCAAGCGTGGGATCCATAGATACAGGTGAATCCAGGTCATGGTGGTAACAGAGATGAGAGAGAGACATCCCATAGTGGCAAAAAAGGATCTCGGAAACCGCACAAGATGTTGTTGCTAAATTTTTCACATCTTGAGACTTGCCAGACAGACTGCACATGCTAAATTTTGGGCTATTCTGTCAAACACTGCCAAAGTTATTAAGTTGCAAAAACTGGGTTTAACACAGAGCACTGAGCATTCCACTCAACCCTAACTATACTAGCGCTATCATGCCAGTATAATATATATAGATAATGTTCATACACTCTTTTTGTTAAAGATAGAATGCCTTGCCTCCTGACTTTATCAATGCCACATCTATTGGATCATTTAAATGCAGACTCCGGCAGCACATAGTAAAATCTAGTAAATGTGACTGCTACCATTAGCACCCTCCCGGAGCATCAACCAGCTATCTGTGCTTACCTCCTGACAACTCATTGGGTTGAGGGACCCCAATTCCAGCACTTCAGATTACACCTATCCCCCCAATCATAACATCGCTCCCACTTCCCTACCCTCTCAGATGCTCCCAACTACCTTACTCCTTCCACCCATGTTTGCAACCCCTCCTTCTTCTCACCTCTGAGAGCTTCCAATTAGGGTAATAATCTCTGACGCTGGCTAGCTGCTATACAGTACTTTAATGCTGTTGTACCCTGTAACTTACTTGTACCATATGTAACCCTGTCATCTGTATTGTATTGTCTGTGTAACTGACGTGGAACCTACAAATGAGTATCTGCTCACTGGTGTAATCCAAGACCTCAATAAATAAATAAATAACTATATATATATCAGCATTTTTTAGACTAAATAAAAATGGTATTTGTAGCAGAGAACACCAACTAGCTGGATTCATTTTTTATCTTCACAGTAGGCTACATCATATCTAGCTAGTTAAATACCTCCCAAAGAACCTGTTCTGCCACCTGTGCCTAGCCATCAATAGATCCACTTGCTCCAGCCAGCATGAGCTACCTCTAAAAACACTGCATAAAATCTCCTATGCTAGGGAAACTTTCACTTTTAAATAAAATAAAACTAGCTTAGAAACACTAATGTATAGCATATAAACTGGACATGTGATGGGTCATTATAAGCTATGACATTTATCTTCACTTACAGTCAAGTGACCTCTTTTTACCTCACTTGTGGCTTCACCACTCGTGACTTGTGAAGGTCAAGAGGACACTGCTCAAGACCCATCATATATATATATATATATATATTATATATATATATATATATATATATATATCTTGCAAAAAATGCTGTCAATGCATCAGTTAGGGTTAAAGCAACAAAAGTGGGGAAATGAGATGTTAGGGTTGAGCCCCTAACCCCCTCACCATCCCACCACCCCATCCTCCACAGACCGACAGACCCCGGGGTGTGCCATGGGGTCACCAGGCCCAACTCTCACCCCATTCCATGTGTAAACAGGTTGACATGCTACAGTAAAGGAGAATGGGGTGAAAGTTAGGCCTAAAAACCCCATGGTACAACCTGGCATCTGTCGGTCTGTGGAGGATGGGGTGGTGAAGTGATGAAGAGGGGTGAAACTCAACTAACATCTCATTACCACTTTTGTCGCTTAACCTAACTGATGCATTAACAAAGTTTCTGCAATGAATTTCTTTACTTTTGGAAAAAGTGTAATATAATTAGTAAATGGTATGTTTTGGTGGGAGCGCGGGGCCCACCAAGCTGCCCATTTGTGCATAATGACATGTGTCTGTGGGAGTGTGGGCACTCCCACTTACAGATAACCATGGAGCCATACAGCAGACTTATAGGGCAAGGAACCTTTGTAACACTAATTTGCTAATATCTCAGCAACCATAGAAGCTATGAAAAAAATTTCAGTGCTGTTGTAATCATGACAGCAAGACCTCCACATGAGATAAATCAATGAAATCTGTATCTTGCATCATTTCCGAGATGCAGGCACCAAAAACACTGCGGGCACCACAATGTTATTCTATGGGACAAATCTCAACTTCGTAATGGCATATCTATGGAACTGATAACATATTTAACACCCAAATAGCATAAGTCACATCTCTGAGACACCCCCTTTATACCCTGCAAATTTCAAGACAAAAGACAAAACCATTTATTTACAGTGTAATGTACCTGGTAACTGGTATGTGTTGGTGGGAGCCCAAGCCCTCTGGACCCCATGCTCCCACCAAACTGCCCAGGTGTGCATAATGATATGCGTCTGTGGGAATGTGGGCCCTCTGAGCCCTGCACTCCCACTTATACATAACTACGGAGCCATACAGTAGCCCAATAGGCCTCAAAAGGAACCCTTATAACACTAATTTGCTAATATCTCAGTAACCATACAACCTAGGAAAAAAAATTCCACTTCAAGTGTAATCTATGATTTCTAAATTTGTTTTTGTGGCTTAATTTAAGCCACAAGTAGCAAAAAATCCATATATCGCTTCGTTTTCGAGATACAGGCATTGAAAGTCACTATGGGCTCCATAATATTATCCTATGGGAAAAATCTCAGCGTTGTGATGGCATATCTATGGAACCGATTAACTTTTCAACACATACATAGCATAAATCACATCTCTGGGGCATCCCCCTTATATCCTGCAAATTTCAAGTCAAAACACCAAACCATTAATTTACAATGCAGTGGGAAAGTTTTTAAAAGTTTAAAAAGTCCTAGCTCATGAGATAACAAAATCCCCAACCTCGAGGTCAATCCCCATTCACAAGCTGTCAAAATCGCCATCCACGAGAAATCCTTGACCGTCAGATTTTGGCCATCTGGTTCCTAAGTGACGGTCAAGGATTTGGCTACCTCGTCAGCTGGTGGACTGGGATTTTGTCAGCTCACGAATAGGGATTCAAAACCCAATCCCTTTCATGAGCTAACAAAATCCCAGTCCATGAGCCAATCCCTTTTGTGAGGCAGCAAAATCCATATATATATATATATATACACACACACACACACACACACGCATACACATATGTGTGTGGCCAATATAATCATGTACGTATACTAGGAAATGTAGTATATGAGGATATAATGCCATCAATAGTGGCTAATTAGCCAATAACCCATGAGCCCGAAGAGCGGGTTTATTGAGCTAATTAGCCCCCTTGATGGCATTATATCCTCATATACTACATATACTACACTTTCCCAGCATTTGTTTTATATAATACAATAGGATGATTATTAAATTGTTTTAGATCACATTTGCAGTCATTGCCAGCCAGGTTTGCCATGATGCCTTGTGGCTATTCTGGTTTTCTGTAGTGCAGGATCCTCCTATATAAGAAGGTGTGGTTAAGCTGGTTGGTCCCTTATAGTGTTTTCATAAGGAAGGAGAATGGTGTGTGGCTGGGTCAGCATGGAATTTCTGGTGGTAATTCAACAGGCCAGTGCAGCAGTTTGTCAGTTTGGAGCGGCAGTTCAGTTGTGAGGAGCGGTAGTGCAGCAGTCCTGAGAGGTGACTCAGTATGCTGGAGCACACTGGAGGCAGCAGTAAAAGCATGGAGGGCATGTGTGAGTAGCGAGAGCTACCGTCAAGGAAGAAGGTTGTTTCATTAAAAGGGGGGATTTTTTGAGAGAAGTCGGGCTGTGGTAGGTCTTTTTTGAGGGGAGGAGTGAGAGTGCAGCTGCAGGGCGTAAGCCATGTATCATGGCAATGAAAGTCATATATCATGGTGTTGATGTCACATGTTATGGCCGGCCATCTTATATGACTTTAATTGGTGTAATATACAGGGGAATAAATGATGGGCTTTTCAATGAGACTGAAATCCCATCTGTGTACTGTATATGTTTCTGTGCACTGACTTGATAACCACTGTTGAAAGGCTTGGGAATGAACAGAGGCTGAAACAGGTGAAAATGTTCTCTCTGGAGAAGAGAACACTGAGGGTGCTGGAGGACATAATAAAGTGCTCAAAATACTGTGCAACATGGAGAGGATGATGCCAGTAGGCTTTTTTTTCTGTGTTACAAGACTCATAAACAAGAGGACATAGAAAGTATAGGACTATGAGACTAGAAGAGGCACTTTGTGTCTGGTACCACATGGGGCTAAACTAAGTGAGTTGGTATAGTCTCCTATTAATAGCTACTTTCAGTTGCGCTCTTCAGGCTGGAGGAGCTGAGAGTTTGGTTTTTTTTTGTCTTTTTTACCCTATGGAGAGTCAATATTTTGCCTGAGTAGTGACAACTGTATAGTAGTGTTTGAGCTTATTGTCTTAGCTATGAAACTACACAGAAGTTAAAAATAAGTTGAACAGCTGCTGTGTACAAGCCAGTCCCTAAATGCTGTTGTTTGGACTCATGTTTAAAGATTTGCACTGCAGTTAAGGTTCAATGAACTATATAATAAGTAGAGTTCAACAGCTGCTTGAAAAGTGTCTCAATCAGATAATATCTGTCGGTCAGACTTTGACTAATGCACTTGCTTGTAAATACTATCCCTAGCTTGTATACTGTCTTTAAGAAACTGTCCTGGATGTACATTTAAAGCTTTGTGTGTTGCTGCTTCTGAATAACCTGCTGACAAAGTGCTAGGACGCTGACCATGTTGGTTTTGCATAGTTTAAAATAAACTAAGTGCTTCTGCACTTTATTTATGTGTCAATTTTTGTTCATGGTTGTGCTTCAGTAGCTCGTGTATTCAGTGCTTTCAAAAGGGGCAACTCAGTCATAGCAGTTTTACACATGGCTACTGGGCAGGGAGGGTGACAGGATAGGGGATTTGGTGATTATAGCACAGGATGCCGCTATTTGTACATGCGCGTGGGGGGGGGATCGTGCCGTGTGATGGGTGGAAGGGAGTGAGGGTTTGTGGGGCATAGTGTGGTGGTGGGCTGCCAAGCTGGGCATGTGGCATGATGGTTTAGTGGCAGGCTGGGGTTGGAAGGGTGCTGGGTTTGGTTCTGGGCATGCGCTCGTTTGTTTAGCTGCTCCAAAAATGTTTATTTTTCTGTCTTTTTGCACCCCCCCGACATGCACCCCCTTGGAGTTGAGAACCTTTAGTAGGTGGAGGTGTGCAGCCCCTCGCACAAAAAGAAAACCTAAGTGTCCGTGTCCTTCTGCTGTGCGCCATGAGTCTACATTGCCAAAATTAATTTTTGGTGATGTAGACTCGCCCAAACAGCAATCGCTATTATGCAGTCACCGTTATCATATGGAACCTTGTGCTTCTTACTTTATTTCCAGTCATGCACGTAAACAAGACATTATCTCATGTGTTATAACCAGTAATGGAAATAAATTAAATGTTGTAATCCCTCTAAAGGTTCTAGAAACATTTATAAATGGTTTATATTTGTCTCCAGAACCCTGAGGTGCAGCTGCATGACACTCTTTTTAAGGCTGCTATGAATAGCAAAAAATAAATTATTTTGTTATTACTTAGGAGTAGGTATGAGTGGCCAAAACTGGAATCCAGGTAAACTACCCAGTGTTTAGCCTCAAAGATAAAAACTCAATGGGGTACTAACCACTGAACAGGTGTAATGCATTCTTATAGATTGTATAGGTATATAGTATTGCATTAAATAGGCTACTCCCTGTCCCTCTCTAATTTTCCTGGTGATCCCCCTCCTCTTGTCTGCACCATGCAGTCCCTGTGTCTAGCTGTCCCACCCTCCCACTCCAGCTGAGCAGTCCTTGGTGTCTAGCAGTCCTCCTTCCTATTCATAAAGAGTGAAGACTACTTGAACTGGCGCTTCATTGATGAAATGCCTCACTTCATAGTTTTCTTTCACAAAGAAAAGAAAACCCTTCTCCCACCCTTATAAAAATGTGTCCCACCCTCCTCACCCAGTCCAGACCATTTAAAATACAACCCTGTTCCTACTCTCATGTCACACAGTCACACCCTCCTACCGCCAGCGCTAGTGAAGCAATTCCATTTTTTATGTTGGCTCGCACTTGCGTGCCAGCCAACATATTGCATTAGTAGCAGATTTAGGGGCACAGTCACTGTTGGGCAAATGCAGGACACGCATCAGTAGGTGCGTCCCTCATTCCCCAATAAGCCTGCAGCAGGTGATTACATCATGTATCCATAATGTGGCCACCAGATCTAAGAAAAGGTCCACTGCAGTGAGAGCAAAGCTGTCATGCAGAAGGACCACAACACACCTCCTGATGTGTAAGCAACATGGCGGCATTGACTACCACCGCCGCCTGTCACAATGGCGACAGGGGAGCCCACTCCCCGTTGGTATAAGTTCCCCCCTCCCATTTCCGCTGTGTGCTGAGGGGGTGCCTAATCCCCCTCAGCATCATGCGCCACCCCAAAAAATCTTTCTTTGCCAACGGGGCGGCCCAGTCCCCGTCGACTTTTATCCCCTTCCCTGTTTATTTTGCCAATGGGGGAGCCCACTCCCCATCGGCATAATATCTACCCCTGCTTTTGTTGTGCCAAGGGTGCCCAATCCCCTCGGCTCTTGCCCCCTCGGTATGTGCGGCCGGTGCACCCTAATCCCAGTCGGCTACACCATCCCCCAAAAAATATTAGGTGGCATGCTGGGAACCCACCCCAGCATGCCAAATCCCTGAAAACAAAGCCATCCGTGAAGTTCCCTTTTTTTACCTGTAAAAAGAAAATGGTCCTTCAGCGGTCTCCCCGCCCCCTCCCACTACCCGCACCCACCTACTGTGCACCCTGTCTTCCCACACACCCCCTCACCCCGTACTTACCTCTGGAGTCCAGCACGATGATCTTCGGTGGACCGGGAATAAGTCTGCACTCTTCAAAGCCAACCGCAAACTGAAGAAATGCCGGTAAGCTGTATAATGGCATAAATAGGATTTTTTTCAACTTTGGTGCATATCTCAGGCAGTTTTGCGAATTTTGACACTTAATTTTCAGCATGGGGTTACTGGTACTCCTTCTCATGAATTCTGTCACTGTCACAGTGTTATATGGTCCCAGAAGGTGATTTCACGGTCACCGCGCAGAATCACCTTTTGGGACCGATTATTGAAACGACAGTGCCACTGTTCATGGGGGGGCTCTTAAAAAGCCTACGTTGCAAATTTGGTGGAACAAATCAAAAAAATGGCTGTTTTATGAGCATGCGTTGCGCAGTTTCCATGCACTCTCGTAACTTCATGAATTTGTAAGATTTTCACTCTGTATTTTCAAAATTGGCATTTTTCCACACCTTCTCATGAATAGTACAGTTGTCATTTTACATATCCTGGCCAAAATGTGTTTTCGCACGTCTGGCGCAAAATAACGCGGTCGTTGTGCGAAATCAGTTTTTGGGACAGTTTGAGGAAATGATGGTGACACTGTTCATGAGCAGAGGTTCTAAAATGCCTATGCTGAAAATCTGGTGATGAAATTCCATAAAATGACTGTGTTACACAAGTGTGTGTTGTGCAGTTTCCACGCACCCTTGTAACTTTGCAAATTTGCAATATTTTCATGCCAGATTTACCACGCTGACATTTTGTCACACCTCCTTATGAACAGTACAGCTGTCATTTTTCACATCTTGCCCTAAATATGTTTTCACACCTGTGGCACACAATGGCGTGGTCACTGTGGGAAATCAATGTTTGGGACAAATTAACAAAATCACAGTGCCACTGTTCATGAGGGGAGGTCCCAAAATGCCTATTTTAAAAATGTGGTTAAAAAAATCTCAAAAATAATTGGGTTACAGACGTGTGTTGCACAGTTTCTGTGCATGCTCATGACTTCACCAGTTTTTCGTATTTTCACTCCAGATTTTCAACATTGCCATTTTTTTACATCTCCTCATGAACAATACAGTTGTCATTGTCCACATACTGCCCAAAATGTGCTAAACCACCTTTCAGCTAGCAAACTGATAGTGCCGCCCTTCATGAGGTGGGCTTACAAAAAGCCCATGTTGAAAATTTGGAGTGAAAATACCAACACACGCCTATGGTGTTAGGGTTTCCAACTGTAGCACCCCACCCTTTAGAGACTGACAGGCATCAGGGGTGTGACTTGGGATCATCGGCTGTAATGCTCATGTCATTCCAACCCCACCCCCACCCTGCAGCCAGTAACAGGCATCGTGGTGTGCCTTGCAGTGTTCGGCCACAAAGTTTACCCCATTCTCCTATACTGCACCCATCTCAACATATTTCCTTATGGAATGTGGTAAGTATAATGCCCAAAGACCCCAAAGCACACCACAACACTTGTCAGTGTCTACAGGGAAGGGTGAGGTACAATGGCATGAGCGTTATAGCTGACAACCCAAAGGCACACCCCAATGCCTGTTGGTCTCTGCAGGGTGGGGATGGGGTTGGCGCCACTTCAGCACTTCCCTGCCATTTCTATTATGCGTCTCTAACTCCTGCACTACCAATGCCAATGAGACAACATTCAGCATTGACAAATGCTTATTAGATTATTGAATCAATCAACCCTCTCCTACCCTTGTAACAAACCTTAATCTCACTCTTTCCCATAGAAGACTTGGTTTGCTGGCCAAGGCACCTAGCTTCACCTGAGCTCTTTCCTTCTAAGACTGCTTGAAAGGCAGAGTAGAGAAACTTACCAGAGCAAGGGAGAAGGATTAAGATTTAGTTTGGCTAAGCAGATTTACTGTGTGGTGGTGTTTTTATTTTTTACTCACAGGGATTGCTACTGTTTGTTGCTAACATTTCATTGCTTTATTTTTTCTCTGATTCAAATTGTTGTTGCTGGTATACCTTCTTCTGCATTATTACAAGGTGTGCCTACAGGTGTGTGCTAACAGATTACTGCTGTAATCTTCTGATTCAAATTGTCTTTTGCAAGGTATATCTTCTGTTACTGCTTTATTTTTCTCTGGAGCAAAGTGTTTCTTACAGGGTATATCTTCTCTGAAATTACTGTATTACAGGTGGAGCTTACATTTTTGTGACTTTTTTATCATTGGGCTATGCAAAATTATTGTTTGACACTGTGTTTTATTTTATTCTTGTTTGTTGAAAAGGTTTGTTGTCTCAGAGGTGTTTCAGTCTCCTTCTCACATTGAAGGAGCTAATTGCGTTTCCTCCAACAGCTCTTCCAAAGGATTAGGTGTGTATGTGGGGGGTGGAGCTGGCAAACTGTCAGTAATTTCCAACAGAAAGAAGGGTTAAAAAGTCAGGTTAGTTGATATCTTGGAGGTAGAAGACTTGGTTTGCTGGCCAAGGCACCTAGCTTCACCTGAGCTTTTTCCTTCTAAGACTGCTTGAAAGGCAGAGTAGAGAAACTTACCAGAGCAAGGGAGAAGGATTAAGATTTAGTTTGGCTAAGCAGATTTACTGTGTGGTGGTGTTTTTATTTTTTACTCACAGGGATTGCTACTGTTTGTTGCTAACATTTCATTGCTTTATTTTTCTCTGATTCAAATTGTTGTTGCTGGTATACCTTCTTCTGCATTATTACAAGGTGTGCCTACAGGTGTGTGCTAACAGATTACTGCTGTAATCTTCTGATTCAAATTGTCTTTGCAAGGTATATCTTCTGTTACTGCTTTATTTTCTCTGGAGCAAAGTGTTTCTTACAGGGTATATCTTCTCTGAAATTATTACAGGTGGTGCTTTACAGGTTTTACAGTTTTATCTAACATTAGGATAAGCTTTCAGGGTTATTGCATTTGTTGTTGACTGATTGTTTCTGCTCTTACCTCCTTGTTCTTTCGTCCGTGGTTCTTCTTTTTAGGCAGGGGAAGGGCCCAGCCACCCACCCCATGCTACACTCCTTTTATAGGGTACCACGGTTGTGACATTTCCTGTGGCAGAGCAGGAAGGGCGGATCAGTGGGGCCTCCACAAGGTGATCTCATTTACAGGGCACTAGTAATTTAACTTGTTATAACAAGTTAAACAAAGCACAATTAAACCATTACTTGCATTTTTTCCTTTTTTCCTTCTAATTACTCTGACTAGGTTACAAACCCAGCAACTTATTTGAATGGATTTCATTAACTGCAGGTACTGTGGAACAATTTCAGAAGGACAGTCTTACAGGATTTAGGACACTGTCCTACATGCTGGGCCTTTGGAGATCTTAGGTCTCAGCTCCGGGCAGCATGGGCAGAGATTGCATGCCTCAAATTTCATATTGAAGAGGAAATACATTATAAGAACCACCGCCATTTCCCAGCATCCAACAGAAAAACCTCGACCGCAGAGGGTGAGTTGGTCCAGGAGGTTGGCAGGTGGTTAGGAGGAACAAATCAGGTGCCCCATCACTCTCTGCTCTCCAACACATTACCTCCAAAACCATATAAACACTACAAACAGGTATCTGCCTCTATCTCTGAAATCAAATAAAGAGGCAGAAGACACTGCAGAGCAGGACACTGCAGGCACAGGAGCTAGCACAACAATACTCACCCAAATCAGGAACCAAAACTAAACAAGCACAAAGAAATCCAAAAACTTCTGATCATAGGAGACTCCATGATTCGAGGAGTTGATACCCATCTCAGCCAGGGGTGATGGTCAGATGTCTCCAGGTACATCAGCATGGAGAGACACTGACCGCATTACAAAATTGTTCACAAAGCAGGAGAAAACATTGATGTCCTAGTACATAGGGACTATCGATCTCACCAGCCGGTCAGTTGTGGAGACCAAGGAACACCTGACTAAGCTGGGTGACAAACTATCATCTATTTCGTCCGCATCTCCTTCTCTGAGATCCCGCCAGTCTGGGAGAAGGGAGCAGATGGACGGAAGGTCAGAGAAGGGAGATGGGAGCTAAACACGTGGCTCAAGGGCTGGTGCCAGGAAAAAGGACACAGATTTGTAGGGAACTGGCAACAGTTCTGGGAGCGAAAGTTCTTTAAATTTGATGGACTGCATCTGACTAAAGAGGGAGTCAGTGCATTGGGGCAGAAGTTTGACGTCTTTGCAGAATATTTAAACTAGCAAATGGGGAGAGGGGTGCAGCACCCCCATACGTCGAATGGGAAGAACACCCCTCCCCCCTCAGCTAGTGGTCAAACAGGAATTCAGCGTGTTTGCCGTTCATTTGCATCACCAGGTAAGAAAAAAGGTTTGTCTCCCCATACGATGCACAAGGGTAATGCCAAACTTCACCCAACAACTAACACACCAAAATCTGGCCAATGGAAAATCATGTACACAAATGCTCACAGCCTGGGAAATAAGATCCCAGACCTGCAGGCAATAATGTCAGAGGCTAAACTGGACATAGTAGCAATTAGTGAGACGTGGTTTACCAGTAACCACACTTAGGAGACTTCAGTACCTGGCTATGTATTGTTCAGAAGAGACCGAGGTGCAAAAGGGGAGGATGGCCCTGTATGTTAATGAAAATATCAAAGCTACAGAAATTCAAAATACACATAAGGAGCCAGAAGAACTGTGGGTCACCCTGAAACAGGAAATGGGACAGCCATAAGAACTGGGGTTGTCTACAGGCCCCCAGACCAGGGGGAGGACATAGACACATTACTGTTAGAAGATATACAAAACATGACAGCTAAAGGGAGGTTCTGATAATGGGAGACTTCAACATGCCAGACACAGATTGGTCAATACCAGCAGGAACATCTGCCAGAACTAGACTCATAGTGGATTCCCTGCAGGGAGGGCCTCAAACAACTGGTACAACAACCCACAAGAGACAGGGCTATCCTAGATCTAGTACTGACTAACAAAGAAGGGATCACAGATCTCCAGGTAGAAGGTCACCTGGGGGCCAGTGACCATCACATGGTATGGTTCAATTTGGCTACTACATCTAAATCATCCCATTCCAAGGCAAAAATATGGGACTTCAGAGGAGCTGACTTTGATAAGATGGCCAACAGAGTTAAGCTAGCCCTGGCAAAAAGAAACACAGGTGAGGAGGTACAGGCAAAGTGGGCAAGCATTAAGGATACAATACTTGAAGCAACATCCCATTGTTAGACAGAAAAGGAAGTGCAAAAGAAGAAGGAAACCACTTTGGTTCTCAAATACAGTAGCAGAAAAGGTCAGAGCCAAAAGGCTGGCCTTCAGGAAATATAAGGGAACACAGCGGGATGAAGATAGGGAGGCATACCAAACTGCCCTAAGGGAAGCAGGGAAGGCAGTAAGGCAGGCAAAGTCCCAAACTGAGGAAACACTAGCACGAACAGTAAAGAAGGTGACAAGACTTTCTATAGATACATTAGTGAAAGGAGAAAGTCCAGAGGGTGATTGCTAAGCTTAATGGAGAAAAGGAGCATGTGAGGAGGAGGACCCTGTAAAGGCATCTATCCTAAATAGATACTTTTGCTCAGTATTTACTGAAGAGAAGGTAGGCAGGGCCCACAGCCCAGCATCATGGACACAGGGGAGAGGTGAGCACTACTCCCTTCACAAAAGAAAAGGGTCCTACAAGAGCTTGCTAAGCTCAGGGTGGATAAGGCAATGGGACCTGATGGCATACATCCCAGGGTACTTAAGGAGCTAAAGGAGGAACTAGCAGAGCCATTAGCAGAATTGTTTAGTGAGTCTCTGAGCACAGGAGAGGTCCCAGAAGACTGGAGAAGGGCTCATGTGATCCCGCTCCACAAGAGTGGTAGCAGGGAGGAGGCGGGAACTACAGACCAGTCAGTCTTACCTCAGTAGTGGGCAAGATTATGGAGGCACTCCTTAAGGAAAGGATAGTGCAACACCTGGAATCCATAGGGGCACAGGATCCAAGACAGCATGGGTTTACAAAGAAGGTCCTGTCAAACTAATCTCATAGATTTCTTTGACTGGGCAACCAGAGTGGTGGACCAAGGGGAGCAGTTGATGTCCACCTTGACTTCAGCAAAGCTTTTGACACTGTTCCACATAGAGATTGATAAATAAGCTAGGTAGGCTCGGGTGGGTCAGAAGTTGGTCAACTGGGTGGCAAACTGGTTGACTGGCAGAAAACAGAGAGTGGTGGTAAATGGTATACAGTCAGAAGAGATGCAAGTCACAAGTGGGTACCTCAGGGATCAGTCCTGGGGCCAGTCCTATTCAACATCTTCATTAGTGACCTCAGAGATGGACTAGAGGGTAAGGCTTGTCTGTTTGCAGATGACACCAAGATCTGCAACAGAGTAGATGATCCAGATGGGGTGGGCAGAATGAGAAGAGATCTGGATAAACTAGCAAAATGGTCAGAAGAGTGGCAACTGGGATTTAATGCAAAGAGTGCAAAATCATGCACATAGGAAGAGAAACCCTAGAGCCACTTATAGGCTGGGAGGAGTTGCTAGCAGTCACAAAGGAAGAAAGAGACTTGGGCATCATCATCACTGATGACCTAAAATCATCCAAGCAGACCTCTAAAGCAGTAGGTAAGGCTAGGGGGTGTTAGGGTGTATTAGTAGGGTATCACAAGTCATAAGAGGAGGTAATAATCCTCATTACAAGACATTGGTTAGGCCCCATCTGGAGTACCGTGCAGTATTGAGCCACACCTTCACAAGGACATTAACTCAAATTGAGCAGTCCAGAGAAGGGCAACCAAAATGGTGCAAGGACTGCATCAGAAGACATATGAGGACAGATTAACGGAGCTCAATATGTATACCCTTGAGCAAAGGAGGAGAGAGGTGATATGATCGAGACATTTAAACACCTTAAGGGCATAAACAAGGTGAAAGAGTCTAACATGTTTAAATATAAGAAAAATAGCAGGACAAGAGGACACAGCATGAGATTAGAGGGAGGCCGATTAAGGGGAATGTGAGGAAATTCTTTTCACGGAAAGGGTGGTAGATGCATGGAATAGCTTACCACAAGAAGTGGTGGCTATGAATACAGTGCAGGGCTTCAAACAGGCATGGGATAGGCATAAGGGAGCAATACAAATGACTATGAATAGATAGGTCACTGACAGAGCAAAGGCCGATGGCACATTTATAAGGTAGAAAAAGAATTGGGCAGACTGGATGGGCCTTGCGGTCCTTATCTGCCGTCAACTTCTATGTTTCTATGTTTCTATAGCCCAACCAATTTAAGAGTTTTGCCCCACCCCCCACATTCTTAGCACCTGATCCTACTCTCCTCCTCAATGCCAACAAGAATACCAGTAGTGAGGCATGGGGGATGGCAACCAGCACAGACACTCCTCTCACTGCCTCAGCCAGCCACCATCTGAATTAATGACATACTTCTGATCTGATCATGGCTCCCTAGGGACTGTGTGCTAAATGTCGGGGAACCAGCTAGTGCTAGACCTGTTGTGGGACTGACAGGGTTGGGGAGAAAAGCTATGTGGGATTGTTTATTGACATTGCATTGCTTACTGTTATCCTTCTTTTACCATTCCTTGTTTCTACTCCCCCTAATAAACCCTATCCATTGTTTGCGTAACCCCCTATAAATGGGAGTTCCCAAAAGTCTTCCTTGGGTGTGCTTAAATGCCCACTGCCAGGTGGGCATTCTGTGTCTTTACAGGTGTAAAAGTGCTTGCATGTGAGTGCCCTGTTAGCCTGCGTGCCTGTCCCTTTAAGAGACATTATTTTTGTAGTGTATAATTAATCTGGGTAGGGGCCGACTGTTTCCAGGCTCGGGTCCTGCCTGAGCTGCAATAATATTGTTCTGTTCTGCCATCGCTAATGGTGCAGAGGGAACTCTGTTAGAACTGGTAATTGTTTGATGATTAGCTGCTCTAATAATAATGGTATTATAGTTTGTCTAACCTGCCTTTCTTTGCAGCATGGACCTTTCTGTATTGCACCAATCAGTACCTTTTTTGGACCTTAAAATGGAGTCTGTCCCCAGGGGACTTGTGGGAGTGAATTTCTGTAGGAATTGTAGTTTTTTTCATTTTGGCACCTAAATGGACCTAGAGGGGGAGCCCTTGCTTTGACAGACAGATGAATCAACCAACCAAACCATTTTTGGATCAGAAGGAAGTCCCAGTGCTGCCTGCAGCAGAGAGTCAGCCTGAGTCTGGAGTAGAGAGAGTGAACTGCTCAAGACATTCGAGCAGCTGCTCCTGCGTAGTAGCACAGGAAACTGGTGGGGAGGCTGTGTCTAGCCTGCCTGCTTCATCTTCCCTTCTGAGGAATCTGCTAGTGAAATTAATTGGACTGAATCCAAACCGACTTGTGACCAGAAATATCGAATTGTGACCACCCTGTTACCTGAAGAAGACTGAAGATTTGCTGTAAGCAATCAGCCTGTCAGGACGTCTGAATCACCACAGAGATCACGGTTTTGCTCAGAAAAACTAAAATTGCAACTGGACTGTCATCCAACCTGTGATATTGTGTTTTGCTTTACTATAGATGTGCTGTAAGCTGTCAGTGGGTAGTGATTTGGTTCTCCACTACATAAGTGTGTCACGCTTGCTGGAAGTTATCTCCAGCATCTATCAAACTGAATCCGAACTGTTCACCCCGCCTGGGCCCTGCCACCTTGGCCCAGTAAGCTACTTCAGACACAGAGATCACCATCGACGAGAGACTCGCACTGGGATCAGCCCACTGCTCAACATCTCGAGCAGGAATGACACCTTGATGAATCGTGTGGGCCCTGCTTCTCCTCGCATACCAGCTTATCGACCTGCAGTCTCCATTTCATCCCTCCTGTGTTTCATATTGGGTAGCATGAGTAAACACCAGGGTAGCTCCCTGCAACATCAGATAAATCAAAAGTGTTGTCATCTGATTCAGTTGTTGTTTTCTTGTCACGAACTGAGCCTCCAGGCTCCGGATTACAAATTGTGTGTGGTTGTGCATGCTCCTTCTTTCCATCACAGAGTTCCGACCAGCTGCAACGCCGGCCTACCCTGGGCAACGTGTCAGACTAGTCCACCTTTTTTCCAACTGGGTACTCAGAGTGTGTGACTGTGAAGGAACTCTAAAGTGCATGCATGATTGCCTGATTGAATCAGTTACAGAACTGATCAGCCAAATTATACCCTTCCCTTGTTCATTCCCCCTTGAATAAATCAGATCAAATTCTTTTTGCATTTAACTTGACTGTGGTTCCATTTTGTACAAGAAGCACTGTACTGTTGTTACCTGCTGTGTATAACCTTATTTTGCAGGGGTCTCCAGGGTTGAACTGGTGGAATCAGCCCTGGTGGTAAGTGCATACAGAGTGGGATTTTATATGCTGATTAGGGGTTATTGTAACTGTGTCTGTTGTTCATTGCTTAGACCACTAGAGGGGAAAGAGGGGGGCTACAGTGTCCCGGAGGGCTGTACCCAGGTCAGCTATGCTACCAATAACCCTGTCCTCCAGGTGGAGGCACCTGTTTTCAGTACCCAGGCCCCTTAACCTACACCTAGTCAAGCTGGCAGGGGGAGTAGCCCTTGGGATAGTGCCACCTAGGGGATACATTTACATTTTTTTTTGTGTACCATTGACTACTTGTTCACACTGCCACTGTTATTATTGCAGGGTGAAACTGCTGGGATTCGTAAATTTAGTATATTTCCTGAAAACAATATCTTGTGTACAGCTGTGCAGCAGGGCATTTCCACAGGTGGTGGCACCACATCACAAAATATTTCCCCAGACTATCTATAACATCAGAATTCGGGCCCCTCTGCTGAAAGGTTTAAAGGCCTAAGTTCACTGATCCAGCAGAGAACAGAGCCTTGCTTTGTGGACTGGAACAATGCTGGTTTACACCTTTAAATACCTCATGGGGGTGGATTTTTTCAGAAGAAAAGGTGCTCAAGAACAAGGGGACATGCTATGAAGCTGGAGGAAGAGTAGATTCTGGAGAAATGTGAGGAAATCCCAGAGGAAGTACTTCTTCAAAGAAGGAGTGGTGCATTCCTGGAACAACTTTCCAGCAGAGGTGGTGGGGGAAAAAACAGTAATGGAGTTCAAGAACGCATGGGATAAGCATATGGGAATCAGAGTGGAAAGGAAGTGTGGGGACGGGAGAAAGAGCTGCAGATCAGGCACGGTCTGTGGTAACAGGGTAAGTAGAGAGAAATGGCAGACTGCATGGGCCAAGTGGTCCTTATATGTCATCAGATTCTATGTTTCTATGTTTCTACATTTGCATGGGTGTGATAAGAAGATAATTATGTAGCTACTCCTTTAACAAAGGGCCTTTTTGGAGCAAAAACTGCTGCAGTAATTATATCAATGTGGTGGCTTTGTAATGGGGTCTACCATCCCATAGGCCATCAGGCATATTTTACATGTAACCTACAGTAACATGAGTCTCAGACATACAGAACCTTTAAATCTCAAGAGACAAAGAACCAGGACTTCATCCATAGTTAGGATATACTGTTGCAAGAGGTCAGTCCCTGGGAAGCACAACTGCTTGAAGCAGAAAGTACAAGGTTACCTATTGCAAAATACTTCCTTAATAAGGAGAGAGCAGGTTTCCCTATATAAGTCAGTATCACTGAGGCATCATCAGTCTTAAGATGTCACACTGGTCTATGTGTGTGCCTGTCTCTCAAACTCAGCCCAGTGATGGCACCAGGGTGCCAGCCCCTAGTAACAGTCTAATGGGAATCTGCACCCAAAACTCTTGACATATTCATTATAACAGCACTATGATGCCAGTGCAAGTCCCCGTAGTTCTGCGGTCATAGTGTAACCCTAGCATTCTCTGCTGTGGGAGCGGGTACCCAATTGGTTTAGTCCAGGACTTTAAAAATGGGGACCTTGGCAGGAAGTAGGAAGTGCCAGTTCAGCCTGTGTGCCTAGAGAGTCTCTCACATCCCAGGTTAGGGCAAGATCCTAAACCCAGGCAGGTATGATCTCTTACTGGCACTGGGGTGGGGGCTGCAATAGCAGGGCTATGGTGTGACTGGCTACTGCATAAAAGTAATCTTCAATGGGACTGTGATGCAAAACCTCTTACAATCTCTGGTAGTCTGCAGGGATGCTGGATGCCCTGCATGAGTGCTGGGGTGGATTTGCTACCCCAAAAAAGAAGTGACTCCAGGACACACACCGGAATATAGTGGGACCACACCACCTAAAATGGTGACAGGGAGCAGGTCTGATCAAATGTCCCCTGTATTCCAGCTCACTAGGGGGAAGAAGAAAAGAACCTACAAAGTGTGCCTGTACAACAGAGGATATTATAGAAACCTTCAAATACTTGAAGGGGGAAAAATAGGGAAGAGGGTAGATAGGGAAGGTCTCTTCAAATTAAGAGACAGCCAAACCACAAGAGGGCACAGTTTAAGGCCAGTGGTGGGAGAGGTTTAGGAGGGATGTTAGAAAGCATTTCTTTATGGAGAGAGTGGTAGCCAACTGGAACATGCTACCAGAGGAAGTAGTCTCTGAGAAGACAGTGGCAGCCTAAAGAGAGAGCCTGGGATAAGCATAAAGGGAAAACATGGGACCTGGGGGGCTGATTGCAAGGGAGGAGGGACCGGGGTAGATAGGGTCACTGGCATAAGATAGGGACCCTGCAATACGAGCAGATTCAATTGACCAAACGGCCTTCTCCTGCTGGCTCTTTCATATGTTCATATGTTCGTACAATCCACAAGGGAGCGGGAAGGAAAATTTATCAAGATGGAAGTTTAACTGCTCAAGCAATACCAACTTATGGCTATCTAAGTTATCTGAGATACCACCATTTAATCCTTTGAATTTAATTTAACCATTCTTACGCATAGTCATAGTTTGGTTGCACTGCTAAAGGCCTTTGTTGCATTGGCTATCCTGTTCTTTTCTTTCAAACAGCGTTTCCCAAGACAAGAACTGCTGTATAAGGCAATGCACCCTCAGATGTGACAGACATAGTGGTAAGTTACATGCTACTGCATGTAATTGCCGTGCATGCTCCATCGTCCACATAATACAAGCAGGTCATCTGGCAGCGAAAGCAGAACAAATGGATGCATTACACTTGCTCTGCCAGTCAATCAACTTGCATTATGCAGACAATGGAGCATGCACAGTGATGACATATGGCAGCATGTAACTTGCCTCATTGTTTTATGGGAGCGGTCTCCCCACTCAGGTATCTACCTGGACTTTATCAGATTGAAGTGTAAGTAACTCTGGCCAGTCCTTATGTTAAAGATCATGCTTAATGATTTTCAAAACTAAAACAGGAAACACAACTCAATAAACATTGCTATAAAAATTATTTGAGTTCCAGGTTTTGCAACAAATTGACAATTTTTACATTTTTGGTGCCTTGTTGGTGTGGTCCATTTCTCTAAGGTTGCTAACTTGCTAGATGTTAAGTCAGCATGCCTCCAGGCTGCTGATGTCATTTGTGGTGCTAGTCTACTGTGCCTATTAAGAGGTTGCATTGTTACTAGTAGTGTAATGTTGGTAACTACGTTACTGTTGGTCAGTGGCTGCTTTAGAATTAGCTTTAAAAGTGGGACGTATCTGTATTAAGGCCTACTAGGGAGGGATGGATGTAACAGACCTGGTAAGGTGATCATTTTAATGTGGGGTACAAAACAGAGACTGAATACAGAGGCCTGTTTACACAACCTGATCTGATTTGTTTTGAGCGGTGCAGATGAGTTGGACTGGTGCAAATCAGGTCATGTAAATGACTTGTGGAGCCCTGTAGGTCACTCCATTGTGACAAACTGCGATCCATGCTTTGGTGGGATCCTGTACCAGTACAGACGTTTTCTGCTAGCGTGTGAACATGCTGCCCTGCATACACCAGTGTAGTCCCACAGCATCCAGCAGCAAGGGCCTGTCAAGCTCAGCATTCTGCTTCGATCATTTCTTGGACAGCGCTGGGGCCAGCATTATTTTATTTTTTTATTTTTAATGTATGTCTCTATTCAAATTTAGTACTACCTGTGTTGTAAATACTGTTACTTGTTTAGGTAGTTCAAGCTGATCACTGTTGATAGGAACATGGAGCGTGGCTCTGTTTGTAGTACATCATCTTGGTGTCCCTTAACCTGTACTGGAAATGTTGATGTGAAATGCTGCCAGAATCTGCACTCAATGCAGGAGTGAAGCAGGAGGAGCAGTGGTGGAGCGGTCCAGACCATATCGGTTCTCGTAAGGTAATGTAAACATGCCTTAGGTCAAGTTCAAACCTGTCAACAAGTAAACAGTGGTCTGGCTAGTGCATAGGAACTCTCTTGGTAAAGTTTCGAAAGAGCATTACATCTCCCACTCTCATTTACAAGCAAATCTGATAATTGTTTTAGTGCCATCCTGAGCAATCCCCTCTACTGAATGTCAGGTGTGAATGAGCACAACAGTCTTTAACATAACAATTGGACCCATGCCTTTTACCACAACAGACAGACAGATTAAAGTCTTTTCATTCGCAAGAGTATGGTGTGCACATATATGAAACCCAAAGAAACAGAAGAAAGAAATACGTGCCTTAGCTGGGTTTTGTACCTAGGCTGCCCAGAATACTGTTCCAGTTGTGCTACCAGCTGTGCCACCAAGGCAACTGGAAACCTGTGACTCCCAGAAGCACCTTATTCTTTCTCTAATGCACAACCCGGTGCTGCACAGATAATCATATTTTCATACAGAAGGGTGCAGTGTGCACATAAGTGGAATCCAAACAAACAGAATCTACCCTACTGCAGAGCTTTGTGTCATCTATGAAAAGACACAAACTTGCCCTGGATGCCTTCTCCAGTGTCGCTGATGAACATATTCAAGAGGTCGGGACCCAGGACAGATTCCTGTGGCATCCCGCTCATGACCTCCCTCTCTTCCAATTTGACCCCATTTACCACAATCCTTTACTGTCTCTCCTTCATTAAGTTTCATACCCATCTGTGTTCCTAGCTGCGCCCAGGTCCCCCAGCTTCTTCTGCAATCTTCTGTGTGGCACCAAGTTGAAAGCCTTGCTGAAGCTGAAGTACGGTAAATTCACAGTGTGGCTCTCATCTTCTATCATTGTTAGCCAGTGAAAGAAGACCATCAGGTTGTTCTGATGAGATCTTCTGCCCCTAGCCATGCTGTTAACTATCATGTAGACTGTTGCTCTTTAGGTAGTTTACAAGGTTCTCTTTGAACAGTGACTCTATCAATTTACCCACTACAGACATAAGGCGGACAGGTCTGTAATTCCCCAGTTGCTTCTTAGTCCCTCTACACAAGGTGGGGGGATATATCCGCTACCCTCCAGTCTTCTAAAACTACCCTTCTCTACAATGAGCCATTGAATAACCCTAATGGGGTTTTACCCAGTTCTGCAGCCAGTTCCTTGAGCACCCTTGGGTGCATCCCATATGGCCCTGGGACGTCATCTGCCTTTAGGGCTTCAAGCTACTTCTGGGCCCTTTCTCTGTTAAATACTGGCTGCCTCATTTCAAGAATGCTTCTGCCAGCTGCCTTGATGCTACTTTCAGGCAGAGGTTCACGGTCTTCCCTCGTGAGGATGACTGCTTTTTGTTCATTTTCCTCTAGTACCCACCCCCCTACTGTAGTCGAACAATACTCCATCCCTGCTTCCTTTTTTCCTTAATATAACTGAAGAATTGTTTTTCCCCACCCTTGATCCCCTCCACAATACATAGCTCCGTGTCTGCTCTTGCCTGTCTGAGCACCCTTAGAGTCTGTACAGACTTCACCAATGTGATGATCTCCCCAACTTCTTCATAGATGAAAGAAAATGGCACCACACATGACATCACCAGATACAGATATTCTGATTATCACAGTGAACATCAAGTCTCAGCATCTAGCAGTGTGGGTGAAGCAGAGCATACAACAAATGATGCCAGTTAAATTTCTGAAAATTACACCACACGTGCTCTTTAATGGGAAAGAACATTCCCCAGGATCCCAGCAATACATTAATTTATGTCATTTGTAATGGAGTGACTACTGGGCCTCAGCTAAGGAATTTCCCTTAAATTCTAAACTCTGTACTGGTGGTCATCACTTCTCAGAATAAATATTACTACATATCTTCCCTGCTGTGATACTGCAGTTCCTCAGTACAAAAAGATTTTTTGTGACCTCATTCATTAAAGTAACCAAAAAAAAACTAACTACTTAACAGGAAAGGCACACTAAGCCAAGGCTCATCACCAGGTGTGTCCTGGGAATGGGTAACAATATACAATGATTTGGTATATTTAATTACAGAAATTACAATGATACGAAAGTAGAAATTACAGGAAGTACAATGATACACAAGTAAAAATTATTTACAATTCCATACAGTCTGTAATTTGTTTTTAAAAGTAGACATAGCTGACATGTTGTAATAGTACAAGACCTTACCTGTCTAAAAGAAGTTGAAAAAGGCTGCCAAGAACTCAAACTGGGATATTTATTCTCCCTTCAAGTGAATCCTAGGGGTGGATATCAAATGTACCAGGGGCAGAACATGTTACACTGATTAGTAAATACAGAGCTCAAAAAAGTTAGAAAATAAACTTTTTTGTCTGAGTGATGATGGTAGAGTGATTACTTTATGATAAAACTTATCTAGCTATCAGCAATGTTCTAACTTTTTGAAAATAAACTCAGTTATTAAATGCAACTGTTTCAGCAAAAACCTTCTCAGTTTCAGAAGCCTGATGGACGCTTTCAGTAAAACAAGTGCATTTGCTAATTGTGATGTGAACTGAGGTCCAACTGCAAGAGAAATTTTAGGTAACTGGTGATATACGCTTTATGTAGTGTCTAAAGATAGCCCCACCAATCACAATTTATGACACCATAAGCATACCAAACATGGCAGATCAACCGTTATAAAGAGCACACCATGTGCACTAAGACATACAAGCATATATATGCACATATATGAAAGCATCTAAACCACTTTTAATTATTTTACTCATGAAAGACACCTACCTTTCCTTCGGAACTGCCTTGTTGGTATTGTTAGGTAAAACTAGCTGGAAAAGTGCTTCTCTTGTTTCAGGTAGTGAGCACTGTGTTATGTTGCAACTTGCAGTAGTTCCGTCCTCCACAGAGTAAGCCCTTTTTTATGGCAATTACACAAAGGGCGTTTCCTTCTTATCTGCTTCCTCTGAGTAATGTACTGCTCTTGCTCAGCATACCCTCCAGAAACACCTTCTTTGTCACAAAGCAAAGCGAAAGCACATTCAGTATACCCCAGTGCACTCTCTGTGATGAAGCTACTCCTTATTTGCCAGACGCTGGCAATAACAGTAAACTGTAACAAATTTGCTGTTTGATTGTAGGTTATCATGTTTAGAGTACATCTGGTAGCAAATAATAGGTAACCCCAACAAAGCAGTACAAAACACATACTGCAGGAATTCAGAGGGCCCAGAAGAGAGTTATAAAAAGTTATGGGAATGGAGAGGTTTTAAGAGGGTAGGAAATTGTTCCTAATTGGCAGCTGTTCATAATGCTCCTACTTTTAAAAATTATATTCATACCTTGAAAGATTCATTTTACCTGTACCTGAATAAAAGTGGATATGAAAATTTGTATCTTGCATTGTCTTGTTTTTATAAAAACATACAAACATAGGGCAGGATTTTCAAAAGCCTTAGATTGCCGCAAGCCCCAATGCACCAACAATATGGCGCATGGGGCTTCTGGCAATCTAATGTGATTTTCTATCCCGTGCAGGAATTGACGCAAGTTAGACCAATATTTTATGGTTTAACTTGTGGCAATCCTGGGAGCCATTTTTATGGAGCTTGCACCAGATATTTGGGGTTCCACCCTCGTATGGCGCCAGCGTTTGGGTGCTGAGTCACTGCAGCGTCAAACGTCTTTGTCACCAACCTCTCTTGTTGTGGGGGTAGGGAAGGTGAACTCGAATTTCGGTAGTGCAGTGACTCAGCACCCTAATGCCAGCACCCTGATGCAGTGAACTAGATATTTGGCACAACCTGCCATAATTCATGGAAACTGTCACAACTGTGCCTGAGATTGTAAAATCGGGTGCAGTTGCAGTTAAGGGTTTGGAACACTGCCAGAACCTAAGTGTCGTGGCACAGGGCTGGATGCAGTCCCTGTGCCATGCTTTGAAAATCCTGTCCTTAGACTCTGGTGACAGAAAGAGACTGATGGTCCATCATGTTTGCCTTTAGTATTACTACCCCTCCATCCTAATGTCCTGGGGGGTTATCCCCCTTTGTGCCACCATATTCCTTCCTTCCCTGGTTCCCCTACTGAGACTGAGTTCCTTTGCTCTGTCCCAGCTGTGTTTGAACCCACAAAGGGTACCTGACCTCCCTAGTTCTGCCAGCAATTAGTTCCACGGCTCCACCACCCTTTCAGTGAAGCAGAACTTTCTCACATCCCTCCTGAATTTACCCTCCACTAGTTTTCAGTCATGTCCTCGCATAACTGCATCCCTATTTCTAACCAACAGGTTTTCACTATTCACTCTATAATGCTTAGGAACTACAGATCTCTATCATGCTCCCCCCCACACCTGTACTACATTGAGTACATGTTTAGGGCCTCCAGCTGTTCCTTCCTCATACAGTAGGATCTGCCCTGCTGTCCCTGGATAATTTTGGTGACCCTTTGTTGCACTGACTTCTGCTTATCTGTGTCCTTTCTCAATTGAGGACTCCACAACTGGACATAGTATTCCAGGTGAGGCCTAACCAGTGATCTGTATAAGGGTAGTATCCCTTCCCTACTCTTGCTAATAAAGCCACTCCCAATACATCTCAGCATCTTTGATACAACATTTGGTAAAGTTCTCTTCGTGGAACCATTAATTTGTAGATTTGAGTGACTATGTCATGGTTTGTGTAAGACATCTTTTTAATAATTTCTTTTTTTCACTCCATAGAAGTAAATGAGGAGTGCTACAGTGCGTGAAGACCCCTTAGTGTTTACAGCAAAGTATGCATCACATACCACAGCCACATAAATTTATCCTGATTCTAAATTATTTTCAATTTTTTAGACTGAGTTCAATCCATAGGGTAATACTGCTTAAAACAGATCTTTCTTGCTAACCTCCATTATGATTTAAACAGGATAATTTGACCCAAAAATAGCATCATGAACAAGAGCACGAGCAAAAATCTTATTTACAGGTACTTTGTATGTGTGTATGCTATTTTATTCTATTCTTACGAGGCCCATTTTGGTGTGAATTAGAAGCTTAAAGCTCTCTGGTGTCTTCTGTCCCTACTCCCCCAATCTTCCCCCTCTTCAACCCGTTCCTCCCCGTCCAAAGAGCTCATTGGTTCATTTAATCACCTTGTCTCCCTGCTGTATATGAAAGCAGGTGACACTGAACTGAATCCTGGTCCTGTTCCCATTCTACTCTTGCAGTTCCCTAAATACCTGAGGTTTATTCACCTAAACATCTGCAGCCTCCTTCCTAAATTGGATTGGTTTCAGTCTCTTATAGTATGGTCAACCTCCAGTCAGAGAGTCAGAGGTCCTTGTCATCTCAGAGTCTTGGCCCTCCCTAAGGTCTAAGATTCCACAGTGGCCATCCCCAATTACATTATAGCCAGGCAGAATCACCCCAAGAGGAGGTGATGGTGTGGCAATTTACCTCTCCACCGGTATCCAGTTTGCACCTGTGCTAGCTGTCTCCCCTTCTTCCACTTAGGAACTGCTCCTCCTCAAACTCTCCTTCCCCTTTTGTAGTCCCTATTTTTGTTGGAAGCCAGAAGTCACTGTGTATGTCTTACACCTGTGGCTGGGGGAAGGTGCAGCAAAATGGCCGCACTGCTGCTCTGCTCCAAGCCATGATTTTGCTGTGACTGCCTTAGCGGAGTCTATTTCACTCAAACAGGGGTTTAATACAATGATTTTTATGAGCCATAACTAGCCCTTGAGTAACATGTGCCTAGCTTTTTGGGAGCACCACAAGATTTTTGCCAGTGGAGCTGTTGTGAGCTGTGGAGGTCTGAAAGAGTTAAACGCTGAATGCAGAAGACAGACAAGGTAGTACTATAAGCACTGAAGGGTGTATTTAAATAGGAAAAAGGTATGCCAACATTGCTTGGGGGTTGGTGTTTACATATTTATTCTATGAGAAAGAAAATATTATGCTCAGAGGAGCATTTTCTCTGTGTTTATATTTTAGATAAACCCTTTCTGGATGATTTTATGAGCCCCCCAATGAAACTGTTTGTTATGGAGGATGGAGCATTCAAACTGAGGATCCCAAACAGGAGAGAACCCATGAGGCTGACAAGGAGGGAATGGTCTTGTTTTACCTGGTGACTGAGAAAACGGAGCCTAGGTTGAGTTTGAAAAATGAAATCTTTTTTGTATGGTGCCATGGAAAGAACTGAATTCCACTGTTGTGGCACTGGAGTGGCTTGACCAGAGTAGGCTAAATGACTCCCAGGTGGTGAGGTTATAAAGCTATTAAATGCTTGCAGGTGACCATATTCTGAGGCATTGTTTAATCTTTTCCACTTATAAAACTGCTTACCCTGATTTAAAAAAAAGGAAAAAAGGTAAGCTTTATTGCCAGTTGGACTGCAATTCAGCCACTCCCTCCGATTATTTTGCCCAGTCTCTGCAAAGTATCATTGATCCTGAACAAAGAAGTAAGACCTGGATAGACATGGAAATAGTATTCACAGAGCACAGACTCTTAAAAATACAATTTTGTTATCCAATTTAATAGACTCCTAGGTTTAATGGAGCCTTTCAACTCTTGCTCAGTCATAGTATACTTTTAATATTTTTATGATCTAAAATTTTTATACCATGCTTTAAACATTTGCACTTTTTGCTGCAGGTGCAAGCCTAGAGAGTTTGGAGCTTTAAATCCCAAACAGAGACAGATTTTTTTTTTTAGTTGAATTATTTGGATATCTGAACTCAGCCAGAACTCAGCCTTAAATTATCACTGAGTTTCAAAGATTTTCTTTTTTTCACTACAGACTTTTGGGTTCGAGTCAGTCTGTTCCCGGGCTCTTCTCAAGCTAGGAGGATTCTGTATGAGAGGAACTGAAAAATAGCTGCTGCAGAGATCCTGCACTAGTAACCTGAACTGTGCTGCTAGAACTGAGTGGACTCATTGTGGAATTCAGACAGTTGCTGCAGAGGACTCACTTACAGTCTGAAAATGAATAATTCTGAAGAGGCAGATCATCTCTGGTGCAGGATGTTAGCCAGATTTGGTGGATTTGTTTTGTAGATTGACCAAAGTGGCTGAGAACTGTGTCCCAGCTGAAGCTGAAATGAACCTTTTGTTTGACAGATTAGAGCTGCAAACTCTGAAGGGAACAGGGGTTGGGCTAGTCTTGGACCCCCCCTGCAGAGTTTTATGATATGAGTGAAAATCAGAGGGTTAGCACCTGTAACAAAGTGGAACTGCTCTTTATTTTGAACAGCTGCCTGTGTTTTTGGGGACTTTTGAACTCAGTTCAGGGACTGCAGAGGACTCCCACTGCTGTGGAGTTCTCACCCAGAGCCAGGAAGGGAACTCATTAACCCCTTCCAAGTGGGATCCATTGTCTCAGGAGGTCACCAGTGCATGCCGGGGTGCTAGGGCATCTGTGATCTGTGTGGGGAGCTGGGATGTGGTGCCACTCCAGGGTCTTGGCCTTTTGGGGCTGGTGTGGACCTGCCACTGAGCTCTGCAATGGGTCAGAAGCAGCTGAAGGTGACAAGCGGCCAGACCTTCAATCAAGGAGACAAGCAGCAAGATCTTTAAGCAAGATCCAACCTGCCAGGGGAACCAAGACATCCTCCTTTCTGCCTTTTGCTGCATGAATTGAATGGAGCTCCACTCTCCAGGATAGCTGGAAATTGTTACACCAAACGTTGCTGAGGTCTACAAATCGTGAGTACCCAGGACCTGGTTTCTGGATTCTGAAACAAGGGTGTGTGATGATAAATTTAAGCATTCTCTCAATCTTCCAGGGCCCCAACAGCCAGCCAACCTGCAGCAACATCCAGGCCTGCACCAAGTGGGTACCCCAGGGACTTCTTAGGGTAAACACTGGTACCAGTGGGGGTGGGCAGCCGGGGGTGGAATGGCCTGTGGACCTCTATGGTTAATGTTTTACCATTTACACTAACGTTCCTTTTATTTCCACAGCAACTCCAAATCAAGGTGCCCCTGTCCTAGCCCTTACCCCCAAGTAAAGCTGTGAGTTTGATTGTTGAATCTGCTGTGTCAAGAGGGGTTTTTTGCATTTTACTTTCTAACTGATTTATGGTATTTGGTGGGAGAGAGTTATTTGGGATCTTGTGTGCAGGGTGACTGGTTGGGGAGGTGGGTAGGTGCAGTATCCCTGGGGACTGTACCATTCAGTCACCTGACTTACAACTTACTCCGGGTGGAAGCACTGCACTATTATTCATAACTTTGGGAAAGAACCCCCAACTGTCACTGTAGCAAGACACAGGCCACTTAACGTGTACCAAGGTCAACAGGCAGGGGTAGTATCCCACTGGCACACATCACCTGGGCTACATCTTTGGAGGCACTGCTGGAATCTCCTGTTCACCAGTCATGCCCACCATGGAGAACCCGAATGGCAAGACCCCTGTGGATACCCAGCACCCAAGTCCATTCCACCCCTGCGCCTATTCAGACCTACGGAAGCAGACAAAGTGAGGTTGGTGGAATGGAGTATGGGCATGATG
The DNA here is from genome assembly GCA_016271365.2 of Neoceratodus forsteri. Taxonomy (NCBI): domain Eukaryota; kingdom Metazoa; phylum Chordata; order Ceratodontiformes; family Ceratodontidae; genus Neoceratodus; species Neoceratodus forsteri. The sequence goes on from CM028132.1 coordinate 558,325,417, forward strand.
ATGGACCCACGGAAGTCCTTTCTCATGCTGGGAGTACCCCAAGAGATGGACGAGGAGGACTTAATGAAATATGTGTCCACCATATCTTCATTGGGAATAGTGATGGTACAAGGGAAAATGCTGGACTCAACTAAAGGTACATTCACTGTGTTGATGGACAGTTCCAATGTAATTGAAGCTGGCTGGTTACCTGAGGCATTGGTGGTGGAGGGACTGTCTGAGGCTCTGCCCATTGTGACCTCTTTTAGTGTAATTTCCCTGGGGGTTGGGGAACAGGGAGTGGGGCCCATGCCAAAACCTTCCAAGACTGAGAGAACCCAGCCGGGTCAGGTGCCCGTAGCTTTTAATTCCTACCAAATACTAAGAATGTTCTTGGGAGTTAAACCTACCCCGAATAGCGAGGATGACTTGGAGGCCTGGATGGATTGCACTACCCCTTTGGTGCAGGATTGGTAATGTTCTGAGGTTGAGAAATGGAAGCATCTAGTAGAGAGCTTCCATGGTTCCGCCTTAGAGAGCATCTGTTCTTTGTGAGCCACAGACCCTGATACCCCCACCCAGGTATACCTGACTGCTCTGAAGCATATATTTGGTAACCCAGAGTCCTGCAAGGAACTCATGTGAAATTTCAAAACAACACACCAGTGGGAGGGGGAGCCTTTGTCTACTTTCCTCATTCGGGTACAGAGAGCCTTGAGGGGGCTTTTAGGAAATGGAGAGTGGCAGCACAGGACCTAAGCTAGATGAGGTTAGAGCATGTGGTAAAATCTGCCTGCCATTCCCCTCTTACTGGGTATTAGTTAGAGAGGTCAGAGAAGCGGAGTAAGAGCAAGGGCAATGGTGCATGCAGAGGGCTACTATGGCCACTGCACAGGTAGGAAGGGAAGTGCCCACAAGTGAGTTGCAGCAACTGAGGACCCTACTGAAGGAGTGTAAGGATGTGGTCACTTCAGCCAAATTGACGGTGAACCCGGGATTAGATGAGCCACAAGGGGTGAGTGGGACAATCCCTAGCACAGGCCCCTTGACTTATTGTGCCGGGCTCCCCATGCAAGTGCCCCTCTCTGAGGTTGGACTTAGGGTCCCAATAGATGAGTTGGCCCAAAGAGTAGCTGAGCTGGCGGGGTGCCAGGTGTGGACCAGGGGGCTTACAGGGTTGTAGAGTGGAGCCCCGTAGCACAGAGTGCCCTGGTGGGAGTGCCAGGTACCTGCCCTGCGGTGCCAGATAGGCTGCAGCCTCAGGAGCCCAGTATATGTCATCGGTGTGGGGGCGAGGGCCATATAAGGAAGGGGTGTAGGATACTGCTGAACCATACCCTTATTAGAGACAGAACACCTGCAAACCTGACCCCCAAATCAGAGAAACTATTGAGGGGCCTGGTAAAGGAGTGCACCAGGGCCCCTGGCAGATCCAGCTCCATGGCTCACGTAACAGCCTCAGCCACCAAAACTACCACGTCAGCTCCAGTTGACATGTGCAATCTAGTGGGCCCATCGACTGAGACCACCATTATCATCAATGGAATTTCCACTGGGCTGTTCTTGACAGCAGTTCCCAAGTCACCATTATTTTCAAATCCTGGTATGACTAGCACTTGCCAGATGCTGGATTACAACCACTTGAGGGAGTGCACATGTGGGGGACTTAGTGAAAAGTCATACCCCTACCTTGGCTATACCACGGTATGGATGGCCTTCCCGACTAACGTTACCAGAGTAGGGGAGGCTGTAGAGACCCTGGCTTTGATCTGCCCCAAGTCTAGAATCTACAATGGAGTGCCTGTGCTAAAGGGCATGAATGCGCATATGTTTGGACATCTGGCTCAACTGTGCTAAGCTCGAGAGGATGAGAGGGATGGTAGAGAGTGGCCACTTCACCCCCTCATTAGAGAGGCTTACAAAAGAAAGGGGGAAGACTCCTGTTGAAGAGCCAGATGACTCTGTAGGAATTGTGTGGAGAAGAAATGGGGATGAAATTGTGCTACCACCAAATGCGGAGTGTAACACTGCCAGAGTAGTGAGCTTGAAGAAAGATGTGACAAATCAGTTGCTGATGTTGGACGCCCCAGAGGAACATGGGCTGCCGATGGGACTGTTGGTGAAGCCCAGCATTCTGCCAGCCAGAGCACATGCTTATGTCTGAAAGGGTTATTGTGCAAGTGAAGAATGCCATGAACCAGGAAGTGGTGGTGGTCGAGTGGTTTGGCAAGAGTTTACTGCACCGATACAGCAGTGCAACCCGCTGCAATGGATGTAGGTGCCCCCCCCAGGGATGGAACCTGGATTATTTAACTTGAGTGACTCTCCCATCCTGAAGCACTTGAAAAAGAGATTGTAAAAGAATTTGACCTCTCAGGCAAAGGTGTTTTCTCTACATGAATGGGATGTGGGAGGGTGAGCAGAGAACAGCATCACATACGTTTTACTAATGAGAGGCCATTCCGGGAAAGATCTAGGTGTCTTGCCCCGGCTGACAGCAATGATGTCCAACGGCACTTTCAGGAGATGATGGCTGCTGGGATCATTCGAGAATCGAGGAGTCCATATGCCTCCTCTATTGTTGTTGTGAGGAAAAAGAGTGGGGCCATCCGAATGTGTGTCGATTATTGTACATTAAACAAACAGACTGTGCCACACCAGTAGACTATGCCCAGAGTACAGGATGCCCTGGATTGTTTAAACAGTTGCCAGTGGTTCTCGGTCCTGGATCTACAGAGTGGTTATTATCAGATCCAGATGGCCCCCCAGGACCAGGAGAAGATGGTCTTTATCTGTCCCCTTGGATTTTACAAATTTCTCAGGTTGCCATAGGGGATCTCAGGCACCCCAGCCACCTTTCAGCACCTAATGGAGAGGCTGCGGGTGATAGTTGCTGGAGTGTTTGGTCTACCTAGATGACATCACTGTATTCAGGAAGACCCTAGAAGAACACAAGGCCCGGTTACTCAAAGTGTTGAATTGCCTGGAGGAGACTGAACTGAAATTGTCAACTGATAAGTGTCAATTCTATCAGACTTCGGTTAAATACGTTGGGCACATAGTTTCTGTGCAGGTCATCCAGATTGACCTCAGCAAGATCAAAGCCCTCACCACTTGGCCAAAGCCCCAGACTTTGAAAGAGCCCCAGCGTCTAGGAATTGTGTGGAGAAGAAATGGGGATGAAATTGTGCTACCACCAAATGCGGAGTGTAACACTGCCAGAGTAGTGAGCTTGAAGAAAGATGTGACAAATCAGTTGCTGATGTTGGACGCCCCAGAGGAACATGGGCTGCCGATGGGACTGTTGGTGAAGCCCAGCATTCTGCCAGCCAGAGCACATGCTTATGTCAGAAAGGTTATTGTGCAAGTGAAGAATGCCATGAACCAGGAAGTGGTGGTGAGGCGAGGTCGAACTTTGGCAAGAGTTTACTGCACCGATACAGCAGTGCAACCCGCTGCAATGGATGTAGGTGCCCCCCCCAGGGATGGAACCTGGATTATTTAACTTGAGTGACTCTCCCATCCTGAAGCACTTGAAAAAGAGATTGTAAAAGAATTTGGCCTCTCAGGCAAAGGTGTTTTCTCTACATGAATGGGACGGGGGTGAGCAGAGAACAGCATCACATACGTTTTACTAATGAGAGGCCATTCCGGAAAGATCTAGGTGTCTTGCCCGGCTGACAGCAATGATGTCCAACGGCACTTTCAGGAGATGATGGCTGCTGGGATCATTCGAGAATCGAGGAGTCCATATGCCTCCTCTATTGTTGTTGTGAGGAAAAGAGTGGGCCATCCGAATGTGTGTCGATTATTGTACATTAAACAAACAGACTGTGCCACACCAGTAGACTATGCCCAGAGTACAGGATGCCCTGGATTGTTTAAACAGTTGCCAGTGGTTCTCGGTCCTGGATCTACAGAGTGGTTATTATCAGATCCAGATGGCCCCCCAGGACCAGGAGAAGATGGTCTTTATCTGTCCCCTTGGATTTTACAAATTTCTCAGGTTGCCATAGGGGATCTTAGGCACCCCAGCCACCTTTCAGCACCTAATGGAGAAGGCTGCAGGTGATATGAAGTTGCTGGAGTGTTTGGTCTACCTAGACGACATCACTGTATTCAGGAAGACCCTAGAAGAACACAAGGCCCGGTTACTCAAAGTGTTGAATTGCCTGGAGGAGACTGAACTGAAATTGTCAACTGATAAGTGTCAATTCTATCAGACTTCGGTTAAATACGTTGGGCACATAGTTTCTGTGCAGGTCATCCAGATTGACCTCAGCAAGATCAAAGCCCTCACCACTTGGCCAAAGCCCCAGACTTTGAAAGAGCCCCAGCGTCTGCTTGGTTTCTGTGGATACAATCGGAGATTTCTGAAGGACTACACCTGGGTAGTTTGGCCCCTACTGAATCTGCTACAGAGATATCCACCCACCAACAAAAGCAAGAAAGCCATTTCACCTGGGGCCCAAGCTAATCAAAAAAGCTATTTTTGGCCATCAGAGCCTTTTGACTCCCAGTGGGATGAGGAGTGTGACCAGGCATTTGAAGACATTAGCTACTGTTTGACACACACCCTGGTGCTTGCATATGCAGATCCGCAGAAACCCTACGTTCTCCTTACCGATGCCAGTTTTAGGGGTCTGTGAGCAGTGTTGTATCAAGAGTACCCGGAGAAGCTGGCCCAGTGGCGCTGAGGGTTGAGGCACCAGACACCTCACTTCGTGCCACGCTGGCGACCCAGGTTAGGGAACGAGCCCAGGTCGTTGGGGGTCGGCAGGAAGGGGAAGGGATCAAGCATCTCCAGGACTGCTCTCCTTCCCCGGGAAGGGGGATCCACCTGCTGATGCACTGGTGACCTCTAGCGGAGGCCGGAGGCACTACAGTGCTCGGTCACAAGTTGCTGGGGTTGGAGCTGCAGTGGACGTCAATCTGGGGTGTGCGGGAGTGTGCACCAGCCGGGATGGACATCATTGCACGTCCAAGCTCCAGGGACATAGAAGAACAGGGAAAAACAATGGCACCTTGGATAGGTGATGGCACTGAGTCCCTCATGCCCACTGCCGGGCCAACCCTGACTGACCTTCCAGGTCCTCCATGGCCGGTCCTACCCTGCAGCCGGAGTCTGTCTGTAAGAGCGCCCAAGAGGAGTAGGGCGACCCACCCTGGGAGGGTTAGACCAGGGGTACAGGCTGCAGGGAGGAGAGGGAGAGAGGAGGTACAACTCAGGGGGGCCCTCTGGTGGGCAGGACATGGACTCAGATGCCTGAGAGAGGTTCAAGGCACCGCGACTGGAGGGAAATAAAGTAAAAAAAAAAAAAGAGTACCCGGAGGGCTTACGCCAAGTTGCTTTCGCAAGCTGGAGTCTGAACCCATCTGAGCGGAGGTACCCGGTCCACAAGCTGGAGTTTAGGGCATTAAAGTGGGCTATTGTGGACCAGTTCCATGACTACCTGTATGGGGCCAACATCACTGTGAAGACAGGGAACAATCCCCTTACCTATGTGCAGACCACAGCTAAATTGGATGCAGCTGGTCATAGGTGGCTGTCAACTTTGTCCACCCACTACTGCATGGAGTATTGTCCCAGTCTGAATCATGTAGATGCCGATGCCCTGTCAAGAAGAAGAAACCTTCTCAGAAGAGGATACTCTATGCCTGGTGGAATGCTTAGGAGCCTCGGGAAGTTGCCTCCCAGTTGCCTGTTGCCATCTGGCCACCTTGGATGTGAGATCTCTTCCACTGTTGACAACCCAGGACTTGAAAAGAGAACAAAGAGCCATGCCTGTCACTGGCGAGATAATTAAAGTGCTTCAATACAATGGGAATCAGACTCAAATGGAAACCATTTATCCCCCTGCTAAGCTTCTGTTATGAGAATGGCCCAAGCTACGGATAAAGAACGGACTACTATATCGGAAGATGCAAGACCAGCAGGGGGGACCCCGTGAACAGTTGGTGCTTGATGATATGGGGCACCTAGGTGCTGAGCGCACACTTGAACTGGTCAAGAGCAGGTTCTACTGGCCAAAGATGGGAGCAGATGTGGAGAATTATTGTAAAAACTGCAGGAGATTTATACAGAGAAAAGTGCTTCCCCAAAAGGCAGCACCCTTGGTCAATATCTGAACCAGTGGCCCCATGGAATTGGTATGTATCGACTTCCTTACATTGGAGCCAGACTCACGCAACATCTGAAACATACTGGTCATCATGGATCATTTTACAAGATATGCCCAAGTTTACTCCACCAAGAACCAGCAAGATTCCACAGTGGCCAAAGTATTAGTGGAGAAATTCTTAGTGCACTATGCAGCTCCCCAGTGGATCCATTCAGACCAGGGCTGTGACTCTGAGACTTTGAAAGTCAATTTATCAATGAACTCTTGTCACTGTGGGGCATCTGAAAGTCTCGGACCATCCAGACTTCCGGTTCTGCCTCCAACCCGATGAGATAGCAGATTTTGGAGCTCCAACACCCCTCCCAGGATTTATTATCTTGAAAAATCCTAGTTTTTTTGTGCCCATCGAGAACCAGTAAGGGCTAATATAGTGATCTGAGACACTACAGGACACAATGCCACCAAAAGGGAGACCGAAGGAAAATATAATGGAGTTTCTGAAGCCAACCAGCTTGCCTGATCCACAAGACACTTGGGCCTTGGGGAAAAGTAAGGCCCCTACTACCACCGCGCTGCCTCCAGATAATTCAGAGGAGGAGGAGACTGAAGAAGATTTTACAATAAAGTCCCACAAACCGTGTCAGAAGCTACAAAAAATTAATGAGACTATGCAAAAAATGGAGAGTACAGCTTTGGAAATGAAAAAAGACCTGGCGGAGGTAGTGCAGCACACCACGGGCCTTGAGGCCAGGAACATGGAGGCTGACATAGCGGTTGAGGGACCCCAGCAGCCAAGCCATCAGGTTCCTCCTGAAGAGGGACAAAGAAATGACTGAAAAACTAGACGATCTGGAACTCCATTCTAGATGAGACAATTTACACATATATGGAGTTCCAGAGGATACTGAGCAAGAAAAAATGGAGCCGTTTATGGAGAGCTTTCTTGCAGAACTGCTTGATCTGCCACCTGATCAACCCCTCAATGTAGTCTGAACTCATAGAGCCCTTGTTAAGAAACCATATGGGCCCAATGTGACTCCTCGTTCCCTTGTCCTTAAATTTTTGGACTACTGCACTAAAACGATTGTCCTCCAGGCAGCTTGGGTAAAAAAAACAGTACTCTTTGGCAATAAACATCTCTATTTAGATCATGACTTTACTCCCTTTACCCAACAAAAGAGGACAGCACTTCTGGATATTAAAAAAATTCTTGGCTGGGTAAAACATCAAGATGCACTTATTTGCTCCTGCACAGCTGAAATGATTCTTTCCTAAGGGTCCGCTTTTCTTCTGGATCCTTGCAGAGGCTAGACCCACCCTCCTAAAACCGAATGTTCCCCAGGCTTTACCCATCAAACCGGGTCCGTTCTCCAACAAGCTTCCGATGCAGGAGGAGCCCTGGTCAAGGGTTACTGGTTCCAGAAAGCGAGGCCACTCTGACTCCTCCACAATGCCAGCCCACCAAACTGAGTCAATTGCAGGGGGCCCAGGAAGATCTAGAACGCAAACCAGAGCCGAAGGCTGAGTCAAGTGGGTGGTCTAGGCCGTAAAAACTGAACTGCTGGTCTAGACTGCATGATCTGGGACACTTGTATAAAGTGGCCAATAATGTGACTGAAGCTCCACGAATATGAGATTCAGATAAGGGGGGGTCTCTTTTGGGCACTGGGAACAAACTACTGTTACAGGGTTGGGGGCGTGAGGTGGAAGTTCAGTGTCCTGTGCCAGATGCTCTGACTAAGCTCTCCCCTTTTTTCTTTCTTTCCTTCTTCTTTCCTCCCTTTCTTCTCCCTCTTGCAGATCTCCTGGGCATCTAAAGATGGAACAGCGGCCCCCGAACACTGACGCAGAGAGCAGTGGCCCAACAAGTGACTAACTGAGTAGAAGGAAGGCCCCAGAGATGCTCTTTCATACCTGCCACTGCCAGGGGTTTTTGTTGATCTCCCTGAGCCAGACCCCCAGGACCGCTGTACACATTCACATTCCTCCTGAGCACCGTTGCAAATAACTTGGATTGAAGGTAGGAGCCAGTGCCGGCTGCTGGGGCATTTCCCTTTTTTTTTCTCTTCTCCCTTTTCCCTCTGGAGGCCCTAGGAGGTGGTCTGGGGAGAGGGAGGGTAATTTCTGCAGGAGGCCCTACAACATGACACTCCTGAGATACAGGGCCTAGGATGCTCGCCCTAGGGAGGGAAAGGCAGCAGTGGATGCTAGTGAGGTGCAGGAGGGAGACCCGCCGGCCTGACACTAATAAATAGAGACAAGGAGATGGGGCTTCTGGCAGCGGGGGCTCTCCCCTGGGTTGGTAAATGGTCTCCAGAGCTGGTGGAGGACTTATCCTTGTGTGTCCTGCTGCCGACTGGTGGAGGGGGCAGACAAAAGACCCAAATCTTGACCCAACATGATTAACACAGATGGCGAGGGCGGGTTGAGAAGGGGCGCCCAACTGGAGGACGTGATACCAGAGTCAGTGGTCGGCTATGTGGGGCTGGGCCCACAGTACCTCAATAGGGGGGTTAAACCTTGTCATCGGGTCATTGAGTCCTTGTTGAGAACCTCCATGTATTGTCTCTAAGAGTGTCAGGCAGTATACTCACTCTGATTCGATTAAGAAGGGGGTACAGACAGGATTCAGGGTGTGGTGTCATTTGCCCTGGTCTAAGCCTATGGCAACATGCTGCAAAGAGTGGGAGAAGATGCAGCATTGTACAGTCATGTTATCAGGGGAAACTAAATGCCTGCATGAAAATAATGTGTGTGCCTGACATGGTGGAGAGATATTAAATGTGACAACGCTCGTTGTTTTGAGGGGGTCAGCGATGTAACATGCTAATGGGAACACTGGATTGGGCAGACGCCACCAGCAGGATGCTAACACTGTTGCCTCAGGTCTGGTCAAAAGGGGGGGCAATTCAGGGGAGTAGTGCAAAGGTTGGTGACTCAAGGAAGCACTTCAAGAGGGGCATCTGGGGGGGATGTCACTCCTGGGTCACACTGTGACTGTTGCATGTGTCGGGGGGCTTAGGGTAACCTGTAGGGAATTCGAAAGGATTAGATGGAGTGGCCCTCCTGCCCCCAGAGGGGGACAGTTGGGGGTGGCCTGCCTGGGTCCTCCTCATGGGGGGGCTGGACACCACCTCGGGAGATGGTTATGCGAGAGTCCAAGATGGGAAAGCCCTCCCTACTTGTGCCAAGAGGTGGTGGAAGGTGACTGGAGATTCTGGGGCATATTACAGTAGAGATGAGGTGGCATCTCAGGCTGCCTTGGTGGGGGGGAGTGGAGATCAGAGGAATCGGCTTGGGAGAAGCCATTCCAGGACAGGAGTGTGGCACTTAGACTGCGGGGCTGCACCCTATCACCCCAACCACACATCTTCTCGGGGGAGGAGGAAAGTTGCCCGATAATTTAGGTGGGCATTGAGACATCATTTCAGCATGTCAGGTGTAGAGCTAATACTGTGGGAGGCAGGGATACACTGGATAACTGCCCTGGCAGGCTCACAAAGCCAGGTGGTTCATAAGCGCACACTCTGCGCATGGCTCCTGTGACAGAGAGCTCCTACCACTCTTGAGGACCAACTTTTTCTTAAATCTGTTGCAACAGTTCTTCTACTTCGTAGTCTATTCTATCCTTTACAATTTCTAGTCTATAAGGTTGGCCACATATGGGCACCCCCCTCCCCTTTCTTGACTATGCTATAGTGTCCTCTTTAATTTTCCTTTTCCCTCTCAAGTCCTTGTACAGGGAGTTTATTCTTGTGACCTCCAAGTGTATGTAAAACAGGTTGTGTTTATCGTTGTTGGATTTAGTATGTAATAGCACTATGTCATAATATACCTTATGTTTATGAAACCTGTAAATGTTGAAAATACCATGGCACTAGGTGTTTTTGATAATGGTAAAAAGTATTGGGGACTATTATAGAAATGAAGTTAGTTGTGCTATTTAAAATGCATGTAAGTTGCTGTAAACTGAACAAGTCTGAAATGTCATGGTGATCTGCATATGTCCCATGATACTTTGCATTATGGAAGTATGTATGATGTTGTATTTCTTTGAAAGTTGATTTGTTGCCAATGCCCTTTGGGTAACCCTTTTTTCAGTGTTTCTGTACTGAGGTTCTTTGTTTTTAGCTTGTTTTGGTTTTTCTTTTTGAGCTCCCACTACCCAAGCAAACGGGGCTCACATAGGGATTAAGGGTTTTCAGTGAAAAGTGGTTAGATCAGAGATCAGTATCAGTAGGTGCTGGCTAAGTGCAGAGAAAATACATTCATAGTCTGTTGCTGCAACATGATGTATTGAAGAAGGAGTATGGCATTACAGAAGTTTATTACCTGTATTTTGAATAAACATCACACGAAGATTGTGTGTTGAACCTGAAGTTCGGTGTCTGGTCCATCTGTTATCCCACAACCCCTCCACAGACTTGGTGTCAGCAGTGGGATAACTTGCTGGAAGCATCTGGACTGGCCGAAGAGGGATGTTTTCTGGTGGATATCACCCAGATATCCCAGGTGGACCGATGCACCAGGAGTTGCCAGAGGAGAACCCGGATAAGAAAGTCCGTGGAGTTCTGCCCAGAGCCATGGCTGACAGATGGAGAGAAGCTGCTGCCTGGACTGGACCTGGGAGCTTGGAGGAAGGCCAAGCCCGAAGATGGTGAAGAGATGCAGGTTGAGGCAGACTGGAGGTGCGAGAGACACAACACCCAGGAGGCAGAGACCCTGGTGAGGATGATCCACTGGATGAGTGGGCAATGCTTGGAGGCAGAACGACTACGCAGAGAGGCAGAACACTAGTGCCAGCTGCTCGAGAGGTCCCTGTTGGAGAGTTTGGATAAAGAGTCGGAGGAGGATTTTTCATGGGCTCAGTTTGAGGAGTACCCCCTGACTGAGCAGGATATTCCTTTGTTTCCTGTGTTCCCAGGATACTACCTGTTGGAGGTCAGAGATACAAGTATGGAACTTGAATGTGAGACCCCAGGTAAGACTGTGCCTAGTGATATTGTGCTGGGGTTGAAGACTCCAAGCAAGCAAGAAGACGCCTATGAGGCTGAAGGGACTTTTTCTTGTATTGATGAAGCTAAATCTATTAACAGTATTGACTGGGGTATACTCCAGGCTAAAAATGCTAATATTGCCAAAATGTTACAATATGTTAAAATCAAGGAGGTGGTACATGTGTTTTTTGGTGGGGCGTTTTTTGATGAAAAACCTACAAAGGAAGAGGTGGATGGAAAATGGATTGGAACCTGTGTTAGGGTAACACCAAAAGAGTGTCTACCCTCAGGTGTCTGCATCTGTAGAAAGTGAAATGAATCAAGAGACATGGTGGTTTTATGTAGAGGAGTTGAACCTAGGACTGGGCCCCTACTTAAAACTGACAAGTCTAGTGGGGTTGGAGCAGGTAATTACTCACCCCAGAGAAAGTTTTTCTACGGCACTATACTTTACAGCTGTTCAGATTTTTGGATAAGAAATATGACATACTTTCCTTAGAAGGAGATAGTTCAGGGAAGGTACCGTTAGTCTCTGTTGAGAAATGTGTTAATTCCTCAGGGTAAAGAATGATGATATCTACTATGTTTATCATTAATAGGGACCCTGAGACAGAGCTTCTGAAGATGGATGGGTGGAAGCTCCATCCCTTCCTGGGACAGGAAGGTGGTAAGCAGTCTTCAATAACTGCTTCCCTCTTAAGGTGTCACATATCCCCATTTGACAGGGAGCTCCTGCCACTCTTGAGGACCAACTTTTTCTTAAATCTGTTGCAACAGTTCTTCCATTTCTTAGTCTGTTCTATCCTTTACAAATTCTAATCCATAAGGTTGGCCACCTATAAGCACTCCCCTCCCCTTTCTTGACTATGCTATAGTGTCCTCTTTAATTTTCCTTTTCCCTCTCAGGTCCTCGTACAGGGAGCTCATTCTTGTGACTTCCAAACGTATGTAAAACAGGTTTTGTTTATTGTTGTTGGATTTGGTATGTAACAGCACTATGTCATAATATACCATGGCCTGGATATTCAGACTGCGCCAGGCTGTGGCGCAAGCCTGGGGGCAGCGCAATTTGGCTGTGCAGGGGCGTTGACTGGGTGATATTCAACAGAGCTGTGCCATGGCACAGCATCACTGAATATCGCACCCTGGCCACCCACAGTGTGCATGGCACAGTGGCACTGCGCCAGCGCAAGTGGCCAGAGTGGAGCAGGGGGATGCGCTAGCGCAAGTTCCATTGCGCTATGCGCAACAACCGTGATATTCAAAAGTGTACATGCAAATGGGGCCATAATGTATGCAAGGTGCAAATGGGGCCATTGCATGTCATCCTCTTCATTGCATGCAGGTCGCCGATCCCCGGTGACTTACGCCTGGCGCCCTGCCTGGCAGCAGCCGTTGGGGACCGATGCCCCCTGCATAGCGCGGCAATGCACCCCTCTGCCTGACCGCAGGCATATGTAGAGTCAATTAAGTGTCCAATATCCCTGGTGGTCCAGTGGACCGCTTGCAGCCCAATCACAGGCATCAGTGTAAATATATGTCCAATATCCCTGGTGGTCCAATGGACTGCTCTCAGCCCAATCACAGGCTTCAGTATGAAATAATATGTCCACTATCCCTGGTGGTCCAGTGGACCGCTCGCAGCCCGATCACGGGCATATGTAATAATAAGGAGAGCTCCACGGTACCCCCCTCCCAACCCGCCCACTGAGCTAACGACCCTCTCCCCTCCAGTCAGCGGCGGGTGGCAGCACCCCATCCACCTGCCTCCCTGCCACCCGCCGACTGACAGTGTATGGTAGGGCTGCCCAGTCAAAAGAACAAGGGTCTTGAATGAACTAAAGAAGATCCAGACAGAGATTGCCTTCCTCCAGGAAATGCATCTGTGCATGAAGGAAAGTGCAAAACTAAAAAGGGCGTGGGTGGGCCAGGCGTATTCTGCATCCTACATAGAACATCCACGCAAGAGAGGGGTGGCTACCATAATTCACAAGAACTGCCCCTTCCAACTGACGGATATCCAGCAGGATGTGGAAGGCAGATATCTGATACTAAAGGGGGCCTACAGAGACACCCCTTGCACCCTAGTGAATGTCTACGCCCCCAACCAGGAAACAGAAAATAGCGCATTCTTGAGGGAGACCCTATTTAAAGCAGTACATCCACCGAGCAAATTGCTAGTGGTGGGAGTAGATTTTAATGTAGTTCTTAATCCCACCCTGGACAAGACAGGGGTGAGACCAGGACCAACTTCCTGTGTAGCCAGAACACTGAATAGGCTTAACCAGCAGCTGGGGCTGGTGGAGGTCTGCTGCTACTTCCACCCCAGGGAACGAGATTACTTCTGCTGGTCAACACCTCATCAGGAGTACTCCAGGCTTGACCTGATATTGGTCTCGGCAGATTGGCTGCATAGGGTCGAGGAGGTGAGGATTCACCCCAGGACCATATCGGACCATGGTCTGGTATCCATAAAGATGTGGCTAGCACCCAAGGCTAAAAACTCCTCATGAAGGCTGAATGTCTCCCTCCTGAATAAGGAGGAATATAGGGACTTGGTTAAAGGGGCCATCAAGGAATACACCAAGAATAACCCCACACAGGATACCTCAGCAGCCATCTGGTGGGAGGGCCTGAAGTCGGTCATTACAGGCAAAACTATACAATATACCTCCCTTCTTAAAAAAAATAACCAGAAAGAGATTCTGGATCTAGAGGCCCGACTATGGGAGTTGGAAGTTGAACACAAAATAGCCCTTGACCCTACAGTTAAGGAGAGCCTAGAAGTTACTAGACAGAAGTTTAATAAACTCCTAGATGAAAAAATAGAGGACCAGTTGAGATATTCTTGCCAACGATTCTACAAAGCAGGAGGAAGGGCAGGCAAACTCCTGGCATGGCAGCTCTGGAAGGAGGCCTCCTCCAGGACAGTCCTCAGCCTAAGGTCTTCACCAGGCTAGGGTGGGCTGGTCTCGGACCTGAAACGCACTGCAGCAAAATTCCAGGACTTCTACAGACACCTCTACTGTCAAGAGCCCATAGAAAATTATCAGAACAAATTGGACTCCTTTTTCTGCCGGGTCAGACTACAAGGTCTTACCCAAGAGGAAAGGGACACACTAGATGCCCCAATCACAGATGAGGAGGTTCTCTCCAGCATACAGGCCTTGAAGTCAGGGAAAACCTCTGGGCCAGACGGGATGGCAGCTGAAATGTACAAAACCTTAAAGGAGATCTGGTCCTCACTGATTGGTAAAACATGCAGGGAGGTCCAAGACGGGGGGGGGGGGGCGCAACACCACCAAGCTGGCAGTACACACAGATAATGATGATACGCAAGGAGTGAAAGGACCCAACTGAGCCTGGATCCTACAGACTGATCTCCCTACTAAATGTAGACCAGAAAATGTATACCTTCATTCTGGGCCTGTAGACTGCAGGGGTGTGTGGGGAGACTGGTCCATCCGGTTCAAACTGGCTTTATAAATGGGAGATTACTCCATGACAGTGTGAGGTGCCTGTTGAATTCGATTACCCATCAACAGGCCTCCGGGGAACCCACTCTGGCGGTATTCATGGACACGGAGAAAGCCTTCGACAGGGTCATACTTGGGATCATACTTGGGATATCTATGGCAACAGAATGCTACAGCCCATACTAGTTGTCCCCACTACACAGTGGAAGTAACAGCTTTACTAACCTCCAACTATCTATCTAGATTATTTTTAAACGTTAGAAAGCTTGTTGCATTAATTACTTCTGCTGGTAGTTCATTACGCCATTTAACAGTTCTGGACACAGAACTATGCTTCCATGCCTCAGTTCTGTATTTCTTTTCTTTAATTTTCAACTTATAACCTCTCATGTCATATCTATGTTCTTTAAATTCTAGTCTCAAATCTCCCTTCAGCTGTTCACATCTCAATATCCTATAATAAAACAATAGTAGATCACCTCTTTATGTTGTAATTCCAATGACCATAATTTTAAATAACCTAATCTTTCTTCATATGGCTTTCCCCTACAACCTGCTATTAGTTTAATAAATATTCTTTGTGGTTTCTCAGTTAGCCTTATATCTTTCATTAAATGTGGACTCCAGCTTGGGGTAACATAATCTAGGCTTGGTCTGCTATAGCTGTTATATACAGGCAACAGGACTGTTTCATTTCTTGAGAAGAAACTTCTCCTCACACTATTTATTAAATACATAGCTTTATTTGCCACATGTTTACAATGGGCTTCACATTTTAAATCATTCCTAATATGTATTCCCAAATTCTTTTCACAATCTGCTGTTTTCAAAATTGTCCGTTTGATGTTATAATCCTGCCCTACATTCTTCTTCCCCATATGCAGAATTCTACACTTCTACAGATTTTATCTCATTCCATTTGTCTCAGACCAATCCACCACTGTTAAAATATCTTCACCAAACCTTAGTCTATCATCAAGTGAATCGACCATGCCTCCGATCTTAACATCATCCGCAAATTTGACTATTTTATTACCACTACTTATTTTTAAATCATATATATATATATATATATATATATATATATATATAAAAAACAACTAGCCCAATACAGACCCCTGTGGCACCTCACTTTCCACCCTAACCTCATGTGAAATGTATCCGTGAATTCTAACTGTCTGTTTTCCATCCGTCAACCAACATGCAATCCATTTAATTATGGTGTTGATGAAACCTAACCTTACCATCTTCTGGATTAAATTTCCATGTGGGATGGAATCGAAAGCTCAACAGAAATCAAGCAACACTACATCCATAGTCTTTCCCTGATTTATATTTTCCCCGATATAATTATAGAAACTTATTAAGTTGGTGTTACATGACCTATTCTCTACAAATCCATGTTGCAAGTCATCATTCATATTATTTTTTCTCATCCATCTTTTGATTTTGTCCGCCATCAAACTTTCAATAATTTTCGCCACCATTGATGTCAAAATGGGGTAGAAGCCCTCTATGCGGCCCCCCCCAGGCCAGAGTCTGGGTCAATGGGTACAATATGGGGGGTTTTCACCTCACTGGGGGTACGAGACAAGGGTGCCCACTTTCCCCCCTACTCTTTGCCTTGTGCATAGAGCCTCTGGCGGTAGCAGTCAGAGTTTCAGCGGATGCCCGGGGGATCAGAGCGGGTGACAGAGACCATAAGATCTCCCTTTATGCAGATGATAGCCCTTTTTTATGTGACCTTCCCGGGGACTTCCCTGCCAGCACTGGACAGAGAACTCAGAGAATATGGCTAGGTCTCTAAGTATAAGATCAACCTAGAAAAATCAGAGGCTATAAAGTTCCGGGGGCACCATACCCAGGGAGGAACTTACAGACTTCCCTTACAAATGTGGTAGAGCAAACACGGTGAGATACCTGGGCATCAAGATCACACCACAGATATCTACTCTGTTTGACTTGAACTATGGTAAACTGTGGGGTGAGATTACCTTGGACCTGGTGAGGTGGGAGCTGCTTCACCTCTCCCTGGGTGGAAGGATTGAGACAGTGAAAATGAATATCCTTCCCCATTTCCTGTTCCTGTTTCAGGCCCTCCTAGTTCATATCCCAATCAGTTTTTGGAAGAAGGCAAACACAGCCCTGCTGGCCTTCATATGGCAGGGGGGCAGAAGAAGAATTAGCAGCAGACTCCTCTCACAGACAAAGGAGAGGGGGGGTCTAGACTACCCAGATCTAAAACTATATTACTTGGCGGCACAGCTTGCCTCGGTGATATCTTGGATGAAACAAAGTGAGGAAATGGGTTGGCAGGGGTTAGAAAGACATCAGTCACAGATGTTTTCCCTGACCTCACTTACTCACGCCCCACTTTCTCCAGAAATATGGAGGAATTTAAATAATCCATGGACCAAACACTCCCTTAGGGTCCTGGTGAGAGCCAGGAAGCTTACTCAAATGCCAGAGGGGATAGGTCCCCTCACTTCGATCTCAGAGGACCCAGGCTTTACTCCCCCCCCCGCACAGACCCCAGATTCCGAGCATGGAATGCTCTCACACTGGTCAGGTTTCGGAACCTGATCCAGGGAGAAGGCCTCATGACCTTCCCAGCATTACAACACAGATACCACCTCAGCAAAGCAGACTTCCATAGATATCTCCAGGTCCAACACTACCTGGTTTCAAACCAACTAGTCTCAAAGATTACAAGAGTCCCTACAGGCCTGGAAGACTTCCTATACTGGTCAACCAGATTGATTGGACAGAGGAAGGTGGTTTCTGGAGCCTATCAGGCTCTTCAGGAAGAAAGCTGCCCTCAGTTCATGGTGATAAGGGAGGGATGGAAGTGGGAGCTGGATACTCCACTCCCCACGGAGAAATGGGAAAGAACCTGGAGGCATGTCTGGGGGACCTCCGCATCCCCCGGCTGGAGAGAGTTCAGGTGGAATTACCTAGCTCATTTTTTCCACACACCCTCAATCACGAAGCACTTCCAGGTAGGAAATTCAGATGGGTGCTGGAGAGGATGTGGTCAGGTGGGCATTCATGGCCATGTCTTTTGGTCCTGCCCAGCCCTTAAAACCTTCTGGCAGGAAATCCAGCAGACTCTAAGCTGGATGTTGGGGACTTGTATCCCCTTATCATTCGATCAAATGATACTGGTATCGGAGCTCTCAGAAATAGGGAATACCAAGCAACAAGGTCTGTTCAGGATGTTATGTTTAGCAGCACTAAAGGAAATAACAGCTTATTGGCTGAGCCCCACCATACCAATGCTTGGTTCTTGGTGGGCAAGAGTGGAGAGCATTAGGTGCATGGAGAGGCTGACAGCCAAACTCCAACTCACAGAAGCAAATCACAAGGAGCTCTGGAATAGATGGGGGTTCTTGGGTCAAGGAGGGAGCCCAGGTGATGAGAGAGGGGATTGAACTATTTACATAGGCACCCTGATTGACTGGGAGAGGGGATAGGCAGTCCAGAGGTAATACTCCAGTAGGCAGGAGGATGACTCCCATAAATAAGCCATGGCCTTCAACTCAGATGAGACAACTATACAGATTGGTAACAGGGTCTCTCCAAACTGATTTGAGACTCCAGTTGAGTCACTTATTGATGCTCATTTTTCTCCAGTTAATATAATAATAATAATAATAATTATTTATTTTGTGCCTGTCAAATATCAAGGCACAATACAATAAGACAAATAAGAAAAAAATACAGAAATCAATATTATAAAAACAGACAGAAACAAATCTGTGAACAGTAAAACCATAAGCTTTTTCCCCACAGGAAGGATTTCAAAGCCTGTTTAAAACTCCCCACAGTCATGCACTCCCTAGTCCGACGGGGTAGAGAATTCCAAAGGGAAGGGGCCGCAAACATAAAAGCACAGGTCCCAGCAGATTTTAAAATCACCCTTGTAATCTCTAGCAACCCCTCATCAGCTGAACAGAGCGATCTCACAGGTTGATAAGGGATCAGGAGTTCTTTCAGTTAATCAGGGCCCAGATCATGCAGGGCTTAATATGTTAACATAAGATGCAGAAGAATTAGAGTAAACAAACGTGGCTTCGGGTAACTCAATATTTCCCACCATGAGGTCATCTGGGAAAGGAAGACACATACAAATAAAGGGATCTGCATACTGCACAGAGGTAGGAAGGGGGATCATTAATGAGTCCGAGTACTCACCACCAGCAGGGGGCATTGTTTGACACACATTGGGGTAATGGGTTAGAACATAATGTGTAACTAGGGAAAAGTATTTATGTTCTGTTAGAATTCCAGAATGTATGAACCTGTAACTTGACCTCTGTAGACCTTTCCTGTTTACCTCTGTTTATCTGCAATAAAAATAAGTTAAAAAAAAAAAAAGTAAGTCTCAGACCACCCATATCATCCCCAAGGTGATCCCAAGTCCAAGAGATTCATTTGGACCTTGCTAGACATGCTGGGCAGCTTGGATTCCCGAGACAAGCACACTTGGAGTCAGCGGGTGAGTGCTCTGGTCCACGCCTACAACTGCATCCGGAATGATGCTATGGGGTTCTCTCCCTACCAGCTCACGTTCGGGAGGGAAGCCCGGTTGCCTGTGGATCTTTGCTTCAGAGTCTCCACCTATGGTCTTGGGGCAGGAGACTATCTTCAGTATGTGAGGAAGTTAAAACAGCAACTGGACGGTGCCTATTGCCTTGCTTCAGAAATGACACCCAAAAGAAACCAAGCCAATAAAGACCGTTAGGACAAGAAGGTGCGAGTTCAGTATCTGGAGGCCGGTGATAGAGTATTGTTATGACGTCTGGGCATACCAGGAAAGCACAAGACTGCAGATGGATGGGGAAGCACACCGTATGTCATTCTGGCCTTCCGGTATATAAGATTCAGCCTGAGGGAGAGACAGGAGAACACAAAGTCATATATCGAAACCATCTGCTGCCCATTGGTGACCGAACAGTGGACACTGAGAGCTCAGTGGAAGATCCTCCACCTCCCACCACTCAAGCTGCTGCATGTGGGAGATGGAGGCATGAAAGTAGTGATGCCATGGTGGCTGGGCCTGCCCAGAGTGGGCGGGGGTCGCAGATGGAGAAAGTACAGATGATGAGACCAAGGGAGAAGGGGATAGAACCACCCAAAGTTTTTACCCTACACCAGAGTTAGCCAGACTGTTTCAGGGATCACCCCTGATGTTGGTGGACACGCCTGTGTCCAGGAAACAGGGTGGAGATGAGGAGGCTGCTCCCACTCTGCCTCTGGGAGGGACCACTCCGGATTCGAATACTAGTCTAGCTGAGCCCTGTGAGTGGTACTGGAGCAGCTCCCCTGAAGAGATGCCTTTTGGAGGATCCACCACGGACCTGAATACTAGTCAACCTGGATCCTCTGAATGGCCACAGGATAGCCCTGAGGAACAGGAAGGAGAGGAAGAGGAGGAACTTTCTGGAGGGCCCACATCGGAACTGAACACTGGTCCGGCTGTGTCCTCTGAAGGGCCACAGGATAGTCCCCTTAGACAAATTGGTGAGGATGTGGGGACACTGGAAAGCTCTGCCCCAACAGCTGAGGGAAAAACAGGGCAGGATGTCTATGACAGTGAAGAGGACTCTGCCTCTGAGCAAGACGTGGTTACTGGTCTGGGGGTTCAGGAGACCCCAAGGAGGTCAGGAAGGACAGTTCGGCCTATTCTCAAGCTAACTTATGATGCCCCTAGGATTTCCTCTAATTTGCCTTTGTTTGTAGTACACAAGGGACTCCATATTACCCCTAGATCCCTGCAGAAAGTAGTTACGTGTCCTGCTGATACTAAACCCCCTAGATCCAAGGGAAAGGTGACCAGGAAAAGGAAGGGGAGGTGAAAGGGTACCTAGGAAGTTTGAGGGAGAGTTGTACTATGTGGGGTTTCAGTATCATATGGCTGATAGACTAAACCTATGGGTGCCACATTTCATGTGGCCAAGGGCTCATGATGGGAAAGGCATTTCCTGAAATGTACATAATGTTTCTTGTCTGAGTGTTTTCCCATTCTAAAAATGGTTATGACAGGATAGGAAGGATTCAGGTGTTTAGTTAGAAATGTTATTGTGTTAATGTCAAACAGTTATGATGCTTTACCCTTAGGCTTGGCATGGAAGTAAGCATTCAAGGGGAGTAACCCCTTGAAGGCTACTTAATTGCTCGGTTTGCCCCCATAATTGCGAGAGCCCCGTTGGCCCCCTTTGTCCTCCATCACAGCCCAGATTTGTGTTGTCTCTTGGTGCCCTCTGACCCCCGGACCAGATTTGCAGTTGGGTTTGGCACCGGTTAGCCTCAGAATGTTGGTCGCAATTCACCGCCACTCTGTGCTGCTTCACCGAGCGGGTGGGCGGGCGACTGCACATGCGTTTAAAAGCACTTTAAAGTTTCCGACCATTGTTTGCGGTAAAAACAGGGAGTGTTTCTTGGTCACGGTTCCTCTGTTTAGTTATTTGGGGACCAGAGACAGAGCCAGGCTGGTGAGAGGCCTTTTTTTGGGAAAAACATTAAAGTTAAACTTAGGCGCATAGCGAGGGCTCATGAATGGTTCATGAGCTTTCATGCATATTAAAGAGAAGCCGCCTGCCACCTTGGGGGTCAGTGTTTTCGGCGGCAGCAACAGCCCAAGTATTTGATATAAATAGTCATGAGTGGTATTGTATGAAAGGGCATTGTTGAGGCTACCAGACGATGGGGGCACCATAAATAAAGGGCATTTTCCATCGCTGCAGTAGGACTCCAAATTTAGAACTGCATGAAACTGCTACTGAACTGAATGGGGGCTGACATTTTAGAAACGTAGAAACATAGAAGTTGAAGGCAGAAGAAGACCGCTATGTCCATCTAGTCTACCCATTTGTTTTAGACCTATTTTGACACTTTAACCCCATCCAGCAGCCAATCCACATTCTAGGCGCTCAAAATGACGAAGGACCTCTGGTAAGGGGAGTTTCATAAATTCAGGTGCCTAGATCATGCTCCAATGAGTAATTAGGAGGTACTGATCACTATGGTTATTGATGATTGATTGGCTTGAACAGCCAGTCAGGAGGCTGGATTCCTGAGAGAAAAGCCCAGGACTTTTGGGTTCTAGTCAGTCTGTTCCTGGGCTCTTCTTGAGCTAGGAGGATTCTGTGTGAGAGGAATTGGACTGTCAGAGGCCTTGCTCAGGTCTCAGCTGTGGATTGTGCTGCAGAAAGTGAGCTAAGGAGAAAAGAAAGGAGAGCTTGGACTCATCTTGAACTCGCCAGGTACTGGGAATTGTGCTGTTTTGATCGGGAAAAGTAGCTGCTGCAGAGATCCTGCACTAGTAACCTGAACTGTGTTGCTAGAACTGAGTTGACTCATTGTAGAAACTAGACTGTTGCTTCAGAGGACTCGTTTACAGTCCGAGACTCTGAAAATAATTCTGAAGAGGCAAAGCGTCTCTGGTGAAGTGTGCTAGCCAGGTTTGGTGGATTTGCTTTCTGGATTGACCAACGTGGCTGAGAGATGTGTCCAGCTGAAGCTGAAAGGAACCTTTTGTGGACAGATTAGAGCTGCAAACACTGAAGGGAACAGAGCTTGGGCTAGTCTTGGACCTCCCCTGCAGAGTTTTATCATCTGAGTGAAAATCGGAGGGCTAGCACACATGATAAAGTGGAACTGCTCTTTATTTTGGACAGGTGCCTGCATTTTTGGGGACTTTTGAACTCAGTTCAGTAACTGCAGAGGACTCCCACTGCTGGTGAGTTCTCACCCAGAGCCAGGAAGAGAACTCATTAACCCCTTCCAAGTGGGACCCACTGTCTCAGGAGGTCACTGGCGCATGCTGGGGTGCTAGGGCATCTGGAATCCATGTGGGGAGCCAGGCTGTGGAGCCAGTCCTGGGTCTGGGCCTTGTGGGGCTGGTGTGGCCCTGCCACCAAGCTTTGCAATGGGCCAGAAGTGGCTGAAGGTGACAAGCGGCCAGAACTTCAATCAAGGGGACAAGCTGCAAGACCTTCAAGCAAGATCCAACCTGCCAGGGGAACCAAGACCATCCTCCCTTCTGCCTATTGCTGCATGAATTGAACAGAGCACCACTCTCCAGGACATCTGGAAATTATTACACCAACCGTTATTGAGGTCTACAAACCGTGAGTACCCAGGACCTGGTTCCTGGATTCTGACACAAGGGTGTGTGATTCTAAATTTAAATGTTCTCTCAATCTTCCAAGGCCCCAACAGCTGGCCAACCTGCAGCAACGTCCAGACCCGCACCAAGTGGGTACCCCAAGGACTTCTTAGAGTAAACACTGGTACCAGAGGGAGTGGGCAGCTGGGGGTGGAATGGCCTGCGGGCCTCTATGGTTAATGTTTTACTATTTACACTAACTTTCCTTTTATTTCCACAGCAACTCCAAATCCAGGTACCCCTGTCCTAGCCCTTGCCCCCAAGAAAGCTGTGAGTTTGATTGTTGAAGCTGCTGTGTCAAGAGAGGCTCTTTGCATTTTACTTTCTAACTGATTTATGGTATTTGGTGGGAGAGAGTTATTTGGGAACTTGTCTGCAGGGTGGCTGGTTGGGGAGGTGGGTAGGTGCAGTATCCCTGGGAACTGTACCATTCAGTCACCTGACCCACTTACAACTTACTCTGGGTGGAGGCAACATGCTATTATTCATAACTTTGCGAAAGAACCTCCAACTGTCACCGTAGCAGGACCCAGGCCCCTTAACCTGTACCAAGGTCAACAAGCAGGGGTAGTAGCCCACTGGCACACGGCACCTGGACTACACATAGAACCAGGGCATGGTCTAAACGAGAGCCCCAAGGATGGTTAGAGAAGGGTGACAGCTTCTTTGGTTAAGTTTATTGATGTAAGGGGGTGATTTGAGATGGACCTGTTGAACATTAGGCACTAATTACTTAATATACTGCTTCAAGACGAAGATCAAATGTTTGCGATACAGGTGTGCAGAACTGGGGTAGGACCAGACATCTGCTGGTGCTTAGAAGGCTGGATAGTTTGGATGTAATTCCCCCCTTGCAATGTACCAGTGATGAGGGACTGTTTGGGGCCCAGATGGCCATTTTGGCCTCTAAGAAAAGCCTATCCAAAGTAAAGAGATCGCAAGTATGAGGACTTGGCCCCATTTGTCACTATTAGGTGGAGCTCAGGTGGTATTTGGAACTTTAGCCATCTTATAGCTGGCTCATATGTCTGATGGAGCCCTTGTGTTGGGTACATAAGTATTACAACAAGGATTTCCCAGAAGGATTTTACAAAGGGTTTCTGTTGCTTGATGGATATATAAGGGTCTGGATTACCCTCTCAATAATGGCTTTCTCATTTTTGCATATCTCTTCCTAGGATATCCTTGTGGGCCTAGTATATTGAATCATTATCCCTGTTTTGCTATTTTATCCTAATTAATTGTGTACTTTTGTCCAATAGTGGAGCGATTATCTGTGATCATGCTTGAGAAGCTATATATATATATAATGACAACAATTTGAGGATCAGATATTCTAATTTAGGTCCAGTTTATGATTAATTGGAAATCATTAATTATATATCTTATTGCATATTTACATATCTGCATATTCAGCCTATACGAATCAATTACATAGAAATTGATGATTTTAACCTAAGATGCAACAATTTGCTGGTTTTAAGCACTTCAGAGCTACAATGGTATGGCATTTATATTTAATATTTGTATTTTTGTTTTCATTTTTGTCCATATTGTAATGACTGATTGTCAAACAATAAACTAACTGAACTGAACCCTATTTTTCTTACTGGGGTCTTCTGTTGCCCTGAAGTGACTCCTGTATTGGTCACTGATCTCCTCTCCACTATCTGTTCCCACTCCTCCACTGGTGAGTTGCTCATTTTTGGTGACTAATATTAATTGACTGTCCCCCTCCACACACAAACTTTCCCAAAATCTAAAATCCTTCCAATTATTCCAGTTGATTTTGCCCCCCCACACACACATTATTCATAAATTCCTTACCACTCCCTACTGGATGGGGTCCTTTCCTCCCATCCACACCATATAGTGGTTGCAGTTATCCTCCCTTATGCCCTCAGTGACTACTATATGGTGTATAATGTGTGCAACATTCAAAACACTCAAACTCCCCCTAAATTAATATTACGGCCCATCATGTCACTGGGTTTGTCCTTCTTCCACACCAACCAGTTGGACACTGACTGGTCCCCTATCTCAGCAGTCTCCAACATCAATTCTGCTCTCCAATTTTTCTAGCCCAATTTCATGACGGTCTGGAATCACCATTGCCCCCCCCCTTCAGAAAACCATAGTCAGGGTTCCCACCTCCCCTGAATTTCCATTGAGTTGCTGGCTTGACTTCACACCAAAGATCTAGCCTGGCATTCCTATAAGATCACTGGCTCACCTGCTGCCCTGACTAACTATCAGACCCTTTGCAATGCCTGCACCAAAGCCACCAGACTTGCAACATCTAAGTATTTTTCATCCACACTGCAGAACAACCTTAATGACCTCTCTAATGTCTGGAAGGTTGTCCACTCCATCTTTTCCCCTCTGACCCAGCCCACTTTCCCCAACCTCTAGGCTGGTAACTCCAACATACTCTTTCTCATTCTCTCCCACCACTCCCTCTGCTTCCCTCATGGCCCTCTTTGCTCTTAATTCCATATAGCGCAGTGGTGTAAGGCTCTGAGCTACAAATCTGGAGACCTGGGTTTGAATCCCACAGCCCCAGCTTGCATGCTGTGTGACCCTGAGCAAGTCACTTAACTTCCCTGCGCTCCCAGGTTGCACCTGTAAACAAGCTTTCAGTTTAGTGTGCCGCTCCTGGTTAAACAATTGGGAAAAAAAAAGGGCATGAGCCCTGACAGTCTCGATACCAAGCTTCTACATCTCTCTGCTCCTGCCATCGCCATCCCCATTACCCACCTCCTCAACCTCTCCTTCTCCTCAGCTACTGTCCCTGATGCCTGAAAACAGGCCACTGTCACCCCCCCCATAAAGGTGGAGATCCTTCCTCTCCCAGTAGCTACCAGCTTATCTATCTCCTCCTCGCCATGGCTAAGCTCCAGGAACACCTTATTCTCTCATAGCTGTCCCCTTTCCTCAACTCTTCCTCTTTCTTTACTCCCTTCCAGTCTTGGTTCAGGAAGTCCTACTCTACATCCACCTTCCATCTCCAGCTTACTGAATCCAAATTTTCTGCTATGGGCTGAGGTCATATAACCTCTCTCATCTTTGTCAACTTGGTCAAATCCTTCAAAACTGTGTCCCAGCCCTCCTCCTGGACAAGCTGGACAAGATGATAGGAAACAGTTTTTTACATCTCTAGATACCCTCCTATTTTCCATTAAGTGCCTAGTCAATATTCTGATACATTTTGACCATTTTTGTTCAATTAATAGCCTAATTGTTTTGTCTTGCCTTCGTGACTACCAGCATTCCCTCCCTCCTCAGCCGTTGCTACCTTCTCATTTCATACTGCCTGAACATTTGATGACATCAGTAATACCACTCCAGGACATTGAGAGTAATAGCATGGAATGGTGTTACTGATGTCATGGATTGTCTTAGAAATATGAAAATATAAAGCAGTAGCTACTGAGAAGAATGAAATTCACTGTACAGCTAAGGGTACCCCAAAGTTGGACTATTTAGTTATCAAAAAATGGTCAAAGCATTTCAGAATACCTAACTGGTGTGAAAAGGAAAATGGGAGAGCTGTTAATTATATAAAAATAATTTCCTATCACCTTTAAAGTGGCAGGCATCTCTGCCTCCTCTGTCAGCTGGTTTCACTCCTAGCCTGAGGACAGGTCACAAGCTGTTTGTGTCAGAGGCTCCCTGTCTCCCTCACTACCTAGCTGCTCCAGCATTCCCCCAGTGGTCCGTCCTTGCCCCATTCTCTTCTTTATCTTCCTAAATGACCTCCCTGCTGCCGGTTCCTCTGTGTCCATCCACATGTATGCAGATGATATAGTGATCTTTGCCTCTGTCTCCTCTGCCCCTGACCTCACTGCCTGACTCTAGCTGGATTCTGACAACATCCAGCACTGGTTTTGGTCATTCCAGCTGTCCCTCAGTGCCAAAGCAACTGTCTCCATTACCTTTGGTTAATGGCAGAGGATAACCAGGGTCACCCCTCTCCTCCTTCTATACCCTAGATGGTACTGTGATTGAGGATGTCTTCTCCTTTAAGTACCTTGGGGTCTGGCTAGACCATCATCTTGATTTTTCAGCACAAACTAGATGCCAGGTACCTCAAGCTTCACCCTAAACTTGGTGCACTCTCCAGGAATAAAGCAAGGTCCCACAGCCTGCCCACTGAGAGATTGTCTCCAGGATAATCTTCCCTAGTTTTGTAATAATCTACATTTCTGCTCCCAAGTCCACCCTTGCCAGACTGGACCCACTCTTTCACTCCTGCTGTTTTGCCTTGTACTGTCCCCCTCATACCCAGCAGTGCTGTCTTTACTCTGCCCTCTCCCTCCAATCCCTTGGTGACAGACACCTTGCCAACTGAGTGTTCTCCTACCCACTCCATAACACTGCTTTCCATTCCCCCCTCCCCCCCAGGAATTCTTCTGATGGCCAAGCTGCCTTCTCATCTTGCTTCCCTAAGCTCTGGTCCTCTCTTTCCCATCCATCTGTTCTACCTCTTCCCTCTTCACCATCAAGTCCTTTCTTCATGACTTTACAACTCCCTCCTGCAGTTGACCCTGACCTTGGATCTTAGCATCCATCCTCCACCTCCTGCACAAGGTTTGCCCATGCCCTATTATGCTGGAAATCTGCACTGGTTGGAGTTGTGGTTATCTGTCTGCTCCTCTTCAAATACAATTGTTTCTACCTTAGGCTCTGTATTGTTCTGTATATAATCTGCACAGAATATTAGTTTTGCACATCTGTATGTTTGTACTTTTGCATCTTATTTTGTTTGCACCATATGAACTGGCACAGAATAGTGTTGCTACACAGTGGTCAGTATATTTTATTCTTGACCTTACTGTATTCCCCCCATTCCCACCCACCCAGAAAGCATCTGAAACGGAGCTGTTACCAGCTCTACATGTCTTTCCTGATAAAACTAGTGAAATAAATAAATATAATGGATCTGTGCCAGCATAAAGGTCTAACTTTCCAGTACATCAGAGGTATTCCTCAAATGATAACAGTGATGCAACAGCATAGGGAAGCTGAAAGATTTACTTTATTTTTAACCAATGATCTGTGTGGCTACAAAGATCAGTACTTTTGGGGAGAGAGGGTCTCTAAATATTTAGAAACATAATGGTGTAAATTGTTATCTTTTTTTTCACTTGTACAACTCCCTTTCATGGCACAGGAGTTGGACACCTGCTGCTTTTCCTTTAGGTTCTTTCATCAAACCTGAAATAAATTAACAAAATGGAGTGTTTTTTTCCAGTGTGCAAAAATAAATGACTAATAAAAAGCAAATGGTGTTTGTGAGATGTCTCATTGTGAATTAGTAGTATAATTTCTACCAAAGCAGGTGCAAACAGTGACCTGTCATTTACGTAACTATTTAAATAATCCTGAGATTGATCCTGGTGGTATAACCTTCCTAACTGGGGGGTAAGCTTGTATTTTTCTCCTGCAGTACTTGACTGTGATGTTGCCTTGCTGTACCTGTGATTCTCTTACTTGGTAATAAATGTTTATACCACTGGTACTGAATGTTTATACCATTTGTACTCGGATTTAACTTATGTTCTCTGTATGTAGGCCTTCTTTTGTTTTCTTCTTATTTCTCCCACTTATTGTGTTATAATATTGTCCTGTACTGTAATTCATTGTGAAAAGGTTTATTCAACAGTATGTAACTAATTCTGGGTCATCCCTGAAAAAGAGACTTGTATGTCTCAGCGGGCCTACCTGGTCATCAAAATTCAAATAAATAAATAAATAAATTTATGACTGCTTGGTATTCCAGAACTGTACAGCTTCACTTTGTGGTTCTCAAGCACTAAGAAGTCATGAGATGACATTCTTGATGAGCCAAGAGACATTTCACACATCATTTACTTTTAGTGTTCTGATAGGTCATCAGCTTATGCTTAACATTCTGTACAGAAGCCATAACATAGCGAAAAGCTCAAAATTGCTGGTTCCATGAAAGGAACTGTACAGATTGTTATTCCTAAAAAGAAAACATTAAAAACAAAGTTATTCACATCAACATTCAGGTAAAATTCAATATGGATTAGGGCTGTGTGAACCTCCCGAAGTCTGACCTCATGAACTTTGGCCATCGAACCATAAAAGGTTTGCCAAAGTTCTCTTAACTGCGAACTAGTTTGCACTGGTTTGACCACTGAAAAGCATTAGGAAATGGGTAATGAGTAACGTAATGCACTGTGCTGACAAAGCACCCAAAAAACAGCAGGATGATGCAGTGAACCTCATTGAGAGCTACTGGTTCCAAAAATTGGCTTCCAGTTATGCCATGGCTAAGTGTTGTACACACTGGCTTCATGGGCAACATTGTCTCAAAAGTTTTTTAATTTGGCCTGTGCAGGCATGGCAAAAATCGAGCAAACATTAATCGGCAGAAGAAATCAGAGAAAACAACAGTGCAGCATCCCATAGTGTGGACCGCTGGGGTTCCAAAACCTGATTGCCCATTGGGACAGTGCCACACATGGACAAGACTTCTGGTTATGCCATAGCTAAGTATTGTACACACTGGTTTCATTGGCAACATTGCCTCCAAAATTATTAATTCAGTCTTTGCAGGCCAGGCAAAAATTGAGCAAATATTAATTGAGTGAAGAGAACAGTGCAGCATCCCACAGTGTGAGTCTACTCTACTGGTTCCAAGAAACAAAATGTGAATGGACAGCCCTCCCCATCCACCTGTATCACCCTCCTCTGTCTTTAGCCCCGCTGGAAGTGTAGGAGATTCATCCTCCATAAACAGTGGCAAAAGGGCTTTGGAAAAAGTGTCAGGTTCATTTTTTTTTTAAAGTGAGCATCCCTCTACATTTTGGGTAGAAAGGCATGTTCTCCTGTTGATGACAATATTGCCTGCAGCACTGAAAATCTTCTCAGAGTATGTTCTTGCAGGTGGGCAACTATGGTATTCAACAGCTGCCTCTGTCAAAGAGGGGCAAATGGTCTTTTTTGGTACCAGTATGTTACCCGAGGTCCCTGCACCCCAATTGGTACCCCTAGAGGTATACCACAGACAGCTAGCATTTAGGTATATGTTATACTAACATATAGGGCTAAGGGCAGCTACCGTATAAGAGTAGATGTCAGGATAGGTATGCACATAATTGCTATTCACTACTTTCCAATATACACATGTATTTCTTGCTTACAAGATGCTAGGACACCTGTATCCTTGTAGTGTTATGATATATGAGTCAGCATTGCCATGTTCTGATGATTTATATTACTACATGGCTATGTACAAACTGTACCTCTTTGTTTCCACAAAGCGATGATTATAACAAAATTGTATAATGTTATCTAGGACTGTGGAGCCACCTCTAATTTAGCCAATAGGGCTCATCTCTAACTAGAAATGTTTCTATCTTACAGTAACTGTGGTAATTATCTTAGATATATAATGTAAGACATTACGTCTTCTACCTCGGAGACCCCAGGAGGCACGGAGATTCCTCAGGGTATAGGGAACGTTTAGCATTGGCTCCCAGTTCCTAATGGTAAGAACTGCTTAGGGCAACTGTGATTTTCCTCTTGGTAGTAATAAACAAGCTTTATAACTCTTATGCAATGTGTTTGTGATTCCTTGCATTCCCTATATGGCCAAGAACCTGAGAGTGAGGTTTAGACCTCCTGACAATTGAAGATCGTGTGCAGGCAATATTTGGAGTTTGTAAAGTTTTCACTTGTTGCTACAACTTTTCCTTCCCAATGGGGACAGTAGGTGTGCATACCCTTGTCACATCTCCCATTTTTCATCCACTTTGTAATCACTTGCAAAGTCTGGCTGTTTACTGGGTGTGGTCGATGCCGACTCACCTCACCCCACAACAGTTTTGAATTGCAAGCTTACAAGTGCACAGTAGCCCATCTGTGAACTAGTCTACCTGTTGTGGATCAATACACAGCACGGCGCCTTTTCACAGTTTGATTTTTTGTTCCCTCCCACACAATGGCCACCATATCGAATATCTGCACAGAACTGAGACTCCATGTCTCGAACTTCCTTGCCTTCCATGGAGGATGAGATGCAAGTCAATCTGAAAACCCCATACTGGGAATTTCAGCCTAGTACTCAGAGACGAGACAAACAGCCAGAAAGCGAGGAGCTAAAGGACTGTTGGTCATGGCTCTCTACGCTGGTTTGAAAGCTTCCAAAGCGAGGTTTCAAACTCTTGAACTGAATATCTCATCTCTTAAGCAGGAGATGGGACTGCAGGAAACAATGTATAAGATGAGAGCAGGATTTGGAGTCAGAGCTCCAAACTCTGTGGAATGAAAAGGATTCCCTTTTGCATCATTCTGCACAGGCAAATGAACAGGAACTCTGTATGTTGAAGCAGGAGTGTGAAGGTTTGAAACAGGATAAGGGACATGCTTTGCAAATGAATGACTTGTTAAGTAGAGTGAATGATCAGATGCGTGAGGAGTTGGGAGAGTTACAGGATGAGATAAACCAGGTATGTAATGACTTAGGAGTAGCTACTAGGGACAATCGCAAATTGAGCGCTGCATAGAGTGTTACAGAAGCAAATGCAGGTGATGTGAATCAGAATGTTGCAAAAGTTAGTCATGAGTATTGTGACTATAAAATGGCGAAACTGTGCCATCAGCGAGAGGTGCTGTCTGGACACATCAAGGCGACGGTTGGCGTAGCCCCCACCTTGTCGACATCATCTGAGGAGAAAGAGTCAGATGATGACATCTCCCAGTACAACACCCAGTCACACCCCTACTATGGCTCAGTAACCCTCCCCGCCATCCTCAACATGGCGGACCCCCATCACATGACCCCACATCCCTACATCATCAAAGGCATGACGATCATCATGGGCGATGCCAACATGGTGACCCCCATAATAGGGGAGGAGTAGGCCCAGGTCTAGTCCAAACAGCACCACTGATCACTGTTATTAATGTGGATGATAAGCAGGAGATAGAGAAAATGACTGAGACTGCCTTAGGCAATATGACTATCCCCGAGAGAAACAAATGGGTTCTCCAGACCCAGATTAAGCGGCTGCTACAGGAGGCTGCTACCAAGGAGGGAAGGGTCCATAATGTGGCTGAAGCTGCTGCTCAAGAAGTCCTGCAGGGTGTCCAAGATAATCTACCTTCGATCGATCATCCCAATAATCCCCTACAAATCCATCCCAACACAGAAAGGTTTGCCGATATTCTTCAGAAAACAGAGAGAGTTTATCAACTCTACATCCGTTATTCAAGCTCCGGCTCCAAGAAGGTAGCTGCTGTGGAAGCCACTCTGGAGGCCACGACACACTACGTGGTGGAGGGGCAGGCCCAAGAGAAACAGCCCCTCCCCACAGATAACCAACACTGCCAGCAGGCCCAACAACAACAATCCTGGGGCGGGAACCGGAACTACCATAACAATAAGAAACACCACCAAAACAATAAGGGTAAACAACAGAGACCAAGCCCTTCATATAGGGAACTAGCCAATGAGAACTGAAATCTCTGATACCTCCTTGGGAAAGTGAGCTCCGTAGCAGATGCTATTCCATTATGAGCCCTTGCTGCACTACAACTGGGAGAGCAGGCCTCCACAGGCCATGGGGATATGGGAAGTCCAGGCTCTCAGGCCTGAACCCAGAAGCAGCTCCCTATATAGCATCTGTACAGCATGGTGAGATGGTTCACAGGAACCAGGCCCAGACTCTCTTTCAAGAGATTCCCCATGCTTCCACTGGTACAAATTGACAATTTCAGGCCCCAGTCAGTATTGCATACAAGCTGGTCTTGGTTACAAATGGAAGATCCTGCACAGAGGCCGAGGTTGTTGGCCACCTACTCACAGTACTGCTGTATCCAGCACTACTCACAGTACTGCTTGATACAGGCGTGTCTGTGTCTGTATTACAGGATGATAACCCAGACACATCACCTTGGTCTACTGGACAGAGGACCAATAGGTCTGGTGTAGATGGTACTAGGCTACCTGAATACTGTTCCCTGCCACTACCTGTGGAACTGGGACACCTGAAGGCCTATCACACCTTTCAGCTAATGGTAGTGCATGATCACCCTAGTATAATTGGAATTGACTTCCTAGCACCAGACAGCTGTGTGGTAGATCTAGCCAACTTGTTAGTGATACAGATTCAGGGACAATACCACACCATCATGATCCCTGATTCACACGTGGTGGCGACAATTTCTGCAAACAATAAAGACTATGATGTCATAGATTTGTTCAAAAATCATGAGCTTTTCTCAAAGCTCCTCCCAATTCTACAAAGGCATTTGGAGGCATTTTCCACCAACAAGCATGACTGTGGCAGGATTCACACTGTCACTGAAGTGGCAGGCCCAGCACATGAGAGGCAACGGCAATACCTCTTTCCACCTGAGGCCATGCCTTCTCTTAAGGAAACAATTAAATCACTCCTCAAGCAAGATGTAATCAGGACATATGTTTCCTCTGCAACTTCCCCAGTTTGGCCTGTGAAAAAACCCACGAATGTCTGGAGACTTACTATTGACTACAGGAGACTAAACCAGGTCACCTCCAGTTGTGCCCCAACTGTGGCAACAGCACCAGACATGCTACGACTACTGACCCCTGATCAACAATTGTTTAGTGTCCTGGACATCTCCAATGGCTATTGGTCATTGCCATTAGCCCCCAAGAGTCAATATAAGTTAGCCTTCACCTTTGAGGGCAGGCAGTACACGCGGACCTGCGGACCACAGGGGTTCCATAACAGCCCCTCCCTGTTCCATCTGCACATGATGGACACCCTTGAGGGTTTTTCTATACCCCAGTGTCTCTTGCAGTATGTGGATGACCTGTTTTTGGCCACAGCCACACAGGAACAACATCTGGATCTCTTAGATGAACTACTGACCCTCATCCAGAGAGCAGGCCTCAAATGTAACCCGGCAAAAGCACAACTTTGTCAGAAAGAGGTACTTTTTCTGGGCCTGAGGATAACAGATCAAGGCCGAAGCCCTACCTGGAAGAAGATACAGGGATTGCAAGATCTGCCACTGCCTACCAGTGTGGCCACCCTTAGAAGATTTCTAGGTATGGTAAATTATTCTAGAGATTTTATTTGTGATTTTACTCAGAAGACCACCCCTCTGTATGAACTACTGAAAAAGGATGTCCCCTGGACTTGGGACCCCATTTATACCCAAGCTATGACCTCTCTGAAGCAGGCCTTGGTCTCAGCTTTGGCCAACCCCAAACCAGCCTTGCCATTCCATCTGGAATCTGCCACCTCTGACATTGCTATGTCTGCAGTGCTGGCCCAGAAGGTCAGTGGCACCCTGAGACCCACTGCATATGCCTCACAGCTCTTGACCCCAGTGGAACAGAAGTACAGCCTTTGTGAAAGGAACCTTCTGGCCACCTACTGGGCTATCAAGCACTTTCTGTATATCATTGGGTACTCCCCCAATTATCAATACAAACCATACCCCAACAACCTTCTTGCTATCAGACAGAGTAAAGGATGGGTCAGTCTCTAATACCAGACTGACACACTGGTCCCTCCTTCTCCAGGACAGAGACATCAAAGTCCACCCAGCCAAAATGCCATCCATGTTGGCGCATGGCCTCCTTTTCCAAGTAGAGCCCCATGACTGTACACTGCAGCCAACTGATCTACCAGATCCACAACCTTTCCTTCCTACTACACCACAACTACTTTGAGAACACCTCACTGTGTCATGTCTTCACAGATGAATCAGCTTCCTATTATCAGGGAGAACAGATAGCAGGAATGGGCATACTTGTAGTTTACCCTTTTGGTAACACTGTTAAGATTTCTAAATGCTGCAGTGTGCCATCACCACAGTATGTGGAAATTGCAACGGTGGCCTCGAGTTCATCCAGCATGGAACCAAGGATACCATTCTTTTCACAGACTCTAACTGGGTTTGTTGCTCTCTTACAGAATTCCTCCCTTTCTGGCAGAATAACTCCTTTACCTCTTCTGATGGCACCCCAGTGAAACACAAGGAACTGGTAACATACATTCATTCCCTAGCACAGAAATTTGCACACAAACTTTGTGTACACAAGGTTAAGGCCTACTCCACACATGACCCCTATCATTCCTTCAATGACACTGCGGACACCCTTGCCAAGGAAGGGGCCTGAGAGGGGGCACTTGGATGATGGACCATCCAGAGGTTAGAGCAGCTGTGCACATCGCAGCAGTCAGGAAGAAACCGGAACCCTTCTCTACCTTGGACTTGTCAGAAGCCCAACATGCTGACTCTGAACTCAAAGATGTGTTCAGATTCCTGGACAAAGGTACTGAGAAAAATGTACCTACCCATAATCCCTACCAAAGACATGAAAGTAAGTTACACCTGTCCCCAGATGACAAGGTCATTTGGTATCAACCAGATGACACCCCCCATCAAATTGTGGGTAGTCCCTCATCACCTCAGATCAGAATTTCTGCACCAAGTGCATGATACCCCCTCTGGTGGGCACCAGGGAGTGGAAAATGCACTCCAAATGCTCAAGACCACTGCCTGGTGGCCTGGTGTCACCAAGGATGTTAAGCAGTACATCGACAATTGCCTTGCTTGTACGCAAAACAACTCCATCCCTACCAAACAAAATGCCAAACTACTACTACAAAGGCATTCTGGCCCTAGGTATGCCCTACAGATTGATTTTATTGGTCCCCTAACCAATACCAGTAGAAACAACAAATATGCCCTTGTGGTAACTGATCTTTTCTCTAAGTGGGTTGAAGCTTTCCCCACCAAGACGTGTACTGCAAAAAAGCACTGCCAAAATCCTGGTGGAACATATTTTCTCCAGGTGGGGCCTACCTCTGAAGGTAGACTCTGACAAAGGACCCAGTTTTACAGGTGAGTTGATGAAAGAAGCCCTTGAACTCCTTGGAATTCATCAGAAGTTCCACATACCATATCACCCACAGTCATCAGGTCAAGTAGAGAGGGCCAACAGATGGATTAAGCAAATGCTTTCCAAATTCATTGAGGACAATCCCAAGGATTGGGATTCCCTACTGTAGTTACTCCTTATGGCAATTAGGGGCACACCCTCAGCTACCACCTAGTTGACACCCTTTGAGGTGATGACTGGTAGAAATATGAGATTACCTGAGCACCTGTTGTTTGACCTGTACACCCCTACCGCAGACCATGTATCTGTGGACCAATATGTGGAAAAACTCAGAAAAGACCTGATACACACTCATTTGTATGCTGCAAACTGCATGGGCAAGGCCTAGCAACAGTCCAAAATTCAGTTTGACAAACACGCACAAGAAGTGGATTGGCAAGTTGTAGATCAGGTAATGGTTCTCAGATTTGCGCATCCCACACATTCTTTCTCCAGTAAGTGGGAAGGACCCTATCCAATTGCCAACAAGATCAGTCCAGTGGTCTATCAAGTTAGACTCATGCAAAACAACAAACTGACTGACAAATAGTTACATGCAAACCAGCTGAAACTGTATAAAGGAGTATAATTACTTTTCCTCACCCCATTGAGCGGAATAGTACTAATTTGCTAATGTCTGGTTTTCCTTTTCAGATACACTGACAAGATGGCTATCTTGTTCCATTTTCTCCTCATCTCAGGAGTTATCCCTTGCATCCAAGGCACGGTAAAGCACCTCCTTCCTAACTTTGATCCACCTGCAACTACCCCAGAGGGAGTCTCCATCAATATTCCTGACAATTTGATTACCGTTCAGGAAGGTTCAGATGCCTACTTCACTGCCTTGGTTGTTGCTCCTGCTAAATCTACCCTACAAATTGAGTGGCAAACCAAGTCTGAAGGACAAATACACCCTGTGGCCAAACTATCCAAGAGAACTTTCCATGGATGGCCCGAAAGAAAATCATCCCCAAATGGT
Organism: Neoceratodus forsteri; assembly: GCA_016271365.2. Taxonomy (NCBI): domain Eukaryota; kingdom Metazoa; phylum Chordata; order Ceratodontiformes; family Ceratodontidae; genus Neoceratodus; species Neoceratodus forsteri. The sequence continues at coordinate 558,362,053 of CM028132.1, forward strand.
ACTTTGTCCTTGCACCAGATCTCTCTTAGACATTCTGGTTTATACAATAACACAGTCTTAATTGACCCCTCATATTGTGATTCACTGTCTAAAGATTCTGACAGGAAATTTTGTGCTGTACACAACATGGCCTCAGTTGCCTTGTATTTATCTGTGTTACCCTGTACTGAGAAACAACTTTTAGAATGTCCAAAACAAACCACTGGTCCTCGTAGTGGTCTCACAGCCATTGCTTTACCTGACTCACTGATTAATAACTTACGATATATGCATATACCTGTTTTGTTTAATTTGACTTTAATGGAATATGAAAGAATTCGGTATGTGTCATACTACTAACACATTATTGTTTTATAGTACCCTGTTACATGATAGTTTAGCTGCTTTTCAGATTCGTAACCAAGACTCTATTGCTGGGGTACATACCACCGAGCACAGAGGCAATTGTAGAAGAAAACATCATACAGATGATCAAAGTCAAAAAAGAAATACACGTGACACATCTGATGTCACTGGTGCCACAGGTACCCTTACTGGTGTCTTTGGTACTGCAATGTTGATCTGAAATAAAGCGGACATTGCCACTGTCAAATCACATTCACAAAAGTTTGAAACTGGTATGCTAAATGACATCATACCCCCATTATTGCATGGTGTGGATGGCCTTAGTCAGGAAGAAAGATACACAGTATATAATATACATGACATTGCTAAGGCATTTACAGATTCTAAAGATTAACGCCCTTATTGCACAGAACAATAATTAAGCAGATAAGAAATACATTGGCTGTGAAATATTATGCTCTGCCTATGGATCATATATTATCACTACCATCAATAATCTCTTCTGTGATCTGGAATCTGGAAGAATCCCTGATATCATACATGATAGATAGATCTCTAAATGATATTGTCCTCAGTGCAAATCCCCTGTGTTGCCATGTGTATGTTACAGTCTCTTACTATTCCTATTGCCACCACTAGGAATTTAGGATTTGTGACCAGGCACCACAATACTGGCACTTGCTTTACTTCTAAGAAATGTTCCATTAAGGATACTATGTTAGTTTCTTTTACTGTGTCTTTAACATGTTTTGATCCTCCTACTACAGCTATATTTGATAAACTGGCATCCATACATTCCATTGGGCACCTTGATGACGCCATCTACTGAGAACGCCTTGGCCTGCCTCCTCCACTGGTTTGCCATGCTCTTCTGGACGTGTGGGCCACTCTGCACATGGATTGCTATGTGAAGAAAGGGGATATTTATTTGTGTTGATGTGACATATTTGATGTTATTAAACCTGTATGTGGATATTTCCCAGACAGTATCGATTGGTCCTTTTCCATGGATGATGACATCACCACCAATGGCACAGAATACCAGGACTCAACATCTGCTACAGATGCTTCTTTGTACCAGTCTTATTGAAAGAAGTTTCACCGCCCCTCAACACGGATTTCCAAACCGACTTATACTTGAACAGTACAACTCCAAAAATGGAGGCTGCGCACTGTTGAAATGCAATATAATTCCAATGGTGAATTTTGTGTGGTAACTAATTTCAAACAGTTTAGTTACAGAGAAAACACATTCACTATTAATGATTCTATCTTCTGTTTTGTACCTCATCAGACTATTATTATTGGGCACACAGTTATTACCCTTGTTCCCCTTATGGAACCTGATATCATTGATGGTAACCACGATTATCTGCTTACTCTTTCAGAGTACTTACCGTATTTTAATGTACACATTGATCCTTTAACTTATACTTTAAAATCTGTTTTAGACAGGAAGGACACCCATCTCATCCACATCAGCAATAATATCTCCAAAGCTGATGAAGCAGTATACAAGCTTATTAATGATGATGATTTGAATAGTGCACTTACTAACACTTGTTTAGAGAGTACCTTTAAAGGTTTTGTTATTATACAAACATTTTTAATAGTTTTCTTTATTATTATGCTTTGCCACCTCCGGCGCGCACTACGCCAACACCGTGAGCAGCTAGAGTTCCTTTACAAGGCTTGTGCATCGGGTCTGTAAACGACACCTGCTCTCTCTCTTTCTCTCTCTCCACTTCCTTACTCTTGCTTGTGTTGCACCTTTTGAGGCAACAAGGGGGGACTGTTGCATGAGGTCCCTGCACCCTAATTGGTATCCCTAGAGGCACACCGCAGACAGCTAACATTTAGGTATATGTTATACTAACATATAGGGCTAAGGGCATCTACCGTATAAGAATAGATGCCAGGATATGTATGCACATAATTGTTATACACTTTACTTTCCAATACACAATGTATTTCTTGCTTACAAGATGCTAGGACACCTGTGTCCTTGTAGTGGTATGATATATGAGTTGGCATTGCCATCTTCTGATGATTTGTATTACTACATGGCTACGTACGAACTGTAACTCTTTGTTTCCACAAAGCGATGACTATAACAAAATAGTATAATGTTATCTAGGACTGTGTAGCCACCTCTAATTTAGCCAAAAGGGCTCATCTCTGTAACTAGAAATGTTTCTGTCTTACAGTAACCATGGTAATTATCTTAGGTATATAATGTAAGACATTACGTCTTCTACCTCGGACACCCCAGGAGACACAGAGATTCCTCGATATATAGGGAATGCTTAGCATTGGCTCCCAGTTCCTAATAGTAAGAACTGCTTAAGGCAACTGTGATTTTCCTTTTGGTAGTAATAAACAAGCTTTATTACTCTTATGCAACGTGTCTGTGATTCTTTGCATTCCCATTATTGCCAAGAACCTGAGAGTGAGGTTCAGACCTCCCGATAAGTATAATAGAGGTTCATTATCTTATGCTAGTGACATGTTCTCATCCAGATGATCCTGCACCATTTTGTTTGCTGGCATCTCAAGCATCACTGTGTCAGCAAGTGACTTGCCATGCTTTTTCATCAAGCCATAGTCCGACAGTTGTTCCCATTGTGGTTTATCATCAAAATCTTTCTTTGGGGGGGGATGAAGCAGCAGAAACACACTGGAATCTTCCATCTTTTCCCTCTTCCCTTTTCTCCACTTGGCCTGTCACTGTGATTGCAACAAGGGATGTTGATGATGAGTGTTGTTCTTCTGCTCTGTTTGCATTTTCTGTTCCTGTTTTGTGCCATACATACAGAGAACAGATGGATAAGCAAGACCTTATAGGACTTCTGATCCTTATGCATTCTTGTGCATCAAAGAATGTCTCAAATGTGTCTTTGAACTGAGGGTCCAAGAGAGTGACCAGGATGTAGTGGTCATCTGAACACATCTATGAAATGTGTGTGTCATTCCCGATACATGATAGTAACCTTTCTATGCAATTGAGAGCAAGTGGTATTCTCCTTTTCCTCATATTGAGTTTTCATATGAAAAAGTCGCAGGTTAATGAGGGCACTGAGAGGCAGTACTTGGTTTAGACCCACTGCATCAGTACTAACTACCCTTCTGAATTTCTCAAAGGACTTCAGCACAGTGCAGTGGGTCTCCATCAGGTGCCACTGATTTGGGCTGATGTTTATGTCTTCTTTGCTAATACCATGCTCTAAAGCATACTGGTGGATAATCTTCTGTTTTTCTAGCAACTGTTCCATCATATAATAGGTGAAATTCCATCTGGTTGCCACATCCTGTTTCAGGTGGTAGAGGGGAAGGTGATTCCACAGCTGAATGTTTTGTAATAGCTTTCATGCCTTTACAGAATGGCTAAAATGACCACAAACTGTTTTGGCCAGACCTACACATGTCTTCATAGTGGTGTCTTCCTCATCTAGAAATTTCTGAACTACCACATTTATACAGTGAACAAAACATGGAACGTGTATAAGCCACATCCTCAATTGCCTTTGCTATGTTCTTTGCATTATCTGACACTATAAAACCTGGTGTTAAAGATTGTGGTGTCAGCCACTCATCCAATTTCTGTTGAAGAAAGTGTAACTCTACAAGATGAGCATTGTCAAAGCCAGCAATACATAAAATTGCCTGCTTACAGAGGTTGGAGGGCACTGTTAGCTTACAGCTAGAGCTGCTGCTGCTGGCACTTAACCCAGAGGAGGACAAGAAGGAAGAAGAGGGGAATAAAGGGGGGGGGACTGACCTAATGGGCAGTCACTGCCATGTAAACAGTAGTTTGACCACTGGTCCACATGTCAGTGGTGATATGAATGGCTGGAACAAATGATGCTTTCCGGGCATGTGATACACTATTGTAGACACTCTGATACAAATCAGGAAGAGCTACTGTGGAAGATAGGTATGGCTGGGCACTTGATACCTTGGCACAGCAACCTGCTTTAGCAGGAGAAAACCAGCATTGTTCACAAAGGAGAATGGCAGCAATTTGGTGGCTAACATTTCCACAATTGTCCTTGTTAACTTTCTGCCTTAGGTCTGTTTGCTTCATATTTCTGGCCCATTTCCAGGGGCTGAACCAGTTAGAGTTGAGTGCTTTTTTTCCTTGGACAAAATAGTTGACTACTCTTTTTGCCACTCCAAGGTATGAAAGTGGCTGGGGATGTGCAGCCCCTTGGAGATGTGGGAGTCAGTGGGTTAAAGAACTGATGAAAAGAAGATGCTGGAGTTGTGGATTAGCTACCACTTGAAAAACTTCCTTCCTCCTCCTCCTCTCTACTAGGTCTCCTAATGTTCTCCTCCCCCTGATCATACCTCTCAACTGTCCCTGATTTTCAGGGACGTCCCTGATTTTGCCTCAGAATTTTTGTCTGTCACTCTTAAATTTGCATTTTTGTGACAGAATAGTGGGGATTAAAATCACAAAACAACATCAGACATTAAAGTTATAGACTTGTTCCTCTTCAGAAAATACATCTTAACACACATCCCTTTATTCTATCAGCTTTCTGAGTGAATAGTATACATTTTTAAGATGTGTCCCTGATTTTGGGTCTTTGTCCCTGATTTTTTTAAGCCTTGTCCCTGATTCATGAGGCAAGAGGTTGAGAGGTATGCCCCTGATTGTCATCATTATCATCATCATCAGCTTCACTGCCTGGTGGTGCTGATGCTGAAGCAGTGCATTGGCATGCCTTCTCATAGTGACAGCTGCAGGACTTCAGCAAATGCCTTTTCGTGGTAGATGTTCTCAGCCTTGTTTCCTTATTACCTCGATTCAGCCTGTCTATACATAAAAGACACACTACATGTGTCTGTGATTCTTTGTCTACTCTAAAGAAATCCCACACCACCAACATCACCAGTTTGGTCATTCCTATTAGCACTCTCAGCTCTTGCCTAGTGGGCATGCTATTGTGGGCTGCTTCCACATCATCACCCTCCTCTTCCACTGCCAGTTCTCCAGGGTCAGGGAATGGTTCATCTTCCTCTACCAAATGTCCTGGGCCACCAGTTTTGTTTGTGTCTTCTTTATCTGCTGTCATTTCAAATGCTTGTTGTGTTTCTTCTTGTTTTGTGGCCTTCAGTTTTCTGTTGTATCACCATGTTTGATCTTTTTTTGATCTCTTTTGTGTGCCTGACTCTTGTCAAGCTCTCACTTGTTCTACGTCCTTCCATTCTTCCCCTGAATACCTGCATGGTTAAACTCAGCTGCTTCAAATATCTTGGGGCATACTTAGACATTACACTGTCCTTTGAAACCCACATTCATAACACCTCTAATCTGCTTCACCAAAAACTAGGCTCTCTGTACAGAATCTGCAAGTATTTAATGCCCCAAACCAGAATCCAAATAGCCCAGGCAAATCTGCTTCCCACACTGAACTACGGCTCACTGATCATTGATGCTGCCAACAAAACAGTGCTGCAGAAAAAGCATATCCTTTATTACAAAACTGCCAAATTTGCATCTCTTAGCAATAGTAAAATGCACCATTGCCACTCACTACACACCTTAAATTGGCTACTACCAGAGCTCAAAGCCAGTCTAACATTTGCAAGGTTTATCAAATAAAAAAATCATGCACACAAGCACCCCATCCACTTAACAAAACAGATATTGTTTGTTAATATGCCTTCCTCCCATTCAACCTCAAAAAATAACATCATAATCCCACTGCTTCATAGAAATGTGGGAAAACGCTGTTCCACCTCATCTCAGCACCATGTTTAGAATGTCACGCCAAGGCAGTGCCAGATTTCGACAACTATCATTTACAGCGATCTTTCTTTTTGCAGGGGTCTGCACCCCTTGCACCCCCCCAACTAAATATACCAACGGTGGCGGGGTACACCTCAGAGAGGGGGGCATAGAGGGTTGCTATAAATGACAGTCGCTGAAATCAGGCACTGTCTTGACACAGCGCTCTAAATGTGGTACCGAGATGATAGCATATGGAACAATACTCATTTTATTATCAAGCTGCTTCACTCTGGAACTCAATACCCCCCCATCAAAAAAAACTCAACAATCTCTGCCTTTACAAAGAAGCTGAAAGACCATTACTTTATCTTCAATGTCTGTGAATGCCATGGCTAATTTTTCACTTGTATCCTCTCTGTGTATGCACTTACTGCACTGCCTGTATCCATTACTGCACTGCATTTGCACTGTTTGTATGTACGTAACAACTGAAAGGCTATGCCTGCAGATCAATGGGTGAGCAACCAGCCATGCCTACTTCCTGAGCTATATAAGCAATTCCTTCCAGCCTCCCTCTGAAGCAACTTCTCTTTGCCAGATGGAGTCCCTGTTGGTCTGTCTTCTTACTTTGGGTCTGCTGCGGCCTTGCCTGGGGCCTGATTCGGCCTGCCTCCTCCCTTCCCGTTGTCAGTGCTCTGGGACCTGTTTGGTTTTGCTGGACGTGTTTATGTGTTTCTCCTTCTTGGTTAGTATTTGTTTTGCTTCCAGCCACTGTGTGCTTCCTTCTGTGCTTGTTTTCTGGTTTTCTGTGTTTGTTTTGCCTTTTCTTTTGGGGGTTTTATTGCCCTTCGTCTGTGCTATGTGACTCCTGTGGCTGTGTTCAAGCCCTTTCCTTTTCAGTTGTTTACCACTCTCAGTTTTCTCTGCTGCTGCTGCTGTATATTGCACCTGGCCTAGGCGCCTGCTCTCAGTTGCTGCCTCTCCCTGTTGCAGCTTGCTCTCAGTTCTCAGTGTTAGCTCCTCTCTGATACTGCCAGCAGCCTTGTATTCCACTTTGGTTCTTTCCTACTTATGTAACTTGGCGTTTCATTTCTTTACTTCACAATTCCTTCTGTACATCCTCAGTTTTTATCCAGCCCTTTTGGGGATTTATATCTGCTCAACATGTTTATTTGCACTCAGTGGAAATCAAACATGAGTCTACTGAAACTCTATATTACTTTGTCCATGTGATTCAAACCTGCTTAAATGCAATTGTACCAAACAAGAACAAGAGGACACAATTTGAAGATGGGGGGTGACGGCTCAGGGGCAATGTGAGGAAGTGTTTTTTACAGAGAGGGTGGTGGATGCATGGAACAGCTTTCTTGAGAAGGTTGCGGGGTCTAAAACTGTGGGGAGAATTCAAGAATGTATGGGACAGACAAAAGGCAATTCTTTTGAGGGGTAGGAAGAAATAGGCTGTTGGTTAACTAGGATCTGCAACTTATCCAGTAGGTAGGGAAATGGGCAGACTAGGTGGGCCAGTCGGCCCTTATCTACTGTCAACATCTATGTTTCAATTATTATTGTTGTTTCAGTGCATTACTGCCCATGCATACAAATTCCTATGCTTGCTAAGTTATTCAGCTCAGCTACTGCCGGAAGCTGTAACTAATTACTGCTGGAAGCTATTCACTATTTGTACAATGCTTCATTATACTCTGGAGGTCAGCTTAGCTACAGCTGTCACTGTAAACTAGGTTTACTATCCGCATGTGGGTAACAGCACTTTACCATGGCTTCCTTGTTTTTCCTATGGTGGAGGATGGGGTGGGTTATAGTGGAGCACCGTGGCCACATGTGATTCAATTACCTCATGTTCATATACTGCCCTCACTGCTAAAATCATCTGGATATTTATGTCACCTTTAATTGGCACTCATTGATGGAATGGTTGGCTAGCCTCACGCTGAATAAAGGACCAGGTTACCTTGAGCTGTTTGTGCAATTTCTACTGCTATCATGCTTCTGCGTACCATTTGTTTACCATGCTGCAGATTGCCTGTTACTCCCTGCATTACCATGTATGGTCTGTACTGTTACCAAAAGTGTTTACTATGCTGAATATTACCTGTTACTTCCTGCATTACCATGTATGGTCTGCTTCATTGCTAAAAGAGACTAGCCGACCATGCCCATCAATTTATTGGCGCTGAGCTCACGCTCAGCTAATGGTCTCGCTCTACACCCTAGTCCACATCCTGAGCATGTGAAGCCTGAGTGGGGTCCTTGCTTTCTGGCCCATAGTGGGAATGTCCTTACTCCAGGTGGAGCTTTAGCCATTTGTGCATGGCGGCACCTCTTGATGTAGAATTTATGACTAGCTGCGAAGGGTGGTTACATGCGTTCCCCTTTTGGCTGGTGTGTTAATTTACTACCATTGCATCTTCATTGCTTTTCCCTATGGCTGTCTCTAGTTCACCTGGTTTGTGTTTTAGATTGGCAAACTGGCTGAGTGCCTCAGCGATCATTGCTCTCCTCCTTCTGCCTTGGAGGTCCATGTTGCAGAGAACCCCTGCAACCCTTCACAACATTCCCATTAGAGGGATAGAGTGAGAGTCCTCCACCAAATTATAATATTTTCCACCCCCCTGAATTGAATTTCAAACACAGCAGCCAACTCGTCACTAAATAAAATAGCCCAAGCCTGTAGGGGAGGCGATCTTGGCCTTGGATCCCCAGAGATTTCCTTCTCAAAGGGCTTTTTTTCTCTCCTCCATACTGTGGATCACAATACTTAGTTTTAGTAATACTCAGCTTGCTTAGGTAGGTTCCACTATTGGATGGAGATGAATGGTGGCCCTACTAGCCATTCCCTCTCTTCTTAGGAAGCCCCTTGCTGTCATCAACGCAAGCCATATTACTGGAGCTATCCTGCTAACTTGTGCATCTCATTTATGTTTCATTAAGCTGCCTGTTGCTCTCAGTCTGCTTCCCTACCTCCTAGTCATTGTTGGCTGCTACAATCCTTTTGGGGTTCCTTCCTAAAGTACCTTTAGCCAAGGGACCCTTTCTGCGGCACCTCTAGGGGTGAAACCCTCTTACAGAGTTCTTTGCCTTCAGTACCCCTACAGGGTGTTACTTCCTAATGGAATAGAGAGTGCAAATGGCCACAACATTGTAATACAGTTGCACAAGCATAACATTATTCTGGTTGCATAGACTATTGAATTGAAATGCTACATCTGCAGTTCAATGGGTGAGCAACCAGCCACGCCTACTTCCTTAACTATATAAGTAGTTCCTTCCAGCCTCCCTCTAAAGAACTTTCTCTTTGCCCCACCATCCTCTCCTCCTCCTCCTCCTCCTCCTCCAGTGACTTGCTTCTCTACTCCCAGGGGGTTCCTTCCCAAGGTACCATTAGCCAAGGCACCCTTCTGTGGCACCTCTAGGGGTAGAATCCTCTTACAGGGTTCCTAGCCTTCAGTACCCCTACAGGGTGGTAATTCCTAATGGAATAGAGAGTGCAAACAGCCACAACGTTGTAATACAGTTGCACAAACATAATGTTATTCTGGTTGCATAGGCCCTTGAATTATTGTAACTTGTTCTCGCTGTATTCAAACAGTCTACATTTTTGTTACCTATGCTGTCTATACCATTGCACTCGGGTTGTGAATGAAAAAGGCATCTGTTGCCAGTGCACTTACCCAGTTACCAAAGTTGAAATGAATAAAATAATTTGCTGCTGCTATCACTTTGATCAGGTGTATAATCACAATCTGTATCTCTGTCCCCAAGCTCTGCCAAATCACTTTGCTCCTCCTCCTCCTCTCCTCCTCCATTGCCTGTGTTACTACCTGACACATTCCTTTTTTCTACAATGATTGCTCACATTGCAATCCTTGCAGTGCCACTGCGTGTGGTTACTACAATATGAAATACATTATGGACTGTTCTACCACTACAATCATCTTCTTCTACACTTGTTGTTCCCACTGAGGCAGAGAGCCTATTACCAAGTCCACTGTGCATTGGTTTCTCTTTTTTACTGAACAATCCCATGCCATCATCTCCTTCATGTCTCTGTTGCCTGATTTCCTAATGCTTGCAACACCACTCAGACACTTGGGTGATGAGTGATCAAGAGTAAGACTTTATTTAATTTTTCAGTGTTATATTTTATTTTACTTTTTGGCTTTTATTTATTGTTATTTTTATGTTTTAGTTTATATTTTTATTTTGCTTTTTTATCTATATTGTATTTTTTGTATTGTTTAGTTTATCAGTGGTATGTCACCAAGGATTACCATAGGCCAGGCACTCACTCACTGCCAGCTGCTATGCACTTGTGTTCACTGCCCAGATCACAAACTGCAATAGCATATCTCAGGATGACACACACTGGTTGCTTCAGGAGGAAGAAAGAAGGAACTGCTGCAACTTGAGGGAACATGAAGACTATGGGTGGAATATTCAGAAATGCACCAGAGGCAGGTGCAAGAGGGGCGCAGAGCAAGTCCACTGCGCTATGGTGCAATGGGCGTGATATTCAAAGGATGCACATGACAGGATACGCCAGTGCAATGCAGCTGAATATCGCACGGGTGTGCCATAGCGCAACCAGGGATACACCAGGGAGCATGCCATGAAGCGCATAAGCGCAACCAGGGATGCGCTGGGGAGCAAGCCAAGAAGCACAATAGCAGCAACCAGTGACGTGCAAGGTGCAGAGGTGCATGTGCCAGGGCACACATGGAATGGCAACAGGCAGAGCAGGTGGCAAGCCACTGGGGTGGGAGAGCCCACCACTAGGGTACAGAGTGTGGCAGGTGAGAGGCATGGTAGGCACACAAAGGCACACCGCCCAGTGAGCATGAGGTGGCAGTAGACCCCTGACCACGCACACCACAGTGGCGCATGGAGGCAGGGTGGCAACAACAGCCTCTGCCGCACAGGCACTGGCAACCCCTACAGGGAGGCTCAGGACATGCCACCTGGACCACAACCAGCAACACACAGGTGAACAGCACACAGGTCACGCCCCACGTGACCAGAAAAGACAAGCCACGGCCAGCCCATCCATCCAATGGAGGAACACCACCAGGTATAACCCCGGTCCACCCCAATCGTCTCACACAGCAGTCATGCACACCACTGCAGCATGGCTCCACCCACCAGCTGCAAAGCAGACACGGGCACAGATGGTTAACCATAAAATAATGTATTTCAACAGATATAAAACAACTATATACACATATACATGGAACAGGGTAATGGGAACAGGGAAAGGTGGGACCAGTAACAAACAGGGAAGTCAGGAAAGGGAGGCAGGGGGGACAGAAGTAATGGCAACAGCAGAAGACAATGGAGGGTGAGGAAGGGGGCTCAGAGAAGGGAACCTGATGGAGGCCAACGGGCCCTATGGCCATCCATGGCCCACTGGAGGCCATTGCTGGTGTTGGTGCTGCTGTCTGCCTTGCAAAACTTCGAGAAGCTGTACCACATGGAGCGTGGCAGTGGTCACCCACAGCATCTGCCAAAGGAGCCTTGCATGAACATCAAGGGGACAGACACCTAGGACAAAGGAATGAACACAGTATAAGTGCATGTCCAGAACACTGCAGTCCACCCACCGTGTGCCGTGGGCAACGGTGACATACGCCCCTGGGCTGGCAACCAGCCACCTGCAGTGAGTGTGCCCACACGAGCCACCTATCTGGGGACCCACAGCCATGCAGAACACAGCACACCATCACCACCCATGCGCCACATACTACTGCCATGGCAGGCAGGCAACATGGCTAAGCAACTGGATGGCGGTGGCACAGCCAGGACCCGGGTGCACCCACCGCCCACCTGTAGTAGCCACCCACATGTGGGATAGCCACAGCACAGTGCAAAGGGCACCGCAGGCAGTGCACAGCTGGAGGGGCCATGTGCACAGAGGGCCGTGTCCCACCCTCACCCCCGCTGCCCACCCTGCACAACAATATAGCATGGAACTGTGCCTACTTGCATGCTGTGGTGCACCTTGTGGCTGTCCAGCAGCACCACCCATGTGGCCTGCATCCTGTGCACTGCTCCCTGCAGTGGCCCGCTGTGGCCCAGCCACAGCACCAGTGAGATGAGCCCACCTCCGATCTTCAGGGCTTAGGAGGAAAATATGGATAAAGAAAATTAGTACCTGGCAACACCACAGGGCCCCCCCCAGGCACAGTGTGACACCCTGCCCAGTGTGTCAGTGGCACAGTGGCACAGGGCACCCATGGTGCACCACCATGGCCAACAGAACATGCAGCCCCAGCCCCCTCCAGCAGCATGGTATGCCGATGTCACGGCCCCACAGACCATTGGATGGGAGTGGGCATTGGTGATGTGCACTTACCTGGCCATGGCACGGCACCCCTCCTGACACGTGCCTGTAGAGTCCAGAGCTGCTCAGGGTCTCTCCACTGCAGGTCCCCATAGCAGTGTCTGCATTGCTCACCACTGCACTGAGCACCCGTGGCCTCCTCCAGACCATCAGCCACCTCTTGGCACACTTCTGTCCGAGACCTGTTTAGGGGCACCTGCCCAAACAAGGTGCCAGCATGAGGCTCCATGAGGGCCACAAGGTTGACAAGCTGCACCTGGGTCCATTTGGGAGCCCTGGCACTGGTACGGTGCGGCATGGCTGCAGCTAAGTCGGCAATCCAAAATGGCGCCCATTACAGCACGTGCCACTCATGCCGGGGATGCGCACCTCGCACGGTGATGCACTGCCAACACCTATCGCACAGGCACGGAGATGCATGACACAGTCAATGCAGCACTGCCACGTGCTGCAGGGTGCCCAGAGGTGCAAAGGGCAACTGTGGGGTCAAGGGTCAGGCCAAGCACCCTGCACCACAGCACCATTGGGCATGCCATGCATGGTGCACAGTAGGGCATGTGGGAGTCATGGTGCATGGCCTAATAGTGCATGGGCACCATGGCATTATTGTCTTGGCACCACAGCACCATTGGCACTATGGCGCCTGGGCGCTATAGGCCATACAGCACACCAGCACCATGTGTGCAATAGTGGATGGGTGCTGTACTGCCTACCATGCATTGTGCATATGCTGCACCACTGGTGTACACGACGGCAGTGCACGCATGCATGCTGCAGAGCCTGTTGCACATGTCACAAAGTTGCGCCACAACTTGAGCATGCGCAAGTCCATTGCGCAATGCGCAACCACGTGATATTCAGCCTGAATATGCAAATGAGCCCATTAGCCTATCCACTGCATTTGCATCTCATTACAGTTGCACAACACCTCATTTGCATGCGATGCGCTATAAAGGCACCATGGGACTGCACAGGGTATGGACCAGTATTGCAACCTTCAGAGGTGAGAAGCACGCTGCAGGGCTGTCAGGATAGTGGTATGGGAGGGTGGTGTGGAACTTACCAGACTGTATTAACATATACCTAGCTCCACAGGAACAAGCATGACCGATAGAGAGGAGGGTGTGGAGCATGGCGTGCAGGCCCAACTTCAACAGGACGGAGTCGGACACCCTATTTGAGGTGTACCTGGACCAGGAGCCTCTCCTGAGTGGCATGATAGGCACTCCACAGGCCTGGGTGACAGCATGGGAGGGCATGGCCCATGCTGTGAACCAGCAGTGCAGCCACCAACGTTCTGTGCAGGAGTGCAAAAAAGAAGGTCGGCACAGGATGGAGGAGGATCAAGGAGAAGGAGGCAGCCATCTGGGCAGCGCATGCCACCATGGGCGGGGGTCAGCCTGCCGTGCCCCAACTGATGCCAAGGGAGGAGATGGTGGTGGCCACCATGCGGCGCAGCGCCATCGAGGACATGCCCAGCGGAGGCTTCCAGACAGGTGGCAGCCCATCACTGCATGGTAGGAATTGCAGTGACAGGGCAGAGGGGCTGGGTGCAGGGAGGCTGGGTGCAGGGGGGCTGGGGGGCAGAGGGGTGACAGCACCACTAATGCACCTGTGTTCCCTTTCAGCTCCTGAGCACCTGCATGCAGTGGCAGGGGTGGGGGTGTCTGCTGTGGGGGTATGTGGAGAATTTTTTTTTTTTTTACTACTTGCTGTAATGGGATGCCACCAAGATGCAAACTACCAGGGGCCAGGCACTGACTCACTGCCAGCTAGCACGCACTTGCTGCCCACTGCCCAGGTCACACTGCAACAGCACAGCTCAGGATGACACATACACAAGCTGCGTCAGGACTCAGGAGGAAGGAACTGCTGCAACCTGAAGGAACATGAAGACAAAGAGTTTTGATCTGACAACTGCCACAAAAGGAAAAAATATTTTTATATGGGATGCCACCAAAGTGAAAACTACCATGGGCACTGTCCTCATGCTAGCTAGCACACACTTTACTTGAATAATAACCCCCCCAAAAAAAATAAAAGATCACATCAGGCTTCTGCCAGGGGCTTTATAAAGTTATTTTTTCTGTTATGCCCTGGTAAAAGGCCATTTCTGCCAAAAAAAAAAAAGGTGCTGCACTGCCACCTCATTCCTCATTTGCCCACTGTCCAGACCCAAGCACACTCCCTCCTCCTCCAGTCCCCCCCCCCCAGAGAGTTCATCCTTTCTCCCCTCTCCCCTTTCAGGCTAGCTTCTGGTCCCTCTGTCCTGCTGCAAGCCTGCAGACTGGTGGTGCTCAGGCTGCCTTTTACTTTTTATGTTTGCTTCTACGCATGCTCAAAAAACTTATTGTGACAGCTTGCTGGAGAAGCAGGTTGTGGAGGTGCGGCAGTGTTGTGGCCAATGCCACCACTACTTTTTGGGGTGCATATGTGTGTCACCAATGAAAGAGCACATTGACTGTGACAGCAGTCTGCAAGCTTGTCACCAACTTGAAATGATTTTGCCGCTGCAATGACAGAGTGCCCCCTCATTGCAGGGCGTGCCTTGCCTGGTGTAACATTTCAATAAACATGGGGGTGGCTGTCGCAGTCCATCTCTCACAGTCCCGCAAAAGCCAACATCAGGGGTGCCCAATCCTCCTGTTGGCATGCCTCCTCTCTAGTTCATTTGCCGACAGGGGAGCCCAATCCCCATCGGCATAACGTCCCTGTAGTTTGTCTGCCGAGGGTTGCCCTATCCCACTCAGCATCATGCCCCCCCCACAAACACAGACCCTTTTTCTTTGCCGATGGGGTGCCCAATCCCCATCAGCTCCATTCCCCCCCCAAAACACCCAGGTGGCACACTGGGAGCCCACCCAGAGCATGCCAAATGTCCCTGCAAAAGGAAACCTTCCGCAAATTTTTTTAACCCTGTAAACAAGGAAATGGTCCCTCGTTGTCTGCAGTGCCCCTCCCCAACCCGCACCCACCCTCTGTGCACCCAACCTCCCCACACCCCCCCTCACCCCATACTTGCCTCTGGAGCCCAGTGCAATGATCTTCGATGGAGAGACAACACGTCTGCACTCTTCAAAGCTGACCACGAACTGAAGAAATGCCGGTAAGTTGTATAATGGCATCAATGGGGGGGGAGGTTCAACTTAGGTTGTTATCTCAACCATTTTTGTGACTTTTGGCACCAAATTTTCAACATGTGGTTCTTGGGATCCTACCTCATGAACTCAATCACTGTCATGTCATTATTCGGTCCCAAAAGGTGATTTCGCGATCACTGTGCAGAATCACCTTCTGGGACCGAGTAATGAAACAACAGTGTTACTGTTCATGAGGTGGGCTCCCAAAAAGCCTATGTTGAAAATCTGGTGAAAACATTCCAAAACATTACTGTGTTATGAGCGTGCATTGTGCAGTTTCCACGCATGCTTGTAACTTTGCGAATTTACAATAGTTTCATTCCTGATTTTCAACATTGCCATTTTTCCACACCTCCTTATGAACAGTACAGCTGTCATTTTTCACATCGTGACTGAAATGTGTTTTCACACATCTGGTGCACAATGGCACGGTCACTGTGCAAAATCAACGTTCAGGACAGATTAAGAAAATCACACTGGCAGCGTTCAATAGGAGAGGTCCCAAAAAGCCCATGATGCAAATCTGGTGAACAAATTCCAAAACATGACTGCATTACCAGTGTGCATTACGCAGTTTTTACACACACTTGTAACTTCACCAATTTTATATTTTTACTCCACATTTTCAACATTGTCATTTTTGCACACCGCCTTATGAACAGTGTAGCTGTTATTTTTGACACCCTGCCCGAAAAATGTTTTCGCTCCTGTGGCACACAATGGGTGTGGTCGTTACGCAAAGTCATCAATCGGGACAGATTAAGAAAATCACAGTGACACTGTTCATAAGCGTAGTTCCCAAAATGCTTATGTTGAAAATCTGGTGTCAAAAATCCCCAAAATAATTGCATTACGGGAGTGCATTGCGCAGTTTCTATGCACACTTGTGACTTCACAGATTTTTTTTTTTTATTTTCACTCCAGATTTTCAACATTGCCATTTTTTTATACCTCCTCATGAACAGTACAGCTGTCATTTTTCACATTCTGTTCCAAATGTGTTTTCACACCTGTGGTGCCAAATGGCACAGTCACTGTGCAAAATCACTTTTCAGCTAACAAACTGATAGTGTCACTGTTCATGCAGTGGAGTTACAAAAAGCCTATGTTGAAAACTTGGAGTGAAAATACCAAGAAGCGTCCTACCCTGTGGGGACTGACAGGCATCAGGGGTGTGACTTGGGATTGTCGACAGTAATGCTCACGCCATCCCACCCCCACCCTTCAGCCAGTAACAGGCATCGAGGTGTGCCTTGGACCCGTTGGCCCCAAAGTTCACCCCATTCTCCTACACTGCACCCATTTCAGCGTATTTCCTTATGGAATGGGGTGAGTGTGAAGCCCAAACACCCCAAGGCATGCCTTGACACTTGTCGGTGTTTGCAGGGTAGGGTGAGGTGAAATGGCATGAGCGTTATGGGCAATGACCCAAAGGCACACCCCGATGCCTGTCCATCTCAGCAGGGTGAGGGTGGAGTTGGCATCACTTCAATAATTCACTGCCATTCCTATTCTGAATCTAACTCCTGCACTTCCAATGCTAATGCCAGCTAGCAAACATTCGGCATTGACAAATGCTTGTTTGTTTTCTTTCTTTCTTTTCTTCTCCCTTTTGCCCTTTTCCATACCCCTTCAGCAGCCCTGGTCGATTTTAAGCAGATTTTGCAGTCTTTACAATAATTTCCTGGCTGCATCTAACTAATCTCAGAAATAAAATCTCAGAGCCCTGACTCTGCTGAACAGCCCAATGGCAAGCGTGTGAGTGAGCTTCCCCTGTCAGTCATGTGATCACACTCAGTCAAGCAGCTCCAAAATGAGGCTAGAGCATGGCATCACACTGAGACTCTGAGAGCCCTGCAGTACACTGTATACTGGCATGAACTGCAGTTTGTGGTTCAACTGGATTGCCTGGTCTGCATCATTTGGACCCGGACGAACCAGTTAAACCGAAAGTCTGCCAATTTGGGCTGAAAGTTCACCGCGGTCCACAAGAATCGAATACCTGAAGTTTGTGGTGTTCGATCCTTGTGTAGAACAAAACCTGCAGCCCTAATATGCATCATTTGGAAGTATGAATTTATTTTCTATAAATAGGAGTATTAGAAATGGCTACCAATTAAAAATACATTTATGTCTCCTTTAAACAATGGGGATAATTTAAGGAGGCTGGGAATATGTTTTCCTTGGGAAAACAAGGTTTAAAGAAAATAAGATTTCAGTTTTTTTTAATTTAAAGAAATTGCAAATGTGTATCAGGAGAAACTTTTTCAGCATGTTCATGGCAATGAAACTAGAGGACATACCCTATGCTTGGGAGGGGGTAGAATAAGGTGTAATGTGCAGAAGCATTGCTTCACAGCCTAACTGGAAAATGTATAGAACAAGCTCTCAAATGAAATGGTGCAAGGAGGCTGTGTTGAATCTTTCAGACTCAAGTTAGACCGTATCTTCATGGAGACTGGTATCACTAGATAAAGCATTTAATTTTATTCAATTAAAAAATTGGATGAAAAAATCCTGAACTTTGATGGCTGTCAGCAGTCATAAGGCATACATGTATCAGGCAAAAATGCCCTATAAAAAAACACGAGCCAGTACTGTTTTTTTCATAAGGACTATTTTACATATAGAGCCTGTTTTTCAAATGTTTTAAAATACTTTTTATTTTACTACTGCAAAAGCCCATTTTCTAAGCATAGTAAGGCCCTTCAGGGTGTGGGGTATTGGGAGATATATGCACTTCCAAAGACTGTAAGGCCCTCCTCCTGCTGTGTTGGACCTCACTACACCCTGGTGGGGCCCAGATACCCAAAAGAGTTAAGCCATGCGCAATAGGGTTGCGCCTGCGCAACTCTGAAAATGCGCCATTCTGCGATATTCAGCAGGAGGCAGTTGTGCCCCCCAAATCACGCTGAGCAACAGCGCAATGATAATGAATGCATGCGCAACTGAAGGGGGAGGAACCATGCATAAATGGCGCAGTGCGATATTCAACAATATGCACCATGCACAATAGGGGATCCAGCGGAAGTTACGCCATAGTGGAAATGAACCAAAATAAAAGGGAGCAAGGGAGAGGTGCAAGAATGCTACAGGAAAGCCACTTGAGAGCCAAATACAGCAGGAAATACTGGGCAGCAGGGACAAACAGGGCCAGCCAGGAAAGAGAACCTGGAAGCAACAGGCACAGGGGAAGGTGTGGGGAGCCACAGTGCAGAAGGGAGAAGTATACCACACAGCAGTGAGGCCAGCACAGGCAGGTGTTCCCGGTACAGGGGGAAGTATCAGCCAGGACAGTGGGGGGAATACAGAAACAGCTGCCGGGGGGGTGAACACAAGCCAGGGACATGGCCAGTGCCACCATCCAGATGGAGGCCGTAATGAGGGGGTGAGAAGGTGGGCAGCAGGGGGGCGTGGCCGTGGAAGGGCCCGTTGGCGGTATTGCCCCCAACAGGCAGTACCGAGCCTGCACCAGCTTCGAGCTGTACAGTGATACCGAGATTGTGGGCCAGTATCACCTGCATTGGGCAATTCTGAGGTGGCTCTGTGAGCTGTGCAGTGATGTGATACAGGCACACACACGACGGAGCCATGCCCTGTCAGTGGAGACGAAAGTGA